>OX463231.1:108423595-109706809 GCA_949820135.1 Sylvilagus floridanus
GCTCCCCGCACACTGCAAATCCCAGGCCCCTGGATCTGCACTTGGGAGGCCGAGAGGGCCTCTGGACACTGAAGACGGAGCTCGTTGCCAACACCCAGGCTGAGAAGAGATGGGTGTGTGCCTCCGTTAGTATGTCCTTCCCAGTTCAGCTCTCAGGGGTCCCTCTACATGGCCATACCGTTCGTTCCCTGTCGCACGATGTGTGTGTGCGTGTGCAGACCCTGAGACTTGCTGCTCATCCAGACGCCCAGACAGGAAGCTCCAAGGCAAGCGCTGGGCGGGATGTCAGCCAGGCCCACCCCAAAAGGGCCTGGATCACAGGTCACAAGGGCTCAGCCTTCCAAAGTCTCGTTTTCCTGTTCCACTGAAGGGGAAGAGGGCTCTGGATGGTCAGATTGGTTTTGGCCAAAGAGATGCTGAGAACATGTAATGTACATTGACACCATGTCACATATGTACACGTTACTATGGGTGGGGGATTTACAGGTGTAACCCAAGTAGAACTAGGGCTCAGGCTGCCCTCTGCATGTGTGGTCACAGCCATTTGAAAGTCAGAGCTACAGAGACATCTTCCATCTGCTGGTTCACTCCCCAGATGGCCACAATGGCTAAAATTGGGCAAGGCTGAGGCCAGGAGCTTCTTCCAGGTCTCCCATGTGGGTGACAGGGGCCCAAGGACTTGGGCCATCTTTTGTTGCCTTTCCCAGGCCATTAGCAGGGAGCTAGATTGGAAGTGGAGCAGCCAAGACACTAACCAGCATCCATAGACGTTGCTGGTGTTAATTTTTTGAGAAACTATCATACTATTTTTCATAGTGGCTGTATCATTCTTGCAATTTTAGGTCTGAAAATTCAAAATAAAAATTACAACTGCAAAAAGTATAGGGGGATCTAACATGAATATTCATGAGTATGGCTCTATTTAACTCTATAATTGATAACTGGTTTTCAAATTTGGCAGTACTCATGGTGAAAAGGGAAACATGTTTTCTCAGTAGAAATTAGATAATACCAATGTGGTCGGCATTGTGGTGCAGCAGGTGAAACATTGCCTGCGATGCCAGCATCCCACATCAGAGCGCTGTTGGGAATCCTGGCTGCTCTGCTTCCAGCCCAGCTCCTGGCTTCAGCCTGTTGCACCATGTGGGAGTGAACCAACAGATGGAAGATCTACCCCCCAACTCCACTCCACCTCCATCCCTCTCTCACCCTGTTTTCCAAATGGAAAGTCAGAGTTACATACAGAGAGAAGGAGAAGCAGAGAGAGACATCTTCACTCACCAGATGGCTGCAACGGCCAGAGCTGCGCCAATCTGAAGCCAGGAGCCAGGAGCTTCTTACGGGTCTCCCATGTGGGTGCAGGGCCTCAAGGACTTGGGCCATCCTCCCCTGCTTTCCCAGGCCATAGCAGAGAGCTGGATCAGAAGTGGAGCAGCCAGGACACAAATTGGTGCCCATGTGGGATGCTAGTGCTGCATATGGTGGCTTTACCCACTATACCACAGTACGAGCCCCAAGTAAATCTTTAAAAAAGAAAAATAAGACAATAACAAGAATAAAATGGAGGAAGTCAATATAGGTTTGTATATCCATTAGCTGTGATGGTGATAAAACCTAGATTTTACATACCTATTAGAATGGCCAAAATTTGGAACACTGACAATATCAAATGCTGGCAAGGATGTGGAGCAGCACGAATTCTCTTTCATTGCTGGTGGGAATGCAAAATGGAATGAGTACTTTGGAGGACAATTTGGTGCTTTTTTTTTTTATATAAAACTAAACAGACTTGTACCATGTGATCCAGTGATCATGCTCCTTGGTTTTTACCCAACGGAGATTAAAAACTTATGTGTATGCAAAAACCTGCACACAAATGTTTATAGCAGGTTTGTTTATAACTGCCAGAACTTGGAAGCAACCAACATGTTCATCATTAGGTGAGTGGATAAATAGACTATGGTACAGCCGGTAATGGACTTTTATTCAGCACTAAAACTAAATGAGGGGTGGCACTTGGTGATGCTGCTTGGCTTACATGGATTCAAGTCCTAGATCCATTTCCAATTCTGTCCTGCTAATGTGCACCCTGGGAGGCAGCTGGTGATGGCTCAGCACTGGGTACCTACCACCCATGTGGGAGACCCAGACTGAGTTCTCCGGGCTTTGGCCTGGCCCAGCCCCAGCTATTGCAGGCATTTTGGGCATGAACCAGGGCATGGAACATCTCTGTCTCTGGATCTCTACCTTTAAAATAAAATTTAAAAAGCAATGAGCTATCTAGCCCTGAAAACACACAGAGGACTCTTCGTTACATATTACTAAACGAAGGAAGCCAGTCTAAAAAGGCTGCCTCTTGTACGGCCATCCAGTTCTATGAGGCTATGGAAAGACACACTGTGAAGACAGTAAAAGGTTCAGGGGCTGTGGGGGGCTGGGAGAGGGAGGCACAGATACACAAAGAGCAGGATCAGGGGTGTGCCATGATCTGTGTGACACTGTAATGCTGGACAGGTGTCAGTCAGTTGGCCAAACCCACAGAACAGACAACACTGAGAGACCTTAATGTGAACGATGGCCTTAGGGTGAGAATGACACGTCAGTGTAGTTCCTCGGTTACGACAGAAATGCTATGCTGGTGGTGAGAGTAGGGGTATATGAGAAATCTCTGTACCTCCCTCCACTCACTTTTGCCACGAACCCAAACCTACTCTAAAATAAATAGAAAAATAAAATAAAACCTATTAAAAAAATAAACAATGGCCTTCAGCTTCCTGATGACCAAGGCCACAAGAAGCATGGTGTCCCACCTTAGACCGGAGGAATCCACTCAGTCCCGCAGGAGAGCAGAGTTCTTCCCGCCTTTGGAGGCTGGGCAGTTTGTCTTGCCCCTTCTTTCAAAGACACCTGCTACTGCACTACTGTGCTGGTCCCTGCTCCGTGGGAACCTTACACCAGGGGTTTGTGTCTGTCCTGCTCCATACCTCTGGGCCTCCAGGGCTGCTCTCCCTCACTTCCCTGCTGAAGACAGCACCTGGAGGATGGCCATGGCCTCATGACTTCCAGCTCCAACAACACTCATCATCTGTGGTTTGAACAGCCAGAAACAGAGACTCTCTGTTTCCCTGAGAGCAGTTTTACCTTGAGATGACATTGTCCTTCCTGCCATAATTTTAAAGCTCGTGCTACTGTCAAACTTTTTTTTTTTTTAAGATTTTTTTATTTTACTTGAAAGACAGTTACACAGAGGGAGAGACAGAGAGAGCTTCCATCTGCTGGTTCACTCCCTAAGTGGCTGCAACGGCTGGAGCTAGGCCAGTCTGAAACCAAGAGCCAGGAGCTTCTTACTGGTCTCCCACATGGGTGCAGGGGCTCAAGGACTTGGGCCATCTTCTACTGCTTTCCCAGGCACATTAGCAGGGAGCTGGATGGGTAGTGGAGCAGCCAGGATGCGAACCGGCACCCATATGGGATGCCGGTGCTGTGGGCAGTGGCTTGACCTGCTATATCACACCACTGGCCTCTCTTAGGGTTTTTTTGTTAAGATTTATTTGACAGGCAGAGCCACAGAGAAGGAGACAGAGAGACAGAAAGTCAATCTATCCCCTGGTTCACTCACACATGCTTGCAAGAGTTGGCCCTGAGCTGACCCAAGCCAAGGCCAGGAACTGAATCCAAGTTTCCCATGAGGGTGGCAGGGACCCAACTACTTCAGTCATTGCCTGATGCCTTTATTCATTCTCTCTCTCTCTCTCTCTCTCTCTCTTTTTTTTTAAAAGGTCTATTTATTTATTTGAAAAAGAGCAACAGATGTATCTTCCATCCACTGGCTCTCTCCAGATGGCTGCAATGGCCAGCGCTGGGCCAGGCTGAAGCCAGAGCTTTATCCAGGTCTCCCATGTGAGTGGCAGGAGCCCAGACACTTGGGTCATCTTCCACTGCTTTCCCCAGGCCATTATCAGGGAGCTGGATTGGAAGTGGAGTAACCAGGACATGAACTGGTGCCCATATGGGATGCCGGCATCCCAGGTGGTGGCTTTAACCACTATGCCACTGTGCCATCCCCATTCTCATTTTTAAAATGAGAATATTGATGTTTGAAGGATTAAGTACCTTGCCTGCTGTGCACTGAGTGTGGGTTTTGTAGGAAAGCCAGGATTTTACCCTGGATCTGCGGCTCTAAACCTGGGCTTGCTTTTTAAGCATTTTCAACCTTCCATGATTACACATTGATATTGTCAAAAAGTTCCTCTTGTTTAACATGCAATCTTTCCTGTTGCAGTTGGAGCCCATTTCTTGTTTTAAGATTTATTTGCAAGAGTTATAGAGAGGGGAAGAGAGAAAAAGAGATGTTCCATTCTCTGGTTCACTCCCCAGAAGGCCACAGTGGCCAGGGCTGGGCCAGGCCAAAGCCATGAGCCAGCAGTCTCCCATGTGGATGCAGGGGCTGTACTTGGGCCATCTTCCACTGCTTTTCCCAGGCCATTAGCAGGAGCTGAACTGGAAGTGAAGCAGCCAAGACACGAACTGGCACCCATGTGGGATGCCAGCGTCACAGGCTTTACCCACTGTGCCACAATGCCTGCCCCATCTTAACCATTGTTAAGTGCTAGTTTAGTAGTATTAAATATATTCAGATTGCTGTGTGATAGATCAGCTTTTCATTTTGCAAATCTATTCCTATTCCTTTAAATCACACTCCTCTTTTTTCTATTTCCAGTCCCTGATAACCACTATTCTACTTTGTTTCTATTTGATTTCTCTTGATACCATATGCAAGTGGACTCAATATTGTCTTTCTGTGACTGGCTTATTTCACTTAGCATACTGGCCTCAAGGTTCCTCTGTTGTAGTATGTGACAGGACTTCCTTCCTTTTTAAGGCTGAGTAATATTCCATTCTGTGTGTACACCACATTTTGTGTATCCAGTCCCCCATCAATAGACTTCTGGGTTGCTTCCACCTCTTGTGACTAATGCTGTGAACACGAGTGGGCAATTATCTCTTTGAGACTCTGCTCAAAGGTGGCATAGCTGAACCACACAGCAGTTTTGTTCTGAGGAGCTGTTACACATGTGGGCGTGCCACTTCACGGTCCCACCAGCGGGTGCAGGTGTCCCGAGTTCCCCACGCCCTCACCAGCTCTGGGGTTTTCTGTTCGCTGGAAACCATCTTCATGGCTGTGAAGTGGTATCATTGTGGTTTTGGTTTGCATTCCTCTCATGACTGGGGATGCTGAGCATCTTTTCATGTTAGCCACCTTCACATTTTTAGGGAAAAGTCTATTCCAATCCTTAGTCCACTTAGGTTTTATATGTGTGTGTGTGTGTGTGTGTGTGTATGTGTGTGTGTGATTCTAGATAGTAACCCATAATCAGCCATGATCTGCAAACACTTTTTCCCATTTCATAAATCACCTTTTCACTCTGTTGATTGTATCTTACTCCCTTTTAATAAGTACGCTGTGAAGATGCACTTTGAAACTTTCCAAGTACCCTCCGCCTCATAAAACGTGGCATTATTCATTCCATTGTCTATATCAGAATTAGGCTCATGACTTCCTGTCTTATTCAGTGTGTTATCATCTGTATCATTACACATTTTGGTGCTCAGATTGGCATAGCTATGGCTAAGGAGCCACTTCCGCCGGCATCTGTGTGCCTTTGATGTTTCTGCATCTCTCTGAGCACTTTCTTGCTTCCTGCTACAAGACCTTCCAGGATGACCTTGTGCTTCTTCTGCTGCACCGTGGAAGTAGCCATTTCTCCAAGGACTGTGGTTCTTTAGTAGAGTGGTGTTTAGATGTTTTTGGTCCTGGCTTTGCCACTGATGAGATTCATGGCTTTGACAGCATCTGATCTGGAGAGGCAAACCTCAGCAATCAGTAAGAACAAACCCCTCACTTACAGATGGGCACAGCTGGCAATGGCCCCTGGCCAGTGACAGCGCTGAGACAAGGGCTGAGGTCTCTAACTTCCTGTGCAGTGCTGACAGGGCCCAGTCCTCTCTGGACCTCACTGTCCCTGTCTGCCCACTGTGGGTTAGCTGTCTGGGTCCCAGGACTGCCTGTCAGAGCCGAGCACTGACCCTGTCTTACAGCCTTTTATGTGCCTTCTCCTGCTGGAGCCCTTTCTGGGGGGACCCACCTTGAATGACCGACAAGGCCCTGCATCAGCTTGTCTCCAGCTTCAGGACTTGAAGCTTATAAAGCCAGTCCCAGCCTGGGATGAGTTGACAGTGTGTGGACTTGGGTGGAGATGGAAGGAATCTGTGCCTCCCTGAAGTCCTTCCAGGTCAGCTAATGCCCACCTCACGGGGACATCAACAGGAGAACATGGGTCCGGGCCTGATGCTGGGAAGGCAATGGGAAGGATATGGCAACAGCACCCAGGCTGACACCAGAAACACTATCTTCCAGCAGCCGGAGGGCAGTGTCTCTCATGAGCATGTCAAAGGTGAAAAGAATCCTTCTGCTTTCCCATCAGTTTCCTGTGCCTGACTGGGGAGGGGAGTGCTGCATGTGACTTGTACCCTCTCCTTCAGTCAGCATAGCAGTCTCCTGGCTGGTGAGCCCTGACTATGCAACTGATGCCGGTTACCAGTGATGCAGTCGCATCCTGTTGCCACTGAGAAGTCTTGAGCTCTGTCCAGTAGGCTTTCAGGTAACAGTGCAAGTGGGTTTCATGCAAGACCAACAAGTAGGGGCTGCAAAGGAACAGACTAATTGCTGTCTTTCAGTTCCAGCACTTGCTTCTGGGCTGCCAGACTCTTATAGGAAAGACTGTGCAGAAATTAAAGGTTGGGTCTTGCAGAAAGATTTGCTGAATGAAAAATTGCGGAAAGGGCTCTACAGGCAGAAGGAACAGTTTAGCAAACTATGGGGACACCAAAATGCAAGGTGACCTTGAACAGCAAAGCCCTGGGGGTGGGGGCTGGGGCTAGGACCAGGCACCCAAGAGGGAAGCCTCAGAGCACCTGGGAGCATGCAGCTTCTGGTGGGGAGCTCATTGTTCCCAACAAGCAATAGAGACTTCATATGGGTTTTTAAAAATAACCTTTATTTTCTCAAAGCTAGTAAGTGCATTACAGGAAACTTAAAAACACAAGAAGCAAAGAACAAAGTCATCCACAATCACAAGCAATTGAGCTCAACATGTTCTTCTCGGTCCCTGCGTGCACACACAACATCCGCTTGTATGTGTCTGAGCTAGGGAATGTATGGATCATGCTTTTTCACACTTCATGAATATTTACCAATTCCAAATCCCAAAGCTGTGTGAGTATTTTGATAACCAAAAATATACTACATCAACTCAATCTGTTAGGAAAAAATGTAATTGATTTTCTTGGGAACAAAAATTTTGTAAAAGACAAAAATAGCAGCAGGCCTCTAAATACAAGTTTTGGCGGAGTTACAATTAAGATGCAGCATTCCCTTACTGCCTTACAGTGAAACACAGCAACGGTGCATACTGAAGTGTTCTAAGACAATTTGTGATCAGACTGGTATTATCGAAATAGTAGCAAGAAGGCATGTTTGCATTCACTTACTTAACGTACTCCTACAGAACAGCCAAAATAAATGCACATCCACCAATGGCTATCATCAAAATGCAGACAGGACCCCTCTCGCTTTGTACTTCCTTCTGCCCCTCTGCTGCCCACCCAGTGAGGAAGTTGATACATGCGGACTGCTCAGAGGTGGTTTAAGGATTCCAGGTCCAGGATGCATCTTTTCTATCAATTGTAACAAAAAGATACAAACTAATTCACCAGCTCTACTTTTTATCATACATTGCCTCCCCAAGACATCCATAAAGTGTAGCTGTTGTAAAGAATGAACTTTGTCCACACTAAACATGGATATTTACCAAAAAACACACATATACACCTACTGGTCTAATCTAACAGCATCTTCTAGCTATGGAGGTACTAGTAATGAGCCCTTCCCTTCACCCTCCCCTTCCACCATTCCAGTGACCAAGCCCAGGACCGGGACATCTCCCTCCCAGAGGAGGACTAGCAAGGGTCACTCCCAGCAGATAGCCCTTCCCAAAAACTACCAAAAGGGGTGTTTATATAGGAATTATCTTATTACCTCTACTTTTAGCATACTTTGGGCATTAGGACTTATTTATCTTTAATACACAGCAATATTAACTAAAATGCACGTATATAACAATGGATAGACAATCGGAACAATATAAGAGGAAGGTAACCCTTCTATGCATACTTCCTCAAGACCCTTCCCCCCCACCCACCACCCAGTGACTTCAGCATTCTCTCCAATGCCATTCCCAAAATGCAACCACTCCTATGAAATAACTACTTAAACGGGTGTTACTTTTAAACACCTAGAGACCAGATGTTTCCAGTAAGGACTTAAGTTTTCCACTAACCACACAGTAGCTCCTAAAAAACCCACACATGTGACAAAGGCTCTAATGTGAATGTCTTCTCAACAAGAACATTCTGGACTAGGAAACCTTTCCCTTCCCATCTCTATCAACCCAGTGGTTAGGTACAAGCACCTGTATGCTTACAGGGAATTTTAACAATATCACTTCCATACGTGGTTTAAGACCAGTCTTTCCTAGGAGTTTTAACACAAAGCATACTCAACATACTCATTTACTAACTCTACTTTTGTCATACACCAGCAACCTCTTTAACATCTAGGAAGACTAGATGTTGTAAAGAAGGACCTGTTGGCCCTTTATATATACATTATGTACACAGCATGACAAACAGCATGGACAATGGTTCCCCTTGTCCCACCACACACACACTGGCCAAAGCTCTTTAGACTTCCTTCCGCTGCTTCCTCCCTGAAGCTGCACAAACACAAGCGTGTACTGCTCAGACAAGGAGTTCATCATTCCACTTCCAAAAGACACTATTTCGTATGAATTTAACAAAAGGATATCTACAAAATGCATTATTTACTACCTCTACTTTTAACATACTTTGTGCACTTCTGAACATCTAGAAGGACTAGATGTTTCAAATAAGGACTTAAATGTGTCCACTATGTACACAGTAGTGTGGAATAAACTATACACAGGGAACTGCTTCCATCAGAAAGTGTCTTCCGAATAGGAACATTCAGGAAGGTCTAGAGAAGCCTTCATTTCTTCCAACTCCTTCCCCCCACCACCAACAGGTAGATGTGGGCACACTTGTCACTGCAATGTGATGTTCAACTTCACTTCCAAAAGTCCTTTTCAGAAGACAGTCTTTCTATGAATTTTAACACAAAATATACAAAATGTGTTAGTTTACTAACTCTACTTTTGTCATACATCGGCAACCTCTTTAATATCTAGAGACTAGATATTGTAAAATTAGGACTCATTTGTCCAGTATATACACAATATATACATTACAGCAAAGTTAAATGAAATGCATGTAACAAATAGGGCAATAGGTAAGCTCAAATTTTCTAGCACACACTAGCAAAAACACATTTTGTAATCTCTTCCCTCCCACCTCCCTTGACCCAATGAACAAAGTACAACAGAGTATACTGTCCACAAAAGTGGCTCACCAATTCCATTTCCAGACGTTTCCTATCACTTTTTAAAAGCTATTTACAAAAGTGGTAACCCACTGCTCCTACTTTTAAATACACCAAGCACTTCTAAAGGTCTAGATAGACTAGATATTTCAAACGAGGGTCTTCAGAAAGTTCATGGGAAATATTTATTACAAAAAAAGCTATATGGGCTTCAAATTTTTTGCACCAAAATAAACATCTTTTAATTTCACTTTCCATGAACTTTCTGAAGTACTCTTGTGTAAGGACTTGCCCACTAAGAACTCAACGCCATTAAACAAAACTGCACAAAGGTAACAATGGTCATGATCTGAGGATCTTCTCAGTATGACCCTTTTGGTCTGGAACCATTCCCTCCTCACTTTCCTCTCTGCCTTCGATCCAGTGGACAAGTACAAGCATACGTAATGCTTAGAGATGGCTTCACACACAGACATCCAAAAGTCATTTACAGAGGACACGCTTCCCTATGAATTTCAACACAAAGTATATAAAATATGCTAATTTTACTAACTACTTTGTCATACACTGGCAACCTCTTCAACATCTAGAAACTAGATGTTACAAAATTAGGACTCATTTGTCCATTATATACACTATACACACAGCAAAACAAAATGCACAAAACATACAGAAAAATGGCTGAAAACATCCCAAGCAGGAACACACCAGCATATTACCTTTTACAGTTCCTCGCCTCCCACCTCCTCCAAACCATGGACAAGCACAGCTTGTACATAGCTCACAGACGTGGCCAATTCCACTCCCCAGAGATGCATTTCATGAGTTTTACCAAAAAGATATTTACAGAGTGATTTCACTACTTCTACATTTAACATACGTCGGGCACTTCTGAACATCCAGATTAGACTGGACGTTTCAAAATAAGGACTTAGCTGTCCGCTATATACACAGCAGTGCTAAACTGCACACAAAACAAGAGTTAGAATCTGAAAGTGTCTTCGAAGTGGGAACATTCTGGCCCAGAACCTTTCCCTCCTCCACCATCTCAGTGGGCTAGAATGCTCCGATTTTCCAAAGACAATCTTTCCGAGGAATCATAATATAAAACGTACAAAATTAGTTAACTACTTTTGTCATACACTGGCAACCTCTTTTAACATCTAGAAGGGCTAGATGTTGTTAGGACTCCTCGTCCTTTATATACACTATATACACAGCAGAGGAAGGAACACACACACACAAGGGACAGGGGTCCGAGGGGCCTCGCTAGCAGCACGCAAGCACCGAGCCTCCCCTTCCTCCCTCTCCACCCCCACCAGAGCCCAAACACAAGCGTACCCCTCAGCAGGGAGTCCGGCCACCCCCTAAAGAACCGTCTCATAGGCATTTTAACAAAAAGATTATTTACAAAACGTGTTATTTTACTACTTCTACTCTGAACGTCTATCAGGCACTTCAGCACATCTAGTTAGGCCTAGATATTTCAGAAAAGTACTTGGCATCGTCAGCTATATACAGCGGTGAGGAAACGCACACACAACACAATGGCTGGAACAAGACGTCTTCTAAGCACGACCAGTCTGGCCGGAACCTTCCTCTCCTCTCTTCCTCCTCACGCTCCTCCGCTCCGGGAACGGCCGTGGCCGACGCCCTCCCGGCTCCCAGTCACTTCCAGAAGACATCTCTTTCCTGCCATGTTCCCAGCACAGATGGCGTTCACAAGACGCGTGATTTTTCTAACTCTACTGTATCATACGTCGGCAACCTCTTCACATCTAGAACGCCTAGACGCAGCCAAAGCAGTTTTTTTTTTTTTTTAAAGGTCGAGGGGAAAGTTGAGAGCAGCTTTTTCATATTATATACACAGGCCTTCTGCGGACGGCCAGCAAATCTTCCCAAGGGTGGCGGCGGGCCTCTCCGGGCGCCTTCTCCCCGCCCGCGGCCGCTCACCGCTCCGCCGCCGGCGTCCCGCGGGGCTCCGCCACTGCCGGGCCAGCTGAGGGGTCGGCCCGCAGCGACACGGCGATCGCCCCAGGCCCAGGGCCTGAAGACACGGCCGGGCTAGCGTCCGCAGACCCCGCCTTCTCGGGCCCTCGAGCTCCTAACGGCCTCCGCCGCGTTCGAGCGGCCGCCATTCCGCTCGCCTGGCCACACCCGCACCACTCAAAGGCGCAGCGTCCTTGGCGCCTCGCACAGGCTCCGCGGGGCTGAGCCGCCGGTGGGGTGCGGGGTCCGGTCTCTGGGAGGCGACCGCCGCCATGAAATCGCCGAGGTGGGGCCGGGTGCGGTTCGCCGCCGCTTCAATGCCCAGGCCAGGGCGGTGGAGCAGTCGGCAGCGAGAGCCCCGGGTGTCTGCAGGGTAGAGGCCATAGTCCGTCCCGGGGGCCCCCCAGCTTACCCGCCGGCCCTGGGCCGGAGGGAGCGGAGGGCCCCGGGGGAGCAACCCGCGTCCTTCTTCTCTCCGAGTTCTCTGCCGGAACTGACTTGGCAGTTCCCTGCGCGGGTGGGAGAGGAGCGGCACCGGAAGTGCCCTCGCGCCGGGGCCGGGAGCACTGGTTCCGCGACAGCAACGTTCCGGCAAGGGGGCGGGGCATAGTCACGTGGGCTCAGGACGTCCTCCTGGCTTGCCCTTCGCAATGGTGGTTTTTACCGGCCTCGGAATACTCCGAACATGCGTATTTCTCAGCTTTCTCATCACCCCCCATCCCCCTCCCCTCGCCGCTTCGCCACGTTTTATTCATTCACTCTCTCGCCCACCGACCGTCTGTGGTTTGAGCCCCTACTGTGTGCCCCGTAAGCACTGGGAAATGTCGCCGCGAAAGCAAAAATAAAGACACGGGAACACGCCTGCCCTCCTGAACTTACGTCCTAGTAGGGAAAGCGGATAAACAAGATCCCTAGAACGAGTAAAAAAGCAGACAGCAAAAGAAAATTTAAAAATAGGGAAGAGGAATGGGACGTGTGGGTGATGGAGACCTGGAGGGGGTGAGCGGGGCTGAGCCGCGCAGGAGCCTCCCTGGCAGGCGGACAGCCAGTGCACATGCCACCAAGCCGGAGCATCTGTCCCTGGCCTGCAAGCAGCAAGCAGGCAGGGGACGGGGGAGAGGGCAGATCGGGTCACAGGAGGAGGGGCCGTAGATGGGAGCCTTTGGAGGCCTTTGAACGCCAGAGAGGAGGCTGAGGGAATGGGGAGGTAGACCTGGTGGCGACGCGCGTGCCAGGGCGAGGGCGAGAATGCAAGGAGTCCAGGACTTTGGGCCTGACTCAAGAGTGGCTAGGAACTGAGATGGAAGAGACCATGGGAGGAGCACGTGTTGGGGAGAATATCAGGAGCTCAGCTTTGGGCGTGATTTCGTTTGAAATGCCTG
The DNA here is from genome assembly GCA_949820135.1 of Sylvilagus floridanus. NCBI lineage: Eukaryota > Metazoa > Chordata > Mammalia > Lagomorpha > Leporidae > Sylvilagus > Sylvilagus floridanus. The sequence goes on from OX463231.1 coordinate 108,436,484, forward strand.
TCTGACATTCAAGTGGAAATGTCAAGTACACAGTTGGATTTATGAGTTGGCATTCAGGGTAGAGTTCTGAACTGGGGATGTACATTTGGAAGTCATCCGCATATATGAGGGTATTGCAGAAGTTTCCTGGAAAATGAAAAAAAAAAAGGATGTTTATTTTGGTGCAAGAAAGATTAAAACCTGCGCTTAGTTTTTTCATAATACTCATTTTCTATGAATTTTTGAAGATTGCTCACATGCATAGATTTCAAATTTTGAACTTGAATTTATTTAGTCTCACTTTATTTGAAAGACAGTGGAGGTGGTGGCAGGGACAGGACAGAGGTGAGGTAAGGGGGTGCAGTTGGGACAGAGATCTTCTGTCTGCTGGTTCATTCCCCAAATGCCTGCAACAGGCGGAGCTGGACTAGTCCAGAGTCAGGAGCCTGGAGCTCAGTCCAGATGGTGGCCACCCATGGTCTCCAGCCACCTCCCTGCCTCCCAGGGTCTGCATGATCAGGAAGCTGGGTGGGAAGCAGAGGAGCTGGGGACTCACATATGGCTCTCGGATACAGGGCGCAGGCGTCCCAAGCAGTGGCTTAATCAACACAGCAAACTCCCACCCCTCAAGTTTGTTCCGCATCACAGAGTTAGCTCCATTTCCCACGAATCTTTGAAGCCCCGTCCTAGATGTCTATCGAGCCGTGAGGCTGGGTGAGGGAACCAGGAAGTGCAGAGGGAGACGGGGTCTGAGGCCTGGGCCGGGCCGTGGCTGCTGTGTAGTGGTCAGGCTGACGGGAAGCAGTGGCAAAGGAGACTGAAGAGTGACCAGAGTGGTCAGAGAACAACCAAGAGAGTGTGGTGTCCTGGGGCAGGTGAAGAACGTGTCTCGAGGGAGAGAAGACTTCTTTATCACCACTGTTGAACACTAGGCATGGGTCAAGGCAGGGAAGCCCGAAGATGATGCTTCCGGCTTTTCTCTTGAATGCTGTGATGAGCTTTCTTGTGAAGGCTTCTGATTTCCTCGAGTCAGAAGGAAAGTAACGGAAGATCGAAGGTCTGGTCCAGTCTTGGTGCAGACCTAGGTCAGATTCCCAGGAAGAAAACCCTAGGCGCAGATCCCTGTGATGGGAGGTAGACAGGAGAGGAGGTGAGAAGGCAGGTGGGGCTCTAGTCCACCACACCACAGCTAGGGCCTGAGTGGGGACTGGCTGAAGAGCAGAAGACAGGCAGGAAGAAGCCACTGGGCTTAGTATCTGGTGAGAAAGGGAGGAGAGGCAGGAGGAGCCAAGGACCATGCTAGGATGTCGACACTGGGTCTCAGTGGACAGCTGCGTGGTTGGCACTCTGACTGTAACAGGAAGCAGGAGAGGACCCCTTTCTGAGCCCACACCTCCTAAGCGGCCCAACCCGCTGGCGTTCCCGGAACCTGTGAATGACAGTGAGGACTCGTCTGCACACCTCCTACTTTCTGCTTGGGATCTCGACTGCACTCTTCCGCCAGTATCTTTTTTTCTTCCCTTCAGCTAAGACGACAGAAGAGATGATTTACTGTGTACGGGTTATACTTGGTCACCACTGAGAACAGAACTAACCCAGAGTGTCACAGGCCCAGGGCCCAGGGTCATCAGGGTGTCAGCGAGGTGGGTCTCTCGTGGGTGGCTTTGGTAGTCCGACAGTGATGGAGGTTTCAGGTCCTTCAAGACAAGTTGTAGATGGTGGTGAGCAGTCCAGCAGCCCGCTCCAGCGTCGCCGGCCTCCAGCGTCCCTTCGTCTGCTCCCTTAGCCATCCTCTGCACGCACCGGCCGTTGACTGGGAGCTGTGCCACACCTTTCTTCTTTTGCAGTTCACCCGCGTTGGTGTCTTACTCTGCACGGCTCTCGTGGAGCAGAGGCTTCTAAGAAGATGGTGCTAAAGCCGAGGGACCCAACAGTATCTTAAGCTCCTCTTGGTATCTCCCCCAAGAAAGCCTGCTCTTCTGCAACTCAGTAATGGCTATTCCCAAATAAGAAGTAGGCTTCATCCGTGATGCCTCTTCCTCCCACTTCTCAAACCGCAATCATCACCTCCTAAAAATATTTCAGATACAGCCAGTGCCCTGGGCTGTCCTTGGCAGTAGTCACGAGCTCCTTATATTTTAATTAAAGTGACAAGAAGGTGAAATTTCAGCTCATCAGCAGCACATTCATCAACCACATTCCAAGTACTCAAGCCATGGGCAAGGCTGGCACAGAAGCTCCAGGTACCACATGGCTGAACCAAGAAGCCATATTTAGCAATATTTTTGTCAATAATGCAAACTGTGTCAATAATGCAAACATAATGCTTTTTCTTCTAGAGAAAACAAAATGAGCCACAGGTGACTCTTGGCTGCCATGTGAGCACAGATGTAGAGTAGTCCCTCCACCCCAGGAAGTCCTTTAGATAGCACTGATTTGTCACCCAGTCCGAGCCAGCAGCATCTCCATCTGGATGCCATGAAAGCTTTCATTGTCATCCGGTGGTTTCTACTGCTCCTCCTCCGTACGCCAGTCTCCCACAGAAGCCAGAGTTAACTTTTCATCACAAATCGCATCTCGTGACTCTCCTGTGCAGGCCCTCAGTGACTTTTCATCACACGTGGAACAAAATCCAAGCTCCTGACCGTGCTGCTGCCCTCCATGACCTGCCCTCTCCCCCACTGCCTCCTCGCACTTTCTCTCTGTGGCATGACGTCCTGGGCACGTGGTCTCCTTGCTGTTCCTCGTGCTTGCCGAGCTCTTCTCTGCCTCAGGGCCTTTACATGTGCTCTCTATCTGGAAGGCTCTGCCCCTTGCTCTTGGTCTTAGCCCTGCTTTGTTCCTTTAGAAGGCATTTTCTGGCTGCTTGTCTCAGGAGATCTCTTCCAGGTATCATTTCACCCTACTTATTTCCTACATGCATTCACAGTATCTCCTCATTTTATTAATAGCAATGAACATTGCTGTTTCTTTTTTACATTTTTTATTTATTGGAAAGGTAGAGAGACGGATCTTCCATCCGCTTGTTCCCTCTCAAATGACCACAATGACCAGGACTAGGCCAAGCTGAAAGCAGGAGCCCTGAGGCGCTCCATCCAGGTCTCCCATGTGGATGTCAGGGGACCAAGTACTTGAGCCATCACCTGCTGCCTCTCAGGGTGTGCTTGGACTTGAACCCAGACACTCCAGTTGGGCACTGTCTTAACCACCATGCCGAACACCTTCCCTTCTGTTTGTTTCTTATGTGAAAGGCATTACACCAAGGTCTTGGATTTTTTTTTTTTTTTTGAGAAAAGGTTTATTTATTTGAAAGGCAGAGTGACAGAAGGAGACACAGTGGATCTTCCATCTGTTAGTTCACTCCCAAATGCTTCCAGCAGTGGAACAAGGATTCAGGAACTCCATCCAGGTCTCACATGTGAGTGGCAAGAATTAAGCACTTGAGTCTTCACCTGCTGCTTCCCAGGCGCATTAACAAAGAGCTAGATCAGAAACACAGCAGCTGGGACTCCAGCCAGCATTCTGATATGGGGTGCGGGCGTCCCAAGGGGTAGCTTGAGCTGCTGCACCACGACTCCCACTCTCAAGGTCTTGACTTGGATTCTTCGCTTTATAGTTTATGTTCTGTTCTTATTTTCCCCTGTGTCCCTGGCACCTAGAACAATGCCTGGCATACATACAATAGCCATGAATAATTGTTAAACAGGTGAATGAAATTATTCAGCACATACTAAGTAAGTACTTACCTACTAAGCCAGCACTTCTGTGGATGGTCTCAGTTTTCACAGCCAGCCTGTGGAGTGGATATATTGCTACCCTCCTTTTATGGAAGACAGTCTATGCACCTTGCCCACCTCTCAGGGAACTGGGATTCTAATCCAAATCATCTGGAGCTTCCCAGAAGGCACAGTAGGGGTTTAGAGAACTGAGCATGCGGCAGCCTGCAGCCATCCTCAGCTCAGAGCAGAAGCAGGAAACCAAAGGACTCCTTTCCTGAAGGCCTTTTTTTTTTTTTTTTGACAGGCAGAGTGGACAGTGAGAGAGAGAGACAGACAGAAAGGTCTTCCTTTTGCCGTTGGTTCACCCTTCAATGGCTGCCGCGGCTGGCGCGCTGCGGCCGGCGCACTGCGCTGATCTGAAGGCAGGAGCCAGGTGCTTCTCCTGGTCTCCCATGGGGTGCAGGGCCCAAGCACTTGGGCCATCCTCCACTGCACTCCTGGGCCACAGCAGAGAGCTGGCCTGGAAGAGGGGCAACCGGGACAGAATCCGGTGCCCTGACCAGGACTAGAACCCGGATTAGCCTGTTGAGCTATGGCACTGGCCTCCTGAAGGCCTTTCTACTTCAGACCAGGCCAAGGATTGTTAGCTGTCGCTGTCACTGCTCAATTAAGAGGCAGAGGAAGGCCTGGCCAAGCTCCGGAGCATGCAGAGTGGAGCAAACTAATGCTCCAACTCAGTTCTGAGCCTGCACAGTGAAGGCAGGGGTGGGGGCCCAGAGACCCCAGACAAGACCCTTGGGTACTCCCAATCTGACTGGGAGTCACTATGTCCCTCTGCCTGTCCCCAAGTAAGGATGACACAGAGAAAGTAAAAATAACAAGCCCTCTAGCACTTCTCCTTGGGAAATATCGCGTCAGAACTGTGACACGGAGCGGTGTTTATTAGGCCAAAGGCTCCCAGCTCATTAGTGACAAGGGTGCTGAGCTGCAAGGCACCCACACGGCTTGCTCAGGAAACAAACAGTGCAGTATCCCTCCCCTTCCAGGCCTGGCCGTGCCGTTTGCCAGCACCAGCCCTAGCACGAATCTGCACTGCTGCCGACCGGCTGTAGGCGGGGCGCCCTTGAGGGTCTGCTCATAATCCTCATTGCTGTCATTGTGGCCTCAATTTGGGACTGGATTCTGCAGAAGTCCCAACGATTCTGCAGAATCGTTCCCAAATCAGCTTAACAACGTCCTTTTTTTTTTTTTTTAACGATTTATTTATTTATTTGAAAATCAGACTTACACAGAGAGAGAAGGAGAGGCAGAGAGAGAGAGAGAGAGAGAGAGAGAGAGAGAGAGGTCTTCCATCCGCTGGTTCACCCCCCATTTGGCTGCAATGGCTGGAGCTGTGCTGATCCAAAGCCAGGAGCCAGGAGCTTCTTCCGGGTCTCCCACGGGGGTGCAGGGGCCCAAGGATTTGGGCCACTCTCCACTGCTTTCCCAGGCCATAGCAGAGAGCTGGATTGGAAGTGGAGCAGCCGGGTCTCAAACCGACACCCATATGGGATGCCGGCTCTTCAAGTCAGGGCATTAATACACTGTGCCACAGCACCGGCCCCAGCAATGTCCTTCATAGCTGTGAACCACAGTGTCCTACCCCGTTCAGGCTGCTGTAACAAAGATGCCACGAACCGACCCAGGAAGCTTCTCCCAGGTCTGGAGGCCGGGACGTCTAAGATCGGGGAGCCAGCAGACCCCGCGTCTGCTGAGGGCCTGGTTTCTGGCCCCCAGGGGGGTGCACTCTCCCTGTGGCCTTTCGTGGTGGAAGGGACCACAGGCCCCCGTGGGCCTCTTATTTATAAGGGTCTAATCCCGGTCACAAAGGCTCTGCTCTCATGTTCTAATCACCCACCGAAGGCCCCACCCCTCAATGCCATCCCTCACTGGGGGTTTGCATTTTGTCACCGGAATTTTGGGGAAGGGGAACACAAACACGAAGATCACAGCCTGCCAGTGCCAGTTTTTACTTAATACCCGTCTAGGAATGCGCTCACTCAGCGTAACCATAGCTCGATGAACCTTGTCCTCAGCAGTAGTTGTGAAATGGCCAAGTTGGCAGGCATGCCAGTTATATGTTCTCACAAATATATGTAAATATAGAACTGTTTAAAAAATGTTCATCCGGGTTCCACTTGGAATCCTCTCAGTGCAGCCAGTGAAGCAGTCACACTTGGCAAAACGACTGGTGCCGGGGATATGGGGACAACCCGGAAGAGTTCCCAGTAGCCAAAACGGGAACAATTTGAGCAACAAAATAACATAGTACTGGAAAATAGCCCTCGTGCACCCTAAATATAGTCCCCATCGATATAAATGATTGAATAGATAAATACATGTGGGAGCCTTACAGGAGAGCTGCAGATAACACATGTGGATCCACCCCCTTTGCACGGGGTTGACGCCCACCTTGAGCGCGGCTTCATTTAGTGATTTGCTTCCAAATTGTGGGAAAGGAGGAAAAACAGGGAAGCTCACAGGGGAGAAACCTGGCAAGCACTGCCTTGGCCATCACTGGGTCGTGCCAACAGGGAGCCCCGACATGATGCAGTAAGAGCCCTTTAATTCTCCGCTGTCCTTCCCCCCAGCCCGTGGCCCTCGCCTCACCTTGGGAAAAACATCAGAGGGACTCAAATGATGGAACATTCTGTAGAATACCTGACCAGTAATCCTCACAACCGCCAAGGTCACGAAAAGTAGGAAAAGCCTGAGACCCGGTTAGAGGCCAGAGGAGAAAAGGGGCCATGATGCTTGGGTCCCTGGGACAGAAGATGGACACTCGCGGGAAAGCTGTGCAGTCCGAGCCAGGCGCGGAGGTTCAGTTCTAGGAGTGCACCGGTGTTGGGTTTTGGGTTGTGACAATGCCGTGCAATGTAAGATGTTAACAACAGGAGAAACTGGGTGAGGGCAGACAGGAGCTGTCTGTACTACAGGCGTGATGGGTAACTGTGTGTGTCAACTTGACGGGTGTTTTTGGATGAGATGAACATTTACTTTAAATCAGTAGACTTGGGGTAAAGCAGATTGCCTTCCATAACGTGGCCAGGCCTCACCCACTCAGTTGGAGACCTAAATAGAACAAAAGGGCAGCTACCCCAAACAAGGTGGAATCCGCCCTCAGTCGACCTTCCAACCGAATCTGCACCATCAGCTCTCCTGGGTCATCAGCCTGCCAGTCCACACTGGATTTGGACTTGCCAGTCTCCATGGTGATGGAAGCCAATCCCTTATACCACAGACACTATTCAATTAACAATGCACTTACATCCTGATAAGCCCATCAGAAGCTGAAAAATATTCTAAGTCAAATATACATGTTATACACCTTGTCTACTGAACATTATACCTTAGTAACACAGAGCATTTTAGCCCCTGTTGTTTCTGCTGACAATCACATGTCTCACTGGGAGCTACAGCTCACTGCCAACACCTAGCATCTTAAAAAAAATTATATATTTATTTATTTGAAAGGCAGAGTTACAGAGAGACAAAGGGATTGTCCATCTGCTGGTTCACTCCCAAATGGCTGCAGCTGAGCCAGGCGCCTCATCTGGGTCTCCCATGTGAGTGCAGGGGCCCAAGCACTTGGACCATCCTCCACTTCTTTCCCAGCACACATTAATGGAGCAAGATTGGAAGAGGAGCAGCAGGGAATCTGGCCGGCACCCATATGGAATACCAGCATCACAGGCAGCAGCTTAACCTGCTACGCCACAGTGCTGGCCCCAACATCTAGCATCTTGAGAGAGTAATGCTTACAAGTGAAGAGATCGAAACTCAAAACACAGGGGCCAACACTGTGGTACAGTGGATTAAGCTGCTGCTTCCAACACTGGCATCTCATATCAGGGCACTGGTTCAAGTCTTGGCTGCTCCACTTCTGATCTAGCTCCCTGCTAATGCACTTGGGAAAGCAGCACAGGATGGCCCAAGTGCTTGGGCCTCTGCCACCTACATGGGAGACCCCGATGGAGTTCTAGGCTCCTGGCTTCCGCCTGGTCCAGCCCTGGCCATTGCAGCCATTTGGGAAGTGAACCAGCAATGGGAGAGCTCTTTCTCTCTCTGCCTCTTTGTTTGTCTCTGTCACTCTGCCTTTCAGACAAAAAACCCCTTTTAAAAAAATTCAAAATATAGGGGCTAGCGCTGTGGCATAGCGGGTAAAGCTGCCACCTGCAGTGCCAGCATCCCATATGGGCGCCGGTTCGAGTCCTGGCTGCTCCACTTCTGATCAACTCTCTGCTGTGGCCTGGGAAAGCAGTAGAGGATGGCCCAAGCCCTTGGGCCCCTGCACCCACGTGGGAGACCAGGAAGAAGCTCCTGGCTCCTGGCTTCGGATCAGCACAGCTCTGGCCGTTGCAGCCAACTGGGGAGTGAACCAGCGGATGGAAGCACTGATCCAAAGCCAGTAGCCAGGTGCTTCCTCTTGGTCTTCCATGTGGGTGCAGGGCCCAAGGACCTGGGCCATCCTCCACTCTGTGCCTAGAGAAATACGATTGCTCTGAGGGGCGTGCAGGGTTACGGGGAGCCGCTAGGAGGCTCGGGGTCGCCGTCACTTCTTGCTGTGTAGCCACCTGAGTCATTCCCAGTCGCTCAATCATCCCCATGGTTACATGGGGATAATAAAATGCCGAGCCCGCTGCGAGTTCTGAACTGCTGTGTCGGGGAAGCCCGCCGAATCCACCGGCGGCTTCTAGAAGGTCTGCCACAGGGCCAAGACCTCCATTTCGCAGGCGCTCTGGGGACGAGGGAAGGAGGGCTCGGAGACCCGCCGGCACCCTCAGACCCCTGAGCCGCGGACTTCAGGTCCAGCGGTTGCCATGGCAACGCCCGGAGGCTGCTGGGAGAGGGGAGGTGGGGCCGGCCCACGAGCCTGGTCCTATCGAAGCCCCACCCCGTCCTCGGCGAGGCCCCGCCCCCAATCCGTCAAGACTCCGCCCAGAACGAGGCCTCGAGGCCTCCGGCAGGCTCTGGCGCTCCGACTGGTGCCTTCCGGCCTGACGGACCGCATCTGACCAGCCACAGCCGCCATTCCTGCAGATATTCCCAGGGTGCCTGGTTCTGTCTGACTGAACACAGAGTCCTTGGTTGTCTGACAAACCAAGACTGACTGACCGCGGCCTGAAGGGGCGTGTCTGAGCGGCCTCCCTCCGTGCCCGACCGGCCGGAGCGGCCGCCTGTGTGCGATTCCACCCGCTCCGCTCCGGCGGCTTCACCGAAACCGCCCGACCCGAGGACCCTGCCTGGCCGCAGGAGACTGACTGACCCCCTGCCCGGACTGGCTGAAGAGCCTGGCTCACTGGCAGGGCCTTCTGAGTGCTGGGGCTGCTGACGTCCCTCCCGGCCACCTCTGCCTGGCCCAGGGCAGCAGCCATTGCCTGTCTGACGGGCAGCTGGCCGGCCCGCGCCTCGCTCCCGGAGTCCTGGCCTGTTTCCCCATGGATGTCCAACCAAGGCTTCTCGGCGCCGCTTGCCCGAGAATCCGGGGCCAGGGCATCTCCCGCTGCAGGCTGGGCCTTCAGCTACACGCAAGGGCACCAGGAGGGGAAGAGAGTCCAGGGCAGCCAGAGGGAGAGGCAGGCAGCAGGAGGAGGACTTGGGGCCATGGGGGAGGTTGGAGACGAGCAGGGGCCCAGGCCTCAAGGCCACCGAGCTCCGGATCTTATTCTGGAAGAGAGCCAGCACCCGGAGGACGGATGGTGTGCGGCTGCCTCAGGACTGTAACGGGTGAGAGTGCAGACCTGTAATTGCTCCATGTTCGTGGGCTCTGTCGGTGCCCTTCCTCTCTGCACGCCCCACATCTCCGGAATGGAAGTCTCCCACAGTGCGTGTGTGCGTGTGTGTGTGTGCACACCAGCCACACCAACCACAGAGAATGCCTTCCCCAGTGGAAAGAAAAGCTCTGCACCTCCGTTAAGAATCAGGGGGTCTTGGCCGGCGCCGCAGATCACTAGGCTAAACCTCCGCCTTATGGCGCCGGCACCCTGGGTTCTAGTCCTGGTTGGGGCGCCGGATTCTGTCCCGGTTGCCCCTCTTCCAGGCCAGCTCTCTGCTGTGGCCCGGGAGTGCAGTGGAGGATGGCCCAAGTGCTTGGGCCCTGCACCCACATGGGAGACCAGGAGAAGCACCTGGCTCCTGGCTTCAGATCAGCGCAGCGTGCTGGCTGTAGCGGCCATTTGGGGGGTGAACCAACAGAGAAAGGATCTCTCTCTCTCTCTTTCACTGTCTAACTCTACCTGTGAAAGAAAAAAAGAGAGAGAGAGAGAGAGAGAGAAAGAATCAGGGGGTCTGGGCAACTCCTCCCTCAGAGCCCTCTCCTACCTGCTGCACCAGGAGGCTCCCTGCTTTCAATAAAACTGCTGCTTTGCTCACTGAAAAGGGGCCCTGGGCAGGCGTGTGGTGCAGTGATCCTGCTCATGTGCCTGGGAGGCAGCAGAGAGTGGTTCCAGTACTTAGGTCCCTGCCGCCCAGGTGGGAGACCTGGATGGAATTCCTGGCCCCCAGCCCTGTTTAAGGAGTGAATCAGTGGGTGGAAGATCTCTGTATCTTTCTCCCTCTCTATCACTCTGCCTTTCAAAATAATGTCTTAAAAGGGGGAGAGGGGCAGCGCTGTGGTGTAATGCGTATGGGTGCCAGTTTGAGTCCTGGCTGCTCCACTTCTGAGCCAGCCCTCTGCTATGGCCTGGGAAAGAAGTAGAAGTTGGCCCAAGACCTTGGGCCTCTGCACCCACGTAGGAAAACCGGAAGAAGCCCCTGGCTCCTGGCTTCAAATCAGTGTAGCTCCAGCTGTGGCAGCCATCTAGGGAGTGAACCAGCAGATGGAAGACCTCTCTCTGCCTCTGCCTCTCTGTAACTCTACCTTTCAAATAAATAATTAACTAAATAAATCCTTTTTAGAAGAAACTAAGGGGGCTGACATTGTGGCACAGCCAGTAGAGCCACTACTCAAAGCACCGGCATTCCATATTGGCGTGCCGGTGTGAGGCCAGCTGCTGTGCTTCGGTCCAGCTTCCTGCTGATGAGCATGGGAAAGCAGTGGAAGATGCCCAGGTACTTGGTTTCTTGCCACCATGTGGGAGACCCAGATGGAGTTCCTGGCTCCTGGTTTCAGCCTGGCCTAGTCCTGGCTATTGTGGTCATTTTGAAAGTAAACCAGCCAATGGAAGATCGATCTCTCACTCTCTTTCTCTGTCATTCTGCCTTTCAAATACATATATATATATATATATATATATATTCAAATATATATATTTTCTTAAAGATATATATATCTTTTTTTTTTGACAGGCAGAGTTAGACAGTGAGAGAGAGACAGAAGACAGAGAGAAAGGTCTTCCTTCCTGTTGGTTCACCCCCCAAATGGCTGCTATAGCCGGCTCCCTGCGCCGATCTGAAGCCAGGAGCCAGGTGCTTCCTCCTGGTCTCCAATGTGGGTGCAGGGCCCAAGCGCCTGGGCCATCCTCCACTGCTTTCCCAGGCCACAGCAGAGAGCTGCCCTGGAAGAGGAGCAACCAGAACAGAGTCCGGCACCCTAACTGGGATTAGAACCAGCGGTGCTGGTGCTGCAGGCTGAGGATTAGCCTAGTGAGCCACAGTGCCGGAAAATTCTTTTCTTTAAGAAAAGAATAAGGAGGAATGAAATACTGGTAGAGCATGGGTGTGCTATGAATTATATCTGTTACTATTAATAATGATAAAATGAGAGACTTGCACTACCTTATCGCGTCCAAACTCCAGCAGGATAAGATGCTGTCTTTCCATTAATAACAGAGGCCTGGCTGCCTCACTGGTTTCATCATAAGCCAGGGGAGGAGTGGGAGGAAATGAACAGCTTCACTCCCAAGAGCTCTCACAATGTACGTTTGGAACTCAGCCACTGTGGGCAGTGGGACTTCCCTGCGAAGAGGACTCCAGGGGACATGGGAAAGAGGCAGCGACGAGCGGTGTGCAGCACTTTGTACCTGGTGCATTTGTTCATCCACTCAGCAAGTGCTGAGAACTGTGTGCTGTGCTGGACTCTCACCTTGTCCTCAGGCAGCACCCCTAGACTCATGGAGTCCAGGAAGTCTGTCCTGTGCCCCCAACTGTGGTCCTCACCAGCTGCCTTCTGGGCTACCTGCAGAACTGAAGGCAGAGAGCTGGGGGGACAGTGCTTCGCCAAGTGTGGCCCCTGGTCCAGCAGAAGCAGGATCACCTGGGAACTGATTAAAATACAAATGCTTGGATCCTGCCCATAGATGAGCTGAATCAGAAACTGAGTAGGGCATAGGAATCTACATTTCAATAAGCTCTCGGGCGATGCTCATGTATGCTGACGTCTGAAAACCATCAGTGGAGTGATTGTGTTGGCTCTGGTATCACACTGCTCACAATGAAATTTTTTTTAAAGATTTATTTATTTGAAAGAGTTACAGTTACACAGAGAAGGAGAGGCAGAGAGAGAGAGAGAGAGAGAGAGAGAGAGAGAGAGAGAGAGAGAGAGAAGAGAGGTCTTCCATCCACTGGTTCACTCCCCAATTGGCTGCAATGGCCAGAGCTGTGCAGATCCGAAGCCAGAAGACAGGGGCTTCCTCTGGGTCTCACACATGGGTGCAGGGGCTCAAGGACTTGGGCCATCTTCTACTGCTTTCCTAGGCCATAGCAGAGAGCAGGTTTGGAAGTGGAGCAGCCTGGAATCAAACCAGTGCCCATATGGGATGCTGGCACGGCAGGCAGCGGCTTCACCCACTACGCTGTGGGTGAAGAGCTGTGTGACTTTGACCAAGTCTTGAATCTTTTTGTATCTCCACTTTCTTATTTGCTTAACTAGAATAAGTATAATTGCCTTAAGCTGTTATTGTTGGTATTAAATCATATAAAGAGCTTAGTATGTAAATTCAGCTTTTTTAAAAGATTTATTTATTTTTGATAGCATTATGGAGAGACAGAGGAAGAGAGAGAGAAAGAGATCTTTCATCTGCAAGTTCACTCCCCAGATGGCTGCAATGGTCAGCACTGGGTCAGGCCAAAGCCAGGGGCCAGGAGCTTCATCTGGGTCTCCCCACCCCACCCTCTTTGGTTGACAGGGGCCTAAACATTTGGGCCATCCTCCACTACTTTTCCAAAGCCATTATCTGGGTGCTGGTTTGGAAGTGGAGCAGCCATGACATGAAAATGGTGCCCATTTGGGATGCTGGTGTCTCAGGCAGTTTTACCCGCCGTGCCACAACACTGTCCCTGGTATAAATTCAGTTCTAGGAATGTATTCTATGGACATATTCCAGCATATGCTGAATAGCATTTGTACAGGGTATTCATTGATGCATCATTCATAATACAAAAGAAACACCCTAAATATCTATCTATAGGGAACTGATTCAATAAACCATGATCCTGCATACAAAGGACAAGGCAACTCTTTATAAATGCATATGGAAAATGTCCAGAATTTCCAACTAAAGGAACAAAATGCAGAAGAGCATGTCTCATGTTGTTCCATTTCTGTAAAGAAAAATAACCTTTATAGGCCGGCGCCATGGCTCAACAGGCTAATCCTCCGCCTTGCGGCGCCGGCACACCGGGTTCTAGTCCCGATCGGGGCGCCGGATTCTGTCCCGGTTGCCCCTCTTCCAGGCCAGCCCTCTGCTGTGGCCCGGAGTGCAGAGGAGGATGGCCCAAGTGCTTGGGCCCTGCACCCCATGGGAGACCAGGAAAAAGCACCTAGCACCTGGCTCCTGCCATCAGATGAGCGTGGTGTGCCGGCCACAGCGCGCCGGCCACGGCAGCCATTGGAGGGTGAACCAACGGCAAAGGAAGACCTTTTCTCTCTGTCTCTCTCTCTCTCACTGTCCACTCTGCCTGTCAAAAAAAAAAAAAAAAAAGAAAAAGAAAAATAACCTTTATAGAATCTCTGTATTGGTATAAGCTCATATATACATAGATTATCTCTGAAAGAATACTCAAGAAATTGAGGGGCCAGCCTTGTGGCATGGCAGGTTGGGCTACCATCTGCAGAGCCAGCATCCCATGTGGGCGCCAGTTCCAATCCCGGCCGCTCTACTTCCAACTCTGCCTTTCAAATACATTAGATCTTTAAAAATTGAGGGTTGAGTGGGAGAAGAAGAAGTAGGTAACTGGAAATAGGGGAAGGATAGAAACTTATTTTTATTATACTTTGCAGTATGTGTGTACATTTCCTGATTACAAATGTGGCATTTTTAAATGCCTGGATCCCATCTCAGAGTACCTGGGTTCAAATCCCAGCTCTGCTCCCAATTTGAACTTCCTACTAATGCACACCGGGGAGGCAGCAGGTGATGGCTCAAATACTTGTTTCCCTGCCTCCTGATGGAGACCTGGATTGAGTTTCAGGCTCCTGACTTGAGCCTGGCCTAAGTCCAGCTGTTGTGGGCATTTGGGAAGTGAATCAGTGGGTGGAAGATCTCTCTCTCTCTCTCTCTCTCTCTCTCTTTCTCTACCTTTCAATTAAGAAAAGTTTTTTTTTTAAGTAAATAGAAATTTTAAAAAGGGGGGAGACCTTAGCACAGTGCCTGGCAGTGGCAGCTGTGGTGCTGGTAGCCACTCTGCAGCTCTGGGCTGATGATTCACTGCAAAAGTGGGGCCCAGAAATAGCAGGGGTGTGGACAGTTTCCAGACTGCACTCCCAGCCTCTTGGTCTCACCACTTCCCTCTGTACGCTCCGCGTTTCTCTGTCGGAGACTCCTTGCATTTTTTAGGTGGAAAGGGGTTTTCAGACGCCTGTATAACACTTTTATTTTAAAGGTGAGGAAACCACATCCCAGAGAGGCCAAGGTTGTCCAGAGGCTTCAGGCTCAACCAGAGGCCTCCATCACTACTAAGCTTTCTAAAATTCTGCCCCCACCTTAGTGCTGTAGCCACGACTCCTTACCCTGCCTGTTGGGACTGGTCATGGTTTAACTCATAGCCAAACTTTTCGACCTTATTTTCCATCTTTTCCTGTCTGTATTCTCTACCTAGCCATGTAGGTCTCCTAGCTGACCCCAAATGCTTCTGCTTTGCCACAGCTTGTCAATGCTTTGCCTTCTTCCTGAAATGCTGGTGGTTGTTGTTGTTGTTTTTTTTCTATCCATTCACAGAAAGTCTGTCTAAACGTGGAAGCCAAGCTTAAATCAGAGTCCTTTAGGAAGTCTTCCCTGATTATTCCAGCTTTTCGAGCTCTTTGTTTCCTCTGAGCTAACTGAAATTTTCCTTGTAAGGTACCTGCCGCTTATGAGGGGTAAAAGATGGTTGCTCCTTGAGCAATGGGAAGTAGACAGTGATGGAGCCAGTTCCCCATCCCTGATTCTCTATTTCTGCAGCTGCAGAAGTCTTTAGTCCTCCTTATAGTCTGGGGGGTGGTGCTCTGGGTGCGGGTGCGTCTGAGCCCGCCTGCAGCAGGGGCCAGTCTGCAGAAACTGCTGGGCTTGTTCCTACCCTGATGTTTACTTGGCCCAGAGGCCCAGTGTGATGAAACCCAGCCCTGTTGCCGAGCACCTTGGGAGGCCTCCTTCCAGGGTCCCTCTGTGCTGGGACAGTGGCCCTTTGTGGAGCAGAGGAGCAGGCCTGAAAGCAGAGCCACTGGAAGCCCGTCCCTCCCCCTGCCTCCAGCCGCCTCCACGGGCAGCCTGGACCATCCTGTGCTTGGGTGGCCTGGTGGAGTGAGGAAGGGCCTCCAGGCGGCTAGGCTGGGAGGGCATGGAGGGATCCTGCCAGGATCGCCTGCGGAAATGGAGCGTCCCTTAATCCAGTGAGGGCTGCTTGGAGTGGGGCTCTCAGAGGAGACTGGTCCCCCTACAGGCCAGCAGACACGCTCACCATCCCCATCACCACCAAATAAGCGCCCTCTGCCCCTGCCTCACTGATTCCATTACTTACCAGGGGGAGATGGAGAAGCTGTTAGATGTAATCCCAAAGTTGGTGGAGGGGAAGTCAGTGTCAGAGAGGAGTGGTGGGGAGAGGAGGGCGGGGAGGGAGCTGCAGGAGCGCTCACTGCTCTGGGATCAGCAGGCATGGAATTCCCGTCCCCGCCTAGCCACTGGCACACTGGTGATGAGAGCTCCTGACTGCCCTTTCCGCGCCTCAGTCTCCCAGGTGCAAAATCACGAAGGCAGAGTAGGCAAGTGGTGGCCACGTTGGCTGTTGTGAGTTTCCCTAATGCTTTGATCAGAGGGAGAACAGGGAAGAGTTGGGGGTGGGCTGGAGGTTGAGGGCTGGCATGGAGCTCTCGGTGGATTCACCAGCAGTCCCTAGGCAGCCTCTTCACAGCCACCTGCATCCCCTCCGCCTCCACCCTCCCTCTCTCCTTCCCACCCTACTGTGAGAGCTTTTTGTGATGAGATCTGGAAGCTATTTGATGTGGATTTGTCTTATCAGCAAGTTTCTGGTGGAGCGAGAAGGATACCAGGAACTAAAAGAGGAAATTGAAGAGGCCACTGAGCTGGAAAGAACTGTTGGAAGAGAGTAGAGGGGGAGAGAAAAGGAAGGAGTAGGGAAGGGAGGATGGAAAAAAAATAGAAGCAAGCGGAGGTTAAAGTGAAAGAAAGAGAGGTGAAAGGAGTTGGAAAAAGAGGAAGGTCCAAGTGGAGGAGAAAAGCAGGAAGTGAGGCTGAGGAGACGTCTGGCCAGCATGCCAAGCAGCGATCACTCATGGACGACGGACAATTCAGCGGCGCTGGAGGAAAGTGTGCGTGCAGGGGAGACAACATGAGAACCCGTTGTACAAGGTCTTCAGTGCCAGGCGAAGGATTCTGAAGCTTACATCTCTTATTTTCCTCTGCTCAGATCCTCTGGGATAAACCAGGGGGAGGCCCAGGGGTGCATTTTCATTTATTCCATCCATTCAACAAGGGACTGTATCTTATCCCGTCCCCTAGAGCATAACAGCATTTGCACTAGAGAGAGAGTCAGTTAAAACTGAGTACTTGGGACATAAGAAAAAGAGCACTTGGAGAAAGCAGCCACTAAGACAACCTCCAGAGAATATAAGAATAATCACACTACAAGGTAGAAAGTGCTAGGATCCCTAAGAGGGGTTCGATTATTGTTGTGGGACATCAGAGGAAAGCAAGACAGCTTTCCATGCTACTCATAGCAAAAAAAAAAAAAAAAAAAAAAAGTCCCAGAGAAGATTGTAATAGGATCAGTTTAGGCCACTTGAATTAAGACCTGGAAGGTAGGTGCTGTTGGAGGATACATGGTTCTGTGAATTAGTGCAAAGCTGAGCTCACCAAAGAAGAGGGAGGAATTATTTCTAGAGGAAGAGAAATTAGAAATGGACATGCCTGCGTGCCAGCATCCCATATGGGCATCCCTTTGTGTCCCAGCTGCTCCACTTCTGATCCAGCTCCCTGCCAATGGCCTGGGAAAGCAGTGGAAGGTGGCCCAAGTGCTTGGGCCCCTGCACCCACGTGGGAGACCTGGAGGAAGCTCCTGGCTCCTGGCTTTGGCCTGACCCATCCCTGGCCGGTGCAGCTATCTGAGGAGTGAACCAGCAGGTGGAAGACCTCTCTCTGTCTCTGTCTGTCTCTCTCTCTTTCTCTCTCTGTAACTGTTTCAAATAAATCTTTAAAATCTAGTAATAATTAGATCTCTGAGGTATGGGGTGGACAGGAGGCCAGAAGACCAGGACTGACAGGAAGTTGTCTGGCGTGTCCTCTGATAAAACATACGCCCGAGATCCTTCACCTGCATCGGCGTGCTTCCATTACGACTTGCTTTGCGTCTTGGTTCTGCCCATTCTAGGTCAGAGAACTCAGAATGATGAAAGGCTGCACCTCTGCCAAAAGGACTGCTCTTTTCTGGCCACGGCTCTTTTTCTCCCGGGGCTACACCCACTTAACCTGGAAAATGGGTGCTCCACTGATTCACAGGAGCGGGTTAGCACGTGCGGAGAGCTTTGAAGACTGATGGGCAGGGTTTCTAACGATGCTTCTGGAGGGTGGCAGTCTCAGCAGCGCCCCGTTTCTGAAATCTGACATAACAATGAGAGAAGCTGCTCAAGGGGTCTTGGGTTTGCGCAGGCGGCCTAGACCCGTGGCCCAGAATCAGCCCTCTTCCTGCTTCTAGATAATTCCACAGGTAAGATTTCTAGCACGGCTCAATGGGAGCATGAGGTTTTAGAGTTGAATATACCTGACATTGGTTCTCAGCTGTGCTGTTTCCTAACCCAGGGACTTGGAATACGTTTTGTAGATTATCTGAGCCTTTATTTCCTTGTATGTAAGGTAAGATGGGGGCGGGTTGTGTGTGTGTGGGGGAATAATACCAACCTCCTCGACTCAATGTGAGAGTTGAGTAAGATGCCAGAAAAGCAGCTGGCACAGTGCCGCACAAGCCATGGGCACTCAGTGAATGTGAATTCCCATTCATTTTTTAATTCACAGAGGTATGTATTGTTGGAGCTGGAGGTATCTTAGAAATTCCTGTCCAGGGGCTGGCACTGTGGTGCAGCAGGTTAAACCACCGCCTGCAGTGCCAACATCCCACATGGGCACTAGTTCAAGCCCTTTCTGCTCTACTTCTGATACAGCTCCATGCTAATGTGCCTGGGAAAGCAGCAGAAGATGGCCCAAGTACTTGGTATCTGCATGGGAGAAGCTCCTGGCTCTTGGCTGAAGCTCCTGGTTCCTGGGTTCAACCTGGCCCAGCCCTGGCCATTGTGACCATTTGGGAAGTGAAACCAGCGGGTGGAAGATTCTCTCTCTCTCTCTCTCTCTCTCTCTCTCCTCCCCCTCCCCCTCTCCCTCCCCCCCTCTCACACCCTCTCTCTGTAACTATGCCTTTCAAACAAATAAATCTATCAGAAAGAAAGAAAGAAAGAAAGAAAGAAAGAAAGAAAGAAAGAAAGAAAGAAAGAAAGAAAGATTCCTGGTCCAGTCCTCTCATCCTATGATAGTGAGAGGACTCCCAGGGAAGTTTCCTTTTACCCGACCTGATGTCTCTCCTGCGGCAATATTGGCTGATTCTGTCCTCACTGGAAGCAGAGATCTGGCTGGCATCCTTCCTCTTATGTAGCTCTTAGCTACATAAATCCTGCATGAGTTTTATGCCCATTCAGAAAAGGGTGTTTGGCTCCTCCGCCTTCTCCCCCAAGAACATTTGCCCATCATTTGCTCACGGCTCTGCCCGTTAGGGTACCACACTAAAGTGATGGGAATACAGGGGAGGTGCCTCAACAATCCAGTAGTCCTGGGGCACCTGAAGGAAAACTCTACCTGTTATTCTTACATAAGCTAAGAAATATATACAAATATTCGTTAATGGATTAGAAAAGTTTTTTAATTTTTACTTCTTAGTTGACAGGAGGTCCTATTCTTTACCTTTAGTTTTTAGAAATGTATGGCAAGAGACACATTACAAAGCTTATCATTTGAGCTATTAGAAGTGTAGAATTCAGGCTGCTAAGTACAATTACAATGCTGGGTAACTATCTCCCAAACTTTTTCACTATCCCAAAGACAAACTCTGTGCCCATTAAACAACCCACTCTGTCCTCCCCCCAGCTCCTGGCATTCTATTTTCTGTCTCTGTGAATTTGCCTGAATGTAACATCTCATGGAAATGTAATCATACAGTATATGTTCCTTTGTTTTTGGTTTATGATATTTCCTTTTCCTTTGTTTAAAAAAATATTTATTTTAAAGGGAAATTGACAGAGAAAGAGAAAACTCTTCTATCTGCTAGTTCATTCCCCAAATGCCAAAAATTGCCAGAGCTGGGCCAGGCCAAGTACAGGAGCTCCATCCACGTCTCCATGTGAGCGGCAGGGACTCAAGTACTTGAGCCATCATCTACTGTTTCCCAAGCACCTTAACAAGGAGCTGGATCAAAAGTAGTTTTTCTGGTCTCAAACTAAAACTCCCGTGTGGGGTGCAAATGTTGCAGGTGGTGGCTTAACCCACGGCACCAAATGGTGGATCCTTTAGCATGATGTTTTCCAGTTTCATCTGTATTGTAGCATATATTAGAATGCCACACTGGGGCCGGCACTGTGGCACAGCGGGTTAAGCCTCTGTCTGCCATGCTGGCATTCATATGGGTACCAGTTCGAGTCCCAGCTGTTCCATTTCTGATCCAGCTCCCTGCTATGGCCTGGGAAAGCAGCAGAAGATGGCCCAAGTCCTTGGGCCCCTGCATCCATGTGGGAGACCTGGAAGAAACTCCTGGCTCCTGGCTTTGGCCTGACCCAACCTTGACTGTTATGGCCACTTGAGGGGTAAACCAGCAGATGATAGATCTGTGTGTGTGTGTCTGTGTCTCTTTCTCTCTAACTCTGCCTTTTAAATAAATAAATAAGTCTTTAAAAAAAATAATGCTCTGCTATTCCACTTTTTAAACATACCAGCTTTTGTTTATTCATTCATCTGTCAGTGAGCACTGGATTGTTTCTACCTTCCAGCTATTCTGAACAATGCTCCTATAAACATTGATATATAGCTAACTATCATTCTTGTATACAATCCATAAGAAATAAAATTCTTAAAAATTTTATTTGAGAGGCAGTGAGAGAGAAAGAAGAGAGAGAGAGAGGAGGCCCCCATTTGCTGGTTCACATCCCACACTGGCTAGAACTGGGCTGGACCAGGCTAAAATGAAATCATAGACTCAATCCAGGCCTCAAACTCAATGCATGTCTCCCATTTGGGTGGTAGGAACCCAACCATTGGACCATGAATATTTCCTCCCAGGGTCTGCATTAGCAGGATGCGGGGGCCAGGAGCTGGAGCTGGGCATCAAAAGCCTGTGGGATGCAGGCATCTTAGCCACAAGGCCCAAGACTCATATAAATGAAGTATTGTAGGCAGAATAGCAACCCATAACAATATTAGTCTTCATCCCTGGGGCCTATGAATGTTGATTTATGAGGTAAAGATGTTGCAGATGTGATTAAAGCAGCTTCAGATAGGGAGATTATCCTAGATGATCAGGGTGAGCCCTAAATGCGATTCCACATATCCTTAGAAGAGGAAGGCTTGTAATTAATTATTAATTAATTTTTAAAGATTTATCTATTTATTTGAAAGGCAGATCTCTGGTCATGGTGGGCAGAGCCAGTGTGCACAGACAGTAGGAAGATTCGAGGTGTAGATTGGATTTCACCCCAGGAAGCGCAGCACGCCCAGTGGACTTGAAACTTGGCTATTTAAGGAGGACTGGGTCTGGGGGAAGTTGCGGGGATCTGGCACTGTGCCCCATTCTGACTGATCGTGCTACAGGGATCCAATGAAAATAATAATAATAATAATAATAATAATAATGCCAGAGTTACAAAGAGAGAGAGAGAGGAAGAGGCAGAGAAAGAGAGAGAGAGAGAAAGACCTTCCATACACTGGTTCACTCCCCAGATGGCTGCAAAAGCCAGGGCTGGGCCAGGCCAGGAGCCAGGAGCCAGGAGTGCCTTCTGAGTCTCCCATGTAGATAGTATGGTCCCAAGCACGACTTGGGCCATCTTCCACTGCTTTCCCAATGCCATTAGCAGGGAGCCGGATTGGAAGTAGAGCAGCCAGGACTTGAACCGGTGCCCATATGGGATGCTGGCGTTGCAGGTGACCATTTAACCCTCTGTGCCACAGTACCAACCCAAAAGGAAGGTTTGACCATAAAAAGAGAGAGAAATGTGACAAAGAAGCCAGAGACTGGAGAATTACAACCACAAACCAAGGAACACTGACAACCTCTGGAAACTGGGAGAGGCAAGAGCAAATTCTCCCCTGGAGTTTCTAGAAAGAGCTTGGACAAGTGATGCTGAATTGGCCTCCTGTCCTCCAGAACTGTGCGAGACTAAGCGAGGCATTTTAAGCTATCAAGTTTGTGGTCATTTGTTACAATGGCCATAGAAGACTAGTAGAAGAACTGATAGAAACAATAAAAATGAATTAAAAATTGTGAAAAGAATGAATTGAGAACAGAATTTAGTTCTAAAATCTAATCTGGGAAAGTTAGATTTCATAACAAAGAGACCTCGAAGTGGTAAAATCTGTAACACTCAATAATCACTTTTATGTGGACCAAAAATATTGATAAATTGACTCATAATCAATATGGAAAATAATTGATCTTGATGAAAAAAATTTCATTAAAATAAAAATGAAAAAGGTTGGAAACAGTGTCATTGTTCATAAAGATAATCAACCAAGGAATTCCATTGGCTTAGAAGGTGCCCCAGGAAGAAAAATGTTTGCCTTGAAAATTCATTAATGTTTATATAAAACCAAATAATGTGTTTTTATTCGTGAACACAAAGTCAAACACGGTCGGGGTCAAACATACCTAATGTCTCTTTCCTTGTGCCTTTGAGCTGCCTTGTTTTCAGAACATCAGAGCTAGAACATTTCTTTTACATAAGACTTTGATCCCAGGAATTTCCTTCTACTTAGAGATGGATCCATGACTACAAAATCTCAGCACGTCCCAGACGAAAGGAATCTTAGAGACAACTATCACTTCACATCTGTCATTTCACAATTAAGAACCTTAGGTCAGAAGAGAAAGGCACTGCTCCAGAATCACCTGTGAATGAGAGTTTTCCCTGAATTATCGGATCCCTCACCTCTGTGCCAACTTCTTACAGCTTCTCGATGACAGTTTGACGTCCATGCATGAGGGTCCCCCGAAGACTTGCACATTTTGAAGCTTTGGGCTGACACTCTGAGCTGATGGATTGCAATGTGAGACGGAATCTTTGCATGCATAGCCAGAAGTATCCTTGGCCCCTCCTTCTTTGTACCCCCTGCTGTCGCTCTGCAGGGTAGGCCTAACTGTCCCTTTGGGGTCCTCTGCAGCACCCGCCTGCTAGCCTTCTGCTTCAACCACTACCAGTTCATCCAACCACCACAGCAGCCTTTCTGAAGATACCAAGTTTAAAAAGTATTTCAAAATGAATCCAGATATATCAAAATGTATAATCCACACCGTTTCACACTCGTTAGGATGGCTATAATCAAAAGGGAGCTAATGACAAATATTGGAAGGATGTGGGGAATTGAACCCTGTTGTTGCTGGTGGTGAAGCTGAATGATGCAACAATTCCACTGTTAGGTATGTAGCCAAGAAAAATGGAAATATATGCTCACATAAGAACTTGAACATGAATGTTCATAGCATCATTATTCATAGCAGCAAAAATCAGAGCTGTGGGCAACTGCAGCAGCAGGTTAGGTGGCCGCCGGAGACATCAGCACCCACACGTACTTCAGTTCAAGTCTCAGCAGCTCGGCTTCTGGCCCAGCTCCCTGTTAATGCATCCAGGGAAAACAGCAGAAGATGGCCAAAATCTTGGGCCTCTGGAACCCATGTAGAAGACCCAAATGGAATTCCAGGCTCCTGACTTTGGCCTGGCCCAATCCTGGCCGTTATGCCATTTTGGGGAGTGAATCAGTGGATGGAAAATTTCTTCCTCTGTCTCCCTCTCTCTCTATCCCTCTGTCTTTCAAATAAATAAGATTAAATCTTAACCAAAAAAAAGAAAAAAAAGAAGGGGAGAAATAACCTAAATTTCTATCAATCAACTGATGAATACATAAACAAAATGTAGCATATCCATGCAAAGGAATATTATTTAATCATGCAAAGGAAAAATATTAATGCTACAACATGGATGAATTTGAAAATATTATGGGGACAGCACTGCAGCGCAATAAGTTAATCCTTCACTTGCGGCACTGACATCCCATGTGGGTCCCCGTTCTAGTCCCAGCTGCCCCTCTTCCAATCCAGCTCTCTGCTGTGGCCTAGGAAAGCAGTAGAAGATGGCCCAAGTGCTTGGGCCCCTGCACCCATGTGGGAGACCTGGAAGAAGCTCCTGGCTCCTGGCCTTAGCTTGGCCCAGCCCTGGCCATTGTAGCCATTTGGG
The DNA here is from genome assembly GCA_949820135.1 of Sylvilagus floridanus. Lineage (NCBI taxonomy): Eukaryota > Metazoa > Chordata > Mammalia > Lagomorpha > Leporidae > Sylvilagus > Sylvilagus floridanus. The sequence continues at coordinate 108,460,070 of OX463231.1, forward strand.
GAGTGAACCAGTGGATGAAAAACCTCTCTCTCTCTCTTTCTTTGCGTATCTCTCTTTTAAATAAATTCTGCCTTTTAAATAAAGTTTTAAAAACTATATTAACACTAAGTAAAAGAAGCCAGTCACAGAAAATCTCACAGTAGATGATCCATTTGTATGAGTCAGTCAACACAGGAAGTAGACTAGTGATTGCCTGGGAACAACAGCAGCTGAGAATGAGGAAAGTCAGTGAATAAGGGATTTCTTTCAGGGATAGTGGAATGTTCTGGAATTAGAGTGCAGTGAGGGCTATACAACTTTGTAAATATAGTAAACCCCACTAAATGCAACACTTTAAAATGATGAAATTTGTGGCATTGTTAATTCTATCCCTTGAAAAATTATGGCATATAATAGTACACACTCATGTACAAGTGTATTTCAGAATGTTTATGGGAAAATACAATTAAGAGATACTATTAGGGGCAAGTATGTGGCTCAGTAGTTAAGTTGCTGCTTGGGATGCCTGCATCCCATATCAGAGGGCCTGGTTCAAGTATCTGCTACTCTGCTTGCGATCCACTTTCCTACTAATATGTACTGTGGCAGGCGGGGGATGATGGCTTGAGTGCTTTGGTCTTTGCCACCCACATGAGAGACCTAGATGGAATTCTGGGCTTCAGGCTTTGGATTGGCCCAGCCTGGGCTGTTGTGGGTGCTGGAGAGTGAACCAGCATCTCTTTTTCTGTCTCTGTATCTCTGCCTTTCAAATAAAATGAAAATAAACAAACAGATTTTTAAAAGATAACTTTCACTTTCCATGAGATTTTGGTGACCCTTTGTACAACCCAACTTAAGAAAAAAAACAGTACGAAGGCAATTACAGCTTCTGATTTAGCCTTCTTCCATCCCGTTCCCTTCCTTCTCTACCCAGAGATATTTGCTCTCCTGAAGTTGGTATTTATCGTGGCAATCGTCTCAGTTTGTTTGTGCTGCTATAACAAAGTACCTCACACTGAGCATCTTAAAACAACAGATGTCTCACAGTTCCGGAGGCTCGGAAGACCAAGACCAAGGCTCTGGTGACAGCTGCCTCCCATAGGCCACACCTTCCCACCACGTCCTCACAGGGTAGAAGGGGCTAGCTGGCTCTCTGGGGTCTCTAATGCGAGGATACTACCCCTTTCTCGAGAACACCTAATCAGCTCCCGGGGGCCTCACCCAATACTGTCTATGGCATTGAAGATTAGCTCTCAAGATGTGACTTTGGGAGGAACACAACATTCAGATCATAGCAGTGGTAATATTTTTTATAAATTTTACTCCATTCCTAAACGATAGATACTATTGCTTTGTCTGTTTTTAAGCTTTATATAAGTTATGTAAGTTGTATTTTCTGTAATGTTTGGTTTTTCTTCCATAATTATGTGTTTGTTTTTTTTTTTTAAAGATTTATTTATTTATTTGAAAGACAGAGTTACAGAGGTAGAGTCAGAGAGAGAGGCAGAGAGAGGTCTTCTTCCACTCGTTGGTTCATTCCCCAAATGGTCCCAACGGCTGGAGCTGGGCCAATCAGAAGCCAAAAACCAGTAGCTTCTTCCTGGTCTCCGGTTTGTGTGCAAGGGCCCAAGGATTTTGTTCATCTTCCACTGTCTTTCCAGGCCGTAGCAGAGAGCTGGATTGGAAGAAGAGCAGCCGGGACCTGAACTGGTGCTCATGTGCGATGTCGGCACTGCCACAGCGCTGGCCCCCATCGTTATGTTTTTGAACATTAACCCTATTCCTGCATTTTCACTGCTGTGTTGTATTCATTATGTGAATATACTGCGGTTTTTTTCTTCCTTTACCTATTAGGAGACATTTAAGTTGTTTCCAATCTTTCAATTCTACAAAGAATGCTTTGGAGTTTTTCTCAACTGTGTCTCCTTTTGCACAGGTTGCAGCGTCTCCCTAGCGTTTACATCCGGGGGAAGAATTGCTGCAAACGCGCGCACAGCTTCCGCTTCGTCAGATACTGCACAAGCTTCTCACTAATGAGCTGGGACGTTTCGTGCTTTCTTTCTTTTTGTTTTTTATTTGAGAAGCAGAGTTACAGAGAGAGAGAGAGGGAGGGAGAAAGACAGAAGGATCTTCCATCCGCTGGTTCCCTCCCCAGATGACCACAACGGCCAGAGCTGAGCTGATCTGAAGCCAGGAGCCAGGAGCCAGGAGCTTCTTCCGGGTCTCCCACGTGGGTGCAGAGGCCCAAGCACTTGGGTCATCTTCTACTGCCTTCCCAGGCCATTGCAGGGAGCTGCATCGGAAGACAGAGAGCAGCCAGGACTAGAACTGGCTCCCGTATGGGATGCTGGCATCGCAGACCGAGCTGTGGCCCACTCTGCCACAGCACCGGCCCCTGTCCTGCATATTTCTGCTGTGATTTTGTTCCTGTGTACATCGTCTGTCCGTTTATATAATCTAGATTGGATTCTTATCCTTTGTGAGGCAAAGCATCACAGAGATTTTTCTCGCAGTGAGGGGGTTACATTTTCCCTTTCTTTGTAGCAACTTTAGATGTGCAAAATTTCTAGATACTGTAGTTGACTATATTGGTTGTTTTCATTTTTTATTTGTGTGATGGCTAATTTTATGCATCAACTCAAATCAACTGTGCTGGGGATGCCCAGATAGTTGGTTAAACATTATTCTGGGTGTGCCTGTAAGGGCATTTCTGGATGGGATTAACATTGGAAGCTGTAGACTGAGCAAACAGATTGCCCTCCTGCCTCGGGTGTGCCTCGTTCACTCCAAGACCTGGGCGGAAGATAGCTAGCGTAAGGGCGCGTTCGTGCTCTCTGCCTCTGTGAGGTGGGGCTGGGTCTTCTCCTGTCTCTACATGTTGACTTAGACTGAAACCTGCGCAGCTTGCTCTCTTGGTCCTCTGTCCCTCAGACTGATTGGAACTGGACCACGGGCTCTCATGGGTCTGCAGCTTGTCGGCTGCAGATCTTGGGACTTCTTAGCCCCTAAATATTCATGTATATAATCTCAACATCTATTGCTACCTCTTCTGGAGAACTCAGACTAATATAATTTTTGGTGTCTTGTTAAAGAAGTATTTCCCTACCCTGAGTTTCTGGAAACTATTTTCGTTGGTTACTTCTAAAGATTCTAAAGTTTTACTTTTCTAATCTCAGTCTTTAACTAACGATTCTTGTTGTGTATGCTATGAGGTAAGAACCAATTTTTGTTTTCCAAATGAATAACCAATTGTTCAGTATGATTTTTAAAATAATCCATCTGTATTATTTTCCTAGGGCTGTCATAACAAATTACCTCGAACTAGGTGGCTTAAAACAACTGACGCTGATTCTGTCACAGTTCACGAAGCCAGGAGTCTAAATCAAGGTGGCAGCAGAGTTGGTTCCTCCCTTCTCGGTTGGAGGAAACACCTCATGCCCCTCTCCTAGCTTCTGGTGGCTGTAGACACATCCTCATCATTGTCTGTGTCTTCCAATGTCTCCACGTGTCTCCTCTCTCCTCTTCTTCTTTTTTTTCCTTTAAGCTTAAAAACTAGATTTTTCTCATTTTATTTGAAAGACAGAGACAAACAGATGGACACAGAGAGATCTGCTAGTTCACTCCTTTAATGTCTGTAACAGCCAAGGCTGGGCCAGGCTGAAGCCAGGCGCCAAGAACTCCATTCTTGTCTCCCACAAGGCTGGCAGGGACTCAAGTACTTGAGCCATTTTCTGCTATCTCCCAGGATGCACCCGAGCAGGAACCTGGATCAGAAGCAGAGGAGCTGGGACTAGAACGAGGCACTCTGATACGAGGTGCAGGTGTCCCAAACAGCCACTTAACTGCTGATCCAAATGCTTGCCTGGTCCTATTTTCTTATAAGGACACCACTCTTTAGACATAGAGCCATTTAGGGCCAACCCTAAAACCAGGATTAATTGTTCTGGAAATCTGTAATTACACCTGAAAAGACTCTATTTCCAAATAAGTAATATTTTAAAATTCTGGAAGGATATGTATCTGGGTGGAGATGCTATTCAACCCAGTATTCCATCTTTTGCTTTTACAAATACCGTTTCTGGGGCTGGCATTGTGGAGTAACAGGTTAAGCTGCCACTTAAAATGCCGGCATCCCATATGTATGTTGGTTCAAGCTCCAGCTTCTTCACTTCCCATCCAGCTCCCTGCTAATGTGCCTGAGGAAGCACCGGAGGATGGTCCAAGGGCTTGGGTCCCTGCACCGATGTGGGAGATCGGTAAGAAGCTCCTTGCTCCTGGCTTCAGCCCGGCCCAGCCCCAGCTGTTGCAGCCATTTGGGGAGTGAACCAGCAGATGGAAGATCTCTCTCTCTCTCTCTCTCTCCAACTCTGCCTTTTAAAAACAAAATCTTTAAAAACAATACCATTTCTGTCATTTATCAAATTCCCATATATGTGTGGACAGAAGGGTCCTGATGAGGTGTTTACATGTTCTTCATGAGATAATCTTATGTAATCATCACGATGGTTCTGTGGGGTAGGTGCTATTAAAACCACGCAGACTGTGGAGGGCTGTCCCTAGGAGCATTTACTAAATTATGATGAGATCACAACTCCAAGTCTCAGCAGTTTAAAACACAGTCTTCATCATGTTACACGGCAATCTTAACGGGTTGACTGTGACTTTGCTCTCCATGTTTTATCATTCCAGGATCCTGGCTGAAGGCACAGCTCCTATCCAGCACACGCCATCCCAAAGGCAGGGAGGAAAAAGGAAGGTTTTAGATGGAAACATTCAATGGCTCTTCAAGTTTCTGCTTAGAACTGTCCTATAGGTCTCCAGCTCAAATTTCATTGGCCAAAGTAAGTCATGTGGGCAAGGCTGACAGTGGGTTGGGGGTGTACCTCTTCCTTTGGAGGGTACTCAAGTCTCACAGCAACTGGCAAGGATGTTTGAGGATTTTTTAATTTAATTTTTATGTATATAAATGGAACAAATTTCATGTATCTCACACATAGAGTTTTAAAAAAATATTTATTTATTTATTTGAAAGGCAGAGTTACACAGAGAGAGGAGAGGCAGAGGCAGAGAGAGAGGTCTTCCATCTGATAGTTCACTCCCCAGATGGACACAACGGCTGGAGCTGCGCCAATCCGAAGCCAGGAGCCAGGACCTTCTTCCCGGTCTCCCCACGTGGGTGCAGGGGCCCAAGGACTTGGGCCATCTTCCACTGCTTTCCCAGGCCATAGCAGAGAGCTGGACAGGAAGAGGAGCAGCCGGGACTAGAACCCAGCATAGCACCGGCCGGCTGTGGCAGCCATTTGGGGGGTGGACCAACGGAGGGAGGACCTTTCTCTCTGTCTCTCTCTGTCTCTCATTGTCTAACTCTATTTGTAAAATAAATAAATAAAAAAAAAGAAAGAGAAAAGTACATCCTCCTTTGATGACCACTTCTTTAAGAAAAAGGCATTACGATGTTTGGGAGGCGCATTTGGCCTGCCTTAAGCTGCCTGTTGAGACGCCGGCGTCCCACTAGGAGTGCCTGGATTCCAGTCCTGGCTTCACTCCTTTTTCCAGCTTTCTGCTAAGGGGAAACCTGGGAGGTGGCAGTGAGGGCTCAAGTCGTTGGGTCCTTGCCAGCCACATGGGAGACCTGGAGAGAGTCCCTGGCTACCAGCTTTAGCTTGGCCCAGCCCTGCCATATTGGGCCTTTATTTGGGTAGTGAACCAAAGAGTGGGAGTTTACTCTCTCTCTCTTTCTGCCTCTCAAATAAATAAATAAATTTTTAAAAATACAAAAGAAAATTTTTATTTTGCTGCAAACAAAATTTCAAACCCATGCTTACTTTTTTTTTTATGATAAGCATTTTCCATGACCTTTTTGAAGACTCTCACATGCATGGTTTTCATAATTTTCTGTACCAAAATAAACTTATCTTTTAATTCCACTTTCTCTGAGCTTTCTGCAGTCCTCTCATGTCATCCTCTCACTGGTGAAGGGGAATAATGACACCTCCGCCACAGGGGTTGAGTAACCTGCCCAAGATCAAAAGCTAGGACGGGGCAGAGCCAGGACGCCGACTCAGCCTCTGCAAGGCCACGGTGTACTTGTAGGCCTCCTGCTGCCCGCTGGGTGGAGTCCTAGAGAGCCCCTCTTCCCCTGCAGAGTGCCCACCTCGCTTCGGACCACAGCTCCCTCAGGAGCCTCTCTGGGAATGAATCAGCCTGGGTCCCCATCACTCTTCCTGAATCTGTGCTACTTGATACTCACTCTCCCTTCTGAGTGACAGGGGCACACCCTGCCTTGTCCTGTGTCCCCTCTGCCCCCAAGGCCTGGGGTGTTCTCTTGAGAGGTTTGTCTTCTTTGGGGATGAGAGGAGTAGGAACGCACAGCCCGCAACTGGACTGTGCTCCTGGGTGTGAGAACACTTGGCCTACTTTCCGCCCTCTCAGCTAAGCTCAGCACCTTGTGCTAGGGTGACTCTGGCAGGTCGGCCCACATGACTCACTCTGTAAGCCTTCAGGGCTGGCACCGAAAGGCCCGGGGCTGGGGCATGCGCGGGGGCAGGGGGTGCGGGATTAGCTTTCACCTCTCAGAAGTCTGTCTCTCCCCCTGCAAAAGGACAAGTAAAAGTCTGGACAAGTATGCATCCTATTTTGAAGTTAGCTGGGTGAGTCCCTACCTATTTACCCATTAGGCCTGGGTGGGCTGGGGAGGCTCTGGGAGGGAAGCCCTGAGCAGGGGAGGATGCAGCCTCCCTGAACATCAGTTTCCCTCTCTGAACCCTGGGGACAGCACTGATTTTTTTTTGAATCAATCATTTAGTCAGTAAGCAAAATGGGCTACTACCCAGGATAACACTAACACTGATCTTGCCTTCTTCTCCAGCTTGCAAAAATACACAGCACGGTGCTGGAAGTCTTCAGGAATGCAGCTTTATTTGCCGTATATGTGACCGTGAGAAAACACCAGATCTCCAGGAGCCACGGTGTCCTCACCTATAAAATGGGGATCATTGTCAGAGCCATGTCCCAGAGGAGAAAATTCTGTAAGCGAAGTACATAGTGCACACTAAATTCTCCATAATGCTGGCTAGTGCCATGAGATGATGATACTTATCTATCTATTTTTTAAAGGAAAGGCCCAGGCCAAGAGCCATTTGTGGATGTTGAAAGGAGGGGGACAGAGTCTGACTTTTCTGAGAACTGCCTGCTTCTTTTAGCCAAGTGGGTGTGGCTCAAAGGAATGAGGAAGCAGGTCACGAGGTGACAGGGCACAGAGCACTGCTTGTCCTCACAGATCTTCAGGGAGAGACAGAGCTGTTAGCTGGCCCCGTCAGAAGGCCACCTCTGCACATGCAGCCCACCTGGCTCCTTCCCGTCCCCTCCTACCAGCCCAGTCACCAAGTGCTGGCAAGCACGAGTTTGAAATAATGGCCGTAGTGGTAGTAATGATAGTGTTACTTGTAGCTTGCAAAGGTTTTCCAATACCTTATCGCAGCAGTTCTTCATCGTCTCTCTCCCATTCACAGAATCCAGAGTGAGGCAGACCCTGGGAAGTTGTTGCACATTTTGCAGATGGGGACCCTGAAATCCAGGGTAGGGAAATAGCAAACAACATCCCTTGAGGTTTACCCAAGGGATGGGATTTTCCTGAGCCCACACCATAAATTAAGGGCAGAGGCAGGACTAGAATCAGAAGCTCCTGACTCCCAGCTTAGTGCCAGTGCTTCTTTCTTTCTCCCTCTCCCTCTCCCTCTCCCTCTCCCTCTCCCTCTCCCTCTCCCTCTCCCTCTCCCTCTCCCTCTCCCTCTCCCTCTCCCTCTCCCTCTCCCTCTCCCTCTCCCTCTCCCTCTCTCCCTCTCTCTCAAGGTTTATTTATTTATTTGAAAGGCAGAGCTACAGAGAGGCAGAGGCAGAGAGAGAGGTCTTCCATCCATTGTTTCACTCCCCAAATGGCTACAAATGGCCAGAGCTGGGCTGTTCTGAAAGCAGGAGCCAGGTGCTTCATGTGGGTCTTTCTCGTGAGTGCAGGGGCCCAAGTACTTGAGTCATTTCACTGCTTTCCCAGGTGCATTACCAGGGAGCTGGCTTGGAAGCAGAGCAGCCAGGACTCAAACCGGTGCCCATATGGGATGCCAGTGGCAGCTTTAACCACTGTGCCGCAGTGCCAGCCCCTGGACAGTTCTCTGTAATGAGATGGAATTGTCCTTCTGGATACCACCCCAGGAAGCCGAGTGGAATTCATCGCTAGCCATTCAGTCAGCAGCTTGTGGTCAATGCTTCCTTTTTACCTATTTTTTTTTAAAGGATTTATTTATTTGGAAGTCAGAGTTTCACGGAGAGAGAAGGAGAGAGAAAGAGGTCTTCCATCCGCTGGTTCACTCCCCAATTGACCGTAATGGCCGGAACTGAGCTGATCTGAAGTCAGGAGCCAGGAGCTTCTTCCTGGTCTCCCACATGAGTGCAGGGGCCCAAGGACTTGGGCCATCTTCTACTGCTTTCCCAGGCCACAGCAGAGAGCTGGATTGGAAGTGAATCAGCTGGAACTTGAACTGGTGCCCATATGATGCCGGCACTGCAGGCAGTGGCCTTACCCTTTATGCCACAGCACTGGCTCCATGGTTAATGTTTCATATGAGCGAGGTCCTGGGTGGACTGGGTGCTGAGGGGAACAGAAAGATACATTTGACATGGATATTTCCCTTACAGAGTATGGCCTGTGGGTTCACTTACATAGCTTTTTTGTTATTTGCTATTTCCTAGGCTGAAATAATAGGAAACAAATCAAATCCATCCCCTTTCTGTATGACAGCCCTTTAGATATCTGTAGAAATCTTTGCCTTGCCTCCTGCAGGCTATTTAAATCATCCTGGTGTCCACATGCCCAACATACTCTAGACAACCTGCAGTGTGACTGGGATCCTGTAGAAGCTGGGGCCTGGAGCTGAGCCCTGTGGCTCAGCTGTGATCTCAGAGCCGCACAGAGCTGGTCTCACCTCTGGTTTCAGCTGATAGGGTATACTCAGTTCCCCCTCCTTCTTTCTTCCCTTCTTCTACATTTTCCTCTCTTCCTTCCTTCCTTCCTTCCTTCCTTCCCTTCTTCTTCTTCTTCTTCTTCTTCTTCTTCTTCTTCTTCTTCTTCTTCTTCTTCTTCCTCTTCTTCTTCTTCCTCTTCTTCTTCCTCTTCTTCTTCCTCTTCTTCTTCCTCCTTCTCCTTCTCCTTCTCCTTCTTTTTGCAATCACATTGCTTTATTGAGCCTGAGGTCAACCAAAATCTTTATCATTTTCACTGAAACTGCTCTTTTTTATTAAGGTTTATTTATTTATTTGAAAGTTAGAATTATAGAGAGAGAGAAGAAAAAGCAGAGAGAGAGAGGTCTTCCATCCGATGGTTCACTCCCCAATTGGCCGCAATGGCTGGATCTGTGTCAATCTGAAGCCAGGAGCCAGGAGCTTCTTCCCACGCAGGTGCAGGAGCCCAATATCTTGGGCCACCTTCCACTGCTTTCCCAGGCCATAGCAGAGAGCTGGATCAGAAGTGGAGCAGCAGGGACATGAACCGGTGCCCATGTGGGATGCTGGCACTGCAGGTGGGCAGCTTTGCCTGCTGCTCCCCTGCAGTGGCCACTGAAACTGTTCTCACTCTCAGTTCATTCTACAGTGCGTTTTGGGCACTTGATCATTCAGAACTGCATTATCCAACATGGCAGCCACTAGCCCTATGTGGTTATTTTGAATCTAAAGCATTTAAAATTAAATAAAATGAAGTTGGCAGTTCCTCAGTGGTACCAGCCAACTAATTTCCTTCCTTCCTTCCTTCCTTCCTTCCTTCCTTCCTTCCTTCCTTCCTTCCTTCCTTTCTTCATTTCTCTTTCTTTGTTTAAAGATTTACTTATTTATTTGAAAGTCAGAGTTGCATAGAGAGAGGAGAGGCAGAGAGAGAGAGAGAGAGAGAGAGAGAGAGAGAGAGAGAGGTCTTCCATCTGCTGGTTCACTCCCCAATTGGCTGCAATGGCCAGAGTTGCACCGATCCGAAGCCAGGACCTACCAGACCATATCAGAGAGCTGGAGCAGAGGTGGAGGAGCCAGGACTCCAACCGGTGCCCATCTGGAATGCTGGCACTGCAGGCAGCAGTTTAACCTGCTACGCCACAGCGCCGGCCCCACCAGCCACATTTCAAGTGATCAGCAGCCACAGAGGGTTCATGCCCACAGAGAAAGTTCTGTGAGATTGCTCCGGTTTGGTCCTAAAAGCAGGACTTTACATTTAATTCGGTGTGGCACCTTATCTTCTTGGTTCCGGTTTAGCCTTCAAGGCTGCTGATGGTCTGCAGACTGATTACGGTTTCTGGAGCGCTTGCCATTCCCTCCCAACTTCATGACAGCAGTAGATTTGATCAGCGTTTCATCTGTTCCTCTGCTTCATCTAAAATCACTGATAAAAATGCTCAGCAGAGGGCTGCAACCACGCCCTGCATGGGGCACTCAGCACTCCAGCCCATGTCAAAGCTGTACAGTTGTTTAACAAATTAGGCCTACATGTACCTAGAGGGAACTAGAAGTTGCCAACAAATAGAGTTCTGTATGATAGGTGCTCTACTAGCTCAGATTCCTTTGCCTTGTATTCTAGCTGCTTCTGTTTGAATGGTGGTCATTAAAATACAAGCTTAAAGAACAGCTCCAGGAGTTTGGATCCTGGCTCTGCCACGTTGTAAGCTATGCAATGTCTCTGTGTCACTTTAAAAGTGTACAAAGTGGGGATAAAAAATAACCTCTGTGCCATCATAAATAAGTTAATGCAAGTAAAATTCTTTAGATCAGTGCCTGGAACCCAAGGGTACTGCAAAATGTGCATGGAAATGCATATTATGAACAAATTAAGCAGATTTCAAAGACTCTGCACCAAAACAAACTGTTAAAATATTTATTTATTTATTTGAAAGGCAGAGTGACAGAGAGGGAAAGGCAGAGAGAGAGAGAGAGAGAGAGAGAGAGAGAGAGAGATCTTCCAACTGCTGGTTCACTTCCCAAATGGGCCACAACACCTGGGGCTAGGCCAGACTAAAGCCAGGAGCCAGGAACTCCTAGGTCTCCCATGTGAATGGCAGGAGCCCAAATACTTGGGCTATTTTGCACTGCTTTCCCAGGCACATTAGCAGGAAGCTGGATCAGAAATGGATCAGCAAGGACTTGAACCAAACTCCAAAACGAGACTCCAGCGCTGCAAGGTGCCCCTAACTTGCTGCAATGTAATGCTGGCTGCCGAAACTAACTTGATTTTCCCCTGAGCTTTTTGAGGTACCCTCCTATCCTAAGTGTTCCAGACAAATTCGTTATCAATAATCCTTTTAGTTATAATTTTCCCTCTTGAACAGGCCATGCTCAGGTCTGCTTAGTTTTGCCCTCCCTCAGATTGTGGAAGTTCTCGGGGTCCCTCCCTGACTCCTCGTGTTCTCAGCGGCTCACTTTGCACCTGCTCTTAGCATCCTCCTATATCAGAGGCGGGGACCAGAGCCAGGAACGGCACTGCTGGGCTTCACCTGGGTCTTCCTGCCTGGAGGGGAGACCTAGGACAAGCTGCCCAGCTGCTAAATGGGGGGAGGCCCGCGGGCGCTTAAGATGCGGTCAGGGCCAAACGAGACAACGCAGTGGAAGCCCCTGCAGGTAGCAGGCCTCTGCCGGTGCCCTGACTTCGCAGGAAAACCTCACAAGTTCCCGAACACTGCTTCTTGCTCGGGCTTCTGGGCTTTAGTTCTAACAAAGGAGGCCTGGGTTCACAGCCCAGGGCTCTTCTGGAGGGTCTGGCCCTGCCCCAGGAGCCCCAGGACAGTAAATCCATCGATTTCTTCATCTCCGGTGTGGGGACACAGACGCTATCCCGGGCTCCTTCAACTTAGGCCAGTTCCTCCCTCGCCGGAGCCTCAGTCTACTCAAAGCAGAACCCGAAGGAGCGCCGGTAGGTGTCGTGGACTCCACCGTGGAGGTGTCCGGGCCTGTGGAAGGTGGGCGTCAGGGTCCCCGCAGCCCCCGGCGCCATGCGCAGCGAGCTCCGGCCGCAGGAACAATGGCAGGGTGGCGTGGAGGCGGGTGGGCGTAGGCCAGGTCCCGGCCCGGGGCAGACGAGGCGGGCGAGCCGGGCTCCGGACCGCGGGGTTAGTCCGGGCCACCGGGCCGAGAGCCGAGGCGTGTGAGCCAGGGAAAGCCGAGGTCGGCGCTGGCAGGGACCCGGGAGGAGGCGGGGGCGGGGCCCGAGCCCACCCGGCTGGGACTGAGAGGGCCGCGAGGCCCCGGCGGGGGTCTCCTGCTTCGCCTCGCCCCGCCGCTGGCGCCGGGCCTCTGAGCTCCGCCGCGGCTCAGGTAGGCGCCGGGCCCACGTGCGGAGGCGGGCGGCGGACCCCGGCGGCGGGCGGGCTCGCTGGGCGCAACCCCCTCCTCTGCTCCCCTCCCCGGGGCCGGCGCGGCTCCTCCCGACGCGCGGCCCCGGCCTGGGCTCCGGCTCTGGCGTGACTCCGGCCGCCGCCGACTGGCCGCGGCGCTCGCTAGTCCGCCGGCGACTGCTGCCTGGGCTGCCGGGATCGCCGCCGCCGCCGCCTCCTCCGGGGCAGCCGGCCGGGGCGGGGCGGAGGGGGAGAGGGGGCGTGGGGGCGGGCGGGGAGGGGGCTGAGCGCCGTGGGAGGGAGGGAAGGAGCGAGCGAGTGAGCCAGCGAGCGGGGCATTTCTGCGCAGCTCCAGTGCGCCTCGGAGCCCGCCGGGGCGGCCGCCGGACGCGGAGACCGAGGGACATCAGCGTCCGGAAGCCGAGCTGCGGCCGCCAGGTGAGCCCGCCCGGCACCGGGCGCTGGCCCCGGGGCCGCCTCCACGTCCGAGCTCGCGTGTGTGCTGGGGGGGGATGATCGCCGGGCGCTGCGGGCGCTGTCCCCGACTCGCGAGCACTGACAGCCGGCGGGCGGGCTCCGGGGGGCGGGCGCCAGGGTCCGGAGCCTCCGGCTCGGTTCGAGCGCTTCGGAGCTGGCGCGGGAACGTGCGTCTGGGCCCAGGGTTCCGGGCGTGTGGGTGTGAGCGCGCTTGTGCTCGGGATCGGTGCAAGGGGATGCTCGGGGCGCGCGCGCGCGTGTGCGCCGAGTGTGCGCCGAGTGTGCGCCCCGCGGGTGGCCTGAGCACCTCTGGTGAGGGCGTGTGTGCTTGCGGGTGTCCTCCGCGAGTGTGTCTGTGAGAGGGTGTGTCCCAGTGTGTAGCAGAGAGTGTGTGCGTGAGACCGAGGGTGTGCCCGTGGCTTCGCTTGCGGCTGGAGCCAGGGGTGGGAGGTGTGAGTGTGTGTCGCCGTGTGCGCGCCAGTGTGGTTCCCGTGTGTGCGCGTGTGAGCGCGGGTGTGCACCCGCGTAGCCCCCGTGTGCGTGTGCGCGGCTTTGTCTCCGCACAGTCGGGAGGAAGGGGTGGGGGCGGCGGCCCGGGAGCTGCGGTCGCCGGGAGTCCGGCACCTGGCCCGGGCGGTGGGTGGCGGCGGCGGCGGCGGGGGCGGCCCAGCCGGGCGGAGACTCCCTGCTGGCAGGTGGGCGGCCACACCCCGGGGGCCGGAGGGAGCTGGGCCCGACCGTGGAGCCCGCGCTAGAAGCCGAGCTGGAGCGGAAGGCGTGTCCTGCCTGAATCCTGGGTGCGCGCGTGAGGGGGTGGGCGAATGGGTGTGGAGGGAGGGGTCCTGGGGGTGGGGGTGGCGGCGACAGCGGTCTCCAGGCGCTGACCCAGCCCAGTTCAGAGAGCCATTTCCTGTCGTGGCTCGGGCACTGTCGCCTAGGGCCAGACCCAGCTTAGCCTGGTCAGCCACTATCCCCCCTGCACCCCTGCCGGGGAGAGCCACCTCACAGGTGTCTTGAAAGGATTGGGAGGAAGAATCACTCTCTTAAAAGGCCTGTGTCCCACGCCCCGGAATCCTCCCTCCGGAGACCCCTATACTTTGAGAGGCACCCTGGGGCGTGTCTGCACCATTCCCTATGCCCTGTAGGGCAGTGCCTTTCTGATCCTATTCTGGGTGCCTAGGTGTGTTTTATCGTGAACAGTGAACCGTGTATCTCTTTTTTGTAAGTTCTGTTGTATTTGTTTGCATGAGTAGCTGTTTGTGTATTAGTGAGTCTGTGCATGTGGGTGTGTAAAAGAAGTGGCATTTCGCTGCCAACTGGAACAGACAGAAGAATTCTGCCCAGGGCCACTCTCTTAGAGAACTGGGTGAAAAGGGCGTTTGGGGTGAATGTAGCCCCTGACTCTCTGGGTTTCAGATTTTGGTGTGAGTGCAGGCAGATTGAGACGGGCAGGGATACAAGGCAGAGAAACACGAATGGGAGCACGGCTGGAGAAGGACATCTAAGTGTGCAAATTCTTCCTGCAGTTCCAGTTCTCCCCCGGCGGGGCTTGGCGTGCCCTGCTAAAGTGCACAAGATTTGGAGTGTAAAGGGAGGGACTGGGGGTGCAAGCAGGAAGGAAGGTGCTGGGTGATAGGACTGGGGGCCAAGAGCAGATCTCCGCAGCTCTTCACGTGTTTTCCTGCCAAGTGCAGCAGAGCCTGGAAGGCGGAGCTTGCTGTCTCCTGCCCCAAACCCCAGATCCCAGGCGGTGGAAAGCTTCTGCCTGGAGTTCAGGAGCCCTGGAGTCTGCTCTCCCTTTGACTTTGGACAAATTGCGTGTATTTGTGTGTGTGTGTGTGTGTGTGTGTGTGTGTGTATGTTTAACCTGTTCACTCAACACATTGTTACTTAGCTTCTCTTATGTAAAATAGGCCATCTCCCTAAGCCTCAGTTTCCCTGACTAGGCAGCTAGTGGACTGGATCTAGGGGCTTTGAGGCCCCCTCCCTTGCTCCGAGCCCTAGAGTTTGTCGCACTGTTACTTAGATCCACCCTGCTAGCCCCCAAGGATGCTGGCCGGAGACTCCCCTCACTTTCTCTGGCAGTTAAAGTGTGGTCACCTGGGAGTGTGTTGGAAATGCAAATTCTGAGGCCTCACACTGACCCTGTGGAATCAAGAACTCTGGGGGCAGGGCCATCAGCCTGTGTTTGAGCTAACACAGGTGATTCCAATGTGCTGCAGCTGTCAGGAGAGGTGCAGCCATGGAGCTGGAACCTCCCTTGCTTTGAAACCAGGAGAGCTGCCAGGAGCAAACCTGTACTGAGGTAGTTCTGAAGCCCCAGCTGGTAGGCAGGAGTCCTTTCCAGACCCAGGTCGTCCTTATGACCTTGGGCAACTCGGTCCTCTTGACTCAACACCATCATGACCCTTTGACAGTGTCTGCCCTGGGGCAGATTCTAGCCAGGGCTCTGCGCAGTTTCCCCAGGCCTGCCCAGCTCCTTGGAGACCAGCCTCCTTGGTCTTTCATTTCAATGTGGGTTCTTTCAGCCCTGGGACTTTGCACATACTCCTCCCTCTGCTAGCACACTCTTCCCCCACTTCTTATCCTGACTACTTCCCACTCTTCAGATTTTAGCTCAGCGGTCACTTCGTAGGAGGGGCCTGGCCAAATCCTTACGCCAAGTGAGTTTTTCCTAGCATACATTCTTAGAGTTCTGTCGTCACAAAGGGCTCAGGAGAGATTGTGATTCCGTGTGAGCCTGTTAGCTGTTTGTCTCTCCGCACTCGACTGTACATGCCAGGCAGAAACTTACTTATTAACCTTCCTAGTGTCCCACACAGTGCCTGACTTACCGACAGTGTTTGACAAGTTTGTCCAATAAATTCATTTATAACATGGGAGCTGGCGTTAAGTGATAACTGGAGTTTCCCGCCAAGGCATGACTGTACCATCTGAGACAGCCTCAGAGTCTCTTAGACAGATTTGTCCTTCTCACCGCTGCATCGCCTGGCCCTTGGTGCGACCCTTCCTGCGTGCCCAGGTCTGGGCTGGGCTCTGTTCTAGAGGGGGCTCTTTAGGAGACACAGCCTAGTTTATGCGAGAATGAGAAGAGCAAGAGCTTGGAATGAGGACTTGAAAGCTCTGGGTTCACACCTTGCTGTGTGGCTGTGGACAAATCTCTGTCCATTTTTTTTTTTTTTTTTGCATGCTTCCTCTTCTGTAAAACGCAGGGATTGGGCCAGATGGTGGACCTAAGGCGCTAGTCCCAAGACCCCCAGTGAAACCTCTGGGCGTCTGAAGTGCAGAACTTCCACCTTTGCCCTTGCAGGAAGCACTGTGTGGCCCCTGGCCGATCTGAATTGCCAGCATCACCGCTCTGGTGCTCTGGGGTGTCGTTAGGCAGAGTAGCGGCCACCTGGACACAGGCACTGCAGTGCTGCCACAGGCGCCGTCCCGGCGGACGAGAGCACCTGTGACTCACAGGCAGGCACTCACACAGTGTGAGTGCCCTGCACAGAGTTCTGGCCCCCAGACTCCGGACAGGAAGCGCTGGGTGGTGAGACTCCATCGCACTACCTGGTCCAACATTCAGAACTTAGAGACTGTTTGCCACTGCGTTTTCCATGTAGTATTTTCAGATTGTGGTTGACCACAGGTGACTGAACCTGGGAAAAGTGCAACTTCAGCTAAGGGAGTATTACTGTGTGGTCACTAGCTCTGGCTCTGGGGTCGTTGAACCCTTGTCATGTACTACTTGAGTAGACTTGGGCAAGGGTTCCATCTCTTCATTTCCTCACCTGTACAAGGTTGTTAATAGTGTCTTGTCTCAGAATTATTTTGAGAATTAAATGAGGCAACCTATATGGAATTTTTAGCACAGTGTGAGCACATAGTAATAAGTGTTCAGCAAATGTTAGCTATTATTATTATTATGGCTACTCCATAATAGTTAATTCAACATTCTTGAATGCCTTTGTGTTGGGTCCTTGGCCTACAGAAAGGAAATGAATCCAACAGTGTTTCCAAGCTGGGGGCGGGGGCAGACAGGCAATATCACAAGGACAATGGACAAGGTGGCAGGGTGTGGCTGTTATGGAGGAGGCTTCATAGAAGAGAGAGATGAGGTTTGGGCTGGATTTGATCTTCCAGGCAGCTGGAACAGCATGTGCCAAGGCAACATGGCTTGTTAGGCGAACCACAAATAGTTTCATGTCGGAGGAGCAGAAGTTGGGGCAGGGTGGGGATAGATGGGATGCGTGGCTGGAGGTGGGGCTGAGTGGAAGGCTGGGCCCACATCTGCACAGGTGCAAGTGCTTGACTGAGTCTCACAGGTGTGTGTGTGGGGGGGCAGCTGGAGATGAGAATGAAGCCAAGAGAGATCAGATTTGCATTTCAGAAACACAGCTCTCCAGGCAGTGGTAGAAGGTGTCCTGGGCAAGGGGAGGACCGTGGGCCAGGAAACTGGACACTCGAAGGGGGACCCAGGGGGCAGACAGAGGTCCCAGACCGGAAGAAGCCCATTTGATGGACTTCAGACCAGTCTGACCAGGAAGGCAAAGGGGAGGTGAGATGACTTCTCATGACTGCCAGATGGGTAGGAATCTGAGCTCCGGAGTGTGTCGCTAGAAGGACACACGGTGTATTAGTATCCCAGGGCTACTGTGAAGAATCCCACAGCCTAGGGAGCTTAGAACCACGGAAATGTGTTCTCACCATTCTGGAGGCTACGAGTCCGAAATGAAGGTGTCAGCAAAGCTGGTTGCTCCTTCTGGGGGCTCAGGGGGGGCAGTCTGTTCCTAGCTTCTGTGGCTGCCAGCAGTCCGTGGTCTGCAGCTTCGTCTGCCTTTGTCATCACACAGCTTTCTCTGTGTGTGTCTCTGAGCTATCTTCTTTTCTAATAAGGACCAGTCCTTTTGGGTTTAGAACCTGCCCTAATCCAGCGTGTCCTCATTTTCACTTAATTAATTCCATCCACTAAGATCCTGTTTCCAAATAAGCTCCCATTCTGAGGGTCTTGGTAGACGTGAATTTTGGGAGAGGACTACTCAACCCAGATCAGATAGAACATGGGAAGGCGTGCAGGCCCTGGGCACCCACAGCCCAGGTCTAAATCCAGATACTGCAGCTGAGCAGCCAGGATCCTTAGGGCGGATCAGTTACTTTCCCTCGGCCTCAGTGTCCTCCTCTATGAAAGGGGGACGATTGCACCTACCAGGCAGTGTTGGTGAGACCTGCTGAACATGCCTAGTGAGGTGGGCAGGCCCGCAGTGGTTCCTTCTTTCTCTGCAGCTCCCCTTCCCTGCTCTTAGTGGCCGGGACAAGTCACCCATCCTGGCTTCACTTTCCTCATCTGCCAAATGCGAGTGATCACTGGCCAGCCCTCCAGCCCCGCCCACCTCACCAGATCCTGAATCCCCGGAGATCATGAGACAGCTCCTGCCGTGGCTTCTAATTATACTCGTCACTGTCTTAATGACCCTTGGTCATTGTCACATCCACTAAGTTCTCAGCAGAGCCCAGCCCAGCCCACTGCTCTCCTGAAGCCCCAGGAGCCACCACATGGCATACAGCCACTGTGAGCTGGGAGGGCCTCAGAGGCGGTCATTGTTCGTGCCTTGGTTAGCTTGAGGAGGGAAACTGATGCGCAAAGAGAAGTGACACCCTGAAGTCCCCAGAGCTGGTCCGTGGCCATTGGGATGAATGCCTTGTTTGTGGCTCTCAACGCTACATTTCCCATGGTTGCAACTTTAGAAGAAGCAGGAGCCTGGAGGGGGTCCAGCACAGACCCTCTCGGCAGGGACCCAGCCGGAAGGGGTCTGCCACTCCAGGATGAGCATCCCCACAAGAAGGTCCCTGGGTCCTGAGCGGGCAGGCCCTCAGCACCCCTGCAAGCTGGATGGGCAGGGGGTTTTGTTATCAGCCTGGCTGCGGCCAGCTCTGCCTGTATCAGTGGGAGGAGGCCACCGCACTGGGAGCCGGGGCCTGGAGGTAACCCAAGGCTTCAGTGTCCCTGTGGACAGCCAGGGTGGTGCTTCTCAGGCAGGCTGTGTCCCTCTACACTGTGCCTTGCCCTGCAGAGGGGATTGGGCTTATCCTGGCCTGGCAGTTTCTGCCAAGTCGTCCCCCCTCCCCAGCTGGGGGAGCCAGGCCACTCTGGGCCCCTTGGCTCGCCTCTTTTCCTCCCTCTCCCCTCGCCTCACCTGCTCTCCAGATAAAGTCCCCAGGTCCCGCCACAGGTGGCTGGTTGGGGGTTGCTTGGGGCCAGCTAAGATTAGAAAGCACAGGGTCTTCCTCGTAAGAGGCTCACTCTGGTGCTTACGTTTATTGGCTTGCCCTGTGCCAGGCCCTACGCTAAGCGCTTTCTGGGCCTTCTGTTTTCAATCCTCCCAGCTACTCAGCGAGGCAGAGATTACAATCCCCATTTTATTGACAGAGGCTGCATGGCTTGCTCTGCCGAGGTCTAACTAGCCCTCAGCCAGCAAGCGGCACGGCTGACATTTAAATCTAGATCTGTCCAAACCCCAGGGGTGCTCTTGCTTCCTTCCCAGGCCGCTCCTCGAGGGGCCTGTGAGAACATTTAGCATTCACCCAGCTGCAGAGGACGGAGTCTCGGCTCAGATCAGGGTCTACCACGCAGGACTCCTGCCTCCCAGGCCTCCCTCTACCATCACTCAGGGCCTGGCCTTCCGGCAGCCTCGGTCCCTGGACCAGCCAAGGCCCTGGGCCCATCTGGTTGCAGGCAGCTGCCCACCCATGGGAGGGACGTTGTATTAGGGGAAGGTGATAGGGCAGGTCTGGAGGTCCCTGGCCCTTCCCATTGCGATTGTTCTGTCGCTGGCCACCTTAGTTTCTTATGGATTGCTTGGAAACCTTTGAGTAAGCAAGCTTACTGTCTTTAAAGAGCGCGAGTCTTGTCTGCATGGCAGGCTTGGAGATCCCTGTCAGGCTCCGTGATGTGTGGGTCTTGGGGGGACGTGGGGAGGGAGGCAGAGGCTGAAGCCAGGTACAGAGACAGATCGTGCTAGAAAAGGACAAGAAGCAAGCCAGAGCTCACCCAGGACCAGAGGGAGGCAGCCTGCAGTGGCACGGGGCCAGGTGGGAAACCTCTTCTCACCTCCAGTTCAGCCCAGGCAGACCCCAGACTCCCTCCCAGGCAGCGCTACAGGTGTCACAGTCACTTCAGGATCTGGGCAGCTGCGGTCGCTTGC
This sequence comes from Sylvilagus floridanus, assembly GCA_949820135.1. Taxonomy (NCBI): domain Eukaryota; kingdom Metazoa; phylum Chordata; class Mammalia; order Lagomorpha; family Leporidae; genus Sylvilagus; species Sylvilagus floridanus. The sequence goes on from OX463231.1 coordinate 108,480,075, forward strand.
TGAGTCTGCACCCAGCATCGTCTGCCCCAGCAAGTGGCTCAGCCAGAAGGGACCTTGATGAGAGAGCAGTGGCTTTAAAACTTCTCTCTACAGAGCCCTCCCTTCAGAGGCAAGGAAGCAGAAAGTCATTATGTGAAACAGTTGGAGGGGTGCAGCTCAGCACCCCATCCTCCTTCCTCCTAGGGCTCCCTAGGGCTAGCTTCTCAGATTCTGTACCTGCTAAGAGCAGTGAAAGGGGAGCTTGCTAAAACAGTCTTCCAGAACTCACTCCAGAGGTTCCAGGTCGGCTGCTCCATGGAAGGGACCCTAGGCCAGCTCTGTGTCCAGGTGACTGGGGCACAGCTGGTTCTCATCAGATTGCCCTTGGGGATGGTTGGTTTCAGATGTCTGTGAACCTCTGAAGTGCATGCGTGTGCACTGAGCCTGGGGAAGGAGCTGTGGGCACCGCCAGTCACAGTGCACGGACACATAGACCCACTGGCTTCAGGGGTGTTCTGTTGAGTTGGAGCCCAGCATCTGGGGAAGGGTCCCTGGGAGCTAGCGGCAGAGCCGGGCTGGAAGACTGCTTCCTCACGCCTCTCAGGGTGCACCTGGCTTTGCCGGGACGGTGCTGCGGGGCGGTGGACCCGTCCGCTCCTCTGCCTGGGCCTATTAGCCCAAGAGCACAGTGAGAGTTGGACAGGGTAACTCTGAGGCTCCAATGCAGCGCTCCTGCAGCCACATTGTGCGCCCCTGTCCTTGCTGCCTCAGGGCCTTGCCTGCCTCTGGGGGTCTGCTCTGTGTAGCATCTCCCTGGCTTCTGGTCTCTCCTGTGCCCAGACACTTGCACCTCCTCTCCCTCTCCATGCCCATTCACCATAAGGACCCAGGAGCCCGTTCCTCCGGAGGTTCCTGGGACCTGCCCCGCGTTCCCTGTGCCTTTGCCCCCCCCCCCCAACCTCACTCTGCTCCTATCTGCCAGGAAGGCCACCCCCGACCCCAGTCACTGTCAGAGCTCAGATGAGGCCTCGTGACCGCTCCCCCCACCTCTCCTCCCTTTTGGTCTTTTCTTCCTCAGCCTTCCCTCTGTGCCTTATCTGTTCCCCTCTGGGGACAGGTTCTGCTTGGTCTTCGTTATCGGAAGGGACTTGTCTCCCTTGCTAGGTTGTGAGCAATGGGATGTCTCCTGTCGCGTTCTTTTCTCCCCTCCACATAGCACAGGGATGCGTACAGAGTAGGGACTTAACAGAGGCTTACTACGTTTTGTTTGCAGAATCTGCCTTCAGCCCTGTACTGGGCTGGTTTCTCTGGAGCCCCTGTGGCCAATGTCAGTGACGGGCCAGGACTTCTCACATATCCTCTCCTTTACTTGTGGATTGGAAGGAAGCCAAGTAGGGCAGTGGCTAAGACCTTAATCCCAGTCTTGACTGCCATTTCCTGGCTGTGTGACCTGGGGGAAGTCACTTCCCCTCTCTGTGTCTCAGTGTCCTCACTCAGCTTAAAACAAAGGGACAGGGCTGACAAGTCTATGGAAGGCTTAGGAGGAATGAACTGAAATGCTATGTGTAAAATGATCGTTGCTTACTTTGTAGTTAATGGTCTTTACCATTGTTATCTCAGTAAGCATCCACTACTGTCTGTGTGTTGTGCTAGCTGGCTAGGATAGAGAGCCTGAAGCAAGTGGCATAGGCGTTCCTTGGTCTCCAGGGTCTTCAGGCCAAGTAGGAGCAGTAAGGAGTCAGCACCCTGGCAGAAGCGTGGCTGAAGCAGAAATCCTTGGCGTGGGGGAGGCGACATTCCACTGGGAGGGAGGAGGCAGAGGGGCAGGGAGGCAGGTATTCCCCAGGGAGAAGGGGAAGCCGGCAAGTGTTTGGAGATTGGCAGAAAGGATGCAGCAAAGAACAGCTCCAGGGTCTCTGCGGGGAGGGGGCTTGGGGGCAGCACCCTGGCTGGAGCGGCGGGGGTAGGGGGCAGCTTTGTTTTGCCCAGAATAATTCTGGGGAGCCATGGCTCGCGATGCTGCTACCGAGAGCGAGCGAGCGAAGGCTGGGGCAGGGGAGTGAGGGCTTGTGGCGGAGGCCGTGGAGAGCCAGTGAAGGTTCCCTGCTTTGTCCCTACCTGCCCAGGCTGGAGCTAAGAACGGGTGAGGGTGGGCTGCTGACCGGGGCCTCTGCAGGGCTGCCTGGGTCAGCACTTGAACCCTGGTCTGGTCTGAAGCTAAAGCACAAAATGATCCCAGAAATGTCAGACTTTAAATAGGAGCCAGTCAGCAGAAGTGATTTCTTAACATTGCCCCCTCCGCCTCCCCAGCACAGAAGCACAGCCCAGGAGGGGCCTCCACCGAACCCCTGGGTGGGCTGTGGACCCAAGCCTGTGTTACAAGTTGGGAGAAGGGAGGGTGCCAGGGGTCCCGAGAAAGAAGTAAATGACAAGCCAGCGTCAAGTAGGGAGCAGTCTGTTACCAGGTGTACGTGTGATCCCAGGTGAGTGGGACGTGAGTGGGCTGGAACCATCGTCATTCCAGGCTTTCCTTCCGGAAAAGGAGAAAGGACCACATAGGTGGGAGCCAAGGGAATATGGGGATGTGGGGGAAGTCAGGGGGTGGGCTGAGAAGAGGAGGCTGTTGCTAAGCAGCAAGCGGCATGATGGTGTTAGCCGAGGGCACCCCAGGGGCTGGCAGGGTAAGCTGCTGCCTGGGACGCTGGCCTCCCTTATGGTGCTTGTTCAAGTCCCAGCTGCTCTACTTCCGATCCAGCTCCCTGCTAATGCACCTGGGAAAACAGCAGGAGATGGCCCAAGTGCTTGGGCTCCTGCACTCACATGGGAGACCCAGAGGAAGCTCCTGGCTCCTGGATTTGGCCTGGCTCAGCTCTCCCAGCCCCAGCTGTTACAACCATTTGGGAAGTGAACCAGTGGATGGAAGATCTTTCTGTCCCTCTCTTTCTGTAACTCTACCTTTCAAATAGATAAATCTTAAAACAGGGCACCCTAGCATCTGTGTGCCTGTGTGCCAGAGCAGTGTGACCTCTGTGACCAGGGAAGAAACCGGGGCTCTCAAAGCTGTGGCTAGGAAGAGCAGGTCCAGGGTTGGGGGCCCTCACAACCCTGTCCCTGGCACATGCTGGGGGGCTGTTGTTCTGGCCCTTGTAGATTGTAGGGTCAAAGGGGTCAATGAGGCGCCTGGGGCTGGGCAAGAATCTCTCCCATCAGTCTACCTATCTAACTGGCCTGCTTTATTTTAGTTCACCCTCACCCCTTGCTTGTTGATTAAACATATTTCTTAAGCACATAACGTATGCCATCAGCCTTTAGCAGAGAGGGCTGGCAGAGAGGCAGAGAGGGACCAGCATGAGGAGAAATTGGGGGGGGGGTCTCCTGCTACCTCTTTCTCTCTTCCTGCCGACTCTTCCCTTTTCGGAGCCCCTCTGCCTCCAGATGGGACTTTCTGCTGGAACCACCTCCTGCTGCACTGGAAGCCAGTCGGAGTTAATTGTTAAACCTAATAGCTGGCAAGAGTTTCACCCTGCTGGGCTAGCTGTGCTCCCCGGGAGAGGGCGGAGCCACCCGGGGTTTTAAGGCTTGGGCTGCCACCTTTCCCCAGCTCTGGAATCTGTCCCCAGGGCCCTCTCCTTCCTTCCTCTCCAGGGGGCGGGCTGCCACTGGAACTCCCCCCCCCTCCAGCTGGGGTGGCCCTAGCAGGTGAGTACTGGCTCTGGGCCTGGTCCCAGGGCCCTGGGTGAGTCCTTGCAGCAGAGAGCTTGGCCCCAGAGCAGGCGGCAGGGAGGGGAGGCAGGCCCAAGCCCTGTGCACAGGCCCTCCTCTCCGTGCAGTGCCCTCCTTCCCTGTTCGGGCTATTTTCTACCACCAGACAGGGGGAGAAAGTTCCTTGTGGATAGTGGCAGAGCTTAGTTCCTCCTCTGGACAGGCACCTGCCAAGCCTCAGATACAGAGCTCAGGCCCCTGAGAAATCTGGATGGCCTTGGGCAAGTGGCCTGCCTTGCTGAGCCACAGTGTCGCCCTCTGAACCATGGGTGCTCTTACCCCTTTGTCATCCAAGACGGGTAGTAATAGGGATTGTCGAGTGAGTAAATGAGTAGATACACTTCTTGTTCAGATTCAGTTCGACCTTGGAGGCTTAGCTCTGGGTTAGGGCACAGGAGTCTGCCGGCCCACTCACTCCGGAGCTTGGCTGCGGGCTGCAGCTGCCCCATACAGTCCCTGCCAGCACTTGAAATGTGGCTGGTGTGACCAAGGAGCTCAGGTTTCCATTTTATTTAGCATTTGATTTGATTTTGAATTAAATAATTAGATATTTATTTTATTTGAAAGGGCAGAGAGACAGGCACTCAGATAGGGAGAGAGCGCCCATCTTCCATGGGTTCATTCCCCAAATGCCTGCAACAACTGGGCCTGGACCAAGCTGAAGCCAGGAGCCAGGAACTCAGTCAGGTCTCCCATAAGGGTGATAGGGACCCCACGACATGAGCCATCACTTGCTTCCTCCCAGGGTACACATTCATAGGAAGCTGAACAGGGCTGCACCTTGAACCTAGGCACTTTGATGGGAATCCCAAATATGGGAGTCCCAAATATGTCCTATACATATTTCAATAGACCACCCCATCCATTTGGAGACAAACTTATCTGTACAAGAGTATTCCAAAAATTCATGGAAAAATGGAATGTACATTGTGACACATCTGGTTAAGCCATCATTTGGGATGCCTACATCTTGTAGCAGTGTTTGATTCGAACCTCAGCTACTCTCCTTCCAATCAGCTTTCTGTTAATATGCCTGGGAGGCAGCATGGATGATGGCCCAAGTACTTGGCTGCAACCCATGTGGGAGACCCAGATGGCTTCTGGCTTCAGCCTGGCCTATTCCTTGTTGTTATGGGCAGTTAGGGAGTGAATCAACAAATGGAAGATAGATCTCTCCCTCTGTCTCTGCTTTTCAAATAAATGAAACTTTTTAAAAAACATTCATGGAAAATGGAATTAAAAGATAAATGTACAGGTGGGTGTCGTGGCATGGTTGGGTAAGCTACCACTTGTGATGTCTGCACCTGCATCGGAGCACTGCTTCTCGTCCAGCTTCTTGCTAATGTGCACCCTGGGAGTTAGCAGACGATGGCTCAAGTGCTTGGGCCGCTGCCACCCAAGTGGGGAACAGGGATTGAGTTCTGAGTTATTGCCTTCGGCCTGGTCCAGCCCTGGCTATTGTGCGCATTTGGGGAGTGAACCAGTGTATGGAAGATTTCTCTCTCTCTCTCTCTCTGTGTGTGTGTGTGTGTGTGTGTGTGTGTGTGTGTGTGTGACTCTGTCTTTCAAGTAAATGTATCATTTATTTATTTTTTAGAATTATTTTATTTATTTGAAAGAGTTACAGGGAGAAGTGGAGACAAAAAGAGAGAGAGAGAGAGAGGTCTTCCATACGCTGGTTCATTCCCCAGTTGGCCACAACAGCCAGAGCTGAGCTGATCCGAAATCAGGAGCCAGGAGCTTCAGCTAGTTTCCCACGTGGGTGCAGGGTCCCAAGGACTTGGGCCATTTTCCACTGCTTTCCCAGGCCATAGCAGAGAGCTGGATCAGAAGAGGAGCAGCTGAGACTAGAACCGGCGCCCATATGGGATGTCGGTGCTGCAGGCCAGGGCTTTAACATGCTACACCACAGCACCTGCCCCACCATGAACTTTTTGAAGACTCCATGTACCTTCAGGAATTCAACTCATGTGTACAGGTTTCCATTATAGAGGCCACAAGAATCTAAATATCTGATGAAAATTTAGTGTCTGAACCAAGATATGCACCATATAAAATACGTATCACATTTAGAAGACAGTATAGAAAATAATGTAAAATATCTCAGTAGTCTTTTGTGTATTAATTATAGGTTGAAATGGATATGTTCGGTTAAATAAATATATAATTAAAATTATTTTCATCCATTTCGTTGTGCTTTTTAAAATGTAGCTACTGGAAAATTAAAAATGACATATGTAGCTCTCATTCTGTTTCTACTGGGCTGTGCCATGAAACCAGCTGAGTTGGACATACTTGAGTACAAAACTATATGAAGACTGGTTACCTGGGGAGGTGTGAGGGGGTCAGAGAGGGCCACACAGTCCCCACCCCACCTCCAGCCCTGGGCCACACTGTCCATAGAAGGTTACTGTAGAAACGCCCATTTCTTTCTTTTTTTTTCTTTTCTTTTTTTAAGATTTAATTTATTTGAAAGGCAAAGTTATAGAGAGGCAGAGGCAGAGAGAGAGAGAGAGAGAGAGAGATCCTCCATCCACTAGTTCACTCCCCAAATGGCCGCAAAGGCCAGAGCTGGGCCAGTCTGAAGCCAGGAGCTTCTTCCGGGTCTCCCACATGGGTACAGGGGCCCAAGGACTTGGGCCATCTTCCACTGCTTTCTCAGGCCATAGGAGAGAGCTGGGGCAGAAGTGTAGCAGCTGGCTGGTGCTAATCCTTTGCCTGCAGCGCCAGCACCCTGGGTTCTAGTCCCAGTTGCTCCTCTTCCTCTTTGCTGTGGCCCAGGAGGGCAGTGGAGGATGGCCCAGGTCCTTGGGCCCTGCACCCACATGGGAGACCAGGAGGAAGCACCTGGCTCCTGGCTTCAGATCGGCGCAGCATGCCAGCCTTAGCAACCATTTGGAGGGTGAACCAATGGATAGGAAGACCTTTCTCTCTGTCTCTATCTCTGTCTCTCTTTCTCACTGTCTAAATCTGCCTGTCAAAAAAAAAAAAAAAAAAAAAGAAAGAAATGTAGCAGCCGAGACTCCAGCAAGCACCCATAAAGGATGTCGGTCCTGCAGGCAGCGGCCTTACCCACTACGCCACAGCTCCAGCCCCAGAAACCCCCATTTCACTGTGGCTGTGCCACCCCCTCACTCTATGTATGACCCTGGGCACTGTGCTTTGCTGAACCTTTGCGCAGGGAAGCAGTATGCACAGGCCGGGCGACCCTGAGCAGCTGCGTATTAGTCGTGATAGTGGCTGCCACTGCTGTTAGTTGTAGGGTCTACTGCCGTTGTGTCTGTCAGCCTGGATTCCAGCTATTCCATTTGTCTGAGAGCAATGTGAGTCAGAGGGAAAGGAGACTTTGGAAGACTGTGAGGGTGGGAGTTGGGGTGAGGACCCAGGAGATGTTTGCGTAAAACGCCTAGGGTTTGTTTGCTGTTGGGGTGGCTCCTCCAACCTTCCCTTCTGCAGGAGATCAGGCGAAGAGGAGTCCTGCTCCCCAGGCAGGGCAGCTGAGCTCGCTGACAGGAAGTGACCGGGCTGCAGGGCTGGGACCTGGTACAGGGCTTCCCGGCACCGTTGCGGTAACACTGGCCCGAGTTGAGAGGCCACCGTCTGGGGTTGGAGGACCGGGCCTCGCCAGGAATCTGGAGCTTGTGAGGAATGGTTATTATTAGTCTCCTGTAACGGAAAGGGACTTCGCACTGCTAGTACAGCCGTCTCACTCTGGAGTTGGGAGCGTGCATGCGAGAGCTGCTGATCCAGCCCTCCTCCCCGCTCTGCTCAGGCAGGATGGACGGCCCGCCTGCAGCCCCTCTCCTCCTGCTGGGTCCCTGGAGGGGGCTTCTGAGAAAGAGGCTTTGTTTCTCCAGCTCCTTCTGGTTTCCTCTTAAGGTGGCTGCACACACACACACACACACACACACACACAGAGTCCTGATTTGCATTTGTCCCCATTCTGGGTTTAAAGGGCCCTGAGATCTGAAACCTCTTCGCACACATATGCTTCCTGGAAATCCATGCGGAGACCATGGGCTTTTCCTTTAAGGAGTAGTAGGTTCCAATCCCTCTTCTACCGTTAATTCTGTGAACTTGGGCAAGTTTCTTATAACTTTTTAGCCTCAGGGACCAAAATGGAGTACACATAACTGAGTGGTCAAGCGCCCAGGCTCCAGGGCCCTCCTGCCAGCCCTGGGGTCTCGGCTCTGCCAGTCTGTCACTGTGCAGTCTCCTGGGAGCTGTCTCCCCCTCTGGGTCCCAGTTTTCCCCTGCAGGTGAAGGCTGTGTGCTGGGCACTGGGCGCAGCCCCTTCTGCTTCCCAATTAGGAAGCCAAGGGCCTTGTCCCAGGCCTGATAGCTTTATAGGTGGAGCCAAAATCCAGGTGTAGGTCACTCCAGGGCTGAGGCCCTTCGTCCACTGTACCTGCTTCCTGCTCCCCTGATTCTCTGTTCTTTGGGCGTTGGCGACACCACCTCCCACCTGCCACCCGCAGATGGGCTGTTGCACGTGTGCAAGTCCAGGGACCCCAAGGCCTCCCCTCCAGCTGTCCTGTCCATTGCACCCTAAGCTGGGCCTGCAGTCAGGGCTCAAATGATATCAAAAGGGGCTGAAATATTTGGTGAGTGAATTATACTAGGGCAGAATACTAAAGCTAAAAAGATCCTGAGCCTAGCCATATTTATTTCACAGATGGGGAGACTGAGGCAGGGATAGGCCTGGTTCAGAGACCAGTGGGAGTGTTGTTCCGTGGGTGCTAGAAGACCACTGTACTGACTTGGAAGGAAGCGGCTGAGAGTGGGGACTTTGCTGTCCTCACCTGTCTACCTGTCTACACTCCAGCCACCACCAAGTGGTATACCCAGTCCCCCACCCCCTCCTTTTTTTTTTCTTTTTAAAAAATATTTATTTATTTCAAAGGCAGAGCAACAGCACGTGGGGAGGGAGAGAGGGAGGGGGGGAAAGAGAGAGAATCTTGGGGCCTGGCTCTGTGGCGTAGCGGGCAAGGCTGCCGCCTGCAGTGCCGGCATCCCATATGGGTGCCAGTTTGAGTCCCGGCTGCTCCTCTTCTGTTCTAGCTCCCTGCTGATGGCCTGGGAAAGCAGTAGAAGATGGCCCAAGTGCTTGGGCCTCTGCACCCACCTAGGAGATCTGGAAGAAGCTCCTGGCTCTTGGCTTTGGATCAGTCTAGCTCTAGCTGTTGCAGCCATCTGGGGAGTGGACCAGCAGATAAAAGATCTCTCTCTCTCTCTCTCTCTCTCTCTCTCTCTCTCTCTCTCTGCCTCTGCCTCTCTGTAACTCTCTGCCTTTCAAATAAACAAACCTTAAAAAAAAAAAAAACTGAAAAAAAAAAAAGAAGGGGTGGAAAAAGAAGAGGTAGAGAGAAAAAATCTTCCCTTTGCTGGTTCACTCCTCAAATGATTGCAACAGCTAGGTAGGCCTGGGCCAGGATGAAGCCAGGAGCCAGGAACTCCATGCTGGTCTCCCAAGCACTTGGACCATCTTCTCAGGTGCATAAGCAGGAAGTTGGGTCACGAGCAGAGGAACTAGATTGAATCAGGACTCTGACATTGAATGCTGACATCCCAAGCAACAGCTTAGTAGGCTGTACCACAATGTGAGCGTGCAACACACACACACACACACCCTACCCCCCACCCCCGCCACCTATTACCATTTCCTTTTCTCTCTGACCAGCCTGCTCTAGGCCCTTGTTCTATCTCCTCCAGACCATCACAACCTCCTGACCGCCACTCCTAGAGCCACTTTGTCCCCTTTCCAGTGCCTTCCTACCCTTCAAATCCATGGTTTCCCACTGCTCTTGGCATGAAGACCTAATCCTCAGTGTGGCCTCCCAGGCCCTGCTTTGGCTTCTTGTTTGTTACTTTCCTCTTTGCTCTCGGGGCTCAGTCACACGCCTTTCTGTTTAACAGGTTCAGCAACTTCCCTAAGTTTCAAATACCTGCCAAGCTCTCAACTTCCAGCACATGCTGGGCCCGCGAACTGGCGCTCTGAGCAGCTAACAGGGTTTCCTCCTTCAGGTGCCTGCCTGCCTGCCTGCCTGCAGCCGTCCAAGTCCAACCCCGGGGAGCTGGTGTGCACAGAGGAGAGGTGAGTGTTCCCCAGGCCCCGCCTTGCCACTTCCAGGCCCTCAGGCGCTCACTGCTGGGGAGCTGTGTCCAGGCCACAGGTTTCTCGGGGACTGAGAAAGGACTCTCCTTGGTTGGGGTTTGTTTTGAGGTCGGGGCTGAAACACGTACTGGATAAGCACTCTGCTAGACACATGCTTTCCTTTTCCTGCTTAGCCATGGCTGGTGACGTGGGTGTTGGGCCAGGAAGCCCAATCTGTTGGCCCTGGGGCCTTTGACTTGTTTGTTTGTTGTGTTTAACCACTCCTAGGCTGTGGACTAGATTCAGGAGAGGGTATTTGAATCCTAACCCTGTGTGACCTTCCTTTCTGTTGTCCTCAGGGTCTTATCAACCTTGTGGGGCAGGGGTGGGGGAAGGTAGGGTCGGCCAAATGAATTGTTTTCAAACTGTTCAACAGGGAAATTCCCCTTTCAAATGAATCCTGTGAGACTCCATGTGCACAGCAGCTACAGGGTTACAGCCCCAGGAGAAGCTGGGCTAGGGCTGGAGAACGCTTTAGTTTTTTTTTTTTTTTTTTTTTGGCAAATTCTCAGCTCCCAGAAGCCCCCAGACAGTACCAGAGACCCTGCCGGCCCAGGACCCGTCAAAGCCTCTTTGTAACTCGGAGGTGCTGCGACACTGGCAGGATAAGGGCAGAGAGTGGGAGCCAAGCCAGCACAGTAATATTGATTGAGAAACCACCACGCAACATGCGAGTGTCATTGGGTTTAATTAGTAAGGCACAAGTGCCAGGGTGTGATGTCTTTGTTCTAAAGTCCTCTGGTTTTCAGTGTCAGTTTGATGTGACATTGTACTCCTGGGGAACTCTGGGGTGTGTGTGTGTGTGTGTGATTCTGGGGTGTGTGTGTGTGTATGAGTATGTGGGTATATGTGTGTGTGAGTATGTGTGTATGTGTGTGAGTGTGTGTGTGTTTATATGTGTGTGTGTGTGATTCTGGGTTGTGTGTGTATGAGTGTGAGTGTGTGTGTTGGGAGGAGGGACAAAGGGCAGTGGAGTGGGGCTGAGCCCAGTGGGGCTAGGTAGAATGAATGGGGGCCAGAGCCAGGGGCGTGTTGCTCTCAGGAGTGGCGGGGCAGGGGCGGCTTTAGCGGCTGTTGAGAGGAGTGATTTGGCGCCTTCCTGCCAGCACGTGGGCCCCACGGAGATCTCGGGACAGGAAGCACTGGGAACAAGGAATCCTCTGTCCAGAGCCACGGAGCAGCCAGGGCAGAGGAGGTGGATTAGGAGTTCCCAGGAGGGGGCCTGCCCAGCTGTTCCCTGACATTTGGGCAAGTGTGCGGGGAGAAGGGGAATTCGGGGTATGCGTGCCGAGGAGAGGAGGGGCCTGGTAAGGGGAAGCACGGCGGAGCCAGACAGCAGTTCCTCCGTTTCTTCCATGTTCCTCGGCGTCCCGAAGCCCTCCAGGGAGCGAGGCTCCAAGGCAGGCGATGCCGTAGGGGTCAGAGCCAGGAAAGATGAGACTTTGAGTATGACCGCCATCCGAGCACTGAGGGAGCCAGGAGATGTGAGAATGGATTTTTACGGGCAGCCTGCTGTGGGGCAGCCACGCGGCCTGCGAGTCCAGAGCCCCACATTCAGGTCCTCGTAGAACACGGAAGGCTGGATCAGCCCGCGCTGCCAAGGGCAGCTAGAGCAGGGTTTTCCACATGCCTGTGGCCCGCAGCGTCTCGTGTCAGCCTTGCAGCAGAACTGGTCGTCCTCCGTGAGGCCAGCCTGTTACGAGTCTTGTGCAGCTTGTCGCGCTCTGCCCCTTGGTGCTTCTGCAGCGACCTGTGACATCCTCAGGGCTCCAGGAAACAGCGCCTAAAGAGCACTGGGTCGGGACGACTCTGAGAATGCGCTTTGTAAACGCCAGGGCAACCTGGAGGCTGGGCACTGCGCCTGAGTGCATAGGAGCCGCTCCGACACTGGCGTGCACCTGGCCTCACCCGTGGCCAGCGCAGACCCGATCTTGGTTATCCTGCGGCGGCTCGTCCGATGGCAGGATGAGGAGACGGCTTCCTCTTCTGTCTCTGCCACGTCGCTGCTGGCTCTCCCCTTTGAGTTGTCCACTGCCCCTCGCTTAGCAACCCAGACAGAGAGAAGAGACGATTTTTCTTCTAGTCCCTCCATGTCAATCCAAGGCAGGTCTCTCATAGGCTCAGTCACTGTTTCTGGGAGGAAAGAGATTCTGAGTGGCCTGGGCTAGGTCAGGCCAGACGCTCACTTAACGTGGGCAGGGACACCACCGGATGTAGGGGGAGTGACAGGCTGCATGAACACGCTAGGATGTTTATGGAGTCCTGGCTTATAGGAATGTGACCAGCTTGTTGGCCTGTGAGGGACCACGAAGCCCCTCTTCAGGGAGGGGAATGCAAACAGCAGCAATGATGGTGATAGCCAGTGTTTGCTGAATTCCTCTCCCCAGGCTGGGCATGTTCCATCGCTGTACTTGTATTATTTCGCTTAATCTTCATGAGGTCCTCTGGGTAGACACCATTACTGCTATTTGTATTCCCATTTTATAGGTCAGGGAACCAAGGCACAGCTACATTAAGGCTGCACACCGAGTAAGAGGAGGAGCTGAGACTCCAGCCCAAGGCTTCAGAGCCCATGCTGTGACCTCATTGTCTCCTGCCTCCGTTCCATGGGCCAAATGGCTCCCTGCATCCACTTGTGTGCCTCTCTGTCACGTGGAGCTCTCCACCCTCCGAGGCGGCACAGGCCCGTGTTACACTGCTCTGCGTGCCAGAAAGGTCTGGCTCATGCAAATGCAGCCAGCCAGTGCGTGGCTCTGGCAGGTGTCTCAGAAGTCACCTAGGAGCCTAACCAAGGTCGCCAGCAGCAGCAGCAGGTCACATTGCTTCGTGCCAGGCTCAGTGCCGAATGCTTTCTGTGCAGTGTCTCGCTCAGTTGCAGCAGCTCTATGGAGTCCTGGGTCCGTGAGTTCCCCCAGGCTGGAAATGTCCGCTGTCTCCCCTGTGCCCTGGAGGGGGAGAAAGGCATGCAGGTGCCACTGTGACACAGGCAGCATGCAAATTGCCATTGAAAGGGACAGGTGGAGCACAGTTGAAGTTCAAAGGAGAGAGATGGGGCAGGGACGTTTGGTCTAGGTCGAAGGGGGCTAGGGTGTGGACATTGGATTCAGGGAGGGGTAGTTAAGTCTGGGGGTTGTGGGGCCAATGGCTGGCCGTGCTCTCAGGCCCCACAGAGGGACCTCGGCCTTCCGTGCTGTTCTCTGCAGAACACGGAAGCCCAGTCCTTGCTTTTTCCTCCAGATGTGAGGAGGGCAGGCCCCATCTGTATGGCGGAGAGGCACGCTGGGCACCTCATTCCCTTCCTCCCAGTGATCATTGGAGGGAGCAGTGCTGCCCTTTGGTCCATTGGGCAGGGGGCAGCCCTTCCTCCCAACAGCACAGGGTTGCAGGAGCCGGGGTGGTTTCTAGCAGCCTCGGTGAGAGAGAGTTCCCCATCTCCTCCCCGGGCAGCAGCTGAAACCCAGGCCTCGGGCTCCTTTCTCCTGTTCCCTCCTCCACTCACCTCCACTCCGTCAGAAGGTGGATAGTCCCCCAGAGGACTGGCTCTGTTCCTAACATGCCTTTAGGGGGTGAGTGTGATGCCAGCGTCAGTGCCCAGTGACTCACAGGATAGAAGAGTGACAGCAATTACTGAGCTGGACTCACAGCAGATGGGGGCTCTGTCTCCCCGTTTTACTGATGAGTAAGCTGAGGTTCAGAGGAGGACAGTGATGTGAGTGCCGTTGTCACACCCAAGGTGGCTGTGTCATTATCTCCCAGAGGAGGTGTGGAAAGCGGCTCCCCTCTCCTGGCCTCACCGGTGGATTCTTCCTACTGGAGCAATGGCTGTGAGATGCTGACCCAAGTTACACTGGCTGCCCCCAGGCTCTCCCCCTCATGGTAACAGATCATGTCCCCTCGGTTGGTGGTGCCTGAGAGCCTGAGGGGCCCCAGGAATGTCACCCAGGTACGGCCAGCTGTTCAGCTTTCCTTCTGGACTCCCTGCTGTCTCTGGTGTCCCTGGATTTCTTGGTGGGACTCCAGCACTTCTGTGAGGGGGCCAGAGGCAGAGAAGAGCAGGAGCATTCTCCCAGTGAGGGGTTCTCTGACCCCACGGCCCTATCACCTGACTCCCACCAAGTCTGGAGTCAGCGTCCTCTTGAGTCAGCGCTTCATTTTTCCCGCAGAGAGCTTGTCCGCTCCTCATCTCAGCTGATTCCCCAGATCCCTGAGAGGTGAGGAGCAAAGGTGTCTGCCTCTCTCCACATGTGAGTGGGTCTGTTGAGGTTCAGAGATGGTAAGTGACTTCTGTAAGGTCATCCGGCTGGCAGGTGGCGGGGCAGAAGCCAGTATCCGGGAATTCTGATCTTCGTTTCTGTTGCCCAGTGCTAACAGCTGTGGGACCCCCACCCTAGGCTGTCCTCCTGGTGCCTCCTGAGCTCCAGGGCCCCCACCCCGTGATCCAGACTTCCCGAAGCCTGCACAGTACAGCCTCCCTCACCAGTGCTGGGCTTGAGGGCTCTCTGAATCCAGCCCGATGACTCCTGCCAGTCTAGCTGAGGCAGCAGGCTAGCCTTTCTCTTCTCATCAGCCATCTGGGTTGGGGGCCTCTGTGACGTATTGGAAGCTGTCCAGGGAGTGGATGGGGAAACTGAGGCCAGGACCCACCAGATCTGCTTTTAGGGCAGCTAGAGGGGTGGGGCTTGGCAAAGGCTGGGGCTGGGCTGGTGGGCTTGGTCTTTTCCCCAGGAACGCCTGCGACTTTGTCTCACGGAGTGGAGCACACTGTGTCCTGAGTGCTTCCTTTTTACTCCATTTCTGCCCATGAGAAATGGATCCAAGAACATTCTGGGACTCCCCCCGAAAAAAATACCATCTGACCCAATCCAGACCCCGGGTCCTAGGTTCCCAGGGGGGCTGCAGCTCAGCGCTTGCTAAGAATAACTGGGATTCTGGCATCAGTGGGGATGGTAACCCAACTCTGTCGATATACTAAAAGCCACTGCATTCTGTGTTTTTAAGTGGGCAATTTTATGGCATGTGAATTGTATTCCAATTTAAAAAAAAAAGGGAATAAGTGGGATCCTATTAGAGCATGCCTTGCACATGGTAGGTGCTTAAAAGGTGAATCAATGCATTAATGAGCAGAGAATCTGGGCTTGTCTGAGCCTCACGGCAGCCTTGAGGAAGAGGCAAGAATGATGATTCCCATTTAACAGATAAGGAGACAGAGGCCTGGAAAGGTTAAGTGACTCACGGAGGGCAGTTGAATTAGAGCGTTAAGAGTTGGAATAGACTTTTATGCTGTCTCATCCACCCGTGATTGATTGTGCAGAACTTGACTAAGCACCCTTTCTGTAATTGTGCTGCCGCTGGGCGTGCGGTGAGACCGACAGGAGTGGGATGAGGCCCAGCTCTGCCCTCCAGCAGTCTAGGGGAGACGCGCTTGAAGTCACGAGTGCCGACAGTATGGTGTGATGGGTACTGGTGGGGAGGTGCACTCGGGCTGCTGCTGCCCAAGGGGTCCTGACCAGGCCTGGGGAGAGCAGGGCAAGGCTGCCCAGGAGGGTGACCGTGGGCTCCTGGAGAGGAATGGCTGCAAGAAAGGGCAAGGTGGGGGCAGGGGGGTGTCCGCAGGCTGGGCCTGTAGGCCCTTGAGCCCTGGGCTGATGCGGGAGCTGGCTTTGACTCAGCAGGGCACGAGGGGTCAATGATGACTTTGAAGCAGGAGAGGAATGAGAGGATAGATTGCCTGCTGCCCTCGCCCGGGGCAAGCCCATCTCAGCCCATTCTTCAACACCAGGCTCCCAACTGCCTGCCTCTGTGCCAGTCCCATGGTGAGCCCACTGCCGCTGGACTCCGATCCCATGGTGAGCCCGCTGCAGCTGGACTCCAGTCCCACAGTGAGCCCGCTGCCGCTGGACTCCAGTCCCACAGTGAGCCCTCTGGAGCTGGCTTCCAGTCCCATGGTAAGCCCGCTGCCGCTGGACTCTTGTCCCATGGTGAGCCTGCTGCCGCTGGACTCCGATCCCACGGTGAGCCCGCTGCCGCTGGACTCCAGCCCAGTGGCCTGCCTCCCACACAGGGCCAGTGCCTGCCTCACTGCCCCAAGCAGCCCTCCTCGGTCTGCGGCAGCCTCTGGTGTGGCTGTCCTGGCTGTGGCCCAATCACGGGGTAGAGGCAGTCAGCAGCATTATGAGTCCCTGCTCCACGGCAGACATGAACGTAAGTGATTTGTGTCTGTCTTTCTTAACTTCCTTTAGTCCTTGCTCTAAGAAGTAGCTAATAGTATTATCCCTAGTCAACAGAGAAGGAGACTGTGGCACAGAAAGATCTCAGACTCCGCCTAAGCATTGGAGGAGGCAGGATCCAAAGCCTGAGGCTCTGCCAAGCCTTCAACCACTTGAGCACAAAGGAAGAAGGGCGCCCCGGTCCAGCCGTGCTGCAGGAGCTCCCCACCCGTGGCTGGAGAGTCACCGGCACTAAAGCATTATGGGGGAAGGGAGGGTAGAGATCGAGATCAGAGAAAAGAGAGGCAGCCGGGTACCAGGGAAGGCTTCCTGAAGGAGGCAGACTGGAGGTCAGCCCTGAGCTCATGCTGATGTAATGCTGCAGACAGGGCCCAAGAAGGCTGCTGGTGATGCCAGAGCGTTGGCTCGAGTGCCGGCCCTGCCACTCGTCAGCTTGTGCGTGAACGCAAGCAGGTCCCTTCCTCTCTCAGGTGCTATTCTGGAGGCTCCCATCAGCACCAGCGAGGGTGCCTTCGGTCTAGAGCACAGGGCAAACCTGGCCAAGAATGGTCTCGGATGAACAGGCGCTCAGGGCTGTGTCCTGAGTGGTCTTGCTCAAGAAGCCAAAGCGCCGGTGCCTCCTTTACCGCCAGCCGGGGAGTCAGGGCACCGAGATCCCCAGGTTGCCTCGCAGAAGCCGAGTGGGCCTCTAGGACTTACTCTGCGGTCTATGGCCAAGGTTAGGTTATCGCTTTTGGTCCATGGGGACGCTAAGATCCAGATCCAGGGGAGTCGCTGACTCCAGTGGCCAGCTGAAGTCAGCCCTGGACGCAGAGCCGGGTGTGTGTGTGTGTGTGTGTGTGTGCGTGTGCATGTGTGTGTGTGTGTGTGTGAAGGGAATGGAGGCAGGCTTGGCTGGCTAGGACAGCCCGCACTGCCTTCCAAGGCCCAGGCAGAGAGAGGTGTAGGACAGGTCTGCATGCACGTCCCGGGCAGGTTCCTTTCTCCCCCAGGGCTCAGTTGCCTTCTCTGGATCCAGTCTCTAAAGTCCTCCATGTTCCTGGTGTTCTGTGCTCAGCTGATGGGATACCTGGCTGCCACGTTTTCTCATTAGTCAGATGGGGACAACAAAACCAGACGGTCCTCCCCACCTCACAGGTTATCACGACCAAGGTCTGTGATAGGACCACACCAAGCTTTGGTGAATGGGGATTCCCATTTTAAAAATATCATCAGAGAGAGAGAGGGAGAAAGAGGGAGAGAGAGGGAGAAAGGGAGAGAGAGAGAGGGAGAGAGAGAGAGAGGGAGAGAGAGCTCCCACCTGCTGCTCTACTCCCTAAATACCTGCAATGGTTGGGGTAGGGCCAGGTGGAAACTGGGAGCCGGGACCTCCACCTGGGTCTCTCATGTATGTGTCGGGGACCCAACTCCTTGAGCCGTCACCTGCTATCTCCCCGGATGTGTACTAGGGTGAAGCTGGGATTAGGAGCAGAGCTGGGACTTGATCCCAGGCGCTCTGACATGGGATGCAGGCATCCCAATCCACGTTTTAATCACTAGGCAAAAAACCCACCCTGGGAGTCACTTTAGTACGATGACGTGTGAGGTCATTGTTGGCCCAGTCGGCTGTCACCACTCGGGACACCTGCATCCCATGTTGGAGTGCTGGTTCAACTGCTGGCACCTCTGCTCCCTGTACAGCTTCCTGCTGATGCATGCTGGGAGGAAGCAGATGACGGCTCAAGTGTCTGGGCCGCTGCCACCACCCCACGTGGGAGACACGGATGGAGTTCTGGGCTCCTGGCTTCAGTCTGGCCTAGCCTTGGCTGTTGTAGGCATGTGGGAAGTGAAGTAGTGGATGGAAGACTTCCCTCTTTCTTTGCCTTCCAAATAGATGAAAAGAAATAAACATTAAAAATAATTTTAGGGAAAAAAAAAACAACACAACGCTTTCCTGTCCTGGCAGAAGAAAAGAGCTGGTGGGGCCAGTGCTGTAGCGCAGCGAGTGAAGCTGCACCTGCATCGCCAGCAGCCCACATGGGCGCCAGCTCGGGCCCCGGCTGCTCCACTTCCGATCCAGCTCTCTGCTGTGGCCTGGGAAAGCAGTGGAAGATGGCCCAAGTCCTTGGGCCCCTGCACCCACATGGGAGACCCGGAAGAAGCTCCTGGCTCGTGGCCTTGGATTGGTGCAGCTCTGGCTTTTGCGGCCAACTGGGGAGTGAACCAGCGGATGGAAGAGCTCTCTCTCTGTCTGTCTCTCTCTCTCTTTCTCTGCCTCTTCTTTTCTCTCTGTGTAACTCTGACTTTCAAATAAATAAATAGAAAGAGAGCTTAAAGTCCAGACCCAGGATAAACGAGGTTTAGACCCCGCTCTGCCACCTACCATGTGTGAAGTTGGATAAGCCGCTTTGTCTCTGTGCCTTAGCTTTCTCATCTGTAAGATGGGCACAATGATATATGTTCCTTCAGAGGCTGCAGAGCCCACACACATAGCACAGGCAACATACTTAGCGCTGCCTCTGGCACACAGTCGGTGCTTACAAGGTGCAGGAGCTGCGGTGCCGTTGGAAACATCGTGGTGACGGTCCCTGATGTTTATATTTTGGGGCGGTTATGGGGGCCAGCTGGGCTGGTGACGGCAGCAGTCTTGTTATTACTCATCCCTGTTGAGTTGCACTTGCATCCCCAGCTATCGCTGGAGGTGTCCTGCTGAGTGCAAAGACAGTCACCAACTCAGTTCTACAAGTTCCAATGGGCATCTTAAGAGAGGCCTGGTGGCCCAGCCACGAGTTTGGCTCAGATCTTCCTTCTTGGCTGAGCACTGACAGGGAAACGGGGGGCAGTTATGACTCACCCTGATTTCCATCCATATAGGGCTGGGTCTCGCAGCCTTGCCAGGTCTCAGAGACACACGGCAGCCAGGGAGTCCACACAGTGTGTGACTGGGGACAGCCTGCCTCTCGTCTTTGGGCCTGGGCTCCCAAGGCTGTGGGCCCACGATTCTCTGCTTGTTCAGTCCAACCTGGCTGGAACCCAGGCAGCCAGACTCCTAGTTCCCACCTCGTGTCTGCCCCCCGCCCTCCGGCCCCTCACCCCAATGCCTGATTCTGGAGGCGGAGCCTGCCTGCAGCTGCTCCCATGGTGAGTCTTGATTTAGCACGTTTTCACCGAGTTCCCACCGTGTGCCGGGCACTGTCCATGTGCTAGGATACAGAGGTGAACGCAGCCGCTGAACGTCTGTGATGTCTGGGTGTTCGATTCCCCCCAAAATTCATGTGTTGAATCCTGAGCCCCGAGTGATGGTCCTGGGAGATGGAGCCTTTGGGAGGTGATTAAGTCATGATGTCTGCACCCTCATGAACGGGACTAGTGCCCTTCTAAAAGCGCCCCCAGACTGCTGGCTCGCTCAGCCCCGCCACTCTGTGCAGGAAGAACAGGCCAGAAGGTGCCGTCTGCGCCACAGAGCGTGCCGCACCAGGTCCCGAGCCTGCTGCTGCCTCGAGAAGTGTCAGGAGCAAACTTCCGTGGCTTGTGAGCCGCTTGCTTTACGGTATTTTATTACCGCCCTAGCACACGAAGGTAGCGCCTGCTTAGCCTAGAGTGGCAGGACTCAGTGCCGTTCCCGGGCAGTTCCCAAGGGCTAGTGAGGAAGGAGTCTCGTGGTGCCTTCGAGGGCACCTGATTCTGAGTTTGGAAGAATGCCTCTACTGTGCTGAGTGGCAGTGCTGGGAGCCCTGGTGAGGGTCAGGGATGGCCCACGGTCCCTCCTCAGCGTGACCGTACCATGTGACCTCAGGCCAGGCCCTGCATCCCTCTGGTCCTCCTCCTATGTGCCTGGCCCTCAGAAGCCCAGGCTGATGCTGAGGCCCCTTTGAGCCTAGCAGCTGGCTCCTGGGTCTTGTAGGCCCTGGGGACGGTTTCCAGGCTGGGCCTTGGGCGCTGGGGAGAATAGGGTGTGCTCCCACTCTGGCCTGGGGTCTCCTGCAGGCTTCCCTAAGGCAGCATGGGACACACCAGCCAGGCCTGTCCTGCAGAGGCTCTCACGCTGAGGGGTAGGAGGCTGGGAGGGTAGGAGTGGAGGCAGGATGAGAGCAGAAACCATGGCGCTGACCGAGCCCTGCCAGGGGCCTCCACGGCCCCCGCAACCATGGCGCTGACCGAGCCCTGCCAGGGACCTCCACAGCCCCCGCAACCATGGCGCTGACCGAGCCCTGCCAGGGACCTCCACAGCCCCCGCAACCATGGCGCTGACCGAGCCCTGCCAGGGACCTCCACAGCCCCCGCAGCCATGGCGCTGACCGAGCCCTGCCAGGGACCTCCACGGCCCCCGCAACCATGGCGCTGACCGAGCCCTGCCAGGGACCTCCACGGCCCCCGCAGCCATGGCGCTGACCGAGCCCTGCCAGGGACCTCCACGGCCCCCGCAACCATGGCGCTGACCGAGCCCTGCCAGGGACCTCCACGGCCCCCGCAACCATGGCGCTGACCGAGCCCTGCCAGGGACCTCCACGGCCCCCGCAGCCATGGCGCTGACCGAGCCCTGCCAGGGACCTCCACGGCCCCCGCAGCCATGGCGCTGACCGAGCCCTGCCAGGGACTGGCCAGAAAGCCAAAGCGTGAGAAGGGCAGCTCTCCCGAGGTCTACACTGGCCCCCAGGCCTTCTGGGTGCGCCCTCTGCAGGGCACCGGCTTCTCCACAGTCTCTGGCCCTGGCTCACTGAGATGGGGTGGGCGAAGGGCAGAGCGCGAGTGAACCTGGCCAGGCAGAGGGTGGCTGAGAGGGGAGAAGTGTTTCTTCATCACTTTGCAGCCTTTCCCTGGTGCCTGGGTCTCCTGTCCAAGTGACAGAGGCAGGCGACAGGCCGAGTGTCCAGAGCAGGAGTGGAAGTGGAGAGCAGAGGCCTGTGAACAAGCCGTGAGTGCTTGTTCTGTCCCCAGGCGGTGCCTGCTGGCCAGGGCTGGCAGGCAGGAGCCTTCCTGCGTCCTCCCTGGCCCCTGGTATTGGTGTCTGCAGCCTCCCACACACCCTGTGGCTCCAGGCTCTGCCACTTGGCCCTGGCACCGGGAACTGGTTTGGCAGGTTTTGCCACACCCATGAGCAGTGGGAGGACTGGAAGCTGGGGGCCGTAGCCTGGGGAGGCAGAGCTGTCCTGTCCTTGACCCCCACCTCCAAATCCCAGGCTCAGCCCTGCCCCCCTTAAAGCGGAAGTCATGCAGACTCCTAGCCCTGGCTCCACTGCTTGCTCAGTGTGGGACGGTGTGTGCATCCCCATCCCTGGAGGACCTCAGCGTCTTCATCTGTACAGTGGGGGTGCTGGGCTCAGAGACCCTCGAAGAGCTGCATGCTGTGATTCTAATGAGAACTCTGTCATTTTCTCTCCACCCCCTGGGCACATCACACAGCACTGACTACCCTGGGCTCCAGATGGGTAACACGAGGACCGCGGCCTTGCTGGCTTCCTGGGGATGTCGGGAGGCTCAGCTAACATCCTAGCAGGTACCCAGTCTCCATGGGAGTGCTCTCTCACGGCTGTGGCCTGCCCTTGCCTGGCTCGGGCTACAGGATAGAGGACACCTAGAGATGGGCCTAAACCTTCTCCTCCCCACTTCCCCTGAGCCCACAGTGGACCGAGAACCTGGCTCTGAGTGCATCCATGTCGCGGTCAGCACAGGGTGAAGGAGAGCCCAGTGTTCAGTTCTAAACACTTGCTGCCTCCCCTTCCTCTTGACCTTTAGATTGACCCAGGGTCCAGGTCAAGGCAGGAACATCCCACCGCTGCCGCAGCTGCACTGAGTGACACTGGGCAAGTGGTGTCCTCGGCCTGGGCCATGTTCCCTACCTAACAGGGAGGAGAGCACGGATCCCCTGTTCACAGGAGAGCTCGGTTCTGACAGTGCAGAGACTGGGAGAGGAAACAGGAGTCACAGAGGATGGTCTCAGCCTTGGGCAGGGGCTGGCAGGGAAGCCAAAGGGGGCTGACTCTTACTGGACCAGCACCTGCCAGGTCATTTGCATAATTACATCCATAATCTGTGTTCTCAAGAGTGGCAGCCAGAGTGATCTTTGTAATGCATGGGTCTGACAAAGCTACTCAGTGTCTTTCTTCTGCATTAAGAATAAAATGCAGACTCCTTACCACAGCCCCCTGCCTCCCAGCTGCACCACGGACCTGCCCCGGGCCGGTCACCCCAGGCACCGGAGCCTTCCCCATCCCAGGTCTCCCGTGCGTGCTGCTCCCTCTTCTCAGAACCGTTCCTCTGGCTTTTTGCAGCCTGGGCTCCTTCCCCTGTACATCTCTGCTTAATTAGCTCGCACCCCTGTAGTTGTCTAAAAAAAAGAATCCAGCGTTTGTTGCGTGGCACTCAGTAGGTGTTCGGTGTTTTCTGAAGGGATGAATGAACCGAGCAACTGTGAGGAAACCAGAGAGGGTGGTGGAGAGCCCGGGGGAGAGCGAGGCTCTTGGTTGGTGCTCGGTAAATGGCAGCTTTTTTAGGGGAATAAACGTGGCAGGGATGATAAATCCCCACTAATTTATGGTGACTGCAGCAGGCCTGCGGGGGGTGGGGGTGATGCAGTGGGCAATTAGGGCTGAACAGATGAGCTGGTGCGGCTCCCGGTCCCTGGTGCCCGGCCCCAGCGTTCGGTGGCTGCGTCGTTGCTGTCCCATTAGTGTACTTTGTGCACTTAGAGTGGCCGTGCTGTTTGCCCACTGGGGAGAGGCTTTGGCTGGGCCCTCCTTGGTGTCACTGTCTGAGACAGGCCACTCCCACACGCCCAGGGGAGGAGAAGGCACGGGGGCGGGGGGGCAAGCGCTGCTGTGCCTTCTGACCCCACTTCGGCTGCTGCACTGTGGGGCGGAGGGTAGGGGTGACCTAGGCACCCTGTACATGGATTTCTATGTACACACCTCCTCTCACCAACCACGTGACCTCTGCCGGGTTCATTCACGTCTCTGCCTCTGTCTTCGTGTGTAATCAGGCTGCTAGTGGTACCTGCGTCATAAAGTCTGCAGCAGCCCCCTCCCCGAGAGCCCCGCCCCTACCAGACACCAGGAAGCACGAGCTGTTGGCTTCACTGCAGGCCAGGGGAACCACCCGTGCCATGAGAAAGCACAGAGGCACAGAGCAGGGGCGCTGCAGCCTGGCAGGAGTTTGCCGCGCGTGCTGCAGTCCGCAGGAAGCAAGGGGCACACAGGTGGGCCCAGATCCTGCAGCTCGGGAACACCGGGCCGGGCGCTGGGACTTCATCTGAGTGCTGAGGGTGAGGGCACTGAGGCCCCTGTGCTGGGGACTTCTGGCTGGGCTGGATGGACAGGAGGGAAGGCTGGAGGCCAGGCGACCCCCCCCCCCCCCCCCCCGGCAGGCTGCGGGTGTGGCCCAGTGAGGCAAGATGGGCTCCCGCGCAGGCATGGGCAAGTGAGACGGCAACAGACCAGAGAGAGAGCCACGGTGGGGAGCAGCCGGATCTGTAGCATAGGGCCTGCTGAGTGGGGGTGGGGAGCCGAGTCCCGGGGGGCTGCCAGAGTGGCTGAGGAGAGTGCAGGGTTGCCGCGGCGGACAATGCGTGCGGTTTGATGTCGGCACTTAAGACTTCTCGGGGAACTGAGACGCTTCCCGATAAACCTTTCTTTCTCTTGTGGCTCTCAAGGCAGAAAATCTTTGTAAAATCTGTGAGTGATTGCTTCCCCCACTGGGGATGAGTGGCCCTCCGTGGGGACACCGGCAAGCCTCCTGGGGACAGGACTGGGGGACAGGGAGCCTGGCCTGTGGGTAGCTGTGTCTCAGAGCGCACCAGTCTTCTTGTGATTTTCTTCATAATGTGTACCAAGGGGCGATCCCAGAGAGTGGAATGTTCTGCTGGGTGCAGGTAGACAGGAAGCTGGAGTCCAGAGAAGCCAGGTCTTGGTTTAACCAGCCCAAGTGCCCACACAGGTGGGGAGAGCAAGGCCCGAGAGAAGGGGGATGGCATGTGCATTGGCCCAGTTGTGCATGAACGCCAGGCCTAGGCCCAGGCTCTCCTGGGGTTCCACAGCTGGCACTGCCTCCGTAGAGGGGTCCAGGACAATGAACTGAAAACATCTGCATGGACCCCAGTGGACCGGGGAGGACTCAACCCCAGGGCCCACCCATGGCTGGCTCTCTGGGATAGGCCCAGGGGCAAGACTGGAGACCTGGACTGGTTCCCTGCTGAGGAGAGAGGGGAGGGCCCCCTGGGTCGGGGTGTGGGGGGGTGCAGTCCACATCCCTGCTCCCACTGGCTGTAGAGCTGAGAAGATGCCTTTGTCTGCGTTGCCAAGGGAACCCAAGTTTCTGCCTCCTCCTGTGCCCCGATTGGCTCCTGGTAGCGCTTGAGCTTTGGTGAATGGGAGGACCTGGTTTCTGCCTACACCTGCTATGGGTGAGAGACTAGAGCGAGGCTGGGGTCCCTGTGGAAGCACTGTGCACACGTCTGCAGCCCGGAGGGACTGGGTCCCCTTGTTCATTCACTCACTGTTTATCCCAGACAGCCTCTGCTTCGTACACTTCATTCTTCTAGGTCCAGGAAAGCTAATCCAAGATCAGGGGGCCTGCATCCCGGCCCTGATACAGCCACAGATGTCTCCTCCCTGTGCCTCTTGTTTCTCTGCCTGTACAAATGCAGCTTGCCTGTCCCTGACCACGGCACTGGTCCCCTCCTCTCTGACCCTCTGGAGCCCTCAACCGGCCTCTTGCAAGGCTCTGACCGTGTTCTGTCCTGCAGGTGTGCTTGTAAGATGCAGGTTGCAACGTGGGGGGTGGGGTTGCAGCCAGCCTGCAGCAGGCCCCGGCTGTGTGCAGAGCAGAGCATGCTGGGGTGGGAAGGGGCAGCCCTAAGAGCCCGGGGCTCGGCAGTCCTGGCTTGCAGGTCTGACTTGGCTGTGTGACCTTGGGAGGGCCTTAGCTGTACCTCCCACAGCTAGAACACAGGAATAATCTGCCTCACAGAGTCATTGCCAAGGTTGAATGAGATGACATGCTTGTCACATGGGAGGCCCCAAGTCCCCCCAAGGAGGAAGACGGGGAGCGCCCAGACCGTGGTGCCACGTGCCTGGCCTTCAGTGCTGCTCCTTCCTGGCAGGGCCAAATGCAGGGAGAAGAGAGCGGCGCCTTGGGCGGGCGATGTCTGGGTGTCAGCGCTGATGTGTGAGTAACATTTCTAAGACCCCCCAGGGATCTCAGAGGAGCCCTTTTCAGAGGCGCTGAACGTGAAGCCAAGAGATGAGATGACTTGACTGGCAGGAAAGGGTAGAGCCCGATCGGTGAGGGCCTGTCCTAGCCCAGTGGGGCTCCTTGCCACTGGCTGGCCCGCAGGATGACCCTGCCCTGGGCTGGCCACTGCAGTCCGCGATGGCAGTTTCTTAGGATGGGGTGTGATGGGGACATCGGGGAGTCACTCAGTCACCAGGTTCAGGGCCGGAGGGGGCTTCTTAGGCCTTTGGCCTTCGGAGCCTCCCTCCAGCTCTGGGCGAAGGAGGCAGCAGCCTAGACTTGGCCATTGGCTGTCACGGGTGCAGTGGGGGCAGGGACGGGACACTGAAGTCACACCTGAATAGTTGTTGAGGCTTTCCTGGGGTCCGTGATGAGGTGGGCAGGGAGAGGGGAAAGGACGCTCTCAGGAGA
The DNA here is from genome assembly GCA_949820135.1 of Sylvilagus floridanus. Taxonomy (NCBI): domain Eukaryota; kingdom Metazoa; phylum Chordata; class Mammalia; order Lagomorpha; family Leporidae; genus Sylvilagus; species Sylvilagus floridanus. The sequence continues at coordinate 108,505,815 of OX463231.1, forward strand.
GGAAAAAAGGCTGGCAGGGCTGTGTAGGGGTGCATACGCGTTCCTGGGGAGGTGACCCTGGGCGGGCCATGTGACTTCTGCCAAGGAGGCCAGATCCTAAGGGATCTGGAGAGGCTGAGTGATGGGCCCAAGGACAAGCATGTGTGCCTGTGCCTGTGTGTGTGTCTGTGCGTGTATATGTCTGTATGTGTGTGCCTGTGTGTGCGTGTATATGTCTGTATGTGTGTGCCTGTGCTTGTGTGTGTGTCTGTTTGTGTCTCTGTGTGTGTATATGTCTGTATGTGTGTGTCTGTGTATCTGTGCTCCGTGCATATGTCTGTGTGTATACATGTATCTGTGTGTGTTTCTGTGTGTGTGTCTGTATGTTTATATGGGTGTATCTTTGTGTGTCTTTTATTTTTTTAAGATTTAATTTATTTATTTGAAAGACAAAGTTACAGAGAGAAGCAGAGAGAAGGGGGGGGGTCTTCCATCTGCTGGTTCACTCCCCAGATGGCCACAATGGCTAGAACTGTGCAGATCCAAAACCAGAAGCCAGGAGCTTCTTCCAGGTCTTCCACATGGGTGCAGGGGCTCTATGACTTGGGCCACCTTCAACTGCTTTCCCAGGCCATAGCAGAGAGCTGGATCGGAAAAGGAGCAACCAGGACTAGAACTGGTACCCATATGGGATACCGGTGCTTCAGGTCAGGGCTTTAACCCGCTGTGCCACAGCACCAGCCCCTGTGTGAGTCCATTTGTCTCTGCGCATATGTCTGTGTGCCTGTGTGTGTATTTGTGTATCTGTGTCTGTCCATTTGTGTTTCTGTGGGTGTGTACGTGTGTGTATCTGTGTGTCTCTTTCTCTGTGTTGGTGTGTATCTGTTTCTGTGTTCCATTTGTGTTTCTGTGTGTGTATCTGTGTGTATGTTTGCATGTGTATATGTGTGTATCTATATGCATCTGTGTGTCTGTGTGTATCTGTTTTTGTATCTGTGTGTTTGTGTATCTGTGTCTCTGTGTGATGTATCTGTGTATGTATATTTATGTATTTGTGTATCTCTGTATGTCTATGTGTGTTTGCCTCTATATGTTTCTGTTTGTGTATATATCTCTGTGTATGTATCTGTGTATGTTTGTGTATCTGTGTGTGTCTCTTTCTGTGTGTATGTCTGTGTATCTGTGTGTGTATGCTTATGTATTTGTGTATCTATGTGTGTATGTGTGTGTAACTGTTTCTGTGTGTCTGTGTGTGTATGTTTATGTGTGTATGTGTGTTTGTGTGCATGTGTATCTGTGTGTATGTCTGTGTGTGTCTATGTTTCTGTGTGTCTGTGTGTATCTGTGCATATGTTTATTTGTGCGTGTGTCTATATGTTTCTGTGTGTCTGTGTGTGTATGTTTATGTGTGTGTGTGTGTGTGCATGTGTATCTGTGTGTATGTCTGTGTGTGTCTATGTTTCTGTGTGTATATGGAGCTGTGCATATGTTTATGTATTTGTGTGTCTATATGTTGCTGTGTCTGTGTGTGTATGTTTATGTATTTGTGTTTGTGTGTTGTGTGTGTGTATCTGTGTGTATGTCTATGTGTGTGTGTTTATGTTTCTGTGTGTATGGATCTGTGCATATGTTTATTTGTGCATGTGTCTATGTTTCTGTGTATCTATGTGTGTATGTGTCTGTGCATATGTTTATGTATTTGTGTGTGTGTCTATATGTTTCTGTGTGTGTTTATGGGAGATACGTAGGTCCTCCTGGAAGCCCAGCTGGTGTGATCAAGACAGCCCCACCATGAAGACACTAGGAAATCCCCACCCGGCCCGTGTGCTTAGGGCCGCCTCTTTGCCTGGGCTGGGCTGGGGGTGGCATGACTGCTTCCCATGGGTGCCTGATTTGCATTGTAAACGCTGCTCCTGGGGACACTGAGGGCACTCTTTCAGGCCCCTCCTTGCAGAATGGGGACAGATGGGGCAAGTATTAGATCCTCTGGACACCTGGTTTGCATTGTGAATGAACCTGGGTGGGGGCAGAGGGTCGGGGTCCCCAGTGGCTCCCGGGCCACACTCCTCAGAAGCCCCCTTAGCCGCCGCCCCTGCTTTTTCTATGCATCCGTGCCTGCTGCTCCTTCTGGCAGTACAAAGTACAGAGACTTTGGAAAATAGGGAGAGAAAAAGAATCACTCCAGAGTCGTTGGGGTTTGGCCCGCTTCCTTCCAACCGTCTGCTTTGCTTTGCCCTGCCAGCCATGACCCTCCCTGTCCACTTCCGCTCCAGGTCGGAACCGGAGCCTGTGTTGGTACAGAGAAACGCCCCGAAATTCGTGAGCCGCTCATCCCTTCTCCTGTGGCTGAAGTCCGGCAGTGACTGGGCTCTGGGGTTTAGCCTAAGGGCACTCTGGTTGTATTTCAGACGCCCTCTCCTGGGGCAGGCTCCCTGGGGGGGTTCTGGCCCAAAGCTGTGTCCGCTCCCGGAGCCCGTGGCACCTGGGGGTGAAGGGCAGGCAGGGTTCTCAATTTCTCCCCCAGCTCCCCTGGTGTGGGAGGGGGATGGGTCGGAGGAGCGGCCTAGTCTCACCGAGGCCCTTCTCTAACCCTTGAGCCGATTTCCTCAGCTGGGGGCTGGGCCGCGCAGTGATTCACCTGCTGCGTGGTGGCGTAAACGCACAGCCTGCGCCCTGGTGCCCCTCGTCCATGCGAGCCTCAGCGGGGGCCCAGCCAGGCCCCTTCCTGCAGGCATATTCAGGGGCCTTCTGGCCCCCAGGGTCTCCCTGGGTTGAGGTGGGCGTTTCGTTGAGGGTGTCAACCTGCAGGGACAGGTGGGCTCCCTGGTTCCCTCCTCAGGCAGCTGTGTTAGTTCCTGCCGTCCGGGTACAAAACACCACACACCCAGTGGCTCGATGCAGGCGGCTGTGTTCCCCTGGGGTTCTGGGGGGCAGACGTCTGCAAAGGGGCCTTAGGGGGCTAACAACCTGGTGCAGGTGGGGTGGTGGGGCAGGCTCTGAGGTTGCCAGGGTCCCTTGGCCACCGCCTTCTTCCACTCTGCTGCTGCTGCTTCTTGAAAATTTATTTATTTAAAAATTTATTTATTTTATTTGAAAGGCAGAGTTACAGAGAGGCACAGAGAGAGAGAGGTCTTCTGTCCACTGGTTCACTCCCCAGGTGGCCACACAGCTGGAACAGGGCCGATCCAAAGCCAGGAGCCAGGAGCTTCTTCCAGGTCTCTCACACGGGTGCAAGGGCCCAAGCACTTGGGCCATCCTCCACTGCTCTCCCAAACCATTATCAGAGAGCTAGATTGGAAGTGGAGCAGTGGGACTCAAACTGGTGCCCATATGGGATGCCAGCACTGCAGGTGGCGGCTTTACCCACTACACCACGGCGCCGGCCCCCACTCTCTGCTTCTGTTGTCACGTCTCTGATTCTGCCTCCCCTGCCTCCCTCTTTGTCTTCCGAGGACCCTGTGATCACAGTGGTTCTGTCTGGACGATCTGAGATTGTCTCCTCCTCTCAAAGTGCTTCACGGGTCATACCTGCTGACTCCCTGTGGTCCTGCGGGGGAACCCTTTCACAGGTTCTAGGCACAAGGACCTGGACATCCTGCTTAGCACCATGGCCAATACTAGGGATGGCTCTGGGTTTAGTGGATGCCCAGGTCCTGCCGCTGTGGTGTCAGCAGCCCCCAAGATCAAGGGGACCCTGGGCAGCCTGGGCCTGAGACGCTGTGGCTGGGGACTGTCCCACAGGACTCCGCGGGCAGGGGCCCTGCAGGGAGGCAGTGGACCTGTGATGGCGTTCAGTGAGGCAAACACTGGGGAGAGGGACCCTCTGGGAGGCCCTGCCGCGGAGGGCCAGTGCCCCCTCTATGTGCTGCCCTTGCTGTGTGCACGTGCTCGTGCGTGCGTGCGTGTGTGTGTGTGTGTGTGCGCGCGCGTGCTCATCTGCATCTCTGCTTGAATACTCTCGGGAGGGCCAAGGAGCAGCTCTGTAAAAAGGCCCTTTCTGCTCTTGTTCTTAGGAAAATAATTACACAAGTGACTAATTTTATCCCTAATCCCATAATTACTTTATTATGTGGCGGGTGAGAGGGCCCTGAGCTGTGCCGACGGCGCCACCCTGGCTGCCGGCCCAGTTGGCCTGGTCCGCCGGCACGGGGCACCACCCTGCCTCTGGCCTGGTTTGCCGTGAGGTCGCCCCGTCCCGTTCTGGCTGAGGTCAGCTACATTTTGGTATTTGGGACCTGAAAGGTCACCGTCCCCTCCCCTTAAGTCCGCGTACAAACATGGCGCTGGACAGTTAGCTGGAACCCCAGGATTAAGGCCGGGGGAAGTCAAGAGAGCTCAGCGCTCTCATGAGTTTGCCCCATGACCTTGAGCTGGGTTTCAACTCCGTTGTCTGTGCAATGGGGCCCTGGTCCGCTTTCACACCCGGAGATTCCTGAGGGGAACTGAGCGAGCTAGAGCTCAGAGCGAGGCAAGTTCCTGCCATCTGCTGAAACACCACGGTCACACATCCCCTGATCATAGCATTACAGATTGGAATGACCAGGGCTGGCACCGTGGCGTGGCAGGTAGAGCCACCACCCGGGACGCTGCAGTCCCAATTCCTGATGCTCCCCCAGTCCAGCACCCTGCTAATGGTCTGCGAGAACAGTGGAGGGTGGCCCACACCAGAGCCCAGGAAGAAGCTCCCGGCTCTTGGTTTTGGCCTGGTCCAGTCCTGGCTGTTGCAGCTGTTCGGGGAATGAACCAGCAGATGGAAGATCTCTGTCTCTCCCTCTCTCTCTCTCTGTAACTGCATTTCAAATAAATAAGTAAATGTTTCAAAAAAAAAAAAAAAAAAAAGACTAGCACCACAGCTGTCACTCAGCGGCTGCTTCCTCCAGAGCAGAGCCAGCTCCTTTCTGTCTCATCCTGTACCTGAGTGAAAGGTGAGGCAGGCTTTGGAGAAGAGAAGACTGACGCAGAGGCGCACTGTAACCCGAGCTCTCCGCCTCTGCCCGTTGTCTTCTACTAAATAAAGGAAGTTGTGGGCTGGGATTTGAACCCAGATCTGTCTGTCCTCGGAGTTCTCGCTCTTTCCATAAGGCCGCCTGCTGGAATTGGGCTGGCAGGGTGGCAGGTGGCAGACTGTTGACATTTGACTGTGTAAACTGGCTGCAGCAGACAGGGACAGCAGAGGACAGACAGCAGCCCCTCCAGTGGGACACGGAGCTCCATGGCCCTGGGCTGTGTTCAGGTGTCACTGCTGGTGCACGGTGTGAACGTAGGTGGGCGCCCACATGTCTCTAGGCCCCTGTGGTCTCCAAAGGTCTTTCCAGTGTTGATTTCTGAAACTCTAGGTCACCTGGTCTGGGGAGGGGCCGTAGGGTCAGGGCTCGGCCCCTGGTGCAGGCCACTGGGTGGCTGAGTCGACAGAGCCGGTTGCTTCTGTTGTCCCAGCACAGACTGCGTCCCGCTGAGCATCTGTAGAGCCGCTCAGCCGGGGAGTTGAGAACAGGAGTGGACAGGTCATTGCCACGCCTTTCCTGCTCTGCCTACAAGGTCATGGCAAGGTTGCCGGGCCTCTGGTTCTCTCCAGGGGCCGGGTCTGGCATCTGCGTTGCACCAAAGACTGCAGGTGGACAGAAGCAGTAGTGGCATTCTGTCTGGGGGCCTGGGGCCTGCATGAGGCCTAAGCACACGGAGTAATGACAGCTACTTTTGTTTTCCAGCATTGCCGCTTGCAATGCACCTGTCTTGCAACATTGCATAATTCGCTTAGAACTCCATGAGGCCAGTGCTGTGGTCATGCCCACTTTACCGATGAAGACACCGAGACTCAGATGGTTCCATGATGCTCTCCATCAGAATCTCCTTCCTTCCGCAGCCCGAACAATATTCCCTTGTCCGTGTCTGCCACGTGTTGCGCGCCCCTTCCCCCGGGGGTGGATGCGTTATTGCGCCCTCTCCTGGCTGTTGTGGATAATGCGGCTGTGAACGCCCTGCTCAGCTCTGGGTAGTTTATCCAGCAGTGGAATTGTGGCACTGTATGGTTAGCACTTTTTCTTTTTAAGCTTCTTTGTGTGTTTGTTTGTTTTCATTTATTTGGAAGGCAGAGAGAGAGAGAGAGAGAGTTAGTCCATCTGCTATTTCACTCCCCCAACAGCTGGGTGTGGGCCAAGCGGAAGCCAGGAGTCTGGAACTCAATCCAGGTCTCCCATGTGGGTGGCAGGGACTCAAGGACTTGACCCATCACCCACTGCCTCCAAAGGTGCCCGTGAGCAGAAGGCTGCATCTGAACCAGGGCTGGGACTCAAACCCGGGCACCCGCATACAGATGTGGGTTTCCAGGCAACGTCTTTTTTTTTTTTTTCTTTTTTAAAGATTTATGTATTTATTTGAGAGGTAGAGTTACAGACAGAGAGAGGGAGAAACATGGAGAGAGGTCTTCCATCTGCTGGTTCATTCCCCAAAGGTCACAAATGGCCAGAACTGGGCCAGTCTGAAGCCAGGAGCCAGGATCTTCTTCAATCCCAATCTCTCACGAGGATGCAGGGCCCCAAGGACTTAGGCCACCTTTTACTGCTTTCCCAGGCCATAGCAGAGAGCTGGATTAGAAATGGAGCAGCTGGGACTCAAACCAATGCCCATATGGGATGCTGGCACTACAGGCAGGGGGCTTTACCCCTTACACCACAGAGCCAACCCCCCAGGCAATGTCTTAACTGCTGTGACAAACACTCATCCCACGTTAGCACTTAAAAACCACTACTATTTATTGTGTGCTTATTCTGTGCCAGGAAATGGGTAACACACTTGCCATCTGTGAGGTGCTTCAGAAAACCGATGGAAAATTGAATTAAAGGATAAATTTTTGTGGTGCAAAAATTTTTGAAGGCCATGTATGACTTTTTCATAATAGACATTTTCCAGGAAATTTTTAAAGAACCCTCAAACTGCCTCGCTCAATCCCTGCATCCACTCTGTGCGGTAGACAGAATAATTCCCAATTAGAAGCTGAGAAAAATGAAGGCTCGCAGAGGTTGGATGCTTTGCTGGAGTCTCACAGCCAGGAAGTGTCAGAGCGCCCCGCTGTGCGCAGGCTGCCGTTCACCTGGCGGTGTGCTGCCCCCTGGTGGCCGCCCCTCCCACCTGTCTGACGTTCCCTGCCCCGTGGCGCAGCTCCCCCTGCTTGCCCCATCACATTTTTCTTCTCCAGCTCTCTGGAAGCTCTGAGCCCTTTGACTGCCTGCAAGTTCTTGTGAGTTGGAAACCTACCGAGGGAGGCCTGTAATTTGCTTTCTAATCACAGTTCCCTGGATTTATAGCTGCCTCTCTGCCAGCGGCTGACAGGATCTCGTTCTAGCTCCTGGGCTGACTGGCTGGTGCAGCCACAGAGAGCCAGCCCAGGACAGTTGGCTCCGTGTGGGCCGGGACACTGGACTCCCCAGAGGGCCTGGGTGGGGAGGCACAGAGCCCAGACGGCCAGGCTGGGGGACCCCTGGCTTGCGGCTCTCCCGGCCACGACACAGAGGCTGGCCCTCCCTGACCCTAAAGACTGGCAGAGCCAATTGTGCCCAAGTCGGGGGCGTTTTGCAGATGTTGGAGCTCAAACCAGAGTCAGGACGGATGTGCTCATCAGCCGTCTCTCCGCCATCCCTTTGTCTTTAACTTCTTTTGTCGTGGGAAATTTCAAACGCACAGGGAAGTGGAGAGAATAGAATGGCATGCTCCCATGAACTCACTGCCGGGTTTTAACAATCATCAGCGTGCAGGGCTCTTCGGGAGGTCAGTGGAGGGCGTGTGTGACGGGAGGGCTCTGGGTGCACCTCAGCCTTCTTTTGCACCAGGCGCAATCAGTCTTTCAGTTCCGTTTTCCACGAACCTTTAGAAGAAGCTTCATGTGGCCTCAGCCACCCATCCAACAGCATGGATGTTTAAACTCTCATTCACCACTGGGGGCGTCGCACCGAGCAGGCAGTCAGCACATAGTCAGGTGTTTGCCTTCTCCGGGCCTCCCAGGTAGTTTGTAAGAGGGAGTGTGGGGACGGGCGCTGTGACTTAGCAAGTCAAGCTGCGGCCTGCAGTGCTGGCATCCGGCATCCCGTACAGGCATCGGTTTGAGTCCTAGCTGCTGCACTTCCAATCCAGCTCTTTGCTGTGACCTGGGGAAGCAGTAGAAGATGGCCCTAGTCCTTGAGCCAGCCCGTGTGGGAAACCTGGAAGAGGCTCCTGGCTCCTGGCTTCGGATCAGGGCAGCTCCGGTCATTGTGGTCATGTGGGGGAGTGAACCAGCAGATGGAAGACTCCCCTCCCCCCCCCCGCCTCTGCCTCTCTGTAACTCTGCCTTTCAAGTAAATAAATAAATCTTTAAGTAAAAGGGGCAGTGTGGTCAGAGCACGCACTTCAGTGTCAGCGGCACCGTCCACCTCCTTGCGCTGTCATTAGCTCAATGTCTCTGGGCAAGTGAGGTGTCTGCTCATCTGTGATGGGACGCTGGCGCCTACTTCTCAGGGGTGGTCCTGAGCATTGACTAAAGACGAAGTTGCTGCTTTATCGCTTCTACTTTTATTATTGCTATTTTGAGTTAACATTCTAATAGGAAGAATCCACATATTCACATATTTCAAAAATACAGAACTAGATTAGGATTGATTAGAATTCAGGCCCTAGGATTGGTTTTTTTTTTTTTTTTTTTTTTGGTCTCTGTCAGCAGATAGTCAGAAGCCGCAGAAAAGGCCAGCACAGCTGAGGCCAGTGCCCCCGATGCAGAGCGGGGAGCCTGCCTGTCTTCTTTCCTCCTGTCTCCCTGACACACGTGGGTGCCACAGCCCCCATGACAGGAGCCACTGCGATAGGCTTGGGCCAGCAGAGCCCAGAGGTGGAGAGAGAAGCAGGATGCCTCGTTGCTAGGAGACTGAGGGGCGGCAGGGACCCACTGCCAGAGCTGGGAGAGAGCCACGGGCTGGTGTGGAGATGTAGGGCCCCCAGCAGATGGTGGTACAGCAACTCTGAGCTCAGTGGGGAGGAGAAAAAGGGACAGGAGGAAGGGTTTGTGGAGCATAGCTCCTTCCTTAGACCATGAGCTCGGGGTAACCTGTCCATTTCTTCTAACTCCTTGAATGACTAAGTTCTGACTCACTGTGCACCCTTTGGCAAGCATTGTACTGCTGCAGTTGTGGGGCCTTGGTTACCTCATCTGTACAATGGGCACAAACCACTGTGTGGCTTGAGTGAAAGGTACATAAGGAAGTGCTCCATAAAAAAGGAATATAAATGCGAATCCCTACTACTGCTCTGATCTTTAGCATAATAACTATTTTTCTCTTACTATAAAGTGAGGGCATTGGATGTTTCTCTGCCTGGGTTAGAGTGCTGGACCGGGAGCCCTGGAGGGGACCTGCCTGGGGAGGTCTGGGTCCCGACCGTGGGAGTTGGCTGACTGGCTTCCGGGGGCACCTGAGAAGGGCAGCAAAGTTCAAAGCCAAAGAGGCAGCCCAGGGGGTGATGCCAGCAAGGACTTGGAATGGTTCAGGCCGGAAGTTGTGCGTGGGGGTTGAGGGGATTGGCTCTCTGTTGTTTTCTTGTGTAATGATAACATGTTCACACACACATACACACGCATACACACACACACACCAGAAAACAAGCAACAAAACAAAGCCAAAGCCAAATTGGCACAAAAGAAATGAGTCTGAGTCCGTGTCTATAAAGCAGCCTCTGATAACACTGAGAACGTGTTTTTTTTTTTCTTTGCGTGTATGTACACATGCACCTTATAGAATCAGAATGTCTGTTACATGCTGCTGCATGCTTACTCTGTGCTTGGCATTGTGTCAAGCAGCGTGTAGATTGGCAATGTTATTTGTAATCGCTGCACACCCTTTCAGCCTGTGTTTGTATCCCTGTTGTATAATGTAGCCACTATTAATTTCCTTAGTAACTGCACACATATATAAATTCTAGTTTTCTACTTCATTCTTTTTTTAATGTTTATTGATTTATTTTCACCTACTGGAAGCTAGTGTGGCAGAGCTTTTCCACCCACTCCTCTACTTTCCAGATGCCCGCAGTGGCCAAGGCTGGCCCAGGCCAAAGCTGGAAGCCTGGAGCTCCCTCCAGGTCTCCTGAGCGGGCGGCAGCGACTCAAGTGCCCGAGCCATCACTTGCTGCCTTTCGGGGTGCACATGAGCAGGAAGCCGCATGGGAGGAAGGGGTCAGACTTGAATCCAGATCCTCCAGTGTGGGACGAGGCCATCCCAAGCAGTGTCTTAAACACGGAACTAAGTGACTGTCTCATTTTTTTTTAAAAAAAATTATTTATGTGAAAGGCAAAGCGAGAAGGGACAGAGCACTTCCCTCTTGCGCACACGCTCCGACGAGTGTTCCAGCCACGGTCTTGTGTGCGTGCTGTTCCCTGAGGGTCCGTTTCCAGAAGAGGGGCTCTGGGCTATGGTGTATACACCTTTTAAGATGCACTTTGCACTGTTTCTTTTTTCAAGATTTATTTATTTATTTATCTGAAAGTCAGAGTTACATACAGAATGAGAGGCAGAGAGAGAGAGATCTTCCATCCTCTGGTTCACTCCCTTGTTGGCCACAATCCAAAGCCAGGAGACAGTAGCTTCCTCGGGGTCTCCCGAGTGGGTGCAGGGGCCCAAGGTCTTGGGCCATCTTCTGCTTTCCCAGGTCACAGCAGAGAGCTGGATTGGAAGTGGAGCAGCTGGGACTCGAACTGGTGCCGATATGGGATGCAGGAACTGCAGGCGGAGGCTTTACCCACTAAGTCACAGAGCCGGCCCCGTACTTTGTGCTTTTTCAAGTTACCCTCCCAAAGAGCCAGTTGGGAGCTGCAGTGCCTGTCTGCGTCTGTCTAGTGCACTGCATGCTCCCTGCCTTAATAACAAGACAGCCTGGCTGTGGCGGGCAGGAGGCTGGCTTGTGTGCATGGGGCAAGGGGAGAGGCACCAGTTGCCTAGGGGCTTTGGCAGAGTCCCCCGGGGGGCCTGGTGGGGTGGGGTCAGGCTGTGCAGCCATGCTGGCCTGACTGTATCGGTCTGCTCTGCTGGCACCGCCTCGGGCCCGGCAGTGCTGCCCCTGGTGTGATCCTGAGCTCAGCCTGGTGCGATCCGTGTGGTCACCACCCCAAGACATCCATTCCAGAGGCTGGCATGGCCTCGCTGACCACGCTCACGGACTGGCCCATTCACGTGTGGGTAGTGATTCATCAGGGCTGCTGGCAGCTCTCACCGGTGCCCTGTCACTTGATCTCTAAAAATAACTTCGTCCTCTTCCAGGTGACCACACTGCCAGGTGTCCAGAGGTGCGGTCCCTTGCTGTGGTTATGTGTGGGAGGACATAGGGTACATGTGAACATGTAATATGCATGCACGCACATACATGTACATGCATGTATGTCCGTGTGTGTATTGGGATTGAGGGTGTCATCACAGACCCCCTTCGCTGGTTGACCTCTGAGCCAGGGATTTGGGGTGGGGGAACAAGAGGAAAGCCAGACTCCGTTCCTGTCCTCTCATAGCTTGGGACAAGCTGTCTACTCTTTGGGAAGTGGCGGAGCCAGCCAGTGGCAGCAGGGGTGTCTGGAGATTCTGCCCTCACTCCCTTCTGAAAGGGGGAGAGAAAGCAGGAGAGGGAGGAGCCTTGGGAGGCATTGGAACAGGTGGGGGCAGACTCTGGGAGAGAATGTAACATTCTGCCAGTCAACAACTGTATCCTACCAAAGCTCATTTCAAATCCATTCTTTTTTTTTTTTTTTTTTGGTGATATCTTTTACATAAGCTTCCTTTAAGTTAGATTCAAGATACAGAATGTACAAAAATGCAGCTGATTTTTAATGGACGCTTAGAGACCCTCTCGCCCAAGGTTTCTTACCCAGCACCCACGGGGTGGTCCGTGTGCAGACTTCATGGAATTATAATGAGAGTGCATGTGTGTGCACACGTGCCCACGAGAATTTTCCTGGGAGTAGCTTTGCAGTTTTCGTTGCCTTTTCCAGGGAAATCATGACCCGTAAAAGGTTGAGGAATACTCTAGCCCCAGTTGCTCACATTACAGGTAAGGAGATTGGATCCAGAGAGGAAACAGCTGCCCAAGATCTCGCAGCCAAAGTTAGAATCCAGGCTGCCGGGGTCCTCGTCCACTCAGGACGCCATCCTCCCCTGGCTGGGTCCCGAGTCAGGATGCAGCTGCTGCAGGGTCACGGAGCCACTTCCCGTGCCCTGCGGGCTCCTATGCATCCAGCCGAGCAGGCTGGGGCCTCCCGAGGCAGGGGGCTACCGCGTACCGGCCTCCAGACCCTCCCGCTCCCTGGCGCCTCCTGGCTCAGTCCTTTGGGAGGCACTCACGACAATGAGACCCACCTTTGTGCCAGGCCTTCCACACAGGAGCGCTTCTGAGAACAGGAGACGGACCGGGTGGCTGGGGAGAGCGGGCAGGGGAATAACGTACTGCGGACAGTGGGGGCATAGACAGTGGTAAAAGGCCGAGGCCGGCCCGTTGTACAGGGAACAGTTAAGGTGCCACTGGAGTTTCAGTGCCCTGACACCCGAGGATCAGAAGTGACAGTAACATTCGCTGAACACGCACTGCAAGTCAGGTACCCTTCCGAGATGTGTCCAGGTGATGCCGTCTGTAACCCCTGTAATAGCCACAGGGGATTACTTCAGGGAAACTGAGGCACAAGGACGTTCAGCACTGCTAGTGAACAGCTGAGGCGGAATGCACTGCTCTGGCAGGTCTCCAGCCTGGGCTCCGGTCAGGATCACAGCCAGGCTGGCGGGCAGCGATGCCGCTGCAGCCCCCACCACCTCTGATGCCGGGGGTCTGGGCAGGGGAGGAAGGTTTTCTGCTGCTCCAGGGACCACACTTTGAGGGCCACCGGTCTGTTTACTGCTAGGACGAGATGAGAGCGGGAAGGAGAAGCTGTTCTTGATGTCACCCGGGCAATTGCAGTGCCCTGCCCTGGCTGCAGACCACGGCTGCCCTCCCACCCCGCTGCCTACTCCCCATCAGGGACAGAGCAGTCCTCCTGCAGCCTGGCTCCTCCAGCCCGCTGCCGCCTACAGCTGCTGTCCACCGGAGCCCTCTGCAGTGAGGAAAGTTCTGCAGGCTGTCCTGTGGGGTAACCCCCAACCACATGTGGCTGTGAGTGTTGCATTGTATTCCGTTCTCTTCCATTGAAATGTAGATAGTCACGGTCACCCAGGGAGGAAACCACTTTCCATGCCAGTCAAGGCTCTCCTTCGGCACCATCTGCCTTGAGGCCTCAGCCTCAGCCCTGGCATCTCCCCGTCCAGGCCATTCCCAGCCGGTCTCCTGTCTCCTACCGGCCTACCCGGTTCTCCCCAGCCTGTGCCTTGTTTCATGCCGTCTCCTCCATCTAGATTCTGCTTCTGCTCCTTCCTTCACACTCAGCCCTATTGCTCCCTCTTCCCCAAAGCCCACTCCCCTGTGTAGTGTCTTTTTCCTCTGACCTGCACAACGCTTTACCACTTCTTACGACCTGTGGTCCCTCTGTCACTCACGGCAGCGGCTGATGTCAGTATTGTCTGACTTTTGCCGCAAGCTGTCGGGGATATGACTGTGTTTTCGACAGTGGGCTCCTGCTTCCTATCCCAGGTCCCTCAGGTACACAGACGAGCTCCATAAACCCCAGGGACCTTTCCATTGGTGCCCTGAGGACAGAGACGCGTGACGTCCATCTCCTGTCTGCAAGCTGCTTGTAAGCTCCCATGAGGGCCGATTCACGCCCAGGGAACCACTGAAGCCAACAGTTATTTTGGGCAGCCAGATAGAAGCCACTGAGGGCCCAGTTGGCACGGGGGGTCCAGCAGGAGCCGCCCAAGCAGAAGGCTGTGTTTACACAGACGGACGGCTTCTCTGCCCAGCCTGGCCCTGCGCGAGGAGACGGCAGCATTCAGATGTCGCTGCCTGGCTGCTCTGTGAAGTCGGGGATTAACTGGTGATGCGGTGACTGGCCCAGCCGTCTGCTTCCTGCAGATGGATGAGTGAGTGGAGGGTGCAGAGACTGCAGAGTGGTGCCTGCTTCTGGCAGGAAGCTGGCTGGGCGGCACCGGGGCCAGGCACGGGAGCACAGGCGACTGTTGCTGATCTGAGCAGTGGACAGCGCGTGAAATTCCGCTGGGCCTGTCTTGGGGGTTTGTGAGGCCTCCAGACTATCCTGTTCAGAATGGGAAGACAGCTGAAAGCGAAGAGAAATAGCTCTCCAGCTTCAGACGCTCATGCTAAGAATATGTTCACCCTGAAAACCTCAGCATCTATTCTGCGGGGCTGGACCCCTTTTTAAAAACTAAACCTCTACACTGAAGTTATAATATAAATACGGAAAAATGTGCAGTTCTGACGTTGCCGCATCACTGGGGTGGGCGTTGTGGTGCAGTGTGTTAAACTGCCCCTTGGGGTGCCCACTGGAGGGCCTGGGACGGGGTCCCACCTCCACTTCTGAGCCAGCTTCCTGCTGGTGTGCTTGAGACACAGCAGGTGATGGCTCGGGTACCTGGGTCCCTGCCACCCACATGGGAGATTCCTATGGAGTTTCCTGGCCCTGGGCTTTGGCCTGACCCAGTCCTGGCTATGGCGGGCATTTGGGGAGTGAACAAGCTGATGGAAGATCTCTCTCTCTCTCTCTCTCGTTCTGCCTTTCAAATAAATAAATAAAATAAACTTTAAAAACCAGGTTTATACCTGTGTAATTCCCCCCAACAAGAACTAAAGCATATCAGCATCTCCATAGTGCATTCGTGCTCAGCCAAATGTGTGCAGGATTAACGATGCCACAAGCGTGGGCTCCGGAGCCGGCGTGCCTGGGGTGGAATCTTGGCTCCCCTACTCACTGCAGCATGACCTTGGACTGAGGACCTCACTTCAGTTTCATCCCTGTTAAGGCCAAAATTATACATCCGCCTTGATTTTGTCGAGATTTAAACGTGTAACTGTAGACAAATTGCTGGGCACAGTGACAGTGACAGCGCTCTATGGGGACACGAGTGCTCTGTGCGAGGGTGATGCTGATTGAGGGTGATGCTGCAGCCTCTTCTGACAGCCAGCACCACAGACACCCGGCGTTTCTCCTGCTGCCTCTCCCGGCTCCCAGGCTCTGTCTGGTATTCGCCAAGATCCCCTCTGACTGCGGCAGAGCCGTGATGTGGTGATGCAAACCTCAGCTGACACTCCAGACACCTGATCTGGCAGGCAGTGTAGACGTCTGTATCCAGTAGGGAGGTGGCGGGTTTTTCATGTTCAGGCCCTAAAAGGGTAGCTCCCAGACCTCCCAGGGGAGGACCGATTTCCTAGAGTTTGGGTCACAGCACTGGACCCACGGAGTGTCCCGGCATCCTGGGTGCACCCCATTGCTACTCTGGGTCTGACAGGACAGCCCTGGGGACACACACCATGTCCGCAGCACCCTGAGCTGGAGCCTCTGGGGTGAGGGATGAGAAATAGCCCTTGGCCTAAACTCACAGGCTGCGGCTCTGAGCCCCAGGGAGGGGGAGAGGCTGAGAGGTTATTTATAGCCAGAGGGGTAGTGGCGAAGAGGAGGGGCTGAGCAAGGGCTTCCTGGAGGATGCCTGGAGCAATGACCAGGATAAGGAGCAAGAGGGTCTTTGAGGCGAGGGAGGCGGCCCTCAGCAGAAGCAGCAGGGCTGGGCAGAGACGCTGTGCCCTGGTGGCCGGAACCTGTCAGTGTGATCGGGTGAGTCATGTGCCGTCTGAGGAGGAGGCTGAGGAGCCACGTGAGACCAGGCGGGGCGAGGTTCCGAGAGGCGGCTGAGGCCTCTGCGCTTCTTCCTCAGGGAATGGGAGCCACCAAGGTGCTTCTGTTAGGAAGCAGGGCGGGGCCGGCTGCTCTAGATGACAGGTGGAGCCCAGCATTGCTCCGGCCAAGGCTGGAAGTCAACTGCCCAGGGCTCCGGAGTGCCCAGTCCTGCGCAGAGGCCCGGCTGGGGGTACCGAGGAGTGGGGTTGGGGGAGCAGAGGTAAAATTCCTGTCTTTGAAAGCAGCCTTGTTGGAGAAGGCGCAGAGCCTCATGAGAACTGAGCCCCAGATTCAGAAGTGGAGACAACGAAGAGCCTGAGGGGGGGGAGGCAACCTTGAGGAAGGGGGCGCTTGGGGAGACTGGAGGAACCGCAGGCATGCCCCCATGCAGGCTCCCCTGAGGCAGAGGAGAGCACGGAGTGAGCCAGTCACTATCCTCCTTAGCAGCTCTGAGGGGTGGTGCTGATACCTACCCATTGCACAGAGGCTCAGAGAGGGTAAGGCCTTGCCCAAGGTCCTGGAGCTCCCGCACTAATGAATGCCACTGACGCCACCCCAGTCCACTTCCCAGAAGTAACCATTGCCCTTGGGGCCCTCAACGACACTACACCTGGTTTGCAAGGTGTTGGGTGCCCTGGGCTGGGGGTCCCAGGGGTGGGTGAGATCTCTGGGAACTGCGATATTGGGGGGGGGGGTTCCCTGGAGGGGAGGGGCGGTGAGGAAAAGGAAACTCTGCCGGCTGGGCACTGCCCTGTCCACCCAGACGCAGCCACCCTGCAGCGTTCCCAGGAGTGCCAGTGACCGGCGGGATCGGCCTCGCTGGGCAGACCTCCCAGGCCTGTTCGTCGTCGCTCTGCTCTGGAAAGCTTGGCCCTGGCAGCTTCCTCCTCTGGCCCAGCGCTCAGCCCACCCAGGCCCGGCTGCCCTCCGGGGCCAGAGCCAGATGCCCTGCAGTTCTCTTGCCCTGGAATACCCTCCTCCCCCAGCTTTGACTTTAACCCAGCCCCACAGTCCCCTCCTCCAGGAAGCCTTTTCTGATCCTGTGGCCTGGGTGAGGACCTCAGGGCATCTTTTGTCCTGACTGAAAGAAACAGACCGAAAGCCACATGGGTGCCTTTTACTTTTCTAGTGGCTGCATTAAAAAAAAAGTGAGAATAAACATGAAATTATTCTAATGGTGCCTGTAATTTAACCCAGCATTCCCCTAGTATGATCATTTCGATATAAAAGTTATCTCTGATAGATTTTTTTAAAAAGATTTATTTTATTTATTTGAAAGGCAGAGTTAGAGAGAGAGGTCTTTCATCCGCTGGTTCACTCCCCAGATGACTGCAACGGCCGGAGCTGTGCTGATCTGAAGCCAGGAGCCAGGAGCTTCTTCCGGGTCCCACATGGGTGCAAGGGCCCAAGGACTTGGGCCATCTTCTACTGCTTTCCCAGGCCACAGCAGAGATCTGGATGGGAAGTGGAGCAGCCGGGTCTCGAACTGGCGCCCATATGGGATGCTGGCGCTTCAGGCCAGGGCGTTAACCCACTGCACCACAGTGCCAGCCCCTCTGAGATAGGTTACATTCTCTTTCTTTCGGTACTACATCTTCACACTCTGGTGTGTAGTTTACATTTAGCATGTATCAATTTGTGCAAGCCACGTTTCAAGTGCTTAATAGCCACGTGTGGCTTGTGGCCTTCACATCCTGGTCCTGCCATTTATTAGCCAGGTGAACTCTGCAAAGTCATCATCACGCCGAGCCTCAGTTTCTCCCACCGTAAAAGGGGTTCCTAACTTCAGTGCCAGGGAATTGTTTTAAGGATTGAACAAACGACCACATGTCTAGTGCTGGGCACAGAGGAAGTGCTCAGAAGGTGGCAGTGATTAATCTTCTGGAAGCTTCTGATGTGCTGGTTTCTGGGCCGATCTCCCCCACTGGACTGATTGTGAATTCAAGGGCAGACACTATCCCGGTCCTCACGCCTTCCCCAGGGCTTGGCTCAGTGGGAACGGCCCTGCTTGCTGAAAGAGCGATTCAGCGTTGGCCGGGAGCGCTCCTCGCCCACCCTGTCCAGCCAGGATCAAGGAGCCCCTGGTGGCTGGAGTTCTGAGGCCACGTCTGACTCCCGACTCCCCGTGGGGGCACGTTGCTAAGTGGCTGCTTTGCTCAGGGTCTTGGCTCCCTCCTTTGAAAGAGCAAAATGGGGGGGAGGAGCCGTGTCCCTGCCCACCCCCGAGCTGCCTGGAGTGTGTGTGTCAGGGGGCGCTGCCTGCTTTGCCCCGGCAGCCAGTAGAGCAGATCACGTCCATCCTCCCAGCTTTCCTCTCTCCTGGACTCTTGCACCTTCAGCTTCCCTCCAGTTAAAATTTAAAAAGAAAAAAATTTCTCCTAGGCAGCCCGGAGAGGGAGGTGCAGCCCTGCCATATCTCTTCTGCCAGCACTTGCTGACCCCGACCCCCGGCAGCCCAGGGCCAGAGGAGGGGAGGGGAGGGGAGAGATGCTCCCATCTGACAGGTGAGAGAGGACATGGAGGGGACAGAGCCAGGGCTGGGAGCAGACTCACAGCTGAGGGAGCCGCAGAGCCCGCTTCCTGGGCTGGTCTCCCCTGGCCCTGGCACTTCTCCCTGGGGGCTTTCAGAAGACTTAGTCCTGGGTTGAGTCTGGTCCCAGGGCCTCAGTTTCCCTGCCTAGGTGATGAAAGCAGCCAGGTAACCATGTCAATGGATGCCTGTGGGGGCCACGTCCCTGCCTGATCCTTGGTCACTGTGAGGTAGAGCGGGAAGTGTGTGTGCCACTGAGCAAGTTGACCTTGGACAAGTCGCTCCCACTCTGGGCCTCAGCCTGCCTCTGCATTTAATGGGGGATATGTGAAGATGAAAGTGCCGTACACACTCAAAAGTGCTAATAGAGAGGTTTGCCAACAATAATAGCAGCATCAGAAATAATGCACGTGGCAGGAGAAGCCCGGTTTTCGGTGTGGACCCACTGAGCTGAAGTGAAATGGGCCCTTCGGGGCCGGCGCCGTGGCTCAACAGGCTAATCCTCCGCCTTGCGGCGCCGGCACACCGGGTTCTAGTCCCGGTCGGGGCGCCGGATTCTGTCCCGGTTGCCCCTCTTCCAGGCCAGCCCTCTGCTGTGGCCCGGGAGTGCAGTGGAGGATGGCCCAAGTGCTTGGGCCCTGCACCCCATGGGAGACCAGGAAAAAGCACCTAGCACCTGGCTCCTGCCATCGGATGAGCGCGGTGTGCCGGCCGCAGCGCGCCGACCGCGGCAGCCATTGGAGGGTGAACCAACGGCAAAGGAAGACCTTTCTCTCTGTCTCTCTCTCTCACTGTCTACTCTGCCTGTCAAAAAAAAAAAAAAGAAAAGAAAAGAAAAGAAAAGAAAGAAAGAAATGGGCCCTTCGGGTGCAGCTCCAGAGTGATGTCTGGGAACATCCTGCCTTGGGCTTGGAGCGCAGCCTGAATTCTCCTGGGAAAGTAAGAGGCTCCATCTGGCTAGGGAGGGTGGGAAAGTGGCTCTGCCCCAGGGATGTGGGGAGGGCCCCTGCCTGGGGGGAAGGGCCCAGGGGGAGGGGACCCAGGGAAGGGGAGTTGAACTAGGAGGCCCTAGGGAGGATTTGGCTGCACAGCCCCGCCCTCCACAGAGCCCATAGACGGGTGGCTGTGTGAGTAGGGAAGGCTGAGGATCTGTTTGGAGCAAAATACTTGAAGGAGGCAGACAGGCATCTCAGCAGACGTGCGGAGCGCCGGAAGCACTGGAGTCATCTGCTGCAGGAACTCCCAAGTGTCAGATTCGTCCGCTCCTTCCTTTGAGCTGCACTCAAACAGCACCCTGGATGGCAGAGTGGCTCACCTGAGGCCACACCCCTGAGGGCCGGCTGGGGCTCCTGGGGAGTTCATGGGAAGAACTGAAGTTGGGAGATGGGGGTAGGGCCGTGGTGGGGGATCTGCTGGGAAATCTGCTAGGCAGGACCCTGGGTTGGCCTGGGTGGACAGTCAGGCTCGCCCTCTCTGGTCTGCAGGAATGGAGTGTCCTCTAGGCTAGGAGGAGTTGGCTGCTTCCCAGCGTCTGCTCTCCAGCCACTCCTGGGTCCAGTGGGCAGCAGGGAGAGAGAAGGCACTGGAAGTTGTGTCTTGGGACACCTGGTGCAGGAGTGGAAGGCTCGCTTTGGGAATGGGACAAAGGGCGCAGTTCTCTAAGGGATGCTGGGAGGCGGTTTGAAGAGTGAAAGAATAAATGTGTGTTCTGTGGGGGGAGGGGCAGAGGCCAGGAGTCACGTGGGCAGCCAGTGCCCAATCATGGACATAGGTCTTTGGCTATCCTGGGGGTGACCCGCCTTCTCCAGGCCTCTCATGACCTGAGCCCTGGAGCCCTATATCCAACCCTTTGTTTCATTGTTTGCAAACCGAGACCCAGAACCAGGGAGCAGCTTGCCAGTGGCAGAACTGGACTGCAGCACTGGCCTTCCGCCTCCCAGAGCCCTCTGCACTTGGCGGTCCCTGCCTGTGGCCTGAGTGAGGTGTGCTGGTCCCAGCTTGGAGGTGGAACAGTGCTGCGGGAGAGGAAGACCCCTGCTTGACTTGGTTCTGAGCTATGACCTCTGCCAGGGGCCTCTTGGCCACCCCCACCTTCCTGGAGCCTGGGGAGCAGGCGCATCTGCTACACAGTCCCTCACAGATCCCTGGGCTCACTGTCTTCCCTCACGGTCACCTCACAGTGCACGTAGGGACCAATGCACAGACGCACAGCCTCCAGAGACTCTGGGAGGCAGGAGGCTTCCAGGGAGACTGGGGAACGGTTGCAATAGCTCCTTCCCAATGGGGAGCCACGCCGCCAAGTCCCCGCAGCTCCTGCCACACGCTGTGCTGCAGGGGAGGTGAGGGGGTCGGCCTGGGGGGATGGGCGGCCCCCTGAGGCTGAGTCACCCCCTCTGAGTCAGGGATCCTCCCTCCCTCCCCCTCCTTCTCACGCTGCTGAGCCCCAGGGATTGGCCGCAGTAACCAGGGCTAGGGTCGGGGCAGAGAGGTGCAAGAGTTGCCTCCGGCTGCCCAGTCCCGCAGTGGCCAGGACTGGGAGGAGGTGGCCCGGGGGCGGGAGAGAGGGAGGGGAAGAGGGAGCCAGGCAGCGAGGAGGCGGAGGCAGGGGCAGGGCCGCCGCGAGCCGCGAGCGAGGAAGCAGGCGCGAGCGGCCGCCCCTGGGCTGGGCGTGGGGGCCAGCGGGGCGGGGGCGGGCGCGCGTCGGGCGCCAGGCCCGGGGCTGTGGGCACGGTGCCCAGCCCCCGGCGCACGCCGAGCCGCCGCCGCTGCAGTCGGCATCCATCAGCGGCGGGGGTGTCGCGGAACAGGCAGCTCCGCAGAGCCCGCCGCGGCCGTGCCGCCCCGCCCCGCGGCCTGCCGCCTGAGCCGCCGCCGAGGGGCCGCCCCTCGCCCAGGCTGCCCGAGATGGGGACCCTCGGGCCCAGGTAGGCACGCGGGGGTCGGGGATGGGATCGGGTGTAGCCAGGGGCCGGGAGCTGCTGTCTGTAGGCCCAGCCTCCAGCCCTGGGGGAGGAGACCTCGAACTGAGTTTGCAGGCTGTTGACCTCCCGCCAGGGCAGGGGTGACGGGGGCTGGTGGGCCGCTGCCTGCTGGGGACTGAGCTCTCGCTGCCTGATGCCTGCTCTTGCTGTCTCTTGGCGGCCCCGGCCCTGGGGATCTCTCAGACAGGCTGTGGGACCATCTCCTGCGGGCAGATTGGGATGCTGGGGAGCTCCTGACCCCTGGTTCATGCTCTGCTTACAAACCCTTCCCTACCCTGGGTTTGCTCCCCTTCCCTCCTCCCTTCCCAGTCTCCCTGAGCTGGGGATGTGGGCCGCTGTGCCTATGGCCAGGATCTGTCCCCAGTGATGAGAGGGAGAGGACTTGGGTGTCTCAGTTGTGTCTGGCACCTCAGGGAGGCCCAAGGGCCACGAGCCTGGGGTCTGGGGGACAGGCATGAAAGACCAAGGGACTGCAGCACCCCTGGGTGCTTACTGGATGCTGAGGCCACTGACTGGCAAAGCTTTGTGGGCCGTGGTGGCTCATGGGGACCTTCAGGTCTGGACAAGGACCAGAAGGGAGCTCTAGCATGCTGCTGTCTCTCTCAGCTGCCAGCCATGGTCCTCGCTTCCCCCAGAGATCTGAGGATGCGCTGGAGGCGGGGAGCGCTCTGCCGCACGCTGCACCTTCACTCGGGATCTACATGTCACTCCTCTGCACCCAGAGGTGGGAGTGGAAGAGCACTGGGTTTAAGGCTCCTCCAGGGCTCCGCGGGGCCCAGCTGCCGTGCCCCCTCCCACAGCATTGAGATCTGTTGAGCTGGGGACTGGGCTGGTGCCCTCAGAAGCCTGTGGGAGATGCGGGGCTGCTGGTCCTGAGCTGGGGTGTGGAGAACAGGAGTGGCTGGGAGCCTGCGTGCCTCCCGTGCCTCCAGATGGAGCCTGCAGCGGAGGCAGCCCGTGCCAGGCTCCCCTCTCAGCGCTGAGGCCCAGCACGGGCATGGAGCTGGCGCATGCAGGCCAGCCTGAGGCCATCCATGCCTGCCCGGCAACCCGTGCAGAGCACAGCCTCTGGGAGCCTGGGCACTGCAAGGCATCCTGGAGGGCGTCCGTGTGGGGGACCGCGTTCCTCTTCAAGCCCTTCCTGGACCCTGTGGTTGCTTGGAAGGTTCCTTCTGAATCCTAGGTGAGAACAGTGCTTGGTCTTGCTCAGTAAATACTAAAGATAGATGGAGGCCTGGAGAGGAAGAATGACTCGTCCAAGGTCACATGGCGGCTGAGCGGGAGCCGGCACCGATGTGCTGTCCTCTTCCCCATCTGGGATTCTCGCAGCCCAGGCACCTGCTTCCCTCCTGCTGTGGCTCTGCCATACTCAGGACTCTGCCTGGAGCTGGAAGTTGTGGCCTGGGGCCTGAGGCCACCCCTTAGAAAGGGCCTTCCATAGGCCTCCCAGCTCCTACCCCAAAAGATAAAGAGGTGCGGCCGAGAGTAAAGGCAGCCAGCAGCCCTGGACCCTCTTGGGAGTGTAGTGTGGGTGCCTGGGAAGTTCTGGGCCTGAGCCTCGGGGGCGGCAGAGAGGATCGCCTGACCACACAGGCTGAGGTGGGAAATGCCTCTTATAGCTGCAGCCTGGACACTGGGGGCCCCTTTCTGGGCTTCTCTGTCCCATCTACTACAAGGGGTGATGATAATCCCTACCTGGAGCAATACTGGCAGTTATCTGGGTGACAGCATTTTTTGAGCCCTTACTGTATGCTGTACACTAGGATAATAAGTACTTGGCATCATCTCCCAGCAACTGTGTCGGGTGCTTTGTTACCTACTTGTCACGGGTGAGAAACAGAGGTGTAGAGAGGTGGTGTAACCTCCCTGGGGTTACACAGTGGAAAGTGTGGGGTTGTCTGGGTCCAGAGCCCAACACTCTGCCATGTCATTGTAGCCGGGGCACCAGGTGGGTGTCGCGTGAAGCCGGGCAATTGATTGGAATATCAGGACTGTGCAAGTCCAGAGGTCAGTGTGTTGGGGTCTGGCAAGGCAAGGGTGGACTGTGGCCTCAATAATACTCATTGGTAGGGGCAAAGAGGTGCCGATGAAGAGCTCTCGGAGAACAGTCAGCTCTGGCCATCTGCATCCTAGCCAGCCGCTAGGTGAACAGGCAAGATTGGCTGGTCCTGTCATTTGTCCCCTGCCACATTTGGGCTCACATGACCAGAAAACACTGATGGGAATGCCACAGGGCACCAACTGGGACTGTGACCAGAGACCTGCGCCTGAGCCACGGGTTGGGGGTGGGAATAGGCGGGCCAGCTTCCTTTGTGGGCTGGAGGCTCGGGGAGAGGAGTCGTAACAGCTACCATTTATTGAGCACGTATTCAATGCCAGGCACTGCTGTAAGGGTTTCCATGCAGCCTTCCTACAGTCCTCACAAAACCCTGTGCCGTCGGTCTGGTTGACCCTCTGTGTCTATGGGTTCCATGTCCATGGAACCAACAAGTTGCAGTGTGGGGCAGGGATGGCATCTGTGCTGAACATGTAGACTCTTCCTTGTCATTATCCCCTAAACGACACAACATAGCTATTCACACGGCACTGACGTTATCTTAGTGATCTGGAGTGATGTAAAGTCTGCAGGGGGATGAGTGTAGCTTCTGCCCAAACATTGCATCATTTCATACAAAGGACTTGGGCATCTGAGGATCTTGGTGTCCACAGGGGTCCTGAACCCAATCCTGCATGGATGCTGAGGGATGACGCTGTTACCCTTCTACCCATTTTGCAGATCGACGGGACTGGGGCTTACTGAGGGAAAGATGGTTGCTCAAGGTCACAAGGCTAGGTTGCCAGGACTCAAACCCAGGTGGTGTGGGTCCAAGCCGTGCTCCTGATGTTTGTTCCTGCAGCTTGGCCGAGGTTGGACTGAGTTTTGTTGGGTTTTGAAACCAGTCACTCGATCAGATGCATCGCTCTTCCGCAGCCTGGCCCGAGAGCCAGGGCCATGACACGACACGGGGGAAGACGATGCTCCCTTACCTGCTGAGCGTGGATTCCACTTTGGGTGGTCAGGGAAGTCTTCAAAGAAGAAGGGGGCCTTGGAGCAGGACACTTAGGGCCAAGTAGGTAGGATCTGGATGGTTGTTGTGGGAAGGGCACCTTCCCCAGGTCAGAGGGGAAGGAAATGAGGGTGCCTTTGAAGCTGAGTAGGTGGTCTGGTGTGCCTGGGACAGGTAGCAAAGGCCAGGGAAGTGAGCCAGAAGGTGATTCAGAAGGTCCGTTGGTGTTTGGGCCTGGAATCTAGGCCCTAGCGCTCACACTGCCGAGCACGCATGCCCTGGCCGTGGACCCATCACTAGCTGGCCCCAGTCTCAGTTTCCTCATCTGTAAGCTGCAGGTGACCCTCCCTGTCTTGTAGTGGCTGCCGTGTGGTTGTTACATAAAGCACCTGTAGCAGTGCTGGCACCAGCAGGAGCTCAGTAACTATGCCTCCTCTCTCCCTCCCATCTCATCAATATCAGGCTAAGGTGTTTCCACTCTACAGGAGCCTGGAGGCCCTGGGAGCCTTCGCAGGAGCTGAGTCCCCCAGAGAGTCTTGGGGAAGATGTCTGGCCATTGTGTGACCCACAGGGAGGGGTGGGCTGTGACCTTGTAGGAGGGGGTCTCGCAGGCAGGGGAGGAGGAGCTGGGGCGGGGAAGGATCTGGTGCGAGGCCTGGGAAGTCTCCCTGCAGTCGTTCACAAGGTTGAGCGGCATCGTCTGTGCATCTGGCATTTCCCCCCTTTGGATAAATCCCCATCGCGCTTCCTGTATAATAGCAGCAAATTGGGACTAAGTGTCCAACAATAGGAAGATGATTGGAAACACTTTGGAACATCCACTGGATAAAGTAATATTCAGTGGTAGGAGCCACAGAAACGCTTCTCGCCTCTGGCAAGGGGGGAGCCTGGCACTGGCAGAGCTTTTGCCCACACTTTATGGCCCCGTGACACGGCGGGCGGGGGTCGGAGCCTTGCTGTGCAGGAAGAGAAGTGACCACTGCTCTCCCAGGGCAGCACGCGTGTTGTAGTCACTGTTCCATGGGCATCGTGTGGCTCCGTGATTAGCACATGCTCACCAAAAGCAAGAATGATCGGGTGAGCGAAGCAGAGGGGAAGTGACTTGTTCAAGGTCCTGCGAGTTCTTACCACCCTCCTTGTCCCTTTGTCCTGGGAAAGCAGCAGAAGATGGCCCTAGTGCTTGGATGAAGTTCCAGGCTTCTGGCTTAGGCCTGGTCCAGCCCTGGCCACTGTGAGGGGTGGAGGGTGGGGTGGACAGATCCCCAGGAAGGACCTGGGATCCTCACAGGGCAGCACTTCATCTTGGTTCTGGTTTTACCAGCTGGGAGGCCTTGGCAGATTCGTTCATCTTTCCAAGCCTCGATTTCCCCATCTGTCATGTGGATCGTCAAGGACGCAATTCTAGGGTGGTCATCAAGACTCAGGGAGTTAAAGTGTGTGAAGTACCTGTCGTAGAGCATCCATGCGTATGAGCTGCGATGGTGATCGTGGTGATGGTGATGATGATGGTGCTATTATGCGGAAGTATTTCTAGGACAGCTGATGTTAAATGTGTGTGTGCACAGGGGAGCGGGGAGCCCACAAAGTCATGAGCTTCCAGCTGGCAGTTGGTGTACAGTGTTAGGCCCAGCCACAAACACAGATCGGAAGAGAACAGGCAGGAATGGAGTTACAGGAAGTGAAGAAGACTGACCCAAACAAATCTTTCTTTGATGTTATATTTATTTAAAATCTTTGCACATTTATTTTTTTAAATATATATTTAGGAGGCAGAGAGACAGAGATCTTCTTTCTGGTTCATTCCCCAGATAACTGCATTAGCTGGCAGGGCTGGGGGATGGGGTGCAGGCCGAAGCCAGGAACTGGGAGCCTAATCCAAGTCTCTCACAAGGATGGCAGGGACCCAACACTTGAGCCTCATCGGCTGCCCCCCAGGGTGCACATCACTAGGAAGCTGGAGTTGGAAGCTGAATTGGGACTGAAAACCAAGCTGTTCAATATGAGATGTGGGATTCCCAAATGGCGCCTTAACCCCTGTGCCAAATGCCTACCTCTGATGTTACATTCATTTTTTTTCCTTTGGTTTTAATCACAAAAGAAATGTTTAAATCCTAATATTTCAGAGGTGTGTTCTACCCTTAGCTCCTCCACCAAAACCCTGTTTTCCAGGAGTAGCCAGTAACCATGCCGTGTGTCTCCTTAGAGGATTTTTAATAAAGGTTTCTTTTCTTTTAAAGATGTATTTATTTGAAAGTCAGCATTATACAGGGAGAGAGAGAGAGAGAGAGAGAGAGAGAGAGAGAGAGAGAATATCTTCCATCTATTGGCTCAATTGCCAGACAGCCACAGTGGCCAGGGCTGGGCCAGGCCTAAGCCAGAAGCCTGGAACTTCATCCAAGCACTTGGGCCATCTGCTGCTGCTTTCCCAGGGAGCTGGATCAGAAGTGGAGCAGCCAAGGCTCAAACCGTCGCCCACATGGGATGCTGATGGCGCAGGTGGCACCTTTACCTGCTATGCCACAATACCATCCCCAGGATAATTTCTATACCTCCATAAACATACAAATCAGAATGGGATCATAAGCTGTATCATCGTTTTACAGCTTGTATTTCCCATGCACCTAGGCATTGTTGCTTCATGTCAGTATGTAGAAAACCTCAGTGAAAAGTTTTCACAGTGGGTACCTAGTACTTTTGTAATTAATGTTTTAATGGAGAAACCCTAGCTAATTGGCCAGCCCCCTGTTATTGGAGATTTAAAGTGGTTTCCAATCTTACCCTATTCTAAATAAGGCTGACAGTGGACTCCAGGAGTATTTAACCAGTTAATGAGAACCATGTGAGAGTCAGAAACTCCGCAATCGAGTGAGAGTTGCCCGTGAAGGCCTCCTGCACTTCCGCCCTGTCCCCTCTTCTCCTGCCCTCCCAGGGGGCTTGAGGGGACAAGGAGCTGAGGGCTGCAGCTTAGAGGAGGCCCTGTCCCTGCTACTCTCAAAGGGTAGGGATGTCCCCAGAGGACCCTTTATTTCACTCTACCCTGTGTGGATTCACCTGCAAATTTTTCAGACTCTTCTAGGACCAGGGGATGCTGCTTTCACCTGAGTGTCCTTAGACAGGTTCCCTACCTGGTCTGGACCTGGGCCTGACCATCTGTGTGGCAGGGATGTCTCGCTGATCAGAGCCATCATGACCACCCACTAATTGTCTGTTTGTCAACTCCTGTGCCAGAGCTTTTAGGTCCATTTATCTCATCTAATTCTCACTAAAAGCCTTTAGGGTGTAGAGGGTATTAATCTCATTTTACCTGCTCAGCGTGGCTGTCAGAGAGGTTAACCCACCAGCCCAAGGTCGCCAAACCTGTGGAGCCAGGATTCCAGCTCTGGCTGCAAAACCCATGTTCATAGCTGCTGTGCCCTGCTCCCTGTCAACAACAGCTGATTGGCAAGGTGCAGGCAAAATGATGATTATGAAAGGATCCTTTAAATTGTAAAGCACCCTGTACGTGGGAGGGATTGATACTGCCGTTATTATTTCTACCTCCAGAGCAACTGTAGCTTTGGTTACATGGTTTACTGCAAGTTGGAGGTCGTAGGATGTAGCAGGCTTGAGTGGGAAGAGCACTGGACTCTGAGCCAGCAATTCTGGGTTCTGGCCGACTCAGTGTGACAAACTGAGTGACCTTGGCCAATGAAAGCCATCCTGGGGAGGCCCTGGTATAGCTCACAGAGACACAGCACAGAAGGGAGCCAACAGGGTGCCTAGCCCTGCAACAAGGTGCCGATGCCCTACAGGGGGAGGCTCTGAGTGCCCTGCGCAGTCACCAGCATGGACCAAGGTGGACGACTTCTCCTTTTAGCCAGTGTTACTTTGCAGCTCTGGGCTGTCACATGGCCCCTGCCACAACTGCACAGTGGTCGGTGGCTCCACAGAGGCATGTGAAACCTCTGGGCAGGGAGCCAGTGCTGGCGGGCGGCGGCCTCTCCACTCGCTTGGTTTTATTTAATGCAGTGCCCGTGGGTACCGCAGGCCTCTGACACCTTGCCATCTCCTCACTGGCACGTAGACACCTGAGTACCAGGAAGGATGACGTCGGGCTCAGCTCCCCTTTAGATCGTTTGGGCCCGGCTGGAGGGGACACAGACCTCAGAGGAACCTCTCAGCCTGCACGCTCCAGCCATTCCATTCCCATCCATCCAGAGGCTGACCCTGCAGGAAATGAGTGCCCCACCCGGGGAAGAAGAAGAAGTCTTAATAGCACTCTCCAGTTTTCACCTTTTTTTTTTTTTTTAAGATTTATTTATTTGAGTGGTAGAGTTAGAGAGAAAGAGATCTATTGCTTATTCACTCCCCAAATGGCTGCAATGGCCAGGCTGGGCCAAGCCGCAGCCAGGATTCTGGAACTTCTTCTGAGTCTCCTATATGGGTAGGGCCATCCTCCACTGCTTTTCCCAGGCCATTAGCAGGGAGCTGGATCAGAAATGGAGCAGCTGGGATGTGAACCAGCGCCCCTATGGGATGCTGGCATCACAGGCAGTAGTTTGACCTCCTGCACCACACTGCTGGCCACCATCTTTTGTCTTTTAATTCTTCCTTTTTCTTTTCTGACTCCAAAAATGATACATGTTCGTAGTATAAAGATTGGAAAATCTAGAAAAAAGGACCGAAAAAGAGGGTCTGTATTTTGTTTTTTAGCCTTTGAACTCTATAATCAATATGAAAATAATATTCTTGGAGTGCTAAGGGTTTTGGCAGGTGTTAGGTGCTCTGTGGGATTGCTCTCACTCTGTTTTCCCAGTGAACCTGTGAGATAGGCAGGGTTTTCCGTGTGACTTTACAGATGAAGAAACTGAGGCACGGGGAGGTAGCAGGACTTGCCCTCCGTGTTCTTGCCCTCCCTTTGATCTTCCTTAACGACCCAGACTATGCTGTGCCTCCTCGAGCTCCCCTCACCCTGCTCCCTGAACACTCCGAGTGGCAGGTGGTGTGCCAGTCAGATTCTGGCAGAAAACAGAATTATACTCAGATGTTTCAACTGGGCTGTTAATAAAGGCCTGGGCAGGGTTAAGAGAACCCACAGGGGTATTGAGGCGCCCGCAAACTGATGATCACAGAGGCCGTTAGCACTCCTCGGCCTAGACGAAGTGAGGGCAGGGGCGGCATTCCCTGTGTTTCATGATGGCCGGGCAAGGAGCTGTAGCACAGAGGCTCAGCCTCCATAAGGCCCAGAGGGAGGAGATTTGGGAAGAGAGGCTCAGTCTCTCTCCTTCCACTCTCTGACCTGCCGCTGCCTTCTGTTGGCCAAACCCAGCGAGAAGCCAGTAGGCAAGAGAGCCCAGGGCCAGTGCAGGGGTCAGCCTCTCACTTAAGCAGCACAGGAATTGGGTGCACGACCCCCGTGGGTGGGGGAAGTGTGTCCCCTGACCTCCCAGGAAGACAGAAGCACTGTCTTTGGTAAATGCGATTATTGAAAACATCACTCAATCGAGTTTTCCTCCTGGCACTGTTCTTTCTCTTCCTCTGTCTCTTCGCCCCTTTCACTGTCCTCTCCCCTTCTCTCTCCTCTCCTTCCTGCTATGATCTCTTCTCTCACCAGACTCAGAATTCCCAGAAAAACCTGGGCACAAATCTTGGGTATCCTCGATGTCCAAGATTTAGAAGGAGCAGTCTTGCTGACCAGGGCGTGATTGTTCTCAACCATAGGCGCACGTGGCTGTCTGCGTCCCCCTGTTGCTCTGCTGCTGTGCCTAGACACGATTCTTGGGTATATATCATAGACATCTGTGATGCACTGCACTCTGTAGCTAGTGATACTTGCACTTTTGGATTTCAGAGTCCTTTTCTTCCTTGTAACATCCCTTACTGCCCTGGCATTGCTCGGATGTGGAGGACGGGGGCTCCCATCTCTCTGTGATGAATGAGGAAGCCGATACCCGGAAAGAGGAGGTGACTTGCCCAAAGCACATCCAATAAGAGGCAGCATTGAAACAAGGGCAGGGGTCCTATTTCTTTTTTTTTTTAATAAGATTTATTTTATTTATTTGAAAGACAGAGTTATAGAGAGAGGTAGAGACACACAGAGAGAGAGGTCTTCCACCCACTGGTTCACTCCTCAGATGGCCGCAGTGGCCGGAGCTGTGCCGATCCGGAGCCAGGAGCCAGGAGCCAGGAGCCAGGAGCCAGGAGCCTCCTCTGGGTCTCCCATGCAGGTACAGGAGCCCAAGTATTTGGGCCATCTTTCACTGCTTTCCTAGGTCACAGCAGAGAGCCAGATCGGAAGAGGAGCAGCCGGAACCCGAACTGGCGCCCATATAGGATGCTGGCACTTCAGGCCAGGCCTCTAACCCACTGTGCCACAACGCCCACCCCTGGTCCTGATTCTGACTCTAGCTCTTCCCAGTGCATTTGCTCTTCAATCCTGGGAAGTTGTCCTTGGCCAGCCACACCTGGGGAGAGATCAGAACAGGTTGCCTCTGCTCAGACTGCTGAGTCGCCCTATAGTGGGCAGAACTCCAGAGTCAGAGACTTGGCACAGCCTCATGACCTTGCGCAGAGTGGTTTGCCTCTTGGAGCCTGTGTATCTTCAGCAGTAAAGGAAGATCACATTAGGAATTTGCATGGAGAAATCAGGTGCTCGTGGTCAGCTAAGCCATAAGGAGAGGCTGGCGGGTGGGTAGTCTGGAGGGCTTCTGAGGCCAAGGCAGCCTTAGCCTCTGGTCCTTAGCTGTGCAGTTAGAAACTGTCTCATTGTGCTCCAGCCACCCGTCACCCTTGTGTGCATTTGTCCATCCACTGTCTGTCTGATGCCAGACCCACTGAGTGAATTCATGCGCTGTCACTTACTAGCTGTGTGCTCTTGGGCAGCTTGCTTAACTTCTCCTGTTCAGTGTGTGGCGGACAGCAAGCTCCCTAAATGTCATCCCTGTCTTGTGTTCATCAAGAACTGCCCGGAGCCCAGGGCTACTGGTGAATGAGACAAACTCTTTGCCTTGAAGGACTTTATATTCCAGGAGAGGAATAGAGCCAAATGGAAACAAAAGTCAACTAATAAATAGAAATGCAGTTTGTGGTAATTACCATGCCAACAAACTCAGCATGTTTGCTTAATGGATGCAAAGTTTCTATTTGGGGTGATGAAAGTTTTTGGGAACAGACAATGGCAATTGTTGCACAGCTTTGTGAACATAATTAATACCCCCAGTTTGTTACACCTGAAAGTGGTTAAATCAGCAAAAGGAAACAAAGATAAAAACAAAGAAATGGCCCCGAATACTGTAACAAAAACAGGGGAGGAGCCCATCTTAGATGGGGTGGTTCAGAAGCCAGAAGATTTGCTACCTGAAGGTGAGAGCTGTCACGCCAACAGGTGGGACACGAGCTCAACTGTGCATGCAGAGGGAACAAGGACAGAGCCCCAGTGCAGGGGCAGGCTGGGCTCAGCCGAAGAAGAGAAAGAAAGCCCACAGTGATGGCGGCCTTGCGAGGCCCCCGGGTTCCAGCTGTGGTGGCAGCCTGCACTGGGATGCTGGGCCGAGGCCAGAGCCAGAGTTGCTATGTTGTGCTGATGAGGAGATTGCATTTTATTCTGATGGGAACCCACTGCAGGTTTTGAATAGGGCATCCAATGGGAGGTTTGAAAAGGTCCTTGTGACTGGTCTGTAGAAAAGAAACACTGGGATGGCCTGAGTGGTGAAAGGGAGGCCGTGGAGCAGAGTAGGACAGCCACCCGGCAAAGGGGAGAGTGGCTTGGACCCGGGCAGTGGCCATGGGAATAGAGAAAGAGAACAAACCTGAGATACTGGACTCAAAGATGCTGACTCATGCTAACCGTGGTGGGAGGGCTTGATGTATAAGCCCGATGCTTAAGGAGTGGCACAGCTGCCAGGGCACGTGGATATGCCTCAGCTGGGCCAGGCACCCTCTGCCTGCAGACCACCCAGAGGGGAGCCACAGTGTGAGCACAGAAGGCTGCTCTGGGCCCCTGTAACGGGGACCAGGGAACCAGGCAGTGGCTGTGGCAGTGCAGAGCAGCAGGTGCGAATGGGCTGCGGGGCCAGCCCCGGCCAGGCCGGCTGGACACCCTGGCCTCCCGGGGCCCCTCGCCCCAGACAGGGCTGGCGCTGTCAGCATTTGCTTTTCTGGCTGCCCTTTCCCTTTCTAATCCATGCATCCGGCCTTGCATATGTTGGTGTCATCAGTCTGGTCCTGCTGACCTCTGTCTCGTGGAACAGCCTTCCGCACCGCTCTCGGCAGGCGCCTCTGAACGCCTGTGCCTGGGCCACTGCTCACTGCGGCCTCCTGTGACTGCCTCTCCCTGCACACCCTCCCTCTCACGGCTGTTTCATTGGTGCATCCCGTACTGAGTACTCTGTTATTTTCCTGAATCTCCATCATCATCCCCAGAGGGATGTAAGGGAGGCAGGGAGGGAGAGAAGAATGTCTCTGTTTCCTAAAAGAGCCAGCGGCGGCTCAGAGCAGTGAAGACACTTGCCCGGGGTCACAGAGTGAGTGCTGGCACTGGACTTTGGGCCCAGGTGTGTCTGACTCCGAGGGCTGTGCTGTTAACCCCTGAGCAGCAGAGCCCCTCCTGCTGCCCTGCGAGGGAGTCCATGAATGACTCTGAAGTCTGTGGTCCCAGCCCTGGCTTGTAGCGCGCTCAGTGGGGAGTTCTGTCCTTGTCTGGCAGGATGACCCTTCACACACATGCTCCTCTGCCTGCACCACCTCAACCCCTCCACTCCTCCCCAGCTCCACCTTGGGGCCCCCCTTCCTAGGCTTCTCCTTCCAAGGTGTCCACAGGCTGGGGTCTTTTCTCTGGCCTCTGCACAGCCCCTGGTTCCCATCTGGTGGCTTGGCCTGAATGCTCTCTCTCCCCCTCCCGTCTGAGTCCTAAGCCCACTTCGACCCCTGCCCTGCCCAGGGAAGAACAGGCCGCCTTCCTGCTCCCCGGGTCCCCAGGCCCTGCCCATCTCCATCTCCATCATGTCCCGAAGGGTCGCGTCTCCTGGGTGAACGCCCTCCTCTCCTCTTCCCTCTGGATCCCTTGTGGTGCCTGGCCCAGCTGACAACCTGCAGGTGCCGTCATCTGTGCCAATCTGGGCCTTGGCGGAACTGTGCATACATGGCAGGCTGTGTCAGAGCCAGGCTGGGTTCCTGGCTCCCTTTCTGTGGCCTTGTGAGAGAACTGTGTTGTTAACCTTGGACTTGTGAAATAAAGATTCATTCTGGATTTTTAAAACAAGATTTATTTATTTTTAAAATTCATTTGAAAGGCAAAGTTACAGAGAGGGGAGGAAAGAGAGAGAGAGAGAGAGAGAGAGAGAGAGAGAGAGAGAGAGAGGTCTTCCACCTGCTTGTTCACTCCCCAAATGGCCACAATGGCCAGGGCTGAGCGAGGCTGAAGCAGGGGGTTTTGAAGTTCTTCCAGGTCTCCCACGTGGGTACAGGGTCCCAAGCACTTGAGCCATCTTCCCCTGCTTTCCCAGGCACATTAGCAGGGAGCTGGATTGGAAGTGGAGCAGCCAGGATTCAAACTCGTGCTCATGTGGGATGCCTGCATTGCAGATGGAGGCTTAACCTGCTGTACCACAGGCCCCTCATCCTGGGTTTAAAAAAATAATGGTATTTTTCTTTTTAAAAAAAGATTTATTTATTTTAAAGACAAAGTGACAGCCGGCGCCACAGCTCGCTAGGCTAATCCTCTGCCTTGCGGCGCCGGCACACTGAGTTCTAGTCCTGGTTGGGGCACCGGATTCTGTCCCGGTTGCCCCTCTTCCAGACCAGCTCTCTGCTCTGGCCAGGGAATGCATTGGAGGATAGCCTAAGTGCTTGGGCCCTGCACCCCATGGGAGACCAGGAGAAGCACCTGGCTCCTGTCATCAGATGAGCACGGTGCGCCGGCTGCAGCGTGCCAGTCACAGTGCGCCGGCCACGGCAGCCATTGGAGGGTGAACCAATGGCAAAGGAAGACCTTTCTCTCTGTCTCTCTCTCTCACTGTCCACTCTGGATGTCCAAAAAAAAAAAGACAAAGTGACAGAGAGAAAGAGAGGAAGACACACACACACATACACACACACACACACACACACACACACAGATTTTCTATCTACTGGTTCACTCTCTAAGTAGTTGCATAGTTAGGATTGGGCCAAGCTGAAGACAGGAGCCAGGAATTACATCCCTGGCCTCCCACAGAGGTGGCAGGGGCCCAAGCACTTGGGTCATCTTCTACTGCCTTCCCAAATTTATTAGCAGGAAGCTGGGTAAGAAGCAGAGCAGCCAGGACTTGAACTGGTGCTCTGATAGGAGATGCTGGTGTCACGAGGGGAAAATAAACTGACTGTGCCCTGATGCAAGCCTCCATTTTTCTTTTTCTTCTTTTAAAGACTTCTTATTTATTTATTTATTTGAAAAGCAGAGTGACAGAGAGAGAGAGTGAGGGAGAGAAAGAAGAGAAAGAGAGAGCTCTTCCATTAGCTGGTTCACTTACCAAATGGTTGCCATGGCAGGGGCTGGGCCAGGCTGGAGCTAGGAGCCAGGAACTCCATCCAGGTCTCCCACGTGGGAGCAGAGGCCTGTATTTTGCCATCTTCCACTGCCTTCCCTGGGGCATTTGAGCAGGGAGCTGGATCAGCAAAGCAGCCAGACTTGAACCAGCACTCCAGTATTTGATGCCAGCATTGCAAGCAGAGGCTTAACCTCCTGCACCACAATGCCATCTCCCGTAGTTTTCTTTTTAATTCATAACCCTTGTAAAAGTTTAAACAGAGGGGCCAGCATTGTGGCTGGTATAGCAGATGAAGTTTCTGCCTGCAGTGCTGGCACCCCTTATGGACAATGGTTTAAGCCCTGGCTGCTCCACTTGCAATTCAGCTCCCTGCTAATGGCTGGGGAAAGCAACAGAAGATGGCCCAAGGACTTGGGCCCCTGCCACCCATGTGGGAGACTCAGATGAAGCTTCTGGCTCCCAGCTTCGGCCTGCTCCAGTTGTAGCTATCTGGGTAGTGAAGCAGTGGATGGAAGATCTCTCTGTGTCTCTCCCTCTCTCTCTCTCTCTGTAACTGTGACTCTCAAATAATTAAATCTTAAAAATTTTAAACAAATTTCATTTCTTTATTTATATTGCCATGTCAAGCCATGTATATCAGAAAAAACTATTTTTTTATCCTCTAATTAAGAGGACAATCAAGGCATCTCCAAGTATTGCAGAAAAATCAAGAACTGTAGTTAGAAAAAAATAATAATCTGTACTGGAGCCATACAGAAATAGCCACAGTTAATTCTTTATGAGTTTTCTGTGCAGATCTGGTGTTGTAGCACATCAGGTTAAGCTGCCACCTGCGACACCAGCATCTCATATGAGCACCAGTTCAAGTCCCAGCTGCTCTACTTCCGATCCAGCTCCCTGCTAATGCACCTGGGAAGGCAATAGGAGATGGCAAAGTACTTGGTCCCCTGGAGGGTCCCTGTGGAAGATCCTGATGGAGTTCCAGGTTTCTGGTTTCAACCTGGGCCAGCCGTGGCTTTTGCAGCCATTTGGGGAGAGAACCAGTAGGTAGAAGATCGCTCTGTGTGTGTGTGTGTGTGTGTGTCTCCCTTGCTGTCTCTATAAACTCTGCCTTTAAATGGATAAATACATCTTTTAAAAAAAGACAAAGAATGGGGTTACATCCTGATCAGTTAGAAATATCATAAATCAGCCGTGCATTTCACAGTCCTCAGCTCTGGAGCATCACAGCTCAGCCTGGCCACCTTCAGATGCTCAGGACACTAGGAGTGGGGAGGTGGGGAAGTCATGCACACAAAGCCCATCCTAGTCAGGTGCTGAGAATCTCGTGTCTCTGTTGAGCATGGTACTGGAAGTGAAAGCCAGCATGGCTATCAGGGGGTGTTTCCACACCATTGTGAAGTCAGTGCTCAGAGGAGGGGGATGCAGGATACAGACAGGGTCGGTCTGCACACACCAGTGCATAGCACACTTTGTCACGAATATTTTCCATCCGTAATCTTCTCTCCCTCTCTTCATGGAGGGACCATCATCTATCTAACCAGGGAATCAGCAGCTCCTGCCACCACCTGGGCTTCAGCCTGGGCCTGCACTGGCTTTCTCAAGGGGGTTCTGTTAGGGTTTGCTGGAGGCACTGAAGTGCAGGGGAGAGAAAATGGACCTCAAGTTAGGACCTGGGGCGCTAGAGGCAGGGAGGGGGAAACCTGACTGAGGACACTACTGTCACTCAAGTCTCCGCTCTCTGAGTCTTACCTGTGAAGGAAGAGGAGTGGATCGAGTTCTCTCTAAGACCTCTGCTCTTCTTATCGCTGGCATTCACGGCCAGCAGGCTCTGCTGGGGTCTTGGGCTGTCTGGTCAGGACCACGCCCACCGAGTGCAGAACCAGGCCAGAGAGTCTGGGCTGAAACCAGGCAGGGAGTGCCTTGGGCCGCCAGTGCCCCTCAGGGGTCATTGCAGCTTCTGCTCACAGCGGAAAATACCCAGGTTAATCTGTGGATTTTTTAAGGGTTCTTTCCCGTAGGCCTTACCTAACAAATGGCCACCTGCTCACGTGCAGGCATGGGAAAGGTCCCGAGCCAGACAGACGGGGCTCAGGCTGCCCTTCCTGGGCTGTGAGCTCTGCCATGGGTCCTGGCCCAGTGGTGGCACTGGCCGTGTCACACGCAGCAGAGAGCTTGTATGTACCTGCAGCTGTAAGTCGTGCCCACAGAGCTGTGGGTGATGAGCAGGGTGCTCAGCCTTCCTGGGGTAAGGCGATGTGGGGAGGCCTTCTCTTCCCCTCTGCACCTCACTTCAAAGCAGCAGCAAGCCCTGTCCCTGGACGACTTTCTCCAGCTCCCAAAGCCCCCACAGGGCTCCAGGGTGCTGGTCTGGCCCTCTCCGTGTCCGAGTGGGGCCCCCAGGGTCCCTGATTTCTGTGCAGCACTGGTTGCTTTGGCTGGCTGGGTGCCTTCTAGAATACATGGAGCTCACTGCAGAAAGGAGGGTGTGGGACAGGGAATGTGTACACTTACGTGGTCCAGGGTAGATCCAGTGACCGTCTGTGGATCCGGAGGCATACGAGAGGCAAGGACAGCCCGCCAGGTTGGATCTGGATCTTTCTCACATAATGTGGTGGATTTGTAGACTCAGGCTTGAGTTCCTGCCCCTTTCCCTGTACCCCTGGCTTTAGCTACCCCTCTCCCCAATTTTTTTGAAGATCCAGAGATGGGGTGCTTTTGCTCTTTTTAAAAAAATCTTCTTGTGGGGTTTAAATGGGTGTGTGTGTGTGTGTGTGTGTGTGTAGAAAGGCATAGGGGATTCCAGAGCATGGCAGCTCTTCCTCTATCCCACCCCCTTCCCACGGATCTCTTTCACCTTCCTTTACTCTCTCAGCAGTTTGATGAGATCCTTTCAGATCTTTTCCTCAATATGGAGAAGTGACAACTATCTATTGTGGAGGTTACTGTTGCGTTTTTTAAATAAAATACAAAACAAGACCATGGCGTTCCCCTCCCCCTCCCTCTGCCCTTCTCCCTCTCCGTCTCTGCCTGCCTCTCCCTGAATGTGCTTGTTCCAATAGACTAGCTGGGCAACAACTCCTTGATTCTCTCTGAAATCTCATTACTGCTCCAAGGGGAAATGCTAAGCTCGATTTGTACCAGAGATAATTCCGCTAAGTCCCTCACCGTTTGGATGAGTCCCAGTGAGGTGCAGTGACCGCCCCATTTGCAGCAGACCCAGGACCAGGGCTGGGCCTGCCCATCCCTTTGGAGCTGTCCTGATGTCACAATTGCGAAGTTGGTGTTCGAAGGTCGAGGGCCAGGAAGGGCTGAGGCCTGAGGCATGAGGAGGCATGGGCAGGCTCTCCGGCAGAGGGCCTGGGCCAAGGCTGCTTGGGTTCTGTGTGTCGGGTGTTGCTTGAGGGCTGACACAGGCCAGGTGTTGACTGCCCTGCGCTCCCGGCAGTGGGCGCTCCCTGAAGATACCCTCATGGTTCCTAGGGAGGACCCCGATTGCAGGTCTGGCCCGAGAGACCAGGGTCTCTGGGGAAGTAGACATCAGTGCGAAGGGGCCACGACCTCGGCTGCCACCGCTAACCCTCACATCTCACGACTCCTCTCACCCCATCCTGCCGTCCGCGGCTCTTTGTCCATCTGCCTCCATCTGTCTCTCTCCGCGTGCGCTTCCTGCCCCCTTGCTCTGCCACACCATCGTGTCCCCGTCACATGCTCTCTTTCATGCCAACGCAGGCGTGCTGGTCACCATGACAACAGAGACAGGCCCCGATTCTGAGGTGAAGAAGGCTCAAGAGGAGGCCCCGCAGCAGCCCGAGGCCGCCGCTGCGACCACCCCCGTGCCCCCCGCCGGCCAAGGCCACCCAGAGGCCAACTCCAATGAGAAGCCTGCGCCCCAGCAGGACGCTCGGCCTGCGGAACAGGTGTGTGCCCGGGGGAGGGGGCTCCCTCTTCCTACCTGGCCAGGCCCCCAGGTTTTGTCAGCAGGAAAGAAAGAAGGAGATAAAGGTTTGTTAACGCTCCGTTGTGTGCTGAGCAGTGTGCTGAGGGCACTGTGGTTTTGTTTAGTTCTCCCAAACCCAGGAGCAGAGCTGTTTGCTTCCCTGTTGTACACTTGGGGAAACTGAGGCTCAGCAGGATGAAGTGAGTCACTTAAAGTCACATTGCCATGACTAAAGTGACAGAGGTGGAAGTCATGTCTAGATCTCATTTTTTAAAAAAAAGATTTATTTGTTTATTTGAAAGTCGGAGTTGAGAGAAGAGAGACAGAGAGACAGGTCTTCCATCTGCTGGATCACTCCCCAGATGGCCTCAACGGCCAGGGCTGGGCCAGGAGCCAGGAGTTTTTCTGGCCCAAGGCTTTGGGCCATCCTCTGCTGCTTTCCCAGGCGCATTAGCAGAGAACAGGATCAGAAGTAGAGCAGCCCGGACTCAAACTGGCACCCTTAGGGGATGCCGGCTCTGCAGACTGTGCCGCGGCACTGGCCCCTAGGTCTGGTATTGAAAACTGTGTCTCTACACTTTGTCTTCCTGCCCTTGAGCCTTTTAATTCTAGCACAGCAAGCCCAGTATAACCTCAGTATAACCCAGTATAACCCAGTATGACCTCAGTCAACCCGTCACCCAGAAGCTTCAAGAGACTTGGGGAACTGCCCAGCCATCAGACTGCCAATCCCTCCAAACAGGCCTGGAGAAGACAGGGAGATGGCCAAGGTCATTGACGGAATCAGAGTGGGGCTCTGGCCTCCCTGCCCCAGCTGAGGCCTTCCACAGCACGCACCCAGCCTTGTGCTAGACGCAGTGACAGATGGGAA
Source organism: Sylvilagus floridanus (assembly GCA_949820135.1). NCBI lineage: Eukaryota > Metazoa > Chordata > Mammalia > Lagomorpha > Leporidae > Sylvilagus > Sylvilagus floridanus. Next base: position 108,545,440 of record OX463231.1, read on the forward strand.
GGAGGAGGCCTGACCCATACAATGTTCCGGGGAGACAGAACAGCCCTGGCCACTGGGTGTGGTGCTGTGGGACTCGTACCTGCAGAGGCAGCCCCCACCTGCACCTGTCCTATCCCACACAGAACCACATCCTGTACCCCTCAGCAAGAGGCCCTGGGCTCCGGGGCTCTCAGAGGGCCGACTCATTTCGTGGCTCCTTCTGGCTTAGCCCTGGTAGCCTCTTCATTGCTTCTGGTTTGTGTGAAAGGCCTTGGTTTTGCGCTCCCTGACCCATGTCTTCCCTTGCTTGGACCCACAGAGCTTAGACATGGAGGAGAAGGACTACAGTGAGGCCGACGGCCTGTCAGAGAGGACCACGCCCAGCAAGGCCCAGAAGTCACCCCAGAAGATAGCCAAGAAGTACAAGAGTGCCATCTGCCGGGTCACTCTGCTCGACGCCTCTGAGTATGAGTGCGAGGTGGAGGTAGGGGAGCGCCCGGTGCCATATGCCCTGTCCCTGGTCAGCTGGCCCAGAGCAGAGCGGGCTCCTTCACGTGAGATGACCTGGCCTGACCCTCCCTGTACAGATGGTGGCCCCAAGGCCTGGAGAGGGCTGCTATGATTAGCTGAGGCACAGGGCTGGCACAGGGAGAAGGTTCCTTAGGTGGCTGTACCTTGGCAAGGATGCCACCAGCCCAGGCCTGAGCTGCAGCCCCAAAGGCCTGGGAACTAGGCTTTCTACTGCCCCAGCAGACACTGAAGCTTACGCTGGAGTTGTTTTTATGTGTTTATCACGGAGAGGGTGCCTCCCTCCCTTGTGGATGCCCCTGTCCAGGGTACTGCCGCTCCTCTCCAGGACACACAGCCACCTGGTGCCATGGTGAGTGTCTCCTGAGCACGGGGAGGCGGTCTGCTAGCAGGCTGCTCTATCACACATGCCCCGTCCCACAGTGGACTGGCCCCTCTGGCCTGACATGCACTGTCCTCGTATTGGGTCAGACTCATACCCTAATTCTGAATTCCCATGTGTACCCTCTATGAACCCTTTTCCCTCTTCCTCCTCCTCCTCCTCCTCCTCCTCCTTCTTTTAAGATGTATTTATCTGAAAGAGTTACAGAAAGAGAGACAGACAGACATAGAGATCTTCCATCTGCTGCTTCACTCCCCAAATGGCTGCAGTAGCTGTGGCTGGGCTGGTATGAAGCCAGGAGCCAGGAGCTTCTTCCAGGTCTCCTTTGTGGGTGCAGGCCATCTTCTTCTGCTTTCCCAGGCCATAGCAGAGAGCTGGATCAGAAGTGGAGCAGCCAGGACTCAACCGTTGCTCATAGGGGATGCCGGCATCACAGGCAGTAGCTTAACATGCTGCTCTACAATGCTGGCCTGTCTGTTAGCCCTTTTTCCTTTAGGAGCCTGCTCCTGTCTGTGCATGACGCCCGGCTCATCCCCTCACATGCAGAAGAGTTTAGAGGGTGGCCTTGCTCCTTGGGTGAAAGAAAACGCTCTCTCCCACTCTATCCCCACAGGCCTGACTCCCTGACTCTGCACGGAGGCTTTGTCCCAGACCAGGTCCACCTGCTCAGATGGACGCCTGGCTCAGGAATTCCTTGTCAGGCCTGGCCTAGGGACCTAGGCAGACCTTGAAGGGACCTTACTCTCTGGGGCCCCCTGCCCTGGGATCCCCTTATTGGTGCTTTTGTGCTGGTAGATTTGAGGCACCCAGCCAGGTTCAGGGTTTGGGATCCGCAGGCCTGGGCATTGGTTCACAGAGACCCCAGGCTGGGCTGCATGGGAGTCAGGGGAGAAGGTGGCTCCAACAGGCAGCTTCTGCCCCGTGAGCTCTGTGAAACCTCACTCACTGCCCAGGCTGGGGGCGGCACTCCAGGCTGCTCCACCCTGAGTTCACATATACCCAGGGTAAGAGGAGGAGCCAGGGCAAGAGGGTCATGCTGTGACCTTGAGAAATCTGCCACTCCCCACGCCCCCACTTCAGCTTTTCCACGAGCAAATCCAAAGCCTAGACAGAGCCCAGCCTTGGAAGGAGGGTGTTGGTGAGCTGAGTGCAGATGTCAGCCCCAGAGTCTCTTAGGACACAGAGAACAGAGCCAGGAAGGTGGGCAGGAGTGCCAGGTCCTGTTCCGGTGGGGTGGACTTGTCAGGGTGCAGCCTGGCTGTGCTCTGGCCTCACGGTGGCTCCGCCCTCCTCCCCAGAAACACGGCCGGGGCCAGGTGCTGTTTGACCTGGTCTGTGAGCACCTCAACCTGCTGGAGAAGGACTACTTCGGCCTGACCTTCTGTGACGCCGACAGCCAGAAGGTACCTGGCTTGGGGATGCTCGGCAGTGGGAGAGGGCAGATCTGGTCCCCTAGGCACCCGCAGGCCTGGCCACACCCCGTCGGGCCTCAGATCTTCATTAGCGCCTTCTGTTTGCCAGCCCCCTGGCACTCCCGGTTCTCGTCCTCGACCCCCTGCCCTCAGTCCTTCCCCGGCAGCTGTAAGTCACTCCCAGGTGCATGTCCCATGGCTGCTGGAGTTGCCTGGAGCCACCGGGCAGCTCCCCACAGCGTCTCTTCCCCACTCTTGGCACACTCCCTGCCCGAGTCTCCTTCCTGCCCCGGACCCTGCCCGCTACAGCTATGGTGCTTGGTTCCCCGCGGCTGCCTGTAGGCAGTGCCAGCCCCAGGGCTCTGGATCTCAGACCTCATCGCTCTCACCTCCCAGTGCCAGGAGAAGAGCCCAGAAAGCTGAGCCGGGAGGTGTGGTCGACCAGCTGCTTCAGGGCACTTCTCTCCCAGGCCTCGCCTCCGCCTTCCCGCTAAAGAACTCTGCCTTCCCTTGCAGAACTGGCTGGACCCCTCCAAGGAGATCAAGAAGCAGATCCGGAGTGAGTGGCTGGCGCGGCTGGGCCTGTGCTGGGGGGCTGGGCGGGGCCCAGGTCTGCTGCTCCCCTCCGCCCCTCCCCATGCAGCGGGCTCCCACGCAGCTCCTGAGGAAGGCAGGGCGGGAGTGACTGGGGACCCTTGTCTTCTGGGTGATTAATCTGAGGCCAGAGAAGAGACATGGCTGCAGTCACACAGGACGTTGGAGGGGTTGGGTGTGCAGGTAGGATGTTAGCCCTAGAGGGGCCTGCAGAGTCATCTAGACACGGACGGAGGGATGGCCTGGAAGTAGGTGTCCACTGTCCAGGGTGGGTGCGGACATCAGTAGCCAACACCCCGTTCCCAAGGCCCAGAGAGCGGCAGTTATGTGCTCGCAGACACAGAGCCAGGTACCAGCTGAGTGGTTTTGAGCCCTGGCCTTCCAGCGCCACCCTGTGCACTTTTTGAGGCCTGGGGTGATGGCAGACAAGCAGGCTGACAGCCTGTCCTTTCTGGCTGGGAGAGAAGAGGCCTGTCGGGAGGGATGGGGCAGCTTTCAGATGGCAGAAGGGGGACGTAGGTGGCCTCAGCGAGAGGCAGCCTGCGACGCGAGAGACCTGGGGCCTGGAGGCAGCGTTCCTCCAAGCAGCGCCCCTCCCCTTGGCTGTGGTTGGTCTTTCCTGGACTCCCTGGTCCCCTGGCTGGAAGGCTGTCGCTGAGCCTGTTGCCATGACAGCAGGCAGCTGGGCCCGGGGAAGCCAGCTGACTCTGCGGGAGGGGACTCGAGGACTCCTTCCCGTCGGCTCCTGTCAGTTGGAGACAAAGAGGCAGGCACACAGAGAGAGCACGCTCCTCTGGGTTGGCCGAGTCCCAGGCCTGGGCTTCCAGCTGCCCCACCAGTGCCCCGGCCTGGCTGGGAGGCTGCCTCTCGTGCCCGAAGGCACTGGGACACATGTAGGCAGCCAAGTGTGCAGCGTGTAGTAAGGACCAGGAGCCTGGAAAAGAGAGGCGGCGGGACCCGACCAGCAGGCCTCAGATCCCTCTGAGTCTGCCCCAGCCCATCTGCAGCCTCGGCCCCACACAGCCCAGGCGTGGCCTGGATCCTTCGCAAGTGCCTCCTCCAGTGGAGCCACTCCGTCCCCACCCCTGTAACGTCCACCATCCATCCCGATCTCACCTTCCCCTGGGGAGCAATTTTCGACCCCATTTCCTTGGTTTGTGACAGCGTCCAGCTTTCTGAAGGTGGTGTCATGACCCCTTGCATCCTGGATTTTAGATTGTGGGTATCTCTGCCCAAACCACAGTGCCAACCACCAAGGCTCCTGGAGAGAGTCCTCCACCTCTGTGGCCCCTGCATCCCCTGGGCAATGGATCAGTAACTGTTGCACTGTGAATGCCTGAGCTGTACCCGCCCCCCCCCCCCATAGGCAGTGCTGTTTCTCCTGGCTTCCCTGAGCCAGTCTCGTGTGGTGGGTAAGAGGACAGACCCTGGGCCAGACCACCTGGGTCTGCATCCTGGCTCCATCACCACTTCCTGGTTTCTTCCCCTCTCCTGTGCCTCAGTTTCCTCCTCTGTGATGATCCTCCCTGCTTTGAGGGTCGTGAGCATTAAGTGGGTTATTTGTTTTTCTTTTTTTTTTAAGATTTATATATTTATTTGTTTGAAATAAAAAAGAGTTACAGAGAGGCAGAGGCAGAGGCAGAGAGAAAGCAAGAGAGAAAGAGCAAGAGAGAGGTCTTCCATCCACTGGTTCACTCCCCAAATGGTCACAACGACTGGAGCTGGGCTGATCAGGGTCGGCTGGCGCCGTAGCTCAACAGGCTAATCCTCCGCCTTTTGGCGCCAGCACACGGGGTTCTAGTCCCGGTCAGGGCGCCGGATTCTGTCCTGGTTGCCCCTCTTCCAGGCCAGCTCTCTGCTGTGGCCCAGGAGTGCAGTGGAGGATGGCCCAAGTGCTTGGGCCCTGCACCCCATGGGAGACCAGGAGAAGCACCTGGCTCCTGCCTTCGGATCAGCGTGGTGCACCGGCCGCAGTGCGCCGGCCACGGCGGCCATTGGAAGGTGAACCAACGGCAAAAAGGAAGACCTTTCTCTCTGTCTCTCTCTCTCACTGTCCACTCTGCCTGTCAAAAATAAATAAATAAACAAACAAGGGTCACACCACACCCGGCACATGTGGGCTCCAAGCTCTAAGAAGAGCCCTGGCAAAGTGTTTAGAGTACGGATGTTCAGTGCTCTGCCCCAGTCCTCTCGTCTTCCCTCCACCCTCATCTCTCCAGCGCTTGTCCCTTCTCTCAGCTTGCAGAGCTCCAGCTCCGATCTCAGCCTTTGTCTGCACCTTCTCCTGTGTGGGCATTTGATTTCCACGTCTAAAGTGCAGGCTCACTTTTATCCCTACAAAAATCCCTTTGTTCCTTTTAGAGCTTGCACGTCTCGTTTCTAATGCAGTTTTGCCATCAGAGATGGAGTCCACGGGACACAGGCCAGGGTTTCCCCAAGTGTGTTCTGATGCATGTTAACCCGACACGATGCCCTGTTGGATCCAGCAGCTCAAACAAATTCTAGGAGTTATTGAATGCACGCCTCCCTTTGAGAGTTGTGGTGTGCGGTGGCAGAGCGAGGGCACGGACAGTCCCATGTTGGGACTCCTAGATTCCTTCCCTTCTCCCGTTAGTGTCCCATGGCAGAGATTTTGGTATGGAGGGAGGCACTCTGGCGGGGTGACCTTGGGCTGGCCACTTTACTGTCTGGGCCTCAGCACCCCCATTGCACAACGTGGCTAACCTTAGTCCATGCTCCCCGAGTTGCTGAGAAGCGCTGTCTGTCATCACTGGCAGGGTGCCTGGCGTGCAGCGTTAGTTCTCTTTCCTTCCGCCCTCCTTCCCACCCTGGATCACCAGTCGCTTCCCCTGGCCTCATTGTCAAGCGGTAGTAATGTTCCAGGCTCCCCGACGGGACTTCCCTAAGATTAGAGAGACAGGCAGACAGACAGCCTGGCTGTAGGCCGTGCACCTGCTGGCAGAGCTGACCCCCGGGCCTCTCTGACCTTTCCCTTATCTTCTCTCAGGCAGCCCCTGGAATTTCGCCTTCACAGTCAAGTTCTATCCCCCTGACCCCGCGCAGCTGACAGAAGACATCACGAGGTGAGGGCCGTGGAGGGAGGGGTGCGGCAGGCGACATGGGCTGTGTGTGGCAGCTGTTGCAGCCGGCGCAGGAAAGACAGGGCCTCAAACACGGTGCTCTGTGGCCGCTGGCCTCTGCCTCCAGAGGAGGAGCTACTGCAGGGCACCGTGGGGCCCACTGGGAATTTAAGAGGACAGCTGCCATGGAGAGTGGGTGCTGTTCCCTCGTGGGAACCGGGCCTGACGGGGAAGTGAGTGGGAGCCTGGAAAGTGGAAACCACATTTTGTAGACATCGGCAACTGCAGCAGATGCTTTAAAAAACCGAGCAGGCCATTCTGGGTGGAGCCGACCAACCGCATGTGAAGGCCGAGTGCTGCTGGCCCCCGGGGGCTAAGGACGGAGTAGGGGGCGATGCCTTTGCAGGTGGGAGTTGGGTCTTGTGTGCCATTCCGTGCAGGCATCAGGCACACAGGGGTCAGTGAGGCCTGGGGCTGCCCCGCACCCTGGCTGCTGGGGTGGACACGGGTCATGTGGATAGCCTCCTTGTGCCTGGGGGCCAGCAGATCACACAGCTTGAAGACTGGAGGGGAGAACAAAGCGTCCTTTAGCATGGGAGCTGCCGAGGGGCTCCTGCTGCCTCTGGAAACCAAGGAGGTCCCTCCCTATCAACAGTCACACTTCCTGGTGTCCTGATAGGATGGGGGCCTGAGCTGCTCCCCCAGCAAGGGGCGGGCCACCAAGCCAGCCTCTTTTTCCCATGGGATTCCTCCCCCACATGGGCGGCTTGTGGGCCAGGCGACATACTGAGGTCCAGATGCCAGCTGTGGCCTCGAGAGGTAGCACAGATGTTCCTGGAATAGGAACACCTGTGGAGACCCCTGAGGTCAGTGAGGGGCTGGGGGGCTGCAGCGGCAGAACCCGAACACTGATCCCGAGAGGGCCGCGGGCTTCAGCTCCTCTGGTCTTGCTCACTGGTGCCTCTCTCGCTGGGGCCAGACCCTGGACATCGGGCTCCCAGGGACACCAGGAAGCAAGTGAGCCCCGCCCAGTACAAATGTCCCCAGGAGATGAGGTGGTAGTAGCAGCTGATTTGGTCAAAAATAGTCAGGCCCAAAATAAACTGGTCAAAATGACAAATTGGTTGAAATGAGAGATTGGTCGGAGCGTTTGGCAGTGATTTCTGGATTTTCAGGCTTCTGAGTAAAAAGCCCTTAACCATGCTCTTGCCTGTGATATCTGAACGACGGCTGAACGGGGGCCTGAGCCTGGCCCTGAGCAGACACGGAGGCTGCACCAGGCCTTCCGTTCTCACTGCTGGGTTGTGTCGTGGAGCAGTAGAAATTGTGCTAAGGAAAAAGCGCTTGAAAGGAAAAGAAATAGACAATTAAAAGATGGAGAAACATAGCAAAAATGGGCAGGGAAGCATCACTGGTTGAAAATGAACTGAAACATTGTATTTTTTTTAATACACAATAACCGAAAAAGCAATACAAAATGGTTTTAAATGGTCCTAAAAATTGTAAAAGCATTCAAGTGTGCATAAAAGTTATAAAAAATCTTGGGCTGGTGGTTGGAAATGTTTCTTTAAACCAATTTGTTTTTGGACAATTCACTTAAGAGCTGAAAGCAGAAATACAAGTTTGGGGAAAGCGTCAGCGAGCAGCTCCATCTGGGCCGCGGTTAAAACGAACGGGGGAGAGCCATGCACGCTGCTGCGAGAACAGCTCTCAGGCCCGGCGCCCGCTGTGACAAATGACAAAGCGAGCTGCCGAGTCAGAGGTGGCATTCGAGGCCCTCTGCGTGTTAAAAATGTCCGCGGATCCAAACCACGTGTGTCCTGAGTGTCCACGGAGGAGACCTCTGGAAGGGGTTGAGGATGGGCGTCGAGGGGGTGTTTTCCTTTGTGAATATGTTAGTTGTATAATTAGAAGAGCATGGTTGCGTGGTTGCTTTAAATACGACTTTAGGTTTTGCCTTTTGCCATCAATGTATTCAATATTTTTCTTTCGAGAGGCAGAGAGACCAGAATTCCCATCTTCTGGTTCACTACCCAAATACCCACAGTGGCCCCCAGCTGGGGTCAATGCCGTCAGGAACACAGTGCAGGTATCCTACGTGGGTGGCAGGAACCCCATCGCTGGAGCCGTCACTAGTGCCTCCCAGGTCTGCATCAGCAGGAAGCTGGAGTTAGCACTGGAGCTGGGATTTGAACCCAGGCACTCCCATTTGGGTCACGTGTGTCCTAACCAGCGGCCTGACCCCTAGGCCAAATACCCACCCCCTGTGACATTTTTTAATTGGCCAAATCAGCAAAATAGTCCTATTTATCTTTAAAAAAAAAAAAAAAAAGAAACCACAAATGCTCTCATAGTAGGAAAAAGAATTCCCCCAAATTTAGAAATGAATGGCAATGCTGAAAGTCCCGTGAAACGTCACACAGGATTCTCAAGACGTTAAATGCCAGTGTCACAGAGCGTCTCAGGGGATACACTCAGGTTCCCAAGATGGCAAAGAGCACACTCTCCTGTGGAGCTGTGTGCTGCCCCCTTGCTCCCGCCTGGGGGACGTCGAGGGCCCACGCCCACGCCGGCTCTCCCTGTCCCCAGGTACTACCTGTGCCTGCAGCTGCGGGCAGACATCATCACAGGCCGGCTGCCTTGCTCCTTCGTCACGCATGCCCTGCTGGGCTCCTACGCCGTGCAGGCTGAGCTGGGAGACTATGACGCCGAGGAGCACGTGGGCAACTACGTCAGCGAGCTCCGCTTCGCCCCGAACCAGACCCGGGAGCTGGAGGAGAGGATCATGGAGCTGCACAAGACGTACAGGTGAGAGGGCCCCAGCCGGGCCTCTGTGCCTCCACGCCAGCTGGCTTGAGCCTCGCTTGTGGCCTGGAGCTCCCCGGCCCTGCATGCTGTGCGTGCCCTGCCGTGCACACACACGTGCACCATCCCCGCCCAGCTCTGCCCCTCTTCTGGGCATGTCTGAGTACAGATCGCCTGTGTGGCTGCGTGACCCTGGAGGACCTCGTGACCCTCGGCTCAGCTTCTTAAGCTGCTGTGTGTGTGTGACAATTCTCTGCCCCTGGTCCCTGGGAGCGAGTTTCTTTATCTAGGTTTTGGTGTAAAGGTCAAAGGTTAGGTCCTAAAAGCCAGTCTGCTTAGGGTCATCTTCTGACCGGGCCACTTTTTTTTTTTAAAGATTTATTTATTTGAAAGTCAGAGTTACACAGAGAGAAAAGGAGAGGCAAGTCCTCCATCTGCTTGTTCACTCCCCAAGTGGCTGCAACAGCCAGGGCTGGGTCGATCCAAAGCCAGGAGCCAGGAGCTCCTAGGGGTTGCAGCTGGAGAGGGGGCTAGGGCTGGGTGTGAAGCAGGGGCCTGCCGGCCATATCAGGCCACCGGAATTATTTGCTCTGGCCCTGCCAAGGCAACTGGAGGTGGAACTCAAAATTCAATAAATCTGTAGCCGGCTCGTTTTAGGCTGATAGTTTTGTATGGCCGGCGAGTGATACCCTATGGCCCCTGGCAGAACGAAGGCTCCCCACCCTTGACGTGGAGGATCACCTACATGGGGAAGACCCTGCTGGGGTGAGGAGTGCTAGGTGCAGGGTGGCTCAAGCCGTCTCCTGGAGGCTCGCACAGCAGCTCTGCTTGGTTAACAGGGGCAGCTGTGGCACTGTGCTGAGTACCCTACAGCTGGCTAGCGGTGTCTACCTGTGTGTAGGAGTCAGGGGTTACCTGCCTGCTCCCTGTCTGTCACCCCTATCCTAGATAGAAAGATGTCTAAGGGGTCTGCAGGGGTCACAGTGATTCAGAGAAAGGTGTTCAGGTCATATGGGCTGCAGAAATAACAATGGCTGTCCCCACAGCTCTTTGGACTTAAAACACATTGACAGCTGGTGTTCAGGTGGCCCACAGAGCAGCTCAGAGGTGCACAGGGCAGGGGAAGCTGAGGCCAGAGATGGAATGGAGCGGTTCGGAGTACAAACTCCAGAGCCACGTTAGCTAGAGTCAGATTCTCACCCTTCTGCTTAATACCTGTGTGCTCTTGGGCCAGTCTTTCAACCTCTCTGTGCCATAGGCTCCTCACCTGTAAAATGGGAACAATAACAATACATACTTTGTAGAGCTGTTAGGGGAGCCCAGTGAGCTGACACGTGCAAGGTGGAGCAGGAAGGAGCAGTAGTCAGCGCGTAGTTCTCAGTGCTGTTGGCGGTGACTGACAGGATGAAAGGTCGCCCAAGCTCCCTGGCAGCCGAAGCAAGGAAGGAACCTGATTAAATGCATAATTCTTCTTTTCGGAGAGGAGACTGTGTCCCTGATCCTCAGCGAGATTAAGTGGCTTCTGATGCTAAATTCTGAGCGAACCATCTGATGTGGGTAATAATTTAGGAGTCCCTGGGTGACTATCATGAATGATGTCTTCAACAATGGCTTCGCAGTCAAGGAGAAGCAGAATTTATAGTTCACACTTAGCTCAGTGGCAGAGGGAGGTGAAGATCCCGACTCCCAGCCCAGCCTTGAATGCATCCTGGAGAAGGCCAGACTGGGCCTGAGCTTTGGCAGACGACAGGGGTGGGCAGAGTGAGGTGGGGCCAGTGCAGAGCACAGAGCACAGAGGGGAGGGGTGTGGCCAGGTTTGCCCCCTTCCCCAGGGCTATCTTTGGCCAGCAGGACTTAGGCCTGGGCCTTCCCACGCCATTGTGATCCTTTTCTTTCCCTCAGGGGCATGACCCCGGGAGAGGCGGAAATTCACTTCCTAGAGAACGCAAAGAAGCTTTCCATGTACGGCGTAGATCTGCACCACGCCAAGGTACCGCTGGGCCCGGGGACCCCCGAGCCGCTGGGTGGCACCCTGCGGTGGGCTTTCAGGCCTTGACAGCGGGCTCGGGGTGCCAGACCCTGTCACCTTCACCCAGCAGCTGCCCTGTTCTCAGTTCTCATCATCCAGGCCCCATAGCCTCTCATTTCCCATAGTCCTTGTCGCTTCCTTCCTTATGAACTTGTGTGTGCCACCACTAGGTTGGCAGCACGGGAGGAAAGGACATAGCTGTCTCCCTAGCATGTAGGCATGGCCTGGCACCAGCAGGTACCCCTAGAGTTCTGCTGGGCGGGTGAGTGAGTGAGTGACAGAACAAGTGATCGAATAAGTGACTGACTGGGTGGGTAAATGAGTGCGCGCGTGGCTGTGTGAGGGATTGGTCAGTGGGCTGCAGCGTGGTAGCCCTGACCTTTGCATTCCTTACAGGAGGAGCTCAGGCATAGGGTTCGGGGCTGGGGGACCTGCAGCCCCTGGTGTGGACCCCAGGCCTCCCGTTCTGTGGTCTCCTCTCATGCAGGACTCCGAAGGCATCGACATCATGCTGGGGGTCTGTGCTAATGGCCTTCTCATCTACCGGGACCGGCTGAGAATCAACCGTTTCGCCTGGCCCAAGATCCTCAAGATCTCGTACAAGAGGAGTAACTTCTACATCAAGATCCGGCCCGGGGAGGTGAGCCGGCCCTAGACTTCATCACCAGGATGAAGCAGACTCTAGCAGCTGGGCCTGGGGCTTCTTCCACCTAGAATATGAGGCTGGGGACTCTGGGCTCCCAGAGCGCACACACCCGTGCACACACACATGAAAGTGTAACTAGAAGGATAGCATCTATTCAAGTGCCGCTGGTAAATGAGTCCGTGTTGTGTCCCTGTATGTGCTTACATGGAGAACCAGACACGTGACCCATCCACGCATGCACAGAAACGTGTGCCTCTACCTCTTTCCTCCAAACTCCACCATCCCCACCAGAAAGCCCACTTGGTTCTGCCCGTAGCATAAATGGGAACCGTCGGCTTCTCTTCCTCACCCCTGTACCGGCCGCAGCCGCCACCGTCACTTACCTGTGTCTCCAAGGCCCTTCTCACCAGTCTCCCGCCTCCACAGTCACTCCAGGACACTTTCCCCAGAGGTCTTAAGTCTCTGAAGTGAGAGCACATCAACCCCGTCCCCACCCCACGCCCCTCCGCCTCGCGCTCTTGAGCTCCCGGGAGGAATCGGCACCCCTTGCATGGCCACCCTGCCCCTCCCACCTGTCTTGCCACTCCAGCCCCTCTGGCCGCCTGGGAGACCTTGAAGAAGCCAAGTTCTCAGTGCTTTGCCTTTGCTGCTGCCTCTCCCTGGAAGTCTCAACCCCATCCCCCACGCGGCTGGTTCCTTCCCCACCCTTCCCTTCTCAGCTCGGACATCGCCTGTCCAGAGAGCAGCCCCTGATCATCCTTTCCAAGGTAGCCCCAGCCCAGCCTGCCGCACAGTCCCTCCGGCCCCTGTCAATATCTGGCATCATCTTGTCGGCTCGGATTCCGACATGCCTCTCCCCAGGATCTAACGTCTTGGGTCTCCATGGAGACAGAGTAAGGACGAGGTCAGCCTGACTGCTGGGATGAGAGAATAGGTCACAGTCGGGCGTGTCTCGGTTCAGAGAGGACGGACTGATGGCCGGAGAGGGCCCAGGGCCCTGCCTCCGAGCTGCCTTTTTGCTTTCCAGTATGAGCAGTTTGAGAGCACAATTGGCTTTAAGCTGCCAAACCACCGGTCGGCCAAGAGACTGTGGAAGGTCTGCATTGAGCATCATACGTTCTTCCGGTGAGCTGGCCCTGGGAGGAGGTGTGGAGGAGGAGTTGGTGGGGATTCTGGGAAAATCTCCCCCGCTCAACGTCGCCCCCTTGAGGTGCTGTAGCTGGGAGGTTGGGGGACGAGAAGCTGGCTCTGGGGCCCTCCTTCCTCACCTCCACCTCACTGCTGCAGGCTGGTGTCCCCGGAGCCCCCACCCAAGGGCTTCCTGGTGATGGGCTCCAAGTTCCGGTATAGCGGGAGGACCCAGGCCCAGACCCGCCAGGCCAGTGCCCTCATCGACCGGCCCGCACCCTTCTTCGAGCGTTCTTCCAGCAAACGGTACACCATGTCCCGCAGCCTTGACGGAGGTGAGGCCCAAAATGGCGGTGAGGGGAAGAGGGCGCTCTAGAGGAGGTGGTGGAATAGGCAAGTCAGGACCTCAGGGCGAGCCAGGAAGGTGGGAGGCACACTGTAAATGCATCGTCACCAGGCATGACCACTCACGGTGGCTCAGCTCCAGCCCACGGCTTGCTGCCTCTGGGGATGTCACGGTGCCTCTCTCTGGACTTCCGGTGACTCCTCTCAGTCATGGCCATTTGATGGCCTTGGCTCAGCCTGGCGGATTTCTGGGCCCCCTGCTTTGGCAGTTTAACAATCCCCAGGTTACTGTCATCCCAGGAGAGTGGAGACTGTTCCTGGTCATTCTTTTGGGCTCTGGCTGATTGACAGTGGCTGACTGTGGCCCCATGTCTGCTGGAGTGACAGGTGCCTGTCACACCAGTGAGAACTGGCCTCATGTTGTCCTGTGTCCCTCAGACTAGCGCCTGATAAAAATATCATCTTTAGACCACATGTGCATCAGAGTCACCTGTGAGGTTGTTCAACATGAAGATCCCCCAGGCTGTGCCCCGGACCTACTAACTCTGCACCCCTCTGGACCCAGGCCTTGCCTCGGGGCATGCGTGCTGGGGTCATAGGTGATCTTCCAGAGCCACGTGGGGTGCTGGGGAGACTCAGATTAGACGGAAGTTCAGGTTTTGGCCTTGACACTTCTCAGCTGCTCCAAGTGCCCAGGGAGAGGGTCACAAATGTGTGAGTGACTGGACGGGTGACCTTGGGCAACTTTTTTAACTCACCTGTGCCTTTCTTAAAAAGGAACAATATCCACTTCGCTGTGCTAGAGGGAGAATTAGCAGAGAAAGGGCCCAGGAAACACGGGCAGAGTCGGGCCTTCGTGAGTTGTGTGCGTTATTATTGCTCTTAGGTGTATAGAGTGGGACTTGGATAGGGAATGGTGGATACTTCTAGAACATAGTTAGCAGGCCCCAAGGAAGTTAGTTCTGCTCAACATATATTTTCTGAGTGCTATACTTGTGCCGGGCCTTGTGTTTGGTCCCGGTACAGAGTTGGCTCTTTCCTTTGAGGAGCTCCCAGAGCGCTGGCTGTGTGCATTGGGTGCGGTGGCAGCCACAGGTGAAGCCTGCACAGGACACAGAGTGGACCCGGGCAAGGATGAATCAGTTCTGCCTGGAGAGGGGAGAAAGGGCTTTGCAGAGGGGGTGACAACTGGGCAGGGCTTTGACGGATACCTAGGAGTTTGCCAGGTGATATTTTAAACAATTTTTATTCCGTAAACACACACACACACACACACACACCCCACACACCCCACACAGATCCCAATCCCTTGGTTATTCCTCAAATGGCCACAACGCCAGGGCCGGGCGAGGGTTGGAGCCAGGAGTGTATTCCAGCTCTGCCATGTGGCTGGGAGGAAGAAGCCAGTTTACTTGGGTCGTCACTGCCGCCTCCCCAGGGCTGGAACCAGGCGCTCTGATGTGGCACACACACATCTTAACTGCCAGACCGAACGCCTGCTCCCCAGCGTCTGCTTCTTTTCCTGGAGAGTGGAAGTAAATCTGCCCCAGGACTCCTGTCCGCGTTTAGGGCTGTGGGGGTCTGCGGTCTAGACTGAACAAGGTCCTTATGCCGCTTGGGGAGACGCAGGACTAGGAGCTGAGGTTTATGCAACAGAGGAGGAGGATTGTGCCATCATCTGCTCCCTGCCCCGTCACTTCTGGTTACTGTGCGGGGGCTGCAGCTGAGGTTAACGCAGGGCTGGTGCGGCTGTCAGGGCAGGCGGAGCTTAACGTCCAAGCCAGGAGGTCAGGGTCCTTGTCAGATCTTTCCCCTCTTTGGGTCTCGACTTATCCTCTGTAAAGTGGGGATAGTAATTCCAGTTCTGACCATCAACTGCAGTATTATTGAGTCAGATGAAATAATGTACGTAAACTGGAATATATGTGACCAGAAAAGCATAGTAATGTTATTTTTAAAATCTAGGCCAGCCCCAAGGACAATCTGTGCTCTGGTCATTTTTCTAAGTTGAATGATTGATTGAATGATAAGGCCGGTTGGCAGAGAGAGAGCGAGCGAGCGAGAGAGAGCTTTCTCGTCTGTTGGTTCAATCCTCCAACTATCTCACAATAGCCGGGGCTGGGCCAAGCAGAAGCCAGGATCTAGGAACTCCCTCCTGGTCCCCACATGGGTGGCACGGGCCCAGGGACTTGAGCCGTCCTCTTCTGCCTCTGGGGTGTGCGTTAGCAGGAAGCTGGATTGGAGTGGAGGCCGACTTCCTCCCGGCACTGCCACGTGGAGTGCAGGCGTCCCGAGCGAGGGCTTACCCTGCTGTGCTGCAGGCTCGCCCTGTGCTCCGGCGGTGTTTCCTCAAAATGTGGTGCTTTGCAGCCTGTTTTCCACCAAGGTACAATCCACAGCGCAGTGGGAAGTCTGCAGTTCGACCCCTTTCTTTCCTATTTAGAAGAGTAGTTTGGAATGCCAGTGAGTGAGAAAGATGTTATTACAGGAGTGCCCTGAACTCTCCCTAACGTATAAAGGAGGCCAGCCATTCGTGAACTCGAGGTTGCTGGTCTCAGAACATGTGTGTATTGCTACGTGGTGGTCAAGCGTGTGTCCAGCAGTGTTTCTGGGCCAACATCAGCAGAAGGCTCGCTCTGGGCCGGCCGCTCCTGGCCGTGCTCACACACGTTAGCTTGTTTCTCCCTCGCCTCAGCTCCTGGGGTAGACCCTGTTTATCGATTGGGAAGCTGGGGCCCAGAGAGATTGGGCGACCTACCAAGGTCACGCCCTCAGGAAGAGCTGGATGCGAGGCCCTCGTGCTGTGGGAGGCCGGGGGTGGGGATAGGGGTGGGGCCTGGGCTGGGAGGCAGCTCTGCCGCCCCTGGGGGACCTGGGCTGGGCTCCTTTGCTTCTCCGGGCAGTGGGTTGGCACTGAGAGAATCGGGCCTGAACTCCCGCTGGCAGCGGTGGGGCTGCTCCCCATCTGTGTGCACGGTGATGTCCCACAGTCTTCCGGCCCTGTCTGCCCACTTTAGCAGAGTTCTCGCGTCCGGCCTCGGTCAGCGAGAACCACGACACAGGCCCTGACGGGGACAAGCGTGAGGAGGATGGCGAGTCTGCAGGGCGGCGGTCCGAGGCCGAGGAGGGGGAGGTCAGGACCCCCACCAAGATCAAGGAGCTGAAGGTAGGTGCCCGGCTTTCTCTGGGGGTCAGGAGGCCAGCCTGAGGTCTGGTCAGCCAGGACCTTGGCCTTCACATCCCCCAGCTATGGCCCAGCTCCTCTCAGCCCTTGTGGGGTGGGAGTGGGAGGAGGCGGGAGCGCTGCCCACCTGTACTCTTCCTCCTTTTGGCCTGGCTCTCCCAGGGGGCTGCTCTCGTCCCTGATTTGCCCCTTTGGCTGTGGTCTGAATCACCCCCTCCCTTGCCAAAGCATAGGCAAGTGTCCCCCAGGCTGCTCACGGTGTGAGGTACAGTGTGTCCCCTTCCTGCTGCCCCAGCCCCCTTTGAGGTCCACACCCCCTGCCCAGTACCCCGGCTCCTGCAGCTCCCCAAGCTTCACATGCATTCACTCACAGTGTGTGCGCTGCACCCCTCGCCCTTCGACTCATGCACACAATGTGCAGCAACACGCACATACGGGCATGTGCACACACAGGCCAGCTGCTAGGGCTTCCTCTTCCAGAGATGTTAAGCAGTTTCTTCCCATCAGGCACTTCCGCCTTGTAAGCACAGGCTCCCAAATACACAGTCACTGCAGCAAGAAGCACAAGACCCCAGGCACACCCACCGCACATCATCAGCAGAGTGCGGCTCCTCCCACTTGGCCTCAGGTCCCCAGCCCCCTCTTCGCCTTCCGGGGACAGCTCCCTGCTTCCCACCCCACACCTTCCGTGGCCCTGCTGCCTGACTGGGTGAGATGCAGTGGCTGCCTTGCTGTGCCAGGCCAGTTGTGCCGGTCGTGGTATCTCTAATCCGTTTGCTCTACTGACCCTGCTGGTTGCTTTCCCTCCTTCCGCATCTGCTAGCCGGAGCAGGAAACCACGCCGAGACACAAGCAGGAGGTACTGCACGGGACCCGCCCCCCTTCCCGGCCATCAAGTCCCCCGTTCATTTGTCACCATGCCACAGCCCATCACCAGACCATCGCAGCTTCAGCTTGTCTCTGCTCCCTGGCCAGCCCCCTCCCCATCACCCTTGCTCCACCCACCTCTCTTCCTCCTCACCTGTCTCCCTCCCTCCTCCTCACCCCAGCCGGGCTCTTCCCGCCTCGCTGCCTGCCCCTCCGGACCCCTGGCAATCCACATTTGCGTCTCCCATGCTGACCATCTTACCTGTGTCCACCTGTGTCCACCTGTGTCCACCAACCCTTCTAGGCCATTCTGTGTTTCCATTTAGCTCATCTCCCTGCCTCCACCCCGCCTTGCTTAGTGTCCCTCCTCCCCAGACACTGTGGTCCCGCCTCCATCTCGTCTGTGTCCCTTGTCCTCACCCCAAGCTTCTTCATCTCTCTTGGCAGCCAGATGTGGGGGTGGGGGCTGGGGGAGGGCAGAGCGCTCAGGGCTCTGAGTGTCTGCTGAGGCTCTGGCTCCACTCCTTCCCGGGTGGGGCTGCATCAGAAGCCGCCTCGTTTCTTGCTCATCCTCTTCCCGTTTATTGCTCCCTGCAGCTCAGTCCGCCTGTGTTTGCTGCCTCTCTGCCCCTCTCACCTTAACTGCAAAGACGTGGGTTATCCTTGGGCAGCCAGAGACTGGGCCATAAGACGGGCCTTGCCTTGTAGTTCCAGGATCTGAGTGTCAGCCCCAGTTCTGCCCTTGACCCTTCAAGGGTCTTGGGAAAGCCCCCAGGCCTCATTTCCCCCTCTGCAGAGCAGGCCTGGGGACTGGTTTTCTCCGAGGCCCTTAACCTTTAAGGATTCCTGGAGTCCCACCGCCCCCGTGTGGCCGTGGGAGGTACGATGTACCCTCAGAGCTGGCAGGGCAGGGTTGGAATGGAAGACCCCAGGCCACATCTCGGGCTGGACTCACGAACAGTTGCAGCCCCAGCTAGTCTTTGTGCAGTCTCCATTGCATCTGACTTGAGGGACGGGCAGTGTCCTACAGGCTGCTGAGCCCAGGACGGGGTGCCAGAGCTGCAGACAGATGTCTGCAGGGAAGCAGAGGCCCCAGTGGGATCCGTCTCCACCGGGGGTAGCTTAGCAGTCTGCTGTGGATGCCGGAGATGAGCCCGGGAGAAGGTTCTGGATGTTTTTCTCAGAATCACCTGACCTGACTTGAGTGAGGGTCGCCTGTTCCTTGTCCTGAAGTAAGTTAACCTGAGTCCTAACAGCCTTGCAGACAGTGGTCCTGCGGCTGCCGGCCCAACTGCTCTCCTCCTGGGAGGAGCCCGGGTTCGCAGCTTCGGCTCCTGGGCATAGCCTTGGCCGCACCCCACCCAGGCAGGTCACTCCCTGATCACAGACTCAGTGGGTTAACGGGGGTGGGAGACGCAGCTGTGACTCCAGCAATCCTTGGCCCAGTCCTTGTGCCTGGCTTTGGTCTCCAGTTCTCATCTTCCTGAACGCCCCACAGGTTCCTAGTGTGTCTGTCGGCTGTAGCACCCGTCTGCTCTTGGTGACTCACTGCCGGGAAGGTGTTTGCAAGATCCTGGGTGACTAGGGTGGGAGCAGCTCCCGGAGGACAAGGCTGAGCGGTCTTCCTGGTCCCCAGTCCCTAGTGAGGGAGCAGGGGCTGTTTTCTGGGACAGCCTAGACTTTAGCAGTCTCTGTACTCTAGGCCTCCATGGGGCCTTGAGCAGTCACATGTATTGGGCTCAGAGGGGCCTGGACTGGACGCCCTGCCCAGCCCAGTGTTCCAAGGTAGGGCCGGGATCCAGGAATGACGAGGGAGGCCAGTGAGTGAGCTAGAGCAGCCCAGTGACCAGGACCAGTAAGTCCTCACTCGGGCAGAAGCGGCCTGCTGGGCCTTGGTCGTAACCACAGGGAGAGCATCGCCATGCTCCACTGAGCTCACAGCTCCCAAGGGAACTCACTCCGACTGGGTGGAGCTGGGTGTTCAGAGCCAATGGAGAAGAAAAGGTGGCTTGATCAGAAGGCTTCCTTCTCATCCTAAGTGCTCCTGTCCTGGTCTGTGCACCTGTCAGGGGTGCTCTTCCTGGCCTCTCGGCCCTGGGGCTGCCAGGCGAGGCAGGGGCTGTTGGTGGAGATTGGCGAGGCCACTGCCATCATCCCCTGCACGCTGCATCCCCTGCTGGGAGCTGTCCCCCTAATCCCTGCCCTGTCCGCCACCCCCAGTTCCTGGACAAGCCGGAGGACGTGTTGCTGAAGCACCAGGCCAGCATCAACGAGCTCAAGAGGACCCTGAAGGAGCCCAACAGCAAACTGATCCACCGGGACCGGGACTGGGAGCGGGAGCGCAGGTTGCCCTCCTCGCCTGCCTCCCCCTCCCCCAAGGGCACCCCTGAGAAAGCCGGTGAGGTAGGTCTCACCCTGGACCCCTGCACAGGGGCCTTGGGCAGAGGCACGGGGCGGGGGCGCTATGTACTGATTTATACTCATCCTCCACACCAGCACACTTAACCCCTTGCTGTCCTAGGGGCTGGTGGGTCGGGCTGAGGGAGACATGTCCTCTAAATCTTGGAATCCTGGGTCCCAGGACTCACCTTGAAGGGTGAAGAATTCCAGAGACTCAAAGTAGCGCGGTGGCCTCACCCCGTCGGCCCGCTGAGTCAGGCATCTGGAGGCAGGACCCAGAGTCAGCAGTTGGAACGAGTGCCCCGGGCGATTCTCGTGCACACCACGTTTTGAGAATCCTTGTGGCTCTGTTTAGCAGCCAGCCCTCTTGCGCTTACTCTGCACACACAGATAGAGGACTGATTCCTCCTGAAAATGTTCCCAGAGCCCTTTACAGGGGCCCAGGGCCAGACCTGCTCCTGAGGCCTCAAAGACCCCATACGACTTGCCTTTTGGAATGGAAAGCATGGGGCACTTTCTCAGTTGAAAAAAGAGACGAGGACAGAATTGGGGGAATTCTGGTTTTTTGTAATCCCCAGCACTTGCTAAATCTTGGCAATATTCACCCCAGTTTATACTTGGGTGTTTTCTCTCTGGAGCTGTTACATACGGGTCTTGAATCTGATCGTGGTCTAGTCTTACATCGCCTGGGTTTGAGTTCTGGCTGCACTGGCTGCTGGCTGGGTGACTGGGCTTGCCACTTAATGCCCTGTAGGTAGAGACAATGAGCACCTGCTTCCTAGGGAAGCACCTCGAAGTGCAACATGAGTTCCTGTTTGCTTCATCGTGAAGAGTCTAGGGCTCACTCACAGAGGTTAACTTCACGTCCAAGTTGGAAGGACCCTTGGGACACTCTTGGTTCAGGGTCCTCATTTGACAGACAGAAGCACAGATCCATGATGAGGAAGGACTTGGTCAGATTACAGGCTGACAAGCAAGCAGGGCCTCGGAGCAAGGCCGAATCATGTGAGGACCTGGTGCAGGGCCCACCGTGTGGGCTCCCTCTAATGCTTTGAAACTTGCTGACGCCTTCACTGTGTCATTAGCAGGGCACTTGACTGGATCAGTCCTGCCTGGAGCTGCTGGATAGTAGAGGACCTTGGCCCACAGAGCCACAGACCCAGAGAAGGCTCCTGGGGTAGCTCCCTGGCTGCTGACGCATGGAATTGAGAGTGCTTTGGGGACCTCGAGACTGGTGCCGTGGAAGGAGGGCAAACCTCTGCATCTACTCAGGTCTTCTCGTGCAATCAGGACCCTGGGCCAGGCTACAGGGACTGTCTTGTGATCCAGTGGATGCACCTCCTTTCTGCCCCACCTCCTGCCCCAGAGATGGACTTGACCAGAGTGGCCTCTAGACAGTCCTGGCTGAGGGTGAGGCAGGGCGTAGAAGCTACCAGAAGGGGGTCAGCCTCCAGAAAGAAGGGAAAGCTGGGGCCTGGTGTGCTGGGGCCTGGAGTTTGGCCCGGTCTCAGAGCAGCCTGGCTTGAGAGTGTGCCCCACCTGCTGGTGACGGCTAGAACTGCTAGGAGACTGATGGGCACTGGAATCCCTCCGCCCAGCACCGGCTTTGTGGGGGCCTCCGGCCAGGAGTGTCATCCAGGTTTCCTAGTGGCTTCCTCAGCAGTTGTTGGGCCCCTTGGGGCCAAGAGGGAAAACAGGGGAAGCTTTCGCTGTTCCCATTTGCCAAACCCACATTTTAATTCAAAGATAACTGTTTATTTATTTCTTATTTATTATAATTTGAGAGACACACAGGACTCCCATCTGCTGGTTCATTCCCCAAATGCCAGCTATAGTTCAGGCTGGGCCAAACTGAGTCCTGGAGCTAGGAAGTCAACCCAGGTGTCCCATGTGGGTGGCAGGTCCCCAGCCACTTGAGCCATCGTCTGCTGCCTCCCAGAGTGCACCTCAACTGGAAGCTGGAATTGGGAGTGGAGCTGGGGCACAGGCATCCCAAGCGGTGTCATCCCCAACAGGCCAAACACCTGCCCTGAAATAACTTTTTTAAAGTGGCTGTGTCACTCCAAATGCAGAATGGAGCCATGGCCTAAGCCAAAGATGCCCAGGGAAGACTTGGAGTCAGAGTTGGGGTGGTGCGGCTCCGGCATTTCCTGAGTGAGAGTGGGCAGGCAGCGAGCCAGGCCCCGTGGGCGCAGTGCTGACTGGCAGCTGGCTGGGTTCTCCCTCCTGCCCTGCTCACAAGGGCATCCTCCCTGCGTCACTGTGCAGAGGCTCCTCCCCGACCTAGCCCACCCCTCCCAGGGTGCAGCACTCGGGCAGCGGGGTGACTTACTGACTGCGTGTGTGTCTCTCCTGCTCTCTCTCCCCCTCTCTCCTCTCTCTCCTTTCCCTCCTCCCTCTCTTCTTTCCTCTGGCCCTGGGCGTCCCCTGCAGGCCCAGAGGACCCAGGACACCCCTCAGCAGGACTTGGGACCCGAGCCTGGAGCGGCCGCGGGCTGGGAAGTGTTCACTCAGAAAAGCCTCGCAGCGTCTCCTGAGGTTACTGCCCTCCCCCTTCCGGGGCCCCCTGCCCGCCCACCACCACCCCCTTCTGTGCTCTGAAGAGCACCCTTTCTCTGGGGTCCAGGGAATGGAGAAGACTGTAGCCCGTGCTGTCCCCAGGCTGTGACAAGCCGGTGCCACATCCCAGGAAGCCGTGAAGGGCTGTTGTTCCTCAGTTCTGGGAAGACAGAACAGCCCCATCACCTCTGGCTGCAGAGAAGAGCCACACACAGCCACACACTGGCCCTGGGCCCTGGTGAGGGAGGCCGGCTCTGACCCCTCACCTTGGGGTTGGGGGTCAGGGCACCCATGTGCCCTCTGCCCTGAGGTCTTGTCTCTTCAGAAATCTAAGGGTGACAGCGGCTAGTTAGGGCCTGGCTTTCCACCCCTCCCCTGCCTCCATCTTTTCTTTCTTTCTTTTCTTTATTTATTTGAAAGGCAGAGTTACAGAGAGAGACATGAAGAGATGGAGACAGGTAGAGGTAGAGATAGAGATCTTCTATCCACTGGTTCACTCCCCACATGGCCACAATGGCTAGTGCTGGGTCAAGTTGAAGCCAGGAGCCAGGAGCTTCATCCAGGTCTCCCACATGGGTGCAGGTGTCTAAGCACTTGAGCCATCCTCTACTGCTTTCCCAGGCACATTAGCAGGGAGTGGGATCAGAAGTGGAGCAGCTGGGACTCAAGCCGGCACCCTTATGAGATACCAGTATTGCAGGTGGCAGCTTAACCCGCTTTCCACAATGCCAGACCCCCTCCATCTTTTCTAAACTGCCCTGGGCCTTGGGTCTGTTGAGGCCACTGGGCAGGCAGAAGTAGACGTCTTTCTCCAAAGTGTATCTGTGGGGCTGCAGAGAGAGTAATCAGGCAGGACATTGCTTCTGGGCCCAGTGTGGCAGCAGGCTCAGGGCTCTGGGTGCAGGCTGTGGCCTTGCATGGGTGATGGGCATCGAATCCAGGCCCCGGCAGCAGGGGCTGCGCCCCCTCTCTCTGATGGGACTTCACAGGCTGTCAGATTGGATGGCACTGACCCATCTTCTCGCTGATGCCCGCCCCTCTGTGGGCGTGGTGCATGTGGGGGCGTAGCCGTCCCTGAGAAAAGGAAAGGAAACTTCCATCGCTGCTGCAGGTGGGCTGGGACTGTGGGGAAGACGTGAGTAAGCTACAGACATGGTAAAGCATAGATCACGCCTCCACCCTGTGAATTTTTCCTTGCTGTAAAAATACAAACAAAACCACCAATGCCGCATCTTGAGGGAGGTCAGACAGGAGTCTGTGGCATCCCGACGCTAGGATCAAAGCAACGCCATGGAGCCCTGAGCCCCGAGCACACAGCCCTCTCCGGCTCCCTGCAAGCCGCCCGATGCCCTCTCCCATGCTGCTTCAGGCTCGGTTGCGATGCTTTTGTCTTGCGTTGAAATCTGCCCCCTCTGTGTCAGCTACCTGCCACCCCAGATATGCACCACCTGCATCTCCAGGAATGCAGCCACCCCACCCCAGCACCCCCACCTGTACTTTCTCCCAGGGTGTGGCTTCCAGCAGGCTCCTCCCCCTGGGCCCTCTCCTCCTGGGAAGGGCAAGGTCAGCAGGACTGCCCAGCTGCAGAGTTTGTGTGCCGCTTGGGTGGGAGCAGAGCTGGTGGAGCGCCTCTTGCTGCAGTGCCCCCAGCTGGTGGCAGGGGGTGCTCTGAGTGAGGTCGGGAAGGTCCTGTGGCTCGGGACAGGACAGCCGGTGGCAGGGCCGGTGCAATCGGGGGGCTGCCCTGGCATTACCCCGTCAGGGTGCCTTTGAGACCAACCCTCATGTGGCTCCAGCAATGCACTGGTGCTGGGGACGTTTTTCTGCCTTTTGTTCAGTCCTGTTTCCTCTTCGGGGTCCTGTGTATCTGTAATCCTTGTGAGAAGCAGAATCCCTCCTGCACGCCCAGCTGTCCCCCTCAGCCCCTGGAGAGCCTCGGTTTCCCCTCTGGTAGAAGGCTAGCAATGCCTGCTTCAGGTTACCGGTCGGATTAGATGTAGCAGCTTAGACTGGCACGGAGCAACCGTCACTGCATGCCTCCATTTCCCTCCTGCAGCGGCTTTTTTCCATCCTGTGCCGGCCCCGTCCCACCTCACTGTAGCATTGGGGCAGGAATGTTCTGGAAGGGCCTCATTGCCAGGCTGATGATCGCGCTACAAGGAAGCTGCTTCCCCAGGGGGTGAGAGAGAGCGCTGGCTCCCATGGCCTCTCGAGCACTTCCGTCTGGGCTGGCTCAAGAGCTGTGGTCCTGAAGGCTTAGCAAGCGGCAGCAAAACCTCAGGACAGTGCCGCACCTCTCGAGACCTTCTCCCTCCCCTTGGTCTGTTTCCTTTCGGCAGGGTTCTCGGGATGAAGTCTGATTCCCCGACAGTCTTGGAGAGTTTGATGAAAACGGGGCGGGGAGAGACTCCATCTTCAGAGTCCCTCAACCCCTGTGGGACGTGGTAGACTCCAGTGGGGTGGGATTGGCAGGGTCCTCCCCCTGAGAGGGAGCCCCAGGGCGCATAAACCATCCCCTCCTGTCGCCAGGAGCGGTTTGCGGCACATCTGACCGTGGAGGTGGGCCTGGCCGGGGAAGCGCCCACCGCAGAACTTGGAGTCAGAGATTGGGTTCCAGGCCTGAGGCCTTGTGGTCCCTTCTCTGGGCCACCATGGCCATGGCTGTGGCTTTCAGGGCCCAGGCCCCACCCCTGCCAGGGCAGCCCTGGGTTGTGGTGCACGTTAGACTTCCATAAGGATTTGTATGGGCACAAAGTGTTTTGGCGAGACCTAGTGGCCTTCCTGCTTTGTAACGATTCCAGATGATTCTAGAAGTCTGCCGCTCCTCCCTCGGCTTCCTGTGGATGACCCCGGGGAAGCAGGGACTGGCGTTTGTGGGTGGTCTGGCAGGGCACACTCAGCTCCTTTTACCCATGGTCACACTCCCAGCTCTGGTTCCCTTCCTTCTGTGCCATGTTCTGGACGATTCTTTTCTACTCTTCCCGTGGGTGGGTGGCCTTAGAATTCTCCAAGGACAGGCCTCGATGTTGCCTCTCTTACACAGAGCTGCACGGCATTCAGGCTGTCAGCCGTCACGGTGACTTGCACTCACCTGGCTGTTTGGTGTCTGCATTGCTGACCCGTTTCCTTCCACAAGTCCTACTTTACTCAGTGCTGCTCCTCAACTTGACATTGGGTCCTGGTGGGCACCCGTATCCCCTGGCCGTGAGACAGGTCAAGGCCCAGGCATCCTCCCCCGGCTCGGCCATCAGCCACCCGTCACCTCGGGCAAGCCAGCGACTTTTCCCGCAGTGAGATCAGACCCCGTCTCACGTGCAGACTCCCTGGGATGGAAGCCACTTTCCCTGCTGACAGCGACGGTTATATTATTAGGAGCGGCCCAGTCCTGGCCCATCCTTGCATCTCCATTGCCCTGTGGCTCGTGTGGGGAGGGCCCGGGACCCTATCCCATTTTGTCCATCTGGGGGCAGTGGTTGAGGGGAGTCACTGAGTAGCCTTGCCGAGAGTGACGGGCACTGTCCGGCCTCCCTCTCCCCGGCCAGCTCTGGGGCTGGGCCAGACCTCGGCCCCCTCTCCAGAGGGAAAGGGGACCCGCTGTCCAGGTGCTTGGTGTTTCACATTAACTCTTCTTGCTCCAATTGAAACACAGGGCTCAGAGCATTGGGTATTTATAGAAAGACAGTGCACTCAGCCGGGAGAGCTCGGCCTCCTCCGAGCGGCCACCACGCAGCAGGAGGACAGCGAGGCGGGCCTTGCCGACGTTCTTGCTGACGGCAGACTCTCCAAGGTGGACGTTCTGGTGGACAAGTTCAAAGTGGAAGTGGCCACGGAGGAAATGGTGGCAAGCCAAAGAGCACACACCCAGCACCAAGGAAGGACGGTCGCAAGTCCTGAAGACTTTGAGTCCATGTGGGAGGAAGGCCGCCGGGTCAGCGAGAGCCCACCGTGTGCTGCCCCGGCCGCAGGCTGCATCTTGGCAGCCCAGCTTCTCGAGAGCTGTGAGCTCAAGGCGGGCACCGGGGAGGCAGCCGTCAGGAGCCGCTTTGTCTCCGGGGGCCGGCCGCGTGGGGGCCTGGAGGAGCTGCAGAGCTGCGGGAGGCACCGTGCCTCGGGGAGCAGCCCAGCAGAAGTGGACGCCCCCTCTCCGGCCTCCGACAAGGGAGGCCTCCAGTCATTTCTCTTAGACCCAGTGCACTTGGAAGCCAGGGCCGACTCGAGCGATGAAACCGACACCTCGTTGGCAGAGAGGAGCTTCTATTTAAACTACGGAGAGAGAGACTCGGAAGAGCAAGGCCTCCCTCCAGCCCTGGAGGAGAGAGAAGAGCCCCCAGATGCCCCTCCTGCAGCTGAGGCCGGGCGGGAGCCGTCCGAGGGACCCCTGGCCCCGGGGGCCTCTGCTGCAGCTTCAGGTGGGAGTGAGGATGAAGCCCACACAGCTTCCTCGGAGGAGGGGGTGGCGCCCCCCGAGGGCCTGAAGGAGCCTTCTGCAGGGCGGATGTTTGCTGAGGACCAGGGAGAAGCCAGACAAGGCACGGAGAGAGAGTTTACCCACCTGGCAGCCGGTGTGGCCGAGGAGGGGGAGCCCCCCGGGAATGGAGGTTTGATGGGAGGGGCTGAGGAAAGCCCCCCGGCAGGATGGAGGAACCGCTCCCCACAGGGAGGAGGGGCTGGGCACCCAGATGCCCCGGCCCACGTCCTCCAGTGGGCCGCCCCTCCTGAGGTCAGGAAGCCGGCCAGGCTGGACACAGGCGACCTACAGCTGCAAGAGAGGCGAGTGACTCAGAGCCGGCCCGGGGAGCCTGAGGCCTCCGCACCCCCTCGCAGAGAGGCCACCACCCCGCCGCCAGCCTCCCCCAGGAGCTCCGAGGCTCTGGCAGCGCCGCAGGGAGCTCCTCCAAGCCCCGCCGCTCCTGGGTCCGGAGGGTCTGTGGCGGCGCTCGGGGCTCGGGCTCCGGCGTGGCTCACGAATGCCTCGGAGCCCACAGGCCTCGCTGGGTCAGCTGTGCCCCCTGTCCCCAGCAGAAAGCCCCGAGTTGTCCCCGAAGAAGCAGAGGCAGCCACACCCCTGGGGCTGCAAAGGCAAGTGACCTCCTTCCAGGCTGGGGGCCAAGAGAGCTCCCTGGAAGACATCAGCAAGACCTCAGTGGCCACCAAAATTCGGATATTTGAGACCCATGGAGCTGAGCCTCGCCCGGCGCGTCCGCTTGAAGCCAGGGCCCTTCCCGGTGACCTGTCTCTAGAGGCGCCCACAGGACAGGTGGAGCAACAGCGGAGCAAGCTGTTAGACCTGGGTCTCATCCAACTCCAGCCCCCGGGGGACTTCGCCAGCCCCAGAGCCGTGCCTTGTTCCGCCCCACCTCTGAGCACCAGGCACCCGGGAAGTGGCACTTCTGCCAGCTCCCCCCAGGAAGCGCGCACGGAGCTCAGGCCTGTGTCCCCCGATTCAGGCTGTGGAGCCACGCTGGAGGAAGCTCCCGGGGTAACTGGCTACGTGAGCCCCTGCCCCGCGGGGCCGACCGCATGCCCTGTAGCACTCTAGAAAGCATGTCTCGACAGCGCCCACCATTACCGCAATCAGAGGCTGCTTATCCCCACCCCACCCCACCCCGTGAGTTTTTTTCCCCCCGAGCAGGCCTGAGGGTAGCCCAGGCTGAACGGTGGGTTCATCTGCTTGGCCAGGAAGACCCTCAGCTTTGGGTGCGACCCTGTGCGCAGAGGGTCGACCCCGTGGAGGAGGCAGCTCTGCCACTAGCAAATGACCCGCTCGCTTTGCCTTGCTCCGACCTGCTAGGGCCCTCCCTGTCTCGCTTGGCCTGTCCGATGGTCTTTCTTCATCCTTTCCCATCCCTGGTTCTCCTGCCCTGCGGAAGCTGATGGTCCGGAAGTCTCCATCCGTCACCTCTGCTTCCCTCGCGGTCCCGGTGCCTCCTTAAGACTAACTGTCTTCTCTAATCCAGAACAAGCCTGGAGATGCGGCCAGGGGAGAGAAGCGCCTCACCCGCCTGGCAGCCAAGGCCCCTGGCAAGGGGGCACGCCTGGGACTCGCCAGCCCCCCGGGCCCCCAGGTCTCTGCCGGCCCTCTGCGCGTGGATGGCCCCGTCGTCTCCGCTGCCTTAGGTCCCCAGCTGCTTGGGCAGCGCCTCTTGCGGCTGCTCAACTCTGGCTTGTCTGGAATGTGGCCCTCGCACTTGCCAACCTCCCAGCACCTGGAGGCTAGGCAGAGCCTCCGTTAACAAGGCAATCTCTACGCACGCCGAATCTCTAGAACCTGGAGCCGAGTGCTTTAAGAATGTGTTGTGGGTGTTATATTGGTCTTAAAAAAAATAGAGAATGTCACGAGCCAGACAAAAACGTGCGTGTGCGGTGTTAAGTCCCTGACAGGCCGGAGGAGAGGTACGTATGTCAGACAAGAGTCGCTGGTTCTCCTGAGGCACCTCCTTGTCCTGCTCTTGTCAATTACACTGATGGGACCAGAACCTCCTCCTCGCCGTGGCCTGCCCGTGGCCCACTTAGGGAGCCCGGGTGTAGCCTCCAGCCCCCCAGGATGCCGCGCCCAAAGGGCCTGACCCTGCTTTGTTCTTCCCTCTGCTCGGATGCCAGCCCCTCCCTTGGAGACTCAGTGGAATTGACAAGCCGTGCTGGCTTCCTCCTTGCACCTCAAAGCTCTTGGCCCTTGCCTCTCTGCCGTGCCCTCCTGAGTTCCCCCTGAGTCCCCGATCTCGCACCCTGGTTCGCTCCTTGGTGCCCCCTGCACGGATGGGCCCGGGGCCGGGCACCCATCGCTGCCTCCCGCACATGCCGCTTCCGAGAGCTCCAAGCTCCGGGCTGTGCTGGAGCCTCCTGTCCAGGGCTCCCTGGCAGGACGTCCGCTTTGTACCTGCTTCCGCCACCAGCGTGAGCCCTTGGCAAGGAGCACCCCAGCTCTTGAAGAGGGTTGGTTTGGGCTTGGAGCCCGTTTTGATTTCAAGGACCCTTAACCGGGGGTGTTTCTCGCTTCGTGACCTGCTCTTCCACTCGGGACCTCGGCACAGCCCTGAGATTTCTTCTCACATTCACCGTCTTGATTTCTCTCTCTCTCTCTCTTGCTCTTCCCCTCCCCCCGCCTCCTCACCCCATTTCCCCGTCCCTTTGATTTTGTCCGGCCGTAGAGAGCAGGGCTGAGGGAGGGCTCGGAGGAGAAAGTCAAACCGCCACGTCCTCGGGCCCCCGAGAGTGACACGGGCGATGAGGACCAGGACCAGGAGAGGGACGCAGTGTTTCTGAAGGACAACCACCTGGCCATTGAACGCAAGTGCTCCAGCATCACGGTCAGCTCCACGTCCAGCCTGGAGGCCGAGGTGGACTTCACAGTGATCGGCGACTACCACAGCAGCGCCTTCGAGGACTTCTCCCGCAGCCTGCCGGAGCTCGACCGAGACAAGAGCGACTCAGACACCGAGGGGCTGGTGTTCTCCCGGGACCTCAAGGGGGCCCCCAGCCAGGATGAGGAGTCTGGGGGCGCCGAGGACAGCCCGGATCGAGGGGCCTGCTCCACCCCGGAAATGCCCCAGTTTGAGGTACAGTGGAGCTTCGTCGAGACACGGGTGCACCCCGGCACTGCATGCTCAGAGGGCCCTGGGCCTCGCAGGAGAAGAGCGAGTGGCCGGCCGCAGCCTGAAGCTCCGTCCTGTGTTGCATGACGAACCCCCCCGCAGAACAGCATGGCTCTGCGCGCGCATGTGTGCCGTGTCGGTTTGCCCCTAACAAGCGCCCCTTGTCGGTCTGCCCCTAACAAGCACTCCTTGGCATCTTGACCCCGCGGCCCCATGGCTTGCCGAGGAGGTCAAGCAATGCTAGGCAGGCTGGGCTCATGGGACTCCTCCTCTCCCTGCCCGTGTCGCATGTCACCCGCGGAGGGCTTGTGGCTATGCACGGCCAGCTCTGAAAGTCGAATGGTTTCTCATGATCCAAGCCCAGGCTCATCTCCCTGGGGCCTTGGCTCCTGGGGCAGGGAGAAAGGGGGGAAATGGACAGCAGTTGAAATCCACCTGGCCCTGGGGTCTTGGGTTGGCCGGAGACGCTCCTGTTCGGTGGGGAGGATGCAGGGGCCGCCCAAGGCCAGGCCTCTCTACGCTGAGACCCCCGTCTGTAGAGCTGCCAGGGGACCTTGTTAGAAGTCATCTCTGCCCCCATCTCTTGTAGCCCAGCCTCCCTCCCACACCCCAGCACTGGAATATGAGCTCGTCCCCTCTGGATTCGCTCTCAGTATGGTGCCCTCTGGGTAGAAGGTTTGTCCTCTCTTTCTGTGCCTTGCAAACAGATGGTGCTGCACGACGGAGTGGCCCTAGCAGGTGCTGTCCTGAACACCCGGGCAGAAATGCTCCCGGCCCCGTTAGGCCTCTGCTCTGGCATTATCCAGTGCCGCCGGGCCAGCATCCTGCCAGGGGCCAGCTCCTCGAAGCCTGGCACAGGCCAGGCTTCTTCAGAAAGTTCATGGAAAAATGAGGCTAAAAGGTAAGTTTATTTTGATGCAAAAAAAAAAAAAAATTTGAAACCCATGCATAGTTTTTCTTTAAAAAAAAAAAAAAGTATTTTCCATGAGCTTTGTGAAGATCTGTCACGTTAGGCACCAGGAGGTGACTGACTGAGGAATGGCCAGGCGGCAGGGCTGCGGCCGACTGAGAGCGCCCCCCCCCCCCCCCCCGCTCGCCGCCCCGTGCACGGCCTGGGGTAGGCGCGGTGTGAGGGAGGCCCTGGGGGGCCACCGATCATTTGAGACTTCTTCTAGAGCCGAGAGGATGGGTGCTGCTGGCTCAGAGCCAGAAATAGTTTCTTTGACTCCGGTTTAGAAGTGAGGACAGTGAACATTAAATCCAGAGTTTTTCTTACAGCACATCGGACGGTTTGTTTACTCACAGGCTATGGTGCCAGCTGGCACGTAGCTGGTGTGTGGCATCCCACATGCCCTCCACTGCCAGCCCATCCTTGACAAGCCCACTTCACCCATTTGTGTCTCCATCCACGGGAGTGGCCGTGGCTCCAGAGAAGCAGCCAGGAGCAGGTGGCTTTCCCACGGCCTTGGTGCAGGTTCAGGGACATCGTGTGTAGGAGAACACAGCCTGGAGCCAACCCGGCATGGAGTGTACTCAAGGGATGGATGTCTTCTCCATGGTGGCCTGAAAGCCCAGGGCACAGCCGCCCTGAGGTGGTCGGGTCAGGGCCTGAGGCAGGCCTGCCTGGTGCTGGCCGTGGCTCTAGCCCTCTCCTGGGCTGTGCATCTGTGCCACCACACCCTGACCTGCCTTCCCTTCCAGAGAGTTGGCCAGCTCTGGGGCTGGGAGATAACCGGCTGGCCCTTCGCCACCACTGCGTGAGCATGAGCCAGGCCAGCTTCTTACAGAGCATCCTCCCGCATCTCCTTACAGCCCGTGAAGGCAGAGACCATGACCGTGAGCAGCCTGGCCATCAGGAAGAAGATCGAGCCGGAGGCCATGCTGCAGAGCCGAGTCTCCGCTGCAGACCACACCCAGGTAGCCCGCGCTTCCAAGGACCCTGAGCACGGGGTCAGGCGCTGGGGGCAGCAGGGAACCTCCTCTGCCGTGCCCATGGCTCAGCCAGCCCTTCCCACCCCTGCTCCCCTGGAGCCCCTATCTTACCCTGAGCCTCAGTGTACCCCCCTAAGCTCTGGGGTGCAGGGTGGGTTAGGCTCTTGTCCTGGGTAGACCATGCCTCTTAAAACCTCGTTTTCCCCATCTGTAAGATGGAGGTAGTCCTGTCTCCCCTTTCTTCTAGGGGTATTGGGAGGATGCATGTTGATGGGTTAGGACCCCGGTTTTCAGGTGGCTTGTGGGATGCCAGGGGCCGCTTGGGGAGAGAAGATGGAGCAGCCACAGCCCAGCTACTGTCAGAACAGCTCACCTTGGCTCATATTTACACGTGGGGGTTCAACAGATTGGTGACCTGCAGGTGAAGCCCACTCGGCACCTTAGAGAGAGGTGTCGTGAGAGGCACAGGTGCACTACACACGGCCGTTGCCCAGCTGCTCGGAGCCGCCAGCTTCAAAGATGAGGCCGGGGCTCTGAGAGGCAGGAGAGCTGCAGAGCGGGGCTCTGTGCCCTGAGTTCGGTCTTTGTCTCAAGAACTGAAATACGACGTCAACAACACAAGGGGGCAGCTCTGTTTCCAGAGGTTCTCTCCCCCTTACTGTGATGCTCTAGGGGGTGGTGAGGCTGCCCAGAGCAGGCCAAGACTCTCGGGCTCTGCTGGGGTGGGCTCTGTGACCGTGGGCAAGCTGCTCTCCCTCTCTGACCTGTTTTGTCTGCTTCACATGGGTTTCCATATAGAAAAGCTTAAGGAAATGAAGTGGCCTCACATCCCACAGCCTAGGAGCTCTTCCTGATATCAAAATGAAACCAAAAAATTCAGTTAGGAAATTCAAACAGAACAAAATGAAATTTTTGTCATGCTATCTTCTAGAAAAATACTTACACACGTGACAGTATAGACACCTTTATCTCTGTACACTTAGAAATCTGACATAAGTGCCACCAGCCTCTTTTAAACCCTACCTGTTTTCCTTAATAACTATTTGCGGATCACTCCCTATTGGCATAGATGGACCCCTCCCCTTCTTTGTGCCATTTAGGAAGCAAACCCTGTTTTGTTTTCCTGTCTCCTGTCACTGGACCCTGTGGTTATTTCTGTCTAAAAATTTTTAATGTATTTGAGCGACAGATAGGCGAGAGCTCCCAGCCACTGGCTCCCTCCCCATGTGGCCACAGCAGTGAGGGACTGAGCTGGGAACAGGGCTGTCACCGCTGCCTCCCGAGGGCTGTGTTAGCAGGAGCTGGAGTCGGGAACCAGAGCTGAAAATCAGACCCGGGTGTTCCTGTGCAGGGTGTGGGCACCCTAGCCCCAGGGCCAAACTCCTACCCTGGTTCTGTATTTTGTAGTCAATGCTCAGGGCCTACCGTGAACCTCTCTGTTCACGCTCCTTGGCAAACTTTTCTGTACCCAAAGAGTAAATTCCTAGGGTCAAGGCTGCACGCTTTGAGATTTGAATGGACTTTGTCAGATTATTGTTTTTCCTTTGTGAAATGCCCTGGGAGAAATGAAGTGGAGGGCCTGCCAGGCTGCCCTGCCTCCGTGTTGGCCGCCTCCGCGTGAGCTCATGCACACGGCCGGTCGCTCTGGAGCTGGGAATGCCACGAGCCTGGTGGCAGATGCTGCAGGTGGCCGTGGCTCGCTTGCCCTCTAAAACGACTCCTCTGGCTGGCAGGTTGATGGGAGTGCCCTGGCGGGGAAGGAGTTCATGGTCACCGCCCCCTCCATCACCACAGAGACCATATCAACCACCATGGTAAGTCAAGCCTGGGCACCCCCCTTTCTGAGCAGCCCCTCCACTCACGTGGCTGCAGGACTCGCCCGCCGACCCCCCAGCCTCAGGCAGCAGCCCCCCGTCAAACACCCATCGGCTGGCACCTTAGCTGTCCCAGGGCAGTCTGACGACAGTTTCCCCAGCAGAGTGATGGGGGGTGGAGCGCCCAAGTCAGCCTCGCAGGGTAGAAGGCGCGTGGCGCTGCTGGAGCACTGGCGCATGCCAGTCTCGTCTCGGGATCCCCCCTGGTGGACCTCCCCGGGTCTGAAGCTGAGCCTGACAGTCACTGAGGACCCTTCTGGCAGTGG
The DNA here is from genome assembly GCA_949820135.1 of Sylvilagus floridanus. Classification (NCBI taxonomy): domain Eukaryota; kingdom Metazoa; phylum Chordata; class Mammalia; order Lagomorpha; family Leporidae; genus Sylvilagus; species Sylvilagus floridanus. The sequence continues at coordinate 108,579,042 of OX463231.1, forward strand.
CACCTTTCGGGGTGTCTTGAGCCACTTCCTCACCTTGGTCAGTAGATGGCAGCAATGAGCTGGAATTGGAAACAACACTTTGAGGGACTTCCTGAGTGACCTCATGGTTCTGCAACCTATTTGCTGTCTGACCCATAACAAAAGGTCCTTGGCCTTGGCCTCAGGTGTCCTCATCAGTAAAATGGGAGTCATCCCCATTCTGCCCGGTTCCCGGGTTCTTAAGACTCCAGCAACACCGGGTCCTTTAACGATGACCCAGGTCAGGTGGCAGTCAGCACCCAGGCTGCAGCGCCAGGCGCTATGTGGAGACCTTTGAGTGGATTTTCACCTGGGCCTGCTTCCACATCCTTTACAGATGAGGAAATTGACCTTGAGAGAGGTCAAGTGACTTACCCCAGGGCACACAACCAATAAGTGGCAGTGCCGGCTTAGCCCAGGCATCCCGACACCCGCCGCTCTGCTCTGCTCCCCGCCCCCCCCACCCCGGGCTGGGTGTTGGGCTACAGAAGGGAGCAACGCCTGCGTCAGCTGCCTCGAGCTGCTTTCTCTTGGCAAACCCCCGACGCTTACCTCGGAGAATAATTGTTAGTTCAGACTAACAATTAAGTAACTGCAGGGAGGTTTGGAATAGACAAAGATTTCAGAATCAACAAGTCCAAACCAGTATCCAGCTGGCACACTTTTTTCCCCTGGTCACTCAGTTCCTCCTCTTCCCCCCAGCCCTTGACCATGGGGCACTGGGGTGCTGGTAGGGCTAAATTGACACACATCCGCACGGTGAGCAATGTTACGTCACTCATTTACTCATCTGTCCATCCACCCATTCATTCGTTCCGAAAGCATCTATCAGCCTCTGCTAGCTGTCTGCCTGCTCCAGAGCCACTGAGCGAAAGAAACACACTGCCTGCTAGGGTCCACCCATTCACGTCACCCCCACAGGGAACGAATGTGCCCCACATGTAGGCTCTGGGCACACCGTGGTGAACAAGGCCCAGCTCTCCCACTTCCTGGCTGCATGACCTTGGGCAAGTTGCCTGCACCTCTCCAAGCCTCAGTTTCTGTGGGGTGAGAGGAGGGGCGAGAGCAGCAGGGGCCTGAGAGGCTGCACTTGGGGACGGACTGAGGCCCTCTGGCCACGCCCGAGACCGGTGCCTGGCACACAGTGAGTGGCGTGGCGCTGCGGGCTGCTGTCGCTTCTTCCTGTCTTCGTGGAGCGGTGTCACCACGCCCTCCTGAGGACCACAGGGAGACGGCTATGGGGCGACAGCTCTGCCAGGAGGAGTCGGGGCAGGCGTTCCCCAGGCAGGGACAAGTGAGCCGTGTGTGCGGGAGAGATTCAGGTGCAGTCATGGGAGAAAGGTGTCTGGGCCGTGGGAACAGCAGTGCAAAGGCCAAAATGCGAAGAGGTGGAGCCTCTGGAGGCAAAGCCCAGTGGTCATTGAAGCCAGGGGTCGGGGGTATGCAGGAGGAGCCGAAGGAGAAGAGACCCCAGAGGAAGTCCAGGCCCGAGCTTGAGGAGCCGTGAGCGTCGTATACAGATTCCAGCTTCATGCCGGAGACAAGGGGCAGCAGCTCACATCCTTAGGTAGCGGCATGATGTCACCAAGCAGGCGCTTCTGGGCTTTAGGAAGATCAGCCAGGACTAGAGCAAACCCTCCTTCCGACCCCTCCCTCCTCCCTCCTCCCCTTTGGTGAATGTTGACTGAACACCCACGACGTGTGAAGTATTGCACCGGCCCCCATGAGTCCAGCACTGAAGCGGAGAGACAGCAACAGCAGCCCAGCCGCTGGGAGAGGCAGAAAGAGAAAGCAGGGAACTGGCACAGAGACTGGGGTCCAGCCTGCAGCAGGGCCCAGGGCAAGCAGGGGGCTGCGGGGGGACGGGGGTCAGCGTCAAGGATGCCCGGAGTGAAAGACAGAATTTAGTCACTGGTCGAAAGTTCAGGCAACAGGACACATGGGCTGGGGATGCCACTCGTTAGCCAGTGGTTCTCAGAGCGTGGTCTCGGCAGCCTGCCAGAAAGACAGTGCACAGGCCCAGCTCCAGGGCTCTTGATGCAATGCCACGGGGGACCCGGGCCCGCCAGGGGACCCCTCAAGTCCGAGGACCACCGGCAGAAACTGAGCGCATGGTAGACTCCACTGGGGAGCCGCCAAGACCAGGCTGCCCATGTGACGCTGCTGGGGGAAGGTGTCGGGAGGCTGCTGATCTGCAAGTCTAGGCGAAGTTCAGCTGTAGCACCACGTGCAGAGCAGCTGCTGAAGGGGCCATTCTGGACCCCTGGAGAGACAACACTGAGCCCTGAGATGGGGCGGGAGTGGGAGGGGAAGCCGGGCTCCTGGCCAGATCCGAGACACTAAGTCTAGGGGACAATACCAAGATGTAGCAGTTAGAACCCGACATTGCCCCAGGAGCGCCACCTGCAGGACAGCGTTGCAAGGGCAGGTGGTGGCGGGGTCTGCACTGCTTGCTGGGGGACTTGAATACACACAGAAGCCTCTCTCATCCTCCAGTTGCTCCTCTGTAAAGCAGGAATCTTAAAGATGATTACCTATGGTTGTCGGGAGGATTAAATGAGATAACACACATAAGGTCCTTAGCACAATGCCAAGCAGCCATAGCGAGTACTCACGTGGACACCTGGTCCAGCTGAGGCAGCTCTTGGGGCCCCAGCATCCCGTATCAGCATCCTGGCCGCTCTGCTTTTGATTCAGCTCCCTGCTGATGCATCCTGGGAGGCAGTAGATGTTGGCTCAAGTGCTTGGGTGCCCGCCACCCATGTGGGAGACCCAGGTGGAATCCTGGTCTCTTGGCTTTGGGCTGGCCCAGCCCTGGCTACTGTAGGCATTTGGGGAGTGAACCAGTGGACGTTTCTCACTGTCTCATCTCTGTCACTCTGTCTTTGAAGCAGATGAAGATAAATAAGCATCAAAAAATAGTAAAAAAAAAAAAAAAAGAGCAAAAAACTAGAAAGTCGTAGCTACGCTATTATGATAGGCAGCCTGCGCTCCTGTGTTGTCTTACGGACGTCAAGTTGTGAGCCTCTTCTCCATTAGCACCACCTGGTCCCTGGGGGGAGGGGCAGGGGCTCGTTTTTCACAGATGAATCCGTGAGACCCATAGAGAGGAAGGGACTGTGGCTGGAATGGAGGGGGACAAGGGCCTGTGAGTCTCCACTTCTCCGTTAGGGCTTCGGGAGAGCAATACCGTGGCTTGTTCACCACAGTGTCCCTGACCCAGGCACTCAGCGTGTGAGTGGGTGACTGTGTGAGCGAGCGAGTGTGCGAGTGATGGACGAGAGGAGATTAAGCTGAGTGATGTTTCTCGTGGCACTACCCAACCTTGTGGCCATGGGAGCTACGTGGCCATGTGCTGTGGCCATCCTGGGGGCCCGCCCACCTGAGACCTGGCCATCTGAGCACTATTGTTTTCCCAGGAGAACAGTCTCAAGTCCGGGAAGGGGGCAGCTGCCATGATCCCAGGCCCACAGACGGTGGCCACGGAAATCCGTTCTCTTTCTCCGGTAAGTGGGCAGGGCCAGCTCAGTCTAGGGGACTCGGAGCTGAGGACGTGGGCGTGGGCCCACATGCAGCCTGCAGCAAGTACAGCACCGAACCCTGAGCCACCCACCTTTTTACTGCAGAACCAGGAAGCTGGGTCGCTCTCAGGTGCCCCCAGGGCTCCCCAGTGCCCACCAGTCTCGTCAGTTGCCGTCCCTCACCCAGCCCTAGGTGAACAGGACATTGCAGCGTGGGCACAGAGCAGTCCCTCTCCTTGGTGGTGCCTGTGACAATGATGTTGCATCTGCCCTATCTACTGAACAGGAAGAGCCGTGAACTAGGCATCCGGAGGTCGTGTTCTGGGCCTGCCTGTGTCGGGGGCTGCCCTGGGGCCCCAGTCTGTCCCTGCGAGGTCCCCTCCAGCTTTTGCCTTCTCCGAGACCTGTACTCATGCTCCAGCCCCGGAGAGGGCGTGCTCCTGGCTATGATAAAGCGGGGGCATCTGGAGGGCCCCCTTTCCACCTTGGATCCCTCCCTCTGTTTGTTCTTCCAAGATTCCAGGATTCTTGTGTTCTAGAGTAATAGGGTTCTGGGACGCAGGAATCGCAGGATGTAGGAATCTCAGATTCCAGGGCTTGAAAATTTCATGGGTCTAGGATTCGGACGGATCCAGTAGTCTCAGATTCCTCATGGCTCAGGCCATCTTGGCCTCCAAGCCTCACCTCACAGGGTGGCCCTCATCCCTTGCTCTACCCACGTACGTGCTCCAGCCCTGCAGAGCCCGGTGCCCTCAGCTGACGCCCGGGGCGGGGGGTGGTTGTATTCTGCAGATCATCGGGAAAGATGTCCTCAGCAGTACCTACGGCGCCACCGCGGAAACCCTCTCAACCTCCACCACCACCCATGTCACCAAAGTGAGTAGCAGCAGGCACCTGGGCCCAGCCGGGCTGCAGGCGGGAAGGTCATCCCCAGGGCTGTGCTTCGACTTGGCAACCTGCACGGCGGACAGAGAGGAGCCGTGGTGTTAGCTGCAGTGCTGTGCGCCCGGTCCCGTGCCGGGCATTGACTTGGCACAGGCCCTGCCCTCACAAGGGTGACTGCTGGGCTGGGGAGACAATCGTGAACCCTGGGGTTTGTGCCTCATACGAGGGGTCTCCCAGAAGTTCATGGACAACGTGTATCACTAAAAAATTATGCACGGACTTCCAAGTCCATTGCACCAAAGTCACCTCTTCTAACTCCATTTTTCCACGGACTTTTTGAGGTGCCCCATGGACCTTCAGTGCTGCAGGGGTTTAGAGGAAGCCACGAGCAGCAGCCTCCACTAGGGTCAGGAAGCGTCGCCTGGCAGGATTGGGCTTGGAGCAGGGTCTTGGGGGCCAGCTAGGACTCCCCCGAGGGAGGAGGAGACAGAGGCGCGTCCTCTAAGCAAAGCAGAAGACGGAGCGGAAGCCGTGCGCTTGCATGTTCGTTGAGCACCTGCTAGGGTGCGTCCCCCTCGTGCCGGCCGCTGTGCAGGACTGTGCAGGGCTGCTCCAGGCTGTGTGAGTCGGGCTTACTTGGGGGACGGGGGAAGCAGCACAGAGGGGACAGACCTGGGCAGTCAGGTTGGCCAGGAGGCAGGGCAAGTGGAGGCCAATGGGACAGGAGCCAGCAGAACCCACGCAGCAGGGAGTCCAGGGGAACTCAAGAGAGCCCTGGAGGTTTCTAAACTGGGGAGGGGCCCAGTGGAAGTAGGTTTGAGGAGAGCATGTTGGGTCTACCAGCACGGGCAGACAGATGAGAGAGAAGAAAGAGAGTTATGGAGGGGGCCTGGGGCAAGGCGGGAGTCAGAGCGGGGAAGGGAGAGAGAGCCAGTGCAGGGAGGCGTTCCCGGGGCAGCAGGTGCGACTCAGCCAGGAGGAGCTAGGAGGCAGGCGGGCTGAGGCGGCCACACCTGGGTGGCCAGGAGTGAGGCTGGAGGCCTGGAGGAGCCGCGCTGGGCTTGCTGGAGCCGTGCACGGAGCAGTCTGGAGGGTGGCGTTGGCCCGTGGTGCGCAGTCTGCCCCAGCCCCTGCCTCAGCCCCGGGCAGGTGCAGCACTGTATCACCTTCCCCAGAAAGAAAGCACCATCCCCAAGAGCGTCTGGGAGCCGCGTGGACTTCTGAGAGCTCTGTAGAAAGGCTGACATCACTTCCCCCACGGCGACAGCGCTTCTTCCCCAGGAGTCCCTGGGGGCCCTGCCAACCGGAAACCTCTTCTTCCTCTGTCCACCCCCAACTCTGCCCCGCCCCCCCATTAGTAGGCCCACAAGCAGGTCCCGTCCTCTCTTCTACTTCTCCACATGCACCCAAACCCCAGCCTTTGGAACCAGTGACAGCAATCAGAATCATCGGTGCACTTTGCTCTTGTGGTAGTGTTCAGAGTCGTCTAAGGTAGAACCTTGTCACCATTCACATTTCATTCATGTGTTCATTCAACGAATCTGCATTCAGCACCACGCTGCTCAGACTGGGCGAGGGAGTTGGGGAGGAGGGCACACGGAGCTGGACAGAGGACAGGCCCCGCCCTCGGGAACTTGGAGCCTGATGGGAGCAAGGCCGTGTGTACTCCTAAGGCCAGCAGCAGGCAGAGAGGCCCAGGACACGGAGAGCCAGCCTCAGGGCCCGGGGAGAAGGCCTCAAGGGATAGCCAGGCAGGGGCGGCAGTGTGGGTGGGGGCTGGGGACAGCGGGGCAGTCCAGGGAGGGGCAGCAAGCAAGCCAGAGCTGCAGTTTGAAGCCCCAAACTGGAAAAGGCAAACGCCGAGGAAGCCAGGAGAGGAGGGACCGAGAGTCGCTGGCCCTCAGCCCTGTCCCAGAGAGCGGCTTGGGTAGGTTCCCCGTCCCAGCGGCTGCCGGCAGAACCCGTGACCTGACCTCCCTCTCCCTCCACAGACTGTGAAAGGGGGCTTTTCCGAGACGAGGATCGAGAAGCGCATCATCATTACCGGGGACGAAGATGTGGATCAAGACCAGGTATGGGACAGGAAGTGGCACTGCCCAGCCCCGGCCCCCCATACTGGGTTACCTGCGGGTGGCTATTTGGGCAGACAGTGTCCACGTCTCGCTAACCCTATTCAAGCGAGGAGCCCCGAAAGGAAGGGGCGTGGCGTGGGAGCCAGAAGGAGCCGGAAGATCCACACTCTGCTGTTTGCCACCCGGGGCTCTGCACGAAGGGGCTTGCTCTTTCCCGGTGGCCTCCACCCTCGTGGACGTGCCTGGTCCCTCACTGTGCTGCTCTACCCCCCCCCCCCCAGGCCTTGGCGTTGGCCATCAAGGAGGCCAAGCTGCAGCATCCTGACATGCTGGTGACCAAAGCTGTCGTGTACAGAGAAACAGACCCGTCCCCGGAGGAGAGGGACAAGAAGCCGCAGGTAAGGGAGGCTCTGTGGCTGAGCGGCTGTGAGAGAACGTCCGTAGTATTTCCCACATCTGTGCTAATTTACATTCCCACGGACAGGTGCAAGGATTCCCCTTTCTCCACATCCTCACCAGTCCCTGTTATTTTTTAATAATAGCAGTTTCAACTAGAAAGAGGTGATGTCTCATTGTGGTTTTGATTTGCATTTCTTTGATGGCTAGTGATGGCATTTTTTCATGTACTTACTGGGTTTTGGTAGATCTCCAACTGAAAAATGCATATTGAGAGCTATACTCATTCCTAATGGATTATTTGGGGAAAGCTTCTGCTGTTGAGCTGAGTTCCTTATATATTTGGGTTATTAACATACATAAGCCACATCTATAGCTTGCAAATATCCCCCCCTCCTGGAGGTTGTCCTTTTACTTTGCTGATTGCTTCCTTCACTGTGCAGAGGCTTCATCAGTTGGATGAAACACCATTTACCTATTTTTGGTTTTGTTTCCTATGCTTTGGGAGTCTGATCCAAAAACTTCTTGCCTGTTCCAATGCCCTGAAGAATTTTTCCATATGTTTTCTCCTCATAATTTCAGGTCTTACATTTAAGTCTTTAATCCATTTTGAGTTGGTTTTTGTACATGATGAAAGATAGGGCTTCTAATTTCATTTTCCTACATGTGACTATCCAATTTTCCCAGCACTATTCATCAAAAAGACCATCCTTTTTCTTTGCCTCTTTTTTTTTTTAATTTATTTATTATTTGAAAGCCAGAGTTACAAAGAGAGAGGGAGAGACAGAGAAAGATCTTCCATCTGCTGCTTCACTCCCCAGATGGCTGCAAATGGCCAGGGCTGGGCCAGGCCAAAGCAAGGAGCCAAGAGCTTCTTCCAGGTCTCCTATAGGGTGGCGGGGCCATCTTCCACGGCTTTTTTCTGGATTCCTGGATTGGAAGTGGAGCAGCTGGGACCCATATGGGATGTCCACTACACAACAGAACCGGCCCCAAGACCATCCTTTGTCCAGTCTCTGTTCTTCACACCTTTGTCAAAGATCAGCTGGCTATAGGTGCATGGATTCTTCCAGGTCTGTCCCTCTGGTCTCTGTGTCTGTTTCGCTAATACCATGGTATTTTCTTTACTAAAGCTGTATAGTATATTTTGAAGTCAGTCCCGCTTTGTTCTTGTTGAAGGTTATGGTGGCTCTTCGGGCTATTTTGTGATTCCATACACATTTTAGTAGTATTTCCTTCTAGTTCTGTGGAAAGTATCATTGGTACTTGATAGGAATTGCATTGCTTTGATGTCTGGATATTCTAATGACACTGAGTCTACAGTGACAGCCCACAAACCCGGGCTGGAATGCAGGCTGCGGCTTCTGTATTTAAACACTGCCGGCTGGGGATTGTCTCCAGGACACAGCAGGCCCCTAGACAAAGCAAATGAGCAAAGAGCTTCAGCAGTGTTGACTAAACACCCCCAGTGCTGAGAGAAGCTAGGAGGAGCGAGCAAAGGAGGGCACCTCGGCGCCTCGGCGTCACAGGGCCTTGTGGCATACTCGGGCCAAGTAAGAGAGAGGCCGCCTTGCGGAAACAGAAGAGCAGGGTCAGACGCGGGGCAGCTCTCACCCGCCCTGCACACTCCCTCTCTCGGCCCGGGCCAGCGCGGCCACGCTAACTAACTGTTCTTGTTCCCCTCCTTCCTCTGCACCCCCCCTCCACCCCCTTGTCTTGGGCGCCCAGGAATCCTGACCTCCGTGAGGAGACGCCGCATTTTCTGGTCCAAGCCAAACCAGAGAACCATTAAGAAGGGGCCTTCATTCTGGATTCTCCAATGCGACACCCACGTCCCAGCTGCGCGTACTGTCACTGATGAGAGACTGGGAAGGAAAAAGCATATATATAGAGATATATAGAGATATAGATATATATACAGGAACATCGCGTCCGCGTGCTGCCGCTGGCGCTGCCACCGCCGTCGCCGGCCGCCACAGCCAACATCTGAACACCTGCATTTCCTTTGCAGACGCATTGAAGAATTGGCGGGATTTTTTTTCCAGGAAAAACAAAACAAAACATCACGACAGACCACCGTATCTCGTACCCAACCCCCAGCCCACCCCGCCCTCCCCGCTGAGTGACAAAAGCGAGCCGGACCACGGTGATTGTAGAAGCACCCACACCTGCCCTGGTGCTGCGCGCCCCAGCGGGGGTGGGGACAAGATCGCACATGCAAAGAACAAGGCGCGCAGTCAGGCATCATCAGAAAGGAAGGAAAGCCCCCCCCCCCCCCCAAGGAGGCGGGCAGGAGCACTGGGGTGTTATCTTCTGGGAGTGGGCCCTGGGCCATGAACCCGCCTTCCTCTCTTCCGCACCCCTTTCCCCTCTCGTCATCTTCTGTCTCGGCTCCCCCGCCCCATTGCGCCCCTCTCCCCACCCCACTCGCCCTGCCGGGTCCTGGTCCTGCCGAGGACCACAGATGACCACAAATGACTCTCACTCGGAAGAGAAAAAGGAGAGGGAGCGAGAGCAGGCGCGCGAGGCTGCGGGGGCAGGGGAAGCAGACACTGTCCACCGTCCCCGGTGAGGGTGCCGGGTCCAGCAGAGACGTGTGGGTGTGCTTTCACGTTATGTAGATTACATATAACAGGAGGCGACTAGTAACATAAACAGTACTGGTGAGTATGATGCGACATTTAAAAGTTACCATTACCTAACTGTGATTGATGTAGCCAAGGTTCCCAGATCTCGCCGGCCGGCCCCCCCGCCCCGGGGGTAGTGGGCTGCCGTGACCAGACCGGCATAGTGATCCTGTGTGTGGTGTTTGTAACTGGTTGATTGGTGGGGAGGGTGGGCGCTCCAGACGGAGAGGTGAGGGCTTGGCAAGAAGGAAGTCCCGGAGCTGTAGTCCCGAACATGCGGGCCGACACGCCTTCTCCCCCCCGCGGTAGCCACCAGGACCTGGCCTGTGCTCAGCCGTGGGGTCCTGCCGCTGGGATCCCCTCGGCAGACGTCCCCTGGCTCGGTCCTCCTACCTCCCTAGAGGGCTTGCCTTGCTCTTCAGTCCTCTCTCCTCTCTTCTTTCTCTCTCTCTCTCTGTTTTTGTTTGCCACATGTCTTGGGCTCCCCTGACCATGCCGTGATGACTAACTGTAACCTAAGGGAGACAGAGCCTTTGGCCTTGATAGAAGATGCTGGCTTTCACCAAGCTGCTGTCTTCTCTCCCCTTCCGGGTCTGGGTCGAAGCAGCCATGCTAAAGAGGCCGAGGCACCTCCCCTGCCCCAGAGCAAGGAAGGAGAAAGGGAAAGGCCCCTAGCTGGGTGCCTCCCACTTGGTGTGAGACCTTGGCTTTGGGGACCTCCCGGTCAGCGTGGGGCTCTGAGCCCTGCCCTGAGACCACTGGGGCCCCTGGGGACAGTCACTTCCCTGAGCTCTGTCCTGCCCCTTTCTGGGGACACCTTATCTTGTCAGCCACTGCTGCTAAGGGTCAGATGCAGTGGCTCAGCTGGTGTCTGCAGAGAGCCCCCCCGTGGGCCAGCCCTGTTCTTGACCGAAGGAGAAAGTGTGAAGAGAGGGGAGGGGCACAGGAAGCCACCGGAGCCACACCTCCGTCCCCAGTCCTGGCCGGCCCACCTAAAAGCACCTCCCACTTTCTGACCTGCCGGTCAGTGTCCGGGATGCCCCCCAGAGGCCCAGGCCACAGACACCCTCTTGGCTTGCCCATCACTTGCCCTGACAGCACAGACCTCAGTCGGGCGAGAAACTAGAAGAGCATTTGACCTCTGCGCGCAAACGGGGCTCTCAGACGGCAGAGAGCCGTGGGCCGCTCCAAGCCCCGCTGGGCGCAGAGCCCACTTCCTGTGCACCAGGCTCTAGTCACAATCCTGGTGCAGAAGCCACAGAACCTCCTGCCTGCCCTTCTCAGCGCGAGAGGCCCGCTCTTTGTGGGCCACTCAGAATTTGCCTCTGGTACCCACTTCTGCAAGAACCGGATGTCCTGAGCACGCAAGGCACTCAGAGGGCGGGTCCTTATTCTGGCCTTTGCACCTGCCCCCAGCCCCGGGGGGTGGGGCTTAGGGCGTAGCCTGTGGGCCGCCAGGGTCTGGGGAGGTGTGCAGCCCGCGGACGCATGCGCTGACCTTCCTCCCACAGTGAGGCCGGAGGCAGGCAGCGCCTCCGGGGAGGAGGGGACCTGCAAAGCTGGAATCTGGGCCACTGGCTCCTCTCCATAGAGAATACAGATGTTCGTCTCGTCTGTCTTCAACCTACTTTTCCTTTTCTCTTTTTCACATTTCTTAGTCTCTCTGTGCTGCCTCTCCGCCCAGAGGCCGTGTGGCACAGTGGAAAAAGCTCTGGGTGAGCCCCTCGGTTCAGCTCCTGGCTCGCCGCGTGATACGGGCTCGCCCCCGCCTCCCTTTCTGCCTCAGTTTCCCCACCTGCAGGATGAGCAAAGCAAGCCAGGTTTCCTCCAGGGTCTTTTTCCACTCTGCCGCCTTAGAGATCTTCGTCTCCTCTTACTTTGCTTTCTCCGGATCGTCTCCATCTGAGGGTACAGCGCGTGCCAAGGTCGGCTTGTTTTTGAGTCCTGCAAGCACATTCCAAGACTGGCCTGAAACTGCATGAGTAACATCACTCTTAAGTCATTTTTTTTTCCCAGAAGCACCTTACCAGCCAACTGCGATGCTGTCCTGTTCCTTTCTACTCACGCCCCTCTCTCCCCTCTCGTCCCACGCTCCCCACCTCAGTGCTCCGTGCTGTATGCGTGTGCTCTCTGTTCTTGTATACTCAATAAAAGTGAAATAAATGTGTTTGATGCCGAACTGAAGACTTCCCTGGTGTCTGTCTCTCTCCTTGGCTACTGATACAAGTGGGGTTGTGGGAAGGGCCTAAACTGGAAGGGAGACATATCAACTAGAACACTCAATTTAATAAATATGTGGAGCTCAGTGTGGTCCAGGTCTTGGGTTGGGCTCTGCAGGTGCAACAGCCAACAAGCGAAGCTCCTGCCTCTCGGGAACTCACAGGCTCGAGAAAGAATCAGCCAACAGAACAAACAAGCAAAAGCAATCCCAGGTCCTCGGCAGCCAGAAGACACGCGCTGGAAAGTGGCACTGAAGGTGACCCCTTCAGTGTGGCCAGGAGGTGACTTTTGACCTGAATTAAGAGAAAGACCAGGTAAGGGGACGAACGCGGGTGAGAGCTTGCTAGGGTAGGGGGACGGTCGGTCTGCGGCCCTCTGGGTGTGGATGGGCAGGGCGGGTGAGCATGGTGCAGCTCCCCCTGAAAGAAGCACACCTCTGTTGGGGTCTCTTCCTGCAACCCCCGACCTGGGCACCAGCACGCAGCAGTGTCCCACTGTGGCCTCAGCCACAGCCGTGGTATGTGTTGTCATACCTTCAGCCTACCCACCCCAACGAGTGACTTATTTTTCTTTAAATTGACTTGCTGAAAAAATTATTTAAAAACGAAACTATATTCCTTCCATGTTGCTGTGGATTCGTTCTGAGAGGAGGAGTGTGGTGGGGGCAAGAGGCGTGGAGGCACCACACAGACCCGGGAGCCAGGTGAAAGTAGGCCAGAGGCTAGCAGCCGGCAGACTCATTTATTTCAGTTGGTACAGCAGCTTATATAGCTGAGGCAGCCAATCCAGTCAAGGGACGGTTTATGCCCTAACCAATCACAGCCTGTTGCCAGGCAGGCTCCGCTGACAGGTGGTTTCCCACGGGGTGTCCCAGGGGGTTTCCGAAGCCATTCCTGAGTAACTGAGGCTGGCTTGCCAGCAGCCATCTTGACATGGCCTTCTCATTCTACCACACTTCCGTAAATAGAAGTGAGTATCATTTGCTAAAGAAAAGAAGTCTTCATCAAAATACATGCAAAAGTACTAAAACCACAATCCATGCAAAACTGAAACTTAGCCCTTGAACTGACCATGGGAGATACTGGCCATACTTTTCATCTTTTTGCCTTTTTTGTTTTAAAATATTTCAAATAGTACAGAAAAATATAAAGAGTACAGTGAGTACCCAGAGACTTAACAATTTTTAACCTCATATGTAAAGTATACATACTGTTTTTCTTGAAAACAGGGATATTACTATGTCATGGATTCATTGCAAGGATCATAAAGTGAGAAAAGTTATTATGTCAGGAGTATGACTCAATGACAAAAATATCCCTAGATATGAACCAAATCATATGAGACCACACATATGTATACTATGTGTGCATATGTACATAGTATTAAAATGTGGGTGCCATATTATGCCATATGTATATACGCACACACTTCTAAATACAGGAGAAAACAGTTTGTTTTTCTGTGCTTAGTTCACTTAGCATAGTAATCTCACTTGCATCCATTTTCTTGCAGATGCCAGGATTTCACTCTTTTTTATGGCTGAGTAATAGTCCATGGTGTATACATGCCACGTGTTCTTTCTCCAGGATATGTGGGTTGATTGCATATCTTGGCCATTGTGGATTGGACTGCAGTAAATATGGGAGTGCAGCTATCTCTCGCATGTGCTGGCTTCATTTGCTCTGGCTGTATTCCCAGAAGCAGGAGAGATGGGTCTCACGGTAGACCTGTTTGTAGCTTTTTGAGGCATATCCGTGCACTTTCCACACTGTCTGTACTTCCATCCCCACCGGTAGCATGCGCGTGCCCCCTGTCCTCCACCTCCTCACCAGCATTTGCTGTTTTTTGACTTTTGGATGATAGCCGTTCTAACTGGAGTGAGAGGATACTTCACTATAGTTTTTATTTGCATTTCTCTGATAACTGGTGATACCGAGCATTTTTTTTTCATGTGTTTGTTGGCCATTTATTTTTCTTCTTTTGAAAAGTGTTTACAGGGGCCGGTGCTGTGGTGCAGTGGGTTAAGCCGCCACCTGCAGTGCTAGCATCCCATATGGATGCCAGTTTGGGTGCTGGCTGCTCCACTTCCAATCCAACTCTCTGCTGTGGCCTGAGAAAGCAGTGGAGGATGGCCCAAGTCCTTGGGACCCTGCACCCTCATGGGAGACCTGGAAGAAGTTCCTGGCTCCTGGCTCTGAATTGGCCCAGCTCTGGCTGCTGCGGCCATTTGGGGAGCAAACCAGTGGATGGAAGATTTTCTGTGTGTGTGTGTCTTTCCGCCTCTCCCTCACTCTCTGTAACTCTGCCCTTCAAATAAATAAATATTTTTTCATCATTGACTGCTTTCCCAGGCCATAGCAGAGAGCTGGATGAGAAGTGGAGCAGCCAGGACCCAACCAGCACCCGTGGCACTGCAGGCGGCAGCTTTACCTGCTATGCCACAGTGCCAGCCCCATAAATAAATCTTTAAAAAATGCTTATTCAGATCCTTTTCGTATTTCCTCACTGATTATGTTATTGGATTCCCCGAGCTCCCTATATATTCTAATCCTTTAGTAGATGCACGGTTTGCAGGTACTTTCTCCCGTTCTGCTGGCTGTCTCTTCACCTGTTAACTCTGCTTTCACTGTGCAGAGACTTGGCTTGCTACAGCCCCATTCCTCCGGTTTTGCTTTTGTTGCCCGTGCTTTGGGTCCACCCTTGCACTTTTATTTTGCCAAGCAACACACCTTGGCCATCTGTCTTTATTGCCTAAACTCTCACAGGTGAGGTTGTTTTTCTCCCATATACAAGTCTATGTTTTTTTTTTGTTTTTTTGGTTGACATGTTGAACATGCCATTCTAAACATTTTTTTTTATTTTAAAACGTGTATTGATTTCAATTTGTGGAAATAATGTTTTTCCCAAAATGAGTGAAATTGCCATGCTGACAGGAACTTAGGCTGAGACAAAGCAGTAACCAGTTAGAGACAGTTTAGTGGAAACACAGAAGGGGTTACAGCAGAAAAGCAGTCAGAAAAAACGGGCTTGGAAAGCAGTGGCCTCTGGGTCGACCTCAGGGAGACCTCAGCGCGCCAGGGGCTCGGAGCTGGGAAGCGGCTGCACCCTCGCCGGCCGCTCCAGCCGCCCTGCCCACCCCTCTGGTGTGGCCCCTCCGCGAGAGGGACGCCTCCCGGACCGACCGAGGGGTCAGCCTCGCGCGGGGCGGGGCCGCCCCCTCCTCCTTTCCCTCGCTCGCCTTTTCTGCACAGCGCCCCTGTACGGGCTCCTCTGCGGGGCCTGGGGTCTCCTCCCTCCCCTCCCTCGGGGCAGCCGGCCGCTGGGGCAGATGGAGGAGCTGCCCGCCTCGGTTTAACTTGTTCCCCTCTAACTTCCAGTTCTCGACGCGATTGCCTTTCTTTGAAGCCGTAATACAAGGGCTGTGGCGTGAAGAGTAACACAGGACCCTCACCACCCTCTCCCTCCCGCAGACGCAGAGGGTGGGGAGGAGGCGCCCCCTTGCATGCCCCCTGCTCTCAGGAGTGTCTAGCAGTGCGAGCGGACTCTTAGTCCCAAGGCAGGGCCGCTGTGGCATCTGCGGGTGAGGCCAGGGGCACTGCTAACCACCTGACCTCACACAGGACCGCTGCCTGCAGCCAAGAAGGATCTGGCCCCAATCATCCCACAGCGCAAAGGGTGAGAGATGCGGCTCCCAGTGGGCGTTCCGTCTGCAAGATGGGATTCCCTGAGCTCCACCCACAGCTTCCTTGTCCTGGGTCCAGTGCCCTGGAGTCTCTGAAAAGACAGTGGGCCCAGCTGGGCGTGGGCGCCCCCAGCCCCCAGCGTGGGCTGGGGCGGGGCGAGCTGAGCCCCTTCCTGCAGGCAATGGGACTGACAGACGGGCGGGGACAGCAGCCATGATTAGCCAGGACGGCAGGGCCCACCTAGCTTGCAGCCCACTGACGGCTGAATGTTGACTGCGACAGCTTGGCATGCCCAGCTGTCCCTGAGGAAGCGTGACTGACGAGCTAAGGCGCAGCAGGACAGCGACAAGAACATCCTGTCAGACGTTCTTTGCATCCCAACTGTGCCGCTCTCCGGCTGTGTGGCACCTCTGGGAGCATCCGTTTCTCCTGTAGGTTGGGAACACCAAGGCCGACTTACTGGGGCTACGGGGGAGGCAGGATTCTTCCCTCAGAGTGCTCGTGTGTGTCATATCTGACTGACATATGACACCAGGCCTGGAGGCCACCGGGTGGTTATGGCTGGAGGGACTGATGGGTGACTGTTGCTGCCGGGACTGAGCGTGACTGGAAGTGCGACTTGACCAGGACCGTGGCTGAGTCTCTGACTACGGCTACCAGGAGGCCAGGGCTGCCCGAGGCAGGGGTCCGTCTGCCCGTGGTGTTACCCATTAATCATCCTCAAGTAGAGGAGAGTGGGCCGTGCCGTCCCCAAACTCGACCTGTCTGCCAGTGCTCTCGTAGCCTGGGTGTGAGCACTGAGATGCAGCCAAAGAGGAGGGGAGGCCCCTCCTGCTCTCACATGTAAGCAACAGACATCTTCATACATGATCCAACTCCTCCCCGGATGCAGAATTTAGTATTTTGATGAAGAAGGTGCAGCTTGACCATGAAGCTCTGATTCAAACTGGTTTCTTTTTTAAAAGTTGTATTTATTTTCACTTTTTAAAGATTTATTTATTTGAAAAAGTTACAGAGAGGCAGAGGCAAAGAGAGAGAGAGAGGTCTTCCATCCACTGGTTCACTCCCCAGATGGCCACAACGGCCAGAGCTGGGCCGACTAAAGCCAGGAGCCAGGAGCTTCTTCCTGGTCTCCCACATCGGTGCAAGGCCCAAGGCCTTGGGCCATCTTCCGCTTTCCCAGGCCACAGCAGAGAGCTGGACTGGAAGAGGAGCAACCAGGACTAGAACCAGTGCCCGTATGGGATGCCGGGGCCGCAGGTGGAGGACTAACCCACTATGCCACGGCGCCGGCCCCTCTACAGTGGTGTCTTAACCACGGCGCCAAAAGCCTGCCCCTGAATTTATTTTTCATCGAGAGATAGCGAGAGAAAGACACACACATGCACTCAGAGGCAGGTAGAGCTCCCACCCGCTGGTTCACTTCCCAAATGCCCACGGCAGCCGGAGCTGGGTCAGGCCAACGCCAGGAGCCAGGAACTACTCCATCCAGGTCTCCCGGAGAGGTGGCAGGGCCCCAAGCACTTGAGCCTTCACCTGCTGCCTCCAAGGAGGAGCATCAGCAGGGAGCTGACTCAGACGTCAAGGGCTGGAATTCAGCACAGGCACTCCGGTTCGGTGCATGGTAGTCCCAGACAGCTTCTTCACCACCGTGCCACAACACCCACCCCTCAGACGGGCTTGTCTGCGCCTTGTCTGCGGAGGTCTGGTCCCCTCCGAGCGCTGTGTCCCAAGACAAGCTCTCCTGGAACATCCTCTAAAAACAAGCTCCAGCAAGGTCAGGGTCTCTGTTGCTGTTCCCGCGCCCCGCCTCCCTTTTTCGCCTAAATCCTACAGTCCTGGTTACCTAAGCAAAGGACTAGGTTCGTGGATTTGTCCTGGGAAGGGCATAGAAAATGTACAGCTTCAGGAAAATTGTTTTCCAAGATGCAAGAGCTAAAAAAGGAGAAAGTACGAGCCACAGAAGACAACATCCGGCCGCACGGAACCTGTAGGCCCGGGCCGTTCTTCCCGCGACCGAGGACTCCAGGGGGCCGCTTTCTCGGTCGCGCCCGACCGGCGCCCCAGCGGGAGAACTTCCGGTGCGCTTCCGCGGTACCCGAGGTTGCGGGCGGTGAGTGCGGCCTTCTGTCCTCTTTTTTCCTCCTGTGATTTTGTGCCTGTGGCCAGCGCGCCTGTCTTCTCGGCTCGCCCCGCGCTGGTTCCCCCTCGCCGGTGCGGGCCTCGCGAGGCCCTCCAGGCGCCCGCTGCGTGGCTTCCGCGAACCCAGCCGCTGAGTCTGCGCCGCGCGGTGAATCGGCTGCTGTGGGCTGAGCGGCTAGCGAGCGCCGGGGTGCAGACGGCCGCGAGCGTCGTGAAGGCGACAGCCGTCCGTCAGGCGTGCAGCATGGCCCGGCGGCGAGGGAGCTCCCCGGGGAGGCGAACCTGAGCTGCGGGAAGCGTCTGCCGCGCGCTGAGGGCCCGACGGCGCGGGCCTTGTGGTCACGGCCGGGATTGGGGGCTCCCTGGAGCCAGCCGGGAAGGCCCGCGAGGGTGTTCAGTGTGCGGGGGGTGCCGGCGGCGGTGGTGGCCTGACGGTCTGCTCAGAGACCCGGCCTGAGACGGGTTGTCGGGGTGCACCTGCTCTGGGCCAGGCCGTGTGCCAGCCGCGCGGGGGCGGGCAAGCGGCCGAGGCGCACTTGTGCTACGCGGCGTTTGTGTGTTCGCCAAATGCTTAGGGACTACTTTCCGAGTTCAGGGCTAGGGCTAGGGAAGACGAACGCACGAATTATTCGGAACGGTGGCTGTCAAGCTTCTTGACTGTGACCCTGCTGTAACAGTACATCCCGTGTCACCACCAAAGTGTCCACCCAGCACCTAAGCTTCAGATAACAGTGCTGGTCCTCACTGCTCACGACGCAGTAGTCGGACAGCCTGTCGGTTCTGTTCTTTTCACTTAAGGAGTGCCGGTTGAGACCTCAGTTGATGTCTGAACCCATTTTGAACTTTGAAAAAAAAAATGCGGGTTTGCAGAGTCCTTTATAGTAGTGATAAAATAGCCCTTGGTGTTCTTGGAAAAGGCTGGGCTTCCTTTCTGCGCTGTTTGAGTGCTGAAGGTGAAAGTGTGGACAGAGGGAAACAGGAGGCCGAGTTTTCTGGGGACTTGTGATGTCTTACTGGCTTGTCTGGCGACACCAGAAGCAGCGGAAGGGCATTAACTACAACTTGCTGGGTGTTTCTTCCGGGGCCCAGTGCAGGCGCTGGGTTGAGTAGGTGGGTCTCCTAGGGCTGGGAGATCAGGCAGTTGATGGGTTTGAATCCTTTCCGCTGCAGCCATTGTTGGAGGCACAGAGGCAGCCTGTGCCTGCGGCGGTTAGCAGCGTCCTCACGGTAGGACAGAGGCATGTAAGGAGGTGGAGGTGTTCTAGCGCTCTCTTCTCTGGGCCCGTCCTAGGTCAGCCCTGCCTCCAGAATCCGTCCTGGAGGAATGACCAGAGCTGCCCCTGGTCGCGGGCCCTTCAGGAGGTTGTCTCACTCCCTGGAGTTCGGGTTTTTAATGAGTGAAAGAAGGGACTTGGGGTTGAAAAGCTTCCACTCCGCCAGCCTTTTGTGAATTTTAGGTGCTGACGGGAACTCCGTGTGTCCTTGACTTAATCCTTCTCAAACCCTCTGGGACTCTGGCGACAGGTTTGAGACAGGATTATAGTTTAAGATGATTCAGGAGTATTTGAGGATGAACCGCCCAGGCTTTTTCTACCCTCATCCTCTGTCGTAAGATGGGGACTAGACCCAAGTGGACAGCAGAAAGGACGCCGGCCTGCAGGGGCACGTGGTTGCTGACTGGGCCCTTAAATGCCCTGGAACGTGCCGCTCTTCGTTAGCGGGCGTCTCACCAGCTGTCAAGTGAGTGCTCTTGTTTGTTAAATCAAAACGCAAACTTCCCTTCTGTCTCCTGTCATGTTCCTTACCTGTAAGACAGGTGCAGGGTGTGG
Source organism: Sylvilagus floridanus (assembly GCA_949820135.1). Lineage (NCBI taxonomy): Eukaryota > Metazoa > Chordata > Mammalia > Lagomorpha > Leporidae > Sylvilagus > Sylvilagus floridanus. The sequence continues at coordinate 108,598,435 of OX463231.1, forward strand.
TGAGGATTAGGGGAGGTGACTGTGTCAGGCATCTAGTCCGATGCCTGGCACGTGCAGAATGCTCAGCATCCTCCTCGCAACTTCTGATTCGCTCTCACGTCCTTCCTTCTCTCTCAGCTGTTCTGCAGGACGAGAAGGAAGGGGTGCCCTCCGGTCACCCGCTGTTGGCCCAATGGCTGCCATGCAGATGGATCCCGAGTTAGCCAAGTGCCTCTTCTTTGAAGGGGCCACTGTGGTTATCCTGAACATGCCTAAGGGGACAGAGTTTGGCATTGACTACAACTCCTGGGAGGTGGGGCCCAAGTTCCGGGGTGTGAAGATGATCCCACCGGGCGTCCACTTCCTACACTACAGCGCTGTGGACAAGGCCAATCCCAGAGAGGTGGGCCCTCGTATGGGCTTCTTCCTTAGCCTGCAGCAGCGGGGGCTGACTGTGCTGCGCTGGAACACAGTCCGGGAAGAGGTGGACCTGTCCCCAGCCCCAGAGGCCGAAGTGGAAGCCATGAGGGCCAATCTCCAAGAGCTGGACCAGTTCCTGGGACCTTACCCCTATGCCACTCTTAAGAAGTGGATCTCACTCACCTCCTTCATCAGTGAGGCCACCGTGGAGAGGCTGCAGCCTGAGAGCCGGCAGATCTGTGCCTTCTCAGACGTGCTGCCCGTGCTCGCCATGAAGCACACCAAGGACCGGGTGGGCCACAATCTGCCCCACTGTGGCACAGAGTGTAAAAGCTACCAGGAGGGCCTGGCCCGGCTGCCCGAGATGAAGCCCAGAGCCGGGACTGAGATCCGCTTCTCAGAGCTGCCCACGCAGATGTTCCCGGCAGGGGCCACGCCGGCAGAGATAACCAGGCACAGCATGGACCTGAGCTATGCCCTGGAGACGGTGCTCGGCAAGCAGTTCCCCAGCAGCCCCCAGGACGTGCTTGGTGAGAAGGCGCGCGGCTGTGGGAGTGGGCAGGGGAGAAGGTCGGTAGGGGTACGTCTGGATTCAGTAGTGTACGGGGTTTAAACCTGTCCAGGAGACAGACGCACACGCTACCCCTGGTACAGAGGTATCTTACTCTTAACGCTGAAGGGTTTGATTGGAGACTGGGACTAGGGTTCCAGTAATTGATCTTTTCGTCTGGGTACCTAATAAACATTCTGGGTGAAACTGGTGCCGATGTTCCTGTGTTTGGGAACCACTGATGACCTAGCCCTATAGGGAGAAGGCTTTGGCCAACTAAGTAGTCAAACTAGGACCGGAGCCCTGGGCTCTTGGTTCCTAGGCTAGACCTTTGTTCCTGCTTCCTCAGTGTCCCCTGACCTGCAGGATTTTACTCTCCTTGCTAGCCAACACCAGGCCACTGCTTTTGTAAAAAAAAAAAAACTATTATGGTTTTTGCTATTGCTTTCCCCGTTGTTTTTTTTTTTTTTTTTTTTTTTTGGACAGGCAGAGTGGACAGTGAGAGAGAGAGACAGAGAGAAAGGTCTTCCTTTGCCGTTGGTTCACCCTCCAATGGCTGCCGCGGATGGCGCGCTGCAACCGGTGCACCGCGCTCATGCGATGGCAGGAGCCAGGTGCCAGGTGCTTTTTCCTGGTCTCCCATGGGGTGCAGGGCCCAAGCACTTGGGCCATCCTCCACTGCACTCCCGGGCCACAGCAGAGGGCTGGCCTGGAAGAGGGGCAACCTGGACAGAATCCGGCGCCCTGACTGGGACTAGAACCCGGTGTGCCGGTTGCCGCAAGGCAGAGGATTAGCCTGTTGAGCCACAGCGCCGGCCGCTTTCCCCGTTGTTACAAATATATGTTCATCATAGAACAAAATTAACTTCATTCCCTATCCCATCGCCTAGAAATAACCATTTTTTATTTTGATGTGTTTATATTCCTTTTCATCTGTGCATCTCTGTTTATTTCATTTCATTTTTTGTCTTTCTGTGTGGTTCCTTTTACTCTTTTAAAAATTCCATTGTGTTTAGATTTGTATGTGACTTTTTACAAAAACAGGATTAAAATCCTTTGTTTTCTGCTTTTGCTTTCCCAGGTCACTGAGTACAGTGGCTACTTGGTGTTCTGCAATATTCTAACCAATGTTGTTCTAACCAGTATTCTGTTGATGAACCTTGTCTTCCTCTCTCTATTTTAACTGTTGCCTGATGAACCCTCTTGTGGTGCTTAATGCATAAGTTTGGGGTTCAAAGTGCTGGGTGTTGGGTGTGCAGACCAGGGGTTGGAGGCTGCCACCCGTCACCTGTGACAGCACTGAGCGTGGCAGGTCAGCAAAGGCCACTGCCAGCTGGGTGATTGGAAAGTGGCTTCTGGTTTCTATTTTTTTCAATGCTAATAACAGCAAACATTTGTCACATCCTTAACAGCTGTTTATATATATGTATGTATTTTTTTTTTTTTACAAATTGTCCAGCTAATTTGCATATCTTCCTACTGCAAGACTGATGAGGAATTTGAGTAAAGGACTTTTCATCATTGACTCAACTGATATGTGGGACATTTTAATGAGTGCAAATGATTGCATTCCCTAGTATTTTCATCTAGTAAGGAACATTTGAAATTCCAGCTTAAAATTAAATAGAAACCTTGTTTTCTACCTGTTGAACATTTCAATTCTTCAGAATATTAGCTTGTGAAAAGCTCTTTTACAATGTTAACTTTATATTTTTCAGCTCTTTGAAATGATTTCTGATGTCATAATTATTTATTTTTAAAGATTTATTTATTTATTTGAAAGTCAGAGTGGCACAGAGAAAGAGAGAGAGAGAGAGAGGTCTTCCATCTACTGGTTCACTCCCCAATTGGCCGTAATGGCCAGAGCTGCGCTGAAATGAAGCCAGGAGCCAGGAGCTTCTTCTGGGTCTCCCAGATGGGTGCAGGGGCTCAAGGACTTGGGCCATCTGCTGCTGCTTTCCCAGGCCATAGCAGAGAGCTAGATCAGAAGAGGAGCAGCTGGGTCTCAAACAGGCGCCCATATGGGATGCCTGCATTGCAGGCAGCGGCTTAACCCGCTATGCCACAGCACTGTCTCCCATAATTTATTTTTAAATTATACTAGAAATGGATGCATTCAAGTACATTCCCTAAATGCAAAGAAGTTTCACAAACTGATCAGGAAAAGCCAACTGCAGAAGCAAATCATTAACCTCAATTTTAGAAAGAAAATTTGATTATACTTTGAAAATATTGGTCAGATGTCCAGAATATCTAGACCAGGTAGCCACTCACACAATCAAACTTCGTTCTCCAAGCTTAGGGAAGGGAATCTAGTTGTTCAGGTCTCTGGGTGGTGACAGAGCTCAGACGCTATGTAGTGAAAGGTACTTGGTGGTGAGTGCGTCTGTTCTTCTCATGGCCCACTTGTGTGCATGCCGCCAAGGCCACATAGGTGCTAGGAAGAGGCGCTAAGGTTTGAGTTCAGGCAATTTGGTGACAGAGCCCATGCTCTTAGCCACCAAGCTGCTCGAGAGTTGGGCATAGAGCCCTGTGATTAAACAAAAATGATCTGGAGTAAGTCCTCCTGAGTCTTCCTGTTCTGGGAGTCTCTGGAACTGTTCCCACCTGATGGAGAATCTGCTTTCACTTCCCATTGTACTAATTGTGAAGATTAGATGTGTGACTGTGTTCAGGCCTTGACCTCATCTAGAAAAGGAAGCACATAGCACCTCCCCGATCACCTCATGGAGTGGGGCTGCGGGGTGTCTGGTGGAATGCAGCATTTCCCTGACCGTGGAGCAGGGTCATCTGCATCGGAGTCACCTGGGGAACTCGTTAGAGCCACAGCCAGGGTCACACAGGGCCCATCATCTCGCTTCAGCCCGGGAGCATCAGGCTTGGGCAGCTTTGCCTTGAACATGCCTTCGTAACCTGAGGGCATCCCAGTGTGGGATCTACTTGGCATAGTATCCATTGACACATTTTTTTTTTTTTATTTGACACACAGAATTAGACAGTGAGAGAGAGAGACAGAGAGACAGGTCTTCCTTCTGTTGGTTCACCCCCCAAATGGCCGCTATGGCCAGCGCGTTGCACCAATCCGAAGCCAGGAGCCAGGTGCTTCCTCCTGGTCTCCCATGCGGGTGCAGGGCCCAAGCACTTGGGCCATCCTCCACTGCCCTCACGGGCCACTGCAGAGAGCTGGACTGAAAGAGGAGCAACCAGAACTAGAACCTGGCGCCCATATGGGATGCCGGTGCCACAGGCAAAGGATTAACCAAGTGAGCCACGGCGCCAGCCCTCCATTGACATTTTGTTAAGTTTTAAAATGCAAGCAGAGATAGGAATACCTTTTCTCTTACAGTTTGACTTTACAGAAACTTAAAGCAACACTTTGGTCTTTCAAGGCACTTAGTGAGCACCTTGTGTATGCTGAATCCCAGACTAGGCTTTGTGGGAGTGACAGGGATAAAACGTCATCCGTTGCTGAGGTCCAGTGGAACTGACCTTGTGAAGGGCGTGCAGTAGCGTCTGCTGGCACTCCTGGCCCTTGGGGTCATTTTCCCTCTGCATCTTCCAGGTGAACTCCAGTTTGCCTTTGTGTGCTTCCTGCTGGGGAATGTGTACGAGGCATTCGAGCACTGGAAGCGGCTCCTGAACCTCCTGTGCCGGTCAGAGGCAGCCATGGTGAAGCACCACGCCCTCTACGTCAACCTCATCTCCATCCTGTACCACCAGCTCGGCGAGATCCCTGCCGACTTCTTTGTGGACATCGTCTCCCAGGACAACTTCCTCACCAGCACCCTGCAGGTGAGCAGCTGCGGCTGACCTCCGTGGGGCAGAGTGGAGGCAAGGGTGCAGAAGCAGCCTCTGGAGCTTCCCTCTTGATCTCTTGCTCGGCTCCTGTGACCCACAGGTCTCTTAACTTCAGTTCCTTCCCTTGTGATGCTGCCTGGGCGTCCCTCTCCAGTTCCGTGGTAGATTCCTCCATCAGAGACACCCTGTGCACCCCCTCCCCGCCTTGCCTCCGGAGGGCCTGGCACTGGGGTTCTTGCAATTTGAATCCCCTCCACTCTTGTGGTTACTCAGCTCAGAACAGCTTTTCGTCCTCCTGTAGCTGCGTTTGCTGCAACCCAGCAGGGCAGAGTGTGGAAGCGTGTTATTCCCAGTGAAACATCTGCAGCTCCTTAGATCTCATTTCAGCATTCAAGCAACTTTGATTTCCTGTTCAAACGAAATGTGCCAGTTTCTGCGGAGATTCTGACAGAAAAAGTGGAATTTGCTTTTAACTTGGCAATTAAATTTTCATTATGAGTGGTAATGAGGGAAGAAGCTTCAAACAACTCACAATCTTCATCCTGTGCTATTTCCTCTGTGCAAACAGATTAGTTTCCTCTTTGTACTTGGGACAGCCTCTGTCACTCATGTTTTGTAACTTTCTTATGTACAGAAGAGACCAAAGTGGCCAGTTCTAAGTTTCCATACGATGTGTCCCTGTGTGTGAGACCCCCCTGCCCGTATAACGGGACAGTGCACTTAACCTCCCACTCCTCCCACTGCTAAGAGAAGGAACGAGTGAGCGCTCATTAATGCCTGTTGGGTAGCAGGCGTCATATGTATCGTGATAGATGTGTCCCCCATTTAATCTCTGGAACCCGGGAGGGCAGGAGGGATTGTTCCTGTTTTACAAATGAGAAAAGCAACTCAGAGAGGTTGATTATGTATCTGATTTCACACAGCTAGTATGAGGAAATCAGGATGTGTGCCCAGCCCGAGTCCTGGTTTCCTGCCTGTGCTTCTGCCCTAGTGTTACTGAACACAGTGACTGACGGCAGTGGAGACACCGGCAGGGCCTGGGGCTCAGGTCCAGAGCACTTTTCTGAAGCCGGGTTACTGCTGGGAGAGTCCCTGTGAGCAGGAAGCTGGCCGCGAGCTGTGGCAGTTGTAGGACTCATGCAGGCCCTGGGGATGAGCCAGTCAAGCTGACACCTTGTACCTGGTATATTCCAGTTCACGAGTTAAAACTGTCCTTTTCTTGGTTCCTTTTTTTTTTTCTTTTTTCTTATTCTTTTTTTTGACAGGCAGAGTGGACAGTGAGAGAGAGAGAGACAGAGAGAAAGGTCTTCCTTTTGCTGTTGGTTCACACTCCAATGGCCGCCGCGGCCAGTGTGCTGCGGCCGGTGCACCGTGCTGATCCGATGGCAGGAGCCAGGTGCTTCTCCTGGTCTCCCATGGGGTGCAGGGCCCAAGCACTTGGGCCATCCTCCACTGCACCCCTGGGCCACAGCAGAGAGCTGGCCTGGAAGAGGGGCAACTGGGACAGACTCCGGCGCCCCAACCAGGACTAGAACCTGGTGTGCTGGCGCCTCAGGCAGAGGATTAGCCAATTGAGCCGTGACGCTGGCCCTTTTATTGGTTGTTGATAGAGAATTAAGTCCCTGATTCTTCCTTGTGGGGTAATTCCCCCCGTTCCAGGCTGTGGAGCTGTGGGAGCAGGTGTCAGCCTGTTAACTTGTCTGGCAGTGGCCGTGCCTGAAGGAATGCTGTGCTCCCCTCGTGATGTGAGCTGATGCTGTCGCACACAGGAGGGCCACCGTGCTGCTGGCTGTCCCTTCCGCCGTCAGCACAACCACAGCTGAGCTCTAACTGCCAAGGCTTTGTTGCCAGCAATGATTTACAAAGCAGAAAAGGCCCAGCTGGATTGCTAGATACCCAGGTGGGTGGTGCAGAGCTGATGGTTGGAAAATTCTGTTTTGGACTTTTTACCATGTCATTATTTAGAGAAATCCAGGACATGTGCTTTTTTTTTTTTTTTTTTTTTTTTTTTTTTAAGATTTATTTATTTACTTGAAAGGCAGAGCAGAGTGGCAGAGAGAGAGAAAGGTCTTCTACCTGCTGGTTCACTCCCCAGATGGCCACATGGTCAGATCTGTGCCATTCAGGAGTCAGCAGCTTCCTCTGGGTCTCCCAAAGGGGTGCAGGGGCCCAAGCACTTGGGCCATCTGCCACTGCTTTCTCAGGCCATAGCAGAGAGCTGGATCGGAAGTGGAGCAACCAGGACCCAAACCAGCACCCATACGGGATGCTGGCACTGCAGGTGGTGGCTTCAGCTGCTACGCCACAGTGCCGGCCCCATATATGTAAGCTTTTAAAGACAGCCACATTAGCATGGATAAAATCAGCCATGTAATGGCCTCAACCATGAACTTTTTTTTCACTTTGCTGTGTGAGGCCCTTTTGAATAGATGCCACTGGTTTTACAAATCCCTTGGATTTAGCTTGAATAAATGTTGTTTTACAAAAATAGATAGTTTTTTTTTTTATTTAAAGCAACTTAAGTCATCATAATTCATTTAAAACCAATGAGAGGATAATCTGCATTTAATAGTATGTTAGAGTGAGTTCTGTACAAAGTAAGAGTTTGTATAGCCGCTTGCATAGCATTTCAGTATACAGCCCGTAACCTGTTTTTCTTTCTTTAATATCCGTTTAGCCACAATAGGCCATAGGTATTTTCCAGCTGCATTTCTTGCTAGTGTTCCAGATGACCGTGTCCATCTGTGACTCTCCAGGGGAAACACTGACTCTGACAGTAATGGCTGGAGTATTTTTATCCTCACAGCAGCTGTGATGAATGCATCGGCCTCCTCCTACCCTACCTGCTATCAGCTATCACCTTGGCATGCTTTATGTGTGTTCTCTCATTTAGGCCTCACTGCGATGCTAGAAGTTGTACAGGAAACTGGCTCAGAGAGGTCACATAATTTTGTCCAAGGTCAGCAGTGGTAGTAGGTGGATGGCAAGGCTAAGCTTTGGAATCTACAGTCTGTATTGGACCCCCCACATATGATTAGAGCCCAGCGTGTGAACATCCCTAACTCTTCTTTGGTGTTTTTATGATTTTATTTATTTGAAAGGCAGAGTGTCAGGAAAGAGGGAGAGACAGAGATCGTCCCTCTGCTGGCTCATTCCCCGTATGGCTACAGCAGTGGAGACTGGTCCAGGCCAAAGCCAGAAGCCTGGAACTCTATCTGGGGCTCATATGCGGGTAGCAAGAACCTAAGTACTGGGCCATCCCCTGCTGCTTTTCCAGGAGCATTAGCAGGGCACTGGATTGGAAGTGGAGCAGCCGGGACTTGAACTGATACAGATGCGGGTGTCAAAGGCAGCAATACAGCCCCAGCCCACATTCTTTAAACTGACTCAGAAAACTATCCCTGGTGTTTTTCAGGTCATTGTGAAGCGATGGTCTTGATTTTATCACCACTTTCTGCTGCAAGTGGAAAGTGTTTTACCTGTGGGTAGTTTCACTCTAAATTGAATAATCATTTGGGAATTGAAAAAAAATCAGAAATTTCATTTCTGTTCTAGCTAAAAAAAAAAAAAAAATAGGCTAAGATAGGGACTTGGCTGTCTAACTTGATGTTCTGGCTTCCTCAAGGCGACCTGACTTGAACTCAGTATGTTCAACTTGAATTTTAAAAGACTCTGTTTATGACTAAAGTACTTTAAAATTTTTAATACACAGGCTTAATGATTAAAGTTTTAATTATATATATTTGAGGGGCCAGCGCTGTGGTGCAGCAGGTTAATGCCATGGCCTGAAGCACCGGCATCCCATATGGGCACCGGATCGAGACCCAGCTGCTCCACTTCTGATCCAGCTCTCTGCTGTGGCCTGAGAAAGCAGTAGAAGATGGCCCAAGTCCTTGGACCCCTGCACCCATGTGGGAGACCCGGAAGAAGCTCCTGGCTTTGGATCAGCTCAGCTCCGGCCGTTGCTGCCATCTGGGGAGTGAAACAGTGGATGAAAGCCCTCTCTCTCTAACTCTGCCTTTCAAATAAATAAAATAAATCTTTAAAAAAAAAAACCTATCAGAGATAACTTTTATATCAAAATGATCATACTATGGGGATGCTGGGTTAAATTACAGGCACCATTAGAATAATTTCATGCTTATTCTCACTTTTTTTTTAATGCAGCCACTAGAAAAGTAAAAGGCACCCATGTGGCTTTCGGTCTGTTTCTTTCAGTCAGGACAAAAGATGCCCCTGAGGTCCTCACCCAGGCCACAGGACAGAAAAGGCTTCCTGGAGGAGGGGACCGTGGGGCTGGGTTAAAGTCAAAGCTTGTTTAGAGAAATCCATTTGTTCAAATGTTATCATCCCATTGCAAAAGTATTTTTTAAATATCCAGGATTCATCTGCCGACATTAAGTTGATTCATTTCTCAGTCGTATTAAAAAATGTTCACTGGATTTCACTTTTTTTTTTTAAGATTTTTTTTTTTATTATTTGAAAGAGAGTTACAGAGAGAGGCAGACAGAGAGGTCTTCCATCTGCTGGTTCACTCCCCAGATGGCCACAATGGCCGGAGCTGTGCCAATCCAGAGCCAGGAGCCAGGAGCTTCTTCCTGGTCTCCCACACGGGTGCAGGGGCCAATGGACTTGGGCCATCTTCTACTGCTTTCCCAGGCCACAGCAGGGAGCTGGATTGGAAGTGGAACAATTGGGACTAGAACTGGTAACCGTATGGGATGCCAGTACTTCAGGCCAGGGCTTTAACCCACTGCACCACAGCACTGGCCCCTGGATTTCACTTTACTCGATAAAATAAGCAGATCATTATTAATTTTTCTGAAAAAGTCATAAAATTAATCAGAGAATAAATTATTGCTTGGAAATTAACTCATTACTTCTTAAACCTCCCCTTTTCTGAATTGTAATTATGAGACTTTTAAAACTTGAAATTTATGAAATTAAGAGGTCAAGAATAGATCAGTGGGGTCAGCACTATGGCGTAGTGGGTGGAACCACTGCCTGCAGTACCAGTAGCCCATATGAGCGTCGGTTTGAGTCCTGGCTATTCCAGTTCTTATGCAGCTCTCTGCTACGGCCTGGGAAAGCAGTAGAAGATGGCCCAAGTTCTTGGGCCTCTGCACCTGCATGGGAGACCTAGAGGAAACTTCTGGCTGCATCAGTGCAGGTCTAGTTGTTGTGGCCACTTGGGGAGTGAACCAACGAATGGAGGAATTCTCTGTCTCTTTGCCTTTCAAATAAATAAATCTTTTATTTATTTATTTTTTAAGATTTATTTATTTATTTGAGTTATACCGAGAGAGAAGGAGAAGTGGCAGGGGGAGTCTTCCATCCGGTGGTTCACTCCCCAATTGGCTGCAACGGCCAGAGCTGCGCTGATCTAAAGCCAGGAGCTTCTTCTGGGTCTCCCACACGGGTGCAGGGGCCCAAGGACTTGGGCCATCTTCTACTGCTTTCCCAGGCCACAGCAGAGAGCTAGATTGGAAGTGGAGCAGCCAGGACCTGAACCAGCACCCATACGGGATGCTGGCACTGCAGGTGGTGGCTTTACCAACTACGCCACAGCACCAGCCCCATAAATAAATCTTTTAAAAAAATAGATCAGTGGGTGCCAGGGACTAGGTATGAGGGGAGGGTTTGACAGCTAAGGGGCAGCAGTATGGAGTTTTTTGGGGTGATGGCCACACAAGTCTATATGGGCCTTTAGGCTCAGAGCTAGATTCCAAAGGGAAACCCTCTATGTTTATCATGTGGTGGCTGCGTGTGAATGAGTGAATTTAATTATGTGTATATTATGCCCCAATAAGGTTGGTTTTTTTGTTTTTTTTTAAAAAGGTCAGCCTGGGCGATGCCCTGGGCCCTGGAGGCCTGCAGAGCGCCTGCCTCCAGAGCAGCTGGGCTCCCTATAGGAGTGCTGAGGCCAGCCATCGAGGGGACTGTACCTCTGTAAGACAAGGGGGCTCGGAGGGGAAGGAGTGGACTGAGCTCCCTGCTGGACGGGGTTCCGCTCGGCGTCTGCTGCCGGGTGACGCAGCACACCAGGCATCCCGCCTGTGCAGTGGGAATAGTCATCTCCTGCCCTCCTACCTCCCCGGCTTGTAGTAAAGAGTAAGCTGACAGGTTCTTTAAAAAGGACCAAGCACTTTTCAAATTAGAAGCCTTATTTTTTAGACTGAAGGCTTCTGTTGTACCCGCCTCTAGTTGATTTTACTCCCAGGCAGCGTTTGAAAGATGGGTGGGGAGGGTGGGTGATGCATGTGAGCCCAGCTCCTTCCAGCCTCGCACTGCTGGCCACTGCCAAATGTAGAGCAGTTCCTGTGTCTCATTCACAGTGTTGGGGGAGCAGCCCGGGCGCCCTGATTCTTCGCCAGGCCCAGGGCAATGTGATCTATTACGATATGATAATCGTGCCTCGTTCCCTGCTCTTAAAGGGTACAGATCACTGTGATACAAACACAGCATGAGAATGCGGTGCAGGAGGCCCAGGCCCAGTGCGGGGAAGCAGAGCAGTTCATTTGAGCGTGGGCCTTTCTGACGGGCATGTCCCAGGGGAGCTTGTGGGCCGGCAGCATGAGGGGCCTGGTAACCAAGCTGCCCCCTCCCTGGGGTGAACTCCTCTCCAGCACAGCAGCTCATCGAGCATGGTTTGGTGTCAGGCACTGTGCAAAGAAGCGCAGACAGGTTTTCCAGGAACCAGTGGTCTTTGTGCTTCCGTTCATTAAACACTTGATGTATCTATCACCCTTGCTCACCGTGTGCCAGGGAGCTATGCCGGAGTCCTTGGGCCTCGTGGGCAGGATCAACAGTAAACGACCTGTTACCTTACTGAGACTGGGGCCATGATCCAGGTATCCCTGGGTGTTGGAGCACAGAGGAACAGTCTGTTCATCTGAGCCGAGCTGGAGTCACAGGTAGAAACCGGCTGCTGAAGGGGAAGAAAGCAGAGGGAAGGGACCAGCGCTGGCACGTAGCAAGGCACTGGGGAGACCTGAGCACGTGTGGCCAGCTGTTCTACATGGCCGTAGAGAGACAAGTACAGGTTACTGTGCAAGAAACAGGAAGAGGTTTTTACTTATTCAGCCTAGCAGGTTCCCTACCACCTTTGGGGTCACACCCATGGGTGCAGGCCTCCGGAGCCAATGCCATTTGAATGAAGTTTCCCTGGCACCCATACCAGGCCCCTCCCCAGCATTCAGCCTTGCCCCAGGGCAGGATCCATTAGCTGCCTGCAGAGAGGCTGACTGCTGGCTTCCCTACTGCCCTGAGATCCCACAGTCCCTCTAATGAGTTATCAATCTGCCATTTGCTGTGGCTACACTTCCCACTCCTGTCTAGTCTATTCCCAAGTTATTGAAGCCAAATTCTGTTCCTCATCCCCCATCCCATCACTTTGCCTCTGCCACTGCCACCCCCAGCCCCCCAGAGTGGCTCCAAGGCTGCTGACAGGAGGAGGGAGAAGCAGCTGGCAGAGTGCTGTGCCTGGATCAGCTGCGAGTCCGCCAGAGCGAGGCGGGGCCCCGGAGCCCAGAACCCTTCCTTGGTGGTCTGAGGGCCAGCTGTGGACCAAAGAGCTGCGGCCCACTCCCGCGTCTGGGGGTGGCCTGGGAAGCCCACGCCTTCCTTCCCTGCTGGACGGCCACGGCCCATCACTTCCCTCTCTCAGTCTCCTTTCCTTCCGAGAGGCATTCTAGAGTCTTCTCACTCGGGTACTCTGAACCTTTCCTGAAATCAGTAAGATGGTGTAAACAGGAGTAATGAGATTGCTAGATCCTTAGAAGGGACTGTGATCTGGGACAATCTGGAGTGGGGTTTCAGGTGTGGAGAAAAGGGCTCCTCTCCCCCGCCAGTGCTTGCGTTATGAGAGTGTCAAAGTAAGGGATTAATACCTAGAATGAGTCAAGACCTCCCGTACCTCAGCAGCACAACAGCCCAGTTAAAAGGGGCAGCGGGCTTAAATAGTCATTCGCCAAAGAAGATAGACCTAGGCATGGCCCATACGCACACGACCATGTGCCCAACGTCCCTGTCATTGGGAAAACGCAAATAAAAACCACAGTAAGCTTAACCTCAGGCCCGTTATAGAATTAAACAGCAGGAATAACTGGAATTGTCTAGGACATGGGAAAATGAAAGCTCTGTGCACTGTTTGTGGGAGTGCAAGATGGCGTAGCAGCTATGGAAAATAGTGTGGCGGTTCCTCAAAAAACAAAGCCCAGGATGGCTGTGCCAAGTGCCCCCACGTGTGAGCAGTCCCCGAGAGAAGCGAGAGCAGAGCCGGTGTCCGCACGCCTGAGTTCACAGCAGCATCAGGCCCACAGCCGGAGACGCAAAGAGCCCTCCCGTCCACGGCCGGTGAAGGTCGGAGCCGGCCACGTGGGGGAGCATCGCTCAGCCGCGGAGAGGCAGTGTGGAGGGGCCGAGAGGACAAATGTCACAGAACTCTGCCTGTGCGGAGCACCTAGATGGTCACCTTCATAGCCAGGCTTGGGGTGGAGGGTGTCAGGACTGCGGGGGAGACATCAGCGAGCTCACGTTAATGGGGTGGAATTTCCATGGGGGAGGATGTAAAGTTCTGGGGACGGGCAGTGGGATGGTTGCCCAACAGTGGGAGTGTGTTCAACGCCACTGGACTGTGTGCTTAGTGGTTAAAATGGTGAACATTGTGTCTGTTACCACAATTAAATAAGAAATTGGACATCAGAGACGGCGTTTAAGGGGGTGGAGGCCTCACACTGGCAGCCCACGGCAGGTTGAGGAGATTGGAGCAGCAGTTGAGCTCTGGCTCAGGGCCTGGGACATCGTGTGACCCGTGCACTTACACACCCTCGGCCCTGGGTCTTCTCACCACCAGCTGCCGTGGCAGCTGCCTCTTCCTCTGAGCTACTGCCCAGTGGATCCCCTGGGGGCAAGGCTGGCCCTCCTGCCACGGGCGGCTCTGCCCTTCCGGTCCTGCCCCGGCACCTCAGCAGGGTTTTGACCTTCTGTCTTGGTTGGGGGTGGGGTGGGAAGGGGAGCGCAGCAGGTGTCCTGGGCCTGTGCCAGCAGCAGCTGCTCTGCCGGCCTGGAGGGCTGCACACCCAGGGAAACGTCCACAGCTCTCCCGGCCCGTGTGTTCCGAGAGTGACGGGTCCTCTGTTCTCTGTAGGTTTTCTTTTCCTCTGCCTGCAGCACTGCTGTGGATGCCGCCCTGAGGAGGAAGGCAGAGAAGTTCCAGGCGCACTTGACCAAGAGGTTCCGCTGGGACTTCGCTGCGGAGCCTGAAGACTGCGCCCCGGTGGTGGTGGAGCTCCCTGAGGGCACCAGCACTGGCTGACCAGGGGCGCCGGCGCCGGGCACGCCCGTTCCCGCGTGGCTGCAGCCCTGGCCTCTCCGCTCGCCCCTTCCTGTCCTTGGACCAGCCAGGGCAGTGCTCCTGCCGGTCTGCAGAGATGGAGCCAGTTCCCTTCGTCACCAATAAATAAGTTCCTTCCTTGCCAAGGAGTCTCCCGGGCCTCGAGGTACCTTTGTGGGTTCCCTGTCAGCCTGGCCGTGGCGCTGCCCTGACTGAGTTTCAGAACGGCTCTTAGAGCGGCTCCCGAGATCCGCCTCAGCCACGGCTGCGCTCCTGCCGCTGGGAAGTGTGTGCTGCAGGCCGCGGCGCAGACGGCGCCCGCACTGCCCGGGGTCTGTGAGGTCAGATGGGGAGACGAGCCAGAGTCTGCCGCTCCCTGACGAGGGCAGCACGTGGGCTCTCGGCTCCCAGGAGCCCTGCACTGGGAGGACAGTGGGGCTTCGTCTGACCAGTAGTGGGCAGCTCTGTGTCCTGGCCTCGGGCCCCAGAGGCTCACCTCCTAACCATGGTTTGGCCTCTGCCTGCAGCCCCCGACCCAGAAGTAGAGCGTGGCAGCCCCCCGACGTCCCCGGGACCTCCAGGACTGCCTCTGTTGACCTGAACACTGAACAGAAAGAAAGGCTCTCGCCCTGAGCAGATCTCGGGGGCCCTGGTGCGGTTCTCTGCCTCTCCTGGTGCTGGAGATGGCCTGGTCAGCTGCGTCCTGCCGGCCCTGCTGTGGAGCTGTCAGGCATAGGGAGCGACGTTCCCGGCTTTCCAGAGGCCCGCAGGCAAGCCCACCCTCCCGTGTGGGCAGAGTTCCGTATAGCCAGGCACACAGGCCCCACTGCCCTGCCAGACTGGGGCCGTGATCTGAGTCCTTGCCTTCCTCTGGGGCTCACGCCGGGTTCTCGAATGAGAATCCCTGCTGGTTAAGACTTCTGGTTCGCCTTGCTTCCTTGGAGATGTTTTTCCACGAGTACAATGCACATTAAAGTCTTCGAGTTGAGACCAAATCCCCCTGTGTGACACTGTCTTGCAGTTAATCTGCCCAGTTCCCAGAGCAGCCCGGCTACTTCCACAGTCACCCATCTCCTACCTGCACCCCAGTGAGGCTGCTGAGACGGGCACACCCAGGAAGGAAGCAGTGACCAGAAGTGTCCAGCCTCGGATTCTTTTCCTTCCCAGGCCCACGCACCAGAGCTTCCTGGGAAGCTTGTTAGAAAGGCAGATTCCACGGAGTGACGTCCTGACACGCCATGCCATGCGTGGCACTGCAAACACCGTGCTCCAGTGGAGAAGCCAGACACGTTCCCTTGCTCTGCGTGTCCACAGGGAGAGCAGGGCGCGGGGAGGGGCTGCTGCTGGCTCGGGTTTCTCTCTGGGGGTGATGATGCTGGCGTCAGATGGTGAGACCACCTAAAGCGTGCACGTTTCTGAGGCTGGGGGAGTGCCCGCTCAGTGAGAACTGTGCAGGCGCCGTGAGTGGTTCTGAGGTTGCCCAGAGGGAGCCACGTGATCCGGAGGTCTCTGAGGCCTGGCACGCAGCACCCAGCGCTCTGGAGGACAGCGCTGTTGGCCGCACCTGGAAGGCAGGCGCTGGTCCTCCTCACTTCAGCACTCCCCACTCTCACCAGTATCCCGCGTGGTAACAGAGCCTGCGCCACGCACACGTACAGGTCAGATGAGGACGGCCGCTGGGGGCTGCGTGCTCCACCCTCCCCTCCCCACCCCCCAACAGCACGTGCTTTGTTCTGCTGAGGGGAAAATGGGCTCAGAGAGCTTCAGTCACTGCCAGGGTCACACAGCTGAGGACTAAGCACAAGCGCCGTGCCCATGCCCACTGCCGACCATGCGTGTCCAGGGCAGCCATCCCTTCTGCCTGCCGCCAGTCTGCTGGGGGACCTTGTGCAAGCCGCTGGAGTTCTCTGGGCCTCAGTCGTGCGGGACTCGGGGTGTCCGTTACTCTCCCTGCCTTGTGTGACGAAGCTGCATTCACACAGGGCAGTGTGGCGGGCCCATGGGAAAACACCCATTAGGTCTACAGTCTGGGGCTCGAATGGTATCAGCTCAAGCCAGCAGTCTCGTGTATCTTTGATGAATAAAAAATGTGAAAACAAATCAATTATTACTTAATTCTTGCAGTCTTGTTGGAAGGCAGAGCCTTGAAAGCAGCACCAGCGGCACGGAAGACCGAGCCTCCTGGCCCTCACTCACCCAGCAGCGCCGCTCTTGGCAGGGCCTGGCCTGGTTTTAAAATCCTCTCAGACGCAGGCCTCCTGGGGCCGGCCTCTTGTTTGCAAGGCTGCTTCATCCTATTAACAGAGTCAGCAAGGAGGCGGCTTTGCACCCCTCGCCGCCCTGCGCCTCGTCGCGTCGTCTCTCACCGTGCGAGCCGAGGAGGAGCTCTGCACCTTGATCGCCTCTCACCTCCGCCGTCCCGTCCCCAGCGACATCCCCTTGTAGACATTACTTAATATTCCCGGGGCACTGTGACATGCTGGTCTCGCCAGCTAATCAAACTTGGGCTTGACCGAGATCCTGGCCCCTGCTGAAACAGGGCCTGGGGATGCAGAGAGAAGGCCGTGGGCGGAGCCCGCACTGGTCCTACCCCCGCTGACCAGCGTCTAACTCCCCCCATGCTTGATGTCCGTCAGGCCCTTCTAGATCTGTCTGTCTGGAGTCTCCAAGATCTCTGGTGCTGGCTCGTTCTCAGCCCCTAGCTGGGCCCTGCTGAGATGTGGGATGAGAGTCAGAAATCAGCAGTTGCTCACCGCGGGGGGCGGGGGTGGGTGGAGCTCAGGCTTTACTCCTGGGCCCAGCCCCACCCTGCCAGCCAGGCCCACTGACAGGTGTCCCGCATTGCTGTTCCCCTGTGTAGATTTCTCTGGGAAATGGGGATCCCGAGAGTGGCCTGGGAGGCTGCGGGGTGGGAGGCAGGGGCAGTGGGGGACTTCTCTGGCCTGTGGCGAAGGAGCTCAAGAGGGCCCACTTCCCAGGGTCCCTGTCCTTCCTCCTTCCCCAGGTTTCCATTGCAGCCACCTCCCATTTTGACCTGCTCGGGCCTGGGCCTGGGCTCTCACTGCCAGGCAGCCGCCCGCAGACGGCTGCACCTGCGCGAGCTCACGGGGACCGCTGGCCCCTGCCCACGCCCCTTCCGGGTTGCCTGGGAGCAGGGAAGCTGGAGGAATGGGAGCAACGACGACGCAGGTGGCGAGCGAGGTGAGCACTGTGGGGCCCAACAAGAGGCTGCGAGGTTCCGCGTTGCGGGAGGAGAGGCCCCGGCCCGGGCAGGCTGCTGTAGTGCGAGACGGGGACGCACGAGAGGGTTCCAGGCTCGCTCGCGGTGCGCGGTGCCGGTGGCCCCAGTCAGAGGGCATGATCGAAACAGAGCAGGCTGGAGCCCGGCCCTGCCCCGACAGCGCCTCTGTGGGCTCTGGCAGCCCTCCCTGTGCTCTGAGGACCTCGGGGTGGGGTCGTGTGGGGGCGCAGGGGGTCCCCCCGATACTCCAGTGTCTGCGCACGGACAGGGCGCTGAGGGCAGAGGCCTCTGGGTGCCCATGTTTCCTGGGCAGGGCTCTCCCCCTTCCAGCACAAAACCGCCACACACAGGGCCTTCGGAGGCCTGGCGGGGACCTGGCCACGTGCTGGGTCCCGGTCTCGCCTCCCCAAGTCGGGAGCTCAGCTCTTGCGGAAGCCCTGGGCACTCCTCGTGCAGGCCACGGTGCCCAGGCCCACTGTGTCTCGGAGCCTGCCCGCCCTGGTCGCCACTGGCCCGGACGCCAGCGTGACCACCGGCGTTGTCCTCACCGGCCGCCAGCCCTGCCCACCACGCGGGGCGTGACCACGTGCTAATGGCTCCGCCACCCGCTCTGCGTCGGAATCTCGCGCGTGCGCACACAGGACCCGCCAAGGGGGAGGACCCGCTTCCGGTGGCGAGGAGGGCGGGAGCGGACGCACCGGAAGGAGGCTGCGTGGCTGCCCCCTCGGGGTTGCGGGGCCGGGGCGCCCCTGAGCTGCCTGCTCGCCCTGCTCAGCCAGGCCAGGGCTTCCGCGGGGCTGATTGCATGCGTGGGCAGCGAGGCCCAGCACTGTCCCCTGGGCGCGCAGGCCGAAGGCGGGGCCCGCGTGGGGTGCGGCGCACGCGCTCCGTGCCCTGTTGCAATTGCCCGGCCCTCGCGGGTGTCCCTGGCGGGGCTTCCCGGTGCCCCTCTGCAGTCGGCGTCTGCCTCGTGGTGATGTCGCGCCGTTGCAGAGCTGCGCGACTCTTAGCGTGCACCTTCTGGTGTTCCTCCGCGGCCTCCATGCTTGCAAGTCCATTCCCGAGAGAAGACACTGCCGCGCAGCCTCCGCTTCTCCGGGGTGGCGTTCTTCCGTCGTCACCCGGCCCGGCCCAGCCCCGCTGGTCCTCCGCGGCCGCCTGGCCTGGGCCCGCCCCGCAAGCCCGCAGCGGGGCGAGGTGCTCAGCACCCGGCAGGCCGGAGCTGGAAGCCCCCTCCCCTGTGCCTGTCCCGACGTGGGGCCGCTCGGCTGCGTCACCATTGCAGCGGTGCCAATCACGGCCCCCAGCCCCGCGTCCCCGCCACGGGCCAGACGCTCTTCCCTGGGATGCTCGGAGGCCCATGCCCGGTCACAGAGAACCCGAGACGAGGCCGAGAGCCAGGGCCAGCCGGCAACATCGCAGGAGCACCTGGATTGAGCCCTGTCTGCAGCCAGGGCTTCCGGCCTCACTGCCGACCTCCTAGGATGGCAGAGGTGACCGCGGCCTCGCACAGCCTCGTCCTGTAGTTGGCGAAGCCAGGCTCCCAGAAGGGGAAGGATAGTGAGTTGTCGCCTGCCCGGAGGGAGAGAGAACTTGCGCCCACCGGCCAGTGGCCTGAGCTGTGCCGTGGCCTCAGCACTGGAGAGCTCGCTGCTGCCGATCTGTTGCCTTCGGCTGTGTAGCCGGGTGGGAGCCGTCGTGCAGCCGAGGGGAGGCGCCGCTGGCGGGGATGCTGGTGGTCCCGACCAAGGCGGCGTGTCCTGGGTGCTACCTGTGTTCCAGGCAGCGGGCTGGACAGCAGTAGCTTAACCCGCAGGCGCCACCTCCCCGTGAGACAGTTGCTATGGAGACCCCCAAGTTACCAGCCAGGAAACTGCGGAGCAGTTGGGGAACTTTCCAGGGGTCACAGTGCAGTGGAGCCACACACGTGGGCCGAGCCGGGTCGGGCCTGACCCCGAGCCCAGGGCCTGAGCTCCTGCGTGGCCCACGGGGCTGGGGGTGGGAGGGGAGGCCAGGGGCAGGGCTCTGCTCCCCAGGGCGGCCCTTGGGAGGCCTACCCAGAGCTTCTAGTTTTTCAAAAGAAGCTGGAAATCGGGATTTTTACATGAAATTCATTTATTTTTGAATGTTGGCAACAAATTCAGATTTTTTTTTTTTAAAGCATTGCACAAGCCAATGAAAACCACATTCGCGAGCCAGGAGATTGGATTCTCCTGCGTTTCTCTCCTCTTTGTGGGGCTGGGGGAGGGCGCTGTGATCCTGGGGTCTCTGTCCGTGCCACGGCAGGAGAGCTGACCCCCCACAACCTGGGCATGGACTCCCCCCACCGCAGGTGTTCGCGCCCGAGGGTCCAGGACTTGCCAGGCTGTGCCAGGCTGTGCCGGGGGCGTGGAGCAAGACTGATTGTCCAGTCTCACAGGCCAGGAAATGGAGACCAAGTGAGGCAGCCAGGGCCGCTCGCGTCCGTCCGTCCCTGGCCGAAAGCGCTGCTGGGACGGAAGCAGCCCCTGGCGGAGCTGCTGCCACGTGCTAGCCAATGGTGGCCACTGGCTCAGGGGAGGGAACGGCTGCGGCCGGCGCAGGACGGAGCCCCGCCTTTGCCGGGGCGCTGAGCCTCAGTGTTGTCACCTGTATAGTGGGGGCAGGAGCAGCTCCCAGAACCGGAAAGCTGGGTGCACGGTCGGCCCCACACTCGCTTCCTTGGCTTCCCGTCGGTCCAGGACACAGCCCAGAGCTGGGGAAGGGCCTCGCTTGCTCCCCACACCTGGGCACGGTCCTTCCTGCTCGCTCCGGGCCGCTCTACCCTACCCGGTCTGCCCCGAGAGCAACCTGGTCACCTGTCCGAGTAGACCAGCGGGGAAAGGCACGGGAGCCGGCTCTGGGACCAAAGGGCTGGGCCCACGCCCACAAAGCCAGCTCAGCTCGGGGCCTCTGGGGGCAGAGAGAGGCCCCCGGAGGCTCTCGGGACACAGATAGGGACCCTGGGAAGGCCCCGTGACCCTCCTGCCCGCAGGGTGGGCCCCGGCACACACTCCACCTGCTGGTCACGGTGCCCTGCCCTTCTCCCCTCAGCACCTGCGAGAAACCCCCCACGACGTGCCCTGCTCTCAGATTTGGGACGGGGGCAGACAGGCCAGAGAGGGTGAACGCTTTCTGCAGGGTCCCCCAGCACGCACACGCTGGCCGCTGCAGCCTGGGGCGTGGACTTGTGGGGGTGCAGCTGCTCGGTGGGGGTGTCCCTGTGTCCCCGTGGCTCCTCTGACCTGTCCACGGCTCCAGAGCCTCACGCGGGGCCTGCAGACCTGGGGCGGTCCCGCTGCGGGAAGCTGGGAGTCTGGCCCTGCGGTAACCCTTCGCCCTGTGCCCCAGTGTCTCTGCAGCTCCGGGTTCTCCTCTCTGAGGGGCCGGGGCACAGGGATGCGCAGTGCATCCGAGCCGGGACCGGGGGCCGGGGCCAGGCTGTGTCACCCCTCACGCAGAGCTGAGTCTGCTCCCGACCCTCCCCGTCCTCCCCAGGTAGGGTGCAGGGGCCTGCACCTGCCTCCAGCCCGGGGTGGCAGCCTCGTCCTGGGCCTGGAGCGGGCGGCTGGGCCTTGTGGGAGCCGCCCCAAGCTTCCCCGGAGCCTCTGCCTTGGGGGGACGTGCGGACCCCCTCTCCAGCCGTGAGGTCAGCCCCAGAGCAAGGCTCTCCCTCATCTCCGTTCAGCTCTGGGGTTCCCAGCTCTGCATCTCATCTCAGGAGCCGCCTCCCGCGGGGAGTCACTCAGCCTTCGTTCCTCATCCACCGGTCCACCTCCAACAGGAGTGACGGAGGCTGAACCCGGGGGCCGCACAGGGCGGGGCTGAGGTCAGCGGGGGAAGCCACGAGGCAGATCTACAACCTTGTATGAGGTGGACCTTGTGGCCAGAGCTGCCTGGAACAGAGCCTGCTCTTGCCAGGTAGTGAGCTCTCTGCTCCCAGAGGCTAACGGGGCTAGCAGGAGAGGACCTGCACTAGGTTCTTAGACCATGAATCTCCCTTCTAGAACTTTCTCCAAAAGCCACCCCCTAAGACATGGTCTTTTTTTTTTTTTTTTTTGATAGAGTGGACAGTGAGAGACAGAGAGAAAGGTCTTCCTTTTCTGTTGGTTCACCCCCAAATGGCTGCTATGGCCGGCGCACCATGCTGATCCGAAGCCAGGAGCCAGGTGCTTCCTCCTGGGCTCCCATGGGGTGCAGGGCCCAAGCACTTGGGCCATCCTCCACTGCCTTCCCGGGCCACAGCAGAGAGCTGGACTGGAAGAGGAGCAACCGGGACAGAAGCCGGCGCCCCAACCAGGACTAGAACCTCGTGTGCCGGCGCTTCAGGCGGAGGATTAGCCTATTGAGCTGCGGCGCCGGCAAGACATGGTCTTAGCAGGCCCCATTTGGGGCGGAAAGAAGGGAAGGCCAGGTGCTGAGACCAGCTGCCTCCTGGGTCCCAGCTGCCAGACGACCTGATCCCAGCCGGGGGGGGGGGGGGGGGGTGTGTGTGTGGGGGGTTGCCACAGCGTCCCCGGGTGCCGGGCCCAGCCTTGGTGGGTGCGTGTGGGAGCCGGGACCAGATGTGGGGATGGGCAGCTTCTCGGGGCCCAAGGCCCTGTGCCCCAGCCATGAGGCAAGTGGGAGGGAGCTCGGCAGGGGGCGCTCAGCCGCTCCTGGGAGACTCACTCCGCCCGCGTCCCAGTCACATCAGACCTGCGTGTGGTGTGCAGACGCCCACACGGAGACACGCCCTCCGGGAGCAGGCAGGCGGGGCGCTGGGCGGGAGCCGCTTCCTGCCCTTCCCCTGGGCGGAGCCCGCCCGCCCTGCGCCCGGTCACCTCTGGAGCCCAGGCCTGGCACACAGGAGGTGCTGAGTGACAGAGACTGTGGACGAGTGACTCCTCGCTCCTGCAGCCTGCTGTGTGGTCAGCTCCCCCGGTCAAGGGCAGGAGACGCCCTGGGGCGGGGGCCCAGCGCTGCAGGTGTCTGTGTCCACCTGCCCCCCCCTGCCCGCGGAGGCGGAGCTCAGCAGGTCACTGCTCCCTTCTAACGGGGTAGCCGCCCCCACAAGCACCTGGCCTGGACGCTTGGCAACTTCAAGCCACCGCGTTCCAGAGCCGCGGACTGCAAACTCCGGAAGCTGTGGCCAGTGAGTTTTAGACCCCCAAAGAGCTCAAAGCACAGCTCTGGGGTCTCAGGGCTGCCCACAGAGCTGGGGGAGCCCTGCTCCCACTGCCTGGCTCCCGGGCTTCAGAGTGGGGAGAGAGCTTTGAGTCCATCCCAGTCCTGTTTGTCAGAAGAGGAAATAGGCTCAGAGAGGGTGAGTGTCTGGCGCGGGGTTGCACAGCAAGTTAGTAGAAGCCGTGAGAGCAGAACCTTGCGCCCGTCCGTGCAGGGCTGGAGGCAGCAGGGGAGGCAGAGCAGGGAACGTCTGGCCACTGCGAGGATGTTCTAGAGAACTGTTTCTGAAAAACCAGACTGGAAGGAAGGGGAAGAGGGTGCTGGCTGCCGTTGTTTGCAGCCTGCCTCCGTCTGGGCGCCCGCTCTCCACAGGCTCCAGCTCTGCCGCCCACGGCTTCCTAAAACGGTCTCTGCGAGCTGGTTCCAAAGGGGACGGCAGAGCGTGCGCTGAGGGGAGGGCCAGCTGCAGCGCTGCACAGGCGTGGGCGCCCCCAGCGACCCAGCCCCTTCCCATGGCCACCCTTGTTCCCCAGACAGCAGGGGACAGACGGGGTGCAGCTCCCTCAGAGCAGGTTGTTTTTCCTTCTTAAAAAGCCAATTCAAAGGGCAGGCACTGTGGCGTAGAGGGTGAAAGCCGCCGCCTGCAGGGCTGGCATCTCCTATGGACACCTGTTCGAGTCCCGGCTGCTCCACTTCTGATCCAGCTCCCTGCCGATGTGCCTGGGAAAGCAGTGGAAGATGGCCCAGGTGCTTGGGCCCCTGCACCCACGTGGGAGACCCAGAAGAAGCTCCTGGCTCCTGGCTTCAGCCTGGTCCAACTCTGGCATTGTGGCCATATGGGGAGTGAACCAGCGGATGGAAGACCCTCTCTCCCTGCCTCTGCCTCTGTCTATCTTTCAAATGAATACATTTTAAATAAAGAAATTATATAATAATACAGATCCATCATAAAATAAAAGAAAACTAAGATCGCCTGCAATCAGCCCTTAATGAAGCAACCAGGAACTTCTGGACCAGGTGGGGGGTGGGGTGGGAGGTGCACTGCCCCCTTGAGGCTCTGTGAGGCGCTGTGGCTCACCTAGTCTGGCCCTGCCTGGCAGTTGCCGGAGGGACTCCAATAGATCCGTAGCAGGCTGATTTTTTTAAAAATGTATTTATTTTATCTGAAAGGGTTAGGGAGAGACACAGAGATCGTCCACCCGCTTGGTTCACTCCCCAGATGACCTCAATGCTAGCTCCGGGCCGGGCCGACGCCAGGAGTGTCTTCCCAGTCTCCCACGTGGGTGCCAGGGCCCAGGCACTTGGGCCGCCTTCCACTGCTTCCCCAGGTGCATTAGCAGGGAGCTGGACTGGAAGCGGGGCAGCCGAGACTTGAGCCAGTGCCCGGAATGCTGGTGCCACAGCGCTGGCCCCTGGCAGGCTCATTTCTAAGGTGTTAATTTTGTACGGCCCACAAATGATGCTGCAGAAACCCAGGGGGCCCTTGCCAGAAAAGATGCGTGTCCTCCCAGGCCTGGCCCAGACCACGTCGAAGACAGAGGGCTCCGTGGGCACATGGCGCTCCCGCCCTGCTCTCCCGGCCCGGCACGGGGCTTAGCGGCTGCAGGCAGCCCACGGGGGGCTGCACCTCCCTGAGTCCAGCCGGTCCGGTCCCCGGAGGGAAAACAGCTCGTGCCCACTGCTGCGTCCGAGAGCCTCGTGCTGTGCAGTCTGGGGGCCACGTCTTCGCGGTCTCTGTGTGATCCCTTTGGGACAACCTCCTGGGGCTGGGATTGCCGATCCGAGTTTGTGCTTGATAAAAACAGAATGCGAAATTCATACTCCCCATCCTTTCTGTGGGGAGCAGGTAGTAATTGTGTAGCAAAGAAAAACTGGAACATGCAAGAAGGGGAAAGGACACGGGTACATTCCCACACCTCCCTCCCAAGATGTGGGCACGTGAGTGCATGTATGTGGACACGTGTGCCTGTATGTGGACATGTGAGTGCCTTGTGTGGACACATGTGTACCTGTCTGTGGGCACATGTGTGCCTGTATGTGGACACATGTGTACATGCCTGAGGACCGTGTGCCTTGTATGGGTACATGTGTGCATGTCTGTGGGCACATGTGTGCCTTGTGTGGACATGTGTGTACATGTCTGTGGGCACGTGTGTGCCTGTGTGTCTGTTTTGTGGGACTACACCGTTCACGCCGTTCTGTACCACTTTGGCCGTTTGTTCACGTTGATAAACGTCCGTCGGCAGCACCAGCCCTGTCTCCACACGGGGTTAGATCATGGGCTCTGCACCCTGGCCCGACCGCTGCTGCTCTCGACTTTGCCCTGTACTTGGGGACACACCTTCCTCCTTGTCCACTTCCGTCCCCACGCTCCATCATCACGGCGCGGCCCACACGGAGGAGGCCAAGCCGATTTGGGCGCCAGCTGGAGGCGAGGATCCCGCGCCAGGCTCGGGCGTCCCTGCTGCCTCTAACTCTTGCTCCTCGGTGAGTTCCTGGGGGAACAAATCCCTGCTCGAGTACCGTGGCGCCAGGGACAGGAGACAAGGCACGGAGGCCCCGGGAGACGCCCTGACGCCCCCACGCCGGCCCCCCGTCGTGGCTCACCTCTCTCGGGGACCTCTTTCTGCTCTCCCCCGACCACCCCAGCTGGAGGCAGGGAGGCAGGGCGGGCAGTGGCTGGGATCTGTGGGCCACCCCCTTCCACCAGGGGGCACAGAGTCCGCCTTTGGCCCCTTCGGCTTGGGGCAGAGAGCAGGGCTGTTCCCGTGTGGTCTGTCCATACGCGGGAGGTATGGCACTGCCCTCGGTCTCAGGAGATGGGTGCCGTCATCGCCCCCACTTCACAGATGGACACACGGAGGCACAGAGAAGTTAAGCGACTGGGCCGGAGCCCAGGGGCAGCAGGTGGCGGAGCTGGACTTGGGGCCTGTGACCGCCACACCCAGCCGAACCCTCACCAGGCTCTGGGGAGCCTTGCCTGGCTTCTGTCTGTTCCAGCTGTGTCAGCCGACACCACGGTGCCTAGCTCAGCCAGCGGGCCGGAGGCACAGCACCCGGCGGGAGGCACTGGTGTGGGGCGGAGATAGGGCCGGAGACCTGGAGTCCAGCTGCGGGGCCAGTCCCAGCACTGCACGCCTCTGAGCGGCGCCCTCCTCCTGGGGCGGGGCCGGACCTCCATGGCTGCTGCTGTTATCCCATCACCCAAGGACACCATCGGGATTTAGCTCTGGGTCCCCACGCCTCCTCGCGGCCGCAGCTAGGGGCTTGCCCAGGCTGCCCTCGGCCCCAGGCTGGGAGCCAACCTGTAGCCACCCGGCCGCGCGCCAGCCCCCGCCGGCTCCCGGTCCCTCCTCCACCTGCTCTGCGTTTCCATAGGAACGGGAGGGAGGCGGGGGCTGGGTCCTCCCCCACGGAAGGGAACTTCACTGGGGCTGCTGGGGAGCCGCTGGCAGCGCCTGGCAGAGCTCCCCGGCCCCCCCGCGAACAGCATGTTCCTCCGACCGTTATTTTTAATGCATTTATCCTGCGCTTAATTTATCCGGCATTGTGATCAGATTTAGCCGAGCGCGCGCGCAGCACGCTGGCCGCCCTGCATATTCATGAGCGGGTTCATTCATGCCGCTGCCTGGAGAGAACGCGGGGCGGGTGGCAGCGGGCAGCGGCTGGAGCGCGGGGTGCACGCGCAGCCAGGGCTGCAGGGCCCCGGCCGAGGGCGCGCGCGGTGCGTGGGCGGTGGGTGTCGCTGGCCGAGGTGCTGGAGCCCAGCTGCGTGTGGGCCTCGCCTCTGCCGGCGCTGGTGATGTCACGTGGCCTCCCGGTTCCGTGTTCTGCAACGCCCACTGCCCGGCGGCCCGCGAAGGCCCCAGCGAGGGAACGGCCCCGAGTGGCCGCCGTGGGTGCTCAGTGGCTCTCACGGTCGCCACGACCGTCGCTGCCCAGCAGAGGATCCTGCGGCTCTGGCTCCTGGGGGAGGGACAGGATGGAGTGTGGGTTGTGGGTCCGTCCTGGCCTGTGCCTGCCCCTTGAGGGAGCCCAGCAGGTCAGCGCCCACCCCCCACACCCCCAAGAAGGCAGGACAAGCCCGAGGAAGCTGTCCAATCTCCAGGAGGGGCCGTGGGCGCGGCCAGGTGTGCACACCCCTGCTGGGCACATGGGGAGGCTGGGCTCTTGGCTCTGGAACCCT
Organism: Sylvilagus floridanus; assembly: GCA_949820135.1. Classification (NCBI taxonomy): domain Eukaryota; kingdom Metazoa; phylum Chordata; class Mammalia; order Lagomorpha; family Leporidae; genus Sylvilagus; species Sylvilagus floridanus. The sequence goes on from OX463231.1 coordinate 108,625,127, forward strand.
CTGGCCCATGGGGACCTCCACGGGGACTCAGTTCATTCACTCATCCACTCTGCCCACCCCGTGCGGGGTGCTGGGGGAAGCAGGCCCCGGGTGGGGAGCCGCCAGGGTCTTCAGATGAGGACACAATGACTATGTGGAAGTTCTAAAGTGGAGGAAGTTGCCACTGCTGGGGAATCAAGGTGGGCTTCCTGGAGGAGACAGCATTCAGCCTGAAACTTGAAAACATGGCTGTAAGAAGATAGGAGGGAAAGAAAAGGACTCTTGGGGCCCTAAGGACAGCAAAGGCAGGGGCGTGGCCCAGGGAGCTCAGCTGGGCAGGTGGTGGCCCCCAGGACGATGTCCGGTCCGAGGTCCCGAGTGGGGCTCACACACCTGTGAGCACACAGGAGTCTGGAGGACGCTCCTGGTTAGTCTATAATTAAATCAGCACAGGAGCCACCAAGTCTCAGAGAGCCAGGGAAGGAAAGCCCAGAGGCCTGTCAGGTGGCCCAGGGCCAGGCCGGGCACTCGTGCAGGGTTCCCACCACTCGCGTGGTGAATCCCCTGGCAGTGCCGTGAGGGGCGTGGCTATGGTTTACTCCCATTTCACAGATGGAGAAACTAAGGTGCAGAGAGCAAGAGCCGGCCTGGTCAGGCACGTGAGTTTGTGTTTAAAGACTTATTATGTGTTTACTTTGAGCGGCAGAGCATCAGCGCGCGAGAGAGATCTTCCACGCACTACTTCACTCCCCAAATGTGCACAGCAGCCAGGGCTGGGCCAGGCCGAACGTGGGAGCCGGGAGCTTCATCCAGGTCTCCCACGTGGTTGGCGGGGGCCCCAGCACTGGGCCGTCTTCTGCTGCTTTCCCAGGTGCATTAGCAGGGAGCCGGCTTGAACGCAGAGGAGCTGGGACTGGAACTGGCGCCCTGATGTGGGGTGGGGCGTCCCGAGTGACAGCTCAACCCGCTGCACGCCAGCCGTGGGTGTTAGCATCAAAAGACCTGGGCACAAGGTTCCCTGGTGCCCCTCGGCGGCCGCGTGGCCTCGGCTCCTTCGTCTGTGTCGGAGCCCAAACCCTGAGGTGTCCGGCGGTGCTAGGATGGAAGGAGGCAGCTGGCGCTCATTGCCGGGTGCTCGGCGGGCCGGGCCGCTCTGTCCTGGTTCCTTCTGTCTACATCGCTCTTACTAGAGTGTGGACTCCCAGGGACAGGGCCCACGTCCGTCCTGCTCATCACTGGGACCCCGCTACCTGTCACTCAGTGGTGTCCAGTAAGTTCTTCCTGTTTGAAGATTTGTTTAAAAGACAGAGTAAGAGGGAGAGTGAGCTCCTCCATGCACTGGTTCACTCCCCAAATGGCCGCAACGGCCGGAGCTGCGCCTATCCAAAGCCAGGAGCCAGGCACTTCTTCCAGGTCTCCCACGTGGGTGCAGGGGGCCAAGCACCTGGCCCGTCTCCACTGCTTTCCCAGGTGAGACAGCAGAAGTGAAGCAGCCGGGACTTGAACCGGAGCCTGTATGGGATGCCAGCCTCGCAGGCGGCAGCTTTACCCGCTACGCCACAGCGCTGGCCATGCATCTATGCCGGTAGCTGGCGAGGCGCCATGTTAGGTAGTATTCGATCCTGTTTTCTCTGTGTTCTGCTTTGCACGAAGGGATTCAAGGACACAAGTGTTACTGTCTTCGTGGTTATGAGCCCTGTGGTTCAGGGCTGGTTCTTCCTTGAGTAGATTCAGGAACAGTCTAGAAAGGTGCAGGGTTCACTGGTGGCCGCTAGGAGGTGAGGAGGGGACCTGGCATCTGGAGGGACGTCTGGGGACAGCTGCAGGGACCTGCGGGCTGCCCAGCGAGCTGCAGGCGGGGACCCTGGCAGGCTCCCTTGCTCTCATCCTGTGGGAAGCTGTGGCCTCTGGGTGGCTCTTGGGGGTCTTGGGCTGCAGCCCACCTGGAGCAGATGGGGTCTGAGGGCCTCTGCCGTTGAAGACTGCCCAGGACCTGGGGCCGGGGTCTGCAAGCTCTGTGTTGCCACCCGAGGTCTCTGGCCCAACCTCCTGGCAAGGACCTGGAGTCTCCCAAAGATTCCCTAGAAATGAGGTCAATTTGCGTGGGCTCAAAGTATTCCTGGGTGGGGTAGCAGCTCCAGGCACCGCCTGGGACGCCTGCGGCCCACATGGGAGTGCCTGGGGTCGACTGCTGGCTCCGCTCTGGTCCAGCTCCTGGGAGGCAGCAGAGGCTGGCCCGAGCACTTGATCCCTGTCACCCACATGGGAGACCCGGCTGGAGTTCCAGGCTCCTGGCTTCAACATAGCCTGGCCCAGGCTGCTGTAGGCATTTGGGGAGTGAACCAGAGGATGGAAGCTCTTTTTCGACATCTCGAATAAATAAGTAAAATTAAAGCATTTCTCTGCCTTTCAAATAAACACGTAATTTTTTTAACAAAGTGTCCTCACCACGGTGTCGCCCCCCCCCCCTCGCGTTTCTGAGCCAAAGGTCAAGGAACAGAAAGCTCCCTGCAGCCCCCCCAGACCCCAGGCCACCGGGTGGCGGGTGCCTGAGTGCATCCCTCCCTGTGCACAGGGTGTGACACGGATGCCCCACGTGCCAGAGGCCGTGTGCCCTGCCAGGCCTGGAGGGGCCTTGGGGGCGCTGGTGGCCATGGTGACTGCTGGGGGCTGCATGGAGCCCATGGTGCCAGGACTTCATTCCCCAGGCGCCACGGGAGACTCCTCACCCTCGAGCGCAGCCCCAAGTGTCGCCTCCGTCCCCTCCTGGACTCACTCCTCACAGCCCCAGTAAATGAGCCGCTGCCTGAGCCGCATCCCAGGATCTACCCAGCCTCAGACCAGAGCCGCAGGGGCTCTGCCAACCCCCACTGATTCTGTATTTTATTTCTTCTCATTCTTTGTGAAAGGCAGACAGACCAACAGGGACAGACGGACAGAGATCTTCCATTTGGTTCGCCCTCCAAATGTCTGCAACAGCCAGGGCCGGGCCAGGCTAAAGCCAGGAACCTGAAGCTCCATCTGGATCGCCCACGCAGGTGTGGGTAAGTACTTGAGCCTCCCTAGGTGCGTGTTAGCAGGAAGCTGGATCAGAAGTGGAGGAGCTGAGACTCGGCCGGGTACTGATGTGAGATTTGGGTGTCCCTCTCTCAGCTCACGTATGTCGGAAGAGCTGGCTGGGCGCCCCAGCAGGGGCACCCTGCAGCATCCCCCCAGCCTGTGGGCCTGAGGGGAGACGTGGCATCCTCTGGGGTCCGGGCTGCAGAAAGCCTCACCACACCCCTTCCTGCTACCTGCGTTCGGAACGTTGTCGTCTGCAGCTGAGACCGAATGAAACCTTGACTCTCAGGGGAGTTTAACCCTGGCCGTGGGTTAGCGAGCGCACTTCGCGGGACGAGGGCCCCTGCAGGCCGAGTCGAGGTGGTTTACAACGTGCAAACTGACCGCATCTGTGTTTGGTACGGCTGCGTGTGCAGCCCGTGAAGCGGGGCTCGTGCTACTGGACCAGAGGCCCGGAGGGAGCGTGGCCTGCTTGTCTGTTAGGTTAGCACGCTGTTCTCGAACCGCTCCCTGTGTTAACCCCTTAGGCCTTCGTTCATGGGCTGCTTTGTTCCTTTCCGTTCACTTTGTACTCGCTTTTTTCCCTTCACTGAATTTTGCATTTGTTATGGGAAAAAAAAAAAGAGAGAGAGAGATGGGCATCCCAAGCAGTGACTTAGCTCCTGCACCAGCCGCCTGCCCCCCACCCCGTGGGCTTTACAGAGGTCAGGGTCTGTGGTACCCTGTCCTGGCCACAGGCAGTGGGACGTGGGGGCCAGGAGCTCCGAGGAGGAGGAGAAAGAGGCGACAGAGCCCCCCCACCCGATACCTTGCATGAGGACTCTATGCGGGACCAACGAATAAGCGCCTACTGTATACTGAGGATTAAAAGACCAAATATGAGAGGGGACGCCCTTGCCTGCAGGTCGGCCGGGGTCTGCTTGGTGGCGGGGAGGAGTGAGCGCGTGGGTAGGGGTTTGGGGGGGCTGAGAAGAATGTGGGAGGACTCAGGTGAGTCCCTCAGTTCACTGGACACTCACTTATGGAGCACTGACTGTATACAGGGCACGGTGTTAGGGCCTGTGGACGGAAGAGGGGGGCAGCTTGCAGCCACACTCAGAGAGAAGGAAAAGTGACGCTGCCATTTCTCAGGCTCACCGCGTCCTAGGCGCTTTCCGTGGGGGCCCCGGAAGGCACAGGGCCGGCCGCAGCCCAGATCTGTGGATCCCCACCCCCAGCACTATTTTTTCCACCCCAGTCAGACCAAGGTCTGTGGCTTTTGTCTTAAATACCCACTGAGTGAACCAGTTTATAAAAGAATAGAACGAGGCCAGGCTCACAGAGGCCAGAGCTCCGAGAGCGCCTCCCCGGGACCCCCGCCTGTAGGGGATCCAGGACACCTGGAAGCTGACCTCATTTCACCCTGGAGAGGCAGGCGAGGGGGCGCGGGGCCCCCAGCCTCAGAAGTGCACTGAGCAGCTTCACCCCCGAGGCCCCACCGGCAGCCGCTGGCAGAGCGCTTTCTGCCCTGATACGCGAAGAAAGCCTGGCTCTGGAGCTCGGGCGTGGACGGAGCGTCGAGACTCCCGACACTGGGGGTCCGCAGTCTGGAGAGGCTCGGTGGGCATGCCGGTCTCATCTGGGAGGGCTTCATGGTGAGGGAGGCGCGCGGGCTGGACTGCTGGCGTGTGTGCACTCCTGTGGCTGTGCTGTGGGCCGTGGCCCCTCCGTGGGCATTGGAGGCCGTCTCTCCCCATGGGCTAAGTGGGATATTCGTCACAGTACGGTGGCTGGGTGCTGAGGGCCAAGCGGAAGCTCGGTCGCCTTCCGCGGCCTGACCCTGGCCTTGCCTCAGCACAAGCCCACTTCCTCTCGGCAGCTGGCCTGGGAACCACAGAGATGGCCTTGGACGTCTTGGGCCACAGATGATCGCCGTGAGAGTGCTTGGACCCTGGCTGTGCAGTGGCTGTGAGCAGAGAGAACGAGCAGCTTCGCCCGTCCTTTATCTCACCCCACCTATAATCTCAGTCACTTCCACTGCGACTCAATGTCCTCATCTGTAAAATGGGGTCATATTATAAACTCCATGGGATTGTTTGAAAACAGTGAACAACGCCAGCCCCTGCCTTTCACATAAGTAAAGAAATCTTTTTTAAAAAATTACCTAGAAGGGCCACAGCTGTGGTATAGTGGGTAAAGCTGCTACCTGCAATGCCAGCATCCCACAGGGGTGCTGGTTTGAGTCTCGGCTGCTCCAGTTCCAATCCAGCTCCCTTCTAATGCCCCTGGGAAAGCAGAGGAAGATGGCCCAAGTCCTTGGGCCCCTGCACCCGCGTGGGAGACCTGGATGAAGTTCCTGGCTCCTGGCTTTGGCTGGCACGGCCCCAATCATTGTGGCCATTTGGGGGAGTGAACCAGCAGATGGAAGGTCAATTGATCAATCTCTCTCTCTCTCTCTCTCTCTCTCACACACACACACACACTCTGTTTTTCAAATACATAAAAATCTTTTTAAAAATTACCTAGAGTAGTGCCCAGCACACATTAAACACTCGACACACATGGCCTCGTAGTGTGAGTACTACCGTGACAGCCACGCAGGCATGCCCCTGGCGTCTCTACTCCATCCATCTGTCTTTTCATTTATTCAACAGTGCACTTGAATCATATGCACATTTAACTTACTTGAATTCAACCATATTCTTAGCCAAAAAAGGGAGGGAAGACTCATTTAAATATTACTTGACTTGGAGCTGGTGTTTGGATGCCAACGTCCCACATGAGCCCCGGGTCAGGGCCAGCTGCTGCACTTCCGATCCAGCTCCCTGCTAACGCACCTGGGGAAGCAGAGGAAGGAGCCCAAGTGCTGGGGCCCCTGCCACCCACGTGGGAGACCTGGATGGAGTTCCAGGCTCCCAGCTTTGGCCTGGCCCAGCTCCAGCCACTGCAGCCACCTGGGGAGTGAAGCAATGGGTGGAAGATTTCTCTCTCTCTCTCTCTGTAACAACTTTGCCTTTCAAATAAATCTATAAAAACATGAGTTGACTCCTCCTGCCGTTGCACTCAATGGGCAGTCTGAAGTGAGCTGCAGGACTTCCCAAGTCATTACCGGGAGCACCTCACTCCACAGGATGGTGACAGCAAGCCTGCCACTCTGCCAGGAGTTCGCTGGCCCACAGGGCCCTGTTCCCACCCACGGTCCCCAGCTCATTCTGCTCTCCTGCCTGCGGGACGGGCTCTGCTCTCTGTGAGAGCCCTGGCCAGCCCCCCCCCGGGAAGCACACATATGGGGAGACCTGGCCCCTGCCCTCCACGTGCTCATGGTCGGGGCCAAGGTCAAAGGGACAGACACGGAAATAGGTGCCATTGAAAGAACAGCACGCTGGCAGTGAGAGCCGGGGGAGCACCTGGGCCTATGGCTGCTGGCGGCGAGGCAGGAGGAGCCGCAGGCAGGGTTCACCTAGGAGTGGCGTAAAGTCCCGGGGAGCCGGCCGAGGCAGCATCCATACAGTCTTCACTGCCCGATGACAGGGCGGGGCTTCAGCCCCGAGGGGCGGGCATGGGTGGGAGGGGCCACATTCTGTTCTCAGTCGATCACTCTGGCCTCTGCAGGACCAGTCCAGGAGGCACAGCACCACCGGCTTCCAGTGAGTTCCAGGGGGTGGGGCCTCTGGGCAAGCAGCCCTGGAGGGAGCAGGGAGGGTCCTGTTTCCCACTTTGCGTCTGGGGTTCCTGGTGTTGTGCCCCCCTAAGTGTTCCGTGTCTGAGCACGAGGAGGCGAACCAGGCCACGGGTTCTGGTCCCACAAAGCCCACAGCTGCCGGAAATGGCTGCTCACCGACTCAGGCGTCTGAGCTCTTCGCTTTGTCTCTGGTGGTTATTTTTCTTGTAAAGGTTTATTTGAAATGCAGAGTGACAGAAAGAGGGACAGAAACACACACACACACACACACACACACACAGTCTTTCATCGGCCCCCAAATGCCCATAGCAGCCAGGGCTGGGCTCGGCTACAGCCAGAAGCCAGGAGCTCCACGGGGTCTCCCATGCGGGTGGCAGGGTCCTGAGGACGTGGGCCCTCTTCTGCTGCTTTCCCAGGCCATTAGCAGGGAGCTGGGTCCGTGGCAGGGTAGCCAGGACTTGGGCCAGAAGCAGCGCTCCCAGGTGGGATGCGGGGTTGCAGCTGGCGGCTTCACCCCCTGCGCCACAACGGTGCCGGCTCCTATTTGCTGCTTCTTAAATTTCTGCTCCTTGGGGTTCGTTTTGACTGCGCAGTCTGAGGACTTGCGTCTCGTCAGCACCCGGAAGCTCTCGGCTGTTCCCCGGCACCCAACGAGCGCTCCCGGGAACTCGGGCGGACTCGCTCGGCCCTGTGCGGTGGCCTCTGTGTCTGCCACGTTTCCCTCTTTCTCCGCTGTGTCCTGGGCGTCTCTCCAGATCCCAGGTTGCGTGTTTTTCTCTGCAGCCGGAGTTAACCTGCTGTTTGACAGTTCCAAGAGCTTTAAAATTTGAATTACTATTTTTAAAAAAATGTCTGGACATTTGGCTTGGATCTTTTTCAAATCTGCTTGTTCCTTCTGCAGTCTCTTGTTGCTTGTTCATCCTTTTAACTTCCTCTGTTGTTTCTCCGAACACCCTGAGCATGTCTATTTCACATTTTGAATGCTGTAGCACCGACCTCCAAAGCCATGAGGGTCCGACTCTATCGTCTGCTGCTGCTTCCGCCTTGTTCAGGGTGGCCAGTTTCTGGAATGCTTTTAATTTTATTTATTTTTTAAAACATTTATTTATTTACTTGATAGACACAGTTACAGACAGAGAAAGGGAAAGAGAGAGAGAGAGGTCTTCCATCCGCTGGTTCACTTCCCAGATGGCTGCAATGGCCGGAGCTAAGCCAATCCGAAACCAAGAGTGAGGAGCTTCCTCCAGGTCTCCCACAGGGGTGCAGAGGCCCAAGCACTTGGGCCATCTTCTACTGCTTTCCCAGGCCAAAGTAGAGAGCTGGATCAGAAGTGGAGCAGCCGGGACTTGAACTGGTGCTCATATGGGATGCCGGCACTGCAGATAGCGGCTTCACCTGCTCCGCCACAGCGCAGGTCCCTGAATTTTATTTTAATTCCCAGCAGCACCCCTGTCCGTGAGAATGCCCTGATGACCGGGGGTGGGTTCTGTTCTGAGCACCTGGGAGCATCGCAGCTGCTTTCGAAGGCTGCAGCACACCCCACAGGAAGCGAGGCCTGCAGTCTGGGGCTCGGCTCAGCGCTGTATTCTGTTTTTCGCTTGCACTGCACTGCTCTGAAGGCAGCACGCGTCTGATAAAGCACTGTCGTCTTAAGCGCACCCGGGCAGACACACAGCCGCGTCTCCGCCCCCAGGTTCTCCTCGCCCCTTCCCACCTGCACGCACCGGGAGAGGGAGCCTCTGGCCCGTGTGTGTGTGCCGGGTCACTGAGCGGTTGTGAAACTTGGCAGGAATGGAACCACGCCGCGTTCATCTTGCTGCGCGTCTGCGAGGTTCATCCTCGGTGGTCCTTTGTTCTTTCTCAGGACTGCGCCACGCCACCATCCGACTGTTCTGCGACGTCCCTCTCCCTGTGACAGACGGCTGGGCGGTCCCCAGCTTGGCCTTGTCCGGAGCAGAGCTCCTGTGGACATTGGTGAGCGAGGCTTGCTCTTGTGTGTTATGCTTCCCGGGTCGGCATGTTCGCTGCAGGCGGCTACGGCCCGCGCCGTCGGTGTTGGGCGGTCACTGTCGTGCCGGCCGTGCCGCTGAGTTCCCCTTGCCCGCTACCCACATTGGCCCTGGGCGTTGTCCACGGCAGTGTTGCTGCTCCGGTGGGAGTCTGTGCTGCTTCACGGTGGATCTGAGCTGTATGTTCCTGGGGATGAGCGATGTGGAGCACCTCCGGCTTACTGGCTCTTTGGACCAATCTGATTTGTGTTCGAGTCTACCCCTCCCCTGCCTCCCGGAGGTAACTGGAATTCAGCGGAACAGCAGCTCATGTACCACTTTAGATCACACCTTCAGCATGGGCCACAGCAGTGGCCTTTAGCCTCGTGGTTAGCATCCCATATTGGGAGTGCCTGGGTTCGATTCCCAGCTCTGGCGCCCAACTCCAGCTTCCTGCCAGTGTAGACCCTGTGAGACAGCAGTGATGACTCGAGTAATTGGGTTCCCGTCACCATGTGGGAGACCTGGATTGTGTCCCTGCCTCGGCCCCGGCCCAGCCCCAGCCACCGCAGGCATTTGGGTGAGTGACCCAGCAATTGGGTCACTCACTGCCTCTCAAATAATGTTTTAAAAGCCTGATTTGCAACATTTTTTTTCATTTCCATGGCACACTTTACCCACAGCCAATTTCAAGCTACAGGAAATCTCTGACTATTGCACAAACAGCTCCCATGAGCCACTGCGGATTGGCTGTGGGACACCCCTGAGTCGGGGGCAGGACCTCTAACGCAACTGATAGTTCTGAGGCAAAACACGTAGATGTGCCACTACCCGGGACGAGACAGCCTCACATCAACTGAGGTCTGCCTCCTGCTGCGAGCGAGGCAGCCACCAGCGAGCTGCAGGGGACAAGCTTGCGCCGGCCGAGTGTGGGGTTCTCGTGCACGTGAGAGACGCGGGGCTGGACCTGCCTGGGCTCCAGGCCTGTGGCTGGGGTCTCGCGAGCTCCTGCTGGACTTACGTGTACAGCAGCAAAGGGCAATTTTCAAGGATAATGATCTCCAAGGTCCCTTCTAGTTCCTTCTGGAAGTTGATGCCGAAAAATTCAAGAACGTCCACTGTCTATCCACTCCGAACTATGTCTGTCTGAGCCCTGCCACGGGGTGGAGTCTTCCCAATGTGGCTTCTGTAGCCAGCAAACCCAGCGCTCCCAGGGTTCTTCCTACAGAAGGTTCTGGAATCAGCTAAATTCAAATCTTGGCTCTGCCTCGTACTCTGATTTTGGCCAACTCACCTGAAAAATTCCCAGGGGCCTCAGTTTCCTCATCTGTGGTTTTACAAACTGCCACCTCTGAGCCGCCCGGGGGCGTCCTCACTCCCGAGACCCCAGATCACACGGAGTCTCTGAGCAGTTGGCATTGGCCGGTGCAGCAGGGACCTCACCCGGCACTCACTGCCTGGGGTGCTCAGGCCCAAGGCTGGTCCCTCCCTCGGGGGTCCCATACCCTCCTGGGGAAATGTCCAGTCCAAGGCCTCCTCTAGTCCACCACTGCGAGGTGTCCCACACCTGCTTCCCTGTCCTGTTCCTCCCCCAGGGCCGTGTGGAGCACCCCGATCTGGATCTGTCTCCCTCCTGCCCCCCACCAGGGGCACTGGAAGCTGCGGCTGCCCCCACAGCATGTGTCCCAGGTGGGATGGAGTGGGGTGGCTGAGCTGCTCAGATGGATGGACTGCACCCATGGGGTTGTCTGTTTCTGGTGGACTCCCAGGAGGTCTTTGTTCTGTGAACCATTAGTTGGACATGCGCATTGAAAATAAACCCTCCAGGCCGGCGCCGTGGCTCAACAGGCTAATCCTCCGCCTTGCGGCGCCGGCACACCAGGTTCTAGTCCCGGTCGGGGCACCGGTTTCTGTCCCGGTTGCCCCTCTTCCAGGCCAGCCCTCTGCTGTGGCCCAGGAGTGCAGTGGAGGATGGCCCAGGTGCTTGGGCCCTGCACCCCATGGGGAGACCAGGAAAAGCACCTGGCTCCTGGCTCCTGCCATCGGTCGAGCGCGGTGCGCCGGCCGCAGCGCGCCGGCCGCGGCGGCCATTGGAGGGTGAACCAACGGCAAAAAGGAAGACCTTTCTCTCTGTCTCTCCCTCTCTCTGTCCACTCTGCCTGTAAAAAAAAAATAAATAAATAAACCCTCCAGGTCTTGCCTAGTATTCTAAAGGAAGAGTTTGGTTGGGTTTTGAGAGCAAGGTGCCATTGCTGATTCGCTCCCGAATGCCTGCAGCAGCCAGTGTTCAGCCAACCTCAGGCCAAAGCCAGGAGCTCCCCCTGAGTCTCCCAGTTGAGTGGCAGGGGTGAGTACATGAGCCGTGGCCTGCTGCTCCCGGGGTGCGCACTGGCAGGACCTGGAGGCAGGAGCGGAACCAGGCACTCTGATAGGGGCCCGGCACCGCACCAAGGGCTTGATCTGAAGGAAGTCTGATTTATCACTCTTCTATCATAAATGCTGCTCATATCTTTGAAGAAATCTTTAAGAAATGAAAATATTCATGTTTTCTTCTAGAACTTTTCTTATTTTACTTTGCATATAAAGATCCGTAACCTCCCTTGAATAGATTTTTGTGAGCCAGCTTGGTCACATCAGCTTTTCACGGGTGTGGACACCTAATGTGGCGGCGCTGTTGTTAAAGACGCCCGCCTTTCCCCACTGACGTGTCGGGACCTCCGGAGCCAGGCGTATGTGTGGGTCTGGTTTTGGACTCTGTCCTGTACCCCGGACCTGTTTGGTTATCTTTGCACTAATGTCCCACTGTCTTAATTACTATTGCTTCTTTTGAATTCAGCTTTTTATTTTGAGATTATTGTAGTCTGGATACAAATTTTTTAAAAGAAGATTTATTTATTTATTTGAAAGAGTTACAGAGAGAGGAAGAGGCAGAGAGAGAAAGAGAGAGAGAGATCTGCTGATCCACTCCCCAAATGGCCATATTGGTCAGGCCTGGGCCAGGCCAAAGCCAGGAGCCAGGAGCTTCATCTGGGTCTCCCACATGGATGCAGGGCCCCAAGCGCTTAGGCCATCTTCTGCTGCTTTCCCAGGTACATTACCAGGAAGCTGTATCAGAAGTGGAACAGTGGGGACACGAACCAATGCCCATATGGGATGCCAGCACTGCAGGTAGTGGCTCTACCCAGTACACCATAGTACTGGCCCGTTTGGATACAATTTTTTCTTAAGATTTATTTATTTATTTGAAAAGCAGAATTAGAGGCGGAGGCAGAGAGGAAGGGGGGAGGGGGAGAGAGAATTCTTCTATCTGCTGGTTCACTCCCCAGATGGCCGCAATGGCCAGAGCTGAGCCGATCCGAAGCCAGGAGTCAGGAGTTTCTTCCTGGTCTCCCAGGTGGGTGCAAAAGTCCAGGGACTTGGGCCATCTTCAACTGTATTCCCAGACTATAGGAGAGAGCTGGATCAGAGGTGGAGCAGCCGGGACTAGAACCAGCGCCCATATGGAATGCTGGCACTACAGGCATCAGCTTTGCCCTATCTGGCCTCTGGATACAATTTTAAGAAATAACACATAGGGACTGGTGTTGTGGCACAGAGGGTTAAACTACTGCCTTCAGTGGCAGCATCCCACATGAGGGCTGGTTCAAGTCCTGGCTGCCCCACTTCTGATCCAGCTCCCTGCTAATGCGCCTGGGAAAGCAGTGGAAGATGGCCCAAGTGCTTGGGCCCTGCACCCACGTGGGAGACCTGGATGGAGTTCTGGGCTCCTGGCCCAGCCCCAGTCATTGCAGCTATTTGGGGAGTGAATCAGCAGATGGAAGACCTCTCTTTCTGTGTCTCTCTCTCTGTCTGTGTCTTTCAAATAAATAATTTTTTAAAACTAGAAATACAGAGACATCTCATGTTCCTTTACCCAGCTCTGTGTCACAGGCAGGATGTTGCTGCTGGGACAACTCCCGCTCTCACTCGTGCACGTGTGTGTGTGTGTGTGTGTGTGTGTGTGTGTGTGTGTTCACCCGCACTGGCAGGACCCAGAGCACTTCCGTCGCCACAGGGATTCTCGTGCGTTCCTTCTGTCGGCAGCACACCACTAATCCGCCCTCCACCTCCTCCTCACACCCAACCTCATCCCTAACCCTTGGAAGGCCCTGGCCCATTCTCCACTCCATTTTTCCAAAAACACTCAGTGTGTGCACGGGAATGTACGGTGGGCAACCGTGCGGGCTTGGTTCCTTGACTCGGCCTCAGGTCCTCGTGTTCCGCACAAGCTATTACGCCTTTCCAAGAGTTTGTTCCTGTGCATTGCAGAGCAGCAGTTCAAGGCGCGGCTCTGCCAGTGTGCTTAACCATTTATCTGCTGAAGGGAGCCCGAGTGCTTCCTGCCTGGGGTTTTAGGAGCTGAGTTGCTACAAACAGTCTCGTGCGGGTTTTTGTTTGACGGTGCTCATATTTCTCCTGGATAACTGCCCGTGCGTGCCATTTCTAGGTTGCGGGTTACTGATTTTTTTAAAAAAATATTTTATCTCCTAGAGTAGTTTTAGGTTCACAGAAAGATGGAGTGGTAGGTAGGGAGCATGCCCTCAGCCCCTCACCCCTGCAGACCGCCCCAGCCGGGGAGATCCACACCGGCACCGTGCCTGTGTGCCCACTGAGGAGCCGATGCCGCCGGTCACGTCATGAGCACACAGAGGTCGAAGCTGGCCTGAGGACTCCCTCTAGGTGGGGTTGGACCCGTACAGTGACGTGGGTGCAGCACAGTAGCATCCTACAGAGCAGATTCACTACCTTAAAGCTCCCCCGTGCCCTGCTATCATGCCTCCCTCCCCTCAACCCCTGGTGGCCACGATCTCCATCCACCCTTCCAGAAAGTCTTACTGTTGGGATCGTGCAGTATGGAGCCTTTCCTGATTGCTTCTTTCACTTAGCAGCATGCTTTCAAGGTTTCTCTGTATCTCCAGATGGCCGCAACGGCCAGAGCTGGGCTGATCCAAAGCCAGGAGCCAGGAGCTTCTTCCAGGTCTGCCACGCAGGTGCAGGGGCCCAAGGACTTGGGCCATCCTCCACTGCCTTCCCAGGTCATAGCAGGGAGCTGGATTGGGAGTAGAGTAGCCGGGTCTTGAGCCAGAGCCCATATGGGATGCTGGCACTGCAGGCTGTGGCTTTACCTGCTATGTCACAGTGCCAGCTCCTATATGGCATTTAGACTCTGTCAATATCCACAAAATAACTTTCTGGGATTTTGATTGGGATCACATTGAATCTATAGATCAAGTTGAAAAGATCTGACCCCTTGACAGTAGGAAGCCATCTATTCATGAGCATGGAATATCATTCTATTTATTCAGTTCTGTTTTTGAAAAGGATTTATTTTACTTATTTGGAAGGCAGAGTTAGAGAGAGAGAGAGAGAGAGAGCGCGAGAGAGCGAGCGCGAGCAACAGAAAGAGAAATCTTCTATCTGTTGCTTCACTCCCCAGATGGCTGCAATGGCTGGAGCTGCGCCAGGCCAAAGCCAGGAGCCTGGAACTCCATCTGGGTCTCCCACAGGGTGACAGGAACCCAAGCACTTGGGCCATCGACCACTGCTTTCCCCAGGGCATTAGCAAGGAGGTGGATTGGCAGTGGAGCAGCCGGGACAGGGAGCGATGCTCTCTCGTAGGATGCCGGTGTCGCTTAACCCATTGCACCGCCACAGCTGCCTCTGATTAGTTCTTTGGTTTATTTCATCAGAGTTTTGTAGCTTGCTTCATCAGATCTTGTCTATATTTTGTTAGATTTTCCTTACTTCATTTTGGGGGTGATAACATGTATGGTATTGAGTTTTTTATTTATTTTAAACTGTATTTATTCATTGCTGGTATAGGGGGAAGCATTTGACTTTTATATATTAACATCATCTCCTCGTGCCTCGCTATCCTCACTTATTCCAGAAAGACATGTTTAATTTTATTTTTTGAAAATGGTCACTTTCCGGAGGGCTGTGCCGTTTTATGTTCCTACCGCCATCAGACGAATGACCCACTTGCTACGCCTCCCTGCCAGCATTTGCTATCGTCACCATCTTTTGCTTTAGCCTGTCTCAAAGGTTGTGATCTGCTCTCCTCTGGGTCGGCGTGTGGTGTAGTAGGTTGGGGCTCCGCCTGCGGCACCAGCATCCCACATGGGCGCCCTGTTTGTGTCCTGGCTGCTCCTCTTGCACTGTGCTCTCTGCTTCCGTGGGGCAGTTCCTTCAGCGGTGTTGGCTTTCCCGCATCCATAATTTACGCTGGCTGAGCTCTGACTCAGTTGGCTCTCTGCCCTCCCGGGCCGCCTAGCGCACCACCTGAGCTGCAGTTACCTGCGTGAGGTCATCAGGTGGCTTGGTGTGGGCTTCTCTTTGGGCTCATGTTCCTGCTCTGCTTCTGGCATAAAATTTCTCTACTTTCTTTGAGACTTATCCTTTCCATATGTTTTTTTTTTTCAAGATTTAAATTTATTTTACTTGAAAGACAGAGTTACACAGGAGAGGCAGAGGCAGAGATAAAGAGAGGTCTTCCATCCGATGGTTCACTCCCCAAATGGCTGCAATGACCGGAGATAGGCTGATCCGAAGTCAGGAGCCAGGAGCTTATTCTGGGTCTCCCACATGGGTGCAGGGGCCGGAGGACTTGGGCCATCCTCCACTGCTTTCCCAGACCACAGCAGAGAGCCGAATTGGAAGTGGAGCAGCCGGGACTAGAACTGGCGCCCATATGGGATACTGGCGCAGCAGGTGGAGGCTTACCTTGCTATGCCACAGCACCAGCCCCAATGAATTTTTTTTTTTAAATCTGAGCTTTGGCAGTGGGAAGAGTTGGGTGTTTCTCCCCAGGGGACTTTGCCCCGCACTGCCGTCCAGCAGAGTTCTGGAGAGCCTCCTCTTGGCTCCTGGATCCTGCACTGCCTCCTCTCCCCACAGAAGATCCGCAGTCCACGTGGCTACATGCGTCCCGGCCCCCTCTCCTCTGGATCATGGCTTTTTAACCACGTGGGCACTTAGGTGCCGGACAGGCGCGGTGTCCACGGTGTGAACTGAAGTCTCTCCACCCCAGATCATGCAGGAGGCTCCCAGCAAACAGTTCACCAATGACCTGAGTGAAGGGACGCTTCTGGGGTCCTCTTCCTCGACAAGGGGAAAGCAGGGGTGCAGAGGGGAAAAGGGACTTGACCAAGTCGCCTGGAGAGGCGTTGGCAGGAGCAGAACCCGCAGTCACCCCAGCCTGGGCCCAGTTCCAGGCAGCCGTGGGGCACATTCACGGTCTCCTGGGAGCCTGGCCCCCAGCTGTCCACCCACTGCACTCTCACAGCCCTTCAGCCTCCCTTGCTCTCCCCGGGAAGGGGGCCACTGCCCCGGGGTCTGCCCAGGACTCCTCGTGGGATGACCTTGTCCACCCCCTGCTTCCGCCACTCCCTCTGCAGGCCCAGCCTCTCCCCTTGTCGCCCGTCTTCTGAGTCCTTCGTCTGCAAGGCTCCGCAGGTGCCGCAGGGACACCTCGCTCGGGAAGGCAGATGGCTGGCCCCGGGGTCAGTCCCAGGCTCTCTCTGGGCCAGAATGTCCCCCTAGTGCTCACAGGGCTGTTGGGACGGCCCGGGGAGCTGGGATGATGGCTCCCTGGGAGCTGGAAGGCACGGAGGAGCTGCACTAGGCGGCCCAGAGACACCTGGCACGGCCAGTGTCTCCTCCCCAGCCTCCCCTCTGCCTTCCGCCCAAACGGCCACTCCCAGGGCAGCCCCACATGGGACACTGGAGCCTCCTTTTTGCCTCCCTGTTGTCACGGACCCCCATACCTGGATCCACCGTAGCCACACTGACTCTGCCTCCTGGGCTCGCTGCCCTCCTCCCTGTCCCCAGCCAGGCCATCGGGCCCCCATCCGCTCTCTCCTTCCTGGCCGCCCTGCCTCCCATCCCCCCTCCCTAGACAGCCATCCTCCTCACTGCCCCCCCGAAGATCCCAGTGACGAGGCCCACCACGCCTGCCTGGGCTCTGCCCTCAGAGGGCTCCCCTTGTCTCTCCAGCCGACACCGAGCTGCTCGCCCACTCCGGTCTGTGCAGCCCACACTCTGCTCCCGTCCCATCTCTGCCATTGTCCCCGCACCTGCCCCCAGCTATGTGTTTCTCCCTGGGTTCCCGGGCCCCTTTCTTTCGCTCCACATCGACTTTGTCTTTTCCTGCATACTTCCTGGCTGCTGCGGGAGCCCACAGCACAGGCCAGGTCCTTAGCCAGGTGGGGCTGGAGGATGTTTTGTGCACATCTGTGTGCCCATGACAACCCCTCCCCCTTGAGACCAGAAGCCTCCAGAAAAGTCTCCTCTCCCAGGTGCAGCCATCACACGTATATGCCAGTAGTCCCTAAATGTGGGATTTGGACAAGTGGGGTCAGCCAGAGACTGTGCCAGACATTCCTGGGGCGAGGCCTGGAGGGAGTCGCTTGGGGACTCATGGGGGCTGGGGCAGGCGAGGCTCACTGTCCCTCTGCCGGACGGGTGGTGTCACACACCCAGATGATGTTAGCTTCAGAGCTGGCTCACAAGGGCCAAGGTGGGAAAGGGGCTAAGACCCATCTGTGTAAGGGTCCTTGGGACTCCAGCTGCGCTTGATGTAGGTTTTGGGGGTGATACCACCTGTCGCCTCCTGCCCATCTGTGTATCACCCGGGGCTTGATCCTGCTTCCTCACGTGCCCCTGAGTCTCATGGGTGCCTTGTTTTCCTCCCAGAGACTTGGGGCTCTTAAATCCTGCCCCCTGGGGTGCCAGGAGGAGCAGCCGAATGCGCCCCTCTGAAGCTGCTCAAGGAGCAGCGGGCCAGGGTCCTGTTTGCCCTGTTCTCCCGCCCCCACCCACCCCACCTCGAGTGCTGCTCCCGCCCACCCTGGGCCAGGGCTGACGTACAGCAGGTGCCTGTATTTTCTCAGTTGCACCGAGGAAGGGAGGGGACCTGGAGCCGGGCAGTGCGCTCTGGCGGGGACACGTGCACCCGGGCACGGCAGGCCTCTCCCCTGCAGTCTTGGTGCACCTGCGCCTCATGTCACATGGGCTCGGGCTTTCGTACTGCCCCAGGTTCGAAACCGGGCCCTGCAGCTGAGCTCCTCACTCAGAGGGCGGGGAGCGCAGGGCCAGGCACGCTGCACAGGAGGTGCTCAGGGAATGGGGCCCAACCTGTTCCCCCACCGCCCGCTACCCTCCTTTCCTTTCTTCATGTGAGAGATGTCTCCAAGGAAACAGGAGGAATTATTTTAAGAAAGGAGCCGAGGGCCTGGGTGGGAGCAGGTGGCGGCTCAGGCATCTGGAGGCAGAGGCAGGCTGCTCTGGCCCCTCCACGCAGACACCGGGAACCCGGACCTCGCCATCCCGGGGAGCACCCACCCGGAGGCAAAGCCTCGCCCAGGGCAGCGGAAGCTGCTGCTGCCTTCACAGAGGAGGCACCGAGCATTGCACTGGCTGTGCGTCTCACTGAATAGCTGGCCCTGGAAAAGTCCCAGCCTCCCCCAGCCCCACAACCCCTCAAGAGACCCCACTGCGAGGGTGGGGCAGGGGGAAAGGTAGGACTGGGGGTCGCTGAGTTCCGGGCTTGGAATGAGCGAACATCCCAGGCAGAAATTCACCTGTTCACTCGCTCACTCAACTTAGACCCACTGAGCGCTGTGCTCGCCCCGGCCAGGCAGGGGACACCCCTCACTCATGTCCTCCTCGGAACCTCCCTGTGGTAGGAGTTTTGCCCGCGTTGTACAGACGAGGAAACCATGGCTCTGAGGGCCAAACGAGTTCACCAGGACAGTGGAAGCTTCGTTCCCGGTCAGGTCCCCGTGTCCTGCTACCCCTCCTCCAGGAGGCGACCGCGTGTTCCTGCCCCTGTGCCCCGCCCTGGCTTCACCTTTAAACTCTTGAGGCTTCAATTTCATTTGTGCCCCCAACTGGCCCCTGGCTCTCTGCACATCTCACCAGGCTCTGCCCTGCCCAGCGCAGGGGCTGCCTCTTCCAGGAAGCCTTCCTACACTCTCCCGGTGCTCAGCCAGGGTCCCCTGGAGGCCACCATGTGCCTTGTGCAATTTTCATGGCCAGGACCCACACGGGGCTTGGCCTGGGTGGGCATCCGTGAGCGCTAAACGAATGAAGGAAGCCCCACACGGGATCTCCACTCCTAGAGTGATCACTTTGTTCTCCTAGCATTTCCCAGGCGCCTCCACACCAGGCCTGATGCCAGCCCTGGGGGGATGATTAACTCAGCCTTGCAACTCTGTGATGTACACAAAACTTCCATCGCAGAGTCACAACCACCCTGCACAGCAGGTGTCTGTGCTGTGTCCATTTGCCAGATGCAGAAACTGAGGCTCAGAGGCTGGGTAACTTGTCCAGTCCAGCAGTGCACAGCCAAGATCTAAATCCAGGCCTGCTCACCGCAGAGCCCACACTCCTCCCATACCGCACGTGAACACAAAGCAAAACGAAGCAAAGAAATACATGACCACTCAGCACTTGGAAAACACAAGAAAACAGACACAAACCCTGCACAGCCCGCTTGCCCCAGAATCAACATCATTAATAGCCTGGGGTCTCCCACGTGTTTTGGCTGAGCCTACGGGTACGGGGATGCAACTGGCTAAGGTCACACAGTTGCTGTCGGCATGGTCAGATCATCACACATCACAACTCAAGATGAATTCACTGTGGACGTCAAGTGAAGCCCCTCCCTCCCCACACCCTCAGGCACAGGCCTCGCCTGGCCAGGTGCTGCCTGGCGCGCCCCAGGTCCGTCTTGTCTGGTTTGGCTTGAGCCCCATGCCATCACTGGTGACGACCACTACTGTATCTGGTCAGTACCAAGGCTGGCTGTCCCCTGCTGTCACATGGACTTTGTCCACGGGGACACTTTCTGCTTTGGGTCACTCTCTCTGCTCTCCTGACGCTAGGCCTGTGGCTCTGGCCCCTGCAGGGTCTGGGCTGGCCAGCTCCATGGCACGAGCGGGAGAAACTGGGGCCCGGAGCGCCGCCACCACTCCCCCCCCCTCCACACGCCAGCTGCCTCCGCGACTCTGGGCCAGGTCAGACAGCCACAGCGCCACAACAGCTCTGATGGCCTTGGGCTGTTCTTGTATGACAAGGACCCTTTCCCCAAGGAGCCATGCTGCCCACCACTCTCTCCTCATCTCTCTTGGGTGTCCACCTCCCTTTAACCCCTCCATGAGTTTGTCTCTTTTTGAACATGTGGCCCCCGGATACACACGCTGGTGTCGGCATCCTTGTGTGTGTCGGCATCCTTGTGTGTGTCGGCATCCTTGTGTGTGTCGGCATCCTTGTGTGACACATTCCCAATGCTGGTCCAGTGGGAATGACCCAACAGAGCATGACCCACGCTGCAGGGTCAGACACCCACCTGCGGGCCACTGCACCTGCGAGACCCACTGGTCTCCACTGGAGGTCAGGAGATCCTAAATTGGGCTTACTCCTCCCCTAGGTTCCTTGATGTATTTCATTATAGCAACCGAAATACTATATTGTTGCTTTAAACTTGCTAACCTTATGAGGGAAGGCAGCATACTGGCCCCTTCTTGCTCCCGTGGGACCTATGGGGAGGTTGCTTCCGCTGCACCACTACTGGCTGCTCTGTCTGCTTACTTACTGCCCCCGTGGTGGGTGCCTGGGCTGTCATCCCGTCTCCCGCTGCCACAGCATACGGGTTGCTCGATGCTCTGCAAAATGGGGTCCGGGGCTCGCAGCCTGGTATCCCCCCCCAGGGAGTTGTTAGAGATGCAGAGTCCTGGGCCCGGCCTGAGAATCTGCATTTCAGCAACCCCCGTGGGATTCATCTGGCTACTGACGCTGGAGAAGCACTGACCTGGCTGAGCGGACCGATGCCGGGGCCCGGGGCCGCT
Source organism: Sylvilagus floridanus (assembly GCA_949820135.1). Classification (NCBI taxonomy): domain Eukaryota; kingdom Metazoa; phylum Chordata; class Mammalia; order Lagomorpha; family Leporidae; genus Sylvilagus; species Sylvilagus floridanus. Next base: position 108,645,703 of record OX463231.1, read on the forward strand.
CTTGGGGGTGCTCCAGGAATGGCACTGCCGGGTCACCACGTCGCACGAGCTGCCACCCATCTCCGTCTTCACCGCCTCTTGCTGCTGTCCCCGCTGTCTGCTTTCTGCCGGGAGAATGGGTGTGCAGCGGCTCTGCTCCAGTCCCGAGGTCAGGCCCCTCGTCCCTCCCTGGCCACGTTTGTCACGCCTCCTCAGAAACGCCCGTCCTGGGTCCCCGCTTGTCGTCCTGTGGGCTCCGCGTCTGGTGTCAGTTCCTCCAGGAGGCCCTCCCCAACTGCTTCTCCAGTGGGCCCTGAGCCTCCTCGGCCTCGAAGGCAGAAGGCAGTGTCACCATCCCTTCATTCCATCGTCCTCGCCGAAGAGATGGCAAAGCTGTATGGCTTTGGCCCTTACAGCGTTAAACATTTCTTTGCAATCTGGTTGCCATAATTTTCAGGTTTTTGCATTTTAAAGCATCTAAATTGCTGTTTTCTCTTGAAGCGCTGAGAAGACGTGGCTGCACCACCGAATGGCAACAGCCAGTGGGCCCCGAGTGCCAGCATCCCCACAGCCCACCGCCGCGCCTGCCTGAGTGATCGGACCCGGCTCGGCGCTCCCAGGTGGGTGCCCCTGGTTTATTCTGAGCCTCGCCTGCCCCGCCGCGCCCACTCAGCTCTCTGTCCCCCTCCCCTGCACTGCCACACCAGCCTGCCCTGGCCTTCCTGTCTGCCCGCTTCCAGTCCACTGACCACGTCATGCCCCTGCTAGGAGCCGGCCATGGCTCCCCACTGCCTTCCCAGGCACCACCTGACTTCAAGAAAGGTATTATTACAACAGGAATATTTCGTGTTCCCAAAAAACCTCCAGAGAATAGCCTAGCTCCCATGTGACCACCACCCGGCTTAAGAAATGACCCATTTGGGGCACACTGGAAACCCCTATCACATCCCTCCCCGCTGTCCCTCAGGGTCTCCACTCCCTGGCATCTGGCTGCCCTCATGCTGGCACACACACACACACACACACACACACGTGTCCCCGAACAATATATGAGACTGTGTTGCATATTTTCAAACTTCATGCACTTGACATCAAATAACAGTTTTTATCTCCAACTTGATTTAAAAAAATATCCAACAATATACTTTTTGTTTAAAAAATTGTATCAAAATGTAAAATCCACACAAATCCTGAGCACACACTTGGATTCGTCCCCAGCCGAGGCAAGAGGCAACCGTGGGCCAGCCCCACGCCCGGTGCAGGCTGTGCTCGCCCATTTCCAGCAGGGAGCGTGCAGACAGATGTCTGAACTCGCCGTTGTATCCGGGTGACAGACATCTGCCTGTGTCCAGCTTCTCACACTCTGCTATGACCACCCTGGCACGGGGCCCCCGGGCTGGGGGAGGTGTCCTCCAGGCAAAGCTGCTCATTGCCTCCACCTGACCACACAGCGCCAGGTCCAGCCCCCCAGCACCTGCTGGCTCTGTCCGTCCGTGCGGTCTCCCCAACCTGCTCCAGGCAGCCCTGCCCAGACACACAGCCACCTCTTTGCTACCACACACTCCCCTTCCTCCCCCAGAGCTCCAAACTCACCTGTGCGTCCAGGTTTTGTGGAAGCGGCACCTCCTCCAGGAAGTCGCTCCTGGATGGCACTGGACCCCCCCCCCCCCACCGTGTGACGCTGGCCCTTCAGATGCTGCGGCCCGGGAAGACACACACCCTGGGGAGAGAAGTGGGTGCGCTGGGGCAGTGAGGTGCCGCTGGGAGTGTCAGCGGTACAGGCACTGACCTGTTGCTGGGCCTCCAGTAGGGGGTCCCTCGGGGGAGGAGGGTCCCTGCAGACACTGGAAACCCGGCTTCTGGGATGGGGCGAGCAGGTGGCCCATGAGCCTGGACGGGCTGTGAGGAGCCCACCGGCCACCCGCAAGGCTCCCCGACTCCTCTGCACTGGCTGGAGCCGGCCGCTCTGTGGGAACCAGAGGGGGCGGGCGCATTCATTTGACACCACCTGAATGCCAGGCTCCAGCAAAGAGCTGCCACCCGCTACGTCTTTGGTTTCTCCACCCAGATGGCTGGTGGCTACTCCTGCTGTCCCCACTCTGCAGGCGCAGAGACCCGGGCTGAGAGAGAGGCCAGGTGCAGTCTGGGATCACCGGGCCCCAGCCGCAGCAACCCAGGCACGGGTGTGCGTCCCCCGCACGCTGCCAGCGGCCAGAAGGCACTAGGGCGCGGGTTCTGCAGGAAGCGGGTCACCAGGAGGGGGCACTCACACCCCGAGCAGGAGCCCCGGGTTCGAATCCCGCGGGGGAGGCGCCGCCTACTGGCGCGGACAGACCCGGGCTAGCTGCGTCCTCTGTGAGCCTCAGTTTCCCTCCAACGGGGGCGGCGCAATCCACCCGGCTCCTCGCGGCCCGGCGCCGCCGCGGCCCGCGCTGTGTGACCTTGTTCCCGCAGCGCCCTCTCTGGGCCGCCGGCAGCCGATTTCCAAGCGCTCTTCCGGCCCACGGCCGCGCGTCGCCAGCCGCGGAGACCCCGGGCTGCGGGGGCGTGCGTGGGGGGCGGGGCGCCAGGAACGACGCGGGCCCCCGCCCCTCCCCCCAGCCCGAGCCGGCGGTCCGATCCGCGCCTGGTTTTGGGCGCAGCCGCGCGGCCCCCTCCCCCGCGCGCATCTCCCCGCCCCCCGCCCCCTCCCCGCCGCTCTCGGGGAGCCGGGGCCGCGCGGCTCCTCCTCCCGCAGCCGCATCTGGGGCGCCGCGCCGGCCGGAGAGAGGCATGGGGCGCCCGCGGGCCGGGGCCGGGGCCGGGGCCGGGGCCTAGGCGGGCGGACCTGCGAACGGACGCGAGCGGCGGCGGCGGCGCAGCGGCCGAGCGGGCCGGAGGCGGCCGAGGCGCCGGGCGCAGGTGAGGGCGCGGGGGTGGCGCGCGTGGCCCAGACCCCCAGCAGGACACCCCGATCCGGGTCTCCTCCCCCGCACACCTCCCTCAACCCGGGGCTGCCGCTGGCGCAGAAGAGCCCCCTCCCCCTGCCAGTTCTGCCTTCCGAGCCCCCAGTTCGAGGGGGTGGCTGTGCGGCTGGGAGCGCCCCATCCACAGCTCTCGGGACCCTCACGCCGGCGCGGCGGCGGCGCTGGGGCCCGTGATACCCTGTCCCGGGCAGGACCCCCTTCCCGGCTCTTTAGCCGCTGGACCCACCGGTGGCGACGGGCTGCGGACGCTGGGAAGCCCCCTCCTCGGGCCCGCCCCTCACGCTGCAGGCCGGCCTGGGGTCCTGGCAGACCCCTCCCCTGCCTGGCCAGCCCGGGAGCCGGGGCAGCCCCGCATCCCCTCGGCTGCCGCGGATCCCGCCTTGGCCGCCCGTGAGCCCGCCCCGGCCCGCTTCCCCTACCGAGCCCGGGCCCGGACCTGGCATCTGGGGAGGGGGCGGGGGCGGCCCTCCCCCCGCGCGCGGCACGCGCCCCCTCCTTGTGTGTGTGGCGGGGAGGGGCCGGGCTGACCCGGGCACCTGGCGGGGGGGGGGGCTCTCACATGGTCACGGGAGGCCCCCACGTGCGGCGCCCGGTTCTGAGCGGATGGCGGGGGAGCCAGGTGGCTGCGGAGCCAGCTGCGTCCAGATGTGCCGGCCCTGCAGGGAGGGGACTTGTGCTACCTGGTCCTGGGATGGCCCCTTCCCTGTGCCGCTCCACCGGGCTCGCCGGCTCCGCTTCTTCCTCCCAGGCGCGGAGCGAAGCGGGCCGCCGGAGACGGTTGCTGTTGTGGGGAAAATGAAATGGGGGAGGGGTTGTGGGTTGGCGAAGGCCAGTTGTGTGTGTGTGGGGGGCGCAGCAGGTGCCCCGAGAAAGGACTGCTCCAAGAAAGGAGAGCTCAGAGCTCCAGTCATGCTGATGGGGGGCCGGGGGCACCCCCACCTGCCTGGAAGTGGAAATGACTGCAGAGGAGGGGGCTGCAGCCCCCAGCTCAGCCCTGGGGGTGCGTGCCGGAGGGGGTGGGAGGGGCTGTGTTTGCTGCCCACGGGAGGTGGTGAGGGGTGGACCAGGACCACCTCAAAGATGGTGTTGGAGCCCAGGTGCTGTCCCTCCTGGGGTGGCCACTTCTCCCTTCCCCTGGCTGCCTGGTCCCAGGGTGGCTGGAGGGGCCCAGCAGGCTCCTGTGGGAGCAGCAGGGCTGGGTGGGGCACCGAGCTGGTGCCCTGGCCCCGCAGTGGCTGGAGTGTCGGGAGTCGCTGGCAGGCCCAGAGCCGGTTCCCGGCCGTCAGCGGCAGGCTCCGAGAGTGCTCCCAGCAGCTCCTGGAGACGCTGGCGGTGCACGTGGGCAGGCGTGTGTGCGTGTGCCTGCGCTGGGGCAGGGCCTGGCCAGGGCTCCTGGGCCTGCCAGGAGCTGAGAAGGGGCCGCCCAGCTTCCGGCAGGTGCCTATGTGTGGCACCCACCGCGCCTCCCTTGCTCATCCATCAGGGCCGGGCCAGGCCTGAGCGGGTGCCCGGTTTGGGTGTTCAGCCTCTGGGAGCCCATGTTCTGCTGGGTGCTGGGGATGTCAGGCAGAGCCCAGGCTGGAGAGCAAGTGTGGGTAGACAGGGCAGGGCTGGAGTGTGGGGCCCCAGGTGGGCAGTGGGCTGAGCCAGCCTTGAGCTGGGCAGCAGGTCTGAGGACGGGGCTGCCGGGCAGCCGGCTGGTGGTTTTGAAGGAAGGCAGTTTGGGGAGAGCGTGTGCCCAGGAGCCTTGAGGGGACGCGGTGACAGCTGGGCGCATCAGGGGTGCCCGCTGGCATCCTGTTGGGGTCCCAGCTTCGTGGTGCTGGCAGGCTCCGGGGACAGAGGCCGGGCCCTTTATGTGACACAGAGCACGTGGGCCCTACCCTCCTGTACATCTGTGAGTGATTGATAGAGTCATTCATTCGTTCAGAAAAGCACTAAGAAAAAAATGAGCCTCTCGCACTCTGCATGGACCACTGCCGTGCAGATGTCTGAAATGGGAGTGAATTTGGTCCCTGAGGAAAGCGCATCGTTGGTGCTCAGTTAGTGCCCTCAGCCTCCCCACCCCCAGCTGCCGGCCTCAGCCCTCCCACTTTGGTCCTGGTCCCCTGGCCTTCTCTCAGTTCCGGAACCGCCCCATTCCCTCCGGCCTCAGGGTCCTCATACGCACTGCTGCCGCTGCATGAACATCCCACCCCTCCCCCCATCGGCCTCTCTGGGCCCTGGTCTTGAAGGATACTCCAGAAGCGAGCCTGCCTTGACACCCAGGCCAGGTGACACCCGTCACCACCCTCCCAGCTCCTAGTTCTGAGGCTCGGTGGATGTGGGAGGGGCTGGGCCCTGGTGCTCGGTTCTGGGCTTACTGTGGTCCTCGGTCCATTTCCTTTGGCTAAGTGGATGCACAGGCCCATTGGGGCCCATTCTGAGAGGGGGTGGCAGTGGGGCCTGGCGGGGGCCTTGGCTGGGCCCAGCAGCTCCATCTGCAAACTCATAGTCGTTGGCTGGTATCGGTGGGTCCTGAAGGCCCTGTAGGTGGGTGAGGGCTATGCCTGGGCAGACCCTGTGTCTCTGCCATGTTTGCCTGTTGCTCCCCTCTGCATTCCCAGGGTCACCAGCTTGCTCCCCTCCATTTCCTTATCCTCCATTCCTTCTTGGGGCTGCTCGAGCTTCCTGGTCCATTCAGGGTCCGGCTTGGAGACACAGGGCCGTGGGCCCGCTCTGTAAGCTACCATCAGCTCCCCAGGCACTGCCTGGTGCCGCAGGTGCTTCCCCGGGAGCACCTAGGGTGGGGAGGGGGGTGGGCACTGCTGGGTAAAGGCCTTGGGGACTGGGGAGGTGTTGGTTTAGGAGGAAGTGGTCCTCCGGGGACCACGGGGAGGCTGGCCCCGCAGGGGATGGTGTGCAGCCATGGGGGCATCCACTTGGTGCCAGGAGCCCCGCACTGACTTGCTGTGTGGCCTTGTCCCCTCTCTGGGCCCCATCCCCTGTCCCCTCCCTGGGCTCCCTTGATACAGTGAAGGCCTGGATGTGGTGATCTCAGAGGGACTTCTGCTGCGGATGGCCGAGGCCCCTTTGGGCCCTGTGGTGGGGAGAGGCCGCCAGGAGGCGGGACATTCTGCATGTCACCCCAGGCCGGGCTGGGCCACTTCATTGGGCTGTGCGAGAGGTGTTGAGACTCCAGACTCTGGTTTTCCTTTGTTGTAGCCCTCGGGCAAGGGGGTGGCCCCTCTGGTCCTCCACTCCCTCTACCGGGAGGACTCCCGGCGAGAGCCCCAGGCCAGGCCGGAAGCCTTAGGATGCGCCCAGCCCACTGTGGCCACTCCGGGAGCAGGGGTGGGAAGGGACATGGCTCCATTTGGTGGGTGAGGAAGCTGAGTCTGGGAGGGGTTGGGCGGCCTGCTGGTCACCGGGGCTCCTGCTTGCAATGGGCACCTTGCTGCCTGGGCCCAGGAGCCGCCCGAGCCTTCCGCGCCGGGTTTCGCAACGCCGCCGCCTCCTCCCCGCAGAGCTGTCTGACGTGGCCTTTTCAAAACCCCAAAATGAATGGAAGCACATTTTGTTTGGAGCATTTTGCTACACCCCTCACCAGGGCTGGCTGCAAAACCAGGCTGGGGGATCCCTGCTGATGTTGGTGACGACGGCAGTGGTCACAGGCGCGTCGTCGGCTGCCATGTTTTCATGTTCATTACACGAAGCATCCTTGGCCGTGGCCCAGGCCCAGCACCGTCCTGGGCTTCCCGTGTACCCCAGGTGTCTCGCCTCTGTCTTCCCGTTCACACCCTGGTAGTGTTATCGTCCTCAAATCCCAGATGGGGACCGTGGGGCACAGAGAGCTTGAGGATGCTGTCCAAGGCCGCACAGCAGGGAAAGCGGGGGCATCAGGGTTCGGGTCTGGGCTGAGCCCTGTGTCCTAAGGATTGGTCGCCAGCGGTGATGGGTAGGAGTGGGGGTGGGCGCCAGGCCCGTGGGATCAGTGCGGCAGCCCCAGCTCCTTGCTCTGGGAGTCCTGGCTGCACCTCCCGCCTGCCCGGGCCCTGTCTGTGCCATGAGGCTTCTGGTCACAGGGGCAGGGGTAGTCTCTGCGGCTCCTCGCAAGCTTCCCGGGGGCCTGGCCAGGTCATGTGGGGCAGTGGCTGGGGAACAAAGACTGAGTGAAGGGGCAGCCCCTCCCCGACGCCCACCTGCAGCACAGTCACAGGCTGCCAGGCCTCCAGAGGACCACAGCATGAGTGCTGCATTGTGGTCCTTGTCCCGTGCGGCCTCAGGGCTGGGGCCATACACGTGGCCAAAGGGGCATCTGGCCCGGCAGTGGTCATCCTCAGAAAGCGCGTGGTGTGGGCAGGTTGTGCCTCCGAGGGTACAGAGAGGGCAGGCTTCCTGGTACGTGGAGCGCAGACTTGCTGGGCGCCTGCCGTGCACCTGGCCCTGTGCTGGACCCCACGGCATGGCGCCCTGGCGAGGCGCTGGGAGGGTGCCGGGGCCAGGCGTGGGCCCTGGGCCTTGGGTCCAGTGACAGGGGTGGGACCAGGGGCCTTTGTCCCAGCGCTGGGTACTTGGGGTGTGGTGGGCTGAGCATAGCGAGCTGGGTGCTGCCGTGTGTCCCTGACCGAGTTCCTCCACCTCTCTGGGCCTCACCGTCTCCACTTCTTGGTTGGGGGTAGAGGTGGGGTTTGTTTCTGTCTGGGAGGTGTGAGTGAACCCCTGCTGTCCTCACCCTGACCCGCTGACCCAGAACCTCTGTGGTCACCCACCTGAGACACAGCCCCTGCCCCTTGGGCCCCGGGGCACAGCTGGGAGTCGGGACCAAGGTGTGCTAAAGATGGGAGCAGATTCCTCCGCAGCTTCTTCGCCCTCCGTCCACTTCGGGTGCCCTGGCCTTCCTGCGGGCCTCCTGTGAACAGCCTGCTCCCCGTGGGCTGGGCTGTGGTGTTGGGCAGCTTTTCAGGGCTGCTCTGGGGGTCGCCTGCCCCTGGCGGGTGCTCCTGACTGAACTCTGCCTGCTGCCCCGGCGAAGAGGCTGGAGCAGGAGACAGGTGGGAGGGAACCTGGGGTCAGGCCGCGAGCTGCTAAGAGCATGCTCGCTGTGCAGCGGGGAGACTGAGGCTGCGCGGTGGGGGTGGCGGTGCTGTGTGTGTGACTCAGGCACCCGGGCGGCAGGCAGGCGAGCCCCAGGCTGGCCAGGACATGGAGCCTCCCTGTGCCGCCCAAGGGTCTCAGTGGAGGCGTAAGCAGGAGCTGCCGTGAGTTTGCCAAGTCTCCTGGCCATCCGCAGCCGAGGTGTGGTGGCAGGCGAGCAGGTGTCGGCATTGGCGCCTCCTCCAGGGACCGCCACCTCTGAAGTGTGAGGGATTCCTGGAGGGCTGGGCCTGTGAAGCCTTCCAGGGACAGCCGGGGTGGAAGCAGAGGCCGTGAGGCCTGCACAGCCTGGGGCCTGCTGGCGCCCCTGCCCTGGGCTCCTCCCACCCTCCTGCATCTTCGAGAGCACAGGTGCCCCTGTGCTGCCAGCCGGCGTGGGGAGCACATGCGCATGTGTGTGTGCGTGGCTTGTGGGATTGTGTGTGGCACGTGGTGTATGTGTGTGCCTGTGTATGTGCCATGTGGGATATGTGTGTATGTGTAGCGTGTTGTGTGCCTGTATATGTGGGCTGTGTATGTGGTATGTGTGTATGTGTGTGGGTATGTGTGTGGCACATATTGTATCTGAGTGTGGCACATGGTATATCTGTGTGTATATGTGGCATGGGTGTGTGTGTATGCATGTAGCATGTGTATGTGTGTATGTGGCACGTGGTGTGTTCGTGTGTGTCCATAGCATGTGGTGTCCGTGTGTGTATGTAGCATGTCTCTGTGTGTGGCACGTGGCGTGTCCGTGTGTATGTAGCATGTGTTGTGTGGCACGTGGCGTGTCCGTATGTGTACATAGCATGTGGTGTATGTGTGTGTGGCATGTGGTGTGTCCGTGTGTCTGTATGTATACGTAGCATGTGGTGTATGTGTATATGTGGCACGTGGCATGTCTGTATGTATGTAGCATGTGGTGTATGTGTGTGTATGTGGCACATGGCGTGTCCATGTGTCCGTGTGTGTGTGTGTGTGTGTGTGTGTGCTGAGTTTAACGTCAGCCCCTTCCGTCGAGTCGTCCTGTGTGTTGCTGGATCCTGCCAGCCCTGGGACACGCTGATGTAGCCGTTAGTACCCCGCTGAACTTAACGGTCCCCGCCTCCCTTCCTTCTCCCAAGTATTCATTCGGCAGATGCATGTGAAGCACCTGCTGTGTGCCCAGAGCAGGTGCTGTTGCCAGGTGCCCTCCTGTGGAGGCCTACAGCTGTTATATAACCTCCCCAGGGCCTGCAGACACCCCCGGGACAGGCCTGCTCCCCGCAGAGCTGCCAGGGGCCCTGTCTGGTCTGAGGGCTAGAGAGGGCTGGCCTGAAGATGAGGAGACGACTGGGTGGAACAGCTGGTGCAGAGGCCCTGGGCTGGGGATACCACGGCATGCTGAGGGTCTGGCGCATGGAGAGGGCAAGGAGGCTTTTGGTAGGAGGAGGAGTCAGGCCAGGCCCCGTGGGCTCCCTGGGCTGCAGGTGCACTGCTGACCCATGAGGTTACATTCTGGGCTGACCCATGAGGGAACATTCTGGGCTGAAGCAGTCTGCCCCCTGAGGACCAGTTCCTTGGCTGGATGTGGATTGGATGCCGGAGGGGCTCCTGGGTGGTCTGTCCCAGCCCTGGCTGTCACTGGATCCAACCCAAGATGTTTGCACTACTTTGCTGTTGGGGTGCCTGCGTGGGTGCCCCAGAAGGCTCCAGAGCAGGGCAGACCCACAGTGCTCTCCTGGCCGGCTGCTCCCCAGGGCTTCCCGGCACTGGCACTGAGTGTTGGCCGCCTGCCTGCCTGCGAGGCCAAGGCCAGAGCCAAGTGGCCTCTGCTGACCTAGTCTGTCACCTTTCTCTGCTGACGCCAGCCAGGACAGGGGCAGTGTGGGCAGGGGTCGCCATGGCCCCCAGCAGCCCCAGCCTTCCAGGAACTGTGCCAGCGGCTGGGTTTGATAAATGCGGAGGCCTGCAGGCGTCTGCTCTGGTGTGGAGCCGGGGGGTGGGGCTCCGGTGGCAGCAGAGCGGAAGTTGGGCCCCTCCCTCCTTTATGTCCCCATCTCAAGCATCTTTTGGCTGCAGGCGTGGTGGCCTGTGGCTGAGAAGACTGCCAGCCTCCTACCTGGTCTCTGCTCAGATGCCCTTCGCCCAGGCGGTGGATGGAGAAGCCACACATGGCTGCCTGTGGCCCCGAGCCCTGAGTGAGGCCGGCTGTGCCCTGGGTGCCACGGCAGCCCCTCCACGCAGCTCCACGAGTGGCTGCAGGTTCACAGAGCTCTCCTGTCCTCCTGCCTCCCAGCCCTTGCTCCTGCCTGGAGGATCCCTCCCTGAACTCTTGGCGTGGCTCAGACCTTGGCTTTCCGGAGCCCTGCCCTCTCCCCCTGCAGGGCAGGAGCCAGCCTTATGCCCGCAGTGCCCACCCGGGGCCTGGCACACAGCAGGGCACAGCTCAGGAGCAGCGTCCGAGCACTGTGGAGCCTGGTGGTCCAGGCAGGGCAGAGCCGGGCAGAGAAGTGAACGGGCAGCCGCCCAGGTCCAGTGGCTGCCCGTGAGAGGCCAGCCTGTGCCCCTTCCACAGGCTCTGGGCTCCCCCTGCAACAGAGGGGCAGGGCTGCAAAGCAGGCACCTCAGCCAGCAGCCCAGGCAGGCGTGTATCCCTGAAGCCCCCACTCCTCTCCTGCCCCAGCCCTGAGTAGGCGCCTTCTCCGGCGGCCACTTCCTCACTGGAGCTTGGCCCTGGGGCTCCTGAGGCCCAGTGCACGGGCAGCAGTGGGTGGGTTGCCCCACTGAGCTGTGCCACCCTGCCCCTGCCCCCAAGGCTCTTTCCAGCTTTGAAAAGCCCAGCAGTTTGGATAACCCACCCCCAGGGGAGGGAATGCATGCGTGCTTTAAGCCAGAGGTGACCCAGGCCTGGGGGGCATGCTGGGAGAGTGGCGCCCAGCCGGGGTTGAGGGCGCAAAGCGGCCTGGGCTTGGTGCTGGTGCACAGTGGCTGTGTGGCCAGGCTTCTTTCCAGGTCTGTCGTGAGGAGGGGCCTCATGGGGATGGCTCAGGCCAACAGGGCAGCTCCTCGGGACAGATCGGGGGTCCTAGAGGGAGGAGCCCCCTGTTCCAGGCTCTTCCACCTTCACTTCTGCCCGCCTGAAGGCTCAGCTTTCTGAGTTCTCTGTGGCTGTAGAGCAGATGGCCACCAAAGTCAGTGGCATCCACCATCGTCAGCCCGGATTCTGTGTCCCGCACAGGGTCCACACCCGGGAGCACCCTGGAGGGAGGCGGCTCAGGCTCAGCACAGTCGGGTGAAGCAGATCGCTGCAGGTGGGGTCCGAGCCTGGCATCAGCTGCCTCTCTACGATGCCCAGGTCACCGGGGCAGGCTGGACATGGGCCTTGTGGGAGGAGAGACAGGTGCAGAGGGCATGGCACTCCGAGGAGCACCCAGCCGGCAGCTGGTGCAGCTGGGATTCGAACCCAGACCTTTGGTCCTGGGAGCTGAGGCTTGTAACCAACACAGTGCCCTGCCTGGGGCAGGAAGGGTCCCTGCTGGGGGCATTCACAGCGGGGTGCTTCTGCCGCAGTGACTGGCAGGCTTCCGGCTGATGCTCTGTGATCGGCAGAGCAGAACTGAGTGGAAAGGCAGCGTCTGCCTGGGTCAGGAGGGCCGTGGGCTGGGCCGCCTCGGGTGACCCCCCCGCCCAGGCTTGTGCCCCCACAGGGAAGAGTGAGCTGACTGTATCTCGAGACGATTACAGACGCGCTCTCAGCCTGGGTCTTCCCCCCTCCCCGTCCCCAGGGGGACGCTTGCTGCAATGGTACGGTCCTCGGTGTCCAAGTCGCTAGACCAGAGCCAGGCATGGAGCTGGGAAATGGCCGCGGGGGAACGGGGCCGAGGGCTGGGCCGCTGCATGCGCAGTGCCGATGCGCAGAGGGACACTGCCCATCGCCATGTCACAGGTGGGAGAGTGGGAGACGGAGGCCCGGAGCCGACCTGCCGAGGGCCTGAGGCTGCAGTGGCTCCGGGCTCTCATTCCGGTGCTCCTGCTGTCGTGCCCTGTAGGATCCTCCAGAGAACTGCAAAAAAAAAAAAAAAAGAAAAAAAAGAATTCGGAGACGAATAGGGCTTGGGACCCCAGACGCCTGGGTCCTCCTCCCCCGCTGCCCCAGGCCTCTGCGTGGGCCTGCTGCACTTGCTTCCCTTTGCGCCTGCTTGGAGTCCCCACCCCCCAGGCCCTCCTCTGTGTCCCCCTCCCCCATACTGGCCATGTCACCTTCTTCCAGAACCACCTCTGCGTCCCCTCCCCCAGGCCCCACCCTCCCATCCCCGCCCTGCTCTGCTGGCCTGGTTTGCGAGTGGCCCACATTCTCAGCAGCAGCTTTTGGGTGGGAGGCCAGGCAGCGGGAACCTTGCTTGCCGGAGCCCAGCCAGGCCCACCCCCGACCCTCCACCCAGGCGGGCCCCTCTGCCTGTGCGGGCGGCCTGCGGGGCCGCTGGCCGGTGCTCTGGTTCTCCCCACTCCCTCCCTGCTCTCGCGCGTTGGGGAGCAGATATATTTAGACAAAGCACTCTGTTCTGAGCAGATTTCGCATTGACTGTACTTGGCAGGGCTGGGGGAGGCAGGGCTGTGAGCAGCCACACCCGGCACCTGAGAGCCTGCCTCCCCCAGTCCCTGGGGGGCTGCCGGGGACCACCGGGTACAGCAGCACCGACCGGCCGGGGCCCAGCCCCTGCTTACATGGACAGGTCCTCTCCATACCCTGAGGCCACATCTCCGACCCTCGGCCTCCAGGTCACGGCCACACTCAGTCATTTACTGCTTGCCTGTCCCCCACAGGCTCTGAGCCCCTTGTCAACCTTCACAGCACTTAGTCCTTCATGTAGTCAGTTGGCAAACGTGGGTTTGTGCTTGCAACAGGCAAGGCTCTGGCTGGATACTGGGGACATGGAGATGGCCCTTGGGGTGGCCATGCCAACCCCTGAGACAGGGCGGGAGGCACCAGACTGGGGTGGTAGTCAGGGCAGATGGGGAGGGAGTGGTCCTGGGGGACCAGTGACTTGAGTGGGAGACAGGAGCAGCGCGTGCAAAGGCCCAGAGCTGAGGGAAACCCTGGCTGCCCGTGAGGGAGTGTGGAGCGGTCAGGTGGACAGGAGCCAGGTCCTGCAGCACCTCCTGCCCAGGACTGGAGCCTTAGGCAGAGTTTGCAGCAGGGCCACGTCCCAGCATGGGGTGACTATGGCTGAGCTGGCCGGTCGTCGTCCTTGGTTCCACCCGCCGCCTGCCATGCTGGCCCCGGCCCCCAGCAGATGCACCGTGGCCAGCCTGGCCGGTGGGAATCAGAAATAGCTCGCACGTGCTCAGTGCCTGGGGAAGCGGCTCCCCCGCCTCGGCGCAGCTCATCTGCGCCCCAGTCAAGGACAGCTCAGTGCTCACGAGCGGTGACCTTCTCCCTCCCGTTCAGTGTATTAATACAGCGCCCACGGGCTGCAGCCGAGCCTGGGAGTGTACGCGGGGAGGGGGCGGGAGGTGGCAGACGGGCCAGAAGGGAGAAGCTGAGGGCTTGGGCAGGGTACCCGCCCACCAGACAGACCCCGGGGTGCAGGGTTGAGTGTGGAAGTCCCCCTGCCTCCACTGGCCACGTTTTGGTGTCGGTCGGTCTGCCTTGCTGTCTGCATCCGGTCATTTTATTCATTCCACAAATATTTGTTAAGCTCTGGGTGGGTGGAGGGGACACGGCCACCTGCTGGCCCCTCGCAAACTCCAAAAGCAGTTAAGCCATGAGGCTCGTGGGGAAGGGTCGTGGGGACTGTGCACCCAGGTGGGGAGGGCGCAGGGAGTTATAGGGGCTTCCTGGAGGAGGGGGCACTCAAGCTAAGGTCTGAGGGACCAGGAGTTACTCCAGCAAGGAGGAACATCAAGTAGCATTCCCTGCAGAGGGCCCTGCCAGTGTGCAAGGGAGGTGTTCTCAGGGAAGAGGGTGAGGAGGGGCAGGGGGTGGCATCAGAAGGTGGCCAAGGGCTCTGGGGCTGTGGTCCGGTTTGGGGATGTGTGTAAGCCCAGGTTGTGGCACCAGGAGGCCTGGATTCAGCTCTGACTCCGACTTAGTTGTTGGCTGAGTTTAAGCAGTTCTGTGAGCTCTCTGTGCCTCGATGTCCTCATCTGTGTAGTGGACTCAGTAACAGCCCCTGCCTGTGTGGGAGCGGTCACGCCGGACTTCGAAGCCAGGGTGTGCACACGCGTGTGTGTGTAGGTGACTTTGCACAGATGGAGTCGTGTCCATGCTGCCAGCCTGCTCCTGTGATGGCGACCATCTTTCTGAGTCCGTGACAGCAGAGTTGTGACTGTGAGGTGGCCCAGGGCTAATCAGAGGTGTCAGAGCGCATGTGACAGATACGTACACGAGTGTCACCCTCGTAACCGCCGCTGTAACCGCCGCTCCAATCGGGAGTCAGGGCCAGGGCGGTGCGCCCCAGAGGCTGCCACATGCCACGCGCAGTGAGTTTCTCACCCACACCCAGACGCACTCCGTGTGCTGCCTTCGAAGGCCGTGGCTGTGTTGGGTCTCCTCGGATCTTCGTAGAAGTGGGTCACACAGAAGGTGTCTTGGTGGCTGCTTGCTGCTGTTCTTGCTTTGTCAGTGAGATCCATCACTGATGTATGGATTAGTAATTCAGTCTTTCAAAAAAAATTTACTTATCTGAAAGGGAGAGAGAGAGGCTGCCCACTCACTGGTTTACGTTAATGGCCAGGACTGGGCCAAGCTGAAGCCAGGAACCAGGAGCTGCAGGTTTTCCCCATGGGCGGCAGGAACCCTGTTACCTGAGCGTCACTGCAGTCTCCCAGGGTCTGCATTGGCAGGAAGCTGGAGTCAGGAGCCAGAGCTGGGAGGAACCCACAGCGGTAGATACTTAGGTTACTTCCATTTTGTATTCTATGCATAGTGCTGCTTTGAACTTTCTCTTTAAAAAGATTTATTATTATTATTAAAATAATACAAGCAATCAGGATTTAAGGCAGAGAGGGAGAGAGAGCACACAGGCGAATACTCTCATCTGCTGGTTCCTTCTCCAAGTGGCTGCAAACCCCAGGACTTGGCCAGGCCAGAGCAGGAGCCTGGGATTCCTTCTGGGTCTCCCACGGGAGTACAGGGACCCAAGCACCTGGGCTGTCTTCTGCTGCTTTCCCAGGTGGATTAGCAGGGAGCTGGATCTGAAGTGGAGCAGTTGGGACTCGAACCGGCACGCTGATACGGGATGCTGGCATTGAGAGCGGCGGCTTAACCCACTGGCCCACAGCGCCAGCCCTAGAACTTTCTTGTGCATGCCTTTTGGGAAGCCTGGGAAGTTATTTCCGTTGCATGGGTGCCCAGGGGCGGAGTTTCTGGGTCACAGTGGATGAGGGCATTCAGCACCAGGTACCAGGGTGCGCCAGGACGTTCCAGAGCTGGAAAGTGAGGTCATTTTGCGGCGAGGTGTTTGAAGCCATGGGTAGCTTTTTCATGGCATGCGTTTCCCATGCATTTGTTGGAGATTGCTGTAGCCTTCCTAAGTGGCCGTCGCTGCTTCCGTCCCCACCAGCCCAGCGAGAGCGGCAGGAATGCAGTTGTCTTGTAACCTCTGTGGAGAACTCGGCCGGCGGGCAGCCGGAGGGGTGCACATGCAGGTTCTTGCCAATGGTTTCATGGTTTTAAAAGTTAGAAAACAAAGCAGTCAATAAAGTGAGACAGTTTAAAATAGCGCAAGCCATCAAGCTGCCCTTCAGTGGGTGAGTGAAGAAGCAGACTGGTAACCCATACCAGGGACGGTTATTCGGCGATTTAAGGAAACCAGCTGTTGAGGTGCGCCCTGGGGACCGCGCTTTGGATGCCACCCGGGACGCCTGCTTCCATATCGGAGTGCCTGGGGTTCGGTCCCGCTCCACCTCCTCTCTGCTGGTGCGCACCCTGGGAGGCAGCAAGTGGTGGCTCAAGTACTCAGGTTCCTGCCACTCACACTGGAGACCCGAACCGAGTCCCTGGCTCCTCTTGGTTTTGGTCTGGCCCAGCCCTGGCTGTTGCAGGCATTTGGGGAGGGAACCAGCACCTGGGATAGCTCGCTCCCTCGCTTGGTCACTTGCTCACTCCCTTCCTTTCAAAGATTTTGTTTCAAATGAGTTATCAAACTGCAAAGAGACATGGTGGAGCCTTGAGTGCAATCACAGAGTGCAAGAAGCCGGTCTGAAAAGATTCCACACTGCCCGATTCTAACTACTAGATTCGGAGAGGCGGTAAAAGAGCACTGGTCACCGGGGCGGGGCCGGGACTGGCGGGGGTGATGCTGTCTGTGTGGCGCCGTAAGCGAGGTGTCTGTGGCCCTTTATCAGAACCCACGGCTTGGACAGCACCAAGCGAACCCTCTTGAAAACCACAGGCTCTGGTTCATTGCACTGTATCCAAGTCAGCTGATCTGTTGTAGCAAAAGTGCCTGCAGCGCGGATGCTAAGACGGGGGAGGGGCGGTGACTGTTGGGGGGAAGCCCAGAGGCCCTCTGGGAAACCCATGTTCTCACTTTTTCCATGAACCTTAAGTGGCGCTAGAAATCACCTAGTGCTTTATAAACAAGTAGAACTAAACTATAAAGAGGTGGGAACAATTAAAATGTAAAATAAATCATAAAAAATTAAAATACAACATGATCCAAGTACAGAAGTCAGTAGATGTGTGCACTGGGGGGCAGGGGTGTTGCTCTCCTCTGCAGGGCGGGGTCCACGCTCCAGAAGCCCCCTGGTGTCTCCCCTCACCGCCCTCCCTGCTTGCTGGTGTGACGGATGCGTATTCCACCCCTTAAAAACTCCTTAAACCGGGCCCAAGGGCTCCCGGGGGGGGGGGGGCTGTTTAGGTCCTGGTGGGGGAACAGGGCCTCTGTGTCTGGGGAGAGCCCGGAGGGTCCTGGGCGCAGCAGCGCCGGCCAGGAACCACGTCCTCGCGCTGGGTTTGAGCACGTCTCCGGGTCGCGGCGCTGCTGTCTTCAGGTGACAGCATGAGGTGTGTTTGCGTACCACGCGTAGAGGATTATGGATTCCGAATGGATGAGTCTTCAGGTCTCCAGATGCACTGAGTTCCGAGAGCCACTCAGGCGCTCTGGTGTGACCTGTTTCTCCAGTGCTGGGATTTATTGTCCGTTTTTAAAAGCAGCTCTGGTGGAGGTATAATTGACACGTAGTACATCACACGCGTTGAGCGTGTTCACACGGGCACAGATTGACAAATGCACACACCTGTGAAACCAGCCCCGCCAGCAGGGGACCCGCGTGTCCCTCTGGGGAAAGCACCCTACTCCTCCTCCCACCCCCCGCGGCCGGCCGTACCCCTCACCTCCCCAGGGACTTTTGCTCCAGAGTCCACACAAACGGGACCGTACAATGGGAGCTCTCTGGCTTCTTTGCCTCAGTGGAGTCTCTGGGGACCCCAGCGTGTCCTCTTCACTGCTGTGTAGTACTCCATCTTGCGGCGCTGCACTGCCGACCGACCCGTTGACTTAGTGATGGCCATGCGGGTTCACTTCCTGTTTGAGGTTACTGCAGATACAGCTGTGAGCATTTGCCGACGAGTTGTTGTATGGACATACAAGAGTACTTCCGGAAGTTCAGGGAAAATGGAATTAAAAGGTAAACTCACCATGGCACAGAGATTTCTGAAGCCCATGCGCTCTGTGTCCTGTGACAGGCATTTCTGGGGCGGGTTTGAGTCCTGCGTGCTTTCGGTTCTCTTGGGTAAATACCGAGAAGAGGGATTCCTGGCTGATACGGCAGGGGCATGGTTAACGTTTTAGGAAACCACCACGCTTTTCCAGAGTGCCTGGACCGCGTTAATTGCCCTCTCCTCGCCAGTGCCCGGCGTGGTCTGGCTTCCTCTAGTAGCCTCCTCAATAGTGTGCGCTCACCACGCTGCCAGCTCTCTGTGCCTCAATGGCCAGTGATGCTGAGTGTCTCCACGTGCCTGTCCGCCATCTGTGTCTCCTTTGGTGAAGCAGCAGTTCAAGTCTCTGTGCTAAAATTGGGCTGTTGTCCTGTCACTGGGTTTTGAGGGCGTTTTCATGTCTGGGTACAAGTCCTGTGACGAGCATGTAACTTGCTGGAGCCGGCGCATGGCGCGGGGGGTCCAGTCACCCCTGCAATGGCAGCATCCCTCTGAGCACCACTTCAAGCCCCGTCTGCCTTTCTGATCTGCTCCTTGCTGAGGCACCGGGGAACGCAGTGGGGACACCCCAAGTGCTTGCCCCTGCCACCCACGTGGGAGACCCAGAAGCAGCTCCTGGCTCCTGCCTTCAGCCTGGCTTAGCCCTGGCTTTGGCGGCCATTTGAGGAGTGAACCAGTGAGCAGAAGATCTCTGTCTCTCTCTCTTTCTCTAACTCTGCCTTTCAGATAAGTAAATAAACCTTAAAAAAAAAAAAAAAGAATATGTAATTGCAGATGTCTCCTCCCAGCCATGACTTGTCTGTTTCTTTGTGAGTCGCTTTCAAAGGGCAGATGTTTTTAATTCTGATGAAGTCCAATTCATCAACTTTTCCGCTGATGATTTGTGTCTGGGTGTTGTTGTAGCTCAGAAACCTTTGCCTAACCCAGGATTATAGAGGCTTCCTTTGTTTTCTTCTTAAGTTTTTTATTTTTTTAAGATTTTATTTATTTATTTGAGAGGTAGTTACAGACAGAGGGGGGGGGGGAGGGTGTTCCATCTGCTGGTTCACTCCCCAAATGGCTACAACGGCCAGAGCTGCAGGAAGCTAGGAGCCAGGAGCTTCTTCTGGGTCTCTCACGCGAGTGCAGGGTCCCAAGGACTTGCGCCATCTTCCACTGCTTTCCCAGGCCACAGCAGAGAGCTGGATTGGAAGAGGAACAGCGGGACTTGAACTGGCGCCCGTTTGGGATGCCCGTGCTGTGGGCGGAAGCTTAGCCTACTGCACCACAGTGCCAACCCCTTTTAAGTTTTACAGCTTCCAGTTTTGTGTGCAGAGCTGTGGTCCATCTAGAGTTAACTGCTATGGATCGCATTTCACACATTGCCTGTAAAGACCCATTCTTTCTGTCCCATTTTTTGAAAAAGCTCTCCTGACTTTATGACATTATTTTTGTTCCTTTATTAGAAATCAGTTGTGGGCCGGCACTGTGATGTAACCTGTTAAGCCATCGACTGTGGTGCTGGTTCATGTCCCAGCTGCTCCACTTCCCATCCAGCTCCCTGCTAATGCCTCTGGCCCTAGCCCACCCCTGGTATGAGAAGGCAGCAAAGATGGCCGAGTCCCTGAGCCCCTGCCACCCACGTGGGAGACCTGGACGAGACTCCTGGCTCCTGGCTTTGGTCTGGCCCAGCCCTGGCCATTGCGGCCATTTAGCTAGTGAACCAGAGGATAGAAGACCCTCTCCCTCTCTCTCTCTCTCTCTCTCTCTATATATATATATATATATATATAGCCTTTTCTCCCTGTAACTTCCCTTTCAAATGAAATAGATGAATCTTAAAAAAAAAAAAAAAAGCAATCACCCTGGGGCTGATGTGGTGGTACAGCCGGTAAAGCTGTTGCCTGCACCACCAGCATACATGGGTGCTGGCTTGTGTCCTGGCTACTGCACTACTGCACTCCCAGCTCCCTGCTCATGGCCGGGGAAAGCAGTGGAGGACGGCCCAAGTGTCTGAGCCCCTGCACCCGCGTGGGAGACCTGGGTGATGCTCATAGTTCCTGGCTTTGGCCTGGTCCAGTGCTGACTGTGGTAGGCACCTGGGGAGTGAACAGTGGATGGAAGATCCTCATCTCACCCCCACTCTGTCTCTCCTTCTCTCTCCAACTCTGACTTTCAAAATAAATAAATAAAGCTTTAAAAAAAAAATCAGTTATCCAAGAGCAGGTGGTTAGCTTCACGATTAAGATGATCTGCCACCCCTGTCAGAGTACCTGGGTTCAACTCCCGCCTCTGGCTCCTGACTCCAGCTTCCGTAGTGGTGACGGCTCCAGCAGCTTGGCTCCTGCCCTGGGAGACCTGGGTTGTGTTCCAGGCTCCTGGCTTCAGCCCCTGCCACGCCCCAGCCCAGTCTGGCCCCAGCCCGCCCTGGGCTTCATAGGCATTTGAGGAGTGAACCGGCAGGTGGGGGTTCTCTCCTCCTCCCCCTCCCTCGCTGCCCTTCTCCATGTGTATGTGGATCTCTTTCCACGCTCCCTCTCCTGTTCCGTCCGTCCATCTGTCCCTCGGTCTTTATAGCAGGCACTCCCACCTTGCTCTTCTTTTTCAAACTTACTTTGCTGCTCTAGATCCTTTTCTTTATATATACATTTTAGAATTTACTGATCTCCACCAAAATGCCTGTTGCAGTTTTGATTGGGATTGGTTTGAATATTTAGGCCACTCTGGGGAGAATGAACATCTTAGCAATATTGAGTCTTCTGACCCACGAGTATCACTCTCAATTAATTTATGTTGGCGTGTTTCTAAAAAAAGAATGTATCTCAGCAGTATTTGAGTTTTCCAAGTTCAGGTTTTCCACACTTGTCATGTCTCTTCATACGTCTTTAACCAAAGGAATTTTACAACTTTTAGTATGCGTCCATAGCCGGTGTGTAGAAAGGAAATTGATTTTTATATTGATCTTGTGTCCTTCAACCTTGATAAACTTAACTCGCTCATAATAGTGGCTTTTGCCGAGCGAGGCTTCCGTTGGGTTTTCTGTGGATAAGCATGTCTTCTGCAAATAGAGACAGTTTTTGTGTCTTGTTGCTGGTCCTGGGGGCGCTCTTTCGCCACGGAGCGTGGTGTGAGCTGTGGGCCTTGGTCGATGCCGTGAGCACGGTTAAGGAAGTCCCCTGTATTCCTAGCCTCAGCCCTGAATTCTTAAACTCAGGAGTGGGAGCTGGGTGCATCACACGCTTTTAGCGTGGCATTTCCTTTCATCTGCCTGGGTGATCAGTTCCATTCCCTGGTTTACAGGGACCCCATTCCTCAGGATGAACCCCATTTGGCCACCACCTAATTATTGTTTAATATATCGTCGGACAAGGTCTGCTCAAGTTTTCTTGAATTTGTGCTTTTATGCTGCATTGCTTTGCATTGCGTGCTCTTTGTCTTGGGTTTTGCCAACAGGGGCAGGAAGTGTTTCCTTGTCTTTAGTTGTTTCTAACAAGAGCTGGTACGAGATCAGTATTTCTTCTTAGTGCTTGGTAGAATCACGAGTGAAGTCATGTAAACCATGCATTTTCTTTGTGGGAAAGTTTTTAATTGTAATTTAAGAAATGTAGGCCTACTGTATTTCACTTACCTAGGTCTTTGTGTTGTTATTGTAAAGGTTTGTTTATTTTGAAGGCAGAACACCAGGCAGACAGAGCCAGAGGGATGGGTCATTCATCCACTGGGTCACTGCCAGCTCTCCTAATGGCTGCACCAGCCAGGGCTGCACCAGGCTGAAGCCAGGAGCCAGGGACGGCACCGGGGTCTCCCACGTGGGCCATCCTCTGCTGCCCTCCCAGGCACAATAGCAGGGAACTGGATCAGAAGTGGAGCAGCCAGGAGGTGAACTGGCGCTCCGGTACGAGATGCCAGCATCGCAACCAGCGGCTTAATCCGCTGTGCCACGACACTGGCCCCAGCTCATGTAGCTCTTTTTGCATGACCTTCGATGGTTCATCAATTTGAAGGAATTTGTCCATGTCATCTAAGTTCTCTATTTCATTAGCATAAGATTGTTCATGCTACTCCTTTATTCTCATTTTTAAAAGATAGCAGCTTTATTGAGAGATAATTTACATACCATAGAATTCACCTGTTTAGAAGGCAGACATCAGTGCAGAGTTCCACCGTGCAGAGTTGTACAAACATCACCACCTGGATTTTATCCCAAAAGGATACCTGGTATCTGTCGGCAGCCCCTCCTCTGTCCCCTTGCCCACACCCTGCTCCCAGCCCCAGGATCACGTATCTGCTTTCCGTCTGCAGGTCTGTTTAGTCCATATAAATGGACTCCTTCCGTGGCGGGCTTGGCCGCCTGAGCATCGTGTTCCCAGGGTCTGGCCAGGTTGTGGGTGTAACCTCTTGTATTGGTGCAAGGTGATCCACTGTCACATTTCAGCTGTCCTTCCTCACTCCAGGACTTCAGGATTGTATCTACCTTTTGGCTGTTATGAACAGCACTGCCGTGAACTTGGCGTACGTATTTTTGCGTGCACCTGTGTTTTCATGGGTAGATGCCACGATCTTCAACTTCTTCAGCAATTGCTGGCTGCAGTTCATGTCTCCACGGTCATGTGGGGAGCCTCCGGTTTTTCCAGATCCTGTCTTTTTCATGACAGGCATCCTCGTGGGCAGGCGGTGCACCCTTGGTTTTGATTGGCATTGCCTTGATGAGTGTGGTTTGAGCATTATCGACCATTTGTGTGCCATCTTTCAAAAGATGTTCACTCAGGTACTCAAATGCACACTTTTAAATTGAGTTACTCATCATTTTATTTTTGAGTTGTGTCTCAGTCCATTTAGGCTGCCATACAGAATACCTTCTATTGGGTAATTTAATAAATTTGTGTTTAAAAGGCAGCAAGAGGGAGGGACACACACACACAGAGAGAGAGAGAGACAGAGACAGAGAGAGACCTCCCCTGTCCACTGATTTATTCCCCAAATGCCCACAACAGCCAAGGCCAGGCCAAGGCAAAGCCAGGAGCCAGGAACTCCATCCAGGTGCCCCACCTGGGTGGCAGGAACCCACGTATTTAGCCATGGCCACTGCCTGCCAGGATGCACATTAGCAGGGAGCTGGGATCTGGAATGCGGCCAGCACTCAAGTCCAGGCTGTCCAGTAAGGACCACAGGCTCCCAATGCAGTGCCTTCAGCACCGTGCCCAGCAGCTGCCCCGGGCAGTTTATAAATAGCAGAACTGTTCATTGTCCACAGTTCTGGGGGACGGGAGCGGGGCCTGCAGACGCTGTCCAGTGAGGGCTTGGTCTGTGCTGCAGACACGGTGCCCTCTTGTCAAGTCATCAGCTGGCGGTGGGCGGGGCGGGGGGACAGGCTCCCTCAAGCCCCTTTGATGAGCAAGTTAATCCCATCTGTGAGCTCGGGGCAGGGCCTTCTCCCAGGCCCTGCTGCTCAGTACCATTGGCTGAGGGATGAGGCTCCAACGTGCAGTTTTGGCATTCAGTCCATGTCGAATTAGAATTCTGTATTTTGGGTGCAAGTTCCTTATCAGGTCTATGATTTGCCAGTATTTGTTCTGTGGGCCCTCTCTCCAGTTTCTCGATAATTTTCTTAATAGCACAAACATTTTAAATTTTGATGAAGTCCAGTTTCTCCGCCTTTTTTCCCCTTTGGTGTATGTTCTTTCCTTGTCACGTCTAAGAAAGAGCTGCCCAACTCAAGATTGTGAAGATTGGTTTCTGTGTTTTCTTCTAGGAGCTTTATAGTTACATCTAGGACTTCGATCCAATTTGAGCTAATTTTGGTGCATGGCTTGAGTTAGGAGTCCAGTTTCAGTCTTTTGTGGGTGGATAAGTTTTGCCCGAAATATTTGTTGAAAAAACTGTTTTCCCCCGACTGAATGCCTCGCGTTACTTTTTGAAAAGCACTTGACCGTAAGCCTGAGGTTTATTGCCTGTCTTCCCAGGCTCCAGTTCCATCCTAGCTCCACACTGCCTTGATCACTGTAGCTCTGCGGGAAATTCGAAGCCTCCCTGTTGCTGGTGTTGCAGTCTGGTGGGTTAAGCTTCCTCTGGCATTGCTGGGACCCCCTTGTCTGCAGCAGACCAGGGTCAAGTTCCTGACTCCCGGCCCCAGCCCAGCCACTGGGGGAGTGAGGCAGGTGGACCAGCAAAGAGAAGAGTGTTCTCTCCTCTCTCTCGCTCTCTCTCTCTCTCTCCTCTCCCTCTCTTCTCTCTCCTCTCTCTCTCTCCTCTCTCTCTCTCTCGCTCTCTCCTCTCGCTCTCTCCTCTCTCTCTCCTCTCTCTCCCTCTCTCTCCCTCTCTCCTCTCTCTCTCTCTCTCCTCTCGCTCTCTCCTCTCTCTCTCTCCTCTCTCTTTCTCTCTCTCTCCTCTCTCTCTCCTCTCTCTCTGCCATTCTAATAAATCAGTAGATTTGTGAAAAATCTTAATAAATCTTAAAATTAACCTTATTATCCTTTTAGCATTTGTAGAGTCTTTACTGATTTTACCTATTTCATTCCTTATGTTGATGATTTACATTTATCCCTGTCTCTTGCTTTTTTTTTATCAGCTTGGCTAGCTATTTATCAATTTTATTGATCTTTTCAAAGAACTGGACTTCAGTGTCATGGATTTTAATTGCTTTTCTCTTTTATTGATTTCTGCTCTGATGTTTGTTACTTCCTTTCTCCTACTTAGGTTTGTAATTTGTGTTTTCTTTCTAGTTTCAAAAAAGATGATTTTAATTATTTCAGAGAGAGCAAAAAAGATAGCTCCCATTCACCTGTTCACTCTCCCAGTGCCCACGATAGCCAGGGCTCGAACTGGGAACCGGAAACGTGGCTGGGTCTCCCGCGTGGGCGGCGGGGACTCAGGCTGCCTGTCAGGAGGCACGTTAGCAGGAAGCTGGGAACGGAACTCCCGGCTGCTCTGACACGGACGTGGCTGTCCCAGCCAGCCAACCAGCACCTTGACTGCTCAGCCCAGTGCCTGCCCCTAGTGTTTTTTTTTCTTTTCTTTTCTTTTTTTGGACAGGCAGAATGTGAGAGTGAGAGAGAGAGAGAGCCCTTAGTGTTTTTTTTTTTTTTAATAAAGGCGTGAGCTAAAGTAATTTATTGGAAAGTTTTA
The DNA here is from genome assembly GCA_949820135.1 of Sylvilagus floridanus. Classification (NCBI taxonomy): domain Eukaryota; kingdom Metazoa; phylum Chordata; class Mammalia; order Lagomorpha; family Leporidae; genus Sylvilagus; species Sylvilagus floridanus. Next base: position 108,670,513 of record OX463231.1, read on the forward strand.
GTTTTTACTCACGAAGGCCCTTAGTACTATAAAGTTCCCTCTAAAAACCGCTTTAGCAGCGTTCCACAAACTTCGATGTGCCGTGTTTTCATTTTTGTTCAGTTCAGAGCACTTTCTAAGTTTCTTTTTTAAAAAAAAGACTTATTTTTATTTACTTGAAAGAGTTACAGAGAGAGGTAGAGCCAGAGAGAGAGAGAGAGACGTCTTCCATTCCACTGGTTCACTCCCCAAATGCCCACAAGGCCAGAGCTGAGCTGATCCAAAGCCAGGAGCTTCTTCCAGGTCTCCCACGCGGGTGCAGGGGCCCAAGGACTTGGGCCATCTGCCACTGCTTTCCCAGGCCATAGCAGAGAGCTGGATGGGAAGTGGAGCAGCCGGGTCTCGAACCGGCTCCCATATGGGATGCCGGCATAGCTCCTTTGGCTGCCCCCTCGACCTCTGGGTTATTTAGAAGAATGTTATCAGCTTCCAGACGTTTGAGGATTTTCCAGGGCGCTTTCTGCTGAGGGTTTTGTTTCATTCCATTGTGATCATATAACATATTTTGTATGACTTGAATATTTTAAAATGTATGACAACTCCCTTCGTGGCCAGAGTGCGGTCTGTCTGGGGGGAGCCCCGCGCAGGTGCCGTATGCTGGGTGGCTGGAGAGTGGCTTCGTGCAGCGGCCGTTGGGGGAGTCCGGTGCGAGGAGCGCTCAGCTCCCGTGTTCTGCTCCTTTGTTGTAGGGGTGCATGGAAGTCTCTGAGCCCACTGGGGACCTGTTTCTCTCCGCACTGTTTGCTTCCTGTATTTCGAAACTTTCTTACTAAATGCATGAATAGTCACAATTATTCTTTGCCAGCCTGTTTATCATGATGACATTATTTTCTTTACCCCTTGAAATATACTTTTTCTGATGTTCATGTAGCCTCTGGGTTTTTTTTTTTTTTCCTCATTCATCTTTCTTTCTTTCTTTATTTGAAAAAGCAGTTCGAAAGTGCAAGACAGACAGATAGGGAGATCTTGTGTCCACTGGTTCACTCCTTGTATGCCCATAACTTCCCAGGCTGGGCCAGGCCAAGGTCAGGTACCTGGGACTCCATCAGGGTCTCCCACGTGTGTGGCAGGAACCCCGACTCCTGAGCCTTCGTCTGCTGCCTCCAGGCATCCTGGCAGGAAGCTGGGTAGGAAGAGGAGGAGCCGGACCCAGAAGCAGCACTCCAGGGTGGGGTGTGGGCACCCCGAGTGGCGGCTCACCTGCTGCGCCACAGAGCCTGCCCCCGGTTCTCTTACTTGTGTTGGCATCATCCGGTTTTCCATTCTTTTGACTTGACTTGTCTGTCTATAATGGAAGAGCGTTTCTTCGAGACATCACATTGTTGGGTCTTTTTTTTTTTTTAAATCAAATCTGAAAATCCCTGCCTTTCAGTTGGGGTGTTGAGACCATGTGCGTTTAACGAGACTGACGATGCGTGGGAGTTAAATCTTTGCTTCCTCTTTGTCCCGTCAGCTCCCTGCCCCGGCTCGCCTGCTCTTCTGCCCTCTTCGCTCCTCCGCGCTCTCTGCGGTTGGTCGGTGGCCGTAGCTCTGTCTGGCCAGCTCAGTGGTTGCTGCATGCTTTAGAATGCGTCTTTAACATCACACAGTCTGTGTCACCCCATGCCCCGCACAGGAGGCTACATGATGTCCTTCCACTTCCCTCCCGATCTCCTGCTGGTGCTCGGCTGCGTTCCACTCCCATGTCGTCGGTGGGGAGCCCAGCACTGCCTCTGCTGCACTTTGGCCTGAGTGGCCGGTTGTCCTGTAAAGACGCGCACGTGACGAGAACACGTTCTCGCGCTGAGCTGCGTGGCGGCCGTGCTGGGGCTCTTCTGTCCACGTTTCCCTGTGGCGGCGGCGCCTTCGGCCTGAGGGAGAGCAGCGTTTCTTGCCGCGTGAGCCTGCGGGTGCCGAGTGCCAGCCCCGCCGTGTCTGAGCGTGGCTGTCTTGCCTGGACTTCCCGGTTCTCGCCGAGCGCAGACTTCTACAGGACAGTTCTCAGCTTTCTGTGCTGTGCCAGGGCTGTCCCGCCGCCATCTCACTGCACTGCGTCTGACCAGAAGTGCACTGTGATTCTACCTGTGTTCTTGGCTTTTCCCCCCCTGACTACCTGGCTGATTTTCTCTTCGCCGCTGGTTTTGACAACTGGAGTATGATTTACCTGAGCGTGGTCTTTCCGTTTCTCGTTCCTGGGTTCCTTTAGTTTCTTGGATTTGAAGGGTTAGGAAATGTTGCGCAGAGCAGCTCGGAGGGGCCACCCTGACACTGTCCCACTGTTCCGTCCATCAGGAGGGCCGAGGGAGGCTTGCATTGCAGGGCGTTCTGCTGCCCTGGTGAGACCTGTGTCTGAGGGCGGGGTGCACAGTGGCCCAGGGGTCCCCTACGTTGCTTGCTCAGTTTCTGCCAGGGACTCCCCATGCTGAGATGTGGGGTGCAGGGCTTCCAGCCAGGAGGACCCGGGCCCGGAGCAGCTGGGCCGGGTTCACACAAAAGCTGAAAACACACAGTGGGGTTTTTAAAATGCCCTGGGGAAACAGCGGCGGTACACTTTATCTGCAACCAACACTAGACGCTTAAAAAATAAATAAATAAGACAGAGTCCAGCACAGGCAAGAATGTAGAGGGAGAGGCTGGAGCTGTGGTATAGTGGGTAAAGCCGCCGCCTGCAGTGCTAGCGTCCCATATGGGCATTGATTCGAGTCCCGGCTGCTCCACTTCCCGTCCAGCTCTCTGCTGTGGCCTGGGAAAGCAGAAGATGGCCCAAGTCCTTGGGGCCCTGCACCCACGTGGGAGACCCGGAAGAAGCGCCTGGTTTTAGTCTGCCTCACTCTGGCTATTGCAGCCATTGGGGTGTGAACCAGCGGATGGAAGATGCCTCTCTCTCTCTCTGCCTCTCTGTAACTCTGCCTTTCAAATAAATAAATACTTTTTGTTTTTAAATGGGGGTGGGGAGAGGCCTTCCTGAGCCCTTCTGGCAGGGGTGTGAATTAAGCCTCCCCCCCTTGTAAAACAGCACGGGACAGAGATTATCACGGAGCTCAGGTTGTGCACATGCGTGGCCTGGAGAGTCAGCTCCAGGAAGTCAGAGGAAAGAGTTCAGGCTGGAAGCAGCCGCTCCTAGGTTTGCACCTGGCCGTGTCACTGACCGGCTGTGCGACCTCGGAGGAGTTACCGCACCTCTCGGCACCTGCGCTGGCTCGTGTAATGCAGGCGTCTCAGCGCTCAGGTGGGACCGACTGTAGTGAACACGCGGGCCCTGCGCAGGGCGCTCGTCTCGGCGGTGGTTTGAGTCTGCTCTGGGCCGCCGTAGGGGAGGACGCAGGGGCGGGAATGAATTCGTCCAGGACAGAGAGCTGTTGGCTCTTGCTTCGGAAGCTGGGAAGTTCAAGGATGGAGTAGCAGCATCTGGTATGTGTGTCCTCACGTGGCCGGGGGGCCGGGGGGCGCTGGCTCTGTGACACGCGCCGCCTCAGGAAGCCACCCGCCTGCCCACTCCTGGGAAAGGCCGCACGGTCTGCTTCCCGCTCCGGCTTTGCAGGAATGAGCAGCGCGCAGCCACGCGGTGACCGGAGGTGGACGGTGCGCAAGGCGGCCTCTTGCGGGAGGAGCCTGGCCCTTCCGTCTGTCCCCCCCCCCAGGGGACAGCGGCGGCGCCTTCTTCCCGAGCCTGCCTGGGTCGGGCGTGAGGTCCAGGGGTGCCCGGGCCCCTTGGCGGGGTGCAGGGCTGGAGGAGGGCGCGGTGTGCCCGTGGAGGAGGTGGCCCCAGCGGCGATGCCGGGCCGGACCTGCTGCCTTGGCCTGCTCGCGTGCGGCAGGCCCCGCCTCGGGGGTGAGCTGAGGCTTCGGCGACTTTCTGGGTTTTGTCACGGCGCCCAGGGCCATGCGTGTCAGCTGTTGTTACCATTGTTAGGGTCCTTGCTGTCACCACCGTCCACCACTGCCTTGCTTGTAATCCTGGTGGCCAGGAGCAGACGGGCGGGCAGACGGAGCGGGTCTGCGGCCCTCGGAATCCCCTCACTGGCAGGGACGGCGTCGCCACCGTGTGAGGAGTGAGTGGGTCCCCGTGTCCAGGACCTATACACCAGAGACACCTGATGAGTGTTCGTCCCCTGCCCTTGTGAACGGTGGGGCCCAGCCGCACAGCCCCCCGCCCCTCCCCCGCTCCCTGGCAGCAGCGGGGAGCAGGGCCCACGTGGGAACATTAATCCGCCTCATTAACTCACTTTGCTCTGCAGTTGTAGCAATTAGACCCGCAGTCTGGGCAGCATCAGGAGCCAGGCAGGGGTCGCCCAGGCTGCTGGACCCCTGCCTGCCTGGCCTCAGCCAGGCACCCGCTCTGGCCCTGGGGAGAGGGGCCAGACCGGGGCGGGGGGGTCTCCCATGCAGCATTCTGTCTGCTCATCCCCTCACAGCCCACAGCTGTGTCCCCGCTGCCACGGAGCTCCAAGCCAGGCAGTGAGGGGATGACAGAAAGCAAGGAGCTGCCCCTGGGGCAGAGGCTGTGACGGGAGTGGCGGGGCGCTGAGCCCTGCCCGCTCCTACGGCTCCTACGGCAGCCAGGCCTCTGAAGACGGGGCCAGGGCTGCGGGCAGAGGGGCAGCAGGTACAAAGCCCCTGATGCGGCGCCTGTGCCTATGATGCTCAGGTGTGGCTGGGAGTGGGAGGGCCCTGGTTCTTAAGGGGAGGGTGCAGCTGTGGGTGGGGGGTGGGCTTTCCCGGAGTCAGGCCCAGGGCGCTGGCGAGCTCGAGCCGGAGAGGCGGTGCCCACACCGGTGCACTGAGCTTGGCGTGCAGGGGCCGTGCCAGGGAGTGGCTGTGCTCTCGGAAGTACACACTTCCAGTGGGTCCTTCCCAGCGTTGGACCCTCAACTGCTGCTGTTGTCCCGGACCAAGCCACCCACCCAAAGTTTGTTTATTGTTTTCAAAGAGTTACAGAGGGAGATCTGAGAGGTGCTGGCCCACCCCTCAGTTGTCTACAACGGCCAGGGCTGGGCCAGGCCTAAGCCAGGAGCTTCTTCTGGGTCTCCCACAAAGTGGCAGGGGCCAAAGCACTTGGCCCATCTTCCACTGCTTTCCCAGCAAAGTTAACAAGGAGCTGGATCGGAAGAGGAGCGGCTGGGACTCAAACCGGTGCCCATATGGGGTGCCGGTGTTGCGGGCGGTGGCTTAACCCGCTACGCCACAGTGCTGGCCAGGCTTCGTCGTCTCCACCCAGACATGGGTGATTTCCAGGGTCCCTCCCCTTCAGCCTCTCACCGCCCCACCCGCCCCTGCCATGTGCCCACTCAGCTCCGCGGCAGCAGGGGCCGGCGCCTGGCAGGCTCAGGCACCTCAGGGACTGGCTGCCATGGGCCTCCGTGTTGATGAGCACTCTGCACCTCGCAGCTCCGCCGCCCCCCCCCTCAGGGCCCCGTGCAGGGGACACACAACTTCCCCATCTGCGGATTAGGAAGCTGTACCCCAAACAGGCGCCATCTCCTGTCCAAGGGCACAGAGCTCGTGTTGGCTGGAGCAGGGATTTGAGCCCCGCATGGATGGGTTGCCAGGCACAGCTTTTCCCACTCCTGGTCATGGTCCTCATGGCCCCTCAAAGCCCCAAGGTCCTGCAGAACACGTACTGTGAGCATGCATTGGGCACCTGCTGTATGCAGTGCCATGGTGGACACTTCGCAGCATCTTCTGCCCGTGGCAGCTCCAGGCGGGCTTGTCTTCACTTCCCAGGTGAGAAAACAGGGGTGCAAGGGGGAAAGAGCTGCCGGGGGCACCAGCACCCCCTCTCCCCCAGCCCCCAACACTCAGGGCCCCTCAAAGCCCCAAGCCCTGTTGGCCACGTGGTCCCGCCTCCTGGGAGCAGGTGCAGCCAGTGCAGTCTGGCTGGGAAAAGACTCGTTTTCCCTTTTTCTCTCTCTCATTAAAAACTAGTTGGTAAAAGAGAGCCACTGCCCCAGCTTGTTCTGGAAGGTGTGAGGGCTTCAGAGCCCCTGGCAGTGTGCACAGGGTCGGGGGGGCAGGTCAGAGGCCGCACCATGTCCCCCGCAGCAGACAGCTTGCTCTCCCCACTTGCAAGGCGCCGAGGCCACATGGCTCCTGTCCCACGCTTGTGGGTGCTTGGAATCTTTCGTGCCTGGGAAAACCCCGAGGCCCGGCACTCACAGGCAGGCGGCGTCCTGCGAGGCCAGGGTCTGCTCACTGCTCCCCAGGGCCTGCCCTCCGCGTGCGTGGACCTCCTTTGCCTCGTGGACTCTTGTGCCTTCTTCAAGGCTTAGGTCGGGCATCACCCCCTTCCAGAAGCCCTCCCTAGCCCCTCAGGCAGCCACGCGGCCCCCCCCCCCAGCGTGTGACTGAGAGTCTTTGGGGTCCCGTGAGGCAGGGTTGTCCCACACGCTCTTGAGGGAACTCAGAGAGGTCAGGACCCTTGCCCAGGTCCCACAGCAAGTGAGTGGTGGGGTGAGGATTCAGGTGCGTGTGGGTGACTCGGCCCCCAGGCCCCCAGCCCTGCCCCCCACAGGGTGGGTCCCAGTTTTCCTGGCCTGGGGACCTCCCCTCCATGCTGCTCACAGGACGTGCGGGCCCCGGCACTGTGGAGGGGCAGGGAGGCGGTGCCTTGCGGGCTGACGGATCACTCACTGTGCCAGGCCCTGCCCTGGCGAGGCTGCCCTGCGAGTGGCAGGGGCACACGTGGAGCAGAGTGGTCGGGGGCGGTGAGGTATGGAACTCTTCTCTGCAGGTCTTGCGGGGAGGGGGCCAGGCGGGGAGCTGTGGACTGCAGCCTGTGCAAAGACCCTGAGGTGGGAAGGGCTGAGCTCAGAGTGCTTATGAGATGGGGCTGTGACTGAGGGCTGGGGAAGGGGCGGGCCCTGGGTGGGGGCCTGAGGGGGAGGGGAGGCAGCACGTGTGGATGTAGTGGGGAGCCCACATAGGCGGCTGGTGCTGTTTTCAGGGGTGGTAGAGGCCTGATTTTAGGGGCGAGGCCCCTGGCATTTGTTCTGGGTGAAGGGAGAAGCTGGGGTGGGGTCTGCAGAGCCGCTTGCTGAGAGGGGCTGGGGTGTAGGCTGAAGACAGGTGGCCAGAGATCCCTAGAAGTGGTGCAGGGGCACGTGGGTTCTGGACGCAGGGGGGTCCCGTCCCTGGTCCTGCCCCTCCCAGCCGCAGCACGCCTGGGACTGACAAGTCTATTCAAGGTGAAAATCACACCGCAGCCGCCCCCCGGGGCTGGCAGAACAGCCAGGTGCCCATTTTAATTCTCGACAGTCGACTGCTTTATTGTTCTTATGTGGAATTTTATTATTATTGCCGCTAATGGTTTGAAAAAGCCTTTTAATTAAAGCTGCAGGTTGGAGCTGGCGCCTGGGACCCGGGACGGGGCGGGGGGGGGGGGAGGAAGCATGCCACGGGGTCCCCCCGCCCCCACGGAGGGAGCCGGGACTTCGCAGAGCAGGAGGCCACGGCGGAGCCGCCCTGGGACCCCAGGCCTCCCTGGGTGATGCAGCCAGGAGATTTTTTGGAAGAGATCACTCATGCTAGTGTTCTGCTCAGAAGCCTCCCCGGCTCCTCCTCCCCCTGCTGGAAGCCAGGGGTCTGGTGGTGGAGAACTTACAGGACACGCTGGGGTCCCAGTCTTGGCTTTGCCGCTTGCCGGCTACAGGACCTCGGGCAGGCTGCTTTATGGCGGCAGCCTCAGTTTGCTCATCTGTGAGATGGGAACGCTGAGCTCTTGCCTCACAGTCCTGTTAAGAAGAGAGAGGTGATGTCAGTACCTGGCCGTGTGGAACGCTTGGTAATTAGAGGTGTGTTTTTTTAAAGGTTTATTTCTGTATTTGAAAGAGTATCAGGGAGAGGGAAAGGGATCCTCCATCTTCTGGTTCAGTCCCAGATGCCCACAACAGACAGGGCTGGGCCAGGCCAAAGCCAGGGGCCAAGAGCTTCATCCGGGTCTCCCACGTGGCTGCAGGGGCCCGAGCACTTGGGCATCTTCCACTGCTTTCCAGGCGCATTAGCAGGGAGCTGGATTGGAAGTGGAGCAGCCGGGACTCGAACCAGTGCCCCATAGGGGATGTTGGCATCACAGGTGGCAACTTACACCACTAATGCGCAACGCTGGCCCCTAACTAGAGGTTTACTGTTGCAGCTGTGGACATGGGGATGGAGGGAGGCTGTGTGTGAGAGCTGGTGCGTAGCGAGTGCGCTCTGAACGGTGACCGCTCTGGGCACTGACGTCACCGCCGTCCCCTTCCCCTCCTCCCTCTCCTGTCCCAGAACACACGGGAGCCTGGGCCCAGGCCTTGCACCTGCAGCCCCTGGACATCCACACGGTGTGGAGCTGCCTCCTCTGGGAAGCCTTCCCTGCCCCTCCCTGGGCCCTGCGTGCTCCACGCCGCCTGAACATGAGCACTCCCTCTGGGGTCCCGCTCTTCCTGCTCGAAGACTGGGGCTGCAGGCCCTGGCGGATGAGGCGGAGAGGAAGGTCGTCGGGGGGAGGGCGGCAGGCCCTGCCTGCTCCCACACTGTGGCCAGGGCCCTGCCCACCCCCGGGGGTCATCCACCCAGCTGTGTGTGTTCAGCTCCCGCCGTGTGTTGCTCTGAGCCTCCCTGCACTGACTTTATCCCCATAACCACTTAGGACATTTCCCTGTACCCATTTCACAGATGAGGAGCCAGAGGCGATGGAGCTGACGTCCTGGCCTCCGAGGCCGCGGCTGGCACTGTCCTGTGCTCCTCTGACCAGCGTTGGTGCCCTGTGAGCACTCTCTGGAACGCTCTGCCTCCACACACCTGCAGGGCTCTCCCTCACTTCACTCGCTGCCTCCCCCGCCCCCAGCCTGCTCTATCATGGTGGTGATGGCTCACATCTTGTTCCCTAGGATGGGATCAGTGTGGGTACCCATAGGCATGCGTAGACAAGGGACTCCTGGCATGTGGCGTGGGGGTTGGGGTGAGGGGGTCTGAGAGAGGGGGCTGGGGGGGGACCTGCTGTGCCCTAGGGAGACCCCACCCTCTGCCCTCTGCTCTGGTTTCCTTCACTCCCACACTCCAGCTTGACCATGGCTCCCGCCTGCTACACACCCCCTGCCTCCTGGGGCCACGTGGCCCCCACCAGCACGCAGCCTCTGTCTCTGCCCCCCCCCGCTGTGCCCACACCCCTGCAGCTCACAGGAGGCCACTTCAAATGGCTCATGGAAAAATAGAATTAAAAGATATGTGTATTTTGGTACCAAAAAAAACCTTGAAATCCATGCATAATGTTTTTATAATATGCATTTTCAATGAGCTCTCTGAAGATCCTCGTACGCTGGAAGCTTTGGAACTTGACAAAGAGGAAGATGCAGTCCGGGGGGCTGGGGGGGAGGCTTGGCAGAGAGCAAAGGAGGTGCAGTAGCAAGCACACCTCCCCACTCGGGATAGGGACAGCAAACCCATTCTACAGACGGGCAGCTGAGGCTCAGAGAGCCCAATGGACAAAGCGCAGATTCAAGGCCAGCTGGGTGCACATTGCGCTGCAGCCCTGAGAACAAAGCTGGACTCAAGTTCCAGGGCCGCTGCCCTCTTGCCCAGTGTCCTTCAGACAACCTCGTGCAGCCCAGCACTGGGCAGCGCGTGGGGTCCAGAGGTAGACACAGAGCAGGCAGCCCTGGGTGGGGGGGAAGCGAAGCGATGCTGCAGGTGTTGGGGGGCGGGGACATGGCTCTGAACCCGAGAGCTGAAGGCCCCTCCCCCTCTGTACGGGACTCCTGCATGGCGTGTTTAAGGCCCACACCCACTTGTGCCCTCTCTGCTTTTTCCTGGGAAGCAGATACAGGCTGCTGCAGCACACACGGGCTGGGATCCAGGAGTGGGGGTGGCACCCACAGACCCCTCCTCCTGCCCATCTCCCTTTGTCCTTGCCACTGAGCCCAGAGGGAGTGGGGCTCGGTCTGTTGGTCTGTTTCAGGATGCGCAAGCCAAGGTTGTGAGAGAGGAGGGGAGGGTGGGCCTGGGTGTGTGGCCCTGGGGCTCAGCGCCCAGACAGCTGGAGGGTTGGGGGAGGCAGGGGCGCTTGAGGGATGCTGTCTGCGGAGAGCTGGGTGCTGGCAGGAACGGCCGTGAGTACCCGGGGATGGCAGGCAGCCCATCTGGAGGCTGCTGCACTGAGTAAAACCCACCAGGCATCCGCTTGGTAAGCATTGATTGTGTGCCGCCTGTGTGCAGCGCCGCACGTGGCCTGGTCTTTGTCCCCCGGGAGCTCCCAGTGCCGTGGGCAGTCAGTAGATGACTCCAACAATGACCAAGGGGCCTGTGCAGTAAGTGGGGAGGGTCCCGATCTGGGGGGCTGGGAGGCCGTCCCAGGCAGATCACTGAGCTGAACCTGTACTATACCCAGTGTGGAGCCACCTGGGGGAGGGGAACAGCGTGGCAGGGACGTTGAGAGCTGGGGGGTGGGGCCATGGCAGTGGGGAGCCACGGAGGGCTGTAGGCAGAGCTGATGTGCTCTGCTGAGGGAGCCCGAGGGCCGAGAGGACGTGGGGTTGGAGGGGCACACGCTCCCGTGGGGACCTCTGCAGGGCGACCCACCACTGCTTGCGGTGCACCATAGGGCTGGGGAGTAGGGCAGAGCAGGAAAGGAGCGGGGAGCCGCTGGGCATCTGATTGGCTTGCTCATGTCTGGCAGCCATCGAGAATATGCTGGTGGGCCCTGAGAGGTAGGTCCAAGTTCCCACCACCCAGATGGCAGGGGCAGGGTCCCCGATGTCACCTCCCCCTCCTGGCTGCCTGCCGTTCCCTGAACACCTCCTGCTCAGGAAACTCTGGCTGTCCCACAGGTGGGATGGCACACAAGGGGTGCTGCTGGGGTGCTCCTGGGCCACCCAGTGCACGCTTGCCCCCTGAGGCCTGGCCCAGCACGGCTTGGGCCCGCCCAGTGATTCATTCACCTGCACGTGGCTGCTGGGAGGGGCAGAGGCACTGTGCATGCGTGCATGTGTGTGTGCCTGTGTAGGTCCCTGTGACTCACACTCCCAGGGGTGTGGCTCAGGGACAAAGCCACCAGGGCTCCCTGTGAGCACCAGCCCCTGCCCTGCACCCTGGGAACGTGCCCCAGGCTGGGCCAGAGGTCTCTGCTGGCCTCACTGTGCTGTGGTCACTGTGGCCACTAGGCATGGGACCTGCCTGTGCCCCACTGCCCACGGTGAGCCCCCGCCTCCACCCAGAGTGTGGGAAGCAGGTGGGGAGGGGAGTGGTGATGGTGGGGGAGCAGCTCTTCCCTCTCGGGGCCTCCACCCCTTCCCGCTGAGACCCCAGGGTGTCCTGCCAGCTAGGCCTGGCCTCTGGGGGAGAGGGAGGTGCCGGAGCGCCTGATGCAGGGACTGACACTGTGCAGGTGGAGGGGGCGGCATAATTAGCTGTCACTGAATAGTGAGTCAGGCGCCAGAGGAGCTTTGAATCAGCCCCAGATGACAGGGAAGGGGACACGGCCAAGGTCACATGCCAGCCAGCAGAGTACCTCCCAGCGCTCCCCAGGCTGCTCCTGGAGCAGGGAGGGAAACTGAGGCCCTGGGATGGACCACACTCCGCCCACGCCCGCCTCCCGGGCCGCACAGCTGCCTGCATTCAGCAAACTGCTCCCTGCCTCAGGGCCTGCGCCCCGCGTCCCTGCCGCCGCCCAGCCCGCATCCTGGTTCTTACCCATCAGGGTTCTTTCCGAAGGGGCTCCCGTGCCCTCTGTTCCGACCTCGAGTTTTCTCTGCCCCAGGCCCTCAGGACACTCACTGCTCACTGAGTTTGCCATGTTTGTGTCCTCCTGTGGCAGGAGCCAAGTCTACACCCATCTTGTGGACTCTCCACCCTGGCTGCCGCAGAGCCCCTGGCACGCAGCCGTGCGTCCTCGGCCAGGCACCCCGCGGCCTGCTTCATGGCTGCTGACCCCAGTCGTCCTCTGAGACGGGCATGGCCTCCATCCCTCCCACTTCAGAGGTGTGGGGGGCAGGACTTGTTGTGTGGCCTCTGTACCCCGGGCGGCCTCCACTGTGGTGCACCTGGTAGTCCCTGGGTAAATTCTGGGTGGGTGGACAGATGGGAGGACGAGGCTGCGCCCAGAGCCTCTGGGAGAGGAGCTGGGCACGGCATCCTGGCTGCCGCCTTCCATCGTTTTCCTGATGGCTGCCGTGCCTCGGCCCACTGGCACCACAACAGCCCCCGCCGCCGCCGTCCTGCAGGCTGGCCAGCCGAGCGCGCGCCGCTCCCTGGGGACGCCCGTTCGATTGTCGTTTCTCTGAGCTGGTTGAAGAGTGGGACCCCAGGAGGCTGTTGGGTGGGGCCGTCAGGACCAGAGGCTTAAGTTCTCCGAGGCCTGCCAATGGGGCTGTGAACCCAGGCACAGTGGCCTACTGGGCTCTTCCTGGGCTTGGACACGCCTCGGGCAATGGCTCAGCACCCCCCCACCCCGCCCCAGGCTACAGCCTCCCGCACCTTGCTGTGTGACTTTGGGCAGGTCACTCCTCTCTGTGCCCCAGACGCCACCTAGGTGAAGCAGGGTTCAGAGCGGTTCCTGTCTGTCCCACTCTGAGCACCTGCAGGGGGAGGTGTGAGAGAATGTGGTGATGGGGCGGGGCGGGCGGGTGACTGTCTGGGGAGGGACCTGTGGGGCAGGGGGAGGGTTCCCCAGCCTCGAAGGCCGGCCCAGCTCCCACCAAAGGCCCCACGAGCCTCGGTACTGTTGAGAAGCTGATTAATGGACACAAAGTGCCTGGGCGCCCACAGCCACCCAGCTCCGTGGAATCAGCTGTGATTTATGGGATTGAGGCCTGCGGGGAGCAACTGTCTGAGCTAAGAAAAATGGGTCACCGCAGGGCGGGGCTGGGGCAGAGGCAGCCTCCAACTGCAAGGGGCCCATAGACTGGCTGCGGGGGCCCCTGGTTCTGGTGGGGGAATGGAGGCCCCCAGAGGGCAGGTGATGTGCCCGGGACGGGCAGCAAGGGGGCTCCCCGGTGGCAGGACTTGCTGCCTTGCTCGTAGCCCAGGAGCCACGCACGTCGTACACCCGTCCTTGGCGGCAGGGAGCTGTTTCCTCCAAGTAGGAGCAGAGAACAAAACCCAGAGCTGGTATTCCGTGCTGGGCAGTGCCCTAGGCCCCAGGGCAGCCGGGGAAGGCCTCGGAGAGGAAGGGGGTTTTGTGCTGAACGCTGGGGTGGGGGAGGTGGTGCTGGGCACGGGAGCGGGCACTGATCAGACCCAAGGGGCCTTTTCCTAAGCCCCCAGGAAACCTCTGGGGGCACCAGCAGCCCTCTTCCATCTGACAGAGTCCCCCATGGCCTCCGGGTGACTGGGAATTGGAGGAGCACGCGGGGAGACAGCATGGCCTGGGCCCAGGGTCGCCAGGAGGGCCCAGCCCTGGGAGCTGGGACTTCACCCTGGGATTGCAGTGGGAGCCACTCATTGTCCTCTGCCCAATTCTAATTTGTTTTTATTTTCAAATTTAAAATTTTATGTTAAAAGCAGAGAGAGAGCCATGGAGAGAAATCCCTCCACTGGTTCACTGTCCCTACAACAGCCAGGCCTGGGTCAGGCTGAAGCCGGGAGCCAGGAGCTCTGTTGGAGACTCACAGGTGGCGGCGGGGGAGGGGGGGGCAGTGCTCAGAGTCATCACCTACTGCCTCCAGGATGTGCACTGGCGGGAGCTGGAACCACCCCTGCGCCTGGGATGCAGGCGCCCTGAGCAGCCTCCTGTCCGTGAGGACAATCACGCGTCCTAGTGCCACTTGTCCTGTTTCAAAACCGTGGTCTCGGGAAGCCCCACTCCAGGGCCCAGAGCCCTGTTTCCTAGAGGCCCCACCGAATCAGTGTGACGTGTTCCAGCTCCCCTGTCCGCAGAAGGGGCGGAGCTCTGATGGGAAGCCCACTTTCTCGGTTCCACCCCCTTTTTCATGCCTTAGTTGCTCCTGTTCCCACTGGAGGGCAAGGCCACCCTCCCCCAGGGAAAAAGGATTGGCGTCCTGAGGCTGCGGGGACCCCACCCCTCGATGGGTGTGTGTGTGTGCGTGTGTGATTGCACACGCGCCACTTGGCAGGACATCTGGGGCAGGCGCAGCTTGGCTGAGTGTGTGGGCCTTCTCACTGGGAAACCAGGCCAGAGCTGGAGGGGCCCAGCAGTGCTGCCCAGCACCGCCCTCTCCCTGGGACTGAGCTGCCCGCTGGCAAGGGCACTGGCAGGCCCCGAGTGGCCGCTGGCCTCCGCTGCAGCTGACACTTCATGTCTCTGCCTTTGACAGAGGCCCCTCAGCATGGCGGAGGGACCACCATGGAGGGAGCCGCCTGCAGGGAGAAGCCCTGATCACCTTGCCCAGGGGCCTGGCTCAGAGCAGCAGGGAGAGAGGTTTTTCTGGGTGACTCCTGGTAGGTCCAGTCCTCGTCTGTTAGTTCTTCTGTCCAGATGGTGGGGAACCATTGTTAGGCTCGGGAGTCTCAGAGATTGAAGTCTCATCCCACAGGTCAGCTAGCTGTGTGGTCCTGGGCAGGCACCTTCACCTCTCGGAGCCTCGGGGTATATGTCTATCTTCTTATGGTCACTTTACAGAGTGCTGGGAGCAGGAGCAGGCGCAGAGCAGAGGCCTGAAGGCAGCCCACCCAATGACAAGTCCACGCTGGCATGCGCCAGGCCTCCCTGCAGCTCCATCCACACCGCAGCCCGGCCTGTGAGGTCTGGGATTGGCAGGGACCAAGGTGCAGAGAGAGAGGTGTGGGGCCCAACCGGCCGTGCCCTGCTCTGTCCCACTTGCTCCTATGCCTTCCTGAGTGCCCAGCCCCGGCCCCAAGAGATGCAGAACCCGCTCTTGGAAGTGTCTGCTGAGGCGGCCCCGGGCTTCAGAGCCTGACTGGGGATTCAGCACCACGGACAGCACCCGCGACTGTAGACAGCGAGAGGCTGGCTGGCCGGTCCTTCCCCGGGTGGTAGGGCCTGTCTGCCCCCTCCGCCTCACCCTGTGCAGGCAGCAGGGCCCCTGGACCGGCCTGCAGAGCTTGGGTCTCCCTGCCCAAGGTGTCCGCTAGAAACAGCTGTTCCCCTCAGGGAGGGAAGAGCAGAGTGAATGTCCAGTGTCCACCCCTCCTAGGCCGTCTCCTCACCATGGAAACAGGTGGAAGAAGCCCCAAAGGCCTCGGGAGCCCCAGGCTGTCACGGAAGGCTGGGGGAGTCTGGAGCCCCCGCTGGCTCTGCTCTCCTCCTGCCTGTTCTGCCGTGGAGAGGATGTCCCAGAGTGGACGGTCCCATTATACAGACGAGAAAACCAAGGCCCGGGGACCCTCCTCCGAGAGCCCTGCTGTGAACGGCAGCAGGAGTCCCTCTTTCCCTTCCTGCCACGCACCAGAATGACGGTGTGGTTTCTGCATTTGGTGTCCCTTGCCCTGCTGGCAGGCGCACTGGAGCCCGGCCATATCCCAGGTGGGGTGGTGGCGTGGCCCTGGCCGACATGGGCCCAGCAGTGCCACCTAGCAGGCGTGAGACCGTAGGCAGGTCACTTCTCTGAGCTCTGAGGAGTGTGTGCCGGGCTGGGTGCAGATGGTGTGGACCTGAGCCTTGCCCGTGGCGACTGTGGGCCAGTGTCTCCGGTTACCATCATTGGCTCTTAGTGGTGCTTCCTGGGGCTTTGTGGGACGAATGAGCCAAATGCACGGGCCAGCCCCGTCGCAGAGGTGGACGTCAGGGGCAGCCTTTGTGGATCCTGGTCAGTTTTTTGCTTTAAAATTTACTTATGCCGGCACCGCGGCTCACTAGGCCAATCCTCCACCTGCGGCGCCAGCACCCCAGGTTCTAGTCCCGGTCGGGGCACCGGATTCTGTCCCGGTTGCCCCTCTTCCAGGCCAGCTCTCTGCTGTGGCCAGGGAGTGCAGTGGAGGATGGCCCAAGTGCTTGGGCCCTGCACCCCATGGGAGACCAGGAGAAGCACCTGGCTCCTGCCGTCGGATCAGCGCAGTGCGCCTGCCACAGCAGCCATTGGGGGCTGAACCAATGGAAAAAGGAAGACCTTTCTCTCTGTCTCTCTCTCTCACTGTCCACTCTGCCTGTCAAAAAAAAAAAAAAAAAAGATTTACTTATTTATTTGTTAGAGCTCCAGAGAGAGAGGGAGAGACAGAAAGAGAGATCTTCCATCCACTGGTTCACTCCTGAGGTGGCCACAGTGGCTGGGGCTCAACCAGCCAGGAGCTTCATCCAGGTCTCCCACGTGGGTGGCAGAAGCCAAGGCCTTGAGCCATCTTCCACTCGTCTTCCCAGGCCATGAGCGGGGAGCTGAATGGGAAGTGGAGCAGCCGGGCCTTGAACCAGCGCCACATGGGCCGCCTGCATTTCGGGCACAGCTTTACCTGTCCCACCACAGCGCCGGCCCCGCAGATCCTGCTCAAACGCTTTCATCCTCGCCTGCCTGTCGGACAGCCTCCACATTCAGGCCGTGTCGGAATCCCTCCGGCGGCCTTGACCACGCAGACCCTGTGCCTGCTGAGGCCACAGGACCCAGACCACCCCCGGCAGAGCCCACCGACTGCATGGCCTTGGGCTGCTGTCAGTGGCCAGAGGCTGCCATGGCTGCCACGAGGGGCTCCAGGGACAGCGCCCTGCAGCCAGGGGCCCCACAGTGCCCACGGGGCAGCTCTGCTCCCGCTCAGCCCCAGCTCGGGCCTCGCTGACACGCGCACTGGAAGCCTGAGCGGGTGCCGGGCCCAGAGACGACGTATCAGGGAAGGCTTCCTGGAGGCTGTGGCGCTCAGCCAGGTCTCAACCAGAGCAGTGTGTGGATTGGGGTGGGGGTCGTGCCACAGAGGCTGGCGGATGGCCTGGGGCTGGGGGAGCAGCAGCCGCAGAGCAGTGCAGGCAGGAAACAGGCTGGGCCCGGAGTGGCCTGGGGACGCGCCGTGAGCAGCAGCCCCGGGGGAGGGCCTGGGGGCCCCGGACGCTGCGACCCGGCCGAGCCCCCTCGCTGCCTTTCTGTGTTCCTGCTGTCACGTGCGGGTTTTAGGGCTCGTTTGCTGACCCCTTCCTGACCCTCCCCCCACAGCTCCTTGGTACCCTGGCCTTGAACCCTGTTCCCTGGGAGATGAGCCTGAGCTGAAGTCACAGCCGTGAGCCTACTGTGCTTTCTGGGGGCGAGGGTCCTGGCACCTGGCAGGAGGGGGAGGCTCTCAGCGAGGGTGGGGGGCCTCGCCGGGCCCCACGCCCACCTCACGGCCCTGGCGCTGTGTCTGCCCTCTGCCTCCTCCCCGAAGCCTCGCCTGCGCCTGCGACGTTAACTGCTGTCCGGGTCCTATGTCTGGGTGGAATGCGTGTGGGCACTGCGTGGGTCCTCAGCCCCTCCCCGGCCCCCAGCCAGCCTCGGGGTCCCCAGGAGAAGCCCACCCCGCTGTGTGCCTGGACTTGGCAAAGGTCCCATGGGAGCCAGTTAAGGAGTGAGGCGAATTCTCAGTGTGTGCGGAAGGGGCAGTGGGAGAGGCCGGGTGGGGGTGGGGTAGGGGTGGGGGTGCTGAGCCTCCACCCGGACAACCAGGAGGCACCTGTTTGTTCATCTTCACTCAGCTGCGCCCCCACTGCTGCCAGGCCCTGGTGGCCCTACGGAGCCGTGGAGAACGAGACTGACGTTGGCTTGGTGGTCAAGGTCAAATCTAAACACTTTCAAGAAAAGCTGTGGGGCTTGGCTCTGAGTGAGAGGAAACCCCCAAAGTTAAACAGGACAGAAACCTCTCTTCCATGTGTACATCTGGGGCTGGATTGAGCATTCCTGGAACATCAGAAACTCTAAGCTCTGTCTTGCTACCATGTCTCTCACATACGGAGTGTTGTTGTCATGTTGTCATGTTGTCTCATGACTCAGGATGCCTGCCTCAGCTCCAGCCATTACCTCTGCATTCCACCCAGTAGAGATTGCACATATGACCCCTGAAGCTCCGTTTCCTAGAAGTTGCAGTGTGTCCTTCCACCCAGGATGTGGTTACATGGTCACACCTTGCGGCAGGCGAGATGGGAATGTAGACTTGTTCTGGCCAAGTGCCCGGCTGACACTAAGGTGTTCAGTGATGGAGGAGGGGAGGCGAGATAGCAGGAGCAGGCAGCAGTGCCCGCCGGGCTCCGCTTCGTCGTCGGGCTGGAGCTCATCCTTCATTCATGCATCCGGCAGGCACGGGGTTTGTTAAGCGTCTCCTGTGACTCGTGGCTGCCTGGCTGAGTGCTGTGTTAGCTGTGAGCAGAATGAGGAAGTCCTGCTCCCTGGGGCTCCCTTCTAGAAGGGGAAACAGACGCTGGGGGGATTATCCGGGGCCAGGAGTCAGAAGCACAGAGAGACCCGGGCCTGACAGGGCGCAGGAGGGAGCCGGCCGAAAGGGCTCCTCTGACCCGGGTCAGCCTCGGGAGCGGCAGGAGCACCTGGCGGGAAGCGGGAGCCAGACGGGGCGGGGCGTTGAGGCGTCTGGCATTCCCTGGCGCCAGTCACCATCTTCCCGGGACGGTTCTGGGGTCGGCGTTAACAGCTTTCCTTTCCGCCTCTGATGGCTCCTGGTCTGGGCGATGAGGTGGACGCTCG
Source organism: Sylvilagus floridanus (assembly GCA_949820135.1). Taxonomy (NCBI): domain Eukaryota; kingdom Metazoa; phylum Chordata; class Mammalia; order Lagomorpha; family Leporidae; genus Sylvilagus; species Sylvilagus floridanus. The sequence goes on from OX463231.1 coordinate 108,689,067, forward strand.
TCGCGGAGTGGGTCCACCGCGGTGGACTAAACTCCCTCCTCCCCGGGCAGCCCCTCGAGCGGGCGTCCTGGGAGGTGCCGCGCTCAGCGCGCCCTTGCTCCTGTGTGGCCCCCGTCCCCTGGCGCCGGCCCCTCATGGGCATGGGGGCACAGAGGAGGTGGCCAAGGGGGACCTCGGGGCAGTGGGTGGGGCAGCAGGGGGCCCCCTGCCGGCATCCTCACCCATCCTCCCTGCCCCTAGCCCCTGCCCACCCTGACCCTCCCCAGACACCGAGATGTGCAGGTGCTCGATGACAGTAAGCTGCACTTACCGGTCTGTGAAATGGGCCCGAACATGCTCCCCTGTCACCTCTGTGTGGAGAACCGGGGACACCGTGGCCGGCAAGGGCGGCGGGGCCGTGTGCTGCCGAGGGGTGTCAGCCAGTGGGCTCCCGGGAGGCCTCTGCTGCCCGCCGTGGCCGCCTGAGGGTGGGTGAGGAGGGCTTGGCGGGGCCGCCCAGCCAGGAGCGACAGAAGCCTTGTGGCCTCCAGGGAGCCTGGACAGTGGGAGGGGCCGAATCCCGTCCCACCTTCTCCGGCCGCCGGCGTCCTGCTCACTGAACCCAGCTCTGTCCCTGGCCTTTGCCTGGAGCCCTGTTGGGCAGCTCCCCAGTGTCCTGCACGACCCCTGCATTTGCCCCTGTGCCCGACACAGCGAGGACCGAACCTTCACGGGACCGTGCCTGAAGCCCGCTGCAGTGCCGGGCTTCGCCAATCGCGCACATCAGTCATTTCTCTGCGCTGCTGCCGCCGGCCGAAAGTAGTTTTGTTGGCGTCAGTACACTTGGCGAGCCAGGCCCACAGCTGGGTTCCCCGGTGTGTTCTCCGTGGCTGCTCTGGGAGGTCACATGGCCACAGGCATACAGCGGTCACCCCTGGCCCTTTAAGAAAATTTGCCCATGCTCTATCCCAAAGCTTCGTGTCCCTGTGAGGTGCTCCGGGAAACTCGTGGGAAATGGAAGTAAAAGGTGAGTTTATTTCGGCGCACAAACACGTGAAATCCATGTGTACAGGGGTCTCTAGAAACCCCATGAAAAATGCCTGTTACAAAAACACGTGTGGATTTCAAAAGAATTCGCACCAAGATAAACTCTCTTTCTAACTCCGTTCTCCCCCTCATCAGGACAGAGACCCGGGGTCGTCCTGGACCCCTCCCTCGGCGGGCTGGGTTTAGAATCCAAAGCCCCGGATCTGTCTGCTGGCCCCCAGCCCCGGCCCCCCGCCCCGGGCAGGCCAGCGTCGGCTCGGCCCAGGGTCACACTGCCCGCTGCTGGACCGTCTCTCTCTCTGACGCAAACTGGCCTGAGCCCTGGCCTGGCCCTGCACTCACTCATGGTGGGACCCCACCCGTGTCCCCAGCCCCCCCACCCCCTCAGGACACGCAGACCTCCCACTGTAAGTCCCCACCGCGTGCGTCTCTTCCCAGCTGTTCCTTCTGCCTCTGTGCCCTTCCTCACTTTGCCCACCAGCGCCCCCTCCTGGGCTGTCCGCGAGCCCCCTGAAGGGGTCAGGGCTCCACTGCCAGGAGCTTCCGTTACCCCTCAGGGTGGGCTGGCCCGGGCCGCTGCCGGGTGCCTTGAGTGCTCAGCCTGGCCCGAGGGGCACTGCGCACGCAGTAGGAGCTCGGCACGTGCTTCATCGCAGCGGGGCCCTGCGTTGTGCTGTGCGGGATGGGAGGGGGCTTTAGGCAAGGCAGGGAAGTGGGGCTGAGGCCCGGGGGCTCCCAGGCCACAGTGGGAAGGAAGGACTGGACCTTTGCCGGCCCCTGAGGCCTGAGAGCCCTAGGCTGGCAGCTCAGGGAGAGGCCTCGCAGGTGGCAGAGGGCCAGGGCCAGACCCGAGCCCGGAGACGGGTCTATGGGGAGCAGCATGTCCGCCCGACTTCCCAGTCCTCGTCGGAGAACAGAGCTGGGCCCCAGCTGGCCAGGGCCGGCCTGAACCTCCCCAAGCAGCAGCTGTGGGGGACCTGGGACCACGCTGGGCTCGCTCGCAGGCATGCCTGTCTTGGCATCTATGTCCTGAGGCCTGGGGGCGTGGCCCACCCCCACTGGGGAGGTGCCGATGTGGTCCCAGGGCCAGGTCTGGTCTGGCCTCCCCCACGGGGCGTGGTGAGGCACCTGTGTTGTTATTCCCATTTTACAGCTGGGAACACTGAGGTCCCTCATCCAAGGTCACCCAGCTAAGAGCATGCACCTGATCCCAAGGGGGTTAGCTCCAGAGTCCACGCTTGACGTGAGGTCCAAACTTGCATGGTGCTGAGGCCCCCACGCCATCCTCCTGTCCTGTTAAGGCCCACAGACCCCCTGTGCTGTCTCCGTCCCCTGCCTGCCCTTTGCCCTCGACCTGACTGCAGCTCCGCCCCCGCCCCCTCCCCAGATCCTGGTCACCCATTGCCTCTGGTTCCGGTGAGAACCCCGCATGGCCGTGGGCCAGCTCCGAGTCCCTTCCACGTCACGCTGTCCAGCACGTGGCGCCGAGCCCCGGAGGCCATGGCGAATTAATGGGGGGGGGGTGCAGCGTGGCAGAGGGAGCCTCAGCTCCGGGAGCTCTGGCTTTGATGTGCGGAGGGCGGGGGGGCTGCAGTGCCCTGAGCAGGGGCGGGGCCACGAGGGAGCAGGGTCTCAGAGGGGTTTCGGAGGCTCAAAGGGGCTGGGCGCGCTGAGGGGCAGCGCTGCTTGCAGACCTGGGGCCCTGGGTGAGCTGTGGGGTCAGCAGGGAGGAGTGGATCCGGCGAGCGGCAACGAGGGCCCCCAGGAGAGGTGGGGTGTGAGGGCCTGCAGGGGGCAGTGGGGAGCAGAGCCTTGGGTTCAGGGCAGGGCCAGGCTGCATGGGCTGGGGGGGAGGGGCCAAGGGCAAGGCCTGAAGCCCCCCGGGTCACCCCTTGGCGGTGGACCCTGGGGGAGAGGCCCCTGGGCCAGAGGGATTCTTGGGAGCGAACAGGAGCAGGGAGTGGGGGAGGAGTCACGGTCCCTGGGTCGCTGGGGGGCAGAGGCCCGGGGTGAGGAGAACCAAATGGGAGCGGTGTCCGGCCCAGGATGGGAGGGACCCCCGTACATGCTGTTTTTTAAAATGGTTTTTGCAGGGTATTCAGCTAAACGGTGCTGTGTAAATCTGTTTGGTAAACTTAAGTTTTTGGACAAAAAGTGCCATCATCCTGGGCCTGAGTGGCCAGGTTTGGGAGGCCTGAGTCAAACTTTTTTTTTTAAAGCAGAGTTACAGACACTGAGAGCTTCCATCACTGGTTGCTCCCCAAATACCCACAGTGGCCACAGCTGGGCCCGTCCAAAGCTTGGGACCCAGAATTCCATCCGGGTCTCCCACACGGGTGCAGGGGCCCAAGGACTTGGGCCATCTTCCACTGCTTTCCCAGGCACGTTAACAGGGAGCTGGGTCGGAAGTGGAGCAGCTAGGTCTCGAACCGGTGCTTATATGGGATGCTGGTGCTGCAAGCAGTGGATCGACCTGAGTCGGGACCTTTGGGGAGGCCCTGTGGGGTGTTTTCTTGCCCCGCCGAGGATTTTGATTTTGCAGCTTGCGAGCTTGTGGCGCGGTCAGTGTATGTCCGGGGCGGGGGTTCCGTTTGTCTTCTTCTGGCTGCTGTGTGGGGGACAACTGAGGCCAGCCACAGGCCCCCAGGGAGAGATGCCGGTGGCCCACGTGGCTGGGGAGAATGAAGAGGGGCTTCGGGAGATGTGTAGGAGGTTTTCTAAAAAGTAGGGCTGGGGGGAGCCTCTTGGTCAGTGAAGAGGCAGCGGGCAGGGCCTTCGGGGAAGGTGGCCCTCAGGCCCTGGACCGCGGTGAGTTGTCCACAGCAGGGCCGGCAGAGGGGCCGCGGGGGCCCATGGCGAGGGGTCAGCAGTTGTCCATTCAGCACCCAGAACGCTTGGATGATGCGTGCCCCGAGCACCTGCTCGAGCCGGTGTGGTGTGAGCCCCAGGCAGACCCCCGGAGCATGGCTGCGCCATCACGTCACGGCGCACAGCCCTGCGGGTTGTGCTCACTGTGCCCGTGAGCCTTGGCGGCAGCCGGATGAAAACAGCACTGCAGCCGCTCCCAGCTCACAGGTGAGCGGCCGAGTCACAGAGGGAAGATGCCCAGGAGCGTTCGGCCCCGTTTCTGGCTGAGCTGGAGTTGTACCCCCGAGCCCAGCCCGACAAGGCCAGGTCTCAGCGGAGATTCCGAGGCCCAGGGCAGGGCGAGCGGCTTTCCGGGCCGAGGCCGACCAGGGGACAACCGGTGTGTTGGAGGAACAGCACGAAGGCCGGTGTAGCTGGAGCAGAGGGAGCCCACGGAGGGTCAAGGAGGAACCCGGTGCTGGCACAGGGGCCACGGGAACGGACTCGGGGTGAATTGAATGAGGGTTTGGAGCTCAGGAAGGGCAGCATCCGAGTTGCTGTCACCCGATTCCCCCCACTGCTGTGCCGGGAGCAAGGGCAGAAGTAGGAGACCTGCGAGGACGTGAGAATCCAGGCGAGGGGTGATGATGGCTCAGTGCACAGCGCTGGCAACAGTGCAGGTGCTGCGTTGGCTTCTTGACTTACGGTGAAGGTGGGTCCCGAGGGGGTGAGGGAGGGAGAAGAGTCAAGAATGAGCACAGGAGCTGGCCTGAGTGGCTGGGAAGACAGGGTTCCCTTGGCTGCGACAGGGCGCCTGTGGGAGGAGCTGCTGCATACAGGTCCCAGTCGGCGTTGGAGGTCGGACTGTGCTGGGCGGCACTGGAGCCAGGACTGGGAGCCAAGTGTGCATCTAGGGTTTGGAGTTTGGATTCATTCATTCGATCAACAAACATTCCCGGAGCACCAGCTGGGAGCCAGACACGTGCCCAGGGCTGATGGCAGACAAGCTGAAGGAGTCCCCTGCCTTCGAGGAGGCGGTGCCCATCAGTGATGATGGGCCTGATTGCCTCAGATCGGCACGATCCGTGGCGAGGAGAAACCCAGGGAGCCCTGGGACCGGTGAGAGGACCTGACCTGGCTGGGGATCAGGGAGGGCTTCCTGGAGGAGGTGCAGACACACTGGGGCTGGGAGGCCTGTGGGAGAGCAGGGACGCCCTGGTCACGCAGGCTGCAGTGAGAACCTGAAGGGGTGGGACTGAGTCCCTGCTGGGAGCCGCAGGGTCTTCATTCCGCTCTGTTTTTGGTGTTGGCTTGTTCGCACAGCTCTGCTGGGACTAGTTCACATCATTCACCCACTCGAAGTTCAGAGGCCCTTTGTGTATTCACAGAGATGGGCATCTCTCACCACAGTCCGCGTTAGGGCACATTCATCACCAACAGGAAGCCACGCCCCTCAGTTGTCCCTAGGCAACCATGCCCTGTGGCTTCTGTACGTAGCACCGTGTTCTCCGATGCACGCGCGTGGGCAGAGATGCATCTGGAGCAGTGTCGCAGCAGGCGGGGACCTGGGACCCCGGCCCGCGTGCTTCCTCTCCCACCATAAAGGAAGGGGAATCGAGCCAGTGGCCAGGCTCCCGGGGAGTCCCTGGGCTCTCAGCCCCTACTCGGGGCTGCTCCCTCCCCATCACCTGTGTCACCTCATTCCCTGCAGCCGTGACTCCGTGTGACCCTGGCTCCGAGGGATGACTTGGGCTGCCATCTTCCCAAGCTCGGTTTTCCTCGCGCCACAATTTCCACGCCCTATGGTGCATCTTTAAGAATCCGTGTCCACTAAGTCAGAGCGCGTCGGAGTCTGGTGTTTTCTCTTCCTGCTATTTAAACGCTCTCGGCACAGATGGCTGGGCCTGGTTCTCCTGGCTGGGGATGGTCTTGCTGGGGGAGGCGGGGCAGCAGGGCCCAGGAATCCGATGCCTCCTCCTCAGCGTGCCTCGGTTTCTTCCCTAGAAAAGTGGGGGTGACACTGCAGGGCTGCAGCGAGGGGGGAGTGAGGTGACACCTGTCGCAGGCATGACCCAGACGCAGTGCTGTCGTGTGGGAGGAGAGCTTCGAGGGCTTTCTGGGGTGTGAGGATACGCAGGTGGGAGGGGGCGCCCTCTCCCTGATGGCAGCCCCTTTCCCCTCGTGCCCAGGTGAACAGACCCTCGCAGGGCAGAGTTCGAGTGTAGCCTCAGCACTCGGTTCTGTGCGCCTCTGTCAGCTGCTCTCTGGGTCTCAGTTTTGTGGTCTGTAAAATGGGAAGGCAGGGGGCAAGGGGGCCTCCTCTAAGGCCTCCACGGCAGGCAGAAGGCTCTTGGGAGGAGGGTGTGGGGTGGAGGGGCTCTTTCTTCTCCCAGGAGGGCCTGGCTCCTGCTGATTTGAAGACGCAAGCAGGTGTACAAGCACCTGTTCAGGAGTGGGTGGGACAGGACACCTGGCCTCCCTCTCCCGGGTGGGCGGTGTGGAGGAGGCAGTGGGGGGGGCGCCTCCCTCTCCAAGTGCACCAGCCTCTGAAGGGCCCGCCCACCGCGTGCCAGGTGTCCCCCCGTCGCGTTGTCCTCTCAGGAGGCCCTCTTCCTCCTGCTGGACAAGCGGGGGCTGACAGGCTCGGAGAGGGGAGGCTGCCTCGGGGCTCTGAGACTCCAGCCCCGTTCCTAACGTGCCCCGTCCAGGAAAAAGGAGGGGAAGGATTTGAGTGTTTGGAACCCCGGCTTCCCGGCTGCCGCGGGGATCCTGTGGGTGGTGGGAATGGCGTGGTAAATATGCATGACATGCAAATTTGCCTCTGAAGCACAATGCGGCGGCCCCGGGAGCCGGGATGCCCGAGTGAGTGCTTCGGAAAAGGCATGTAGTGTTGTACAAACACTTGGGTTTCTATGACGACCGCGCCTCCTTGTCCCTGTCCCTAGCGTCCGCAGGGGCTGTCCCAGGGTCTCACGGAGGAGGCACATCCGGGCTCTCCTAAAGACCCTTTCTCCTCTGCTCCCACAGGTGCTGGGGGCTTCCCCTCTGCCGGGTGCCTGGGGGCCCCGCGTGTGTGACCAGGGCCTGGCAGGACCCCTGTCCCCCGCTGCTTCCCGCCAGCACCTCTGATCGAGCGCCCGGAGGGATGTGTGTGCCAGCCCTCGGTGCAGCGCCTGCTCCCGAGGTGACGCCTGCTGGGTCCCGCCTGGTTCCCGTGTTTCCTGCACACGAAGCTCCCTCATTGGTAAGTACATGCACCCACCAGCTGGGCTCGTCGCCGCCTACCCGTGCCTGGCACAGTTGGGAAATGCCCAGCCATCGCACCCACCAGCGCCCACGTCTTGGCAGGCGGGCCTCGGTGTCTGGCCACGATTTGTGGTTTAGCTGGCTTGTCGGCTCCCATCCTGCCGACAGCCTGCAGCTGACAGGGACAGTGGCCTCAGAGAGGGGAAGCCACGTGCCTGGGGTACAGAGCGAGCCCAGCCCAGTCCGCCTCAGAGGCCAGCTTTGGCCACACCCCAGCGGCTGGGCCAGGTGGTGAGCAGAGGCCCGGAGCAGCCTCTCAGCTCCTGGCGGCGCCGAGGCGAGGCCATCAGGGTCCCTGATCCTGGCGTCCCTGGTGTTCCTGCTCGCCGGGCGGGCCCCACCTTGTGTAACGGTTCCTGGCCACCCACCTGAGTGTCGTCATCCAGCTTAGGGCTCAGGGCGCCGTCGCCTTCCCACCGCAGCGCCCGCATGCTGGGGACCTGCCACAGCACCTGCGCTCCTCCTGGTGCCCGTGTCTCCCAGTCACCGCCTGGCCCCTCAGGCCCTGTTGCCGTGACCAGCCAAGTTTGTAGACGAGGAAGCTGAGGGTCGCCAAGGCCAAGAGTTGGCACAGGGCCACCCAGTGTCCCCTCAGCACTGCCCGGGGTTGTCGGCTCAAGATCAGCTTCCCCGCCTCCCCAGCTCACCCAGGGGCGGGAGCACGTGCCCCTTCCCCAGAGAGACAGCAGCTAGCCCCGCACCCGGCCCACAGTAGGTTTGCAGGAGACGCCGGCAGCTGGAAGGGGAGGAAAGGCCCCAGAGCCCCCTGGCCTTTGGGCGACCGCTGGTCCCTGCTGGTCGCACTCAGGAGGACAGGCGGCAAGCCCTGGCCATCAGCAAGGTGGCCAGCCCCAGCCTCCTGCATCCCCGATAGATCAGTTCTCAGAAGGGAAGAGACTCATAAATATGTATGGTATGCAAATATCGGCAGATGATAAAATCCCCGCGAAGCTCCCTGCCGATGATGTGTGTGGAAGTGCTTCCCAGAGCACGGAGAGCTGCACACTCGCGCCGTGCCAGCCTAGCGTCGATAACCGTTCAGAAGGCCCCCGACCCAGCCCCGGTCTGTCTTAGCAGTGGCAGACACACAGCTGTTGCACTGGGCTGAGGAGTTGGGGCAGGAGCAGGGATATGGACAGCCGGCCTGAGAGCCACGAGGGGCCGTGCCCAGAGACTGCAGGGGGCTCCCCAGGGACCCAGTGTGGAACGGGCATGCAGCATGCCAGTGAGCATTCGGTGAGCGATTGCTCTGCCTGGCGGGACACTAAATGCTTGGCACCCTCCGTCAGCTCAGGTAGGCTGCTGGGGAGACTGAGGCACAGGCTTGGGGGCTCATCGGTTAACAGCCCAGCCTTTCCTGCAAGTAACTGCCATTTGGAGCCCTCCCCGCCCCTCACCCCCACCCCAGGCCATGCTCTGGGAACGCAGCTGAACTGGCAGCCACCGGTGTGTGTGGCCCAGTGACGGAGAACGGGATTCCTTGGCACAGGCTGGGAGAGCAGCCGTCAGCATCGCGTGGAAAGATGGAGGCTGGGGCGGCAGCGAGGGAGGTGTTACTGCTGCTATTTTGCTAACAAGCTGGTTATTTAAGGCAGCCGAAGCCAGAGCTGGGGCCCGGGGACTGGGACAGGGCGTCTCTGTGGTCAGGACAGAGGCAGCCAGTGGTGCGGGGGCGTGAGCGCAGAGCAGGGCAGAGCGGAGCAGCCTCGTGTGCCTGCTGTTCCCCTGTTTATAAACAGCCGTCACGGCCCATGTCGAGTCTGGCAAGGGATCACCTTTGTGGAGAAAAGAGGACACGGGGACGGGGAGCGAAGCTGGAGGGGCGGCAGGGAGCTGGGCGGGCCCCGCAGCTCTGCTCTGCCATCATCTCGTGCCCCAGGCGCTCGCGTGCCGTGCACTTTGCTCTCTGTATCGGGGGTCACAGCCAGGCTAAAGCAGCGGTCGCCACGCGGGCTGCCTTGCTGAGCAGTTTCTGGATGCCGGGGCTTTCCTAGATGTCCTTGTATCTCGGCGACTCCCTGTGGACTCTCCCCTTCTACCCACTCACACGGGAGGAAAGGGGGAGCCAGGGCAAAGCCGCGTGTCCTTCCGTGGAAGGGAGTGGGGGAGGTGGCGTGAGGACCCAGCAGGCAGCCTTCCCCCCAGAGGCAGGGGACCCCCGCACTTGTTCCTCATCTCTGCCTCTTGCATCGTTAAAGCTTGGGAAGCCAGGCAGATCACGAGAGCAGCTGGGAGGTGTGGGAGCCTGGTGTGCGGTCAGAGCAGAGCGTTTGGCTGTGGCTGGGAATGGGACATCCCAGGTGCCTCGGGGAGGGGCCCAGGGCATGCTCAGGTCACAGTCAAGGTGAAAGGAGACCGTCCAGCTGAGGCGGGTCTGACCTGGGTGCTGCGCCCTCCTGTGGCCTACTGTAATGCTTGGAACAGTCCCACGAGGTTAGCAGTGCTGGCTCCATTTCACAGAGGAGGGGACTGAGGCCTGGAGAGAGGAAGTGAGCAGTGCAGAGCCACGCGGGCAGCGGGCAGGGAGCCGCTGTGTCCGGCGTGTGCAGTGAGCATCTTGGCGCCGGGGATTCTGGAGTAGACGTTCTGGGGAGCACAGGGCTGGGTTGGAGCTCGGGTGCCCCCTGTTCTGCCGACGGGCACCAGGCAGAGGAGTCGTGCCGCCCAGGGGTGTTTGTAGAGCCCCGTCCCCACAGGCCTGCGCCCCGCCGGAGCCCGCGGTCTGGTCGAGGAGCAGAGATTCTGCGGTCACTCAGATCAGTAAGAGAATGGAAGAGGCCCCGTGGGCACGGCGACGTTGTAAAGTTGGACGGAGTGAGGGAGCCTCCCTGCTCGGGGCGGGACCGTCCGGGGAAGCCCCTCCAAGGACCTGGCACTTGAGACCCGAGGGTGGCGGGGAGCGGCCGTGGAGGAGGAGGAAGTGATGGTGCGGCTGGCTGGGCAGGACGAGCGAGAACCACTCGTTTGTCCACCGCCAGGGGACTGGTTAAATCTGTCCCACTGCAGCCATCCGGCGGCGCCCGCGGCAGCTGTTAGAAACGGGGCCATGGATCTAAATTTGTTGTCGCAGAGAGAATTTCATAGTGTGTCATGGAATTTAAAAAAAAAAAAAGGAGGTTACGGAACAACATGGGCAGCGTGCTGCCATTTTCGTGAGAACCGTGTGTGTTTCTAGAACTCCTCCTGGGGAGCCGGCACCGGTGATCTAGGCTCTGCTTCTCTGGTTTTGGAGTCTGCTGAGGGTCAGAACTTGTGGGTTGTGGTTTGGAGCCGCTGTGGTCCTGCCCGGGGGTGTTTGCCTCTCCTGCGGCCCGCACCATGGGGCCCGCCTGGAGCAGCAGATCCAGGGCGTACCTCAGTTGCACTGCTCCTTGGCTGCGTGACCTTGGACTAGTTGCTTGCCTTCTCTGAGGCTGAGTTTTCTTGGAAACAGAGTTAGGGAAGACATCAGAGGGCCAGGCGGTGCCAGCATTCGGTCATGGGCAGCTGCTGCTGTTAGCCCTGTGACCATGGGGGGGGGGGTGGCACCTGCAGCGAGCCCAGTGTGGCCTGCCAGGGTCTGACTGTGGACGGCGTGGCTGGGCACGTATGGGCAGCTGGGAGCTCAGGCCACGCGCCACGGGAGCCCCACTCCTTCCCGACCCATTCACTGGCACCTGACAGCCACTACCCCTACCACAGACCCATTAATGGAGACGCCCGGCCTTGGATTGGTTTTGGATATTTGTTCTGGACAGCCACTGAAGCCTGCCCCGGCAGACGGAGCCTACATGGCAGGTGCTCAGAGAATCTTCCTTCTCACACCCGTGAAAGTCACACTCTTGGCATCTTGGAGTCCTTGTCATAAATAAGCTGGCAGGTGCGGACATGGGGCTTTCCCAAGCAGGCCCACTGCCTCTCCTTGACAGGGTGATAAATCAGAGCTGCCCCGCGACCTCCCTCCGAGAGGCGGTTACATACGTTGTGTCCAGCCAGACAGTGGTGTCCACCGCCACCAGGGCCACGCTGTGGCGCCGTACTGTGGATGTGGAAACGTGTCCATAGCGCATGGCAGAGGGGGAATAGAGGTTAAAAGACAGTGCGTGTTGTATGATGTGTGGTGTGTGTTGTGGTGCAGTACGTGTTGTGTGCACGCGTGCAGTGTGTTGTGTGGTGCATGTCATGTTGTGCATTGTGTGGTGCGTGTGTGCAGTGTGTGTTGTGTGCATGTGTGCAGTGTTTTGTGGTGTGTGTTGTGTGGTTATGTTGTACGGTGCGTGTTTATGGTACATGTTGTGTGTATTGTGTGGTGTGTGTTATATGTTGTGGTGCAGTGTGTGTTTGGTGCATGTCATGTGCATTGTGGTGTGGTGCGTGTGTGCAGTGTGTACTGTGCGCATGTGTGCAGCATTTTGTGGTGTGTGTGGTGTGGTTATGTTGTACAGTGCGTGTTTATGGTACATGTTGTATGGTGTGTGTTGTGTGCTGCATGTTGTATGGTGTGTGTTGTGTGGTTATGTTGTATAGTGTATGTTTATGGTACGTGTTGTATGGTTGTGTTGTGTGGTGCGTGTTGTGTGCTGTGTGTTGTATGGTGTGTGTTGTGGTACGTGTTGTATGGGGCGTGTTGTGTGCTGCGTGTTGTATGGTGTGTGTTGTGTGGTTATGTTGTGCAGTGCGTGTATATGGTGTTGTGTGGTATGTGTTGTATGGTGTGTGTTGTGTGGTGCGTGTTGTGTGCTGCGTGTTGTATGGTGTGTGTTGTGTGGTGTCTGGATCTGGATTCCTTTCTGAGTGAGAAGTTGCAGGGAGGAGAGGTCAGGGTACCTTAGGAAGCGGCTGACTGTTGTCATTTACAGCATGAAACATGTATGGGAGTGTGTGTGTGTGTGTGTGTGTGTGTGTGTGTGTAAAATACATATGTGCTCCTGCTCTGGATGGTCATTAGCTGTTCACCACGATTTCCTCTGGGTGGGGAGATGGGGTGGACTCTGTTTTCAGTTTGATGCATTTTGTTCCGTCTTTCCAAATACAAGCAACAGAACGCTCATCCCAAACTGGCTTAAGCAAAAGAATTTGTTGGCTTGTAACTGAAGTCCAGAGGTGTGGCTGACTTCGGGCTCAGCTGGATCCAGGAGCTCACTTCTCATTGTTTTTTTTTATTTTATTTTTTATGTTTGAAAATGTTTAATTAGTTTTTAGCAGATTCAGTATAATTTATAGATAAAATTCTAAGAATAAAATGATATTACCTTTCTGTAAATTGTCTTTTTAAGATCTGTCTTATTTATTTGAAAGGCATGGTGGCAGAAAGGGAGAGATAGAGGTCTTCTATCTGCTGGCTCCCTCCCCAATGGCTGCAATGGCTGGGCCAGGCCAAAGTCAGGAGCCTGGAGCTCTGTCTGGGTCTCCCACGTGGGTGCAGGGACCAAGCACTCCGGCGATCTTCCACTACTTTCCCAGGAGTATTAGCAGGAAGCTGGATCAGAAGTGGAGCAGCCAGGACTCGAACTGGTGCCCTATGAGATGCCGGTGCTGCAGGCAGCGGCTTTACTCGTTCCGCCACAGCACCAGCCCCAAGCCCACCACTTTCTGAGTAACCTCAGGATGTTCTGCCCTCTCTGCTTCCAACCATCTGTAAAACGGAGCCAGTCCCTCTCATTCACTCTCACCCCACCCTGAGCAGATGCTGGCTACAAGGATGCATCAGGGCCGCGCCTGCCGAGGCGGGGTCTCCTCGGGCAGATCAGAGTCGGTGCTGACGGCTCAGGAGTCTCTGGAGCCCAAGCAGTGACTCCGTCCCTCTGAGCACAGCCACGAAGGATGGGTAGAGATTCTTGGGGAGGGGTGACGGGAGGCCAGGAGGTCGGCCGGGGCTGCACGCGCAAGGCCCCAGCCGTCGGCTAAGGAGCTCGCACTGGATCCATAGGGCAGGAGGGAGCCGAGGGCGGGGCAGGCCCGGGTGTGAGAAGGACCCTGCCCTGGGCTGGTGCTGGGAGTGATGGCCGTGGGGAGGGCCCAGCGGGGTGTTCTGCAAGGAGAATCATCAGCCCAGCCTGAGCACGGGGAGCTCCAGAAGGGGCCGCAGGGGTCAGGGGTCACACGGGGAGGAGGGGTAGCCCCGTGGCCCAGCATTGAGCCGAATTCCCACAAAGTCTGGCTCAGCGTCCAGGTGGGGTCAGCGGGGACCTCTTCAGCTTCCTGAGGTGGGGAGCAGGGGCCCCACTTCCCCGCCGAGTGACCTCGGGGAGCCTTGGCCAGCTCCTCCCTAAGCCAGAGGTGACCCTGGAACCTCCCTGGGAGGGTGCAGGGGGGTCCCGGGGCACAGGCTCTGCAGCGTGGCTGGCATGTGCTAAGGACTTGGGGCCTGGGGCCACTGTGCTGACGGTGGTCAGGGGCCAGAAGTGGGCGAGGGAGCTACGTGAGCCCCGCAGAGCGGGCAGGTGCGTCACCTGCAGAAGGGAGACCAGAGACCCTCAGGGGCCTTGCGCCGGCCTCTCCCAGTCTGCTGGGGGAGGCAGGGTTTGGATCTGGAGCTTGCAGGCAAAGCTGCAGGTAAGGAGATCCCAGCTAAGGCTACGGAACCCTATAGGATACAGAGCTGTCTGCAGCTGGCCGAGCTGAGGGGCAGCGGGCGCCCCCTCGCTGGGCGCCTCCGAGCGGCAGCTTGGGAGCGTCTGTGGCGTGCTCGTGATGCAGCCCAGGCCCCGCGTGGCCCTTTCCCGCGGAGTCTCCAGTGCCCTGTGCATCCTCCTCTGACTCTCAGTTTGCTCATCTGTAAAGAGGAGTCTACAGGAGCTCCTGTCTCGGCGTTGGTCCCACGGCTGAGGGGCAGCCGTCCCGGGGCGTGTGTGCTATGGAGTGGGAGTAGCCCCCAGGCAGCTGCTTGCACGCGGGAGCCTCAGGATGCCCGTGTCTGTCCCCAGCACCCACTTTCTGCCCTCCTCGGGGCCACCGTCTCCTGCTCCCCCTGCCCTACGTGCCCAGGAGGTGGCAGGAGCTCCAGACCTCCCGGGCCCCTTTTAGCTCCTGCTTGAGTGAGAGTTGGCAGGTTGGGGCGGCGGGCGCCATCCGCCTCCCATATGCTTCCTGCTATTTAGAGGAAAACTCGCGCCGCGTTCCTGCAACCACACGGGCTGACATTTCCAGACAGACGCTGGAATCGGCCCTTCGGGGGATTGGCAGATAAATTTGGCCCAGGCTGTTGGGAGAATCTTAGTCTCTCTGGGGAGGCGGCGCCCAGCCTTGGGGACTTCTGTCCACCCGTGGCTCCCTGGTCCCCTCGCCAGCCTTGCTGAGTGGGGTGAGTGTCACCAGCCCAGTGCCCCGGCACAGCCCCGCCAGTGGGAAGAGGTGGCCTGCGGCCCTTCTTCCAGGGCAGCGGGAGACGGGAGCCTCCTCCCCCGACACCAACACCAACACCCCTGGGCGTTGCCCGCTCAGCCTGGCCGAGGAGCAGGTTTGGGGTCTGAGCTCCAGGCCCCTCCTGCCTCTGTGACCATGGCGAAGTGGCTCCGCCTCTCTGAGCCTCCTCCTCTTCGTCTGTGGAGTGGGGATAATTGGAGTAGAAGCCTCGGGATGGTGCCTGGCACGTGCTCTGTGCGCACCACACCCCAGCTCCCGCCCCACCCTCGTCATCCTCGTTGGCGTCAGGACTCGGGCTGGAGCGGTGCCTGGCACACGCGGGGTGCCTCCTCTTCTTCTTCCCCATAGCTGTGGCTACTCGGGGAACACCGGGGCATCTCGGACGTGGCTCATCTGCTCAGGCTGGATGGATGCGGGCAAGGCAGGGGCCCTCCTCGGGCCTGGCTGGAGACAGTGTGGGGGAGCTCTGCGTGTCAGCAGGGCGGCCGGGGAGGTCGCAGTTGAAGGTGGTGGCGGCGTGGGAAGTGGGAGGTTTGAGTTTCATTCAGCACCTCCCGCTGGAGCCCGAGTGCCAGGCTCGTGCCGGGCTGGGAAGCTGGGCGTGGCACCTGCCCTCAGGCTGCTCCAGCTGGGCCACGGGGAGGCGCAGGTGATTCTGTGCACAAGCAGACCGAGAGGCTGGGGCGGGGGCAGAGCAGGCATCTCTGTGGCCTGAAGGGTAAGGACTGAGTCGGTGCCGGCCCTGGGAGAGCTGGGCGGGGGGAAGGGGTGGAGGCAGACTTTGGAGGCCTGGAATGCCAGGCCTGGCAGAGCCGTGCCTGCCAAGGATCCGTGCAGCACTGGGTGTGCAGAGTGTTGGCAAGGCTGCTGTGAGCAGCATGGAGGGCGGCCGGGGGGCGAGCAGAGAGGAGGCCAGAGCGTCTCACGGGGGTCAGGATCCGGGCAGCTGCTGGATTCGTTTGAAAGGAGTTGGGGGTCAGGTAAGAGGGGAGACGTCAGGGGAGCCTGGAGCCGGACCCCCGCGTGGGTGGGGAGTCTTGGAGCACAGCCCGGTGCAAGAGTGAACAGGGCTTCCCCACAGCCTGGGCCCACAGATGGGAGTGACAGCACCCAGGCGGCAGCGTGAGCGCAGACGTCAGCGTCATGTAGAGCAGCCAGCACTGTGGCTGTTTACTTGCTGTGTGACTTGGAAAAAAATCACTTGACCTCTCTGAGCCTGTTAGAACCAAAGCTGTAGAATTACGTTTGGCTGCTGGTAACAGACGGGAATAAGCAACATTCGTGTACGCGCCCAGGAGGCTGTTCTCACCTACCAGAATTCCAGACACAGGTCGTCCAGGGCCAGTGCAGCAATTTGAGCCATGTGTCTTTCACTCTCGTGGCTACAAAAGGGCTGCTCCACCTCCATCTGCTGTTTCTGAATCCCAGGCAGGAACAAAGGGGTAAAGCCTGCCTGTTTGCGGAGTCTGCCTTACTTATCAGAACAGTGGATGTCCTGGACTTCTGCCTGCATCTCTTTTTGCCAGATGTGGTCACGTGGCCGCTCTAGGAATAGCTAGCGAGGTCCACTTCACAGTGCCCTCTCCTGGGGCTGCTGGAAGGACCCAGTGAGGTCATCTGTGTGCAGAGAACAGTTGCGCCCAGAATAGAGCAGCCTGTCGGCCAGCACCGGCTGCCCTCGTTACGCCGCCTCCGTTGTGTTTCGGGCCCTGCACACAGTGCTGGGGACCAGACAGTGACAGTCGCTCCCTCTCCACCCCACCGTGCGTGGGGGAGATGGGCTAGGAGCCGGGCGAGTTCGTTCCTCTCCAGTGGGTGTCTGACAGGGGCCGGGGTTGTCCCTGCTTTGTCCATGCCCTACGTCTGTGCTGGCACACCCTAGACGGCCCGTCATTACCGAATGGATGAAGGCGTTTAGGGCCCACTGTGTCCAGGGCTCTTGGGGTTGAGTAGAGGGAGGGAGTGACACCCCGCCCCTCCCTACAGAGGAAGAGGGGGAAGGCAGCTGCTACAGGGCCGGCCCCGAGGGGGGTGCATGCGGCCCGGGTCGTACGTGCCCCTGCTGAGCCGGGAGTCTGGGGAGAGGCACTGGAGGAGTCGGGGGTCCTGAGGTCGTTATGTCTCTGTGTCCTGGGCTAAGTCCGTCCTCCTACCCGGGCCTCTGGTTCCCCACCTGTGTGGCAGGTGCGATGGGCCCTGGAGCGCATTGTGCTGATGCTGGAGATGCTGGAAGTGGCTCGGAGCCCCCTCCATCCGCTGGTTCACTCCCCGAATGGCCACAATGGCCAGAGCTGGGCCAGAGCCAAGCCAGGAGCCTGGAACTCCATCTGGGTCTCCTCTGTGTGCGGCAGGGGCCCAAGCACTTGGGCCATCTTCCACTGCTTTCCCAGGCCCATTAGCAGGGAGCTGGGTCAGAAGCGAAGCAGCCGGGACTTGAACGAAGTGGCTGGGATGCCGGCCTTGCAGGCAACAGACTAGCTCGCCGCACCACAACCCCAGCCCCTCAGCCTTGGTTTCATAACCAACAAAATGGGTACGATCATCCTTGCCTTGTGTTCCTTTAGCACATGGCACGCATTGGTGTTGGTAGCACTCGTGGCCGCCACTGGGCTGTCCTTGATGGGAGGGAGGAACTGGCATTTCCGGAGGCACAGCTGTGTGCCAGGCTCAGTGCTGGGCATGCCAGCCACAGTTAGCACGCCTGTGAGGAGGTGGCCTTCTTCCCAGTCCTCCGGGGACCCTGGTGTTTGCTGGGTTCACTTCTCTGACCGCTGCCCCATAAAGACTGAGTTGCCGACTTTGGGGTCTGCAGAACCGAGGCCCCCAGGGCCCTTGGCAAAGAGCCCAGGGCAGCTCAGGTGTGTGCTTTGAGTCCGTGCGGGCTGCCTGTGACATCAGAGGAGGCCAGGGCAGGGATACATCAAGCCCTCATCAGATGAGCGAGAAGCCAGTAAGAGGGCCTTGGGGAACAGCGTGGGACAGGCTGGGGGGTCAGAAATGCGTCTCTCTGCTCAGAACCTTGAGAACAGGGCGGCAAGCCCAGCCCTTGAGAGGCAGTGGCAGCGTGCCCGCCCCTGCCGTGCTCGGCTGCCACACTGTCCCCAGTGGCCTCACTGTGTGTGTCTGAAACGAGGCCGGAGATGGAAGCAGAAGGTGGGGGGAGCCGTGGGGCACTCTCGGCCTAGGGAGGTGGGTTTCCCCAGTCAGGTACCCCAGAAAGCCGTCCTCAGCCACCACGGTCCCAGGAACTTCACAGAGGGAGACGCGCATGGGCAGCCAGGCCTCTGGGATCAAAGACGAGCAAATGGAAACAGGACCGGAAGCAGCCCCTGGAAAGCTGACAGCTGGGGAGGGAGCGTGGGGGAGGGGTCCTGACGGTGGCTTTGGCACCTGTGCTGCTGGGCGTGAGGGACACCTGTTTTCCCTGCCCTTGGTGCCGGCATCGAGGGTGCTGTCCATGGTGCTGAAGAGAAGACGCGGGGCCCCATCTAGTCTCTGGGCTGCTGTCTGTGGTTCTGTCTGCAGAGTTTGAGAGAGTTCTATCCAGGTCTGTGGGTTTTCTGGACCCCAGCTGGGAGGTCGAGAGCTCCCCCCACCCCCGGGCATTGAGCAGGTGCAAGCGGCACGTGAGGTCAGTTTGCACCCTGTTAGCTCCATCAGGCACTGTTACAGAGCTCTGTGTGAGTTGTGCCATTTATTCCAGACCCCTCTGCGGGGGAAGCACTCCTATGTTGGGGTGAGAAAACCAACACTGAGAGATTCAAGTGCCCTGAGAACTGGGCCTCCAGCCTCAGTTTCTTGAGCTGCAATAGCAAGGTTCTGGGAGCGTCACACAGGCCGATCACTGGGGCTGGGCTCTGTGAACTGTCGTGGTGGGGGCAGTGCTGGTCACAGACACTCCTGGACTCTCAGGGTTTTCTAGATCTGGAATTTGAGCAGACCTGAAGGAGGGGCATGAAGCTCACAGAATGAAGTTAACTGAGCACCTAATGTGTGCCAAGCCCTGTGGCGGATGCTTGGTGAACTTGGGCACTCTACACCACAACCACAGTTGGGCAGGGGGCAGTGACTGGTCCCATTTTACCTCTAATGGAAGCAGAATGGGCAGAACATCCTGAAGTTACTTAGAAAATGGTGGGCTTAGGGCTAGCACTGTGGTGTAGTGGGTAAAGCCACCACCCGCAGTGCTGGCATCCCATATGGGTGATGGTTCAAGTCCCGGATGCTCCACTTCTGATCCTGCTCTCTGCTGTAGACTGGGAAAGCAGGGGAAGCTGGCCCAAGTGCTTGGGCCCCTGTACCCGCGTGGGAGACCCGTAAGAAGTTCCTGGCTCCTGGCTTCAGATTGGCCCAGATCTGGCTGTTGTGGCCATTTGGGGAGTGAGCCAGTGAATGGAAGACCTCTGTGTGTGTGTGTGTGTGTGTGTGTGTGTGTGTCTAACTCCACCTCTCAAATAAATCTTTAAAAAAAATAGGAAGTGGTGGGCTTGAGAAAGGCCTTGGGAACTGGGAGCCACACACTTGCTCCTCATGGCCAGGGAAAATCTTGGGGTCCCCTGGTCCAGCCCCAGGACCTGCTGGGGACATGCGGAACAGGCAGCAGGCCTGAGCCTGGATTTGTCTTCCTCTCGCAGGACCGGGCTGGGATCTGGGGAGATAGGGAAATGTTGCTGTGGCGCAGACAGGGACCAGGAGTCAAGGAGACCAGATGTCTGAGCCCTGGGTCTGCCGGCTGGGAGCTGTGTGGCCTCGGGCAGGTTACTCACCCTCTCTGGGTCTCCATTTCCCCATCTCTAGGAGAGCGGAAGATCGCTGTAATTGCTGCCTGCAGGGTGGTTTGAAAGAATTGGAAGAGACGCTGGGTCGGAAAGGAAAGGGCTGTCGGGTCCATTCTTGTTAGCGGAAAGAAGACCCAGAGGAGGGAGGGGAGCCCCGCTCCCCCGGGTGCCACGGCAAGCACCAGCAGCAGAAGGCGGCCTGGTGCCGGCTCCCTGAGCCACCAACGCCACTCGCCAGGGCCCTGGTGGACGGCCAGGGCAGCACCTGGCAGCCCCAGCTGTCAGACATTCCTTCAGGCGGTCAGACTCACCAAGGCCAAGTGTCCCTGTGGGGGGCGGTGGCCGGGCCAGCTCTGGCTGCTCCTCCATAGCTACCCTAATGGCTCCGAGCTTAATACGCCTCATGGGGCTGCTGTCACGCCTAATTAGGTTGTCCTCAGCCACCCTCTCTCCAGATCCCCGCTGTGGCCATCTGAGGCCCTGGGCCTGACCACGGATGCCCTTGGCAGCTGCTTGGCTTTTGGGAGGAGATGGCCACCTGGCCACCGATGGCCTGAGAGGTCTGACATCGCCTCCGACTCCCCTGCCTCCAGGGCCTGGCACAGAAGCAGAGTGAAGGAAGAAAGGGGACAGGAAGGTGGGGACCGGGCTCAGCAGTCAACCCCCTTAGGTGAGGCCTGCCAGACTCCTGTGCCTTGGCTGCACTGTCTGTCCCGGGAATGTCTCAGCAGCTGTGCGCTCAGCAGGGTGCAGACCCCGAGAGAGAAGGTGACCCGTGACACACGAGGAGGGCCTCAGCTTGGGGCCAGGCTCACGGCTCATGCTGTGGCTGGAAGCCTCACGGGCACCTCCAGGGGCAAGGATCAAACCTGGGGCCTTGACCTCCCCTCTAGCACCTGTCCGCGCAGAGCGAGCGTTTGCGGGGAAGGAAGGAGAAGGGGCGGGAGAGACAGAGGAGCGGGGCCTTTTGTGTAGTGGGAACTTCCCCAGCCCAAGCCCAGGGGTGTAGTTTGAGTGCTTTCCTTGCATAAATCGTGTGCTAATCAATTAATTCTCTTTGCATTTTGCTTTTATCATTTTACAGCTTTGAGATCTATCCAAGTGCAAGTGTAGCTGTAGTTCGTTCGTTTCTTTTGCTGATTACTAGTCCACTGTGTGTTTACCCCCTGTCCATCTCCCCCTGGAGAAATTTGCTTCTTTCTGGCTCCCTGGTAACCCAGGTTGCCATGAGCCTCCTCGTGGGCCCGCGGTGGTCCTTCTCCCAAAGTGGGGGGCTCTGCAGAACCACCACCCACCCCACTCCAAGGTAGCTGGGCTGTGCACACTCCTGCTGCTGAGCCAGCGCATCCCCACGGCCCCAGCACCTCCCTGGCAGTTGATTTACCACTCTTTAATTTTGCCAGTCTCCTGGGAGAAAGACTCATTTTCATTAGCACCGTGTGCCTCCTAGAGGAGCTGAGTGCTTCGCTGTGAGGTTACGGTTCACGTGCGTCCCGTCTCCTGCGAGATGCCGGCTCAGAGACTCAGCCTGGTTTCTCATGGGCCTCTTTTTGCTTTCTTACTCATTTGTAAAAGAGGTTTATAAAAGTGAGTTAATCCTGGCCAGCGCCGAGGCTCAATAGGCTAATCCTCCGCCTTGTGGCGCCGGCACCCCAGGTTCTAATCCCGGTTGGGGCGCCAGATTCTGTCCCGGTTGCCCCTCTTCCAGGCCAGCCCTCTGCTGTGGCCAGGGAGTGCAGTGGAGGATGGCCCAAGTGCTTGGGTCCTGCACCCCATGGGAGACCAGGAGAAGCACCTGGCTCCTGCCATCGGATCAGCACGGTGCGCTGGCCGCAGCAGCCATTGGAGGGTGAACCAACGGCAAAGGAAGATCTTTCTCTCTCTCTCTCTCTCACTTTCCACTCTGCCTGTCAAAAAAAAAATAGTGAGTTACTCCTGAGGACGTTCACTGCACACGTGCTCTCCGCAGTGTGTTGTTTGCTTGCCACTTTGTGCCCTGTGGTTCAGAAGTTTCAGATGTGGGTGGAGTAAAGCTACGGTCTCCCCTCTTGCTAGATCTTACTTCTTTGTGACTCAGGAGAGGCCCCCCCCCCCCCGACTCAAGGTCATCAAGACAGTCTCTGCTCTCCCCTAAGAAGCGTGCAGTTTTATTTTCTGGTTCTGCTTCCTGTTTCGGTCTCTAATCCGCTTCGGCGTGCAGTGGGATTTGATTTCGTTCTGTGGCTGATCTGTCGTCCCAGCCGCCCTGCTGGCACACTCCATCCCTCTCCTTTCTCTCTGGCTCCAAACCCCAGCCCTGTGTGAGGCTGAAGGGGCCGCGTGTTTGTAGGTCTACTTCCGGGACTCTCTTCATGGCTTTGTCCCTTTGTCTGTTCCAGTCCTGCAGTCTCTGTTCTACCTCATTGTGTTTGCAGCAGGGCCCTACTGGCATTTGGCACGGGACCGTTCTTCCATGGGCAAAAGTGTCCTGCCCGTCACGGGCTCCCGCGTGTCCCCGATCCAGTTCTTGGCTCACAGCACCAGAAGCCTCCCCACCCCAGATTGCTCCCTCCAGGATGGCCCTCTCGCAGAGCTGCCCCAGGAGGACGGCCCTAGTGCTGCTGAGAGACCCCTGCAGCGGCGCAGTGCAGCCCCTCCCCTCCATCATTCTTCTTCATGTTCTCTTTCTGGAAACCGTGTGTGGCCCTGGGCGATGGTGCGAGGTGCGGTCTTGCACTGAGTGGCCTGGGGCCTCCCAGGCCCACCTCCTGCCGGGACCCTGGAGCGCCTCCTTCGTTGCCCTCCAGGAGCCCGTGCAGCCCCTCAGCTCTTTCCTGCAGACCCCCAAGCTCCAGAGCGCCAGCAGCAAGGCTTCTCAGAGCTCCAGTCGGACCCCCTGGGCTAGGATTCCAGCTCTTCTGCCTATTAGCTGGGCACCTCTGGGAAAGTCCATTAACTTCTCTGTGCCTTACTTGTTCCGTGGGATCCCAGACCTTCCGCCTCAGAGGGTCACTGAGGAATGTCAGCGACTCAGAGCCAGACAAACCCTAGGCCTGGTGGGGATGTCCGGGCAGTGACCGCTGTCACCGTTCCTGCCATTACTACTCCTCATGCCTTCCCTGGCCATCACCCAGCAGGAGAGGTTCCCAGAGCAAAGTGGGGCACCTGGCTCAGCGCTGGCCAGGGCAGAGGCTCTTATCACATCCCTGTTTGAGACGCTGACAGGCAGGACCAGCTGCAAGGACGGACTGGGTGGGCGTGGCACAGAGGGCTGAATCCAAGGTGTGGCTCAGGTCTCTGGGGCCAGGGCTCCATGCTCAGCTGGGCCGGGAGACTGGGAAGGGCTGGCTTGGGAGCCAGTTCAGGTTCGCATGTGCAAGGCAGAGATGCCTGTTAGGCGTCCGCATGGAGCTGCCGAGTGGAAAATCGGGCTGGTGAGTGGAGTTGGGAGGGGCGTGGGTCCAGGCTGCAGCCGTGAACGGGGGTGTCGGATCTCCCGCGTCTTCATCTCTGCTCCTGTAGATACAGGGTCTTAGTTTGTGTGCTGTTCCCGTGGACAGAACCAAACTCCGCTTGATCTGCAGCCTGCTTTTTCGGTGTGGTTTGAGTTGTTTGGGGTTTTCCCTCCGCTGGGCCCGTGCAGAGAGTTGGTGTCGCTCTCTCTCCTGGCTGCAGAGTAGAGCGCAGGGTGGGTCGATGGCCGTGTATGGCTCCAGTCTCCTGTTGAGGGCCCGGTGACTGTCTTGGCCTCTGTCTGTCACAGCACTGTGGACATCCTCGTGTGGGTATCTCTTTGACCACCAAGGAAAGTGCTTGGGGCTGTGGAGTCACTGGCGGCTACTCCAGGCTCCCCCATTCTTTTTTCTGTTTTTTACTTTTTTAAAAAATTTTATTTAATGAACATAAATTTCCAAAGTACAGCTTATGGATTACATTAGCTTCCCCCCCCATAACTTCCCTCCCACCCACAACACTCCCCTCTCCCACTCCCTCTCCCCTTCCATTCACATCAAGATTAATTTTCAATTATCTTTATATACAGAAGATCAATTTAGCATATATTAAGTAAACATTTCTTTTTTTAAATTTTCAATTATCTTTATATAGAGAAGATCAATTTAGCATATATTAAGTAAAGATTTCAACAGTTTGCACCCACACAGAAACACAAAGTGTAAAATACTATTTGAGTACTAGTTATAGCATTAATTAAACACCTAAGAATAATTGTGTATTAATTACAGAGTTCAACCAATAGTTTTAAGTAGAACATAAAAAATACTAAAAGGGTAAAGTATTAAGTTCTTTTTTTTCTTTTTTTTGTTTGTTATATAGTTTTTTTATTTAATAAATGTGAATTTACAAAGTGCAACTTTTGTATTGTTGTGACTCCCCCCCCTACAACCTCCCCCCTTCCCGTGGCCCTCCCTTTTCCCACTCCCTCTCCCATCCCGCCCTTCATCGAGTTTCATTTTCAATTACCTTCATATACTGAAGATCAACTTAGTATATACTAAGCAAGGATTTCAACAGGCTGCACTCACACAACTGCACAAGGTATAGGGTATTGTTCGACTAGTAGTGTTGTTTTTAAGTTTCATAGTAAAACACATTAAGGACAGAGATCCTACGTGGGGAGCAGGTGCACAGTGACTCCCATTGTAGATTTAACAATTGGCACTCTTATTTATGACGTCAATCACCCCAGACTCTTGCTATGCACTGTCTAGGCTATGGAAGCCCCTTGAGTTCAGCGACTCTGAACTTGTTTAGTCAAGGCCGTATCACAGTGGAGGTTCCTTCCTCCCTTCAGAGAAAGGCGCCTCTCGCCTTGATGGTCCAGGCTCCCCCATTCTTAATACTGCGCCTCGACCAGGGAATTCGTTTGGCAAGTTTCTTCGAAAAGTTTGAAAGTAATTTTTCATTGAGTCAGGCCTTGGGCTGGGCTTGGGGCACAGCAGCAAAGCTGAAAAGCCTTGCACACAGCAGAGTCCAGGGTCTGTGACTGGGGGAAGGGCGGGGAGCGGGGAATTGGTTGTGCAGGTGGACGGTTCAAGTCCAGCTCTGGCTCGTTCACTGTGTGTCCTGGGATGTGTTTCTTTCTCTGGGCCTCCTGCCACCCACAGAACAGGTAGCAGGAATGTCATGGGCCAGGCGCTCTCTGGGACATCCGGGGTCAGGTCTCATTTGCAGCTCTGGGTCTGATTCGTTTCTTTCTTTCTTTCCTTCCGTTTTCACTCTCTCATATAAATAAGCAAAATGGGAATCGGGAGAAGAGCAAATAAAGCAGAAATGAAATGATTCCAGATTATTCTTTGCTAAAGACCAGGTATAAAATTGCCTCTGAGCTTCCTAGTTGGCAAAGAAAAAAAAGGGGAAATGCAAAAAAGTACATGCTTTTCATCACCCTCGAAAGGAAAATAAGAAAACCGCTCAGGCATGGCCAGAGCAACTGAGTCCCCAGAGCAGCCCGTGCAGTGATGCCAGGAGCTGCTGACAACTCTTATTCCCAAAGGGCCTGTGCTTCGGAGAGGCCATGGCTGTGAGACCCTGAAGACCACGATAGGTGATGGAGCCCAAGATCGATCGATTTATTGATTGGTTTAAGAGGCAGTGTACAGGGGCTGGCACAGCGGGTTAACACCCTGGCAGCCAGAAGTGCCAGCATCCCATATGGGCACTGGTTCAAGACCCAGCTACTCCACTTCTGATCCAGCTCTCTGCTGTGGCCTGAGAAAGCAGTAGAAGACGGCCCAAGTCCTTGGGCCCCTGCACCTGCGTGGGAGACCTGGAAGAAGCTCCTGGCTCCTGGCTTCGGATCGGCACAGCTCCGGCCATTGTGGCCAACTGGGGAGTGAACCAGTGGGATGGAAGACCTTTCTCTCCCCCCCCCCTTCTCTCTCTGTGTACTTTCAAATAAATCTTTAAAAAAAAAGAGAGGCAGTGTACAGAGAGAAAGGGATCTATCTTCTGGTTCACTCCTCAGTTGGCCACACGGCTGGGCCTGGAATTCCATCCAGGTCTCCTACGTGGGTGACAGAGGCCCATGCACTTGGGCCATCTTCTGCTGCTTTCCCAGGTGCATTAGCAGGGAGCTGGATCAGAAGCGGAGCAGTGCCCATATGAGATGCTGGCATTGCAGACGGTAGCCCGCTATGCCACAGGGCTGGCCCCAGAGCCTGAGTTCTTTGCTCTCCACTGTGATGGGGGACCACGGCTACCCTGCTGCACAGGTGGACCAAGGGGCAGTGAGCTTCAGCTGGGGGAAAGCTTCGTGGAGGAGGTCACATTTGCCCTGGGCCTTTGACCCTGGCGATGACGGTGGGATTCATGAGACCCCCAGCAATGCTGGCCTGGGGAAGGAGCATCAGCTGTGGCCTGTTACCCATAACTGGGACTTGGAGATTCAAGTTCAGCTGCACCCCCGGTAAGGAGAAAACCGAGGTGCAGAGCAGGCAAGGGTGCAACTGGCATCACACAGAGGGGCCAGGACCTGGCAGACCTCGACCCCAAGCCTCCTGCCTCCCCACCCTCCCCCGCCCGGCCTCCTGCAGGGTCACTCACCACCTGCTGCCTGCCACAAGGCGGCCCCTATATTTAACTCCCCCCCTGGTGACTTGCAGAGGCTCAGAATAGCAGCAGGGGCGGGGTGCATGCCTCCAGGGCCCTCCCCTCTCCCTTCTGAGCTTCTCATGGCCACAGCTCCCTCCCCCAAGACAGATCAGAGTCCTGGATCTCGGGCCTCTGTGGCATTGCAAGAGCAGAGCCGGCCTCCTCCCAAGGACCTGTTGGAGGAGTCCTGAATACACTGAGGCCCAACCCGGCCCCTGTCAGAGCTCCTGCCTCAATCCATATGACTGACAGTGGGGACGAGGTTAGTTAGGGTCAGCCAAGGACCCCGCTCCCCGGTCCCTGGTTCAGACGGCTCTGCCTCAAAGACTCTCCCCACCAAGACACACACACCCTGGCCTTGGCCTTGCTGGCCCGGGGACCAGCAGCCATGGGTGAGGGATGAAGCCATGCCGCCCGGGCTCTGACCATGGACTTCTCGCTGGCACAGCGGAAACCCTCCCTCTTGCTTCTCCTAATTTGCCTCCTATCTAATTCCCCATCCCCTGTGATCCACGGCGTGCGCCGAGATATTTTTAAAATCTGTGTCCTCATGATGAAGCCAGCCCCGGGGACCTGCTTCAGAGCAGCTCCCTTCATCCTCTAAAGCCCCAGATGCTTCAAACCACATCCAGCTCGGATGCCCTCGCCACAGTGCACCTGTCGCCAGCCGAAGCACAGCGCCTGCCTGTGTGTGGAAACCGCCCCTTCCTCTGTGCCCCATCACACCCAGATGGTTCCCAGCAGCCCTGAACCCTGGCTGAGCTTAGGGCCCCGTGCTGGAGGCAGCCCCGGCCCCCCGAGAACAGCTACCTGCTCTGAGCGCTGTCCTCTTTGTCTTGGAAGTAGAGCATGCACCCCTGCCCCTAGGGTGGAGCTGGGGAGTGGCGTGGAACGAGGTGCCTGGTGCGGAGTGCTGGGCCTGGCCGAGGGAGCAGGAAGTGGGCGGGACCTGCCAGGGCTCCCACGGCAGGTTACTGGAGTAACTGAGGAATCTGTCGGAGGATGGGTCACCTGGCTGGGAAGCAGTAAAGGTTGCCTCCCAGAGACTCCTGGGCGAATTCTTGAACTCCCCTGGCTTTGCAAGGTGCCCCTGGGTCTGGGCGACAGGAAGGCAGGAGCGTGGTGTCTCGCCCCTGACCGTTCCCCAATGGGGCAGAGACCTCAGGGGTCTTACAAGTCTCCCCTGCCCAGGGCAGAGCCCCCACCCTCCCATTCAAATTCACCTTCCCTGGGCAGCCCCTTGCACCTTTGGGATTTGTCTGTCTTTGTTGTTGTTGTTGTTAAGATTTTTTTTTCATTTATTTGAAAGTCAGAGTTATGCAAAGTCAGAGTTACACACTGACTGGACCGGTCAGCGGTGGGGCTGGAGGGTGCAGGCTGAGGCAGTGGCCGGCCCTGGAGTGGACACCTGCTGTAAGAAGGCGGCACTCTGGAGAAGACGCGGAGCTGTGCCGCCCGTAGCCAGGCAGGCTGTGGGGATGGCGTGCCTGGCGTGGGAAGTGCCGCGTCGAGGTCTGGAGGTTGGCGCCTACAGGCAGTCTTCCAGACAGGAGCTGGGTGTGGAGTGGCAGGTGAGGTGGGAGAGACCTCCTGAGTCACCTAGGGGAGAGCCTTTGCCACGGGGTTGTGTGGTCACCATGGAGACGGCAGGTGATTCAGGGGCGTGGCCAGGCGGTGTGGACTGAAGGGCTGGGCTGGTTTGATCCTCCTGACAGGTGACAGTGGCCAAGTCTGGGACTGAGGCAGCAGGCGTGGAAAGAGACCAGAGCCCAGCCTGCCAGTGAGCTGGGGTGGGGGTGGGTGGCTGTGGGACCGAGGAGGAGGAGGAGGATCCAGGTGCTAGCAGGGTGGAGTCACGAGGGGCCAGTGTGCGGAGGAGACCTGGAATCCGGTTCTGGCGTGCGGGTCTCAGATGCCCAGGTGCCATGCAGGCGGCGGCAGCAGACCCTCGGCTCTGCTGCTCATTCACTCCGTCACCCGCTGTGCGTTCACGCGCTCGGCAGGAGCACCTGTCATGTCTCAGGTCCTGGGATGCTGCAGCCCTAGCTTCCCGCAGGCTGCCAGCCTAGTGGGAAAAGCAGACAGCACACAATGCCAGTGAACACTGCCCTGAAGAAACAAAGCTGGGTGACGCAGCCGTGGGGGAAGGGTGGCGCGGAGGCCTCCCCGAGCGGGTGACTTTGGGCTGAGCCCTGAATGGAGCAAAGGAGCCACGTCATTAGGGTCCGGGGCCCAGCAATCTTCTTGGAGGAGACAGTGAGGTGGGAAAGAGCTTGGGCGACCCTGGGAGTAGCAGCTGGGCTGAAGGCTGTGGTTTGCAGGCACAGGGATCGGGGATGGTCAGGAGGGGTCTTGTGGTCTCCTTGAGAGGCTTGGTTTTGGTCAAGAGCTCAGGGCCAGCTTGGGTTGGGTTTGGAGAACTGAGTGTGTCAGGCCGACGCACCACTCCAAGTCCAAAAGGCCGGGCACAGGAGGGGTGAGCAGGGGAGGAGAAGGTCACAGACCTGGCCAATGACCTGAGGAGGCCCTCAGGTCAGAGGGGCCTGGGCCAGAGCCGGCGGCAGCGTGCTGCTGTGGGTGCTGCTGCTTGTGACTCTGGCGGTCCATATCGCAGCGCTGGTTCAAGTCCTGGCTGCTCCACTTTCTATCCAGCTCCCTGCTAGTGCAACTGGGAAGGACAGTAGAAGATGGCCCAAGTCCTTGGGCCCCTGCACCCGCGTGGGAGACCCAGCCAGCCCAGACCTGGCTATTAGAAACATTTGGGAAGTGAGCGAGTAGATGGAAGATCTCCCTGTGACCCATCTGCCTTTCAAAGAAATAATACGTCTTTTTAAAAAAAGAGAGGCCTTCGGCACTGTGGCATAGCAGGTAAAGCCACCGCCTGCAGTGCTGGCATCCCATCAGGGCGCCAGTTCGAGTCCCGGCTGCTCCACTTCTGATCCAGCTCTCTGCTATGGCCTGGGAAAGCAGTAGAAGATGGCCCAAGTGCTTGGGCTCCTGCACCTGCATGGGAGACCCGGAAGAAGCTCCTGGCTCCTGGCATTGGATGGGCACAGCTCCCACCGTTGTGGCCATCTGGGGAGTGACCAGTGGGTGGAAGATCTCTTTCTCTTTCTCTGCCTCTGCCTCTGCCTTTCTGTAGCTCTGCTTTCCAATAAATCAGTAAATCTTTAAAGAAAGGGAGGGAGAGAGGGGCCTGCGTCGGAAGCCCCTCTGCATGTCCCTTGGCCAGGTGTCTCCTTCCCTGGGTCTGTTCAGCCAGGCAGCGGACACCTGCCCCGGGGGATGGGGGGGGCAGGGGGGGGCAGAGAGCGCTGAGCATAGGGAGGTGCTCTGGAGAGCTGGGAGGCGGGGCTGGCCTGGATTTCTGTGCTTGCTTCCCCTGAGGGCTGCAAACAGCCCCCGCAGAGCACTGGGCAGGGAGCCAGCTGGGGCGTGACCAGGCCAATCTGGTGGTCCAGCTGCTACGATGGGACCCTGGCCTCTTTACAGAGCTGGTGATCAAAGTGAGGAGCCGAGGCAGAGCCAGCACAGGAGAGGGAAGCCACAGCTCTGTCTGTCTGGTAGCCCCGTGTGCCTGTTCCCTCTGTGCACCTGACACACGCTGTTTGGTCATCAGACACCAGATCAGGGTCTCCATGGTCCAGAAGAGGCTCTGAGGCTCAGAGAAGGAGGTGACCTGCTCAGAGGCAGCTGGGGAGAGGAGGGTCGCCAGCCCGAAGTCTCTGTCCTGGGCCCTGCTCACACAGGAAAGACTAGCTTTGTCCAGGCCCCGCCTCCCTCCTGCGTGCGCGGTGGCTTCCGTCTGCGTCTCCAAGACTCTGAATTTTCTCTCCAGCCATGGGGCCTTTGCACATGCTGCCCCTCTGCTCTGAGCCTGCGCCCCCCCCCCATCCTGCTCATCCTTCAGACCTCAGGTCTCTGACCCCCCTGCTCCCTCTCCTGCTCGCAAGTCAGTGCTGTCATTTTAAAAAAATACTTATTTATTTAAATGCACAGTTACAGAGAGATAAAGAGAAAGATCTCCCATCCCCTGGTTCACTCCCCAGCTGGCCTCAATGGCTAGGGCTGGGTTGGACCAAGCCAGGAACTTCATCCAGGTCTGCCACGTGAGTGGCAGGGACCCACACACTTGGGCCATCTTCCGCTGCTTTCCCGGGGGCATTAGCAGGGAGCTGGATCGGAAGTGGAGCAGCTGGAGCGTGAACCCGTGCCTGTATGGGATGCCGGCATCCCAGGTGGCGGCTATACTGGCTTTGCTGCAGTGCTGTCCCACTGCTGTCATTTTTACCCCTCCGTGTGGTTGTGTGTACCATCTCTCCCCTGACAGATGGGCTAGTTGCTTCAGGATGTTTCTCTGGGAGCCGGGCACAGAAGGGGGCCTCAGGAAGTTTGGAGGGTACGAGAGGTCTGCTCTGAGCCTCTGCCCTAGAGGGAGCCTCCGCTCCCCACTGCACGACAGACTGCTTGCCCCCATCTCTGCTGCGGCGTGACGTCAGCCACTAAGCGGCTCCTGTACTGAGCCCGAGTTGCGTGGGCTGCACGGTGCATGTGTGCGCACAGCCCTGGGGCATGCACGCGTGCGCCTGGGCCTCTGTGAGTAATTCCAGTGGGGCTGCCAGACGCTGTCTCCATGGAGAGGCCGCCCCCGCTCACCCCAGCCCCAGGTGGCTGCCTCTGCCACCCCTTCCGGCTCCACTCCCTGCTTCTGCGTGACCCACATCCAACCCGCCTTACCTCCCACATCCGTGGGGCTCTGGCTCTGAAAGCTTGGAGTCTGGGGGCCTCAATCCAGATACACCTCTCATGCAGGGTCGGCTCCAGGCAGCAGCACTGCTAGTCAAGGTCACGTACAGGGAGCCAGGCGCTGCAGGCGACTGCCAAGGTTGGGACCTGGCTTCTTCTCTCTGACGTGCAGCCTGAGGATGGCAGAGTCCTCCCTGGGGCCCCCGGGCCCTGTGCGAGCAGCCCCTCTGCTCCTCCCCTCACTCCCTTCCTCCACATTGCTCTACCACCCAGCACACACACTCCCACACCAGCCCCACACTTGCTCATCTGCCACCTGGACCGTTCTTTGGCTGAGGGGCCCGCCAGGCTCTGGACCACCCAACATGCCCGGTCTTCTCCACCTGCTGTGATTTGCTTCTGAGAAGGCACTGCTACATGCGTGACGTCACCGCTATGCTTATTTGTCCACCCCTGTAACGTAGAACATGCCTGGAACATAGTAGGTGCTCAGTGAGTACCTGAGGAGTGGGTGGGTGGTTGGACGTAAAGCACCCAGCCCCGGCGCAGCCCCAGTGATGGCAGCATAGACATTGTTACCGCCGTTCTCCATGGTGGTATAAGCAGGGCCGTGTGAGCGTTCATCTGCTCTGCGTGGGACGCTTCCCTCACTGGATCCCGCGTGGCCCTCACCACCAGTGGGTGAGATCAGAGCTCTTACTCGTATTCCCAATTTCTGCATGATGACTTGCGGCTCTGAGAGGGCCCCCCAAGCCCAGGCCGGCCCCACCCCAGCCTCCAGGGCCAGCACTTGATGCCCGCTCGGAGGCTGCCGGCTGCAGTCGCCACCGTCTGGAAGCCCCGTTTAGACAGCTTCATGGCAGTGGGGACCCCAGCCTCTGAGGAAGGGGCGGCGCCTCGCAGAGGATTCTGTGGCTCCAAGGCCCAGCCCCAGGTTGGCCCCTCCTTGCTGGATGACCTTGGCCAGCGTCCGCCCCTCAGCACCCCAGAAGCGCAGCGTCTGGTGTCACTCTGCCAGCTCAGGACCTCTCCCAAGTCAAATGTCCCCAAGTCTAAAATGACCAGAGGGCAGGGGCCGAGGGTCTCTCAGCCCTCACCCCCTGCTCAGCACCCAGTGTGCACCCCACACACACAGCCCAGGACCCCGTGCAGGACAGGGAGGAGGTCTGACCGCCTTCTGGGGTGACTCTGGGCACCTACTAAGGCCTTCCCTGAAAGGCAGCCTGCATGGCCGCTTTCCTCATGTATGAAACAGGAGCCATAACCAGCCCCGCCGCCCTGCCAGGGCTGTTGCACCCAACAGATGCAGGTGAGGGAGGACGGCTCTTGTGGCCTGGGCCCTCGTGAGGAACAGCAGCCCACTCTCTGATTGCAGGAGGGACCCCGTGCCCGGGAGGAGCTGCTTGGAAGAAAAATCTTGTCCCTGGCCACGCAGAGCAATAGGCGTGTTTGTTCCCATATTACAGGCAGGTAAACTGAGGCTCAGGTTTGGTACCGGCTGGTTGTGGAAACTTTGGTGGGGAGGAAGTCCCTGCAGGGACAGGGGTTTCCCTTAACAGGCAGGATTCCCTGGGGCAGCCCTGTGTTCCCTCCCCGTGGGTTCAAGGTTGGCACAGGGGGACTCACCCAAGAGCTTGCTGGAAAGTGTAGGTGCCGGGGTCTCACTCACTCCATTTAGACTCAGGTGGGCCCGGGCCGTGTGACTCAGGGGGGCCGGGAACTCAGCTTCGGGAACACTGACCCAGAAAATGGGACCAGGAGAAAGCAAAGCGGCACCATCCAGAGCGTGCCCTCACCGGGCGTTCATGGTGCCAGGGCCCCCGAGCTGCACGGGGCAGACGGGTGGGATAGGCAGGTGCACCTCCCTTCCTCCCCCTCGGGCTTCATTCCCATGCTCCTTGCTAACCTCCGAGTTGGATACTTCTCCCATCACTGTAGGCTGTAAATGTCCTTCTGCGTCCTGCTTTGGCTGCGTCCCACAATTTTGGATATATTTGTTTTCATTCTCAGTGTGTGTGTGTTTCTGCTTGTTGGTTTTGACTTCTTTGTTTTTGTTTGGTTTTGAAACAGAGATGGAGAGCTCCCACCTGCTGGTTCTAAATGTTCAAGCAGGAGGGTGACTCCCATCAGCTTTTGTCAATGTATTGGGGCTGTTGCATTGTCCCTTTGGTATTTATTGAGACTTGTCTCTTTGCTTTAAACGTGGCCAGTTTTTGTCAGTGAATTAGAAAGTAATACGTTCCAGGTTGGGGTCAGGATTTTCTGTTCTTAACCTACAGGAGCCAACAGGGGCTCCTGCTCCCCTCATTGTGTCTCAGGGAAGGCCTCACAGGGAAGGTGCTATTTAATAATGACATGGCGAGGTGGGAACAGCATTCCATCCAGAGAGAACAGCATGGGCAAAGGCATAGAGGTCGGGAATAACTCCCAGCAAAAACGGAAGCGCCAAGAGAACTCACTCGGAGCTGGCCAGGCGCGGGAGTGTGCACTGGGGACACTCGCACGGAGGCGGGCGTGGCAGGTGGCAGGAGCTCACACCTCACAGTGCTCAGCCCAGCCCCCACCACTGGCTCGGCGCTGCTGAGGTCCTGGACCTGGTCCACGCGCCTGATCCCCTTGGCCGCGCTGTGAGGTGGACGCCGTCACCGCGTTCCACAGGGGAGGAGACGGAAGCCAGGCCGCACGGCTCCGAGCAGTGGAACCAGCTGGGCAGATGCAGTCTACCTGTGGCGTCCACGTCCTGAGCCGCTGCCCTGCTGCTTCAGGCTGTGTGTGTGTGTGGGGGGGGTCCTGGGGGGTGACTGGGGCGGGGGTCCCTTGAGACATGAAAAGCACAGGGAACAGGGTCCTGGTGCTGGTTACCGCCAGCTCCATGCCGCTGGGCATCACTGCCTCGGGAAGAGCCTTGGCTCCCTTCCCTGTCGGATGGGCCTGCAGCCCTCTGCCCTGCCTGCCCTGCAGCTGGGAAGAGCTCAAACATCAGCCAGGCAGCGCTGCATTCCGCCTGCACTGGGGAGCCATGGGTGGGCCTGGAGGCTCTGAAAGTGAGAGTGAGAAGAACCTCGAGAATCCTTCTGAGCCGTGTCAAATTCAATATTTATGAGCTGGCTGGCGTTCAATTCCAAGCCGAGTTTCAGCTCATGAGCCAACTCCAGTGGGTTGCACAGAATGCAAATATGAGGATTCCTGGCCCTGTACCATCAGTGA
This sequence comes from Sylvilagus floridanus, assembly GCA_949820135.1. Lineage (NCBI taxonomy): Eukaryota > Metazoa > Chordata > Mammalia > Lagomorpha > Leporidae > Sylvilagus > Sylvilagus floridanus. The sequence goes on from OX463231.1 coordinate 108,722,912, forward strand.
GGAAATGAGGTTTCGATTAGCCATGTCTGCCGTGGGTGCAGGAAATACGGGTGGTGGCAAGTGCTGTGTTTGTTTTCAAGCACTAGTCCAACTCCCAAGGGCACAGCACCACCTCCAGGGGGCGCTCCTTGTTAGCACAGTAGTTGGGCCTGAGATCCTTGGCCTTAAGAGGGCAAGGAACTGGCAATACCCCAGGCGGCCTCTCCCAAGGAGGAATCGCTCCCCCTGCATCCCAGGAGACTCTCAGATGTCCTGCCAGCCATCCCCTTAGGCAAAAGCAAACCAAACAAGCTCCTGTTTCGCGTTCCCTGAACCTGGATCCTCGCTGTATTTCATATACAGTTAGGAAGTCTTGTCTGCCCTGGTCTGGTGGCCATCATGTCTGCCACAAAAATGTGTGGTCTCTCGGTTCAAGCCTTACCTGCAGGTGGATCTGCTGTGGAAGGATCATCCCCTCTGCCTCGGGCTTGCAGTGTCTGCGGGGTCCGAGCAGCGCGGCTCTCTCTGTCCCCGCTCGTAACTGCCACCCGTGCTGCGAGTCGTGGCCAGCAGCTGGCTCCTGGTGACGTGTGTCACGCTGCAAGTCCCCCCCCCCCCCCCCGCTCCCCACTCCTTCGTGATTCCGTTAGGGCACTGTTTTTAATTGTGTGTGTAGGTAGGAAATAGCTGTGAATTTTATTTCCGGGGAGGAAAGGGGGACTTACAAAATGTTTCCCATCAAGACGGCGTTGGGGGTCTGCTGGGACAGACAGGGTCGAGAGGCCGCTGTAGCCCAAACTCCTTCTGTTCACACGGGGAGACAGCGCCAGCCAGGGAAGAGGCTTTGCTTTTGTTCCTACGGCGAGTGGGAGGCAGGAGTTGACGCTGAAGCCGTAGGCAGATCTGCCTCCGTGTGGAGTTGGGGAACTGGGGCAGGAGAGTGGGGCAGGAGGAGGGGGACTGCGGTGCTGGGGGGGGGGGGGGTGCAGCAAGGTGCAGGCAGGTGTCTGGGGGGGCGGGGGTTCACGCCGATCCTCCGGCCAGGAGCCTCAGAGGGAATCAGCCCATCCCACAGGGGAGGCACACTCCCCCTGATGCCCCCACTGCCACGGGCAGCCTAAGGTGGCAGAACCGGCTGCTGAGTGACCAGGGCTGCCGCTCCCTGAGAAAATGATTTGTCTGTTCCGAGAAGCCAAATCTCCGACGATGAGTCCAATTTGATTTCATAGGCACAGGAAAACGAGATCCGTCTTGGGTTCCCTCTGCAGGCCTCCAGCCGCAGATAAATATTTTATTCCCTGCCAAGCAGTCCCAGGCAGAATGTGAAGCAGCACCCAGCTGCCTTCCCCGGTGGGTCCAGACTGCGCAGGCGCCAGAGGGGTTCCCAGCCCCCCCCCCAGACGCCTGCCCCACCCCGCCAGGTGCCGCTGCACCTCACTCGCAAGATGGGCTTGCCCCAGCGCCCGTCCTGCCCCCTCGCCTGCCAGCTCTGAGCTAGACAGTCCCCGAGCAGCCGCTGTGTGTCCTCATCATGGTGGGTGCTGGGGACACGGCCTTGGACAAGGCAGGCTGCTTCCCACGCCCACAGAGCTCCTGCAGACAGAAGCCACTTCTGACAGTTCTGTGAAGGACACAATCAGGCTGCTGCCTTAGAGAACCACTGGGGTGCGCGGGGCCTCCCGGGAGGTGACCCTGGACAGGGCTCAGCAAGTGCAAGAGCCCTGAGGCCGAAGAGCGCTGAGCAAGTCAGCAGACCAGGGAGACCGGGCAGCGAGGGGGAAGAAGGGTGAGAGACAGCGCAGGGCACGCGTGTTGGGGCTGGGTTCATGCCGCCTGTCTGCTCACCGGGTGATTGGGTGCGTCAGGGTGTTTGGAGCCCTAACCCTAACCTCCCGGCAGGAGCCCCAGCAATGAAGAAAGGCCACAACCAGGAGCTCCCGTGCTCACTGGGGGCAGGGCGCGCCACCTGTCTAGGCTGCACCGCCCCCTGAGGCGGGATCTCACCCCTCCCGAACTCCTATTAAATGGGTTAATGTACGGTGTGAGCAGCTGGTAGGTGGGGCCCAGTGGGTACAATCGTTACTGTCATTGCAGTCACACACGAGCTCCTCCTGCCAGCCCCCGTGACGCACGCGTCCCCTAGTGGCTCAGAGAGGGAGGCGTAACGGGGGTTCAAACCTGGGCCTGCAGCAGGCTGCAACTGGGGAGCTTCCTGTTGCCCCAGGCCTGTGCTAGTTGGTGTGTACTTAATGCGAGTGCACAGAGTGGGTGGGAACTGGAGCCTCGCCTCTGAGAAAGCAGGCCAGAAGAGGGGCGGCTTTGCCTGGGGCGAGCAGTGGGGGGCAGGGAGCCTGGGGCTAGGGCCCTGCTGGGCAGCTGCAGCATCTCGCGTGGGCCAGGTGATCCATGAGGGACAGAAATCTGTCGGCTCACAGATCTGGAGGCTGGGACGTGTGAGATCCAGGGCCGGCCCATGGCGAAGGCCTTCCTGCTGCGTCATCAGAAGAGCACCACCTAGCAGAGGGCAGCGAGGAGGGGACAGCCCACTCCCACCCACAATGGCTGTATCAGGGGCAGCCCACTCCCACCCACGACAGCTGCTTCAGGGGCAGCCGCACTCGCAGTACCGTCACAGTGGCTTTGAAGTCTCAACCTGAGTGTGGGAGCTGGGAGGACTTTCAGACAATAGCAGGTGCAACCCGTGCATGGCCAGCCCAGGGCAGAGGGAGCAGGCCGTCTCCTGGAATCCCAGAGAACAAAGCTGGGGCCAGAGAGGAACTCAAGGACACAGAGAGTTGCTCTGTGAGGTAGTGAGTGCCCATGTCCAGAAGTACACAAGCCAAAGTCAGCGTGTTTACAAAGGAGATTTGTACTGCCTGTGCATTGGCGCGTGATAAACTGCCCCCGAGTTCAGCAACCTAAAACAGCAACAGGCGTCTGTTTGCACTCGGTTTCCGTGGGCCAGGATGGCAGCCAGGGCTTCCATCCGAAGGCTTCACCGGGGCTGCAGGATTTGCTTCCAAGCTCAGTTTTGGGGCCGAGGCCACGTGGGACACCCCGTGGAGCCACGAGTGCTCTCACGACACCAGAGCTGGCTTTCCCCAGAGCGAGAGACCCAGCGAGTAGCGTGGGAACTGCAGTGCCTTCTATAATCCAGGCCGAAAGTCACTGCTGTCATATCCACACTACCCTGCTAATGACACACGTCAACTCTGACCCGTGTGAGAGGGCCTGCTGTCTGGGGTGTGAGATCAGGAGAGGAGACTCACTGGGACCAGCCTGGGGTCCAGCGGTCACAGGATTGGCCCGTGGAACCCTAACCGCACCTGCCAGCACCAGGCGTCCCCTCCAGGCTGTGCATTAGGGGCTGTGTTCGCTGGTTGCTCAGAGTCCTTCCAGGCCAGTGGTGGATAAAGTCGGGGTCAGCGTGTCTGGCCAGCTGCAGAGAGCCCCAGGCAGTGAGACTCAGGGGCAGCATGGGCTGGAGGGGGCGGTGGAGGATGTGGCCATCCCTGCGTTCCCAGCAACACTGGGCGGGCTGTGGGATCTTCCTGTGACCCGCCCAGGGGTCTGTGAGTGGCATGTGCCCCCATACCCTCACAGGATCACGTGGATGGGATCGGATTTCACCCACGTCCTCTTCACCAGTTTTTCCTGAGAGCTCCCGTGGGAGGCAGTGGGCGCCCCAGAATGGGGGAGGCACGTGGGGCCTTCGTCAGCCATGTTTCTGCCTGTAACGTCGGTCTCCCCACACGACAGCTCTGCTAGTGAGCACTAGCTCATTGGGGTGTTTACAAATGTGGGTCGGGTGCATGAATACATGCATGTATGAAGCAACTGTGAAAGTGACAAGGCGGCCGTCCCCACCTCTGAGGAGCCCCGCCCCCCGGGCACCCACATTCTTGAGCAACTCCTGCCGGGCTCGGAGCTTGTGGCACCAGGGCTGGTGGCAGGTGGGGAGTGGGGCGGGGAACCTCCAGAGGGCGTGGCTGGCACTGGGCCTGGCGGCAGACCTGCAGGAGGGGAAGGGCCACTGGGCGGAGGGAGTCCTGGGTTCGAGTCCTGCTCCGTGACCTTGGGCAGGTTATCCTGGGCACCTCAGTGTCCTCATCTGTAATATGAGGATGATGACAGTAGTTAGTCTGTGGGGCTGTGGGAAGCAGCGTGAGTTGATCTGTGTAAAACGCTCAGCCCAGAGACTCATACACGAGGCCGTGTAAGAGTTCATGTGCCAAGCTTGGTGCACACGTGTGAGGAGGCAGGGCCGTGTCCGGAGGATCACGCGAGTGGTGGGGGGTGGGGCACACGTGGGGTCCCCAGGTGTGAGGGAGACTGAGTATTTTGTGACCATGTCCTGGACATGGGCTGGTTTAACAATGATGGGGATGGCGCCAGGAGACTGGAAGGGTTGGGGGCTGGGGATTGGTTGAGCCAGGGCTGATGAGGGTCTCACTGAACAGGGAAAGTGGGGAGGAAGCAAGAGCCAGGTCGGGACCCTGGGTGCTGCTACCCTAGGGGCGCTGGATCACTTGTAGACGTGGGAGAGGGTACATTGGCAGCGGCAGAGTTGGTATCCCCATCTGGAGACATCCAGGCCCAAAGGGACTCTGGGCTGGAGGCCTCCGTGGAATGGAGTCCGAGAAACTGTGCCCAGCTGGTCCCTACGAGACAGGCTCACGTCGGAGCAGGCTTAGGCCATGATGTCTCCATGGAGGTGCTGTGATCACAGCCAGGTGTTCGTGTCTGGGCTCAGTCCTGGGTGGCGCTGTCGGAAGCTGCAGCGGGGACTCAGCCCTCGATGCACCCATCCAGTCGCTCACCGGGGCGGGAGTGAAGAGATGGTGAAGTCGCATCACCTGCTCTGCAACCACAGGGGCCCTGCTTGTCTGGGTCACAGGGCTGGGGGTAGGGGGATAATGGGGTGGCTGGGAGAGCTCAGGGCTGGCCCATGCGACATCCACCCCCATCTTTAAAGAGGGAGTATGGCTAAGAGCAGCAGGTGTGCAGGTCGGGGGTGGCTCCTGAGGCTGCAGCACAGCTGTGTTGTGGATCAGCCAGAACTGCGCACGACCCCTGCCCATACCAAGACGCCATGGGCAGGTGGCTGGGATACTGGAATCTGGGCTCCGTGAGCTAGGAGACCTTGCCCGCTTCTGTTCCAGCCAGCCTCTCCATTGTGCAGATGGAGAAACTGAGGCCCAGAGGTTCGCAGGGGCCAGTGTGACATCACAGGTGGGTTAGGGACCAGGTTAGCACCAGTTGGCAGCATCTGTGCCCCTTCCCCAGGGTGGGGGTGAGTGACTGTGAGCCTCTAAGAGTCCAACACACTCAAGTTCAAATTCTCGCCCGTCACTGGCCAGCGGAGTGCCCGCCCTCCTAGCCTCAGCTTCCTCCTCGTTCAGTGGGAATGAGTGCTGGCCTTGGAGTAAGCGTGAAAGGGCTGGGGCCCGGGAGCCCCTGACTGAGTGCTGTTCCCCTTTAAACGTGGTCCTGTGTAGCCTCGCATCCTGCGTTGCTTCATTCATTCACACCCCAAGCTGTCATTAAGCACCTGCTGTGTACTACTTTTGAGCTGGGGGTGAAGACACAGCTCTAAAGCATCTTTGCACTCAAGGGACTCACAACACCGTGGGAGAGCAGCGCCCTTCCTCAGGCACCATGTCCCTCGGACGGCAGGGAGATACGGGAAGGGTGGGTGCTGCGGCCGAGCCACAGGGTGAGCAGGACTTCCTTGGTCACCAAGGAGAGGGAGGTGCCTCTGTGCTTTTGGTCCGGCTCCCTGCTAATGTGCCTAGGAGGCAGTGGATGATGACTGCAGGACTGGTCTCCCACATGGGTGCAGGGGCCCAATCACTTGGGCCATCCTCTGCTGCTTTCTCAGGCGCACTAGCAGGGAGCTGGATCGGAAGTGGAGCACCCGGGACTCGAACCGGCGCACATATGGGATGCCAGTATCACAGGCGGTGGCTTTACCGGCTATGCCATAGCACTGGCCTTGAATAAAGATTTTAAAAAGGGGGGGAGGCGGGACTGGCGCCGTGGCTCACTTCGTTACTCCTCCATCTGCGGCGCTGGCATCCCATATGGGTGCCAGGTTCTAGTCCTGGTTGCTTCTCTTCCAGTCCAGCTCTCTGCTGTGGCCTGGGAGGGCAGTGGATGATGGCCCAGGTCCTTGGGCCCCCGCACCCGCATGGGAGACCAGGAAGAAGCACCTGGCTCCTGGCTTCGGATCGGTGCAACACCGGCTGTGGCGGCCATTTGGGGAGTGAACCAATGGAAGGAAGACCTTTCTCTCTGTCTCTGTCTCTCTCTCTCTCTCACTGTCTAACTCTGCCTGTCAAATAAAAAAAAAAGGGGGGGGGGAGCATCCCAGTGGGGGAGCTGCCACCTGCAGAGTGATGGAAACTCAGAACCTCCGAGTGTGTCTAGAACCTCGGAAGGACAGGCTGTTTATGGCTTCTGGGTAGGAGGCTGGTGAGGAGGCATCTGGGCATGGAAAGCCTTGGGGCCCAGGCCAGAGGCTTGGGTTCCACCTTGGTTTGGATTTTCCTGGAGACCCAGTGACATTTGGTAGAGCACCTGGGAAGCTATGATGTGGTGGGGGACAGAGACGAGAAGGGTCAGGCAGGTGCCCTGGGGACAACCAGACTTTCAGTGACCCCCACCGAGCCCCCCGGAAGACAGAGCGGTGCACATGGCTCAGTCTCCCACCCCCAGGGATGAGGAGGCAGGTGCTCCCCGCCTGCTCCCCAGCCGTCACTAGCCCGGGCTGCTTTTAGGGGCCACACCGCTCTGGACTTGGGCTTGCTCTGTGCGCAACTGAGCTTGCCCCTGCTGGCAGCTGCAGCCTTTGGCAGGTTGGGCTGAGTGCTCTGGAGGTACTGGCAGGGCCGTGGGGGCCTCTGCTGCAGGTGTCACCCTCCCTTGTCACGTGGAGAAAGGGACCAGCAAATACTGTGCTGAGAGCCCCCAGGCCCCTGGAGAGTGAGGAGCGCCGGGGCCCTCAGCGTGGCGCAGGCTCCAGCAGTGCGGCCCGGCTGCCCGGAAGCCCAGGCCAGGTCCTGCCTGCAAAGCCTCTGAGGGCTCCAGGAGCCTGCAGGTCGTCATTCCATCTGGAGTGACTGTTTCAGCAGATAATATATTCACATGGATCAAAATTCCAGAGACTTAATGCGATGAGGTATCCTGGGTTGGATCCTGGAACAGAAAAAGGACATTAATGGAATAAAGTCTGGAGTTTAGTTAATAGTAATGTACTTATGTTAATTTTTTAGCTTTGACAAATGTACTATTGTTATGTAAAATGTTAACGTTAGGGGAAGCCGGGTGAGGGTTATACAGGAACTCTATATTATCTTTGTAACCTGAAATAATCTAAAAATGACTCCAAAATAAAAGGGCTTTTTTTTTTTACAAATTTCTAAAGAAACATTGTAAGAAGTCCCCCTCCCATCCTGTCTTCCATCCACCTTGTTCCTGCTCCTGTTTTCCTGGGTACCGATCCAGAGAGAAGCAGATGTGAATAGCCAGCAGTACCTGCGGTACCGCACCAGGGCACAGGCGAGCGGGGCTCATGCTCATGGCTCTGGTCTGTACCAGCCACTTCCTTCCAGAAGTACCTGCGGGGCCAGCTGCCAGGGAGGACGCAAGTGCTGCACGGGGAAGTGGAGGGTGAACACCCAGCTCCCCCACCCCGCGGCCGCGGGGTGACTCTGGGCTGCCTGTTCTTCCTGCCTGCAGACTTCCCAATGAGCTGGAGCCCAGCTCCGTCGTGCAGCCAGAACTGAACCGCCCTTCCTTGCATCCCCATTGTGCTTCCGGGGATCCTCTGTGCAGTCGACCCCCGTGGCTGTCTAAGGGTCTGCTCCTAGGGGACCCCAGCTCCGCCTCCTGGTGGGGTTTGGAGAGCTTTCCAGGGCGGTGACTTAGCGCTGGCCTCTGGTGAGCAGCTGGGTAGTATTCCACAGGGTGCTGGCTTGCGATGATTCATCCAGGCCCCGATGGATGGAGATCAGTCATCATCAGGCGTCGGCTAGCACAGAGAGTGTTTCCAGGAAGACCCCACTCACCTAGCACTGCCCACGTGGCTGAGAAGGCTGCTGGGCGGTTCCTAGAAGTAAGATTGATGGCCTTCGGGGCCTGCTCTGATTTGATGGCTGATGACCTGGAGTTCACATCTAGACTCCCAAGGGGGAATCTAGACCTTCGGGATCCCACCCAGACCTTGGTCCACCCGACCCCAGCGCAGCTTGCTGTTCCCCCGCACTCCCCACCACTCACCAGGACCTTGACTTTTTTTTTTAAGAAAACATTTATTTTATTTATTTGAAAGAGAAGAGAGAGAGAGAGCAAAAGAGAGAGATCTGTCCTCTGGTCACTCCTTAAATGGCCAGGCCAAAACCAAGAGCCATTAGCAGGGAGCTGGACCAGAAGCAGGGCAGCCCGGACTTGAACCAGCCCTTCGATAGTGGGGGTGGTGCTGCAGCGGCAGCTCTGCCCACTGTGCCGTGGCTCCGGCCCTGGGGCGGGACTGTGCCTGTGCCTGTGTTCCCTAACCCGTGCTCCGAGGCCTGGCTGTGCAGTGTCTTCCGGAGCACTCTCGGGTGTGCCCGTGAGTGCCACTCTGCCCCTCCTCTGGCTGCACACCCCGGCCCTGACACTTCCTGGGATTTATTTTTACGTGTCATCTAATTGCCGTGTGTATTTCTGCCTCCTGCACTTGGCTACGAGCTCTCAAGGGCTGGGACCGACTGAGTCACAGAGCAGGGCCCCATAAACGCGAGGGGGAATTGAATTAAGTGTGCTGGCAGCCGCTGCTTTCTGGCCACGTTGTTCTGTGTCTGCCGGCTCGGCTTCCAGGATGATCCCACAGCAGCGGCAGGCATGGAACAGGCTGAGCAGGCGGCCCCCGGGACCACGCCTGTCCTCCGGCAGCTGTGGGGAAGGAGGCTGGACAGTGGCCCCGCCCGACCCTCCCCCAGCCCAGCGGATGAGATGATGCGGGCAGGCAGTTGAGCTGATGTCCCCATACTCAGGGCTCTGTGAGGGGGTGACCAGCTCAGCTGTGCCACCTGAAGGCTGAGAGGCAGCACGGGGAGCGGCCTGGCAGCTGGGCCCCCGAACCCCAGCCCCAGACCCCGTGTGGCCTCAGTTCTCTCTGTCACCCGGGACTCACACTGGGACCCACTTCACAGGGCTAATTTGAGGATTCAAGCTGATGCCTAGGGGCCGTATTGCTAATACACCTGGGGAAGCAGCAGTTGATGGCCCATGTGCTTATGGGAGACCAGGATGGAGTTCCTGGCCTTGGCCTTGGCCTTGCTCAGACTTGTCTATTGCAACCATTTGAAGAGGTAACCAGCAGACAGAAGACACCTCTCTCTGTCTCTCCCCTTCTGTCTGTAGCTCTGCCTTTCAAATAAATCTTCTTTAAAAAATAAATTCACATCCAGGGTCTATGCATATGATGGAAGCTTTGATAAATAAACTGCAGAAAGGTTTTGAGTCACGAGGCTTTGTGAGGTTCCTCCAACAGCCGCAGCTCTTCATTGAGCCCCAAGCAGAAGCTTCCCTGACCTGGGTGCTCCGAGCGCTCTCCTGTTTAGTTGCACAGACACCGGTAGGTGAGCTCTGTTCTTGTGGTAGAAAAAAATTTAAAAGATAATCGTGGTAGGGCACACATCCGGTTCCCCACGGAAACTATCAAAGCTACAGCTTGGCAGCGTTCATGGCATGTGCACCCGTCCCACTGCTTGTTCTGGAACATTCTCTCATCAGACCTGTCCCCACTGAGTCCTTACTCCCCCGCACCCGGCGACCGCTCATGTGCTCTCAGTTCCTGTCGGTTTGCCCCCTGCTGCACGTTTCAGCTATGAGGTCACCCAGGGGGTGGCCTTTGGTGTCTGGCCATCCCATGATGGCAGAATAAGGCTCCGCCGTGGGGTCAGGTGTCTGACCCAGACCTCCCAGGTAAGGAGTCACGGCTCAGAGAGGCCAGCGCCGCTGGGAAGAGGTGGAACAGGGCTCGTGGGCATGTCAGGAGCCCAGGCCTGTTGTCGGTGCCCTCAGCCCCATCTGGCTTACAGGTGCAGCCAACCCATCTGCCCCCACGGCTAGGCTCATCGTCTCCATTTGCAGGTGGAGAACAGATTGGGGAGGTAACCGGCTGGGGCACAGGGAGTCTGCCCAGACTGGGAGTCCCAATCCCCAAAACACAACTAATAGTGCTTGACAATGGCAGCTTTGTTGGGGGGATTGTAAATCCAGCCAGACCCTGTCAGGGTGGGGAGGGGTGAAGGTGACCCAGCCCTGTAGCTGTCCAGTGTGACCTGGGGAGCTGACTGGTGTGCACTCTGCAGCTGTGGCCCTGCTGTCCCCCACTGCCTCCTGGAAGGCCACAGGAGCACCCCTTCCACGGTTGCATTTGGCTTTCATGCATCAGCAGAAAAATATTCTTTCTGTCGACCTCCAAGCCCGGCCTGGCTGCTGACTCCCAGACTAGCAGCGACGCAGCAGGCTCAGAGTCAGGACACCTGGGCCTCTGCGGCCTCCACCTGCTGTGTGACCCTGGCTGAGTCCCAGCTCCTGCCTGAGCCACGTCAGCAAAGCGAAGCGCGAGAGTGGTGGGCCACGTCCCACGGTTTGCAGGCGGCAGAGAGGCGTCTGTGGGGACAGCAGAGGGCAGAGGCCCCTCCCTGCCCTCCTCTCGTCCCACCTGGGCCTCGTGGGAAACACCGATGTGCAGTGGTCCAAGTTCAAAGCTCACACACTGTCCCACAGAGCTGCCTGTGCCTATGGAAATGGTCTGCCTCTGCCCTGTCCACGTGGTGGCTGTTGGCCATGTGTGGCATTGAGTACTTGAAATGTGGCTAGTGTGACTGAAGTGTTCATTTGAATTCTCTTTAAGTTTCCGTTACATGTCCCATGCAGTGGAGACAACTGGGCCCTGGAAATACAAGGAGGGCTGAGGTCTCCAGCCCCCCCCCCCAAGAGCACTGGTGCAGCAGTCCAGAGGCTTAGCCCAAACCCCGCTGCCACCAATGTGCCATGTGGCTGGGCCACATCTCATTCCCTCCCTGCACTTCTCAGTGGCTCAGTGGACAGTGCCTGGCCCCTGGAGCCCACCCGTTCTCCAGCACCCTCCTGGCTCCCGTGACCAGGAGAGACTGGTGCAGACCTGGGGAGCACCCGCTGTCTGCCGGTGCCGTGTCCATGGTCTGTCTGTGCTGACTGTGTCCCGCAGCCACCCTTCAGGACACTGGGGCTCAGGGAGGTTCAGTGACCAGCTCACGGCACACAGCATACAGATGTCAGCGCCAGGACCAAAGCTGGAAGAGATAGCTCCAGAGCCCACGCTCATAGCCTCAGTGTTGTACCGTCCACAGGCACGGGGCTGCCCTCAGCCCTCTCTGGAGCCACAGCAGGGAGTGGCCGGGGCAGGACAGGGGGCCTGGAAGGTTGAATGCTGCTCCCTGGAGAGGCTTGGTGACAGAGGGGTCGGGCCAGTTGTGGTCATCATCATGGTCACCTTCCCACCCCCCCAGCCTGACCTTCTCCTCAGTGATGGTGGGGTGACCTGCCTCCCCCTCTGAGATTGAGGGGGAAGCTCAGAGCAGACACTTCGCCCCATCCCAGCCGTGGGGCCCTCTTCCTCTGTCCTGTGTCCCCACAGTCCAGAAGTCACAGTGCGGTGAAGAGGGGAGCACATCGGGTTCGAGCGTGTGTGATTCTAACCTCGATGCTTTTTGGAATGAAACGGAGGGGCCAGCGTTGGGCGTAGTGGGTTGGTCCACCACCATCCCATGTGGGTGCCATTGTGGCTTCCGGCTGCTCCACTTCCCATCCAGCTCCCTATTAATGCGCCTGGAAGAGCAGCGGAAGATGGCCCAAGAGCTTGGGCCCCTGTACCCACATGGGAGACCTGGAAGGAGTTCCTGGCTCTGGGCTTTAGCCTGGCCCCACCCTGGCTATTGCCACCATTTGGGGAGTGAACCAGCAAATGGAGGATCTCCGGCTGTCTCTCCCTCTCTCTCTAACTCTGACTTTCAAATACTTGAATAAGTCAGGGGAGGGGGGCGGTGTTGTGACGTGGTTGGTTAAACTGCTGCCTGCGGTGCTTGCTTCAAGCCCGGCTCCCTGCTGATGCGCCCGGGAAGGCAGTGGAGGACGGCCCAGGTGCTTGGGCCCTGCACCCACGTGGGAGACCCAGATGGAGTTCCGGACTCCCGGCATCACCCTTGACCAGCACCAACCATTGCAGCCATCTGGGGAGTGAACCAGTGGGTAGAAGACCTCTCTATTTGTCTCTCCCTCTCTCTGTCTGTAACTCTCTCAAATAAATAAAATCTTTTTTAAAAAGAATGAAACGGAGCACAAACCACAGGGGACTTAGGGACACGACAGGCAGACCGGTGCCCCCTCCCGTGGAGCAGCACTGAGAGCCAGCTCACAGGGGCCTCGCTTCCCATTCCGAGGGCCCCGGGGCTGTCTGTGTGCTTAGGAGCCCTTAGCTCCCACCTCCACCTGCAAGGCTGGCAAGATTTCTTTGGGCGGGGGCGGGAGGGTGTCTCCTCTGGTCCCCAGGGATACCAGGCAGGGACAGAACGCTTTCAGGATGAGTCTGAGACCAGGAAGCCCCAGAACGCCCTGTCTGGAACCCGGACAATGTCCTCTACCACTGGGCAGCTCCAGCCCTCCCTGGAGGCCTCCCTCTGGGGTCTGACCCACCTCCCACTCAGCACCTGCTTAGCACCAGGGACACAGTGCAGAGTGGCATGGGCAGGGTCCTTCCCCTCCTGGGGCCCACAGGACGGGCGTGACATCCGTCAGGTCCACATGGAACCCAGCAGGGTAGCTGCAGACCCTGGAAGAGGTTTTGAAGGAAGGCATCGAGGGTGTCTGGAAGGAGCAGTGGGGGGTCAAGGGGCCTTCATTTTTTATTTTTTTTAATTTATTATATTTATGTGCAAGGCAGACAGAGGAGCAGAGAGAGAGAGAGAATGAGCGAGTGAGCTTCTATCTATTGCTTCGTTCCCCGAACGCCTACAAGAACCAGGGCTGGGCCAGGCTGAAGCCAGGAGCCAGGAACTCCATCCTGGTCTCCCCTGTGGGTGGCAGGGACCCAGGTACCTTAGCCGTCACCTGGTACCTTCCAGGTTTGCATTATCAGGAAGCTGGATTGGAAACGGAGAAGCCAAGACTTGAACCAGGAGCTTCAGTATGGGCTGAGGGCATCCTAAAGCGGTGACCTAACCCACTGTGCCCCACGGCACCTGGAGGAGGGTTGGGGACGGCACTGAGGAGGGGCTCTGTGAGTGGGGACCTGAGTCTGGGGAAGCAGCAGAACACGTGAGCAGTTGAGAGGCAAATTCAGGCCGGGAACAGCGTGGGTGAAGGCCTTGTGGCCGGGTGGAGGAGAAAGAACTCGGGAGGAGACTGTGTGGCTGGGCTGGGTCAGGGTGAGGAGCCCCAGCGTCGCTGAGGACAAGGGGAAGCCTGGATGCCATTCCAGCTGGGCTCGGTGCGGGCTGCCCCCGCGTCCCATTGAGGTTCTGTGTCTCTTCTCCTTCCTGTGCCTCCCACACACAGCTGAGTGCCGGCTGCTGTCCCTGTCACCTCCACAGCCAGGCGTAATTAAATGGGGCGTGGTCCCACAGAGGCTGGGGAGGCAACCCTATTCCCGCCACGCTCCTCTCCCCTGGGATCCGCAGCCCGGCCTTGAGCCAGAGGTCGCTGTCAGAGTGGGCCTGGGGACTGCGCTTGGAGTGGCTGTCTCAGGTGGGGCAGTGACAGCCGCAGGCCAGGGCGGCCACTGCCTGCTGTCTTCTTGACCAGACAGCCATCTGATTGAATGTCATGCTTCTCAAACAGTTGCTATGGACACGGACTTAGGCTGGAAACCAAGCAGGCCTTGAACTCATCAGGAGCGCGGAGCTGTCTTAGCTGGACAGCACCCTGGGCCCTCCACCTGCTGGGCAGGGCCTGGGTATGGGGCCTGGGGAAGGTGGCATTAAGCATCTGGGCTACTTTTCCTTCTCCCACAGGGGTGTATCAGGTACCTGTTTCTGCATAAATCACCCCACAAACCAGGCAGTGGCTTCAAACAATGAACAGGTGCTGCCTGGGGGTCAGGAACGTGGGAGCGGCCTCCACGGGTGGCTGTGGCTCAGTGTCTCTCGCGAGGTGGCAGTCAAGTATAAACAGGGCAGCTGTGTCTGCAGTGTCCTCCGTGGCTGGCAGGAGGCCCCCCAAGCCTCCCACATGGCCCCCTCCTCAGGGCTGCTTGAGCCTCCTAACAACAGGGAGGCTGGTGTTCCCACGAGGGCAAAGCAGGTACTGTATTGTCCTGACCCAGCCTCAGGAGTCGCAGTTGTTTCCACAAAGTCCTATTGGTTACTCGGGTCAACCCTGCAGGTGCAGGGGCAGGTCCCCCAGGACAGGAAGACCAGGAAGTTGGGCTGGGGGGTCTCTGGGGTACATGGAGGGGGCTGGCTACCGTGTGCTTGACTCGTCACGCCCAGCAGGAAGAGTTAGGACTGAATGAGTGCCCACTGCACATAGGATGTGCACAGGGATGCCACACAGCACGGTCGAAAGCGCCTGACGCTGGACCTCCCCTCAAATCCTGGCTGTGCTGTTTACTTCCTCTGACCTAGGACCGGTCCCCTCCCTCCTCCGGGCCTTGGTGTCCCCTCTGTGCAGTTGCCCACTGCCCACTGCACATAGGATGCTCAAAAAAGGCTCACTGGGATTAGCTGGAGCGGGACACTCACCCCTCACATCACTGGTGGCATCCCCACGACCTCTGGCCCTTCTTCCACATCCCACAGCCTGATGAGATCGCCTGCATCCAGGCGCCGTGCTGGGGACACGGCAGGGACAGAAGCACACCTGGCCCCCCTGTTCAGGCTGCTTGGGGAAGACGCTGGTGACAGCGCAGGAAGGGCTGCAGGTGGGGGCTGCCCCGGCCAGCTGTTTCTGGAGGGAGCATTGAGCTGGGGCCCGGGTGACACGAGGGAGCCTTGTGGGTGCACGGGAGAGGCGGGGCCTTTCACACAGATGGGCCAGGAGGGCAGAAGCGGGTACACGATCCAAGTTCAGGGACCGTAATAAAAACTCAAGGGACAAGAGGCAGGAAATGCAGTGCAGGGAGCGAGGAGGAAGATGAGCCGAAGTCCAAGGGCTGTGGGCATCTTGGAAAGGATTTGCGAGCAGTGTCTGGGCAAGGGATGCTAGGGGCCTGGCCCAGGAGGGCTGTGCACCTGTGACAAGGCAGGGCCCTTTGTGCAGCTTTTGCTGCTGAATGGGATGTGTGTGGGGGGGGGGGACGGAGGGAGGGAGGGAGGGAGGGAGGGTGAGAGAGAGTGAGAGAGAGAGAGAGAGAGTGAGAGAGAGTGAGTCAGTCAGTCAGTCAGGGCTGCTTCCAGGCTTCTACCCTGAACTAGCAGGATGATGATGGTGGCCCTGAGCTGGGTGGAGGCAGACTGGGAGCAGGAGGCCAGGGCTGGGGGACGGGGTGAGTATTCCATCCAGGCGAGATGTCAAGGAGGCAGCGATGTGGGGTCGGGCAGAAGATGTAAATTTGGGAGCTGTCGGATAAAGGTGGCGGGGGTGTGTGCAGAGAGGAGCCCAGAGCACCTAGTTGCTCTTGTAGTCAGAGGTCAGAGGAGGAGCAGCCGGCAGGAGACGGAGAGGAGGATGGGAGGGGCCAGTGACAGCCAGCGGGCAGCGCAGCTGGCACCTGTCCAAGTCCCCTACCCCCAGCAGCACCAGCACCCTCCCTTCCACACAGCTCCCTGACAGAGAGCTGGGGCAGTGGCTGTGTCCTCCATGGGCTGCTGTGGGCAGCCCCACAGTTGCAGCCCTGCCACACCCTATCCCACGCATCTGCCTGCCCCTTGCTGGCAGGGCCCAGCACCGAGCAGGGCGATCCCCTTCCTTCATTCTGTGTCATGGGAGGCCATGGGACTGCCCTACCTCTGTCAGCATAACCTTGGACAGAACTGGCCTTTCTGGTCACTGAAGACAGAAGATGCCCATGGGGGTGGCCAGGGATGGGCAGGTTAAAGCGAGGACTATGAAGAAGGGAAGTGGGGTGGGTAATGAAGTGAGGGTCTTGCCTGCCACGCCAAAGAGACTGGACTGAGGAGGGAAGAGAGATGCGCAGAAGCTTCTGGATTGGGAGGAAGATGCAGTCCAGTGAGTTTTGCTCCAGGAAGAGCCGTGCTGGGCTCTGATCCTGGCCTTGTCACTCCTGTGTTCTCACCTGCTCACAGCCCAGCTCTGCTGCTGCCCCTGCAGTGGGGCAGGCAGGGGGTAGCTGCCGCAGACCCGGGGCTCCTGGAGGTGGCAGCTGCACCGTTTGCGCCACGGTTCCAGGCAGGCAGTGAGGCTTGTATTAACGAGAGGTAATTATGGGCATCCGGACGGGCCTAAGTATAGCTCATTGACAAAAGCAGCCCAGGCACAGCTGCTTCCCCCACAGGGCTGAGGCCCTGCCTGTTTTAAGACTTCTCTAAGGTGAGACTGCTGCCACCCCTGGGTGCTGGGTGGCTGAGCAGATGGCACCCCGGGGACCAGGAACCCTGAGCAGAGGAGCTCAGAGGGCGTCACTGTGACCAGAGGCTCAGGTTGTCCTCACCAAGCTCCGTGCTGCACAGAGAGGACACCGAGGCCTGGAGGAGGGAGGGGACGGGTCCTAGGTCACAGGAAGTAAACAGCACAGCCAGGATTTGAGGCCAGGTCCAGCGTCAGGCGCTTTTGACCGTGCTGTGTGGCATCCCTGAACCGGATGCTGTGGCCTATCCCCAGGAGCATGGTGCAAAGGAATGAAAGGCCACCATCCCCACATCATAGACAAGAAAACTGAGGCTCGGGTGGGAGAATTCAGTCACCCAGTGCCCTGCAGTGTCCTGCCTCAGTCAAGTCCTGCAGGTTCCTGGAGACCTCTGTGGGAGGCGAGGGGCACAGGACCGGGTACAGGGAGTGGCTGAACCTCGATGCATTTAACGTGAAGGCCCTCAGACCCATGGACAGCTCTGGAACTTGGTGGACACTTCTAGGTGGTTCTTTATGTTTTTTTTAAGATTTATATATTTATTGGAAAGGCAGAGTTGCAGAGAGAGGAGAAAGGTGGGCGGGGGGTAGAGTGAGTTCATCCCTCTGCTGGTTCACTTCCCAGATGGCCTCAAGGTCCAGAGCTGGGCCAGACCAAAGCCAGGAGCCAGGAGCTTCATCCAGGTCTCCCGGGTGAGTGCAAGGGCCCGAGTACTGGGACCAACTTCCGCTGCTTTCCCCGGCACATGGGCAGTGTGGAGGCGCATGCAGAGGTGCTCACGTCATGGGGAAGGCCCAGCAGACCCACAGCGGGGGTTCACACCTGCCACATGGTGCTGATGAGAGCACGGCTGGCCGTCCTGTACAAACAAGGACGAAAGAGGAAGATAACAAGTGCTGGGAGGACGTGGAGAACTTGGAATCTGTGCGTTGCTCGTGGGAGTGTAAGATGGCACCGCTGCCGCCGTGAGAGAGAGAGTGTCTGCTGGTTCCCCAGGGAGTTAAACAGAGGCGCTGCAGCAGTTCTGCCCTCGGGGGTTCGCCCACAAGCACTGAAAACAGGGACTTAAACAGAGAGCGCTGTACCCATGTCCGAGGGGCATCACTTGCAGTGGCCAGCAGGTGGAGACAACCACAGATGTTCATCACCTGCCGTGGCGCCAGATGGAGCTAACGGGTCCACACACTGAGAGCACACTCAGCGTCACGGAATTGTATGCTTTAAAATGTCTGGTTTTACATTATGTGCGTTTTACCTCAATTTTGTTATTTCTTTGAAAGGCAGAGTTACAGAGAGAGGGAGAGAGAGAGGAAGAGATCTTCCATCCATTGGCCCCCGCATCCCACCCCTGCATGGCTGCAACAGCCAGGGCTGAGCCAGGCCGAAGCCAAGAGCTTCTTCCAGGTGTGGGTGGCAGGGGCCCAAGCACTTGGACCATCTTTCACTGCTTTGCCAGGCCATTAGCAGGGAGCTGGATCTGAAGGGGAGCAGCCGGGACACAAACTGGCACCCACAAGGGATGCTGGCATTGCAGGCAGCAGCTTGTAACCCACCATGCCACAACACCCGCCCCCTCAATTTTTTTAAAAAAGGGAAAACGGGCTGGTGCTGTGGCATAATAGGTGTCAGCATCCCATGTGGGTGCTGGTTCATGTCCCAGCTATTCCACTTCCCATCCAGCTCTCTGTTATGGCCTTGGAAAGTGGCAGAAGTGCTTGGGCCCCTGCACCCAGCTGGGAGACCTGGAGGAAGCTCCCAGCTCCCAGCTTCATATGGGCCCAGCTCTGGCCATTGCAGCTATTTGGGGAAGTGAACCAGTGGATGGAAGATCGATCGATCCCTCCCTCCCTCCCTCCCTCCCTCCCTCTCTCTGTAACTCTGCCTCTCAAATAAATAAGTAAATCTTTTAAAAACACACACACACACACAAAAAGAAAACATCCATGCAGAAATAAAGTCTACACTAAGCAGCCAAATGGGTAGTGGGGGAGTATGTATGGCTTTTGTGTGACACATTTATTAGAACATAAGGGAGTCAAAAAACAAGGAAGTTTCCAGCCCACACAGGTGTTGAAGGGAAGCGCTGAGCCCAGCCTCTGCAGCGGGCGACGGAGGTGTCTTCCAGGAGTAGTTTGAACCTCTAGAACTGTACTGCCCAACGTGGTAGCCACTTGGCACATGTGCTGTTTGAATTTAAGTTAATTAAACTTAAATATGACACTGCTTAGGACACCCCCATCTCATATCATGGAGTGCCTGGTTCAAGTCCCAGCTCCACTTCTAATTCCGGCTTCCTGCTAACACACACACCGGGAGGCAACCATGATGATCCCCACAAGGGAGGCCTGGATAGAGTTCTGGGCTCCTGGATTTGGCCTGGCTCAGCCCTGGCTGTTACAGGTATTTGGAGGAGGGAATCACTAGATGGACAGTCTCATCCCACCTCCCTTTCTTTCCCTTCCACTTAAAACAAATAGGGCCCGGCGCTGTGGTACAGCAGGTTAAGCTGCCGCCTGCAGTGCCAGCATCCCATCTGGGCACCAGTTCAAGTCCCGGCTGCTCCACTTCTGATCCAGGTCTGTGCTATGGCCTGGGAAAGCAGTAGAAGATGGTCCAAGTCCTTGGGCCCCTGTATCTGCATGGGAGACCTGGAGGAAGCTCCTGGCTTTGTATTGGCCCAGTTCTGACCATTGTGGCCATTTGGGGAGTGAACCAGCAGAGGGAAGAACTTTCTCTCTGTCTATACCTCTCTCTTTCTCTCTCTCTCTCTAATTCTGCTTCTCAAATAAATAAAGCTTTTAAAAAAATAAATAAAATTAGAACTCCAGCTGCTCCTGGGCACTAGCTGCATTGCACACCTGTGCCTGGTGTGCCTGGTGGTTACCACGTTGGACAGCACAGGATCTAGGGAGTGACAGCACACACTGGGCAGACAAGCAAATGTGAGAGTTTCCAGGAGCAATGAGAATGATGGAGAAAACCCAGTGGGGCCCTGAGCTTGGCTGTCAGGTGGGGATGAGGCTGGAGGTGCCAACCAGATCTGCACTGTGCAGGGCCTGTGCCCATTCTCCCCACTGCAGCCCCTCGGCTGGTAGGTGCAGCCCCCACACCTCCCCTTCTTTTCATGAGGGCTGGGGAGCTGGGCCTGCACTGTGAGCCGAGACCTGGGTTCCAGGCCCGGCTGTGCATGGCTTCGTGCTGCCTGCTCCCAGGCTGCTACCTGTGTCACGGGAGGCCGTGGGGCTGCAGCCTCTGTCAGTTCCAGAGGTCTGAAGTCTGAAATGCTTCGCGGGGCTGGCTTCCCGCTGCGGGCTGCAGGGCGGAAGTCGTCTCCTTGGCTGCTTCTGCTCCTGCCCCTGCCGTCGGCGTTCCTTGGCTCATGAGCTCGCCTCGCTCTGACCTCTGCTTCCGTCCTCCTGTCTCTGGCTCTGACCTGGTAGGTTGCAAGGACCCAGGAGATTAGGTTACAGCCGTCAGGTAACTTGGGGTTAGCTCCCCATCTCGAGACCCTTAACTTAGTCACATTAGCTGGGAAATCACATCTGCACAGTTCCTTTAAAAATATACATAGTTAATTGAAAGGCAAAACTAGAGAAGGAGAGAGAGAGAGAAAGAATATCTTCCATCTGTTGGTTCACTCCCCCAGTAGCTTTAACAACCAGGGCTGGGCCAGGCTGAAGCCAGGAGCTTCTTCTGGGTCTCCCATGTCAGTGGCAGGACCCAGGGACTTCTGCCATCTTCCACTGCCTTCTCAGGTGCAGTAGCAGGAAGCTGGATTGGAAGTGGAGCAGCTAGGGGCTCAATTGGTTAATCCTCCGCCTGTGGCTTCGGCATACCATATGGGTGCTGGGTTCCAGTCCCAGTTCCTCTTCCAGTCCAGCTCTCTGCTGTGGCCCAGGAGGGCAGTGGAGAATGGCCTAAGTGCTTGGGTCCCTGCATCCACATGGGAGACCAGGAGGAAGCACCTGACTCCTGGCTTTGGATTGGCGCAGTGCCGGCCATAGTGGCCATTTGGGGAGTGAACCAATGGAAGGAAGACCTTTCTGTCTGTCTGTCTGTCTGTCTCTCTCTCTCACTGACCATAACTCCACCTGTCAAATAAATTAAAAAAAAAAAAAAGAAGAAGAAGAAGTGGAGCAGCTGGGACTCAAACTCATATGGGATGTTGGCGCTGCAGGAGATGGCTTAAACTGCCATGCCACAGTGCCAGCCCCCTGCACAGTTCATTTTGACTTGACAAGCACAGGGCATAGTTACTTTGCATGCCAAGCTTGGCTCCAGATAGATCCTGTGTGTCCGATGTGGCCCAGCCCCTCTGAGAGCCACACCCCTGGCTCGTACTTGCTCTGCTGCAGCCACACCAGCTTCTCACTGATCTTCAGCTCTCCAGGCACAGGCCAGGGGGCTCCTCCGAGCGGGGCTGGCGGAGGTCCAGGTTCAGAAACTGCTCTCTGCTCCCTGCTACAGACATGAGGATTGGGGCCTGGGAAAGAGGAGGAGCTTGCTTCAATCTGGGACTGGCATTTCCAGGATGGCCCTGACCCAGGATCAGTTAGTCCAATGCCCACGTTGTAGATGGGGAGACAGACTCAGCAGCTCCAGGCACATGCCGCCCCCTGGTGGGGCCTTGTGTGCGCACACAGCCCTGAGGGTGCGCCTGTCACCAGCCATCACTGCATCCCCAGTGGAAAGGGGGACCCTGCAGGCTCCGGGGGCCCTCTCAGGCGGACTTGGGAGCCACGCAGGGAGGGACAGAGTGGGTTGTCACCGGGGGCTTCTGTGTGGGACTCTGCTCAGGCAGAAGGCTGGGCAGCGCTACTCTCAGACTAAGGTAAGATGGGTCCCTGCCCCGGCTCTCCCCGCAGACCTCTGGCCTCAAAAGAGCCATGTTCCTCCCCGCAGAGCAAAGGGTGCTCAGGGGCCCAGAGGTCACCCCCCAAGAGCTGCAGAACCCCTGTAGACCACTCCCTGGGCCGGCATTCCTGGGGCAGCATCTCCAGGCCCAAGGGCTGGATTGTTGGAGGCACGTGCACATGTGCTGGTGTGTGTGGGAGTGGCAGCTCCTCATGGGCGGGGACAGAGGTGGAGATGAGAATGGGGGAGGGGGCTGGGCAGCCGCTCCCACCGCATTCCGCCCGGAAGTCAGAGGAGACCCGGAACTGTGTGGCCGAGCTGGCTGCCCAGGCCATTGGGGAGATGTGCTCACCCAGCTGGGGAGGAGAGCACGCTGTGTCTGATCCCGATGGCTGCACCGACTCCACGGGCCTGTATTTGTCAAGGGCAAACTCCCTGACCAGAGAGGCACACCCCCACCCCCCCAGGCCTGACCTTCCCGGCACCCTGTCCCCTCCCAGTCCAGCTGACCCTGCCCTGTCTTCTCTCCTCAGGATCCCTGCTGCCCAGGAGAGGCAACCCAGGCGCCCCGATAGGGCGACAGCCCCAGCCCCTGCCCCGCGGGCCGGGATCATGAAAGGCCTCGGCGACAGCCGCCCCCGCCATCTCTCCGACAGCCTGGACCCACCGCACGAGCCCCTGTTCGCAGGGCCTGACCGCAACCCCTACCTGCTGTCACCCACGGAGGCCTTCGCCCGCGAGGCCCGCTTCCCGGGAGCGAGCGCGCTGCCGGGGGACGGCCTGTTCCCCCTCAACAACCAGCTGCCGCCGCCCAGCAGCACCTTCCCACGCATCCACTACAACTCCCACTTCGAGGTGCCGGAGGAGAGCCCCTTCCCCAGCCATGCCCAGGCCACCAAGATCAACCGGCTGCCCGCCAACCTCCTGGACCAGTTCGAGAAGCAGCTGCCCATCCACCGGGATGGCTTCAGCACGCTCCAGTTCCCCCGCGGCGAGGCCAAGGCCCGCGGCGAGAGCCCCGGCCGCATCCGGCACCTGGTCCACTCGGTGCAGCGGCTCTTCTTCACCAAGGCCCCCTCGATGGAGGGCACGGTGGGCAAGGCCACTGGCAATGGCAGCAAGAAAGGTGGCTTGGAGGACAGCAAGGGCCGCAGGGCTAAAAGCAAGGAGCGGGCCAAGGCCGGGGAGCCCAAGCGGCGCAGCCGCTCCAACATCTCGGGCTGGTGGAGCTCCGACGACAACCTGGACGGCGAGGCCGGTGCCTTCCGCAGCAGCGGCCCAGCCTCTGGGCTGATGACGCTCGGGCGCCAGGCAGAGCGCAGCCAGCCACGCTACTTCATGCACGCCTACAACACCATCAGCGGGCACATGCTCAAAGCCACCAAGAACACAGCCACCGAGCTGGCTGCCCCGCCACCCCCGCCGGCGCCCCCGGCCACCTGCCCCAGCCTTGGGGTGGGCACGGACACCAGCTACGTCAAACGGGGCTCCTGGTCCACTCTGACCCTCAGCCACACCCACGAGGTCTGCCCGAAGACCTCAGCCACCTTGGACAAGAGCCTGCTCAAGTCCAAATCCTGCCACCAAGGTCTAGCCTACCATTACCTGCAGGTGGGTGACCCCCAGGGCCGGGGTGGGGCAGCGCCCGCTTTGAGGCCAGGGGAACTGTGCCCTTGCTCGGGAGGTTGCATTGTTCCGGGCCTCTGCCCTCTGTGTGCGTGCCCTGTGGGCGATTCCTCCCATTGGGCACACTCTGCAGATGCTGATTAGGGACCCCCGAGCCCAGCCCCCAGTGGGGACCCAAGCATGTCCCTGCACTGGAAGCTGTGCCATGCCAGCCCCTCACGACGCCAGGGGCATGGTCTAGTTGCCAGCATCCCTCCCGCCTCCCCCATCACACTGGCCGCTCCTTGAGGACAGGGGCCATAGCTGACGTGGCTGTGTGTCCACAAGACCCAGGACTGAGTCTGAAGTGCTCAGGAAATGCAAGAGAGAGGTAGATGGACAGATGGACGACAAAATGGACAGCCAGGAACAGCTGAGGCATGGCCCGAGGAGCAGGGTACTTGAGACAGATGCAAAGAGGGTCGTGCCCGGGCAGGCAGAGTGTGATGGAGTCAGCAGAGGGTCCCAGGAGCCCCAAGCCTCCCCCACAGCTGGGGGAGGCGCCGCCTTGCAATGCTGATGCTTACAGAGGCCCTTCAGGTGCACCAAAGCCACAGGTGCGCCGCGTGGGCCTGTGCACCGCCGGTGCTGAGGCGAGGACACTGTGAGCGGGGACCTGTTGTTCCCAGTGTGGTGGTTGCTGGTACAAGCATGTGTGTGCATGCTGAGAGGGTGTACCGAGGGCGTGGCGGGATGTGTGTCCGGTGTGTGTCACTGGGGTGTGGGACGATGGGGAGCTTGCTGAGGGGCGGGGGAGGTGTGCAAGCTCCATGCACGTGGAGGTGTGCACACACACAGGTGGGCTCCCACTGGGCTCAGGCCAAGGTGTGTGTGTGAATGGATCACATGACCACCCACTCAGTGTTCACAACAGTGCGGACTGAATGACGGAGGAGAGTGACCGCGTGTGTGGCCCCCAGCAGCCGGCAGAGCCTGGCCCAGGAAGGGCCGGCCAGGGCCCCTCGCTGCGCTACTGGTTCTCTAATTACCTAGACCAGGAACCACTGCTGCGTGCCCAGCTGTGGCCTCGCTTGCTGTGTGTCCTGCACCTCGGTTTCCCCACCTGTGGGACACAGGCTGTTGATTGGCCCCAGGACCCCCTGACTGGCACCCTGCGGCCGGCGCTGGGTCCAGGTGTGGGGCTGCCTCAGCCTGATGCGGCCAGAAGCCCCCCGGAGGTGGTGGCCTTGAAGTGACCGCAACAGTGGGCGCTCAGTGAGGAAAGAAGGCTGCAGGGGAGGCCACGGTGGCCACCGGCCAGGGCAGCTTTGCCCCCGGGGTCGCGGAACAACCCGGGCTGTGGACATTGCCTGTGGCAGGCACTGGTGTGAGACCGGGCGCCCACACTGTGGCGGAGCGGGCTCCTGCCCTACGGCCGGGGGCGTCTGGACGCCAGTGACCCTAGCCCAGGGGACTGAGGTCTCCGAGGCGGGAGGCGATCTGGGCTGCAGGCGGTGAGCCCGAGGCTGAGCCCTGCCCCGTCCCCAGGTGCCCGGCGGCGGCGGCGAGTGGAGCACCGCGCTGCTGTCCCCGCGCGAGGCCGACGCTGCGGCCGAGGGGCCCATCCCGTGCCGGCGCATGCGCAGCGGCAGCTACATCAAGGCCATGGGCGACGAGGACAGCGACGAGTCGGGCGGCAGCCCCAAACCTTCGCCCAAGACCGCGGCGCGGCGCCAGAGCTACCTGCGGGCCACGCAGCAGTCGCTGGGAGAGCAGAGCAACCCCCGCAGGTGGGCTGCAGCCCCGCCCACACGAGGCCCCGCCCACACGAGGCCCCTCCCTGACGCCCCGCCCGCCCGCGAGCGCTCTCCAGGGAGCAGGGAGAAGCCCGGCTCCTGCGTAGGCCGTGCCCCCCACCCGTGAGCTCCTCACGCGTGTGCCGCGCACCTGGGAGCCTCCCGGCCCCAGACCCTTAGATCCAGGTGGAGCCGCCCTCGGGCGAGCCCGCCCCCAGGTGCGGGTCCTTAGCTTGGCCCCCCAGACCGGGCACAGGTGAGCCTCGCTAAACCCTGCCCACAGCCGGGACGCGCCCCCAGGTGAGCGCCGCTCCCAAAGGGGAATTGTCCGCGGGGAGCCTGCCCTCAGAAAGCCCATCCCTTGGTCCCCTGCAGCACTGTTGACCAGGGCAGCCCTGAGCCCTGTGGCTGATCCCCCCCCAGCCCCAGGGTGGAGAGAGGGCCTTCACGGCCCCCACCCCCCGCCCCAGGCGCCACCATTTGAGCCTCATTCCATCGACTGTGAGACTTGGCAGAGGTAGAAGGGACAGGTTAGTCCTAGCTCTTCAGCTCCTGGGGGTGTCAGCCAAGGCTGCAGGTGGCCTGGGAAGGGGGCAGGTCGGGAGGTGGTGACGCGAGGGGGCAGGGGGTGGTGGCTGGGTCAGAGGGCGGGGATTGGCCTCCAGTTGGGACTTAGGACTCCCCCAGACAGCCCCATCGGAGCCTGGGTTTTCCCCATCTGAGCAGGAGGCCTGTGAGACCCCTTGTAGCCCAGAGACCCCACAGTTCTGTGAATGGGGTCTAAGGTGGGCGAGGAGGGCAGCTGCAGGGCACAGGCCCGGGGTGGACTGGCATCCGGGGCAGTGAAGCTGACCCCCGCTGTGACTCCAGTTCACCCCGGTGCACCTCCGGCTGCATCACGGGAGCCCGCAGGCCGTGTAGTTGTCATCTTGTCAGGAGGACACAGACGAAGCCCAGGGTGGTGGCTTGCCCAGGGCCGCCTAGCACAGGAAGCTGGGTTCCAGCCCAGCCCGTTCTGTGGCCAGGGCCTGAACTGTTGGAGTGCTTGGACGTCATCCCCAGACGTGGGACTCTCCACCGGGGTCAGATATGGAAAGGATCGAAGAACTGGAGCCGAGGGCTGTGTGCTGAGCCCTCGGGGACCTGGTAGAGGCCCCGTCATGGTGGCACTGATGCCATGTGACCCGCCTAGCCCGAGATCTGGCCACCTCTGTCCCATCTCTAGTATTGCCCCCAGATTCCGGGGATGAGACACGTGCTGTAGAATTGGGCGGAACTGGGCGAATCACCGGCTCAAACCATGAAATGCAAGCTTGTTCTGCCACCTCGTGGCCGAAGCTGGCATGACAAGTGAGGACCTCCTGCTCCCAAAGCTGGGCTTTCCCCACAACCTTGGCCCCCAGCTGCCCAGCTTGGCAGGGACTTCTGTGTTTCCCTCTGCCACTGGATGACCTTGGCCAGGCTTTCCCCGCTCTGACCCTCAGTTCTCTAGGCTGAACAATGGGCAGGCTCATCTGCACCCCACCCCCATCTCTCCCCCACCTGCCAGGAGTCTGGACCGGCTGGATTCAGTGGACATGCTGCTGCCTTCCAAGTGCCCCAGCTGGGAAGAGGACTATAACCCCATCAGCGACAGCCTCAATGACTCCAGCTGCCTCAGCCAGGTGAGGGCGGCAGGTCAGTGGTCTTGGGAGAGCCCACTCCCCCAAGGACAGGTGCCCAGCCCAGCCCCTGCTCAGTGGTCCCCAGACGTCTGCACTGTGCTTCTGTTTGTTTTCTGTTCTCAAAGTGCCCATGCGTGTCTGCTCTGCGGACTGTCCCGTGGCGGGGGAGCGTTACCAAGGGCCCAGCACGTCCGGCCTCCGGAGCCCAGGCCCCGCTGTGAACCCAGGCTGCCAGCAGGGGCCGTGGGCCTCGTCAGCCCTGTTGGGTTCAGAGCCATGAGGACGGGGAACTGGAGGCCTGTGTTCGAGTCCTGTTCCTGTCACTGGTGGAACAGGCCCAGCTCAAGGGCCCTCCTGAGCCTCAGCTCCCCGAGTGGTTCTGTGTCAGGGGCTGCCGCGAGGAAGGAACGAGGTGGTGAGCTTCACGCATTCAGCCAGGGGCGGCTGCCTTCGCGTTATCATCATCTCTTGCTGTGCAACCTCGAGAGTTACTTCTCCTCTGAACCTCTGTGTCCAGAGGAAAGTGGGACTTCGGTGGCTCTGCACTACCAGTGATAAGAACTCTGTGCTGCATTAAAAAAAAAAGATTTTATGTTTATTTGAAAGGCAGAGTGACAGAGAAACAGGAAGGGATCTTCCATCTGCTGGGTCACTCCCCAAATGGCTGCAATGGCTGAGGCTGGGCCAGGCTGAAGCCAGGAGCCCAGAACTCCATCCGAGTCTCCTGCATGGATGTGGGGGCCAAAGGACTTGGGCCATCGTCTGCTGCTTTCCCAGGCACATCAGCAGGGAGCTGGCTGGGAAGTGGAGCAGCCGGGTCTTGAACCCCCACTCCAGTATGGAATGTGGGCATCAGAAATGGCAGCCTAGCCTACTGTGCCAGAACGCCGGCCCCACTGTGCTGTCCTGTTAATTTACCTGCAGTTCTCTCAACTGTCAGCTCCTTGAACTCACAGTTACCCCAGAGGTGGCCTTGTTGTGTGTGTCCCCATTTCACAGATGAGGAAACTGAGGCTCAGTGCAGTGCGGTCATGCGGCTGGGAGAAAGTGAAGCTGGATGGGGGTCCCCTAGCCCCTGCTCCGTGCACAGTGCTCTGGGGTTTGGAGAGGGCATAGGGCAAGGTGTGTATGGGAGAGCAGGCACCTGCTGCTGGTAGGTGCACACCAGCCTCCGTGCACCCAGGCTAGTGGGCCTCGCTCTCCTCACCAGTGCCTGAATCCCTCCCCCGGGCTTCTCACACCCAGGAGTCTGACCCCGAGCGTGGCGGGCGCAGGGCCTCAACGCGCAGGCCCAGGCCCAGCGTTCACCCGGGGAGCGGCCCTGGCTTGCAGTCCACTGGCCACAGCCTGGAGCTCGGTGCGGATCCCCCAGCCCACCGCACGGTCCCTGCCTTACCCGAGGGAAAGCCAGTGCCTCCTTGGACCAGACCCGGGCCTTCCTCTCAGTCTTATCCCTGTTCCAGCCACACTGGATCCTTTCTGCTGCTCAGCCACCAACATGCCACCACCCCGTGCTGGGCACCCTGCGTTTGCTGTTCTCTCTCCCACGAGCACTCTGCTCGCACATCCTGCAGAGCCGGCTCCTTGGATCGCAGGTCTTGAGACGCTCAAATGTCGGCTCCTCCAGGAAGCCTTCCCAGATCAATGAAGCAGCCCCTGGCCCCGCTCCCATCCCCAGCTTCACTTGACACCAGCTGGCGTGATGGTGTTTTGCTGTTCACTTGATGTCTGTCTCCCTCCTAAGAGGGGCTCTCCTTGTAGGTAGGGACCTTGCTGTCTTGTGCTCTGCAGGGGCCCTGGCACAGGGCGGATGCTCAGTGGGTGGACATTGCTCCTCACTGTCTGTCCTGTCATGTGCTGTCCTCTCTGGGCTCTGTCTGTCGGTGTCCATATCCATGTCCGCCTCTGGGATTGTCTCCATCCCCTCCCGCCTCGTGCACTTTTCCCGTTCTCTCAAGTGCATCTTCATCCCTACTCCACGCCTGTCTCTCTCGCACACCCCATCTCCATGCCCAGCTTAGCCCTGTTACCCAGAAGACTTTGGCATACAAAATGGCTCATGGACCCCCATCCCCCCAGGCTGGGGACCCCAGCAGGACTCACCTGCCATCCTCCGCCCAGCCCCAGCTCTCTCCTGCCAGGGTCCTGTGACCCCAAACCCCCAAATCCCCTCCTCCAGAAACTGGAATGAGTTGAGCTACCTATGTGGCCCCCAAGTCAGAGCCGTCCCAGCCTGGGGAAGAGAGAGTTCTCACCCCCTTCCCTAACCTGTGTATCCAGGTGGGCTGCCTGCCGAGGTGGGGGCAGCCAGCAAGAGAAGGCCTCGGTGACACCCAGCCCCCCGTTCCCGGGGGCAGCCGAGCGACCCCTTCTAGCAGCTGGGCACCAGCCGGTCTGGGAGGAGGCTCGTTCCTGCAGCCGGACCTGAACCCCCAGCCCAACCCCCAGCCCTGGCCCCCCATAACCCTCACCCTCTCTTTCCTGCAGATTTTTGGACAGGCCTCCCTGATCCCCCAGTTGTTTGGCCATGAGCAGCAGGTCAGTATGCTTGCCCTTCGCCCTCACCCCCGGCCTGGAGTCCAGGGCTGGGTCTCGGGCCTGCTTCCGATGGTCCCAGGCCCAGCCCGAGCAGGTACAAGCTGAGCCGCCGCCAGGAAAGCTGCCTCCAGACCCTCCACCCCCCACACCGTCACCCAGTGCTCTGTGCCTCAGTCTTCCATTCTCACTAATGGGAACATGAAGCTACGTTCTGTGAACGGGACGTGAAGCACCCGCAGGGCCGTGGGGGTGCTCCCCAGGTTCTGGCTCCGGCCTGGGGAGCGGGTTGTGGCATTAACTATTGGGCCCCAGCCCCGATCGATCCCCTGACACTGCCCCTGCACTGAGCGCCTGCAGGCCTTTTCAGGGTGGACACAGGGAGTCAAAGCGTCACAGAGGCCCGCGGACACGGTGCCGGCCACCCTCACCACAGACGCACGCATCCTGTGACCAGGTCTCCGTTCCGGGACCAGAAAGCACACCTGGTGCTCTGTGCCCGGCCTCTCCCTGCAGCCGGGAGTGGGCAGTTAGGCCCAGAGCCACACCTCTGCTTGGAGCCCTGGCTGCCCTCAGGCCTCTCTGCCCCTGGGACCTGCCCCAAGGGTGCCCGGGAGCCTCTCACCCCCGGCCTGGAATCCAGGGCAGTCGTGTGAGTCAGGGTGTGATGTGCTGACGGTCAGCTGACCTCCCCACCCAAGCCTGGAGCGTCTTTTTAAAGAATGTTTGTTTATTTTCATCTACTTGAAAGGCAGAGTGAGAGAGAGAGAGAGAGAATCTTTACCTGTTGGTTCACTCCCCAGATGCCTGCAGCTGCCAGGGCTGGTCAGGCCGAAGCCAGGAGCCAGGAGCTCCTTCCGGGTCTCCGGCCTGAGTGGCGGGGGCCCAGGCACTTGGGCCATCTTTTACTGCCTTCCCAGGTGCATTGCTAGAGAGCTGGATGAGAAGTGGAGTGACCATGATGCAAACCAGCACTTGGCTATGGGACGCAGGTGTCCCAGGTGACAGCTTAGCCCGCAGCACCGCCCTGGGTGTATCTTAATCAACACTCACAGGTCCTCCCGCTCATTCCACCTCGCTGTCCCGCGTTACTGGGTACAGACTACCAGGTGCCGACTCCCCCGGCACCATTATTTGCACATTAGAATGAGAGAGTGTTCCCTTATCTCCCGTGATCTTGACACAAACCCTAGGAAACGGGCTCTAGCCCGATTTTACGATTTTACGGTTGGGGAAACCGGCAGTAGTGGCTCACCTGTATTCATCCTGCACAGAAGTGCTGGAGCCAGGCGTGAGCTGCTGGCAGTGCAGCTCCGGAGCAGTGCTGTGCCATCACCACGCCTCTGCCCGCCCCTCCAGGTGAGTTTCAGGTCTGCCCGTGGCCTGGAACAATGGAAGAGTAATCCGTACGTGGCCAGTAAAGTAGCCCCAAGTCACGTGTGGCTCCTGGTGGAGTGGCGTGTGGCTAGTACAACTGTGGAACTGTGGTTCGTTCCTATTCTTGTAAATCTAAACAGCCCCACACATTCATGGCTCCCCAGTTGAGATCTTCCCAGACGCCCCGCAGGTCGGTGATGACCCCGCTTGTTGCACCTGCCGCTGGCTCAGATGAGCACACGGAGTTTCGTTTCATGAGGATGAGTGAGAAGTGCCCCAGAGAGGGCAGGTGTCTGGGGCACTGGTTAAGACACCACGTCAGATTCCCACATCCCGTACCTGAATGCCTAGACCTGAGTCTCAGCTCCACTTCTGATTCCAGCTCCCTGCTGATGCATACCCGGGGAGGCAGCAGGTGGAGGCTCAAGTACTTGGGTCCCTGCCACCCATGTGGGAGACCCCGATGGAGCTCTGGCCTCCTGCCTTTGGTCTGGCCCAGTCCTGGCTGTTGGAGGCATTTGGAAGTGAACCAGGGGATAGAAGATATTTCTCCCTCCTGCCTCCCTCCCTCCCTCTCAGGTAAAATAAGTAATCCAAAGGCTGCCGGAGGAGGCCACAGAGCCTGAGTTCACACAGCTGGGGCAGGGGCAGGACTGGTCCCAGGCCTAGATCCATCTTTCCCACACATGTTGCTCAGGCAACTAGTGCCCTCTCCCCCGGCCCCCACCAGCCCTGGCCTCCACCTCGCGTCCATCTCTGGCCAGCCCACTCCCCAGCTTCGATCTACTCTGTCACCCATGTGACCTGAGACATGTCAGGCAACCTTCGCAGATCCCTGAGAGAGTGTGTGTGTGGCAAGGCCCCTCTGGGCTCACATCCTCAGTTTCACACCTGCCGGTCCGAGACAGCCGTCTCAGGGGGCACAGTCGGGAACCATCTGGACGAGGCAGAACCAGACACAGGATGGCAAATAGTAAACACCCCACTCTTCTCCATGCCGCCCGTGGCAGACATCACCAATCAATCCTGCCACTACCTCACCCCATCAGACCATTGTACCAGCTTCATCTCGGACTCCCTGGCCACCATCCATTCTATACACCGGGGCTAAATTATTATTTAAATACATATCTGGAGTGTTGGTTCTGCCATGTCCTCACTGGCTGCTCCCGGCAAGTGTTTTTTTTTTTTTTTTTTTTTTTTTTTTCCCCTTGCCTGGCCCTCAGTTTCTTTGCTTATAGATCAAAGAGATTGAACTGTGAGATGGTGAATGTCCAGGACACACCCCACCACCCCATTCCAACATTCAGGGCAGACATTACTAATGGATTATAGACTTCTTGCTACATGAATTGAGAGATGACGTAGCACAGCCGATCTCTCAGTTGGTCAGTGTGACACACGAGGTGCAATCTGGCTGTGTTCCGGCCTCTCCCCATTGTAGGGCTGGGGAGAGTGGGTTCCTACAGGGCTGAAGGGGCTTTTTGTTTCTCCGCGGCTCCACCTGCACATCCCATACCCTGAGTGAAATGGGAGGTGGCATGGGCTGAGAGGAGGCTCCACAGACTCCTCAGCCCCCAGCAGAGCTGAACACCAAGCACCTCTTGCCCCAGGGTAGGCAGAGCCAGCCCCTGACGCGTGCCTTTGCCTG
The DNA here is from genome assembly GCA_949820135.1 of Sylvilagus floridanus. Classification (NCBI taxonomy): domain Eukaryota; kingdom Metazoa; phylum Chordata; class Mammalia; order Lagomorpha; family Leporidae; genus Sylvilagus; species Sylvilagus floridanus. The sequence continues at coordinate 108,754,928 of OX463231.1, forward strand.
GACAGGTGCGGGAGGCAGATCTGAGTGACCAGTACGAGGCAGCCTGCGAGTCAGCCTGCAGCGAGGCCGAGTCGGCAGCAGCCGAAGCGCTCGACTTGCCGCTGCCCAGCTACTTCCGCTCCCGCAGCCACAGCTACCTGCGAGCAATCCAGGCAGGCTGCTCGCAGGAGGAGGAGGACAGTGTCTCCCTGCAGTCCCTCTCCCCGCCACCCAGCACTGGCAGTCTCAGCAACAGTCGCACACTTCCGAGTGAGTACCCTGCTTGGGGAGGGGCTTTGCTGGGGTTGCTGCATGGGAGCCCCCCAGGACCACGCCCCAGCCGGCCAGCCTGCCGTGGGTATCAGGGAGGACTCCACGGTGGAGGGAGAGTTAGGGGCCAAAGCCAGAGGCCTTGGGGCTGAACTCCCCAGCAGCTGGCAAAATTGGAGCTGCCCAGGGGTCACGGAGGCAGAGGCCGCCATCGTGGGGAGAGGGAGGCGTGGGTGTGGGCTGGAGCTGAGGGGAGCCTTGGTCGTTCCCTGGCTAAATGCAGCCACCGCTCGTAGGAGGGCTCCTTAGTGCAGGTGGGTGGACCTGTAGGGAGGGTGAGAACTGGCGAGGAGGGAGAGCCTTCAGTGAGAGGGTGGGAGCAGAGGTCCCAGGTTTCTGTCATTCACAGTCAGGTAACCCCCCCCCGCCGCCCGGTGCTCGTTCAGAGTCCCTGCAGAAGGCCTGCGCGTGACCAGAGGCCCTGTGCGCGACCCTCTGGGAACAAAAAGTCCAGACCAAGGAAAAGCTTCCCCAGCTTCTGCTTCAGTAGAGACAGTTTTGAGCTTGCTCTGCCTGTGCCTCAGTTTCCCCAACTAAACTGAGCGCATAAGCCGGACCCAGGGGGCTCTCAGAGAGGTGAAGCAAACCTTGCACTGGACGTGCAGGAGCAGGTTGGTGGCCGTGAGCACCAGCTCTCGCCCCTGGGCCTCCTGACCACACCCACAGTGCCAGCCGGTTCCTGCAGGAAGACAGCGGCCTCCCGTGCTCACGGGGCGCCTGCTGTGGGTCAGCCAGGGGAGGGCCCCTGTGCCCTGGACACACGGCAGCCAGGCTACAGGCTGAATGAGCCGGCGTTTGAGCAAGAAGCTTCCCTTTGCTGCCAAAGCCTCTCCGGCCTCCGCGCCCCGCCTTGGGCGATAACTGGGGCAGGTCCCCTGGGGCTGCCCAGTCACTTCTGGTCCTCTAGTTATGAAGAGTCTGGTCTGGTCTAATTGCAGAGCTTCAGCCTCACCCACTGCAAATCTGGCGCCCCTGTAGCCAGGGCTGGCCTTGGGCTGGGATGCCATCGTGGCGGGGGGGACGCTGGGTGTGGTGGTCAGTGCTTCGCCAAGCCGTGTTCACCAGTGGCTGTTTCTGGTTCCTCCAGGTGGGAGGGAAGGGAGCTGTGTGGTGGGTGCTTCGTGCCGGATTTTTCTCCTTCCCTGGGGGGCCTTCTCCCCTGGCATGGAGGAGCCCCCTCATGCCGCTGCATCTGGGGGTGCCTCTCCTCCCCACTCAGCCTCTGAGGCCAAAGGGTCTGGTGCTGCTACCCCGTGCAGGTGCTGGATAGGGATGGGATACCCATGGTTCACACCCCAGTCAGAAAGGAGAGGGTGGAGATTCGGAGACTTACTGACTCACGGCAATTCTGAAGTCCCTCTGGGCAAGCTGTCATGCAGATACCCTGGGATACGGAATATTTTCTTTCACTTTAATGTTATCTGTTTTTATTTGTTTGAAAGGCAGAGAGCCAGAGAGAGACCTTCCATCTGTTGGCTCATGCCCCCCAATGCCTACAACAGCTAAGGCTGGGCCAGGCTGAAGCCAGGAGGCCAGAACTCCATCCAGGTCTCCCACATGGGTGGCAGGGACCCAAGTACCTACACCACCGCCTGGCGCACATTAGCAGGAAGCGGGGTCAGAAGCAGAGCCAGGACGAGAACCCGGGCACTCTGCTATGGCACGTGGCACGTTGTCAGTGCTGTGCCCAGCACCCGTCCCTGAATAGTTCTGGAAGATCTCCTGCATTGGAGACTGAGTTTCGGGCACTGAACACCTTTTTCAGACCTGAGGAAAGTTAGGGAGCTAGAGGTATTTTTACATCTCAAGTGTTCTTAATCCCTTTAGCCTAAGCTGTTCGGTTTTACTCGTTTTCTCCCTCAAACATTTATTGTGGAGGGGGAGAGCTGTGGCACAGCAGGTTAAGCCACCGGCATCCCATGTGGGTACTTGTTCGAGTCCTGGCTACTCCACTGCTGAGCCAGTTCCCTGATAATGCACCTGGGAAAGCAGCCGCAGACGGCCCAAGTCTGTCCACGTAGGAGACCACGATGGAGTTCTGGGCTCCCAGCTTCAGCCTGGCCCAGCCCTGGCCACTGTGGCCATTTGGAGAGTGAACCAGTGAATGGATAGTCTCTTTCTCCCTCTCTGTCACTCTTTCAAATAAATAAAATAATTTTTTTTTTTTTATTTTTGACAGGCAGAGTGGACAGTGAGAGAGAGAGACAGAGAGAAAGGTCTTCCTTTTGCCGTTGGTTCACCCTCCAATGGCCGCCGCGGATGGCGCGCTGCGGCCGGCGCACCGCGCTCGTCCGATGGCAGGAGCCAGGTGCTAGGTGCCTTTCCTGGTCTCCCCATGGGGTGCAGGGCCCAAGCACCTGGGCCATCCTCCACTGCACTCCCGGGCCACAGCAGAGGGCTGGCCTGGAAGAGGGGCAACCGGGACAGAATCCGGTGCCCCGACCGGGACTAGAACCCTGTGTGCCGGCGCCGCAAGGTGGAGGATTAGCCTGTTGAGCCACGGCGCCGGCCTAAAATAATTTTTTTTTAAATATGGGTTTTTCTCTGTACTTGATCTCACGTAACTTCACGCAAAGCCACGCCCACAATTCCTTCAGAGTCCTGGCTCTCTCTCGCCTTCACGATGCCACTGTGTGTTATCAAGCTCCTGCGCGCCCCTTTGCCCGGCTGAGAACAGGTGCTAGCAGGTGTGTTACTGGTGTGCAGCGTTACTGAAAAGCGTCACAGCCACACCCTTGCTGTGATCTGGTGCCCATGCCGCCGGCACCTGGCTGTGGCCTTGCTTTGGTCTTTGTCCTCAGGCTGTAGCTGCATTTGTTGGAGGGGCTGGAGTTGAGACGTTCCTTTTCAAACTGGGCAAGTTCTGGGCTCTCTGTGCTCTAAACAGTCCCTGCAGACCGGCTTGTTCTTCTCGAAGTTCCGCTCTTGCTTGCCAGTCCTTACCATGTGCAGCCAAAAGGGGCCTGCTCTGGCTTCCGGCATTTTTGCCCAGGAACTGTCCTGCCCAAAGCCATTCGTTCTCCTTCACATTCCTGCGGAATAGGAGTCTTGAAGCCTCCCATCACGGGATATGCACCGTTTACCCAGCATTTAGTCCCACAGCCAACACTCCATGTTGATTTTATCAAAAGACCCGGTTATGACACAGTTCAGTTGTAAACTTTTCCTTTTTTTTTTTTTTTTTTAATCTCATTTACTTGAAAGGTAGAGTTACAGAGAGGCAGAGGCAGAGAGAGAGAGAAAGGTCTTCTATCTGCTGGTTCACCCCCCCAGATGGCCACAACAGCCAGAGCTAAGCAGATCTGAAGCCAGGAGCTTCTTCCTGCTCTTTCATGTGGGTGCAGGGGCCCAAGGACCTGGGCCATCCTCCACTGCTTTCCCAGGCCATAGCAGAGAGCGAGATCGGAAGTAGAGCAACCGGGACTCGAACTGGCGCCCATATGGGATGCCAGCACTGCAGGCAGCAGCCTCACCTGCTATGCCACAGCACCGGCCCCGTTGTAAACTTATTAATCAGCTCTCACTTGTGCTTCTAACGTCAGGCAGGTTCAGAGAAGCCCGAGGCTGCAACTTGGCCAGAGGATGGTCATGAGCGGGAGGCGGAAGGGCTAGGCCAAGGCACCTGATCCGTGACCCTGGGTGCTGCCTGTTGAAGGCAGCTTCATCGGTTGGCCAAACCAGTTTACCTCTTGTGGGAGAGACTGGCACACAGCCAGGTTGGGGTTAGGATTTGGGGTAGATAATCCCAGCAGTCCCAGCACCCCCCATGCTGTGGGGGTGGTCCAACATTTGGCTTTAAAGGGAGGGAGGGCTGCAGGCTCCAGTTATTCTCAGTTTGAGGCCTTAGCCCAAACCAAGATAGTCCAGAAAGTACTGTGTACAAGGTCTCCTCCTCACCTAGACATCACACCTAAGCTCCTACTTACACCTACTTACAGACATACACAGAGCCCCGTACCCAACCTATGCGTGACAGGAGGACAGATGTCCACACACCTCACATCAGCATGGCCCTCCACACGCGCTCACACCCATGGGAGTCTCCTTCCAGCCTCGTGCCGCCACCACACCTGTGTGGGAATCATGCCTCTAGCCGTCTGGGGCCACTGAAGGCTTCTCCTCCCCAAGGTTCCCCTGCCAGCACCCCCTCCAGGCATCCTTGCCTCCCCCGACCCCCTCCTGCTCAGCCAGTGAGCTCAGTGCCCTCGCAGGGAACACGGAAGCCGCCAGACTGGCCAGGCTGGTCCACGGGGTTCTTTGTGTCCAGGTAAGAAAGGGCAGTCCTCCTTAGCCACTTTCCTGCCAACTTCTGGAAACGTATCCTCACAGGCAGTCTGATTAGAATGAGATCCTTTGTTTCTGTGTGCCAGGAGCTTGTTGTAACGATGATAGAATTCAGAGGTGTCTGTGTTGTGACGGGTACCCCTCCCCTATGTGGAGTCTTTCATCAGTGTAGAACTGGCCCAGCTATACACAGGAACATGGCCCGCGGCCACCTCGCTCCAGCCGGACACACAGGCGCGCCCTCCCAGGCAAGGTCTCCCTACAGTAGCCACACTGCACAGAAGGGTCCCCTCCTCTTCAGTTTCTACCTCCAGGGAGTGACCCACCCCCTAAGGTGCTGAGGGCATGAGCTCTCTTGGCTCCTGTCCAGACACAGGTGTGCTCTGGCTGTGTGCAGGCTGGCAGGGGCCGTGAGGGCCTGGCGTGGGCTGGCCCCTCTCACATGGCCTGGGCAGGGCATGGAGCTGCCCACCACCCACCCACCCGCCACTCCCGGGCTGGCAGCTCCCCAGCTGCCAGAGCTGCCGTTACCACCCTTCCCCCGCTCTGACCCAGATTCCACAGCCCAGAAATAGCTCTGGCAGGTGATTGGCAGGCAGGGTGGGCTCCAGCTGGGATGGTGGGGGACACAGTAGCTTGGCTGTGTCTCCATGCCTCTCCCCAGCCACAGGACCTAGCTGGGAGGGGTCGTGGGGAAGCCACTGCCCCTGAGTCACCCCATCCTGCTTCCTCCTCTCTCTGGGCCCTTCTGTTCTACCCTTGTCCCCTCCTCCCTTCCTTCTTCCAGCTCCCCTGCCTCTCCCTCTCTCCCCTCCATCCCTGCTTCTATCTCAGTTGTTCATGGCCCTCCCCCACCCCCATCCTCCTTCTGGATCACATGCGAAGCTGTGACATCACCCAGGGACCTCACATATGGGGGGTGCTGGGCGGCACCTAGGCTCTCACTGACTGCATTCTCTGCACCTGTGCATGTGTGCACATGCACACACACGGGAACTACACCACGCACACACGTGCGGTCACTCTGGTGGTGCCTGAGGCGCTGGGCTGAGCTGGAGGAGGCTGCAGGCCAGGGAAGCACCTGGGTTCTAGTGTGCGCTCTGCTGCATCACCCTGGCTGGCTCGCTGCCTCTCCCTAGGCCTCAGATTCTCCATCTGTGTTGTGAGGCTTGGGTTTGGGGATCCCTGTGCACCTCCCATCTGTCCCCATGCAAGGCCCAGGCTGCTCGGCCCTCCCTTCTTTGTTTCTTGTCTGATTCGCATGAGAAGGGAGGCTGACAAACTTCCCTAAGGGTAATCAGTCCATGTCCCCCAAGCCTGCCCCTAGACCTGGCTGGAATCCCCCCTAATCTCTGCCCACTGCCTGCAGACCCACGTGTGCTCAGCACATCCAGACCCCAGGATGCATCAGGGACAAAGGGAGCCTCCAGGACCCTGCTGTCTAGAGACTGCAAATAGACCTGACCCATGTGTCATTCAGAATCCTGGAGCTCAGGATTGAGATTCAGTTTTGCAGAGAAGTGTGCCGCCTTCAATTAGTGATGTCTGCTGGGCAAGGACAGTTACACACATCTGCCATCCCTGACTTAACCCAGTCCACCCAACACACACACACACACACACACACACACCCCTAGGCACATATTCACAGAGGTTTCATAAAGACAACTGCAGCCTAGAGGCTCTGGGTGTCAAGGTCGAGGTCACCCAGCTGGTGGGGGGCTCATGGGGCCGTTTCCCATGTGGATCTGCCAGCTTCCAGTCTTTGAGTGCTGCACTGACCTGCATAAAGCCACATGGTCACAGGAGCTTCACAGAGGTCATCTGGCTGCCGTAGTGGCCCAGGCAAGGGACACTCCTTGGGCAAGAGCCATAGGTCCAGAGGGCAGCGGAGGACCCAGGAGACATCCCCAGAGTGGGTGATGAGGAACCAGTGTCTCCTCTTGCTGAAGTGGGCACCTCTCCCCAAAGGGAACTGGACAGAGGCAGCCTTGGACCAAGATGGTCCTGGGTAACCAGGTGCCTACTGTGTGCTGGGTGCATGGCACTGTTCTAAGTCCTGTTTCAGGCAGGTGACTGAGCCTTCGGGGGGAAACAGTGACCAGGGCCAGTGAGCAGGCCTCCAACCCCAGGACGAAGACTTGACGAGTCAGGCAGAGCAACACAGATGGTCGTCTTCCATCTGCTGGTTCACTCCCCACATGCTCACAATAGCCAGGGCCTGGTCAGGCTGATTCCAGGAACCAGGAACTACGTCCTGGTCTCCGTGTTGGTGGGAGACCCATAGGCCTTTGCAGGAAACTGGATTGGATATGGAGCAGCTAGGACTTGAATCAGCACTGCAATATGGGATGCTGGCGTGGCAAGTGACAGATTAACCCATGTGCCACCACGCCAGCCTTAGCAAAGGCGCTTAACCAGGACCCCAGAGGTGGCAGTTAAGGGTCTGACAGCCCTTTCTTAGTAGATATTTGATTGAGCAACGACTATGGACCAGGCTGTGCTGTTGATACAAAGGGGAACCCTTGCCTTCGTGGGTAGTATATTGGGGGTGGAGGAGACAAAGCAGTAAACCCAAGGAAGTGCATGGTTTATTGAAAAACAGCACAAGGTTAGGGCGGTGGCAGCGCTGGCAGGGTGAGTGCTGTGGAGGTGAACACATGGCTGGGGCAGAACCAGTGAGGAGGGCTGGGCCTGGCCACAGGCCACGGAAGAGACTTTGGCTTTTGGCTCTCAGTGAGGGGACAACCACTTCTTACGTTTTGTTTAAGATTTATTTTATGTAAAAGGCAGAGTTAGAGAGAGAAAGGGAGAGAGAGAAAGAGATCCTCAATCTGCTGGCTCACTCCCCAGATGGCCACAACAGGGGGGCTGGGCCAGGCTGAAGGCAGGAGCCAGGAGCCTCATCTGGGCCTCCCACGTGGCCCAAGCACGTGCGGTGGCACACGAGCAGCGAGCTGGATGGGAAGTGGAGCAGCAAGGACTCGAATCGGCACCCACTATGGGATGCTGGCATTGCAGGTGGTGGCTTTACCCGCTGTGCCGCAACACTCGCCCCCCCCCCATTTTTTACAACTTAAACACTCATGCCCTTGTGAGGAGCCCTGATTGAGGGCTAGAAGCGGTGATACGGTAATGCCAGGCTGATGAAGCCGGCCTCCAGGGTGGCAGTGAGGGTGACAGCTGGACAAGTCCACAGGACGCCCCGTGGGGCTGAACGCAGAGGGTGATGGGAGGGGATCTTTGGACAGCAAGGCAGGACAGTGGCTGGTTGGGAGAGACCCAGGAGCCCCTCCATGACCAGGAGGGGGGACTTGCAGCCCAGGCTGGGGTTTGGGGAACTCGGAGTCCTGTCCGAGCCCCACCTCAGGGATTCCTGCCAGACTGGGGGCTCTTGGGCCAAGGGCTCAGGCCTCCTACACAGTAGGGGCTTCCAGGACCTAAAACACCATAACAACTGACAAATCCCTTAGCCAAGGGGTCTCTAACTTGGTAAAATACAAACTTGCATTGAGCCCACCTGAGTTCTGGCCCAGGTGCCTGCGTTTCTGTCCCTCCAACCCGTCCCACATGACCTGGGAAATCCTGCCTTGGTCCAGTTTCTCTTCTGGGGACTGATGGGTCTGATGTATCCCAGAGAGGGGGAAGCAGTGGTCGGAGGGAGAGTGTCCTTGACTTTGGGAGGACACTTGCTGAGTGTACTTTGTCTTTTTCCTGTGAGTAGTGCAGGGACTGCCATAGGATGCACAGACTACTCTGGCGCTTTGTGCAGTGCCCAGCGTCAGAACGGCCCGATTTCCTCTGTTGCTTTTGTTGCTGTTTCCATACTCTGATGCCAAGTCCGGACGGTGGTGCTGGAAACACTGTGTCGTCTCTTCAGTCCGCACAACCCTGACTGCCCAGGCTTCTTGTGCCTTTTTAGTTGAGGAAAACAGATGCAGAGAGAGGGGCAGGCAGCTGTGCGGGCCACCCTGAGGGTGGCCAGGCGAGTGAGCAAGGGCGACGCCCCCTGCCCTCGTGGGCCTGCTGGCGGCTTTATTTCGCCCACGAGGAAAGGGAGGGAAGTCGAATGCGCTTCTCGCCCGTGGCTGGGCCGGGACTGGAACGCACATGGTGGGCTCGGCAGTTAAAGCTGACCCCACGCGGGGTCGAGAAGCCCACTTCAGGCTGCTTCTCTGGGCCTCAGTTTCCCCCCCGACCTAGCAAGGTGTCGCCGGGAGCCAACTCTGGAGAACTCCCGCCCCGGGCGGCCTCCGGCACGGAGCATGCGTCGCGTTCCAGCTGGAACCGGTTTGGCGGGGCGGTTTGAGGGGCGGAGCCCCCCCCTCCGCCGCCGCCGCCGTGCTCGGGCATGCGCGTGCCGACGTGGGCGCGCGCTCCCTTCCCGTCTCGCCGGCTTGGGCGTGGGTTGGAGCGAGCGGCCCGCGCGCCTGCGCACCGACCCAGCCGCGCGCGCGCGCCGGGCCACGTGCCGAGCGGACTGCGCGCGTCCCCAGCCCGGGAGTCCCCGGCGACGCGCGCGCGGCTGACGCGGGGGGCGGGGCGGGGCGGGGCTGACGCGGGGCTTTAACCCGGAGGCCCCGCCCCTCGGGCGTACAAAACCGGAGCCTCGGGCCGGGCCGCGTGAGGGAGGAGGGTGAGTGCCCGCCGCTGGCCGCAGCTGCCGCCAGTCCGTCCGTCACTGCGTCCGTCTGTCTGGTCCACGTCGTCGCCGCCGCCGCCTCCTCAGCCCGGACGCCCGGGGCCCGCCCAGCGCCGCCCGGAGCAGCCGCGGCCCCGCGAGGAGACGGGCACCGCCCCCGCCCGGCCCTACCCCGCCCCCGCCCTCTTCCCCGTCCGTCCGTCCGTCCGTCCGTCCGTCCGCCCGCCCGCCGCCCCCCGCGCTTCCGTCCTTCCGTGCGGCCGCCCGCCCCCGGCTCGAGTCCCCGCTCGGTCCGCTTTGTCTCTCCCCGGCTCGCTGTCTCTTTGTCTCTGCCCTCGCAGCCCCTCCCTCGCTCCCCGGTCTCGGGGCCCCGGCCTAGCGCCCCCCTCAGACCTCAGAGCCGCCTCCTCCGGGCGCCCCCACATCTTTGGGGGCCTCTCCCTCAGAATACCTTCCACTGACCCACAGCACAGAGGTCCCCCTGGGTCTGTCCGCATCCTTTGGGGTGCTCCTTTCTGTCTGTGCCCCAAGTTCCTGGGGTCTTGCCCGCTCTGGGCTCCCATTCTCCTAGGCTTCTCCTTCTTCCGAGAATCCCCCAGACCCACTGGGACCTCTCGGATCCCTTGGGGGCCTCGCCTTGGGACCCCTCGTGGCTCCCCAGCTCCCCTCTGCCTTGCCTTGGTTTGTCCCTTGGCTGTCTCCTGTTCTCTCCCAGCACCCCGCTTCTCTGGCTCGGGGCCCCTGCTTCGCCCTCCCTGCCCCTCGGAGCCGGTGTCTGGCTCAGGGGTCCCCCTGTGAGCCTGCTGCTCTGCCTGGGGCTCTTGGCCCCCGTGCTTCTCCGCCCGGCCCCCTGTCTCCCCTTCTCTCTTGCTCCCTTGTTTTCTCCTCCTCCCTTTTTCTGTCTCTGCCGGCTCTCTGGGTCTCTGACCCCATCCGGCCCTCATGGCTTTGTGTCTGGAGCTCTTGAAGCAATGTGAGTGGTGGGGTGTCCGGGTCGGGCCGGAGTCACCCGCAGGCTGGCCGCGGCCGAGGCTCCATGGGGTTGGCGCTGGGGCAGGGGCTGGCGCTGGGGCCTCCCCACAAAGGGGGCAGGGGGGACCGGGTTTGGGGGGGGCTTCCTGCTCTGAGGCTTCTGCTTTAGTGCTTGAGTGTGGAAGGTGCCGTGGGCCGGGCATCCCTGCCCGCTTGGCCCTGCATGGCCTGGCACTTGGTGTTGCTTGTGGGCAGGCCTGGGCTATTTTGGAGCCGGCAGGATGTGATATCACTGGGGTGTTTTAGACGGGCTGGGGTGGGGGCGGAGGGGGCTGCGTGCTTGCCAACTTGAGTAATGATATTTTGCAGGGGGGGTTGCGGCCTGCTAGGCAGCTGGGCTGTGGGGTTTGTGGCCAGAACTTTGCAGGCCACTGGGACGGGCAGGGGAGGGAGGGTCTGTGCTGCTTTGCCCTTGCTGGCTGTTCATAGCGAGCAGGGCGTGGAACTGTTCATCTGCCACCCTTGAGCATTCCTTGGGGCAGTGGGGCCTCGGTTCTGCTGGCTTCGGAGCACGTGACCTTGAGTGAGCCCCTCTGCCTCGCCAAGCCTCGATTTCCCCATTCCTAAAAGGGACATAATCGTGTCTGCTGGCCCGGTGGGCTGCCCAAGATCGAATGGAACGCGTCCTTGCTTTGTGAGCCGCTGAGAGGGAGAGAGTGGCTAACCCCGTGGGTGCGGTGCTAGTCCCTGCTAGAGCGGCGATAGAATCCAGGCCAGCATCACGCCAGGTCCTTTATCCTCCACTCCACTTGCTACCTGGTCATTCAGAAGCACACCTGGGCTTCCAGTGGAGCAGAGCGCAGCTGCCTCTCTTCCATGCCCTAATCTCTGGTTGCTCTTAGTTTATAAAGATAAGCAGGTATGCCTGGTGAGAGGTGTGTGCTGGGAGTCAGTTTGCACCATCCCATTGTTGCCTAAGGGTAGGCCTTGCTTGGACAGTGGCACTTGAAAAGTCAGTTTGTAGTTGTGGTCTCTACCCCCACCCCCACCCCCGTGCTTCCCAGTAGAGGGGAACAAAGGCCCCTGCAGAGAAAGACCACCCAGAGGGCTGGGGTCCTGGAGTGCAGGAGCAGCTTTGAGCCAGGCCCGGCCTCTGAAGAAGTCCCCACTGTGCTGGTGTCCCGTGCCCCATATGTGACAGTCTAACATCCACTGACGTTTCGCCATCTGCCCTGTGCTTGGCACATGACATGGACTACTCAGAGGAGGAGAGGCCTGGTCCCTCACCTGGAAGTGAGCAGTCCAGGTTCTGGTGCCCACAGCTCACCCACTTTTCAGGGAGGTCACTTTCCCTTGGGCTTCCTGTCTATAAAAACAGGAATAACTATTCTCCCAAGGCTGGTTCTGAACTGCAGAATCCCTTAAACAATTACTGTCCTCTCTCTCAGCCTGTGCTTTTCCTCCTGGTGTGACTGACCTCTTGGGTCCTTCTGGCTCTGACATCTTGAGGATTCTAAGGTAACCCAGAGACCACCACTACATCTCAGCGTACCTTTCCAAAGTGTGCCTCATCACAGAGCAAGAGGGACAGGGTGCCGAGTGCCGCCTGATGTGTGCTGGTGACGTGCGTGGGGTTAGGTAGGCTTCGGGGGGGGGGGGGCATTTGAGCGAATCTCTGCTAGGCAGATGTTTCTGCCTCTTGCAAACTGTTCCAGAGTATGGAAGTAGTGTGAGCTCTTATTCTCCATCATTCATTCCCTGTGTAATCTTGGGCACGTTTAAAAAATTATTTTTATTTATTTATTTGCAAGGCAAAGAGAGCTCTCTTATCTGCTGGTTCATTCCCCAAATGCTCATGGTAACGGGTCTGGGCCAGGCTGAAGCCAGGGGCTGAGAACTCGCTGCATTTTCTTCAGCTTGGGTGGCAGGGACCCAAATACTTGAGGCATCACTTGCCTGCTGCCTTCCAGGGGGCACATTAGCAAGAAGCTAACAGTGGGAACAGAGCTGGAATTCCAGAATGGGATGCGGGCATTCAGAGCAGCAACTTAACCACCCTTGCTGCAAATTTCTTTTTTTGAGCATCAATTTCCTTATCTAGACTCAAGATGATCATATTTATGCTAAAGGATGTTGGGGATTAAGAAAGATTATATGCTTTAAAATACCTGGTACACTAGGCACTTAATAAACTTGATCTTTCCTCTCCCAGTAATATCTGGGTCATTTTTTCTTTGTTGAGCAGAGGCCCAGCCTGTCTTTCCGCCCCTGTAGTTGGGGTTCAGGTAAAAGGAAAGCACCTTCTGGCTGTTCTGGTAACAGTAGGAATAATCCTGTGATCTCAGGAGCTGTGTGAGGCCTTGTGTCTGTTCTCCGCCACGCTCTTTCCTGAGCATTGTTCCTCACAGCCATCTGGAAGGAAGTTAGAAGCCAGTGGAGTTCTCTCCAGTTCTCAGGTGAATGAAGACGTGGGGGCCCCAGAGAGGGGCAGGAACCTGCTCAGGGTCCCACAGCAATGTCTGGGCAGGCTTGGAACCCAAGCCTCCTGACTTCCATCCCCACAGCCCACCGCTTTTCTCCAGGTTTATTGCTGCTGCCTGGTCGCCTACACCTTAGGCCGCCTTCTCTGGGTCTGGCATCTGTTCTGCAAGGATTTACTTGACATTTCCTCAGTCTCTGAGCTCATCTCAGATTTAGGAGGCGAACATGGGGCGGGGCTGGCCGGCGACTGAGTCACCACCACCCCCCCTCCCCATCCTGGCGCTGTCATTCTTAGCAGGAACCGCGGCCAGAGACCTGTCGGTTGTAGCTGCCACGCGACAGGCTTTTCTTGCAGAAGCGCCGATGGGCTCAGCATGTGTTTCCCTGCGCTGTCAGGGGAAGGCTGCAGAGGGACCGTTTCTTCCCTCCCCGGACTCGGCCACACTGGGAAGTTGTTGCCTGGGCCCTCTGGTGCCCCTTCTTCCCTTAGAGGCCCACACTGCCAAGTGCCACTTCCTGTGGGAGGGTTGGCGCCGTGAGTTCAGTCCTAGGCCCACACCTGCTGGAAGCGTGACTCTGGCGGATCACGTCCCCTCTCTGTGCCTCAGTTTCCTCGTTCGTGAAGTTCAGATCCGTGAGCTCCATTCCCAAGGAGCCTCGTGGGGCAGGTCTGGCGGGAATCTACTTGTAAACCAGCCCTCCAGAGGTTTGTGGTGTGGAGAGGGAGAGCCTGTCGGCTGTACCATAGGAAAAGCTGAACTGGGAGTGTCCTGGGTTTGGACAATGGCCTGGCTTGTCCCTGCTGTGACTTTGGGTTAAGCAGCTGTCTGTGCCTCGGGTTTCTGCCCTGTCAGATTTGGATGGAAACACCTACCTCATAGGTGGCCGTAAGAGGTGGCAGTCACCACCATCATCACCTCCATTTTGAATGGGACTGTTTCCTATTTCCTGTATTCTGTTTGTTTCCAGAAGCAGGTCACCCTCCTCTGACTTAGTCCTGGCAGCAGACCCCATTAAACCCGGCCAGGGCGAGGGCTGGGGCACTGAACACGGAACAGGAGTGAAATCCAGTTGTTGACAGGTGTTTGATGAGATTGATGGCGTGTGTGGCGTGAACACCTCTCCAGCTCCCGGGTTTCTCAGTCTGTGGCTTCCTTTCCTCGCTCAGTCTGTACTGGAGTCAGCTGTGTTCCTTGTCACCCGTTTCTGGAAACCAAGGTTAGCGTAAATAAACTTCCACCTCTAGAGCTGGGAGATGATTGATCCTTGTTTCAGGGTGTGGGGTCCCAGAACATGACCAATGCCAGGGCCAGGCTACAGTCAGAGCGCCTTCTCCCCAACCCAGGTTCTCTCTGGTTTCTGGACGTCGCTGGCCTGGATCAGTGGTGGAGAACAGGTGCACTGAGGCCTGGTGTGGCCATTGAACGGTCTCCTAAAGGGACGAGGGCAAGAGAGGAGGTCCCAGGTGGTCCCAGCTATACTCAGCTTAGCCAGAGCTGAATCGGACTCGGAAAGCATTACTGGAGGCCTGTCCTCCCAGCCCTGGGCCTGGCTCTGAGAGAATAGGGAGCACAGACCAAGCGTCTGCCCCGGGAACTTGGGTCTGACAGGGAGACAAGGCCTACAATTATGCGAGACTGTGTGACAGTCTGTAATTAAGTGTCTGCTGAGGAAAAGCATTGTCTGAGAAGGAAGCAGTGAGTGTGAGCGGAGCAAACAAGAGCCCTTTGAGGGGACTGGATCTGCAGAGGCAGAGGGTGGGGCTGACGTTGCGGGCAGTGGTCTGTGCAGAGGCAGGGGGCGGGGGCAGGAGGGGAGGGCTGGAAGGGGACTGAGTTTTGGGAAACAGAGTTATGCTGGTTTTGCTGATGTGCCTCGGGTTGGCCGTAGGGGTGGCCTGGACAGTCTGTGAGGCCAGGAGGCTGTAGGCAGCATCGAGCATCAGCTGAGAAGCCAAGGCCTTGGGGAGCCATGGAAGGCTTTAGAGCTGGGCTAGCACAAGAGGGGGACTTTCTCAAGAAGATGAATCAGGCTGGGTGAGTTGGAATAAATAAAAATGACATGACGGCAGGGAGGAGGCCTTGCAAGCATCCAGATGAGATAATGGGTGAGGCTCGGGCGGGGCCCATGGGAAAAGCCAGAGGACGTAGTGCTCCCTGAGGAAAGCCTGGCCCGAGCCTGATGGGCCAGAGGGAAGGATGGTGGATGTTGCTGGTTTGGGGACAGAAGCGGCAGTCTGAGCACTTTCCTTGTGCACCTGCTGTATGCCAGGCTCAGTGCCAGGGGCCCCACCGATGCCCTCATGAAATCTATCCAACTAGCCAGAGGCAGGTGGACTTATCCCCATTGTACAGATAAGGAAATTGTGGCTCAGATCCAAGGCTGGCTGTCTCCAAACGCTGGCTTTTCCCATAGTTCAGCCCTGATTCTTTGCAGGGGAACTCCTGCTGTTAGGGTCGCAGAGGGGTGAGCCTTCTTGCCCTTTGACTTGGAGGCCCACCAGGTCATCTGCTAAAGCCCACAAAACCCTCCTTTCAGAAGATGCTGAGGACAGATTTGCATGCCAGCTTAGAATTTCTTCAAGGTGGGAGACTCAGAGGAGCAAGGGACCTTCATGCCAGCAATTTTACACAGCAGGCTGCAAGACAAATCCATAGCCGTGCCGTGTGTGTCCAGTCCCAACAGTGGGCACATCCTTGACTGAGCCCATTGGAATTCTCAGCCCCTCCAGAGAGACTGTTCCTGGGCCAAGCCAGAGGCATTAGTCACTCACAGAGGCAGGCAGGCACTTGTCCCTCAGTGCTTATTAGTGCAGGAGAGCCTGATGATGGAGCACAGGCTACAGCCAGGGATATGCAGTGCACAGAGAGAATGTGTGGGGAATTGATACTTACCAAGTGGCCACTGTGAGAGCCATTAGTCTCTGCATCTAAGAGACTAATGACCTGGCCAAGGCCCACAACCAGTCAGTATCCTCTGCTCTGTATGCAGCATACATAGCCTTGAGCTCAAATTTTTCTTTTTTTTTTTTTTTTTTTTTTTTGGTAAAGATTTATTTATTTGAAAGAGTTACACAGAGAGGAGAGGCAAAGAGAGAGAGAGAGAGAGGTCTTCCATCCGATAGTTCACTCCCCAGATGGCCGCAACAGCTGGAGCTGCGCCCATCCGAAGCCAGGAGCCTCTTCCTAGTCTCCCACGTGGGTGCAGGGGCCCAAGGACTTGGACCATCTTCTGCTTTCCCAGGCCATAGCAGAGAGCCGGACAGAAAGTGGAGCAGCCAGGTCTCGAACCGGCACCCATATGGGATGCCGGTGCTTCACAGCACCGGCCCCTGAGCTCAAATTTTGTCAGGAGGCAAAGCAACCACATGTAGGCACAGCCTCCATGTACCCCTCACCCTAGTCCTCCTTTGCCTCCATAAACACTCCCAAGGCCAGTCTGCTTTAGCACCTCCTCTCTGAACCCATGTATATGTAAGATACTGTTGGAACTGTGACCATATCAAAATATGGGCAAAGGTTTTGAAGAGGGGTTTTGGTGCTCCTTTGGAGCAGAGACAGTCTGAGACATATCACTGGGACATTGAACAGTGGCCGGTGTGCCCTGTGCTGCCCTTTTCAGCTGTTTTAATGCATTTGATTACCACTTGCCAGGTGCTTTCTTGTAAATTTGCCCAGTCTTGCATATGTCTGTTCTTTCTATTTTGTTTTCAGCTTTTTGGTTCTGGATCCTTACTATTTGCTTAGTGTGCTTTGATTTGCAAAGCACTCGCATCCACATTATCTCAGCAGATCCTTGCTACAACCCTAGGAGGTCATCCTCATTCTCCAGAGGAGGAGCTGTGGGTCACCCACAGAAAGTGCCTGCCCAAGGTCGCTCTCACTGAACTCCTCATTTGTTCAACAAATGTTTGTTGAGCAGAGCTGGCTCCGGGGATACACTGATGTGCAGGACAGTCAGAGTTCGCCCTCTGTCATGACATAGCCAGGATCCACCCTGGGCTTCTGACCCTTTGTTCATCCCACTGCAGACCCCTTGGTTTGGGCCTGTGCCCCCAGCCTAAAACATCCTGGTAAAGCAGGCCAAGTGCATGTCTCTCGAAATTGGACTTCCAGGTGACAAAAGCGGTCTTCAGTAATAATTTTAAATTATTTATTTAAGAGAATTCCCATTCGCCTGTCTGCTCCCCAAGTGCCTGCAATAGCCGGAGCTGGGCCAGGCTACAGCTGGGAGCTGGAATCTCACTCTAGGTGGCCTATGTGGGCAGCAGAAGCCCAGTTACTTGAACTGTCGTCACTGCTGCCTACCAGGGGCTACTTGTGCAGAAAGCTGGGATCAAACCCAGGCAGTCCATGTGAGTTGTTTAACCACTAGGCTAAGTGCCTGCCCCATGAGTTAATTATTAACAAGAAAGTAAGGAAGGCCATCTCAGCAGAAGGCCATCTGCTCCTCCCTGGTGTGTGGGGGGGTCTCCCAAGGGCTGTTCTGCCTAAGATCCTGGCCTGAGGTTTTGAAGCCTCCAAATATTTGATTACAGTCTTCACAGGTGTGGAGCATTGCCACCATGTGCTGAGCTGAGGACCCTTCTGCCTCCTTTAATATTAGATGATACGAAATAAAGACAAGTCCTAGTATATCAGGTCTGGAAAGGACTCTGGCCCAGCCCCCTCACATCGGAGTTGGAACAAAAGCTAGGATGGAGCTGGGGCTTGCCAGGATCGCATATTGAGGGAGGCATTCCTTCCCCTTCTCTCACCAGCCTGTCTTAATTTCCCCAGTCCTTCCTGGTAAGAACCCTTGTATACTAGCCGTGTGTGTTCACCGTTCAAAGCCACTTCAAATCCTTGCTATGCCTCAAGACCAAGTTTTTCCTCAAAGTCTTCCCTGATACTGTCCCCCAGCCCCCTCAGTACCCTGGAGCCCTACAGAGCCCAGGTTGTCTCCTGTTCTCAGAGGCTGCCCACCTGCTGTGTAGAACTGGATTAGCTGCCCTTGGAAAAACTTTTCAGAATCTGGGTGCCTGGGTCCTTTCCCCCACCCGGAGTCAGATACCTGAGACCTAGGGGGAAGGCTCTCAGTACTTTTTTTTTAATAATTAGTTTTTAAAATTTGCTTATTTACTTGAAAGGCAGAGCAACAGAGAGCTAGAGATCAATCTTTCATCTGCTCATTTGTTTCCCGGATGACTGCAATGTCCCAGGCTGGTCCACACCAAAGCCAGGAGCTGGTAACTCCAGCCATGTCTCCTGGGGGGTGACAGGGACCCAAGCACTTGGACCATCTTCCAGGCACATTAGCAGGAAGCTGGATTGGAAGCTCAAATGGACACTCTGAATGTCTTGGTACTCTTTGCTTGAGTTGTTTTATTGGTGGTAAAAATTGGATTTTAATTGGGAAAAAGCAATCTATGTATGAGGTTAAGTTTTTCAAACCTTGTTTAAAAAAGTAACCAATGAAAAATTAGTCTTTCACCCACCTAGAAGCCTGGATAATCTCTATGACCAGTCTTGATGTTCCCTTCCAGAACCGCTCAGCACGTGGGGCGGCCATGTCTGTCGCACTCCTTTCCGTACACGCACGGCAACAGGTTCTCTTCAGGCTCCTCAGTACCGGGCCTTCGGCGGGCCTGTCTCTGTTGTCCGTGCGTCCTCTTCTCGTAGTGTGTCTCCTACCGCGGATGGGTCCCTGATGGTCCCTCCCGCGCTCTGCTCAGGGCCGGTTAGGTTGTCCAGTGTCAGTGCTGTCGGCAGTGCTGCAGGACACACTTCCTCACCTGTCTGGGGGGTTGCCGTGTCTGAGCCTGCGCACTTGTGTGTTGTCACGTATTTCCAAGTTTCCTTTTCTATTCTGAAATTTTAATTTTTTTAAGATTTACTTATTTCAAAGTCAGAGCCATAGGCAGAGGCAGAGAGAGAGAAAGAGAGACAGACACAGAGAGGTCTTCCATCTGCTAGTTCACTCCCTGGCTGGCCACAATGGCCGGAGCTGCGCTGATCCAAAGCCAGAAGCCAGGAGCTTCTTCCAGGTCTCCCCGACAGGTGCAGGGACCCAAGGACTTGGGCCATCTTCCACTGCTTTCCCAGGCCATAGCAGGGAGCTGGATTAGAAGTGGAGCAGCTGGGACTCGAACCGGCAACTATATGGGATGCTGGCACTTCAGCTGCCAGCTTTATCCACTATACCACAGCACAGGCCCCAGAAATGTGTTTTCTTAAAACACCCCAGATTCAAATTCATTTTCTTGGTTTAAGAAAAAAACACTGTTCTAATCCAGTCTACACGTCAACATAGGAGGCAAGGTCCAGAGAGGGAAACAGGTTGGCCGGTGTCACTTAGCTCCACCAAGGAAGTGTCTCCAGAGTCAGGTACAGATGGAAGGAAATGAGGAGTGAAGAGAAAGAACAGGCTGGAGGGGAGACGGGAGTGGACCCAGGAAGGGGGAGGAGACACTGTTACCTGGGAACCTATCTGTGACTGAATTCCATGGAGGTGCGTTGCCCCCTCCCACTCAGAGGCCTCCTTCAGGAGCTGTTCCGGTGTGTGCTGCACCTGCTTGGCAACAGCTGGGCGAGTGAGCTCATTCAAATATTTACTGAGCTTCTGAACCCCAGGACTGGCTTGGTCACTATGTCCCTGCCCCTCTCTGGGCCTCAGTTTCCTCATCTGAGTGGTTGGAGGCTCAGTCCTGCCATCTCCCTGTCGCTGAGCTGTTGGGAAGATTTGGTAAGCCGGCCCATGGCAAGCATCGTTAAGATAGACAATAGTGGTCTTAGCCAGGGGGTCCACTGGGATCGGCAGGTTTGAACCAATCCTGGGTGGGCTGCTTCCAGTCTGGTCAGCCCTCAGGCTGGGGGTTTTAGGGCAGCTGTTGCTAGGTGCTGTCTCTTGCTGTTCCAGGACAGGGTTAGGAAATCATATGCAAGGACTTCCTGAGTTTGCTGTGCCCCGGGTCGCTAGGGTCTCCAGCCCCACTCAGGGATCTCAGATGGCAGACAGGACAGGTAGTCCAGGAGATCAGCAGGGTGTCTGCCGTGCTGCCTGAGCTTTGCTTCCTTCCCCAAGCCCACAGCGTGGCCCTTGTGAGTCCCCATGAGTCGTCTTTCAGCTCCTTTTCAAACCCCTTGGTGGTAGGGACGAGGAAGGGGAAGTTCTGTCTAAACGGTGTTTAAAATCACTGGCCTAGCTCCTTCCTCCCATTTTACCAGTGGGAAAACCGAGTCCCGGAGCTGAAGACCTCTCAGGTTTCCCTGTGAGTCTAAACTTACCAGAACGAAAAGCCAGGTGGTCAGCTCGCCCAGGCCTTTGCTCTCACAATCCTGACGTCATCCCAGTCTAGTTTCAGTTTGGGGTTAAAAACCAAAGTGAAAGAAACAGCAAAGCAGGAAGCAGCTGCTTCAGACCCAGCCCAGGCTGGGGACGCTCTGGGGAACCCAGCCGAGCTGGCCTCACTAGGAGAGGAGCCAGCCTCTTCCCTTCCCACTGCCCCCCTTGCTCTGAAGGCCTGGCTGGGGCTGGGTGGGGCCCTGTGGGGAGAGGCGCCAGGCTACAGACAGGCGGTGGTGGTGGCGTCCAGGAGGCCGGGCTGCTGCTGTCTGGGAGACAGCCAGTGGGACGGGTTCCCAGGTGAAGTCAGCCTCACCTGGGTGTGGGCCCGGCCCAGGCCCAGGTGAGAAGCTACTGCCTTTTAAACTCCCATTCTTCCGGCGTAGGGCTCAGCTGGAGCTGGGCCCATGCTGGCCTGGGAGAGAAATCCTGGCTTCCTGAATCAAGCTCCACAAAGCAGTTCACCCTCTCTGAAGGTAAGCACTGGCACTCTGTCCCTGGGAAGACTCAGTACAGTTGCTCATCGTGGGCACTTAACCCATGGCAGTTTACTCTCAGGACCCAGTAGCCTGAAAGCCTTATCTTTTTTGCCTTGATTTCAGGCCCCATCTCAGGGACTTAGGAGAAGACAAGAAGTGGGGGCAGTTGGCGGAGGCAGGGACCGTGGCTTCTCCCCTCTGCTGTCACTGAATTTATGGGTGGCCTTGGGCAAGACCCTTCCCTACTCTGGCCGTAGGATTCCCCATGTTTTTCAGCAAGCGGGAGTTCCTTCTAATTCTGCTTTCCATGAAATCGATTTTTGTTTCTGGAAGCTAGTGAGAGTATCAGCACCAGCTTTGATTGGCTTGTGTTTCTCAAAGCTTAGCTGTTATCTGACTGACTGGGATCTCAGGTTCCTACTCTGTTTTTTTCTAAGGAAACTCTCAGACCAGCCAGTGTAGATATGCTATCAGTTCTGTTATTTCAACAAATAGGCTTTTTATATCCCACTCTCCTGCACAGTCACAGGGCCCCTGATGGCACCTGCTGAGCGCACAGTAGGTGACTATATCAGGGAGCCACACCAGCCTTGCTGCTCCCTTGACATGAGGGAAAATAACAAGCACATCAACGAGAAGCCTGCATCCCAGCAGCCATGTGGACCTGTGGTTAAGAGAGGAGCGCTAGGCGCAGTCTGCTGGGTTCAGTCCTGGACTGCCCCCCACCCCCGAGCTGTGAGACCTTAGGCAAGTGCTTTACCTTTCTGGGACTTCGTTTCTTCACCTGCAAAATAGAGATAACACCTGTTTGTAGTCTCAGCATAGGGATGAGAGGATGTGTGAAACACAGCACAGTGCCTACAGAGGTACAGAGGAGGCACTTAAGAAGTCTCAGGGTTGGGGGGCGGAGAGAGAAGACAATGGAGCTGAAGACTGTGCATGTCCTGTGCCTGGAGAAACGGGGTGGGGGGAGCTGTTTGGAAGGGAGTCTTACCTTGTGATGACGGTTTGCTGAGTGCGGGGCTCTGATGGGGAACATGGAGTGAACTAAGGCAGGCTTTAGAGAGGAGGTGACATGAAGGGCCCCTAAGCTAAGTAGGCCCAGGTGGATGGACTTTGTGGAGGAGAGGGGATGGGCCTCCTGGGACAGCTAAGGTCTTCTGGGAAGGACTGCTCAGAACCACCAGCATCTGCCCTGCACACCGACCTGGAGTTTGTTTTCCTTCCTTCCTTCCTTCCTTCCTTCCTTCCTTCCTTCCTTCCTTCCTTCCTTTTTCCTTTTCTTTTTCTTTTTCTTTTTCTTTTTCTTTCTTTCTCTGATTTATTTATTTGAAAGACAGAGTTACAGAGAGGCAGAGGCAGAGAGAGAAAGGTCTTCCATCTGCTGGTCCACTCCCCAAATGGCTGCAATGGCCAGAGCTGGGCCAATCTGAAGCCAGGAGCCAGTATCTTCTTCTGGGTCTCCCATGCGGGTGCAGGGGCCCAAGCACTTGGGCCATCTTCCACTGCTTTCCCAGGCCATAGCAGAGAGCTGGATCAGAAGTAGAACAGCCGGGACTTGAACAGGTGCCCATATGGGATACTGGTACTGTAGGAGGCAGCTTTGTCCACTACGCCACAGTGCAGGCCCCAGACCTGGGGTTTCACTGCAGCATCATCACTATCTGGACCATTTTTTGGGGAGTAGGGGGCTGTGAAAGACATGATGGTCTAGCCTTCCCCGGAACTTCCTTGCTTCCTGACGTGGCTGTAAAGGAGTGTGGTAGCAGTTAGGAGGTGTTTGCTGCCTGCAGCCTGCGCTGGGGAGAGAGGGCGGGGTCGAGCTTTCTGACAGCTCCCGATAAAGGGTCTCTACCACTGCTGCCTCAGCAGCTTCTTCAAAGGGGGCCGCACAGCTGTGCCTAGAACAGGCCAGGGTGAGAGGATTAGGGTTCCTCAGGACCAGCTCCTCCCTCCTCCCCAGCCCACCTCCACTCTTTCCAGACAGCCGCTCTCTACTCAGAGTGCCAGGGGCAGAGCAGGGGCCAAGGTTGACTTCCATCCAGCTGGGAGTCCCCATCCAAGCAGATAAGGAATAAAGCAGATGCCATCTGAGTGTGCTAAGAGCCCTGAAGGCAACAAGTAGGTGCTGAGAGGTTCCCATTGAGTGTGGGTGGGGAAGTCGACAGTCCAGGGCAGACTGGGAACAGCAGGTATCAAGACCCTGAGCTGGGATCTTTTTGTATATGGAGCCACCATCCCTGGTTAGCTCTGAGGCAAACAGCTGCTCCCAGCCAAAGGAGCCAGGAGCATTGCTGAACTAAGGGTGTGATAATGAGAGCATTGCGAGAGTGATTCTGTTTTGAAATTATGTCAGAACTTGCAAAGCATACTACTCATCTCCATACTAATCAGAAGGCGTCAAGCTGTTTCTAGCACCTCGCGCACAGAGCCCTGTGCTGAGGGAGGCAGGTAGCAGTCATGGCTGTTTTCAGAGGTGATGCAGCAGACAGGTAAACGACTTGCCCAAAGTCACACGGCATGGGCGAGATACGATGCCCTGGTTCAGTGCTACTGCAGGAAGGCCAAGACAAAAGTCTCCTTTTACTAAGACTGCCATTCCAAAATCATGACGATTAAGCAGTTTTGGTATAGAATGATGCAATAGTAATTGTGATAGGACAATGGAATTAAAATGCCTCTTTTTTTTCATTTTCTATGTCATATGATGTATTTATAGAAAGTTCTTTTTTTCCTAAGTTTTTTTTTTTAATCTCCACACATTCTCTCTTAACCTTCTCCCAAGGTTCTGTGTCCTGTACACCTCTAGTCTTTATTTTCTATTTGAATTCTTTTTTTCTTATTTCTGTTTCTTGAATTTCAAGAAAAGAAATTATAAGCAGATTATAAGTCAGCCACTACTAACATATATATTTAACACACATCAGAAATAAGTTTAAAATATCTTGTGATGTTCAGATGTGTGGATGAGAAAAAAAAGGTAATTTGATGACTGCTAGGGCTCATTGTAGGCAGTTCCTCAGCAGGCTGCTCACCAGTACATGTTTTTTAAATTGTGATAAAATGTGCATGACATAAAATTCACCACCGTCTGTACAGTTGGGTGGAATGAAGTGCAATCCCATTGGGCAGCCACCACTGTCCGTCTCCACAGCTCTTCCTCTTCCCAAACTGTCTGTCCCTTTCAACACTGACTCCCTGGCACCCACCCTTCTACTTCCTGTCTCTGTGGACCTGGATGTGCTGAGCATCTCCTTCACTAGCCAGTTTGGGAGGGGGGTGATATCTCTGAGTAATTAATTCTCTTTTTTTAAAGATTTATTTTATTTACTAGAAAGACAGAGTTACAGAGAGGTGTGGAGACAGAGAGAGAGAGAGGTCTTCCATCTGTTGGTTCACTCCCCAGATGGCCCAATGGCCAGAGCTGACCCAATCCAAAGCCAGGAGCAAGGAGCTTCTTCTGGGTGTCCCACGTGGGTGCAGGGGCCCAAGGACTTGGGCCATATTCCCCTGCTTTTCCAGGCCATAGCAGAGAGCTGGATTAGAAGAGAAGCAGCCAGGACCAGAACCGGTGCCCATATGGGATGCTGGCGCTTCAGGCCAGAAGGGCTTTAACCTGCTGTGCCACAGCGCTGGCCCCTGAATAATTAATCTTACAATGCTGATTAATTCTCCAGGTTAATGCACACTGCAAATCTAACCTTGCATGTGGCTGTGTTCCAGGATTGTGAATGGGCTGATCGTTCCCTGGGAGGCCCTCGTCCACAGGGGCAGCCTTGGCTCCAGAGCCCACGGTGGCGGGGAGGAGCTGGCCACAGCCTCCTGTGGAGGAGGCTGTGGATTTAACCATGGGACGTGATTCCTCAGTTAGCTGCTTATTGCTGGGATTTGGGCCAAGTCCCTCTATGTCTTTCAGCCTCAGCTTCTTTCTCCGGGAAATGGGACAATACTTCCCAAAATGTGTTTGTCCTGAAACCAGAGAGATAATGGAACTTCCCTCTGCAGCTGTAAGAATCCTAGCACAAGGGCTGGGGTTGTCACACAGGTTAAGCTGCTGCCTGTAACACTGACAACCTCATGATAGGTGTAGTTTTGAGTCCTGGCTTTTCCACTTCCAATACAGCTCTCTGCTAATGCACATGGAAAACAGCTCAAATACTTGGGCCCCTGCCACCCATGTTGTAGGAGATCTGAATGGAGTTCCAGGCTCTTGGTTTTGGCCTGACCCAGCCCTGGCTGTTGCAGCCATTTGGGGAGCGAATGGAAGATCTCTTTTTCTCTCTGTCCTCCTCCTCCTCTCTCTCTAACTCTGCCTTTAAAAAAAAAAAAAAAATCCTAGCACAGAGGGCAGGTCGTTGGTACGGCAGTTAAAGCCCCACTTGGGACACCCATGTCTCATTATCAGAGTGCCTGGGCTCCAGTCTCAGCTCCACTTCCAGTTCTAGTTTCCTGCAGCTGTGCAATGGCTTAAGTACTTGGGTCCCCGCCATCCAGGTGGGAGACCCCGGTTGAGTTACTGGCTTCAGCTTTTGCCATGGCCCAGCCCCAGCTGTTTCAGGCATTTGGGAAGTGAACCACAGGATGGAAGATCTGATCTTAAAAAAAATATTTATTTACTTAAAAGGCAGAGTTACAGAGAGGTAGAGACAGAGAGAGGTCTTCCATCCACTTGGTCTCTCCCCAGATGGCCGCAACAGCCAGAGATGTGCCAATCCGAAGCCAAGAGCCAAGAGTTTCTTTCGGATCTCCCACGTGGATGCAGCAGCCCATTGATTTGGCCCATCTTCCACTGTTTTTCCAGGCCACAGCAGAGAGCTAGGTCAGAGGTGGAGCAGCTGGGACTAGAACTTGCAGCTCAGGTGGCGGCTTTACCTGCTACACCACAGTACTATCCCTCATGTCTCTTTCTGTTTCTCTCCCTACCCCCACCTTGTGTGTGTATGTGTGCATGTCTGCCTTTTAAATAAAATGAAAATAAGCAGTAAAAATAGAATACTAGCACAGTGTTCAAATGTCAGGAAAATAGAGTTTCTTTATACATGTAGTTGGGACCCAGAAGTAAAGTTACTTATCCAAGGTCTTACAGCAAAACTTAACTGACAAAGTGAGCTGAAATTCAGCCAGTCTCACTCTACAGGTTGCAGCTATTTGAATTCCTTGTTGGTCAGTGGACTGTGGGAGACAGTTGCTTTTCCATCTTACTGGATATTAAAGTTAGCCCACAGAACTCTAGCCTGCAAGGAAGAAGAGGAGGAGGGGGCTCAGGAAGGCCTTGAAGGGGAATCAAGAATGAAGGCTCTGTGTCAGAGGAGTAGTGTGAAAAACTTGTGTGATGATCATCTTGCCCAGGGGTAACCACGTGCCTTGTACTTGGCACATGGCATCCTTCAACCACAGCATGCCACTGACTCCAGACACGGCTTCAGGAGCCTTCTCAACACAGGCAAGCTCTCTTGGTCAGCCAGAAGTAGCATGCCAAGCAAAACTGGAGCCATGACAACCCAGCAAGGCCCCTACTTAATAGAAAGGAGTGGCAGCACTAGGAGGGGAGGGGGCTGTTTGAGGAGCAAGTGATGTCACAGGTCTCTTTGTGAGTGTAAAGAGCCTGGCAGGACAGCCTGAAGCCTGGGAAAGTGTGTTGGCAAAAACATCAGGGCACAGCACCTCCCCGAGGGGTAGAAGTTGTCAAGGTAAAGTCGGCTTGCTGTCGCCCAAGTGCTCCTTGGGGTGTCGGGTGGGCTCGAGGTCTGATAGTGAGATTCCCCCAGCCAGAGGTGGGGGGTAAGCGTGTCTTTCAACAGCAGCTTCTCGGCTCTGCGAGAATGCCTGTGGGTCTTGCTGAGGTGAGCTGTGTTTTTACTGCTGACAGCAGATGCTGTGAAGGCCAGCCTCTAGAAGTCAGCCTTTAGAACCCGTGGGGATGCTCTGCCTCAGCAGATAGACTGGGACTTGCTGTGTGACACTGGGCCTCCACTTTCCTTAGCAGCACGAGGGGAACACGAAAGACCTTGGGGGCTCAAATACAAGATGCAGGTGTTAGGACTCGGCCTGGGAGCTGCTGTGGCTCCACCAGTTCTTGAGCACATGGCAGACACGGGCAGCAGTGATTCTTCAGCCACTAATGTTCAGCCAGTTCACCCACATGGGAGATACAGGAATTCCAGGCCCTTGGCTTTGGCTGGCCTAGCCTTGGTCCTGGTGGCCACTGGGGAGTGAACCAGCAGAGGGAAGATCTCTTTGTCTTTCCCACCTCTCTGTAAGCCTGCCTTTTCTGAGCAGCCAGTGCAGAGGCCTGGGAGAGTAGGATGTGTTGGTACGAGGGGGAGAGGAGAGAAGGCCTGTGGTCACTACACTAAAATGTTGGGATGGTGCTGGTACAAGCACAGTGTGGAGGAGTGGACAGCTGTGGGTTCTTAGGCAGGGGCCTGAACCTTCTAAACCCAGCCCCTGGAAAGTTCTGGTCCCTCACTTCTGCCCTAGGCCAGAAACCTGAGCCTCTGGCCTGCAGAGTTGCTGCAGGGCCTGAGATTGGGCAGCAGCTGTGTGGGCCCCTCGAGCTCTTGTGATGACAATTTCTCACCTGTGTTCTGAAAGGACTTGCAGCAATTCTAGGGCAGGGGAAAGGGCAAGCTAGTATTGCTCTCATTTTGTACATGGGAGAAATTGAGGACTGTGGAGCCAACGTGTGAGAGAATGCATGTGTGCTGGAACCAGTACGCAAACTTAGGGATTCCCAGAGTGGTCATTGTGGTGCAGCCAGTTAAGCCTAAGCCACCTCTTGGGGCACTCATGTCCTATATCACAGTGCCTGGTTCGAGTCCTGGCTACTTCACATTTCCTGTCCAACTTCCTGCCAATACACTTTGGAGGCAGCAGTTGATGGCTCAAGTACTTGGATTCCTGCTGTCCACATGGAAGACCTGATGGAGTTCCTTCCTGGCTTCAGCCTGGCCTAGCCCTGACATTGTGGGAAGTGAACTGGTGGACAGAAGATGTCTCCCTCCCTCCCTCCCTTCCTCCCCCTCTCCCCCTACCCTTTGTCATTGTGCCTTTCGAATGAATACATCTTTAAGAAACATGCCTCAGGGACTGCTGACTACAGGTAGTTTCTGTAACTCCTAAGCCATTAGCTCAGGGGAGAAGGAAGCCAGTGTCCATTGATCTCACTTGTCATGGGCTTGTTGTCTGAGGTAGGTGCCTTCCAGGTGAAGGTGTTGTAAGCCTGCCGTTTGCTGCTGAGGCCCAGGGGTCAAGTCTTGGGCCATTTCCCGTGTGGCTCAGCTGGATGAGCAGGTCCTTCTGTCCTTTTCCCTATGTTGCTAACAGAGAAGTTTGAACTGCAGTGACACACTATGATGTCTGTGTCACATCTGGAACTGTGTGTTACGTAGGAGGGCAAAGAAAGAGCATCTTGGGGTTGGGAAGAATCTTAACGCTCACTAGGGGCTTGAGTCCCCCTCCTGACACCTCTTAATGCCTGAGTCTAGCCTGGCCAGCTGCCTCCAGACCCCTCTTCCATCTTAGGCCAGGCAGTTCTTTAAAATGAGACAAAATCTGCTTGTCCTTAACAACCCCACCTTTCCTTCCCTTTCTGGTTGTAGTGTAACCCTGTGGGTCGCATGTGTATGTGACTCAGTCCTGTGGATATTCAAACACAGTCTCCAGACTGACCCACCATTCTGTCCAAGCCACCCCTTATGTTAGACTGGGTGTGCCTTATGTTGTAACTGTGTCACATGCCCATTTGTGACAAGTTTATGTCAGACACACCAATCCACTCTTCTTGAGTCAGTCCCAGACCCAGGAAGCACCACATGCCTGCCCCAGTGCCCAGTCAGTCGAGGAACCAGTTCACTGTCATCCCTGCACTTGACTGTGAGACTCTAGAGGACAAGGACTAGTCATCCCGAGTCCCTGGAGCCAGCCTTGGACCCAGAGCCTCACTTCCCCCATCTAAATAAGCAGCTGCTGTAAGGGGCTGGGCTTGAGACTTCTGCCTGTGTGGCTGCAGTTTGACAGTGTCCTTGCCCTAAGATCACTTACAGCCCTTCTGGGACAAGCCAGTATTCAGTGAAGTCTGCCCTGGCCTTTCCTCTGTTGGTGCAGGCTTAGATCATGACTGTGATTAGTGGGAGTCTGTAGGCATTTTTTTATATAAAAGTTTATGATTTATTTATTTGAAAGGCAGAGTTACAGAGAGGCAGAGAGAGAGAGAGGTGTCTTCCATCTGCTGGTTCACTCCCCAGATGGCCACAATGGCCAGAACTGGGCCAATCTGAAGCCAGGAGCTGCTTCTGGGTCTCTCTCCCACATGGGTGCAGGCACCCAAGGACTTGGACCATCTTCTGCTTTCCCAGGCCATAGCAGAGAGCTGGATCAGAAGTGGAGCAGCCAGGACTTGAACCAGCACCCCTATGGGATGCCAGCACTGCAGGCGGTGGCTCTACCCGCTGTGCCACAATGCCAGCCCCCATGAGGCATTTCTCCACATGTGCTGCTTGTCTAATGTCATTGTCTTACTAAGATCGCAAATCCAGGATCATAATATAAGCCTGAGAAGAGGACTGTCTCCATTCCTATGTCTCCCCAGCGCCTGCCTGGCACAGAGGCAGGCAGCATTGCCTCTGCTGACCTAAACTGAACTCAGCGGTTTTCCCCATTAAGTCCTGCTGCAGTTAATTTCATCCCATCTCTCGGCTGCCCAGGGTTCTTGGCTCTTGTGTCTGTCACCCGATATACCACCTGTCACTCCAGGCAGTGAATGAGCCTGTTAACAGTGCCTTTCTATTCTAGGATCCGCTTGGTCATTCAGAATGGTGAATGAGGCCAGCAGTCGAGGTATGCTTGGCCTATGACAGCCTGTGAAAAGCCGCCCCCAGGGCATACATCAGTCTTCCAGAAGTAAGGGTAGTTTCTGGAGGCTCTTTCTAAGTAGTACTTTCCAGACTGGGCTTCTAGAACCCCAGAGCTTTGAAAGGTAGCAATGAGGTTCACCTGCCAAAGCCAGTATTGGAAAAGCCAAACAGTATTTATAAAACCCCATCTTGCATTCTCAATCCCCCAGCCCCTCAGCTGGCCAAATAGACTCTGGCATCTCCTATTCTTCAACGTCCTCAACGACTGGTTATAGCATTGACACACAAAACAGTCATACTACCTGCAATTTAGGAGCTGGCGTCGCTTCAAAGCCTGGACTCTGAGGGGCAGGGCAGGGACCTCTGAGCAGAGAGAACTGGCAGAGCAGGTGCTGTCAGAGGGTCTCTGGGAATAAACAAGGTGATAGTCGTGGCAAATTCCAGCATGGTGGGTGAGAGGTGACCACTGCCCAACAGGCTGCTTACGGGATACGGTTGCTGTACTGATGAAAATGTGTCTTGGAAACTACGTTATTTGGAGGGGAGGGTCCCTGATCAGAGGCTGGAGGAAGCAGGGCTCAGCCACAGGTGGGTGCCCCCCTGAATGCCTGGGAGGAGCGGGGCAGCCTGCCACTCAGAGCCTCTGTGGGTGCAGGTGCCCTCCTGCTGGCTTTCCTCGTGTGTACCATGGAGCTTTAAATGTGTCCAGCACAAGGGTGGGGAACATCTGGCCTGCAGATCACGTGAGGCCATGAAATCATTTGGTGTGGCCCTGTCAAGGCAACCTCAAAAGAGACTTGAAATTCAGTAAATCTGCAGCAGGCCATTTCTTAGTTAATAACTTTGGTCCATGAATGAGGTTATAAATATCCAGATGGCTCCTGGCAGAAAACAGGTTCCTCTCCCCCCAACCACCCCCACTCCTAGAGGGTCTCAAAGCAACATGGGGATTGTCTGTGGAGAAGAAAGGCAAGTGGAGCTGATTTGAGGAACCTCTGTGGGTGGGAGTCCAAAGAGCTGTCTCCAGGTTCCCTTTGAGGTCTCCAGACTCTGGTTTAAAAATGACTGGAATGCCTAGACTATCTTCCGGGCACTCTGCAGTCTTGGAATTCAGAGGCTTCCCATCATCTCTCCAATCCTACCGCCCTGTGAACCAACCGTGTGACAGGGACAGGGGCCCCACCCTTCTGGACCTTACTGCCCAGGCTGTGGTGAGGCGCAGCCATGCTGGCGAGTTCTTGTGTGGTTGGGAAACCCACACCCGGAACTCCAGCAAGAGGGTCAAAGAGCAGGCCCAGGGAAGAGCGGTGGGAAGTCGTGATCACAGGCAGAACATGCACTTTCTAGCCCTGTGCTAGGGTTCTGTCGTCATGGCCAGATGGAGCCACTCAGAGGAAGCAGTTAAAACCTGCTTGAGGACCCTAGGAATGAAGCCTAGGGAACTGGCCTGGCCAAGATCTCAGCCAGGCCCTGGCAGTGGGGTTAAGTAGTAACCAACAGTGCTGGCTCTGCTCAGAAAGCCTAGGCTATAACCCTGGCTTTGTGGCTGAGTGACTGTGGGCTGTCTGCTTCTCTGAGCCTCTGTTTCTCCTCCTTGGAATGGGAGTGACAGGCCTGGTGGAGAGTTAGTGAGCTCATACAGTTAAAGCACTGCCTGCTAGGCCAGTTCAGGTCCATCCCTTATTCAGCGGGCGATGCCTGAGCTTCTGAGAGCTCCCAGCCAGTAGTTTCACACCCCCAGTTGCCTGGAACTGTGAACTGTGGGTCCACCCTCTCCCAAGGGCCTTGCACTCCAATGAGGGTGTGAAAAGCTCCCTTAAGGAGCATTGCTTGCCCTGGCAGCTGAGCAGGGCAAGTCTTAGGCAGCACTCCAGGTTCACAAAGAATGACCATCTGTGCTCCCACGGTGCTTTCCTGCCACCTGTGCACTGGTGCCAAGATCCTGAAACCAGACCTGGCCTGCTGACCAGAGCACCTTGTCTGCTCCTGCCTGGCCAGGACTAAGACAGACGTTTCTCCTGGCTGCGTGCGTTCTGCGGTTCCCGTGAGGCACCTGCCTTCCCCAAGGGAAGATCTTGTGATGAGCTTCCTGGGCAGCAGGGTAGGGCCAGAGCCCCAGATGGAACGAGGAAGTCCCAGGACAGTGGCTGCAGCAGTTGTAGACTTGTGTGGCATAGGCCTCCGTACCTGGCAGGCCCTCTCTGTGCAGTGTTTCTTAAGGTGGGAATTAATGCCATCTGAAAACTTGGACATTTTGTGTATTTTTATAAAATCAGATTTCTGGCACATGTGGCAACTCCAACAATGCTGGGCCCAGGTCTCCTTGTGGCAGCTCTGGGCCAGGGGGTTAGACACCCTGTAGATGTTTGAACTTGTGACCACCATCCGAGACCAGCCCAGGAGGATTAAAGGACTCAGGTCCTGCACAGGTACACAGCTCCCCATGGTCAGCCTGGCCTCACAGAGCGGAGCTCCTGCACTGTGTTTCCTGTGAGTGCAAGCTTACTGTCATCTATAAAATACCAGTAATAATTAGCTCCCCTCCCAGAGCTGTGTCTGGATAAAGCAGCACTGGGCGCAGCCGCACTCAGTAATGATTCTTTTAAGTCTGCGTTCCAGATGCTTCTTGCCTGGAGAGTGTTAGAAGAAGCACTGCCTAATTTCTCTGCCCCCCTTCAGAAATGGGATTTTTTTTTTTTTTTGACAGGCAGAGTGGACAGTGAGAGAGAGAGACAGAGAGAAAGGTCTTCCTTTTGCCGTTGGTTCACCCTCCAATGGCCACCACAGCCAGCGCGCTGAGGCCAGCGCACCACACTGATCCGATAGCAGGAGCCAGGTGCTTCTCCTGGTCTCCCATGGGGTGCAGGGCTTAAGGACTTGGGCCATCCTCCACTGCACTCCCTGGCCACAGCAGAGAGCTGGCCTGGAAGAGGGGCAACTGGGACAGAATCCAGTGCCCCGACCAGGACTAGAACCCGGTGTGCCAGCACCACAAGGCGGAGGATTAGCCTAGTGAGCTGCGGCGCCAGCCAGAAATGGTTATGTCTTCAACTTCTAACACCTGATGCTTAGGGTTTGTTGAGCTCTCATTCCCACAGCCTCACTGCTGTACTTCAAGTTGTGCTCCTGGGGAACTGGGGAGGGGGCTAACTTGAAGGGATTTCAAAGCCCTGGCCCTGGGTGTTAGATTCCAACTTAGAGCCAGAATAAGTCATTCTGTTTCCCTGAACTTCAGTTACCCGCTTGCCAAATAATCATGCATTCATTCAGTATTTATGGAGCGCAGCCATGTGTTGGGCCTGGTGCTGGGATAGCATACTAATTACACTCAAGGTCCTTTCCCTCAGGATCTTCTCCAGAAGGGGAGAGACAAAAGATAAGCAAACTGAAAGTAAGTGATCAGTGCTGGAACCTAACAGAGCCCTCTAAGAAAGAATAACAGCTGCTGAGAAGGGGGCCTGGGGGTCTTCACTGAGAACTGGATCTGAAGTCAGGATAAGAAAGAGCAGCATGGGGGGGGGGGGGGCTCTTAGAGAGGGAGTCGCAGGCTCAAAGGCCCTGAGGCAGAGCATTCATGCCTGAGGTGGAACAAGCATGGAGTGTTTGCATGATCATAAGGAGACTGGAGGCTGGAATGTGATGAGCAAAGACCCTGTTGGAGCTGAATCTGGAGAGTGGGCCCGGGCCAGTGCCTGTGCCAGGCCAAGGGGGCAGTGTGGGATTTTCTGCAAGGACCGGGAGTCTTGGAAAAAGTCTAGAAAGAGAAGTCATGTAAATGTGCTTTAAAGCATTCCCGCAGTCCTTAGAGTGATAAGGCGGGGAAGCTGGAGTGGGACAAGGACTAGGCTTGTCGGGGGAGTGGAGAGGTGGTCTCTGTAAGACGTGCTTTCACAGTAGAGGCGTGAGGCTTTGCAGAGGGTGTGACCGAGCATGTGGAGTCTGCTCTCTGGCAGAAAAGCTGGTGGGGGGAGGAGAAGATTCCGATTCATCCTGGACTTGACCTTGGCCCTTCTGGCTGATAGTGGAATACGTGCTCCACGTGTCCGTCAGGGCCTGGTGCTGTGAGGACCTTATGAGAAATGCTCTTCTCGCTGTCGTCGCAGCCCTGAGAAGCCTGAGAAGCCTGTCTGGGAGGGAGCAGCCCTGTTTTCCCTCCACCAGTGTAGCCACTCCAGTGTGCCTTGGACTGTCCCTGCCCCTCCCTCACAGAGGGTCCCTTCACCAGAGAGCCCTGTAGTTCCTTGCCACTCAGTGACCCAGTCAGTGACATCTTCTAGAAAAACCCCAGACTGTCTCCCTGGAGGTGATTGCCATCTCCTTTACTCAGAAACCTATGAGTGGCTTGGGCCCACCCCCCTTCTGGAGAACCTCGCGTGTCACCGCCTTGGCCCCTGCACAGCGCACATGGAGTAGCGCACCCCACTTTGTGCCCGTGGAGCTAGTGCACTGGAGGAGCGAGAGGCACCGCCTGGGCCCCAACACTGCCCTGTCAGGAGTGGCTGAGGGCGAACCCCTCTGCCTCTCGAGAACGGAGCCATGACAGACCCCGCCTCATCCGTACTCCTGAGGATTCCAGCACTGACATTGACCCGCTGCTCACTGAAGCCTTGCTCTTCCCGGAAGGTCACATTTCCACCATCTGATCGATACACAGCCTTGTGTTCTGTGCATTCTGCGTAGACTCTTAATACTTGTATTGATTCATTAACATTGAACTCCTGGCCAACAGCATTATGACTCAGGCCCGAATGGAGCCTGTCTAGCACACAGGCTCTTTCCAAAGGCACATCGCAGCCTGTCTGCACTTAGAACTCTAGGCATTCAGCCTCTACTAAGGGGTCATTTTGAATAGTGATTTCCCCAATAAAAAGCCCAAAATGGGAAAAGCATAGCCCTAAGTAGACCATGAAAACACTTGTTTACAGTAGCTGAATTGAAAAGAGAAGGCACAATGTCACCTTTTTGGACCTCAGCTGCAAATGTGTGCATTGGGCCCATGGTCTGTATGACCATGAAAGCCCCTTACATGTAGATTTTGTGGTAACAAGTAAATCTAAGCGAGTAGGTCAGCTTAGACCCCAGAGAGTCTATGGATTAAAAACAGTGTCAGTGCTCAGTATGTCAGCTGTTAGCGTGGAATTGTTACAAAGAGGATAGCCTGCCTGTGGGACAGCTTCTGAGGACATGGCCAGCTCCCTGAGTTTTGTGTCCTTGGCTTCTGTGGACTTTGAGGTCTGAGGCAGGTGCACATTCTGGAGGCTCTGAATGCCCCCATTGATGGGTTTGTTCCAAGTCTGTGGGATGAGTTGTGGCCACACTGAAAGACTTTAAACAAAGTAGTGACATGGTTGGCTTCCTCAGATGGCCAGGGCAGAATGGGGCAAGAAGGACAGGACAGAAGGTTGGAAGGCCAGGGGCCAGCAGTGTGGGTGGTCCGGGGAAGGATGGGAGAGAAAGTGAGGAAGGGTCTGGCTGTGGGGAGTCAAGAGGGTCCCTGGAGGGACTTGGCAGGTTGTCGGCATGAGAGGCGCTGCCAGTTTGACGTTGGTAACTCTTGAGGCACAGCATGGAGGCAGCAGTCAGACTGAAGCAGAGGGATAGGAGGGAGCCATGTGAGTTGCCAACAGGGAGACAGCTCAGGGGAACAGTCCCCCATCCTGACATAGCTGCTGGGATTCTCTCCCAGCTCCCCCTGCTGTGAGGGGAGGGAAGAATCTGGGGCTAGGTGGGTGAGAGCCGCTGTGTTGTGATTTTACGGTAGCACTCATGAGTTGCTTGATTTAGCTGCGTGATTTGCTGGGTTATTTACTGTGTGGGAGAGGAAGTGGGATCTTGGAGTCCTCGGCGCCTCCTCTGACAGCGCTTTTCCCAGCTCGGCAGAGCCAGAAAAGGGATTAAGGGAGTCTGGATCTGTGAAGCCAGCACTGGCCACTCGTGTGGGCTTCCAGCTCAGCCCTTGCCTTCTCTGTAAGGCCTGCTGCCATGGCCACCACACTGCCTGTGGCCCCCATGACCTGGCTCCTCTTGTGAACTTCAGGCCCCTTCTCCTTTATCTCCCCTGCCAAGCTCAGGCCTCTGGGAGCCAGCAAACATGAGTACCATGCTGGGCCACAGGACCGAGCCTAGCCCGGCCCCCCAGGTAATGGCAAGGAGGCATTTCAGGTTCTGTGTTCCCTAGATCTCCAGGGAGATGGAACCAGGCCACATGTGAGCGTCTGAGTCTGTCTTTGGCCACTGTGTACACCCTAACATTAAAAGGAAAATGTGGAAACAAAGTTGTTCAGACCTGGTAGATGTAGTTGAGTAGATAAAGTCTTTTTTATTATTTATTTTTAATGATTTATTTTATTTATTTAAAAGCAGAATTAGAGGGAAACCAATCTTCCTTCAACCAGTTCACTCTCCCAAATGGCTACAATGACTAGGGCTGGGCTGGGCCAATGCTAGGAGTCTGGAACTCCATCCAGGTCTCCCATGTAGGTGCAGTGGGCCTCTTCCATTGCTTTCCCAGGCTCTGTAGCAAGGAGCTGGGTCAGAAGCGGAACAACTGGATCTTAAACTCATAAGGGACTTATGGGATGTCAGTGCTGCAGGAGGCACCCTAACTCACTGTGCCAGAATGCTGGCTCTGGTGGGTAGAATCTGGAGACAGCAGAGATAATGAGCAAGGGCGCTTCTGTGTAGAAGAAGCAAGGCCCTGAGCGATGTGCCGCAGGAAGGCTAAGCTGGGCTGGACATCCGGGGCCAGGGCTGCACAGAAGCTGTCACACAGGGGCTCCTGTCTGAGCTTTTGCATTAGGCACCTGTTGGTTGTAAGAGAGATAGGCAAGTAGGCAGCCCATGGGGACAGGTGCCTTAGTGGCTGCTGCACTTGGGATCTTTGAAGTGTGCACAAGAGCCAGCTGAGGGAGGCAGTCAGTTTTAGGTGCTCACCCACGAGTTTCCCTGTCTGAATGGACAAGGAGTTGCACCCATGTGCCCTGCTGAAACTTGTGGCACGTAGGGTGTCTCTCCAGGGCAGAGAGGATGGCGTTTGTATCCTGGAGAGGGCATGGCTGGCGAGCTCCAACATCTCGGGTATCTGGTACATTGGCCCTGAGGTCCAGCCAGGAAGTGACGGCTCTTCTCTGGCCTGGCCCTGGGCTGCAGCAGCCCTGAGTGCGAAAGCTGATGCACAGGGAAAGAAGAGGGGTGCCTCGCTTGGCCGGGAGAGCTGGGAGCAGCAGAAAGGGTTGCAGCAGGAGCAGGTGCACGAGCATGGCATGCCTGATGCATGAGGGGCTGGTGTGTGTGGTCTCCGAGCCGGAAGGGGCGCGCTGAGGGGTGGGAGGGCCGGGAGAGGAAGCTGCAGAAATGAGTGGGTGGGGACCAAGCCGAAGAGGGCGCTGCACTGGAGAGGGGGCCTAGAACCTTGTACACCAAAGTGTTGAGAGTCTTCCCCATGGCCAAATAATCTCGTTTTTTGGCACGTAAGGTCTTTGTTGCCATAATGGGATTCATTTTCTCATTCAACAAACATTGCTTGAGAGAGCACTGGCACAGAGTTCCCCCAACTGCCCTGGAACTCTAAGGAGTGAGCGCAAGTGGGAGAGTACTTGGGTGGAGATTCCCAGGAGGCCTCTCGGAGGAGATGTTTGAAACATGAGGAGTTGAGGCAAGCCTTCCAGGTGGAAGGAGCAGCATGGATAAAGACCCGGGGTTGCAAGAAGTGGCTGGAGTGAGATGTTGGCCCATGTTGCCTGCATTCACTCATGGATGAGAAACTGTCCTGTACAAGTCACGCCCCATCTTCTTGTCCCTTAGAGAGCCCCCGTTGCCCCAGATCCTCTTTGCTAGTCACACCACTTATCTGGCTGCAACTCGTGCCCCAGGAGACAAGCCAAGATAAGCTCTTCTCATATCTGGCCTGGCCTCCCCTGGTTTACTTTCCCTATGGAAGACTGGCTGCCTCCACCAGGGCTCAGGCCCTCCAGGGCTCCAGCAGCACTCAGCCTGGGCCGCCCCTTTGTCTCTTGGGAGAGGAAGTCCTCTTCTCCACCAGATCCTGGCAAATGCTGTGCACACTGACTTCTCACAGCTGGGTCAGACCCAGCTACACCCTACAGATGATATGAACCCTGCCTGGAGTCTCACACAGCCCCATTCCGGCTCCTCCACATAACCACTGCCCTCTTAAGGCAAACGGGTTCTGATCTAGGGTGGAAGATCCCACTGAAACCCTGCTTCCTTTGGGACCTTTAGGACAAACACACATCCCTGAAGTCTTGGGAGTTGGCTTTGTCTGCAGGCGCGGTGGCCGCTGGCTTCAGCACTCTAAGCGTCTGGTTCTGGGGGGAGTGCCCTTAGGCTGCAGACTACCCGCCCAGCCTCCCTGCCAGCAGCTGAGGGCTGGTAAAGGTTTGGCCCAGTTCTTTCTGCCAGAAACCAGTAAGAGCCATGTGAGCCTGGCTGAGCCTCAGCTGCTGTGGTGCAGCTTCTGTGATCAGTCCCTGTGTACAAGCCACACAGTGTTAACTAACAGCTGAGGTCTGAACTCAGGTTTGCCCAGGACCCTTCACACCAAAGGAACGACTCTCAAATGGTAGGATTTCAGGCAAGCGGGCAGAACAGATTTCAGTTGTAGTGATGGGAGGCCCACACCTAACCTTGAGTGGGGGAAAGGATGGGAAAAGGCCTCTTGTCTCAGGCCATGTGACTGTGCTTAGAAACGCCCCCGTACCACCCAAGGGTACTGAAAAGTTCCCAGGGCAAGCAAGTGCTTGTCTGAGGCAGAACCAGGGCCTGGAAGCCAGACCCAGGTCATTAGTGAAGGCTGCAGACAGATGCAGCCCCAGCTGAATAGGGAAGGGCCCAAGGCTTGAGGAGCAGAGTGAAGTGTTGTTTAGCCGAACACACAATGTTGCCACGGGCGATGCTGGGCAAAGTTTTCCAGACTATGAGCCTCATGGGTCCCATGTTTAAAGTGGATAGAATCATGATCCCTACCTCACAGAGTCACTGCGAAGCTTAAATTACAAAGCCACAAGGCTGCTGGGTGCAGCTTAGCCCCACTTTCAGCTGTCAGCCTGTGCCTTAAGGCGTGCTGCGCCTGGGAGCTCATCTCCCCTGAGCCAGCATGTCCCTTCTCACTGGGTGTTAAGTGGAGGGGCTGCTGTTGCCCTAGGCCCTGCTCCCCTGCTGTCTGTCTGCTAGTCCAGGCATGTGACTGTCCCACCATGCACTGCCCTTCCCTGGCCGCTGATCGGACTGCAGGTGTGTCTACAGGCTCCCGGAGCTTTCTCAAGGCCTGAGCAGGACGGGAACATTTTGAACAGAGTGGGTGGGTGTGACGCGAATGTGCCTGACTCACAGCTTCCAGAGCAGTCAGGCTCCAGCTTCATGGGCTTGTCTCATGGCACTCGCTGCACAGCTGGTGCTCCGCCGGTGTGGGCTCCTGGTTCTCCTGGAGCCCAGCACATAAATGTCTATTGAGTAAACAGACAGATGGACGAGTTTTTTAAAATGAAGTTTTTAGGTAACGGATTCACAGGTAGTTGTAAGAACAAAATATAAAGGGATCCCAGTACCTTTTACCCTCGTGTCCCTCAGTGGTCAGGTCTTGGAAACCTGTGGTGTGAAGTCACAGCAAGCAGCTACGCAGATGGCAGTCTTCTCATCTGATTCACGTTTCCCAAGAGGAGGAGGAGACGGGTGGGGACGGCAGGTGGGGAGGCTGGGGGTGGTGGAGTGGAAGGAAAAGTCCAGGGGGAGCAGTGGGTCTCTTGGTGACCTGGAGGGAGGCAAGGTTAGCCACTCCACTCCTTAGCTGTCTTGGCCATTGCCTCCCCTTGGTACTTTCACAGTCTCCTAGCACCACGCCCCAGCTGCTTAGTAGCTCTCACTGCAAGGTGGGGGAATGTTTGGTTAGCGTTGGTATCCCCCACTAGACCTGGCCTCAGGTGCAGGTGGGCAGAGCCTCTGGATGTGTCTTGGTCACTGCTATGTCTCAGCCTCCTTCTGCTCACTGAGGGAAGGGCTGGGGCCAGAGCTAGGGCCAGGTTAAGCCTCAGCCTTGGAAGGGGCTTGAAGGGGTTGGAGGCTTCGGTTTCTCACCTGCTCTTGCCCTCCTCTCCCCTGTGTGCAGGTTCATCATGCCTAGTGGCATATAAGAAGACCCCGCCACCTGTCCCTCCACGTACCACATCAAAGCCGTTCATCTCAGTCACGGTCCAGAGCAGTACCGAGTCCGCCCAGGACACCTACCTGGACAGCCAGGACCACAAGAGCGAGGTTACAAGCCAGTCGGGCCTGAGTAACTCATCGGACAGCCTGGACAGCAGCACTCGACCGCCCAGTGTGACACGGGGCGGAGTCACCTCAGCCCCTGAGGCCCCGGAGCCACCCCTAAAACATGCAGCTCTGAAGAGTGGTGAACAAGGGACGCTGACCAGTTCCGAGGCCCACCCTGAGGCCATCCCCAAAAGGAAACTGTCATCGATAGGAATACAAGTAGGGGCTCCTTTTGCACTCTGTGTCCTCAGTCCACTCCGTGCACCTGCCTGCGTGTAATTACATCTGGTGAGGCCCTCTAGGTCTCCTGGGAAAAGGTGGTTTGTCTGTCTATTTGGGGGGATCAGCCTCAAGTGGCTGAACCAAATTCCACCGTGGCCATACCCTCCTCGCATTCCTCTCTCCCTGTGCTGCACTCTGCAGCTTTGGGAGTGTGTTCCTGCCCTCCAGCGGGTTGTCCAGTGAATGTAGTTACACTCAGCCAGCCATCTGTCCACTGTTTGCCTGTCCACTGTCTGTCTGTCCCTTCCACCCTCTGCCCTACCAGCCGACCCATGGGAGGTAGGACTGGCTTAACAGTCTCTAATCAAGGGTTAGCTCGGGTGTGGAGGCTACAGCCTTATTCTGTGGTGGGAGCAGCATGGAGTATAAACAACGATGGGCCAAGGGCCCCGGACCCAGTGCTCTTGAACCATGGGGGTTCCTCGTGGGGAATTTTGCCCAGAGCCCTCTCTGGCCTTGGAGACAGGTAGGTAGCTTGGGTGATGCCAGTCCCAGTGCCTCCCTCCGTGGGAAAGGGCCCAGGCAGATCGTTCCCTAGGGCCAAGAAGCCAAAGCCAGCAGGCCCTTCCAGAAATCAAACTCAGCACACGGCCATACCCAGCAGGGTGGAGTACAGCCCCCTCCCTCTGCCACCCACTGCTTCATGGAACCACCAGCATGCACCCCGTATCAGTGATCTGTCTTCTGCCAGCTGAGCTGGGAGAACATGGACCCTACTTTGTCATTTTCAAGAATTGCACTAAATCTAAAATGAGAGGACTCTCCTGACCTGGCTGGACTCTCAGACTAAAGTGGAGCATGCTTGGGGTAGCCATTGTAGGCTGAGCTTGGGGCAAGGGAGAGGCAGAGCCCTCCCAAACCCAGGGGTTCAACCAAGGTGGTATGCATTGTGGCTAGGGCTGGCCAAGCTGTTGACAGAGTGCTGGAACGCAGAAGGAACCGAGAGACAAACGGGGCCTAGGTGAGACAGAGAAGGCTCACTGGGAAACTTCTCTACTTGCCTGCATTTGTTTCTCCCAAGAGAAACTAAAGCTCTGGGCTTTAGTTGCCCATCTTTGTGCAAGAAGAGACCCTCCTGTCTGTGTTCAAGCTCTGCCCAACGGGACTGCTGCTTCGAGGCCCCTGTAGCGCCAGTCCAGATGGGATCCTCAGGGACACGCCGAGTAGCCTAGTCTGATGACGCCCATGTCTTTGGGCAGCCCCACCCTCTCATTGGTCAAACCCAGTGTTCCTGCCTGCCCAGAGAGCATGAGAAAGAGTTAGGAACATCCTTGATTCTTTCCACCCAGGAAGCAACACTAATAAGGAGTGAGCCCATCCTGGGGGTCCCTCTCCCTGGACGCCCCTTGCCCCTGCTGCATGTTCTCCTTGCAGATCCACTGACGCCGCAGTCCCTGGTCTGGCACTTCCCGAGGGGGAGCTGCCTCCCTGCCCTGCTTCTGTCTGTGAGGGTCAGAGGCCTGCGAGCTCCCCGGGTTCTGAGAGTCACCCTGCCCCTCGGTGCCTCAAGCCCAGGGTTGATTGTGGGAAGGCTGGCCTGACCACTCCACAGCCAGGCACTTTGTCCCAGAGGAGAAGGGCGGGCCCAGGGCATCACTGTCGCCTTGTTTCTTCCTCTTCACAGGAGTTTAGAAAGAGCGTCAGCCTTGGAGTTGGCGCTGGCCCTCCCAGGGCCACCCAGTGCCAAAGGTAACCTCAGCCAAGTGTGCTTGAGGCCCAGCGAGGGCCTCTCATAGTCTCCAGAGACTCTGCTGGCTCTTGCCCTGGGAGCCCTTCTCAAATCCAAAACTGCTGTCAAATGTTGCCCTGGGTATGGGCGCCTCCAGTCTGCCTTTCCAGGCTTCAGCCTCAGGGTTGGGGGAGTGGTCTTGCCTTAAGACAGCCCCCAGCTTCGACTACACCAGATAACGGCTGTGGCTTTGTGTGTGTGTGTGTGTGTGTTTTCTTTCTCTTTCGTCCTTTTTTCTTCTCTCTGATGTGTGTAAAGGAGAGGACTAGAAGGAACGGTTCCCACCTCTCGGAGGACAACGGACCCAAAGCGATCGATGTGATGGCGCCCTCCTCAGAGTAGGGAAAGCCAGTCATCCCCACCCACCTCCCGCCTCCGCGCGAATGCGCAGTGCCCGGCTTAACCTGGTCCGGCCCGGCCTCGGGCCCACGTGCAGCGTCTGCATGCCTCGTGTCTGTCTGTCCACACGTCCGTTTGCGTCGTCC
This sequence comes from Sylvilagus floridanus, assembly GCA_949820135.1. Lineage (NCBI taxonomy): Eukaryota > Metazoa > Chordata > Mammalia > Lagomorpha > Leporidae > Sylvilagus > Sylvilagus floridanus. Next base: position 108,797,038 of record OX463231.1, read on the forward strand.
CACTAATGTGAATTTCAGCAGCAAGTGTGGTGTTTGTTTTTTATTTTTGTCTCTGTCTCCGTGCCGTTGCTGTCGTTGTCCTCCAATAAGGTTGACTGCATTCAGCCAGTGCCAAAAGAGGAGCCCAGTCCCGCTACCAAATTCCAGTCCATCGGGGTTCAGGTAGAGGACGACTGGCGGTAAGTCGGAAGAGGTGGCGGCTGCTTCTCCCCTCCCCGCTCCCTCCCTCTGCTCTCACCTCTCCTGCTCTCCCTAACCCACTTCTCCTTGCTGGATTTCTAATACTCAAGCTGGGTTCGAGGTGCGGGCGGTGGCCCGGGCGTGGGAGGCTGGGCAGGGGGCGGGCGGGAGGACAATGAGCACTTGCTCTGTGAGACCAGTCAGCCGCGGGGCCAGGGCTGGGCTGGGATGAGGCCACAGCTACCCTGATGTTGGTGGTCTTCCTGGCCCCACTGCAGTAAACAGGCAACCTTATGACCTTGTCCTTGTGTGTGTGTGCGTGTGGGCGTGGGTGGGGCGGGGCAAGGGCTGAGCCGAGAATGAGATGGGGGCTGTGGGACCCGCTTCAGGCGCATGGTGAGCAGACGATGCATCTGTTTCTCTGTCTCCCGTGTGTCCGGGTTGGAGTGGCCTCTGGCCTCTGATCTCCTGGTAACTCGTTCCTTCCTGTCCCCACCTCATCCATCCCCACCCACAGAAGCAGCGCCCCCTCTCACAGCATGTCCTCCCGACGGGACACTGACTCGGACACCCAGGATGCCAATGACTCGAGCTGTAAGTCATCAGAAAGGAGCCTCCCGGACTGTACCCCACACCCCAACTCCATCAGCATCGATGCCGGCCCCCGGCAGGCCCCCAAGATTGCTCAGATCAAGCGCAACCTCTCCTATGGAGACAACAGCGACCCTGCCCTAGAGGCGTCCTCGCTGCCCCCACCCGACCCCTGGCTCGAGACCTCCTCCAGCTCCCCGGCAGAGCCTGCCCAGCCAGGGGCCTGCCGCCGGGACGGCTACTGGTTCTTGAAGCTACTTCAGGCAGAAACGGAGCGGCTAGAAGGCTGGTGCTGCCAGATGGACAAGGAGACCAAAGAGAACAACCTCTCTGAAGAAGGTGGGTGCAGGGTGAGGGGCCCAGGGGTGCACAGCTGGTTCTCTGCCGTGGGCCCTCCAGGCTCGGAGCGGCTGAGAGGGCCGGCTCTCTCCGCTCCCCTTCTTGAGCTGATTTGGTAAACTCCCAGGTCTTTCATTGCTTCTTTGGTGCCATTCATCTGCCTACCTAACTAGACCTCGTTCCAGCAAGGCTATTTGGCCATGACTACGACTTGTGCGGGCTGCAGGGGTCAACCACAGCTGGTTTTGAATCCCAGCTTATCCCTTATTTCTGAAATGACCTTGACCGATTTTCTCTGAGCCCACTTTGCTGGTCTGCAGTATAGCATAGTCCTTCTCTAACTGCATAAGCACGTTGTAGGGATTGGATGTGGCGGTGCAGGCAAAAGGCCTGACAGAGACCTGACATGGAGAGTTGGTACCGTTGTCTTCCTCCAGCAACTCCTGACTGAGTGCCTCCTGGTGGCCAGTCCTGGGGATCTAAGTGGGCCCCACAAGGGAGGCAGAATGGCCTATGGGTGAGACAGAGTCACCTGCATTTCCACTTTGTTTCTGTCTGTGCCATGACTGTTGTGAGAAATTAGTTCAAGAAAGAGCTAGAAATACGCAGGGAGCCAGACACGCAGGTGGCTGGGGAGAGTAGGAGGCTTGGAGGTGGCCCCTGGGAAGCTCCAGGCTGGCGCCCTCACTGACTCAGTTGAGCCATCACTGGGTTCCCAGTTTCTCCCACACAGAAGGTTCAGGAAGGACAGGTCTTCACATCCCACTGACTCCTGATGGGTGGGCCCCCCATGAGAACTCTTTGATGATTCAGAAGGTGCTGTAGTCACAGTCTTGCTGTCCTCCAGGCTGGTTCCCAGCTTTGATGTGCAGGGAACTGTAGTGAGGTGTGTGCCCAATAACTTTTTACAGCAGCAGATTGAAAAATCAAAACAGGCGAGCATTGTGGTGTGGTGGGTTAGGCCACTGCTTGCAGTGCCAGCATCCCATATGGGCGCCGATTCAAGTCCTGGCTGCTCCACTTCCGATCCAGCTCCGGCTGATGTGCCTGGGAAAGCAGCAGAAAATAGCCCAGGTGCTTGGGAGGACCAGGAAGAAGCTCCTGGCTTCAGCCTGGCCCAGCCCTGGCCGTTGTGGCCAATTGGGGTGTGAAGACCTCTCCTTCCGCAACTCTGCCTTTCAAATAAATAAATAAATAAAATTTAAAAAAAAATCAAAACAGGCAAAGATCAGAGAGCACTAAAGTCTTCTAACAGAAAAGCCCCAGCCCCTGCCCTGGGCCAGTCCCCACTGTCACTGTGGCTAGCTGCATGGACTGTCGCTGTGGCTAGCTGCATGGACTGTGCTTGCCTTCATATTTCTTTTCTAGAATGTGATTGTTTTTTATTTCCTTTCTGAAACTGTCCCTCGATTCTTGCTATGATACATGAGTGTTTAGCCCAGCACACAAATTCCACCTCACATGCCCACCTTCCTTGTATTACATAACAGGCTTTGGCTAAATAACAACCAGTGCTTCTGTTGACTATGAGTGGATAAACAATGTTTATTACAGCACCTCATCTATTTTATTTTTATATATTTTGCTTTCTCTAAAATGTTGCCTCGTTTTATACACACCATTTATGAAATCCTTATTTGTAATTTTTCTACATTCTCTACTTGATCTATCAGCCTCATCAATATTATTTTCCAAATACACAAACACATCAGATAACCTCATGATTCTGTATGTTTTCCAAGTCTCTTCTGCACTCCGCTGAGGTCTGGCCAGGTTGCTCCTGGGCCTGCTGTCCAGTTACTCTACCAAGACTTCCCCTTTCTCACCTGGGCTTGCCCTTGGCCACTTCCTGTGGTGAACACCCTGCTTCTTAGACCATGTGTTCTGCTTTCTGGGTTTTAGTCCCTCACATTATTGGAGCACATCTTCATTTGGAGAGAAATTTTGCAATTTCACATATTTTGGCTGGGTACAAAATTAAAAATAATAAGTGTAAATTAAATATGTGTATGAATATATGTAACATAAGTAAAACCAATATAAAGTTGAAATAATTTTCTCTCAGGACCTTTTATTTTTACTTATTTGATAGGTAGAGTCAATGATGATGAATGATGGAGAGACAGAGAGGTCTGCCATCCTCTCGTTCACTCTGAAATGGCCACAATGGCTGGAGCTGGGCTGCGACTCAAACTGGCGCCCATATGGGATGCTGGTGTCACAGGTGGCAGCTTAACCCGCCACACCGCAGCGCCAGCCCCAGTGTGTTTTCAAAGTTCCTCCATCTTGCAGCATCCACAAGTACTTAATTCTTGTTTGTAGACAGATAACATTTCATTCCATAGATACGCCATATTTCATTTATGCCTTCGTCTGTTGACGGGCATTTGGATCATTTCCATGTTTCAGCTAGTACGGATAATGCTGCTGTCAACCATTGTAAATGCCCAGGTGAATGAACTTACAAGCTCATTTCCTTTGTGTGTATCCCTAGGAGTGGAATTGCTGAGCCATATGGTAACTCTGTGTTTAACTTCTGAGAAACTGCCAAACATTTTCAAAGCAACCACACAAATGAACGTTCTTGTCAGCAGTGGATGAGGGTTCTAATTTCTTGATATCCACACCAACACATGTAATCATTGGTCTTTTTGATTATACCCATTCTACAGGCTATAAAGTAGTATCTCATTATGGCTCTTTCATTTCCATGATGATGAGCAGTGTTGCATATCTGCAGATTTTTTGTTGGCTGTTTGTGTGTCTTTGTTGAAGATAGTTTGTCTGCAGACCGTCAAGTGTCTAGTGTGGCCATCTGAATAAGAACGAATAGGCTGATTCTGTTCCTCCCCGCGCTTGCTCCTTGTTTTATGACACAGCACCTTCCCCACTCCCTGAGACTCGTATGTATTTGTTTGCATGTGCCTCTGTGTTGGCTCTATTTCTCTGGGTTCCTTTTTCCACTCATGTTGTATATTAGAGGGTTTCCTGGAGTACCTAGTGACTTTTTATTATTTATTTACACTTAAGAGTCTGGGGCTGGCATTTGGCATAGCAGTTAAGATGCCATTTGGGATATTCAAGTCCCGGCTCTACTTCTGATTCCAGCTTCCTGCTAATGTGCACCCTGTGAGGCGGCAGCTAATGGCTCAAGTCCTTGGGTCCCTGCTACCATGTAGGAGACCACCATGGGGTTCCAGGCTCCTGACTTCAGCCTAGCCTCAGCTGTTATGAGCATTTGGGGAATGAATTAGCAGATGGAAAATCTCTGCCTGCCTCTGTTTCCCTTCCTTTTAAATAAATTAACTCTGGGGCTGGTGCTGTGGTGCAGCAGCACAGCAGGTTGAGCTGCAGAGTGCAGCACTGGTGTCTCATTTGACCGCCAGTTGGAGTCCCAGCTGCTCTACTTCCGGTCCAGCTCCCTGCTAACGTGCTGGGAAGGCAGTGGAGCCTTGCCCAAGTTCCTGGGTTCCTGCCACCCACACGGGAGACCTGGAAGAAGCTCTGGCTCCTGGCTTCAGCCTGGCCCAGCCTTGGTCATCGCGGCTGTTCAGGAAGTGAATCAATAGATGGGAGATCTCTGTGTGTAAATTGGCCTTTCAAATAAATATTTTTAAAATTAATTTTTAAAAGCTTCATTAGAATATTTATTTATTTGAAAGGCAGAGTGACACAGAGAGAGAGAGAGACAGAGAAAAAGAGAACTTCTATCAGCTGGTTCACTCCCCAAATGGCCACAATGGCCAGGACTGGGCCAGGCTGAAGCCAGGAGCCAAGAGCTCCATCTGTGTCTCCTACATGGGTAGGAGAGGCCCATGTACATTATCAGGGAGCTGAAATCAGGAGCAGAGCTGGGACTTGAACCCAGGCATTCCAATATGGGATGTGACATCCCAAGTGGAATTTTTTTGCTTTGTTTTGTTTTTAAGATTTATTTGAGAGGCAGTTACAGACAGAGGGAGACACAGAGAGGTCTCCATCTACTGGTTTACTCCCCCAAACAGCCACAATGGCTGGGGCTGGGCCAGGCCAAAGCCAGGAGCCAAGAGCTTATTGCAGATCTCCCATGTTGGTGCAGGGGCCCATGCACTTGAGCCATCCTCCACTGCTTTCCCAGGCCATTAGTGGGGAGCTGGATCAGAAGTGGAACAGCCAGGACACAAAGCAGTGACCATATGGGATGCTGGCGCTGAAGGCAGAGGCTTAACCTACTACACCACAGTGCTGGCCCCCGTAGTAGTTTTTGCCAAATTTAATAACATCTGGAATTCTAATCGCACACCCATCAGGGTTTGAGAATCCCTGCTGTAGGGTGACTGGGTCACAAACTGACCCTTTCCTTGGGAGAGGACCCTGGAATGTCAGAAGCTACAGAAGAGAACGCTGCCGTTTCTCTGGGGCACTCCAGGAGCAGGGCGAGGAAGGGCACCTGCTTCTGCCTTTGCTCCCGGGGCCGCGGCGCAGAGCACGCAGGGCAGTGCTGAGCAGCACATGCAGCGCAGGAGCCACACTGGTCCCAGCGACCAGAGAGCTCGCGGGCGGAGGAGCAGCAGCATGTGAGGCACCTGCGTCCCACAGCAGATGGGGATCTGATTTCTGGCCTGGCTCCTGAGTCCATTCCTCCAGTACAGACCCTGGGCTCTAGTGGTGATCACTGAGGGGCTGAATCCTTGCCATCTTGGGGGAGACCTGGTTAGTGCTCCTGGCTTTGACTGTGGCTTGGTGCCAGCCATTGCAGGCATTCAGGGAGAGAGAACTCTCTCTGTCTCTGTCTTTCTCTGCCTGTAGGGAGAGGACTAGGGGAGAAGGTAAAATTTAATTTGCTTACCCCAGTAATTATTTCTTTATACCAAAACATATCTATCCATCCAAAAGTAGTAGTATTTCTTTTTTTAAAAAAAAAAGACTTATTTACTGAAAGAGTTACAGAGAGAGAGAGAGAGAGAGAGAGGTCTTCCATCCATTGGCGGCAACGGCCAGAGCTGTGCCAAAGCCAGGAGTCAGGAGCTTCCTCCGAGTTTCCCCCACAGGCGCAGGGGCCCAAGGCCTCGGGCCATCTTCTGCTGCTTTCCTAGGCCATAGCAGAGAGCTGGATCGGAAGTGGAGCACCTGTTGGAATCCTGGCTGCTCCACTTCCAATCCAGCTCCCTGCTAATGCTCCTGGAAAAGCAGTGGAAGATGCCCCAGTGCTTGGGCCCTGCTACTCACGTGAGAGACCCAGGTGGAATTCTGGGCTCCTGGCTTCTGTCTGGCCCAGCTCCGGCTGTTAAAGCCATTTGGGAAGTGAACCTCTCTCTGCCCCATCCCTTTCCCTCTCTCTCTGTAACACTGCCTTTCAAATACATAAATCCTTTAAAAATGCAGCAAAACCAAAACCCTCGCAGACAGATGCAGTCACACAGCTTATTCCCTAAGATCCAAGTGCACGTTCTCACTGCTCGGGGCTCTCGGGAGCCTGCGCAGGAGACTGCCCCTGGAGTGGAGTCTGCGCTCCCTTCTTGACTGAATCTAGGGCCCTTGGTCTTGTCTGTGTTCTTTTCACACATTTCTTTTTCTGTTTAATTTTTAAGTAGCTAGACATTTTTCATGGCTTACAAGTTTTGGGATTTTGTTTTTTCCTGTTTAGGTATTTAATCCATGGGCAGTTGATTTGCATATTCTAGGGTCTCATTTTACTTATTTTGGGGGACGCCTGTTTCTGTACAGCACTGGTTGTTGAAGTCTCGCTTTCCTCGCTGAGTGATGCGAGCTGTCCACTTCCACACAGGCATGTGTGTTCTGGGCTGCCGTCTCTGCTGGCTGCTTCTGTGTTACTACGAAGCCTGGAGCATGGTGGGGTGGGTGGGTCGCCCTTCCCTAGTCTTTTCTATACAGAAAGAATAACTCTTCTTACATCTTCATTCTTCCGATATGAATTGTAGAGTTAACTTGTCTAGTTCCTCAGAATTTTCATAGGGATGTTGACTGGAAATAGAGCAAATGTATAGATTCATGTGGAAATAGCAGGTACGTGTAAAACTGAGTCGTCAGCTAGAAATACATTTGATGTCTCCATTCCTTCAGGTCTCCTCCTTTCTTATGCTATTCAAGTCTGATCACTTCTCTGTGACAGTCTGGCAGGTTTTTGTTAGGCTTATTTCTTAGTACTTTGTACTAGTTTTTGTGTTGTGAAAGGGATCATTTTTAATGTGTGCCTATTCTAATTAATGCTAACAGACAGAAATTATATTTAATCCTTGTGTGTTGAATTTATGTCCCCCCAACCTTGTGTAGCTGTTAGTTTTTGTTTTAACCATGAAGAGATCATTGTCGTTTAATTAATTTGCCATGAAACGTGATGACCTCGGCCAACTTGCCCCCCCCTCCTCTCCTGCCTGTCTGTGTCTCTTCACGTGAACACAGCACAGGGATTCCAGTCTCCCCTCACCTGCGTGGTGGGAAGAAATGTCACCAAGAGGACTCAGCCCCTCCATACAGCACAAAGCAGGATGAATGAAAACATCTTTCTAACGAGTGCCATTGTGCGGTTATCTTAGGGCAGAGTCGCAGCAGAGACAGAGGTAGGCAGGTGAGGTCTTGGGATCTCTTCAGAGATCAGAATTTGCCAGAGGGGCACAGAGCCCCAACTCACCCAGAAGGGGGCTATGGCCAAGAGCAGGAGCTGGGTCTCGTAGCTAGAAGTTTTCCTTGTGTATGTATGAGAGTAAGGCACTCAAAAATCTGTTCTTCCCCTGTGCCCCCCTAGCTCCCAGGGAGAAGGGCAGGGGGCTCCTGCACCGTGAACGCTCATAATTCTCCCAAGGGTTCATTCGATTCCCAGAGCTCCCGCAGGCAGTGAGTGGGCACATCCCCTGGTGCTATCGGACCTTCTCGTCCCCCCAGCTCAGGGCTGCTTCTCTTCCTTCCCAGGAAGAGGCACTAGGGCCTGCAGGGTGTCAGACATAGTTCTCATCCACCTTGACAGGTCGGTGGGCCTCTGCCTGCAGCAGCCTGTTGATGGTGGTCGGAGTCTCATGCAGGTAGCACTTCAGGACACCCTCAAAATGGTGTGACCAGTGCTGTAGGGCTTTGGTCCCAGGCACATCCGGGTCACTGTAGGTCTTTGCCGCTGCCAGACTCAGTTTGCACTGAATATGGAGTAGGTGTCCACCACTGGCAGGGCTGAGACTCGATGCTGGACAAAGATGCCTGGAGCCACATGGACTGTAGCTGCCATGCCTAGGTGCCAGGCTGTAGCTCTTCTGGAAACTTGGACGTGATGTCTGGCTTGGGGAGCTGAGTGAGAAACAAGTTGAGGAACTCAAGGATGTGCTTGCGGGTGAGGATGGACAAGGTGTTGCCCGATTCCAGGTCAGTAACTCACACCCTGTGGATCTTGTTTCGAATTACCAAAGAGAGGATATCAGACAAGCTGGCATCAGGGGAGAGGCAGACGTGGTTCAGGAGAGTCTTCTAGGCACACTTCTTCCCGAGCCCCTGTCTCCTGTTCTTCTCGCTCAGAGATTTGTGCCAAGGCTAGATAGGGCAGCGGTGCAGGATGCTGACAGGGTCCACCGTGGTCCGCATGCCCACAAAGCGTGGCTTCTACTGTCGTTCCCAGGGGCAGCTTGGACACCGTTTGTCACCAGTGCAGCCAGGTGTCCAGTACGAGTTTGCAGCTGTGGGAGTCGGGCCGTGGCAGCACCGGGGCCCCGTGTAGGGAGTATGCATGCTGGTTGTGGTTTCTGGGGTGTCTCGAGGGTACTCATGTCCCAGGCAGGCAGCTGTCAGAAGCAGTGACGTCCTCGTCGCTAGCTGGGCAAGTTCAGTTTGTTGGCTTTAGGAATTTTGTGTGGATCAGGCCCCGCTTCATCGGTTCTTTCGTATTTACAGCATGAGTGTTATATTATTTGCTAATAATGGCAGTTCTGTGTCTCTCTGGTCTTACTGCACGGCCAGAAGCTCAGGACAAAGGGGAACAGTTCACGTCCCTTCTCGGTCCCGACCGTCACTCATTTACAACACTTACCTTATTCCTGACAGGATGCTTATCCAAAACCAGTGTTTTCTGAGTGCTTTGATTTTCTGCAAAGCAACATGATACAGGTATTCAGGAAAAAAATGGCTCCTAAAAATGTCATGAGCGTATCAGATATTTAAAACTGTGTCTCGGTTTTTTTAAAGATGTATTTTATGTATTTGAAAGACAGAGTTACAGAGAGAGGTAGAGACAGAGACAGGTCAGTGTTTGCTGAGCACCACAGGCCAGGAGCAGTGAAGACCATCCTGTCCCTGGGGGGACTTGGGATCTTGTGGGAAGGGAAGGTAAACCCCATGGTCAAGAAAAAAGCCTGCAGGTAGGAGCAGGATGGTGAGCACTGCCTGGCAGTGGTGCAGTTACTGTCCCCTGGAGGGTAGGCAGGGAAGGCTTCCTGCTAGGGTGACCTTGGAGCAGAAACCAGAGGGAGGGGACTGGAGGGTTGTGGGAAGAAGAGCCAGCCTGATGGGGCGGAACTATGGCATAGCAGGTAAAGCCACTGCCCGCAACACCAGCATTGCACATGGCGCTGGTTCATGTCCCAGCTGCTCCACTTCTGATCGGCTCCCTACTGATGGCCTGGAGAAAGCAATGGAAGATGGCCCAAGTGCTTGCGCCCCTGCCACCCACATGGGAGACCTGGAAGACGCTCAGCTCTGTCCTGCTCAGCGCTGGCCGTTGCAGCCATCTGGGGAGTGAACCAGTGAGTGGAAGATATCTCTGTCTGTAACTCTTTCAAACATAAAAATCTTCAACAACAACAAAATAACCTGCCTGAGAGAGAACAGCTGGGCAAACAGCTGTAGCAGCCAAATGCTTGACGTGTCCGTGGCCAAGGGAAAACAGCCAGTGGCTGCGCCATGAGCCTGGAGGAAGACAGATGATGGCGTCGGAGGCCACTGTTAAGACCTGAGGTTGGCCCCGGGTGGAGAGACTTCAGTGCTGCAGTTGGACCTCTTTCTTTAAAGGCTTCACCTGCTTGCCGTGTCCTAATGAGGCCGAGCGCAGGGCGCATGGGCAGGAGTCAGGAGGCTGTGAGCTTGGGGTGAGAGGAGAAGGAAGAAGATGGTGGCAGTGCACTGAAGGGGTGGACTCAGAACAGGATCTCCCAAGACTGGACACGGGTGAAAATGAAGGAGTCGAAATAGTCTGGAGTTACAGCCAAAAGGGTGGAGTCGCCACCAAGGTGAGGAAGATGATGGAGGCCTGGGTGTCGAGAGTCCGGCTTTGAGCAAGTGAAATCTAAGGTGCATTATTAGACTTCGGGGTAGCAAAGCAGGCAGGCGGTTAGCTGTTCACGACTATGGGGACAGGCCCACCTGGGGTTTATCGGAGTTCAGACAGAACAAAATGAGATGAGACTGCTTCAGGAACAGAGAAGCAATCCAAGGACTGCGCCTGACATGGGGGTCCTCGCGGTGGGGAGGGGGAAGTGACAGGTCAGAGAAAGGGCAGCTGGAAACCAATAGAATAAAGTTTTCAAGAAGAGGGAGTCGCTGGCGCTGCAGATCACTTGGCTAATCCTCCACCTGCGGCACTGGCACACTGAATTCTAGTCCCGGTCAGGGCGCCGGATTCTGTCCCGGTTGCCCCTATTCCAGGCCAGCTCTCTGCTGTGACCCGGGAGTGCAGTGGAGGATGGCCCAGGTCCTTGGGCCCTGCTCCTGCATGGGAGACCAGGAGGAAGCACCTGGCTCCTGGCTTCGGATCGCCGCAGCGTGCTGGCTGTAGCAGCCATTTGGGTGGTGAACCAACAGAAAGGAAAACCTTTCTCTCGGTCTCTCTCCTCACTAACTCTACCTGTAAAAAAAAAAAAAAAAAGGGGAGTTGGCTGTGTAAGGCTGCTGAGGTGTGGCACGGTGACGGAGGGGCAGGGTGGCCTGGTTGGAAGAACAGGAGAGGACGAGGGAGCCTAACTGGCCACATCAAGCATGGACTCCATTGATGCTGCATGGCCGCAGAGAGAGGGGAAGAATTAGGGTCAAAGGAGAGGGCTGGGGTTTTAATAACGGAACAATGCAAGCATGTCTGTGCGTTGCTGAGCTGACCTTGTTAGAGGGGAAATGCATTGTGCTGAAGTGGGAACAGGCAGGAAGCCATGTCCAAGGAGCAGCATCGTGGCCTCAGAGGGAGCAGGTGGGGGAGAGCAGAGCTGGGGCAGCGTGGGAAGAGGATGGCCCCTGCCCGAGGAGTATCAGCCACAGAGGGAAAACCACAATGCGAGGGGCCGTGCCAGGCCCCAGGAGTCGTGGGGTTTGATGTTCTTTTCAGTGTATGGGGTTGTATTTAGGGAGTGTGTGTCTAGCACACCACATCTTAGAAAATGTTGAGTTTGGCCATTTCTCCTTAAAAGTATGTTAAATTTGACGTCTTATACTGTAAAAATATATTAGGTACATTGTATAAAATTGTGATACTCCATGGCTGGCACTGTGGCATAGTGGGTCAAGCCACTGCCTGCAGCACCAGCATCCTGTATGGATGCTGGTTCAGGTCCTGGCTGCCGCACTTCCGATCCAGCTTCCTGATAACATGCCTGGGAAAGCAGCAGAAGATGGCCCCAGGTGCTTGGGTCCCTAGACCCACGTGGGAGACTGGGATGAAGCACCTGTCTCCTGGCTTTGGCCTGGCCCAGCCCTAGCCCTTGCAGCCTTTTAGGGCATGAGCCAACGGATGAAGATCTCTTCTCTCCCTGTCTCTGTAATTCTTTCAAAGAAATCAGTCTGAGAGAGAGAGAGAGAGAGAGGGGGGCACATTTTTAGAAAATGAGATGGGAACATTCCTGGTGAGCATGCAGTGGTGCGCTCTGGGTTTCCAGTGTGGATCTGTCTTTGGCCCGAGGGTGGTGATCTGGACAGTGAGCATGGCTGGAGCAGCCCTTCTGTGGCCCAGGCGTGTCTGCTATTTCTCTCTCCAGTCGGACTTTCAACCGGACACTGTCCTTATTCATCAGGTCTCATAGTCCACATACACCTGAGTTGTGGATTTTATCCAGTTTGTTGATTTTTATTTGAGAACTAGACAGTGTAGTACCTTTGTAATATGATTTTTGAAAAGATTTATTTACTTATTTAAAAGGCAGAGTTAGGGAGAGACAGATCTTCTATCTGTTGGTTCACTCCCCACATGGCTACAAGGGCCAGAGCTGGGCCAGTCCAAAGGCAGGAGCGTCATCTGGGTCTCCCAGGTGGGTGGTAGGAGCCTAAGTACTTTGGACCCATCTTCTGCTTTCAGGTGCATCAGCAGGAAGCAGGATTAGAAGTAGAGCAGCTAGGACTTGAAATGGTATTCATATGTGGTGCCAGAATCACACAAACGTTTTGTACTTTTTTTTTTTTAAGATTTACTTTATTTGAAAGATAAGAATTAGAGAGAGGCAGAGCCAGGGAGAGAGAAAGGTCTTCCATCCACTGGCTTACTCCCTCAAATAGCCACAATGGCTGGAGCTGAGCTGATCCAAAGCTAGGAGCCAGAGCATCTTCTGGGTCTCCCATGTCAGAGGAGGGGCCCAAGGACTTGGGCCATCTTCTACTGCTTTCCCAGGCTTTCAGCAGGAAGCTGGATCAGAAGTAGAACAGCGGGGACTCAAACCAATACACATATGGGATGCCAGCACTGCAGGCCAGGGGTTTAACCCACTGCACCAGCCCCCTGTACTTTTTTTAGATGTTAGATTAGTATTTTAATTTTGGAGGAATGCTTTTATAAGTGATACTTCTTTAAATGATTATTTATTTGAGGGGTCAGTATTGCAGTTTATAGGGGAAAGCCACTACCTGTGACACCAGCATTCTTCCATATGGGCCAGTGTGTATCCCAGCTGCTCTGCTTCCAATCCAGCCCCTCCAGGGAGAAGCCATGGAAGATGACTCAGGTGTTTAGGCCTGGGCCTTCTGGCACCTGGCTTCAGCCTGGCCCAGTGCTGGCTGTTGGGACCATCTGGGGAGTGCACCAGCGGATGGAAGATCTCTCTCTGTAGCTCTATCAAGAATAAATCTTCAAAAAAAAAAAAAAGATTACTTATTCGCAAGAGTGACAGAAGTACCTTTTGTCCACTGGTTCACTCCCCAAGTGGCCATAACAGCTGGGTCTAGACCAGGCCAAGCCAGGAGCTGGGAACTCACCCAGGTCTCCCACATGTGTGGCAGGGGTCTAGACCAGGCCAAGCCAGGAGCTGGGAACTCACCCAGGTCTCCCACATGTGTGGCAGGGGCCCAGGTACTTGGACCATCATTTGCTGCCTTCCCAAGAGAATTAGCAGGAATCTGGATTGGAAAGTAGTGGGGACTAGAAATAGCACTGCAATATGGGATGGCTGCATCACAATTAGAGGCTTAACCCACTGTGCCGTAACACCTGCCTCCAGTGATGTCTTTGGTTACTACATTTCCTATTTATTTCTGATTAAATGCTCTTGACTTTTCTTTGATTTTATATCTACAGACTGCTATACTTAGAGCTGAAAAAATATTTTACATTCTTAAAGGGTTTTACACATTTTTATTCACCTCTGAAATTGCACTTATTTGTAGAGTACAGTGTGATATTCCGAAGAAGTCATGCTGCACATATTGAGGAAATCCCAGTAATTAGCATCTCCTGCTTGTCGTTTATGTTGGAAGATTTCAGTGCCTCTCATCTAGTCCTTCTGTGAAATACAGAGTAGGTCACGGTGAAGTGCAGTCACTGCACTGTGCCGTAGAATGCCAGAACTTGGCTCTGTCTAACCACACCTCCACACCCGTCATCCAGCCTTCCTCTCCTCTCACTGCCCCGCTCTTCCCAGTGTCTAGTACACTTTTTAGATCTTGTGCTTTTCTCTAATTTCTGCATATACATGAGAAAGAATATGTGGTATTTGTTTTCTTCTTTAATATTTATTTGAAAGGTACACAGAGAGAGAGATACAGAGATAGAGATCTTCATCTGCTGGTTCATTCCCCAAATGGCCTCAGTAGCTGGGGTTGAGGGGCCAGCACTGTGGTGTAGTGGGTAAAGCTGCTGCCTGCAGTGCCAGCATCCCATATGGGCACCAGTTCAAGTCCCAGCTGCTCCACTTCCGATCCAGCTCTCTGCTGTGGCCTGGGAAAGCAGTGGAAGGTGGCCCAAGGGACGTAGGACTCTCCTAGCTCTTGATCAATGAAGCTCTGCCCATTGCGGCCAATTAGGGAGTAAACCAGTGGGTGGAAGACCAACTCTCTCTGCACCTCTTCTCTCTGTAACTCTGACTAAATCTAAATTTAAAAATCTGACTAAATCTAAATTTAAAAAAAGAAAAAAATAGCCAGTGTTGGGCCACGCCAAAGCCAGGAGCTTCTTCCCAGTGTCACACGTGGGTGAAGGGACCCCAAGCACTTGTGCCATCATCCATTGCCTTCCCAGGCACATTAGCAAGGAGTTGAGACTGGAAGTGGAGCAGCCAGGACTTGAACTGGTGCCCATATGGGATGCCAGCACATGCACCAGCCCCAGTATTTGTCTTTCTGTGCCTGGCTTATTTCACTCGACACATCTTCCAGGTTCATCCAACTGCAAATGACAGATTTCCCTCTTATTTATGGCCAAATAATATGACGTCGTATAAATATACCACATTTTCTTCATCCATCCATCAGAAAGCACTTAGGTTAATTCCATAACTGGGATATTCTGAATAGTGCTGCAACACACACAGTTATGTTGATTTAACTTCTTGATCTGTAAATAAGGAATTGCTTTCAACATTGTGCCACTGAGTATGGTGTTTACTGTAGATATTTTGCAGATAGTGTGGTTAAGAAAATTATTGGATGGGATGGAATTTGCAAATCTGCTTAATTCATCTGTTTTATTCTTAATTTCAGTTACTATATTTTTTAGGTCCAGACTTTTTTTTTAAGATTTATTTATTTACTTGAGAGGCAGAGAGAGAGAGAGAGAGAGAGAGAGAGAGAGAGAGAGAGGGAGAGGTCTTCCATCCACTGGTTTATCCCCAGATGGTTGCAAAGGCCGGAGATACACCAATCTGAAGCCAACAGCCAGGAGCTTCCTCCGGGGCTTCCCACATGGGTGCAGGGGCCCAAGGACCTGGGCCATTCTTCACTGCTTTCCCAGGCCATAGCAGAGAGCTGGATCAGAAGTGGAGCAGCCAGGACTCCAACTGGCGCCCATATGGGATGCCAGCACTGCAGACAGCGGCTTTACCTGTTACGCCACAGCACCAGCCCCCAGACCTTTCACTTGATACTTTGACAAATTTTGGTTCTCTGCTGAAATTCTTTATCTTCCATCTTGCTGTACATATTCATTGTTATTTTAAAGCCTTCGTCAAATAACTCTGACTCCTGTAGATCTTTTCTGTTTTTCTCTTTTTGTGTGCATTGGTCCTGTCTCCTGATGTGCCTGGTAATTTTTATTCAGCATTGGAAACCGTACATGATCGCTCCTCGGCCTTTTGGCTAAGATCAACTGTAGAAACTGTACATGGAAACTCTAAAGATAATTGGAAGCTTAGCATAATTTTCTGCTCTTTTAAGATAAATTTTGTGCTTCTTGCAAACAATTAGAATAAGACTGGATTAATTTAATTGAAATGGAATTGAGCTGATTATGAGCTGGGTCCTGGTGCCAGCTCCTCCATTTGGCTCAGCCTTAGTCCTGATGTGCATCCTTTAGGAAGTACAGCGAGAGCCCCTCATGGCTGAACTCGCTTCTCCCTCTCGTCCATCTAGACGTGTGGAGGCGCTGCTCAGCCGAATGCGCTTTCATAGATACTGCAGGTGCTGCTTCTCCCTTGGTAGCTCTGAATTCCAGTTCTTCTCTCTCTTCCTGTGAAGCTGCCTTAGGTCGTGCTCAGCCTCTCAGTCTTGTGCTGCCTGGAACTCGAGCAGTGCGTGGGGGATTACAGAACCCCAGCCCGGAGTGCCATTTCCTTCCCCACTGGGCTCTTGGCCTCTCAGAGTCTGGTTGCTTTGCTAATTTTCCTAGTAGAAGAGGCTTGTTGTTGTGACTGACATGTTACCTGGTTGTCTTTGGCGGCTTCTTGTTCTTGGTGGGAGGATTCAGGTTGTCTGGTACTAGTTAGTTTGTTGTGGCCAGAATCAGAAGTCATTGAAATTTTAAGTTTTGAATCAGTCTTGCGTTCCTGAAATAAACCCAACAGAATTCTATTACTATTTTAGTACCTTGCTGGATTTGTGACATGTAATAATTTTGCTTTTGGGGGTGAACTGGTGCCCATAGCGTCCACACTTGGGATGCCCACAACTCATACTGCAGTGCCTGCGTTCAGGTTTCAGCTTTGCTTCTGATTCCAGCTTCCTGCTAGTGAACACCCTGGGAGGCAGCAGGTGGTTTGTTCGTTTCATTAATTACTCTCCTGTCCCCTCTTTAATTGTATTGTTCCTCCATTAATGTCTTTTTTTTTTTTCTTTTGGACAGGCAGAGTAGACAGAAAGGTCTTCCCTTCCGTTGGTTCACACACACACCCCCAAATGGCTGCTATGGCCGGCACTGCACTGATCTGAAGCCAGGAGCCAGGTGCTTCTCCTGATCTCCCATTAGGGTGCAGGGCCCAAGCACTTGGGCCATCCTCCACTGCACTCCCGGGCCACAGCAGAGAGCTGGACTGGAAGAGGGGCAACCGGGACAGAATCTGGCACCCCAACTGGGACTAGAACCTGGGATGCCGGCGCTACAGGCGGAGGATTAGTCTAGTGAGCCGCGGCGCCAGCCCATTAATGTCTTTTTTAAAGATTTATTTATTTCAGGCCGGCGCCGTGGCTCAACAGGCTAATCCTCCACCTTGCGGCGCCGGCACACCGGGTTCTAGTCCCGGTTGGGGCACCGGATTCTGTCCCGGTTGCCCCTCTTCCAGGCCAGCCCTCTGCTGTGGTCCAGGAGTGCAGTGGAGGATGGCCCAAGTGCTTGGGCCCTGCACCCCATGGGAGACCAGGAAAAGCACCTGGCTCCTGGCTCCTGCCATCGGATGAGTGCGGTGCGCCGGCCGCAGCGCGCCGACCGCGGCAGCCACTGGAGGGTGAACCAACGGCAAAGGAAGACCTTTCTCTCTGTCTCTCTCTCTCACTGTCCACTCTGCCTGTCAAAAAAAAAAAAAAAAGATTTATTTATTTTACAGAGAGGTAGCAACAGAGAATTCTTCCATCTGCTGGTTCACTCCCCAAATGGCTGCAACAGCTGGAACCGCGCTGATCCGAAGCAGGAGCCAGGAACTCTGGGTCTCTCACGTAGGTGCAGGGGCTCAAGCACCTGGGCCATCCTGCACTGCCCTCCCGGGCCACAGCAGAGAGCTGGACTGGAAGAGGAGCATCCGGGACAGGACCCAGGGTGCCACAGCACTGCGCCCATCACTCTCACACTGGGTGTCCGGCTGTGGCCCTCCTTGTGCAGGCTGTGCAGCTTCCCCTGCGATTCCACTCACTGGACCAGTGAGTCATTCAAAAATGCTTGTCTTCAGAAGATATGCAGGTTTACTGTTATACCCTCACTGTTTTCTTAGAGTTTAAGTTTTATTCGGAAGGCCAAAGAGACAGATTTTCCACCCTCTAATTCACTCTCCAAATCTCTGCCGCACCCAGGACCTGGCCAGACCAAAGCCAAGAGCCAGGAATGCAATCTGGGTCTCCCACGTTGGGCACCTGCGTCCTCCCCTGTGGCCTGCCTCCGAGGGTGCACGTTAGCAGGAAGCTGGAAACAGCCAGGATTCCCAACCCAGGAACTCCAGTATAGGTGCAGGTGACCCTAGCGGCAACTCCATTGCTGTGTCTGATGCCCACTGGAACCTGATTATGTTGGTGTTGAAAAACATGAGCTGGGGGCCAGCATTGTGGCATAGCAGGTTAAACCGCGTCTGCAATGCTGGCATCTCACACGGGCGCCAGTTCCTGTCCCGGGTGCTCCTTCTAATCTGGCTCCCTGCTAATGGCCCGGCAAAAGCAGCAGCAGATGGCCCAAGTATTTCGGCGCCTGCCACTCAATGTGAGACCCAGCAGCAGTTCCTGGCTTCTGCCTGGCCCAGCACTGGCCATTGCAGCCATGAGGGGAGTGAACCAGCAGATGAAAGATCTCTTTCCCTAAGCAGCTTTCAAAAAAAAAAAAAAAAAAAAAAAAGCCTCTCCTAGAACCTTTTTAGCTGCCTTTTAAGAGCTTTGTCTTTGGTTTTGTGTAAACACGTATTTTTGGATTTTGCTTGGGGTTGACTTGGCTTCCTGAGGATTGCTGTCATCTGCCAGTTCTGGACCATTCTTAGCCACGATGTTTTTTCTGTTTTCTTCTCGAACGTCTGATGGATACACGTGCTTTCTCTTCCATGCCTCTCAGTCTCCTGACACGTGCAGGGTAGAGACTCACTGGGGTTTCCCACTGCAGACCAGGCCGGCTGGGATCCCTGCCTCTGGGCAGGGGCGCGCCTTTCATCCCTGGGTTATTCATTTTAAATACATTATTAATCAGGCAGTTTAAGCATTTGGGCGGGGGGAGTCTTCTTCAGTCCTGCTCTCCGTCCTTACTCACGGAGAATTTTCAAGTTTAATCTTTGTGCCACTTCCAGCAGAGCCTATTCCGTTTCCGTGGTGGCCGGGTTTCTCTCCTGCTCTGGGTTCATGAGTTCCCGTTTTAGCGCCTTCCCTCTTTCCTCCCCCATGTGCCGGCTTCATCTGTTCTCTGGCCGGTTCTCCAGCACTCACTCACTGCCACTGCTGCTCCTGCAGCATGTTTGCTTAGCTGCTTTGTAACTACCAGTTTCTTAACGAGGCAAAATCTTCCTCCACGAACTCCTGAAAGTGTATCGCCGTGGGGAGGGACCCACACTGCCTCCCCAGTCCCTGGGCAGCAGGAAGCCTCACGCCACGGGTGCCTGCCGGAGTTGTCCTCCCTCCTCCCTGGGCAGAGCCAGACCTCCTCAGCTTTGCGTGGTGCTGAGCCAGCTTCAGAGAAGTTCCTGCTGCAGCACATACCATTTCTAGTAAGATTTTATCCCCTCAAAGTGTTTGTCCCTTGGGCAACTCAGAAACTCGCCCCTTCTCTGACACCTGCAACCCCAACAGGCCTCCTCCTAGGACTATCACAGGACTTGACAGCCTTTTTAAGGCCTTATTTACTTATTTGAAAGAGTTGGGGAGACAGATCTTCGATTCACCAGTTCACTCCCCGTGTGGCAGCAATGGCCAAGCACTCGGCCACCTGTGGGGAGCTGGATCAGAAGTGGAGGGAGCTGACGTCCACGTGGCATGCCAGCACTGCAGCAGGCGGCCCTCCCCTTGCGCCGTGATGCCGGCTCTTTGGCAGCCTTCTTAAGAGGCTACACGTCAGGGTTTTGTCAGTCTGCAGCCCAGAGACCTACTGTGTTGGTTTTCGAGGATGTGCAGTCCTCTCAGACTGGGAGACAGCACTGCCTTCCTGCCACCATTTGAAAACTGGAGTCGCACGGAAGGATCAGCCTGTACTCACGGCTGAACACTTCCTAACTGTCGGGTTGTTTTATATCTTGCTGAAGCTCTGGAACAGTTTGAATGTATGAGACGGGAATGATCTGTTCTTTGAAGTCTTTTTAAGGTCCTTCCTCACTTGTAAAACCACCTCGGCCTGATTCCTTCAGGGAATCAGTCTTTTGGAAATACTCGATCAGATTTATGTTTTTTCTGAAAATTGTTTCCATTTCAGCTCGGGGTTCAAATCACAATGGCCTCAGGAGCCACAGATGGGGCTCAGAGTGTCGTTCACATCTCAGTGAGGGGACTCACATGTCAATGAGGGCGGGCCCTCTGCCCCCTGGAAATCACAGCTGATGCTGGGGGAGGCGGGAGGGAGGCCAGGGAGCTGTGCCCTCGCCCCTCGCCACGCCTTGCTCAGTGTCTCTGCCTTTCCTCCCCCAGTCTTAGGAAAAGTCCTGAGTGCTGTGGGCAGCGCCCAGCTACTGATGTCACAGAAATTCCAGCAGTTCCGGGGCCTCTGCGAGCAGAACTTGGTGAGTGGGCTCTTCCTCCCCCACAGCGGGGCGCTAAGCCTCTGCACCCCGGGAGAGCAGGGGCTGCTGCTTGTGACGCTGACGGCAGTGCTGACCGTCCGTGCCTGGCACAGGGCCAGCCGGGGGTCCTCTCAGAGACCGTCTGAGATGGAGCACGCACCTGTCCTGGCTGCTGGACCGCGTGGCATGGTTTAGTTGTCTCTAAGGTGACATCCAAGGTGAGGACTAAAGGAAGCCACCACCAGGCTTGGGAGGCTCCTGCCCACACCTCACCTGTTGGGGAGGCCCAGACGGGATGTCCTGTGGACACTGCTCTCCAACGAGCCAGGAGTGTGGACCTCAGGGCACGGGGGAGGGTCTGTCTCCAGGACCTGCTGGTGTCTTGGGGTGGTTGTGGAACAGAAGGGAAGGGAACAACCGGCCTGGGCTTCTCTCCGCCTCCCTGTGAGATCATGGCCGTGAGCGTCCGCTTCCCCTGCTCGGCGCACTGGCTGCCTCGTGTACAGTCGGGACCCGCGTGCCCTCCTCCCAGCAGCCCCTCAGCATTCGGGCAAGCCCTGCCTAGGAACTGGCGTCCCTCACTCCTGCAGAGACCGACCCAGACGGGGGCACCACGCTTGGGGTGGGGGACAGGACAGGCCCCACTGATCGCCGTGTGCTCCACAGAACCCTGACGCCAACCCACGCCCAACAGCCCAGGACCTGGCAGGGTTCTGGGACCTGCTGCAGCTGTCCATCGAGGACATCAGCATGAAGTTTGACGAGCTCTACCACCTCAAGGCCAACAGCTGGCAGCTGGTGGAGACCCCCGAGAAGAGGAAGGTGAGCATGGAGCAGTGCGGAGGGGAAGTCCAGGGACAAATTCCTGGTCGGCAGTAACGCTGCCCACATCGGTCAGTGCTGCTTGGCTCCCTTCTCCGTGTGTCGTCTCTGAGCTGGGGCTCACGTCCATCACTGCGTGGGGTCCATGCTTGGCGCTCGTCTGGCACGTTGCTCGCTCCGTGTAGCTGAGGCTGCCCCCAGAAGCATGCTGGCCCGCCCTGCATGTCCAGGAGAGGGGATTCCTGAGAGACCCCTGCCCACAGCCCTGCCCGGTAGAGCTCTGGAGGCAGCAAGTGGCCCTCCTCCTGGGGCCTGCACTCCCAGTTCTGCCCGCAAGCCAGGGGAGCCCAGTGCCTCCCGTCGAGTTCTGACACACACACCCCCCCCCGGGGTAGCAGGTGAAATGTGAGCTTGGACTTGGGTCCAGTGAGGCAGGATCGTTCCTGCCTGCATCCCAGACTCCCAGTGGCTCAAAGCAGGGTGGGGACAGGCGATGTGTCCATTTGCTAGAACACTCTAGACTCTTCGGCTTGCTTTTCGCTCCTGTGCCTTGTGCTTTTCCCACCATCATTGCTTCTTGTGGCTTCTTGACTCCAGATGTGTATCGCGTGTGCCCAGTGCCGGGAGGGAGGCCAGCATGGGGGACTGGCCTCCGGCACATAGTGGGGTTAGCGCCACATAAAAGGTGGCACCTTTATTTTATTTCTGTTCCCTCCTCACTGTCTCACTAAAGGAAGAGAAGAAACCACCCCCTCCAGTCCCAAAGAAGCCGGCCAAGTCCCGGCCGGCAGTGAGCCGTGACAAGGCCTCCGACGCAGGGGACAAGCAGCGTCAGGAGGCCCGCAAGAGACTGCTGGCGGCCAAGCGGGCGGCGTCTGTGCGGCAGAACTCGGCCACGGAGAGCGCAGACAGCATCGAGATCTACGTCCCCGAGGCCCAGACCCGGCTCTGAGACTGTGGAGAGGGAGGGGGACGGTTTCAGACCATTAAACACACACACACACACACACTACATGCGTGGGACACTTTTCTCAGCCTTTACGATGGCTGTGTTCTCTAGAGACCCTGAGCCAACTTTGAAATTGACGCATCCAAGGGCTCACAATTTGGCTTTCTCGGGTCCCTCCCAGCTTTAGTTATGAAGACTTCACACACAAAACATCAACAGAAACCCCAAAACTAAAAAACTCGTTTCCTCTTGCTGGCCGAGGCGGGCTAGATCAACAGACTGCGGCAGCCCCCGCCCGGCCTCAGCGTGCGGCTCTCGCCTGGCTGCCGACCCAGGACTCTGACCGACCAGCTCCTTACAGGACGACCATGCCTGGGGCAGCCTGGGGCGCCTGCCACGCCCCCTCCTGGCTCCCCCGCGCCGACCTTGGATTTCGTTTCATTCTTACCTTTTTCTTTTCCCTTCAGAGCTCACACAGGGGTCACCTCGTGGCTAGCAGCTTTGTGCACTCAGCCCTCGTGGTGGCTGAGGGCCCAGAGGACAGAGATGGACACGCATCCCTCCCCTACCACGCACGCACACACGCACACAGACGGAGCTGCCCCCACCTCTGAGCACACGAGGAAGGCTTCGGTCCCTGGGGGCGGAAACGAGAGGACCTGCGCTGTCACTCCAGGCTCTGGCCTTTGTCTTCTCTCCAGCCCTTCTTCCTTCAGCAAGAGGAAATGGAGGACTCAGAGTGGCGGCCCGTGTTCCAGGGGCTGCCTGTCCTGGGCCGCGCCGTGTCTGTACGTATGTGTACATATGCACATAGACCCTCGAGTGTATATTAACAGACGCCCATCTGCCCACCCATGCCCACCAGCGCCGCCGCCGCCACCGGCTCTCGGGGCACCTGGCAGGAGGCGGGGGTGTGAATAGCATATATTTTTACATGTACTATATCTAGGTGTGTGTACAAGTGTGTGTAAAAATATATACTTTGTGTGTAAGCAGCCTTTTTTTTTGGTCTCCCGCCCTGCCCCTACCGCGGGCCTGTCTGCCCAGCCTCTGATTTTCTGTTCTGTTCTTTCTACCCGATCACCCCTCTCTCTCCTGCCCTCCGTCCCCACTCCTAGGGTGTCTTGAGCCCTGAGCTGCAAAGGCCCGGGCCTGCGGGGCGGGGTGGGGAGGGCAAGGCCAGGGCCAAGCCCAGCAGTGAGCTCAGCACACGAGGGGCTGCTCTACACTGTGTATACGACTCAGCGGCATGGGAGACGTCCTCGTGTCCAGTGCAGGGGGAGCCCAGGGCCTGCTCTGGGCCCCATTCCAGCTTGGCCGCCATGTGTGACCTTGGGCAAGTCACTCGACCTCTGTGTGCCTCAACTTCCTCCTCTGTAACATGGGGACAGTCCCAGCCCCTCCCTACCTCACAGGCATGTTGTGAGAATAAATGAGGTAACGTGTACCAAGGGCTCATGGTCTTATTGGTGGGATGAGCAAGGTGGGAGTAGCTGCCCCCCGCAAACCAAGCCAGAGCCCCCCCGGGAGCGCACACTGCAGTCCTGTCCCCTCACCTGGGAAATGGCCTGTCCTGTCCCAAACGGATGCTTCAGACACAGCTGCTCGCCCGGAGCCGGGTGGGACACTTGCTTTCCTCCTCCCCCAGCAGCTGCCCCCGCCCTGGTAGCTGGGGGCACTCAGCAAATACACTCACTGAGCACCCACCTGCCACCAGCGCCGGCTTCCAGGGAGGCTGGGTGGGGGACACGCACAGACGAGTTCAAGTCCACGACAGGAGGCAGCAGCAGGAGGGAGGCCCTAGGAACCCAGGATGGGCAAGAACATTCTGGTCAAGGTTGGAGGAGGACTGAGGGGATTAACCCACTGTGGGAGGGGCAGTGGCATGGAGAGCGAGATGCTGGGGACACTTCATGCCAGGCAGAGGGGCCTGGAGGTACCAGCTCCAGAAACAAACCTTTCAGAATCCTTGGGGCCTGGCTGTGGAGCCAGAGAGCAGGTCTCCTCCCTTGGCCCAACGCAGCCAAGATGCCAAGGGACACAGCTCCAACCCCCCCAGGGGCTTTGTTCAAGCTGCCCAGCCCTCCCCCAGCTGGGCCCCTTGGGCATCCTCCCAACTGTGGGCAGTCCCTGGAGCCCAGTACTTACTGTTGCTGAGTCCGGGGCCCCCAGGGGCTCTCATTTACTCCTGTGTCAATGCCTTCCTGGACCGACCCCTGCTCTGAGTTCCAGCCGGGGGGCACTGGAAGGGTAAGGAAGGGGGGTCCGGGTTGCAGTGGGCCAGGTCCGCATCTCTGCCTCCAGCAGCGAGCCCCGCACTCAGAGGTGTGCGTGAGTGCCAGGGAGGAAGCCACGCGGCCCAGCTCTACGTGCAGTGGCCCGGGGACCTGGGAGTGGGCCCTCAGCCTTCCAGAGCCTCAGTGTGTGTGCCGCGGCAGGGAGGGCGTCAGCTCAGGGTCCTGGGGAAGGAAGGGTCCTGCTCCGTGCGACAAGCACCACATCAGGGCAGTGTCGCGGGCCCCCAGCACAGCAGCAGACAGAACCCCACGCTGAAGGATCAGTGCTGAGCTCCTGCCCCAGAAGCGGCAGCCAGCACTGCTGCCACGTCTACACCATCCCTCCTGGAGGTGTGGACAGGTCCCCGAACCACAGGACGGGGTGGCAGCTGCCAGGATAGTCCACCCCAGCGGGCAGCACGCAGCTCCCAACACAAGGACATTCCCACACGACACCATCACTGCCCTCACGTTTAACAAGGGGTAAAGGTGCCACCCCACTACCCACATGGCAGACCTGGAAGGAGCTCCTGGCTTCAGCCTGGCCCAGCCCCGGCCACTGCAGCCATCTGGGGAGTGAACCAGCGGATGAAGAAGATCTCTCTTTCAAATAAAGAACTCTCTAAAAAAAAAAAAAAAAAAAAAAAGGCATGTCCCGGGCAGAAACCTTTTCCCTGGGAAGGTGCCAGGAGCCCACCTGTTACCTACAGGTCACTCCAGGGGCCCTAGTCCACCCAAGACACAAACCAGGCTGACACAGCCCTGGCACCACATCCGTAACCTCTCCATCAAAACCAGTTTCCCACCCTTCGTGGTTTTGCTGCTGCGGACGTCCCCGAAGTGTCCAAGCACCTTGCAGCACGCTGCGTGACCTGGACTCGCCCATTTCATCTCGACCCAGCAGAAGCCTTGACCAGCGCACGACTTCGATGGTGCCCATCTCTCCACGCCCTGCTGTCAGGACGGCATTTGTCACTTCCGGGGGCAGGGACGGCGGCAGCTTCCCAAAGATGAGTCCCCAAGGGAACGAGAGGACCCAGGACAGAGGTGGGGAGGAGGCACCCTCCCCGAGGCTGCAGGGCCGGGCAGCAGGAGGCTGGGAAGCCTGCACCGGGCCACAGGGCAGGGGGCAGGAAGCCCAGGTTTCCCTTCCAGGACCCCCGAGCTCCCAGACTCCGGCCTGCAGAGAGCATAGACAGCCGCCGAGTCAGCGCCAGGTGCAGCCCTGGGCCCAGGACAAAGCCACTGCAGCCCTCGGTGGAGCCGTGCTGCTGAGCCAGACAGCGGAGAGGCTCCCCAGCAGCAGCAGTAGTTCAGAAGGCAACTTGGAGGGAAGCTGTCTGCTGGCCGTCCCACTCTGCGGCTGCCCTGCCAAACCAGCACAGCCCGCAACGCTCCCACGATGCCAGCTGAGTGACAGCACCTCGGGCCCGAACCCACACGCCTGCCCAGCTGCCCCTCCTCCAGCCCGCTGCTGCGCCCCACTCCTTGGCCGCCTTGGGCCTCGCCCGGGGCGCCGGCTCTGCCACCAGGGCAGGTGGTGTGTGACCTTCCCCGAGCTCGCGGAGGAAGCCCCTCCAGGCCCTCGGCCCAGCCCGGGCAGTGCTGACGCCCACTGCACACCCGGAGTCCTTCTTGTGTTGTACACTTGACGATGCCTGTGTGTGCGTGACTGAGCCGTGTGAACGGCTGCCTGCCTGAGGGCAGTAAGCGAGTGCTGTGCACACAGTAGGGCCTCAAGAACCAGCTCCTAGGCCGGCCGGGGCGGGGTTCTGCAGAGGTGACCTGGGCTTTGAGGGGTGAACAGGAGTCCTCTCGGGTGTGGCAGCCAGGGTGCAGCGAGCGCCATGCCACAGCTGCCTTCACCAGGGCAGGACCAGTCCCCGCCTCCACGGAGCCCCGGCTCCAGGGTCCGTCTCCAGGACACGTCAGCAGGGCGACTCCCGGGTGCCCCGGGGCTCCAACCTTCCAGGGCCCGGCCGCTCCTGCACCTCAATCTACCACCTGCGTCTCCCTGAACGCTGCCCTCTCACCCCACTCCTCCGCGTGGACGCCAACAAGCGACTTCCAGTCCCACAGTTCCACCGGCTGGGCAGAGCGCAGTCAGACGGCAGCAGCAGCTGTTGCGGGAGGGGCCGGGCCGTCCGAGGAGAGGCGGCCTCCATGCCGCACGCCTCAGCTTCTCGTTAATCAGCATGACGGGGGCCCTTCCAAAGGCTTGTGGGAAATGGAGTTGAAAGTTGTACATTAAAATCGTGAAGTCCATGCGTGGTTTTCCATGAACTCTCTGAAGCCCTCTTGTACACAGGGGGAAAGCAGGTACTTTCTGTCGGCTGATGCTGGCCAGTGTCCATCACCTCACCCGGTGGAGGATGAACAAGGTCACACAGCTGACGGCACAGATGGACGGAGACGAACACAGGTCACACACATGACGGCACATGTGGGTAGAGACGAACACAGGTCCCACGGCTGACAGCAGGGTGGACGGCAGGCAGCACAGCACGGCTGCGCGCACAGGTGACCTGGAGCACCAGGTGGCGCCCCCGCCGCATGAGAAACACGAACCGCGAGGGACGAAGAAGAGCTAAGGAACAGTCCCAACTTGACAGAGACCATCGGCGTCCTGTGCACGTGGACCAGGCGTTCGACAAAAGCCAAGACCCTTTCAGGATCCAAACACTCAGCCGAGCGGGAGGAGGGGGAACTTCCTTAGGCTACACAGGCGCCCACAGCAACGCCCACAGGCAACGCCCCCGCCAAGGTCAGGAGCCACATGGCGTGTCCTCCTCTCCTCTGCCGTGGAGCCCCGTGCCACAGGTTCCAGCCCGGGCAGTGAGGCGAGTTCATTAAAGCCAAACATCAAAACATGACAAACGGACACTAGCAAATCCATGGCATCCAGGTTGGAAGGTAGGAAGCAAACGCATCTCTACCTGGAGATAATACGACGACGCGACTTTCACGTGGAAACCTGGGCCGTGTGCACAAGGACTGCTGGAGTAAAGGAGTGACTTTGATTAGGATGCTGGTTACAACCCCGATGCGTGAACATCCACTGAATGTCTGTACACCACTACGATATAATAAAAAAAAAAATCAACGTTTGCTCTTGGTGCCTGTTCCTGGCACACAACTCCTAAAACTCTCAGGATTTCTCGAGTGACCAGCGTCTCTTGCATGCTCAGGACGGCACTGGTGGCTGGGGGGCCCTCGAGGGCTGCAGAATGGGGCTCGGGAGGGGTGGAGCCTTCATGCCTCTGCCCCACTCTCCAGGAAACAGGGAGCCGAACGTGGAGCCAGTGCCCACGGCTGAGGGCTTCGTGGGTCAGAGCCGCATCTCAAGGCCGCCCCGGGGCTTCCTCAGCCTCCCCACTCTCGCTGCGCCTCTCTGCCCGTTGGCTGTGCTAAGTTCCTTCCTTCCTGATGAACCGAAATAGGAGAAGCTATTTTCCTGAGTTCTGTGAGCATCTAACAGATTAACTCTGCAGAGGGCTGGAGGAATGCATGACTTGTAGCCAAGCTGGACAGAAGTGTGGGTCACCTGGCGACCTCATACTTGCAGCTGGAGCGAGGCAGTCCTGGAGGCCGGGGGCCCTAAATCCGGAGCTAACCCCAGTGTGACCGGAATTAAACTGCAGGATACCCAGCTGGCGGAGGGAGCTGAAGAATGCACGTCTGGGTTCAGAACTCTGGAGTGGGAACGTTCAACTACCCGTGAACACTGACAATGAAACGAGAAACAATTCCACGTGCAACGGCACCAAAGCACAAATAAGCAAGATGTGGCCTGTGCACAACAGACCTAAAGCTGAGGGAAACGCGGACATATGCTACTGAGCTCGAGCAGATTTGCACACTGAAAACCACACCATCACAGCACTGTAGAACAATCTGGAAGTTCCCTAAAGGGTTAAACTCAGCCCCCAGCACCTGCAGCTGGGAAAATGGAACCGGCATCTACACAGAAGCCCGTGCGCCGATGCCCACGGCAGCATTCCACCTACCTGAGAAGCGGGGCTAATCCAAACGTCCACTAACGTGGATCACAACCAAGAAAAACGGTCTCCCCTACTCCGCAGCGAGAGGAATGAAGTGATGCGTGTTACGACACGGGAGAACCCCGGCAACACTCGCTGAGCGAGAGAAGCCACATACAAAAGGTTCCGTGTCGGACGATTCCACCTGGATGGAATTCCCAGCGTGAACAAACAGATGAGTCAGAAAGTGGACCTGGGGGCCGGTGCTGTGGCTCACTAGGCTAATCCTCCGCCTGTGGCACTGGCACCCCGGGTTCTAGTCCCGGTTGCCCCTCTTCCAGTCCAGCTCTCTGCTGTGGCCCAGGAAGGCAGTGGAGGATGGCCCAGGTCCTTGGGCCCTGCACCTGCATGGGAGACCCAGAGGAGGCTCCGGATTGGCACAGCTCCAGCCGTTGTGGCCATTTAGGGAGTGAACCAGTAGATGGAAGATGGATCTCTCCCTGTCCCTCTAAATCTGCCTTTCACATAAGTATGTTTTTTTTTTTTTTTTTTTTTTTTTTTTTGCAGGCAGAGTGGACAGTGAGAGAGAGAGACAGAGAGAAAGGTCTTCCTTTTGCCGTTGGTTCACCCTCCAATGGCCGCCGCGGTCGGCGCGCTGCGGCCGGTGCACCGCGCTCCTCCGATGGCAGGAGCCAGGTGCTAGGTGCTTTTCCTGGTCTCCCCATGGGGTGCAGGGCCCAAGCACCTGGGCCATCCTCCACTGCACTCCTGGGCCACAGCAGAGAGCTGGCCTGGAAGAGGGGCAACCGGGATAGAATCGGTGCCCCGACCGGGACTAGAACCCGGTGTGCCGGCGCCGCAAGGCGGAGGATTAGCCTGTTGAGCCACGGCGCCGGCTTATAAGTATGTTTTAAAAAGGAATGCTTTTGGGGCCGGTGCCATGGCTCACTAGGTTAATCCTCTGCCTGTGGTACAGGCATCCCATATGGGTACCGGGTTCTAGTCCAGTTGCTCCTCTTCCAGTCCAGCTCTCTGCTGTGTCCTGGGAGTGCAGTGGAGGATGGCCCAAGTGGTTGGGCACCTGTACCGCATGGGAGACCGGGAGGAAGCACCTGGCTCCTGGCTTCAGATCAGCGCAGTGCCAGCCACAGCGGCCATTTGGGGGGTGAACCAACAGAAGGAAGACCTTTCTCTCTTTCTCTCACTGTCTCTGTCAAATAGATTTTTAAAAATGTATGCTTTTATATGTAAATTATATCAATGTAAGTTTTTCTTTAAAAACCTCAGAAACCCATAGAATGGGAAAAATTACAAATGATACATCTGGACGCCAGCACTGTGGCGTAGTGGGTAAAGCCCTGGTCGCAGTGGCGGCATCCCATATGGACGCTGGCTCGAGTCCCGGCTGCTCCACTTCCAATCCTGCTCTCTGCTGTGGCCTGGGAAAGCAGTCAAAGATGGCTCAAGTCCTTGGGCACCTGCACCCATGTGGGAGACCTCAAAGAAGCTCCTGGCTTTGGATCAGCTCAGTTCTGGCCATTGCAGTCATTCAGGGAATGAACCAGTGGGAGACTTTTCTTTCTCTCTCTCTCTCTGGCTCTTCCTCTCTGTAACTTTGTCCTTCAAATAAGTAATCTTTGAAAAAATAAAAGGCACAGAGCCAGTGTTGTGGTGTAGTGGGTAAAGCCACTGCCTGTGACACTGGCATCCCATGCAGATGCCAGTTCATGTCCCAGCTACTCCACTTCCAATCCAGCTCCCTGCTGATGGCCTGGGAAAAGACGACGGTCCAGGTATTTGGGCCCCTGCACCCACGCGGGAGACCAGGATGAAGCTCCCAGCTTCCGGCTTCAGCGGGCCCAGTGCTGGCTCTTTGTTGTGGCCATCTGGGGAGTGAACCAGAGGATGGAACACCTTCTCTTTGTCTCTCTCTCCAACTCTTCAAATAAATAAATAAATTGTAAAACAAATGAGCATGAAGGAGAGGAACTGAAATTCTCGTGCCCTGGACAGGAATGAAGGAGAACGGTGCAGCCGCGCCGGGAGAGCTGCTGATGCCCCTCAAAGGATAAAGAGCACGTGACCCAGCCACCCGCTTCTGGGCTGCTCCCCACAGAACTGAAGGCGGCCTGTAGGGATAACTGCACAGTTACTCAGAGGAGCCAAGGAGTGGGAGAGCCTAGATGTCTGTCCTCTCAGGGATGGACGCAGACAGGATCCGTGGCCACTGAACACAGCAGAATGCTACTCGGCCTTAAAACTGAAGGGACCTTGGCCCATGCATGGATGAACCCTGAGGACATCATGTGGGGTGATAAGCCAGCCACAGGACAAATACTGGATGATTCCTCGCGCATGAGATTTCAAAAAGCTCATGGAAAAATTAAAAGACCACCTTATTTTTGTACACACACACAAAATTGAAATATCTGCATGTTTTCTTCTTTTTTAAAAAATTGTTTACTTATTTTGAAGGCAGAGTTACAAAGAGAGAGGCCTTCCATGCACTGGAATACTTCCATACTCCCAATATGGCTGCCAGGGTTAGGGCTGGGCCAGGCCGAAGCCAGGAGCTCCATCAGTCTCCCACGCGGCCACAGGGGCCCAAGCACCCGGGCTGTGCTCTGCTGCTTCCCCAGGCCCAGCAGCACAGAGCGGGATCGGAAGTGGAGCAGCCAGGACTGGAACCCAGGCCCAAACGGGATGCTGGCATTGTAGGCAGCGGCTTAACCTGCTGCGTTTTCTTAATACACATTTTCCATGAATTTCTCTGAGACCTCACACACAGCCTGTGGAGTAATCAAAACCAGCGAGAGCGAGTCAGCGAGCAGAGTGGGGGTAGCGAGGCAGGCGCCAGGGGACACCGGGAGTTTCTGCCGTGAAAGGGGGGTGCACAGCGCTGAAGCTCCTCCCCAGGCCAGCAGGTAGCCTGGGCTGGATCCCGGGCCAGAACAGTTCCGACCAACCGCATTCCGTGAACAACGGGCCTCGCAGACACCTGACAATCTCCTTTTTAGGACGAAACTCACTGAGACGATCAGGGCGTCTCTGGCTGCAGACGACAGGCGGGTCTGCATGACTCCTGCCACTTCATTCTAAGTCTGAAATTTCAAACTAAAAAGACTTACAAACTAACATGTCCCAAACAATTTCTGATCTTGCCCCAAACCCACTCCACCCGTGGCCGCCCCCACCCAGCCTCGTCTCCCTCTGGCTCCGGAGACCCCCGGCGCGGCACAGCCCCGCCACTGTCCCCCTGCTCCAGGCCCCTCCTGGCCTGCCTGCCCGCGCTCCGGGAGGTCATCTCGGGCCGCCAGCTCCCCTCCCCCCTGCCGAAGGCGCTTTGCTGAAGCCGCTAGGTCAAGGCATTTCCCGCCACAACCACCACAGCCCCCAGAGCAGGGTCTCTGGGTCCCCGCCCCGACACTGCAGGACCCGCAGGAGGACGCCGCCCTCCCCAGGGCAGCTTGGCCTCCGGGGGGAGCTAGAGCTTGGGTCAGACGGGAGGGTCCTGGATGCGCTGCCAGCCTCGCTGCAGAGCAAGGAGCCACCCGAGCGCGCCTTCTCCCCCGCCGCCTCCTCTGCCCCAGCACCACCCCTCCGAGCAACTGGAACCGCGGATGACAAGGACCCGCGGGGAAGTTGGGGTCCAGGCACACCTCCGCCCGTCCAGTCTATGGGTCCAGGCCAAATAAGGCCGGGCAGCCCGCCGAGGCCCCGCCCCCGCCGTGCGCATTCTTCTGCCTTGTAAGGCCCGGCCGCCAGGCCCCGCCCCAGCCCCGCCCCCGGACAGAGCCAGAGCCGGACCCGGACCCAGCCGCCAGGCCAGCTCCCCCGCGCTCCGGCTCTGCGCACCCTGCAGCACCTTCTCCGCACCAGGTGGGAGCCCGCCCAGGGCCGGGGCCAGGGTGTCTAGAGCAGATGGTCTAGACGGTCCAGGCAGGAGATGGAGGGTCTGGGGTCCCCGGGTGGCAAAAAGGGGTTCGAGCCTGTTGGGCAATGGGGGGCTGTTCAGGGTTCTGGGACCCTGTCGTCCAGGCTGTGCCCCCTGTAAAGGTATTAGAGATGGC
This sequence comes from Sylvilagus floridanus, assembly GCA_949820135.1. Lineage (NCBI taxonomy): Eukaryota > Metazoa > Chordata > Mammalia > Lagomorpha > Leporidae > Sylvilagus > Sylvilagus floridanus. The sequence continues at coordinate 108,829,225 of OX463231.1, forward strand.
CTCGGGGGGCACGGGTGCCAGGGGCCTGGGAGGGAGCATGGATGAAGAAACAGCCCAGCCAGGCTGCACACTCCTCCTCCACCAGTGGGTCCACACCCTGGGGCAGGAGCAGGAGTGGAGACCAGGGACCCTCCCACAGCCAGGGCCCACAGCCCCCCTCTCTGCGCCACCCCTGCGCAGCTGTGCCTACAGCCAGGTAACGTTTGCTGAGACCCCTGCAGGACTCACTCCGAGGGGGCTGGGCAAGGACTCAAGGCTTGGAGAACTTGGGAAGAACTGGGAACTCAGCCTTGAACCAGAGCTGCTGGCGCTGCCCAGCCTCGGGACTGCTCATTGGGGCCAGGCCTGGTGTGGTGGGAGTTCAGACACCATAGGAGAGAGGTGCCATCTGGTCACAGACAGGCTCAGGACTGGCTGGGTCTGACCCTGGGGTCACGGACTTCCCCCCTGGAGGGACAGATGGTGGCTCCAGGGCTGATGGCCCTGTTATCCCTGACCCCGTCTCTAGAACAAGCCTGGTCACACACAGTCCTCGGGCCCGCAGCCACCACAGCTCCGAGGCCAACCTCTCAGGAGGTGGTTTTCCTTTGTTCAGGCCTTGGGAACACCAGGGGCCAAGACTGCGCCCATTCAGCCAAACCCGGCCCCCACCCCGTCGCAGATACGCCTCTTCCATTCTTGGGCCTGTTTTGCTACCACGCGGTGGGGCGGCCCTAGGGACCTGCTGAGGCTGGCCAGGAGCCCAGCCCGGGGTTAAGATCTCGCAGACCCAGGATGACTGGAGGAGAGTTGGGGGTGAAGGCCTGGAATCAGCTCAAGGAGGGCTCACAGCCACACAGGCAGAGGCCTCCTGTGGGCTGGACCGCGGGGTTGAGGGCAGAGCAAAGAAGGGGCAGCGGTCCTGGGGCCTCGCAGGCCCCAAGTCTTGGTTTCCCCACCTGCATGACGGAGGCAGCAGAAACCACACTGCGGGCTGAGTGGAGCAGACTGGAGGGTGCAGGCGCCCCCGTGGCAAGGAGAGACCTGTGGGAGCCCACTGTCAGGACGCACCTGCGGGCATGTCCCAGAGCTGGGCTGCAGAACAGGCCCGGGAGCAAAGCGGCTGGGGACCAGCCGGAGGCCAGGGTGGCTCAATCACAGGTCACAGGAGGCCGGGGTGTGGCCACCAGTCAGAGAGGGTCAGGGTTCCCAGAGCCCCGAGGGTGACACCGAGGGGGCCCAGACTTGCTCTAGGGGAAGGCAAGACCCTTCAAGAGTGTCAAAATGACAGGTGCAGGGCTGGGCCTGGATGGGATGAGAACTGGCTGGGGGCTAAGGGGTTAAGGGGCCAGGTCTGCACAAGGCAACAAGCAGCTGGGGTTTCCAGCGTGCGGGCCCTGGGGAGCTCTGGGATCAATCTGCCACCCACCTGCGGCTGGTCAGGCCCAGGGATGGAGCAGGCTGTAGAGGCGGACACGGAATGTCAGGAACGCAGGGCTGCTGATCCAGCCACTTCCCACGGGGCCAGGGGAGCCTGGAAGGCTGCCCAGGCCAGGCGGGGCCCCAGCTGCCTCCCACGTGTCAGCCCACCTCAGCACTGGACCGAGATGCACAGTGCAAACACTGTCAGGGCTTCAAGAAGATAAAGCCCCTTCATGGCTGGCACCGAGCCCAATCCAAAGTTTGTTACCCAGTCACAGCCAAAATAGCTTACTCCGCACCAGGCACATCTATGAAGCCCTCCTGCTGGGCGCTCCTCATGTCCCACTCCCAGATCCGGAGTCGGGCTCAGAACGGGGAGGCGGTTCAGGGTCCACAGGGCCTGTGCTGGCCTGCTCCCACAAAGGGCTGCCTGGCAGGAGCCCGGAGCGGAAATGCACTCTGTGGGAGGCAGGAAGGTTCCCTATCCTGGCCCCCTTCTTGCAGGGAAGCCCCACCCACCTGAAGCCAAGATGTCCAGCAAGCGGGCCAAGGCCAAGACCACGAAGAAGCGGCCACAGCGGGCCACGTCCAATGTCTTCGCCATGTTTGACCAGTCCCAGATCCAGGAGTTCAAAGAGGCCTTCAACATGATCGACCAGAACCGCGACGGCTTCATTGACAAGGAGGACCTGCACGACATGCTGGCCTCGCTGGGTACGCAGGGCTAGGCCTGGGTGGGCCAGGGACCTCAGCACGTGGAGAGCACAGGTCCCACCCCGAGGGGGTGGCTGCGGTTGCCGTGTCCATTTCACAGACAGGGAGACTGAGGTACCATGCAGGGCTGGAACCTTTGGAGACAGACCCAAGTGGGAGTGGCTAGTGCAGATCTGTGCAGCATTTCAGTCTTAGAAAGGGCTCAGCCACCAAGGGACAGCTTGGGGAAACTGAGGCCCAGGGGAGGAAGTCACCCCCACCACAGTGACTTCCCCCAGCACGTTAGCTCAGGAATCACGTTCAGTTCACGGAGGCCGAGGCAAGGCCCTGGCCACAGACAACCAGACAGCACCCTCAGCCCCAGCTCCTGGCACAGCCCTGGCTGGGGGAGGCAGCCATGGGCCCATCACAGCACTGCCCCGTGCCCATTTCCCTCCTGCTTAATGGGTTGGGGCCCTCATGTCCCCACAAGGCGTCTGGTAGGGCCAGGGCAACCCTGAGTGGAGGGCTGCCATGGACCACCGGCCTCTCCCTCGGGCCCAGCTTCTCCCAGCTGCAGCCCACGCTCACAGAAGATTCCTCCCCCGCGGCCCGGGCAGTGGACTCCAGGGCTCCCACACAGTGACTGCCCCAGGTGCCGTGCTGGGACCCGAATGGCACAGCCCCTCCTCACGGGTGAGGGGTTGAGGCTCAGAATAGACAAGGACCTGAAGACTCGCTCCCTTTTGCAAGGCAGTGCCCTGCCCACGGAGCCCTGGACCACAGGAAAACTGTTGTAGCTCAAGTCGGGGTCTGCAGACCTATCACACCTATCACGGCTTTAGTGAGAAATGTCACACCCAGGTCAGAAGAGACAAGAACACAGAGGAAATACTAATAAGCCCTGCAGCTGCCATCCTAAACCTCAGAGCGGTCCTCTTGGATAGGTGTGCTATTCACTTCTATTTTTTTTTTTTTTTTTGACAGAGTGGACAGTGAGAGAGAGACAGAGACAGAGAGAAAGGTCTTCCTTTTGCCGTTGATTCCCCACCCAAATGGCCGCCGTGGCCGGCACACCGCGCTAATCTGATGGCAGGAGCCAGGTGCTTCTCCTGGTCTCCCATGGGGTGCAGGGCCCAAGCACCTGGGCCATCCTCCACTGCACTCCTGGGCCACAGCAGAGAGCTGGCCTGGAAGAGGGGCAACCGGGACAGAATCCGGCACTGCGACCGGGACTAGAACCCGGTGTGCTGGCGCCGCAAGGCGGAGGATTAGCCTATTGAGCCTCAGCACCCGGCCTTTCACTTCTACTTTACCAACGAGGAAATGGGCTCAGAGAGGTTGAGTGATCGGCCTGAAGTCACACAGTGACTAAATGGCAGAGCCGTGAACCCAGAAATGGATTCCCGAGTCCAAGGGTTGGGCCAGCCACTGTGACGGAGCACGCAGCCCGTATGGTGTTTGTCTTCACAGTTCTCAGGATAAGGGAAGCTGAGGCATGTTGGTGGGATTCAAACCCCAGCCTGCAAGATGTAAAAGGGCAGCGATTCAACTGCTTCTGGGAACATGCCTCACACGTGGGGCCGGGCTGCCTGGCTCTGAGTGCCGGCTGTGAGCCTCAGGCAGGGCTCAGCACGCCGGCCTCACGGGGTGGTCAAAGTCAAACACAGAGAGGCAGGTGCATGGAGACACAGCAGCAGGCCTGGGCAGTCGCTGCGACCCCCCCCCCCTTCAGAGGGCACTGCCCGTCTCTGCCACCCCGACCAGAGGACTGTGTGTGCTGGGTGCACAGGGAGGGCGAGGGGGTGGAGAGGCAGGGACAGCAGCATAAAGGCCACACTTACCCCAGGGAAAAACCCCACGGACGAATACCTGGAGGGCATGATGAGCGAGGCGCCGGGGCCCATCAACTTCACCATGTTCCTCACCATGTTCGGGGAGAAGCTCAACGGCACCGACCCCGAGGACGTCATCCGCAACGCCTTCGCGTGCTTTGACGAGGAGGCCTCAGGTCAGCACGGCGGGGCGGGGCCGGGCATCCCTGGGCCTGGGCGTGCGCAAGGCGCAAGGCCCTGCCCCACCTTCTGTTGCCAGAACACCACGAGCCCCACCAGGCTTCCTGCTCTGTCCCCCCAAATGCCAGTCCCAGGCGGCCCATGTCCACCAAGGCTCCCTACCCCTGACTGCTCCTGGTCTGCCATCAGGGCGCGGAATCCAGCCCACGCTCGGGTCTTCCCAAAGCCTGTCCCCCAGCCAGTTTCCCTGGGGATGCACACAGCGATGGCGGGAGCCCTGACATCTCGCAGGGCCCTAGGTGGCCACCCACCTGACTTCCTCCAGGCTGGCAGACTTCCTTCTCCACCTGCCAGATCAAGCAGGTGCAGGGACTCAAGCACCTTGCCCAAGGCCCCACAGCTCCCAAGACGTGGGACCAGTGTTCAAACGCAGGCAGTGGGACGTCCTGGGCCCTCCCCACCGGGAGGCTGCAAGGGCTGCTGGGCGCCCAGGGGCAGGGGACCCTGCCCTGACGGACCCAGGCCCGCCCCAGGCTTCATACACGAGGACCACCTGCGGGAGCTGCTCACCACCATGGGAGACCGCTTCACAGACGAGGAGGTGGACGAGATGTACCGCGAGGCGCCCATCGACAAGAAGGGCAACTTCAACTACGTGGAGTTCACCCGCATCCTCAAACACGGTGCCAAGGACAAGGACGACTGAGCCCTCGGCGCCTGGCCCCTCCCACGAGCCCCCTCCCCCCAGCACCCGTGCACTTCTGCACCTGCGCCACCCCAACGGCCCTCCAGGACACGCTCAGGCACCCTTCCTGCCAGGGCTGAGGTCGCAGCTCCCATGGAGGGCTCCGGCCAGGGGAAGCGCAGTGCCGGGCAAGGGCACAGGCCGGCCACGCACCCCTCCAGGGAAGGGCCATCCTCTGGGGAGACAGACCAGGAGGCCTAGGGGAGAGCCCTGGGAGAGAGCTGGGGCCTGCCCACCCCTGGGCTGCCCAGGGGAGGAAGGGGCCCTGCGTCCTTGTGTCCAACACACTGTACCCCTCACAGTTTCCCTCCCCACGCCCTGTGGGCCCCCAGAGCACAGTGCACGCCCCCAGGGAGGGGCTCACAGGGGCTTGTCCCGGATGTTCGTCCCCGGGGAGGCGGGGTCTCCAATAGAAGCTGAGCACTGCTTCCGCGTCTGGGTGTCTGTGGCTGGGGAGGGATGACGGCAGCCCTGCGCCCCGACCCCCCAGGCTCCCTCCCTGGCCAGGGAAGCTGTGGCTCCTCCAGCCTGGGTCCCTGAGCCTCAGGAGCAGAGGCCTCCACAGAGGGGGCTCCGTGCTCAGCTGCGACCAGACCATCAGGGGGAACCTACAGCGGGAAGAGGACTTGCCGCCTCTTAGGGCTCGTAGGAGGGAGAAGGCAGAGCGGGAGGACCCACAAGAATTGTCACAGACAAGGCCGCAGGCAGCTGTGGGCCTCAGGACAGGTCAAGGTCACACTCCCTGAGGCCCAGAACCCGCATCTCTGAGTCACGTCAGTGCTTTGGGAGGGCAGGGGTCCTGGAAGCACGGGGGGGCTCTGAGGCAGTGGGAGGAGCGTTGCAGTTACTCGGGTGGAGGTAGGGTGTCCCTGCTGTGCGTCACTGACAGCCATGCTGGGCATCAGAGGGGCTCAGGTCCCTGCTGAGCAACCGGACAGAGAAGGGCGAGCGCTGCCTCAGGTCCCCCTGTGGGGCCAGGCCACGGGAAGGGCAGGACATGTCCCAGTGGCCCGCAGCAGAGGTCAGCAGGTCGCCCAGAGCCAGCCGTGCACACGCGGCAGAGGCCCAGGAGGCCCTGTCACAGCCCCGGGAGACGCCTCTCCACGGCGCCAGGCTGAGCCCCACAGGCCCCTGACCTTGACTCCAGATGGGGCCAGCCCCAGAGGGGTTCCAAACCGGGCCCAAAACTGTCCCAGCCTGTGCCCCAGCCACACTCAACCCCGACCCCAGGCTGTGGCCTCCAGGGCCCAGGGCCGCCCTTGCCTTTACCCCCTCACACACTGCTGCCAGCCCTGAGAGCCCAGGGGACAAGGGGGACACCCCCAGAGCACTGGCTACACACACCCAACACCAGGGTCCAGAACCCTCTTGGCAGAGCCGCAGAGTCCCCAAGGAGAAGGCAGGAACACGTCCTAAGCCCTGTGTGCAACCTCGTCCCAGGCCTTCTCCCCTCCAGCCCCGACGGTCGGGCTCGCATCATCGGGCGGAGGGGAGAGGAGAGAATGGGCACAGCCCCATCGCTTCTGAGCTGGGGGAGGGGGCACGTGGTCCCTGTAGGGGGAGGCAGGGGCAGCACCACTGAGCCACGATGCGGCCTCAGACACAGGAGCCTTTCGAAAAAGAAAGAAAAGGTGGCGACAGGGATCCCCAGTGGGACGAGACCGAGGACCCAGAGGCAGACGCACGCTGTGTCCGGCTTGCTTTGCCGGTGCACGTGGACGCCCGTGGACCTCCCGCCTCCTCCCGCAAAGAACGAACTGTGGCCTACACTCCCACGTTGTCAGTCAGGCCCCAATGGATTGTGGCCTTAAGTATAAAACATATAATTATCAGACACTTAGACAAAAACATCATAAGGGTCTCTGGAACCTAGGACGACAGTTTTTGAAACATGGTCCCCAAAAGGAAAAACTGACAAATGACTTCATGAAAATTAAGAACTCTTCCTCTATGAGATCCTATGTAGAGAATAACAAGACAAATTACAGGGGGCCGGCGCCGTGGCTCACTTGGTTAATCCTCTGCCTGTGGCACCAGCATCCCATATGGGCGCCAGGTTCTAGTCCCGGTTGCTCCTCTTCCAGTCCAGCTCTCTGCTGTGGCCCGGGAGTGCAGTGGAGGATGGCCCAAGTGCTTGGGCCCTGCACCCCATGGGAGATCAGGAGAAGCACCTGGCTCCTGCCATCGGATCAGCGGGGTGCGCCGGCCGCAGTGCACCGGTTGCAGCGGCCTTTGGAGGGTGAACCAACAGTAAAGGAAGACCTTTCTCTCTCTCTCACTGTCCACTCTACCTGTCAAAAATAAAAAAAGAAAAAAGAAAAAAAAAAAGAATACATAGAGGGGCCAGCACTGTGGTGGAGTTAAGCCTCTGCCTGCAGTGCCGGCATCCCCTTTGTTGAGTTTGAGCCCCAGCTGCTCCACTTTTGATCCAGTTCTCTGCTTACAGCCTGGGAAAGCAGTGGAAGATGGCCCGAGTGCTTGGGCCCCTGCATCCACATGAGAGACCTGGAAGAAGCTCCTGGCTCCTGGCTTCGGATCGGGGCAGCTCTGGCCGTTGCGGCCACATGGGGAGTGATCCAGAGGATGGAAGACCTTTCCTCTGTCTCTCCCTCTCTGTAACTCTACCTCTGAAATAAGTAAAAATATTTTTTTGACAGAGTTAGACAGTGAGAGGTAGAGAGAGAGAGAGAGACATCCTCCTTTCATTGATTCACCTCCCCCCCACAAATGGTCGCCACAGCCAGTGCACCACGCCGATCCGAAGCCAGGAGCCAGGTGCTTCCTCCTGGTCTTCCATGCGGGTGCAGGGGCCCAAGGACTTGGGCCATCCTCCACTGCCTTCCTGGGCCACAGCAGAGAGCTGGACTGGAAGAGGAGCAGCCAGGACTAGAACCCAGCACCCATATGGGATGTCGGTGCCGCAGGCGGAGGATTAGCCAAGTGAGTCATGGTGCTGGCCCCAAAAATCTGAGAGAGAGAGAATATGAATGAATGAATATCAATGTGTTCTTAAAAAATGGAGAAGAGTAAAGATCCACAAATCAGGGCCAGCACCGTGGCACAGTAGGTTAATCCTCTGCCTGCAGTGCCAGCATCTTATATGGGCACTGGTTTTAGTCCTGGCTGCTCCTCTTCCAATCTAGCTCTCTGCTATGCCTGGGAGTACAGTGGAGGATGGCCCAAGTGCTTGGGCCTCTGCACCTGTGTGAGAGACCAGGAGGAAGCACCTGGCTCCTGGCTTTGGATCGGCATAGCTCTAGCCATTGCGGCCATTTGGGGAGTGAACCAACGGAAGGAAGACCTTTCTCTCTGTCTCTCCCTCTATAACTCTACCTCTCAAATAAATAAAATCTTTAAAAAGAAATAAAAGATCCACAAATCACCATGTCAACTTTTAAAAAGAAAAGAGAAGACTTGCCTTTTGAAAAATCAAGAAACATTATGATGCCATGATAACAAACAAGACTTACTACTCTAGTGGCAGATAGTGTGGCACAGTGGGTTAAGCTGCCTCCTACAACACTGGCATCCCATGAGCACCAGTTCGAGTCCCAGCTGTGCCACTTCCAATCCAGCTCCCTGCTGATGCACCTGGGAAGCAGTGTAAGATGACCAAGCAAGAGACCTGGATGGAGTTCCAGGTTCCTGGCTTGGCCTGGCCCAGCCCCAACCATTGCTGCCAGGTGGAGAGTGACCAGTGGATGGAAGCTCTCTCCCCTCTCTAACTCTGCCTTACAAATCCCACATCATAATGCCACTTGAGTCCCAGCTGTGGTCCTTCTGAACCAGCTTCCTGCTAATGCACCTGGGAGTCTCTGCCACCTACATGGGAGACCTGGAAGGAATTCTGGGCTCCCGTCTTCAGTCTGGCTCGGCCCTGCCTGCTGCAAGCATTTAGAGACCCAGCAAATCCAAGATCTTTTTCTTTTATTTATTCCTTTTTCCTTATATCTTTCTCTATTTCAAGTAGATGAGAATAAACACTGGAAAAAAAAAAAAGACATCACTTGGAATGCCCCATCCCATATCGGAGTGCCAGGGTTCAAGTCCCAACTCTGCACGTGATTCCAGCTTCGTGCTAACGCACACCTTGAGAGGCATCAGGCAACGGCTAAAGGAGTTGGGTTCCTGCCATCTTGGGAAAACAGGACGGCGCTCCTGGCTCCAGGCTTCAGCCTGGCCCAGCTCTGGCTGCTACAGGCATTTGGGAAGTCAACCACTGGACAGAAGATCTTGGCCGCCCTTCCCCGCCCCATGCCTTTCAAGTAGATGAAACAAAACAAACATTTAATGTGACATTTCACAGTATTAAGTTGTTGTTTTTTTTAAGATTTACTTGAAAGGCAGAGTTAGGGAGAGAGGGAGGGAGGGAGGGAGTGGGTGGGTGGAAAGAGGGGTGGAGAGAGGGAGAGAGAGAGGGAGAGAGAGAGAAAGCCTTTCATCCACTGGTTCACTCCCCACATGGGTCAGAGGCCCAAGTACTGTGTCTCCTCCTCTGCATTCCCAGGCATATTAGCAGGAATCTGGATCGGAAGTGGAGCAGCTGGGACTTGAACTGGCACCCAAATGGGATGTTGGTGTCAAAGGTGGTGGCTTACCCCACTGCAACACACCACCAACCCCTTCACAAGCTTTTTTAATAAATTTATTGAGGCCGGCGCCGTGGCTCAACAGGCTAATCCTCCGCCTTGCGGCGCTGGCACACCGGGTTCTAGTCCCGGTCGGGGCGCCGGATTCTGTCCCGGTTGCCCCTCTTCCAGGCCAGCCCTCTGCTGTGGTCCAGGAGTGCAGTGGAGGATGGCCCAGGTGCTTGGGCCCTGCACCCCATGGGAGACCAGGAAAAAGCACCTAGCACCTGGCTCCTGCCATCGGATAAGCACGGTGCACCGGCCGCAGCGCGCTGTCCATGGCAGCCATTGGAGGGTGAACCAACGGCAAAGGAAGACCTTTCTCTCTGTCTCTCTCTCTCACTGTCCACTCTGCCTGTCAAAAAAAATAAATAAACAAATAATAAATAAATTTATTGAAACTCAGTAAGCTTTTCTAAAATTTTGACAAACTTCTAGACCAGTTATCTGCATGTTCTATACATCAAGGCAAAAAAAAATGCTCTAAGTCTTTTATTACTTTCCATACTTGTGTTTTTACTTTGACTTTGTAGAAACCTCAGATGCTTCCCTGTAGACAAGCTACGGTCTGGCTGAGAGACCCGTCACAGTAACCGATACAGTCGGATATTGCTATCGTTCTTGTCGCAGTCTTTTTAAGATTTATTTATTTGAAAGGCAGATGGCACAGAGAAGCAGAGACACAGAAAGATCTCCAATCTGCTGGTTCACTCCCCCAACAGCTGCTATTGCTGGGGTGGGCCAGGCCAAAGGCAGGAACCAGGAGCTCCGTCCTGGTCTCCCACGTGGTGGCAGAAGTCCAAGCACTTGGGCCACATGCACCGCCTTCCCAGGTGCATTAGCGGAGAGCCGGGCCAGAAACCAGAGCTCCAACACGGGACGCCAGCGTCCCAGGCAGTGCTTGACTGGCTGGGTCACAACATCAGCTCCAAGTGTAGTCTTTTTTTAAGCATTTATTTATTTACTTGAAAGCAGAGTTACACAGAGAGAAAAGGAGAGGCAGAGAGAGAGGTCTTCCATCTGCTGGTTCACTCCCCAGATGGCCGCAATAGCCAGAGCTGCACCAATCTGAAGCCAGGAGCCAGGAGCTTCTTCCAGGTCTCCCACGCGGGTGCAGGGGCCCAAGGACTTGGGCCATCTTCCACTGCTTTCCCAGGCCATAGCAGAGAGCTGGATCAGAAGTGGAGCAGCCAGAAATTGAACCAGCGCCCATATGGGATGCCGGCACTGCAGGCAGCGGCTTTACCTGCTACGCCACAGCGCCGGCCCCCTCAGTGTGATCTTAATCATCCACAGCAATCATAACTTTTAACCAAATTTTATCTCACAGAAATGAGAGGGAGCAGAAAACTGTCATGTGCAAATGTATCAGCTGATCAGCAAAGCACGACCAACGTAATCCACCTAACAGAGCCACACACGTCACCTTTCTACATTCCTAAAGTACAGAAGGAACACTGTTGTTAACATGACCCCAAAGTACAGCTACTATGAGGAAGAAAAGAAAGGCACACACACACATTAACACGATGCTTCATAGCCAATAGTGCAATTTTATATCTTCCTTAGAAATGACCCAAATACACATTTATCCTCTCATTAACTTGACTTAAAATTCATTCAGGGGTGGACACTAAGACATTAATAGTAATTAAGACATCAGTTGAGAGGCCGGCATTGTGGTGTAGTGGGTTAAGCCCTTGAACACCAGCATCCCATATGGGTGCCACTTCATGTCCCAACTGCCCCACTTCTGGTCCAGCTCCCTGCTAATGTGCCAGGAAAAAACAGAAGAAGATGGCCCAAGTAGTTGGGTTCCTTGCCACTCATGTGGGGGACTCAGAGAAAGCTCCTGGATTCAGCCTGGCCCAGCCCTGGCTGTTGTGGCCATCTGGGGAGTGAACCGGAGGATGGGAGATCCCTAACTCTGCCTTTCAAATAAATAAATGCTTAAAAAAAAAAATGTCAGTTGGATCACCCGCATCCTGTGTCGGAGTGCCTATTTAAGTCTTAAGAACTGTTTCTGATAACGGCTTCCTCTGACACACCCAGAGAGCAAAAGATGCTGTCTCAAATACCGGGAGTCCTTGCCACCCATGTGGGAGACTGGATGGACTTCCTGGCTCTCAGCTGCAGCCCCAGCCCATCCTAGCCACTGTAGCAATTTAGGAAGTGAAACACAGAACAGCAGCATTCTCTCTCTCTCTCCCTTTAATAAAAATTAGCTTAGGAGCAGGTATGATGGTACTGTGGGTCAGGCTGCCCACACCCATTTCTGAGGGTCTGGTTCAAGTCCTGGCTGCTCCACGCTCCCAATGCCGCCTCCTGCAGACGCACTTGGGAAGGCAGCAGATAGTGTCCCAGGTGCTTATCTCCCTGCCACCCACACAGGAGAGCCAGATGGAGTTCCTGGTTCTGGGGGCTTTGGCCTGGCCCAACCCTAGCTGCTAAAGGCATTTGAGAGAATGAACCAGCAGATGGAATCTCTCTCCACCTCTTTCTCTGTTTCTCCCTTTCAAATAAAATTTTTTTTTAGAAATAATTTAGAGGGCCCAGAGCTGTGCCGTAACAGGTTAAGCTGCAGCCTACAGCACCGGCATCTCATATGGGCACCAGTTGGAATCTCAGCTGCTTCACTTCCGATCCAGCTCCCTGCTAATGGCCTGGGAAAGCAGTGGGGCCTCTGCACCCACATGGGAGACCTGGAAAAAGCTCCTGGCTTTGGCCTGGCCCAGTCCTGGCTGTTGCGGCCATCTGAGGAGTGAACCAGCAGATGAAAGATCTCTCTCTCTTCCCCCGTCTCTCTGTCTAATTCTACCCTTCAAATAAATAAAATAAAGAAAAATTTACAAAAGTTTTAAAGCAGGCAAGTGAAATAAAAATCTATAGAATTACCTTCAGCCTATGTGACTACACTATGTATGAAACATAAGTTAATTTTATTTTTACATTTGGGTCTCATTCCCAATATATCTCATTTTATGTTTGAAAATATAGCAAAATCAAAAAAAAAAATCTAGAATTTGAAACATTCTGGTCCCCAGCATGTTGGAATAAAGAATATTCAATCTGGGGCTGGTGCCGTGGCACAGTGGGTTAAAGCCCCAGCCTGCAGTGCCGGCATCCCATATGGACACCAGTTCAAGTCCTGGCAGCTCCACTTCCAATCCAGCTCTCTGCCATGGCCTGGGAAAGCAGTGGAAGATGGTCAGAGTGCTTGGGTCCCTGCACCCACATGGAGACCCGGAGGAGGCTCTTGGATCCTGATTGGCTCAGCTCTGGCAGTTGTGGCCATTTGGGGAACGAACCAGCAGATGGAAGACCTCTCTTTTTCTGGCTTTCTCTCTATCAGTAACTCTGTGTTTTGTTGTTATTTAAGATTTATTTATTTACTTGAAAGTCAGAGTTACACAGAGAGAGAAGGAGAGGCAGAGAGAAGGAAAGGCAGAGAGAGAGAGAGAGAGACAGAGAGAGAGAGAGGTCTTCCATCCACTGGTTCACACACCAATTGGCCGCAACGGCCAGAGCTCTGCCGATCCAAAGCCAGGAGCCAGGAGCTTCCTCTGGGTCTCCCATGTGAGTACATGGATCCAAGGACTTAGGCCATCTTCTACTGCTTTCCCAGGCTATAGCAGAGAGCTGGATCGGAAGTGGAGCAGCCGGGACTCAAATCGGCGCCCCTATGGGATGCTGGCACTGCAGGTGGCAGCCTTACCCGCTACACCACAGTTCTAGCCCCTTTAACTCTATCAAATAAATAAATTTTTAAAAAAATAATATTTAGTCTGTACATAATAAAACATACTAAATTTGTTGGCAAATGAGGCTCCATTCAATACATACAGTATTGTAACTACAGCAAAAGCCCCCACCAAAAACCAACCAAACAAACAAAAAACCAATGAAACCTGATACAAGCTGCACAGTGCATCCTGTGGGGATGTCATGTGTTGCTACGCTTTGCCATTAGGGGTCGCCCAAGATCACAGAGCAATTCCAGACAGGATTCCTAGCACAGACACCAATCACCTCTTAGAGACCTCTAAGGTCCCCCTAGCGGACAGGTGCCTCTAGCTGTAAGATGCTGAACTGTTCTGTCAAGGAGCCGAGAGTCCCAGGCCCCTGGAGCCCTCCAGAGTGTACAGAGATTTTCCAGCGTGGAGTACTGAGAGCCACAGCCTGCACATCTCTTCTCCCACGACACGAGCACTTGTGCAGGACAGCAGGGAAACTGCAGGACACAGCTACTACAGAGGGGGCAAACCAGGGTGAGCACCTGCTGCAGCTGTCCCGAGGTTGCTGGGGACGCCACATCAGAGTGGCCAGGCTCAAGTCCTAGCGCCATTTCCAATTCTAGTTTCTTGCCGATGGAAACCCTGGGAGGTAGCAGGCAACGGTTCCAGTGCATGGGTGTCTGCTACTCGTGTGGGAGTCACAGCGGAGTTCCAGGCTCCTGGATTTGGGCCTGATCCTGCAATAAGCCCCATTACAGGTATCTGAGGATTAAATCAGAGGATGGAAAATATTTCTCTTCCTCTGCCTTTCAAATCAATAAGTTTAGAATTTTTTAAATAAGAAAAAACCCAAGAAGGTGGCAGGGCCGGCATTGTGGTGCTGGATAGAACTCTGGGACACCCGCATTCTACATGGGTGGGTCCTGGCTGCTCTGCTTCTGATCCAGCTGTCTTCTAATGCACCTGGGAAGGCAGTGGCTGATGGCCCAAGCACTCCAGTCCCTGCCACCCACATCAGAGACCTGGATGGAGTTCCAGGCTCTTGGCTTCAGCCTGGCCCAGCTCTGGCTGATAGGCCCATCTGGGGAATGAACCAGCAGATGGAAGTACTCACTTGCTCACTCGCTTGCTCTCCCCACCCCTATCACTCTGCCTTTTGAATACTTTTTAAAAATAATTTTTAAAAGAGGGGCAAATGAAACAGGATATCATCCACGCTTTACAGTGAAGCAACTGGGGCTCAAAGGGATAGAGCGGCCCATGGAAGACCACACCTCTAGGGAACGGAGTTAAAACAGGGGTGTCAGACTCCTGCACCTGCTTGATCTCCCCAACCCTCAGACAGGGCAGGAGAGCATCGGAGGGAGGGGTTACAGAGGAAGGGCTGCCTTCTCCCAAGATGCTCTGTGTCTCCCTGGACTTGTCTGCAGAGGCCATCCCTTCTCCACGGAGCTGGACACTGAGGGTGGCCTCCGCCTGCCCCCCCTTCCCATTCATTCAGCAAGCGCTCCACACCCCTTTCAGGAATCTCATCCTTGGTTCTCGAATCTCCCACCCTGGCCCTTCGCCCTCACGCACTATTTCCCATCCTCTCCTCAAACTGTTGGTCCCCAGACCAGACTCCCACCCAGGATCGCAGACTCGTCCCACTCTCCCAGCCTGGCAGGGAACTCTTTCGTGTGGATGTTACGGGGCCACGGTGATGGCGATTTTACAAACAGAAGTAACTCAAGTATCTAAAAATGCAGAGGTGGGCCTTTGGCCTAGCAGCTAGGCTACCTATTAGGATACCCATGTAGCTTGTGGCGCAGTCTGTTACGCCTCTGCCTGCGACAACGGCATCCCATGTGGGCTCTGGTTCCAGTCCCAGCTGCTCTGCTTCCCAGCCAGCTCCCCGCTAATGCACCTGGGAAAGCACTGGAGGATGGCTCAAGGGCTTGGGTCCCTGCACCCATGTGGGACAATCAGTTGCAGTTCCAAGTTCTTAGCTTTGGCCTGGCCCAGCCGGCTGTTGCAGCCATTTGGGGAGTGAACCAGCAGATGGAAGATCGCTCGCTCGCTCTCCCATTCTCTGTGTCTCTCCCTCTCTATAACTCGGCCTTTCAAATAAATAAATCTTTAAAAAACTTAGAGAGCGCTCTCCCGTGGCTGCTTTACTCCTCAAAAGCTCTCGCATCTGGAGCTGGGCCAGGCTAGTGGCAGGAGCCCAGAACTCGATGCGGGTTTCCCACGTGGGTGGCAGGAACCCAAGTACTGCGTCGCCACCTCTGCCCAGCTTGCCCCTGACCCAGCCCAGCTGTGGAGGGCACCTGGGAGTGAGCCAGGGGTGGAGGATCTCTCACTCTGTCACACAGTCTTTCGAATAAATTAACTTTAAAAAGGGAGACAGCAACCTCGGGAGCAGACTCACAAGTTCTGTACTCAATGAACCGGCTGGAGAAAGGCAGACTCGTCAACTGAGGGCGTTAGGACCACGAGGACGCCATCCAGGAAAGAACTGAAGAGCCTGGCTTTACCAGGGGCACCTAACTGGGCTCCCAGGATGGCGTTGTGGTGCGGGAGGTGAAGCTCCTGAGCTGCTGAGTCCTGGAAAAGCAGCGCAAGACGGCTCAAGTACTCGGACCCCTGCTTCCCACCTGAGACGCTGGGATGGAGCTCCTGGACCCCGACTTCAGCCCAGTCTAGATTTGGCTGCTGCAGGCATTTCAGAAGTGAACCAGCAGCTGGAGTAGCTCTTTCTCTACTTAGCACTCTGCCTTTATTTATTTATTTATTTATTTATTTGAAAGGCAGAGAGAGATTCTGTCCCGGTTGCTCCTCTTCCAGGCCAGCTCTCTGCTGTGACCCGGGAGTGCAGTGGAGGATGGCCCAAGTGCTTGGGCCCTGCACCCGCATGGGAGACCAGGGTAAGCACCTAGCACCTGGCTCCTGCCATCAGACGAGCGCATCCGCGGCAGCCATTGGAGGATGAACCAACGGCAAAGGAAGACCTTTCTCTCTGTCTCTCTCTCTCACTGTCCACTCTGCCTCTCAAAAATAAATAAATAAATAAAATAATTAAAAAAAAAGGAAGGCAGAGAGAGAGACAGAGACAGAGAGTAAGAGAGAGAATCTCCATCTCTCATCCACTGGTTCACTCCCTAAAAGGTCACAGCGGCCAGGACTGGGCTGGTCTTCTGGAGCCAGGAGCCTGGAATTCCATCCCAGTCTCCCATGTGGGTGGCAGGGGTCCAAGAACCTCGGCTACCATCTGCTGCTTCCCAGGCACATAATCAAAGAGCTGGTCAGAAGCAGAGGAGCCAAGACTCACACCAGGCACTCCGATGTGGGATGCTGGCGTCACAAACAGTGGCTTCACCTGCTGGGCCACAGCCCATTCCCCAGTAACGTGCTCTGGAAGAAGGCAGAGGGAGGCAGACATCGGGCACAGGAGGGGAGAAGTTACCCACAACAGAGGGAGGAGGCACTCCTGTGCGCACTTTGGCCCCGCAGGCATGGAACTCGTTCTGCTGCTGGTTGAGCCCTCAGCCCTCTCCCCACTGGGCTCCCAGCACAACGCAGAAAGCTGCTATCAGGGTGAATCATCAAGAAATGCCCGTCCACTGAGGACAGATTCTAGAAAATTCTAGAGAAGAAAAAGTGGGTCACATACAGACGCTCAGTCAACAGAAAGACTGGGGACTTCCCAGTTGCAATACTGAAAGCTGAGAGACAATGGAGCAACGCCTTCTGGGTATACGCTGAAAAGAACTGAAAACAGGAACACAAACACTCGCACACGGACAGACAGACATTCACACTCCCAGTCCTCACGACAGCCCCAAGGCGGGGGCAGCCCCAGTGTGCACTGCTGGACGAGCGAACAGCCAGAAAGTGGTAAATGCACAGAGAATTTTCTAGCTTGAAAAAGGAATGAAATTCTCACACAACTCTAACATGGATGAGCCTGGAAAACACAAGCTAAGTGAAAGAAGCCAGTCACAAATGGGCAGATATCGTGTGGTTCTGTTTACCTAAACTTCCCACAGGAGCCAGCACTGTGGCACAACGGTTAAGCCACCACTTGCAACACTCACATCCCGTATCAGGGAGCCAGGGCAAGTCCCAGCTGTTTGGTTTTTTTAAAGACTTATTTATTTGAAAAGGCAGAGTTAGAGAGGTAGAAGCAGAGAGGAGGAGAGGAAGACAGAGAAGTCTTCCATGTGCTGGTTCACTTCCCCAATGAACGCAAAGACCAGGGCTGGGCCAGGCGGAAGCCAGGAGCTTCCTCCAGGTCTCCCATGAAGATGAAGGGGCCCAAGGACTTGGACCATCTTCTACTGCTTTCCCAGGTCACAGCAGAGAGCTGGATTGGAAGTGGAGCAGCCGGGACTAGAACTGGTGCCCATATGGGATGCTGGCACTACAGGCAGCAGCTTTACCCACTACACCACAGCACCAACCCTCCTGAGTTTCTGATTCAGCTCCCTGCTAAGGCACCTGGGAAAGCAGCAGGAGACGGTCCAAGTACTTGGGTCTCTGCTACCCACATGGGAAACAACAATGGAGTTGCTGGCTCCTAGCTTAAGCATGCCCAGTCTTGGCCATTGCAGCCATTTGGAGTGTAAACCAGTGGATAGAAGATTGATCTCTCTCTCTGCCTCTCAAATAAAGGAATCAATTCAAAAAAAAAAGCACCATCCATTTGTTAAAAAAAAAAAAAGTTACCTACAATAGTCAAATGAAAGAACACAGCAAAGAGGTTACCAGCAATCAAGGGCAGGGAGAATGACGAGGTCAGGGTTAATGGTTACAGAATTTTAGTCTGAGAAAATAAAAGAAGATGGTAGCAATGGTTGCAGGACAAAGTCAATGTGCTTAATGTTATTTAAAAAATGGTTAAAACAGGAGCTGGCGCTGTGGTGCTGCAGGCAAAGCCACTGCCTGTGGTACCGGTATCCCATGTGCACATTGGTTCAGCCTCTGGCTGCTCCACTTCCGATCCAGCTCCCTGCTTATGCGCCTGGGAGGGCAGAGGATGATGGCCCAGGTCTTACCTGGATGCAGCTCCTGGCTCTGGCTTCAGCCTGGCCGAACCCTGCTGTTAAGGCCATTTGGGAAGTGAACCAGCAGATGGAACATCTCTCTCTCTCTCTGCCTCTCCAACTTTCAAATATTAAAAAAATTTTAGGGGCTGACGCCGTGGCTCACTTGGTTAATCCTCTGCCTGTGGCACCGACATCCCATATGGGCACCGGGTTCTAGTCCCGGTTGCTCCTCTTCCAGTCCAGCTCTCTGCTGTGGCCCAGGAAGGCAGTGGAGAATGGCCCAAGTGCTTGGGCGTCTGCATCCACATGGGAGACCTGGAAAAAGCACCTGGCTCCTGGCTTTGGTTCAGTGCAGAGTCGGCTGTAGTGGCCATTTGGAGAGTGAACCAACAAAAGGAAGACCTTTCTCTCTGTCTCTAACTCTACCTGTCAAATAAAAAAAAAATTTTTAAGGTTAAAATAGGACTGAGGCATGTGGCACAGCCACTTGGGATTCCTGTATCCCATCTCAGAGTGCCTGGTTCAAGTCCTGGTTCCTCCATTTCCATCCAGCTTCCTGCTGAGGTGCACCACAGTAGGCAGCAGATGGTAGTTGAATTGCTTGAGTGTCTATCATTCTAGTGGGAGACTTGGATTCAGTTCTGGGCTCCCGACTTTGGTATGGCCTAGTCTTGGCTGTTGAGGGCATCTGGGGAGTGAATGAGTGCTCATTCTCTGTCATCTGCCTTTCAAATAAATTTTTAAAATAATTTTTAAAAATTTATTTGACGGAGTTAGACAATGAGAGAGAGACAGAGAAAAAGGTCTTCCTTCTGTTGGTTCACCCTCCAAATGGCCACTAAGGCCAGCACTGCGCCGATCCAAAGCCAGGATCCAGGTGCTTCCTCCTGATCTCCCATGTGGGTGCAGGGCCCAAGCACTTGTGCCATCCTCCACTACCCTCCCGGGACATAGCAGAGAGCTGGACTGGAAGAGGAGCAACCGGGACTAGAACCCATATGGGATACCAGCGCTGCAGGTGGAGGATTAACCAAGTGAGCCACAGCGCTGGCCCCATATATTTTTTTTTAAGCAGCAAGTCTTGGTGGTTGTTGTGGCGAAATGGGTAAAGCTGCCGCCTGCAGTGCCAACCTCTCATATGGGAGCCAGTCCTGGCCACTCCACTTCTGCTCCAGCTCCCTGCTAGTGCTGCTGGGAAAGCAGCAGCTGATGACCCCAGTGCTTGGGCCTCTGCACCCACATAGGAGACCTGGAGGAAGCTCCCAGCCTCTGGCGATTGCAGCCATCTGGGGAATGAACTGGCAGATGAAGAGCTCTCTCTCTCTCCCTCTCTCTGTAACTTTGACTCTCAAATAAATCCCTTTTAAAAAAAACAAACAAAAAAGCAGCAAGTAAAAAAAAAATAAAATCACAAAGATCTCAAAATATTTGGAAATGGTTCACAGTGACAAATGACTAATAATTAAGAATTGTTAAAGCTCTTAATCTCAGGAAAAATTGCTGAAGATGCAGGTTAAAGGAACTATTTCACACTCCCCAAATGAGTGAGGAGCAAAGCAGAAGTGTGAACGTTTACCAGGCTGGCGACTGAGCGACAGAACGCTCAAGCCAGGGCACGCACAGGAGCACGCAGAAACGTCCACACGCCTCGTCCCAGTAATCCCACCCGGGACTATCTCAGGAAGTCTTTCCAACTGCAAAGACTGGTACATAGCAAATGTTAGCTGCAGGCCTGCTGAACATCGAGGGGAAAAAATATCCGTAAGAGGGAGCAACAGGGAAGAAACAGCTGTGGGGACCTGTGTGGCTCCCTGCGTTCCCGAGAACGTGGGAAAGACGCAGACGCACACACCTAACTGCAGGCACCGCTGATGCCAGGGCCCGGCACCGGGGGAACTCACTGGGGCCTTTGTTCACCTCTCCTTTGCCATAAGGCACACAATGTATTTGCTTTTGTAATGTTAACAGAATATCTGAGAGGCAGAGAGGGCACTCCGTTTACTGGCTCACTCTCTAAATGCCCACAAAGGCCAGCCAGGGGGGCAA
This sequence comes from Sylvilagus floridanus, assembly GCA_949820135.1. NCBI lineage: Eukaryota > Metazoa > Chordata > Mammalia > Lagomorpha > Leporidae > Sylvilagus > Sylvilagus floridanus. The sequence continues at coordinate 108,849,514 of OX463231.1, forward strand.
GGACCCTACCACTCGAGCCATCACCTGCTGCTTCCCAGGGCGCGCGTGAGCAGGAAGCCCGAGTCTGGGGCGCACTCCCTGTGCCAGTTGATAAGCCACGCTGAGAATACCTACACTCCACATGGGCGTGCCTGGCTCAAGGCCCAGCTACTCCGCTTCCAATCCCACTTCCTGCTAATACAAACCCAGAGAGGTAGTAGGTGAGGACTCAAGTTCCTGCCATCCACAAGGGAGACCTGGACTGAGTTCCAGGCTCCTGGCTGGCCTTGGCCTGGCCCAGCCTTGGCTGTGGCACATTTGGCCATTTGGCTATGGGCATATGGGGGATGATTAACAGATGGGAGCTTGCTCGCTCGCTCTTTCCCTGAGTGTCTCTGTGAAATAAAAGAAAGAAGGAAGGAAAAGAAAAAAGTCACAATGAAGACACAACCACTATTAGGTAATACTCCAACATTCCTCCCCAGCAAAGATCAAACAAAAAGCAGGACTCCCAGGAGCCGGCACTGCGGTTGGTGCCTGCGGTGCAGCTGTTTAAGCTACGCCCTTGCAATGCCTCATTTCAAATCAGAGGCCAGTTAGAATCCCAGCTGCTCCACTTCTGCTCCAGCTCCCTGCTAAGGCACCTGGCAAGGCAGCAGAAGATGGCCTAAGTGCTTGGGCCCGGGCCCCCACGTCGGCGATCTGGATGGAGCTCCTGGTTCCTGACTTCAGCCTGGCCCAGCCATGGTTGCCCCAGGCATTTGGGGAGTGAACCAGTGGGTCAAAGAATTCTGCCACTCTGCCTTTGAAACAAATAATCTTCAAAACAAAAACAAAACCAGGGTAAACCCCCAGTGTGTGTTAAACCGTGGGTAACCGGGCACATCTCTCCGAGCCCTTCAAGAGAGATGACAGAAGCCAAGGGAGGGAGAGACGTGTAAGTTTATGATGTCCAACCCTTTTCTTCACACGACCGAAAAAGCTGGGTGCCAGATGAGTGGAAGGCCACACACCTGTCAGAGGCAGGGCCAGGCCAGCAGGTGCACTGCTCTGCTGCCAGCCCATAATGCTGTTCACAGCGCCTTCACGCCCACTGCCTCCTCGGCCTTTTACCTGAGCCTGAGGTTTCCCCCATGAGAGCCTGCATTTGCAGCCTTCGCCTAAATCACAGGGAGAGTCACTCCCCTCCACACGCGTTGCTGCCCAGAGCAGTCTGCAAGGCCCAGGTGGGTTCCCCAGCCCCAGGCATTGGCAAATGAGTGAAACCCAACAGCTGGGAGAAAGCAGAGCCACCTGCTGTTATCCCATCAGATGCCGGGAGACGCCAGGAAGTTGCAGGCAGAGCAGAAATCCGCACCAGAAACCCCACAGGACAGCCACGAGGTGCCTATCTCAGGGGCCGGTCTACATCCACCGGGCCCCCAGCACCACAGCTGGGACACCGGCCCCCTTCCCAACTCCCCCCACTCAGCTCCATGTTGTCCCTGGCCTCACAGAATGCACCCTCTCTCCACGCGGGGACACAGATGTGGCTCACCTGGGCCGACTCAGCGAACGCTGGCTCTCACGTCGCTTCCAGAAAGGGCAAGGCCGGCTTGGTGAGCAACACTCATCTTAACCAGAAACTGACAGGACGACACGGTACCCCAGGTGCAGAGTCTCCGAGGTGGGGTTTTTCAGCAGAGAGGCAGAGTTGGTCAGCCCAGCCCAGTCCAGTATCTGACCCAGGCATCAGAGCTCAGGCTCACCACCAGGAAAGTCTGCTCTTCCCTCAGGGACACCTGGGGGAGAGGGTGTCCCATCACTGCAATATTCTGCTTTTTCTTTAATTTAGAAAGACGGTGTGTGTCAAACTGGATGCGAGAAAAATGACAATAAAACAGCTTACTTGGTAGAAGCTCTCCGGTGGGCGTCCTCCCGGTGCCCAAAGACCCTCCCAACAGGCCTCTGGGCGCAATCAGTAAACACACCTGGGACTCACGCAACCACAGCCCCCCCCTCGGGCCGCAGGTGCTGGGCCAGCCAGCCACGGACGGAGGCACTCCCTGGCTTGTGCTTCTCCAGAATGGACAAGCGCTGCCCAGGACGGTCTTCAAGGAACGACTGGCTTAGAGCGTGCACCGCACGCCTGTCACTAGGCGGAAGCACCACGTGCTCACTCACGCGTTGAGGCTGTACCTGGGAGTCTCCACACAGCCAGCCCCTTCCCCTCCCGGAAGTCTGGCGGGGAGGGGGCTCCAGAGGAAACCCAGCTCTCCTGTGCCCTTACCTGGTGCGCAGGGGCAGAATCTCCGGGGTCCCCAGAAAGGGAAGTCTGCACCTCCTGCGCTCCAGGAGGAGGCCGGTGCACAGATGGGGGTGGGGGTCCCAGCCCCTGGGATCACAGGCCGCCACCCGTGATCCAGCGGCCATGGCGCAGGCTCCCCTCAGATGCACCAGCCCTCCCTTCCTCTCAGGGCTGTGGGCCGAGAGCCACTCAGCCAGGAACACGAGCCGGCCCGCGTGGGCCTCAGGGCCCACACCTGGGGAATGGGGGCATCTGGCCTTGCGCGTTCATTCCCGCGGGCAGTCCAGGTGCCCCTAATTGTCACTTAACCAGCATTCTGATGGGCTTGCGGCGTGTTTGGGGGGGAACTCGCGTTTTCTGTTGGTAGAGTGCATCCTGGCTAAATTGCAGGGACGACCAAAAGCTGTCTTGCAGGCCGATTTCCAAGCGCGCAACAGGCCCTGCTGAGCTGCGGGGGCCGGCAGGTATCTCACCGGGTGCGGGTGCAGCGCCGGTGGGGCTCTGCTGACCTCGTGACACCGCGGCTAAAGGGTGAGCTCACACACGGCGGCCCGAGCCGGCTCCCGGGGGTCACCTGGGGCGGCCCCTGCACGCAGCGCTGGGGGGGGGTCGTCCCAGGCGGTCTCCCTCACACCCCGTCGTGTCCCCGCAGAGCAGGACGGGCGTCGCCCGCGGGCCCGGCCCTTCCCCGTGGGCCTCAGTTTCCCCTCGCGGCAGCGGGGACGGCCGCGGAGAGCCGGTGACGGGAGGCCCCCCACCCCGGCCCGGCGAGGGGCACACAGTAGGCGCTCCGGAAACGCTCTCCGGGAGGAGGAACGGGCCACTTCCTGCCCCCGGGCGGGCGGCCGCGAGCCCCGGTCCCACCGCTCCCCCTCGGAGGCCATGCGGCATTCCTGAGGTGGGGGTGGGCGCAGGAAGAAGGTGCCCGGCGGCCCCGCCCCCTCCGGGCGCGGGGGGCGGGGCGAAGCCCCTCGGCGCCGTGGGCCCGCCCCGCGGGGGGTGGGCGTCGCTGGCCGCGCTCCGCACAAAGTTTGTTTTCTGCCCGCGGGCGGGCGGGTGGGGGAGGAGAGGGGATCTGACGTCAGGCCGCGAGGTGCTTTCCAGCCGCGAGCTGTCAGGCCGGGTGTCAGGCCCGGCAGGTACGCGGCGCGCTCCCCCGGCGCCCCCGCCCCCCGTGGGACGCCCCGCGCCGCGCGCCAGGCCGCGAGGACCGCAAGCCGCGAGCGAGAGTCAGTGCGGGGCGGGGGGCGGGGCGGGGGGCTCGCGGGCAACTTGGAAAGTTTCCTCGGCTCCGCCGGGCGGGGGAGGGGGCGGCGTCCGGCGCGTGCGGCCGAGGGTGCGGGAGCGCGGCGCGCGGGGGGTGGGGTGCGGGGTGAGTCCCGGCCGCGGGGTGCGGGTCGGGGGGCTTCTGCGACCCCCAGGAGGACGCTCGCTCGGGGCCCTTGTCGTTGGGGTGGGGGCTGCCTGGCTCGCCGGGATCCCACCCTGGGAGGAGGCCGCCCATGCCCCGGACCGGAGTGAGCGCGCGGGGGGCGGGTTTGTTTGGTTTCAAAAGTGCACGTTGCTAACCGCCGGCTGGGCCCCCCCTCCCCGGTGGCCGCGCCGGGGAGGGGGCCGCCGAGAGTGACAGCTGGGGGTGGGGGCAGCGGGAAGGGCCCCGAGCGGGGAGGGCTGGGGAGCCCGCGCGAGTTCCCCTTTCCTTTGGAACAAAGGAAAGTCTGTCTCCGAGGCATCTGTCACTCCCGGGCGGGCCGGGGAAGCGGGGCGCGTGGGGCCGGCGACCCGGAGAAAGTTTGTGCGCGCCGGGAGCCGCGGGCAGGCCGAGGGTGAGCCGAGCTCCCGCGGGGGAAGCGCGCAGCCCCCAGGGCAGGGGGCGGCCAACATGGAGTCTGGGCGCAGGGCTGGGGTGGGGGGGGCGGCGCGGAGGTGGGAGCCCAGCCCCCTCCCCTCCCTTCCCCTCCCCCTCCGGGCCGAGTTCGCAGCACAAAGCCGAGCGCGCACGCTCCGCCGGCCCCGCGCCCCGAAGAGTCGGCAGCGCGGAGCGGCCGGGGCGGGGGTGGGAACCAAACTTTTTCCTGCCCCGGGACAGACATGTGAGTCTTCTTCCGGAGCGCTCGCCCCACGGGGATCGAGGGCCTGCGGGGGGAGCCGCGGCACCGAGTCGGGCCGGGGCGGGGGGCTGGGGGTGCGGGCGCCCCCAGCGCCTCCGCGTCCTCGCCGCGCCGCGAGCCATGTGCTCCGGCTCGGGCCGGGCGGCGGGGGAGGCTGCGCGCTTTGTGTGAACGGCTGGGAATGCGAGCGGGAGTGTCGGGGCCGAGCTGGGGGAGTTGTCACAAAGTTCCTGCGGGAGTGGCTGCAGGTGGCGCCGTGGGGGCGTGCAGGGGCGTCGTGACGGGGGGTGTTGCTGCCGATCGGCGAGTCTGGGAACCTGTGGTGTGGGTGCGTGGAGCGGCCGGAGTTGGGGGGTGCGGGTGGGGGGGGTTCACCGCTGGCGCAAGCTGGGGGGGAGTGCGAGCTGCGTGTAACGGGACGTGTCCATGGGACTTGCAGGGCTGCAGCGCTGGGTGGGAGCCGGGTGTCACAGCGCTGCTCTCTGGCGTGTTGAGGAGTGTGTGTGTGGGAGTGGGGTGTGGGGTGCGGAGGGGGAAAGGCTGGTGTAGATTGAGGGGGTCATCTCCAGGGCCCACCCCTGGACCGTGCAGCCGGAGAGTTGGCTGGCAGCCAGAGTGGAATTTATCCAGATAACCTTGAGGGAAGTGCCAGGGCGGCATCCCTGAGCCCAGATCCCAGCTGCCCTGGCCACCAGGGAAGATCTGACCTCCGAAAGCAGCCTGCTGGTGCCGGCCTCGGTCCCCACCTCCAGGTGGCCTGGCCGGGAGCGTGGACCCTTCCCTCGAAAGCCTGGCCGAGCTGGCCGGAAGATCTGGGCTCAGGCCCAAGTCCAGGAAACAAAACCTGGGAGATGCCAGGGTCTGCTGGCTCAGCCTGCTGGGGAGCTGTTAAAGGGCTGAGAAGGGAGGGGCCCGGAGATTCTGGCATCCCCTTGGCCCAGAACTTATGCCTTTAGAATGTAAATCTCTTCTGCATGTGTGAGCAAGGACTTAGTCTGGGCTGCCAGCAGCTGACTTAGGTTATCGAGGATCACGCAGTGGTTTGACAGGTGAGGGAGGGGTCTTTGGGCACAGAGAAGAGAGGACAGTGGCCCAGGGTGGCACAGCCCAGTGGGCAGAGCAGGCAGAGGAGAACGACCAAGCGACCAGCAGGTTTAGCACTGCCGTCTCTGCAGGGTGCCGAGTGGGGACAGAAGAGTTGGCCAGCTTGCTGCCTGCGCGCCGTGGCCTGCAGTGTGGGACTCCCGGGGGGGCGTGGTTGGGGAGGACTGGGTCCGAGTCCTACCTGTCTTGGAGGTGGGGTCACCCCCCACAGCAGATTTATTGAGCTATGACAGACAACTTACCCGGTTAAAGTACACACTTGAGTGGTTCTCAGCAGGTTCATAACTGCAATTTCAGGGCAGTTTTATCACCTCGCAAAGAACGTGTGGGGCTGGGCCTTTGCTGCCATGGTGGAGCCACCCTTCCTGGGTTTGGGTCGCGGCTCCGTTTCTGATCGCAGCTTCCTACTGAGACGTGCTCTGGGAGGCAGCAGATGATGGCCAAGTACGTGGGTCCTTGCCACCTGCACCAGCCAGGATTATTGCTGGTTTTGGGGATGTGAACCAGCAGATGGAGGATCTTTCTCTGCTTTTCAGATGAAGTGGAAGTAAATTAATTATATTTAAAAAGGAAACCCTACCTACTTGAGCCGTCACCCTCCTGTGCTCCAGCCCTCCCTAACTCGTGAACCTGCTGTTCGTAGAGCCGCCTTCTGAACGGCATCAGACAACACGTGGCCTTTGGGGGCTGGCCGCTTTCGCTCGCTGTAAGGCGCTCTAGGTCTGTCGCTGTGGGAGCAGGTAGCAGGGCTCTGCTCCTTCTTAGGGCCAAATAATATTCTGGTGCTTCTTCGGCCCTTAGTCTGCCGGTGGGCACTTGGAGCGCCTCTCCCTTTGGGCTGCACATGTGTGCGCAAGGTCTGGAGTGGACACAGGCTCTCCTTTCTTGGTGGGGGAGGGACCTTGTGGTGAGAAGGCCCAGGGCGCCATCATTCCACTTCACCTCCAGCCGGCGCAGGGACGGCCAGGCAGGTGACCTGGGAGGGTAGCAACAGGCCTGGAGGCAGTTCTGGTAACTGACCCTTCCCTGTGGCACTTGTTGCAGACCCCCAGCCTAGCCCTCAGGCGCCATGTCGGACAGTGACCTGGGCGAAGACGAGGGCCTCCTGTCCCTGGCCGGCAAGAGGAAACGCCGCGGGAACCTGCCCAAGGAGTCGGTGAAGATCCTGCGGGACTGGCTGTACCTGCACCGCTACAATGCCTACCCCTCCGAGCAGGAGAAGCTGAGCCTCTCGGGACAGACCAACCTCTCCGTGCTGCAGGTGAGCAGGGCTGGCCACCTGCCGGCCAGGCTCCTCCCCACTGGGCCTGGGGCTCTTCCTGGCTCAGGTGGAACACCCAAGGTCCTTGGGGAGTTCTGACCGGAATGCCTGGAGGCCAAGGAGGGGCTGAGAGGGCTGAGTTTCTGGGGTTTTGGCTGTGCTGTGGTTGAGAAATGGTTTGCAGTTACCTTTATGGGAAGGGCAGACGGGGGTCTGAGTTCCAATCCCACCGTTGCCCCCTGAGATGTGAGGGCTGGGTCTCGATTCCTCATCTGTAAAACAAGGGTTTCCCCCTTCCCAATGTCGCGGGGTACACGGAGATGGCGCCTCCCTTTTTGTCCGGAGCTCCAGAGCTGCCCTGATGTTGCCTGCAGTGACTGCCCTGTGTTCGCGGAGCTGAGGCAGGATGCCCCTCGCCACCCTTGCCTCCCAGGGAGACACGTAGTAGGCCCTCAGCATAGCGCACGGGTCGGCTTCTGACCCTGGCCACCCGCTACGCCCTCTGTGGGCTGCTGAGCCTCTCCCCACCTCTGTCCTTGGATGGCCGGCTCCTTGTGCGTTGTGTCGCAGGCCCTCCCACTCTGAAATCCCCGCTGTCCCCTGGCTCCAGCTCCTCTGTCCTCAGTGAAGAGTTTTCAGCCAGGGAGCAGCTGATCTGCGGAGGGGCTGGAGTACTGGATCCTGACTGGAGTACTGGATCCCTGGATCCTGACTCGATGCCGCCTCGTGCACAGAGCAGGGCCTGGCCGTGGCTTGTCTTCTCTCTGAACCCCACTGTTTGCTCCTGAAGAAAGGACCAGGAATGTTGTGGCGATGGTGATGTGGACTGAGGGGGCCTCCAGGCTGTCAGGCGCTTGGCTCCAGTAGGGCCGCCCCCTGGCTCTCTCCTCCCTGCCTAGTTCCTACGCGCTGTCACTAACCCGCTGCCTCCCAGCACCCCGGGGTGCCCAGCTCCACACCTCCAGCTTGGGAAGGGCAGACAGGGGGTCTGGGTTCCAAGGGGTAGCTGGCCCGACTAGGCCGCTGATGTTTACAAAAATGGCTGCTGCTGGGACGGAGGACACCGAGACCAGGCAGGGCACAGGCGCCCTCGAACATAAAGCATGTAGAACTGTATGGGCCTAGGGCCTGATGGCCAGGTTTCCCTAGACAGCCCTGGACTGGGCACCCTGCCTCCAGCCGCCCTCCTTCGGTCCATCCTTTTGATCCTCAGAATGCGGATCTCATTAGCACACTGTCCACTGTCCTTAGGGTGGAGTCCATCCTCCTTACTGGCTTCTCGGCCTCATCTGCCCCCCCCCCCCCAGCTGGTCAATGCTGTTGGCGGTTGATGTTGCTGGGAACACTAGTCCTCAAAAGAGAGATGTGCCCCTCTTTTTGTAAGACTCACTTATTTATTTGAAAGAGTGACAGAAGGAGAGATCTTCAATCCTTTAGTTCATTCCCCAGATGCTCACAACAGCCAGGGCTGGGCCAGGCCAAAGCCAGGCACGGGGAAAGCAGAGCTCAAGAAGAACTTGGGCCATCATCTGTCGCTTCCCAGGTGCCTTAGCAGGGAGCTGGATGGAAGTGGAGAGCTGGGACTCAGTCCAGCACTCTGGTGCGGATTGTGGGTGCCCCTGTGGTGAGTTGACGGCTCTGCCACAGTGCCAGCACCCCAAGCTCTTAACGAAGGGGATTTTCAGGGACCTGCCTCCCCAGGAGGTTAATGGGAATCATTTTTTCTGTCACATCACTTAAGTACATACAAACGTAAAAACAGGCTTACAATTTCTTTTTCTTTTTCCTTTTGCTTTTTATAAGTGATTTTTTTGAAAAGTGCAGCTGGGGGTGGGGGTGTCCATCCATTAGTTCCCTTCCCAGATGGCCGCAACAGCCAGGGTGAAGCCAGGAGCCAGGAATTCCATCCTGGTCTCCCAGTTGGGAGGCAGGGGCCCAGGCAAGTGGCCTGTCTCTTGCTACCTTCTCAGGCACAGTGCCAGGGAGCTGCATTAGAGGCGGATCTACTGGGACTAGCTCTGGTGCTCTGATGTGGGACGCCAGCGTTGCAAACAGCCAGCCCCTGCCTTTGCTCTTATACCCGAATGTCCAACCAGACCGTTTCCCAAAGTGTGTAACTGTGGGAACAGTAAAATCCTGCTTGCCTGCATTTCATTGAAACCGGTGGCCATGTGCTGACTGTACTCTAAAGCCTATCATGCACCCACTGGTGATCTGAACTCAGACACCCAGGGCGGCGCAAGCACAGATCTCTCAGGGAGAACCCCCAGATCCACAGGCAGCCCTGGTGGCCTCCAGTCAAGCAGGGACCAGCTGGTGTTCACAACAAGCTGCCTTAACTGGTGACTCCTGCAAGCTGACCCTCCCCTTCTCAGTGCTTCCTCGGGCTTGCCCCCCTCAGCTCCCGTGGCCAGTCACCAATTCTGTGCACACACCCCGCAAGGCCACTGGAATGTGGCTTCTTGCCCATACTGAACCAGGCCACCACTGGTCACTCCCCTCCCTAAAGCCCTCCAGTGGCACCTGCCAGCATCATGTGCCCTGGTTCCTAGGCCTCGTCGCTGGCCCGCAGGCTCCTGCTGCACACACTGGGCAGCACCCAGACCCTTTCCCTCCCTGGGCCCCTGGAGCTCGGTGCTCCTGCAGCAGCTGGGCTAGGGCGGGCTCGGTGGCACAAGGCTGTGGTTGCATCGTAGCAGTCACTCAAGTCTGGAAGGGTGGGGGCAGAGACCTGGACTGCTCATTGCTGTGGCCACAGAGTTCAGACCGGGCTGGACACTCAGGACCCAGTAGGTGGGGGTCAGGAAATCATCAAGGGCTGTCCTGTCGCGAGGCAAGGCTGCAGAAGTGAGGGGGAGTTGAGGCTCCTCCCTCGGGAAACCGAGCCCCTGGAGGCATCCTGGTTTTTATTCTTGGATATCCACACCATTGAGAGAGCACAGAGCAGCGGCCTCCTTACCTCTCCCCGGGGCATCTCTTTTGATTGTCTCCTGTAACCCGCCCGGGAGCGGTTCATTAGCAAGTCAATGAGTCACTTAAGTCACCCAGTGTGCTGGGGCTCGCCCTGGGCCGGGCAGTCTGTAGGGCAGGACCAAAAAATCTTTTGTGCAGGATTTTCACAGGTCCCTGTGACGCCCTCGCCCTCGGTGCGAGGGCGGTGGGGGTTGCAGGAGATCCTGCTCTCCCGGTTCCCTTGGGGCTGCCTGGGGGACTCGGGGCCCTCCTAACCTCTGACTTTGCAGGTGGCCCCTCAGGTGCATCTTCCCCGAGGCCTATTGTGGGCTTTCCTGGTTCAAGGCTGGGGTGGCCAGGCCCCCGGGCAGCCTGTGGTTCCCCACCACCATGAGGCCTTACATCTCTGGATGTTTTTGAGATTTTTTTTAAAAAGATTTATTTATTTGAAAGGGTTACAGAGGTAGAGAGAGAGGGGTCTTCCATCTGCTGGTTCACTCCCCAAGTGACTGCAACGGCCAGAGCTGAGCTGATCAGGAGCCAGGAGCTTCTTCCGGATCTCCCATGTGGTGCAGGGGCCCCAGCACTTGGCCCGAGCAGAGAGCTGGATGGGAAGAGGAGCAGCCAGGATGCAGCACCCATATGGGATGGGGGCACTGCAGGTGGTAACTTTACCCGCCATTTACAGCCTCGGCCCTGAACAGTTTTTTTAAAATCTCTGCTAAGGTGATTCTAATGCTTTGGCACCAGGAAAGGCAGTGGCCTGCGAGTGAGGGCCGAGCTGTTTGGGAATGGCCTGTGCTAGCTGTCCCCTGAGACGTGGGAACGAAAGCCCAGCGTCTGCCTTCCTCAGACGCCCCGTGCTCACTTCTGCCCCCCCCCCCCCCCCCGCCACAGGATTCCGCCCGCGTCCTTGCGCAGCCACTGATAAACAGCACACTGACGGCAGCAGCTTGTCCCACACAGCCAGGCCGCCACCTCCCTAAGGAAGGACCTTGAGCGGCAGCGCTGGCCCCGCTCCTGCCCCCTTGCCGGGTCCCTCAGCCGCACATCTCTGTGGGCTGAGAAGAAAGGGCAGGGAGTGCCGAGGGAGGCGCCCACGCAGCTGCGAGTAGGCGCCCACCTCCCTCTCTGGGACCGTTCTCCTGGCCACAATGGACCCAGGTCACTGACCCTCCACCCCCCACCCCGCTGTGTCCCTTGCATCCCGCGCAAGGTGGAGAGGGGCTGGTGAGGGGCGCACACAGTGACCTTGGGCAAATCCTAAACGTCTTCCTTCTTGAGTGGAGGCCACGAGCAGTGACTGTTGGGAATGCTTGTTGGCGTCCCTGTGCGTGCTGTCAAGGTTACGATGTGGAGCCAGCGCTTCTGTCCCTCTGGTAGGAGGCAAAGCAGGGAAACCCTACAGCCCAGAGACCTGGGTTTGTTTTGTTTTACAGAGTTGGCTGTAGGCCGGCGCCGCGGCTCAGTAGGCTAATCCTCCACCTTGCGGCGTCGGCACACCAGGTTCTAGTCCTGGTCGGGGCGCTGGATTCTGTCCCGGTTGCCCCTCTTCCAGGCCAGCTCTCTGCTGTGGCCGGGGAGTGCTGTGGAGGATGGCCCAAGTGCTCAGGCCCTGCACCCCATGGGAGACCAGGAGAAGCACCTGGCTCCTGCCATTAGATCAGTGCAGTGCGCCGGCCGCGGTGGCCATTGGAGGGTGAACCAACAGCAAAAGGAAGACCTTTCTCTCTGTCTCTGTCTCTCTCACTGTTCACTCTGCCTGTCAAAAAAAAAAAAAAAAAGAGTTGGGTGCTTTGTTGAGAGGCAGAGTGACAGAGAGCTTTCCTCTGCAGGCTCACTCCTCACAGGGCCACGATAGCCAGGCCCGGGCCAGGCTGAAGCCAGGAGCCAGGATCTCCCGTCTGGGTCTCATGTGGGTGCGGGGGCCATCTTCTGCTTTCTCAGGTGCATTAGCAGGGAACTGGATCAGAAGTGGAGCAGCCTGGACTCGAACCCGCACTTGAGTGTGGGATGCATGCAGGTTTTGCAAGCGGCAGCTTCAGCACCACAGCACTGAGTGTCGAGAGCCGGGCTTGAATCCCAGCTCCGCTGTGTGACTCTGGCCTGGGCACCGGCCCTCACCGGCAGGCCATCCCTTCCCGGCGTAGAGACAGGGAGATGGAGTCCGTGGGAAGATGGTGCCCCAGGGCTTGCACAGATGCGGACCAAGAAGGAAGCCTGGGACAGCCAGGGACAGAAGCTGGCACAGAAGCCCTGGGGCTCTGATGCGCTCAGCAGATGCCGAAGGAATGCTAGGCATTGCCACGGCCCACGCGATGCCCATGTCTGGCACGCAGCAGGCGGGTGGGCAGGCTGGGGGTGGCTCCTGTCTGTGTCCCCCACGGCAGCTGGGACTCAGTATAGGCTCCGCGAGTATCCGCTGAGGAACTGAGAGACCTGGAGTGCAATGATTCCCTCAAGCCGCTGTTGACCGCTTATCTGTGCCATGGGGTTCTGGCCTCCAGGGTTAGCCCCGCCCCTGCCCTGCCTTTCTGCCATGTATTTAAAAGGCAGAGAGAGACAAGGGAAGACAGACAGAGGTCTTCCACCTGCTGGTCACTGCCATATGGCTGCAACAGCCAAGGTGGGACCAGGCCATAGCCCTGCGCTTCTGAGTTCATTATCTGCCGTCCCCCTTCTGTCGTTCTTAAGCCAAACCCTGTCCTGCCTCAGGACCTTGGCGTTTGCGGCTCCTCTTTGTAGAACACTCGTTTCCTCAGCTTTCTGTGAGGCTGGCTGTTTTTTCTTTTGTTTTACAAGATATGTTTATTTGAAAGTCAGCAAGATGGAGAGTGCTTCTGTCTGCTGGTTCATGCTCCAAATGGCCGCAAGGGCCAGAGCTGGGCCATGCCACAGCCAGGACCCCAAGAACTTCGGGGTCTCCCACATGGGTGCAGGGGCCCAAGGACTTGGGCCGCCATCTGCTGGATGTGCTGTCAGCACAGAGCTGGATCAGAGAGGGAGTCAACCCATGCTTATGTGGGATACTGGTGCTGCAGAGTGCTGGCCCTGGCTGGCTATTTTTTTAACCTTTAGTTCCCAGCCATTCAGACCCCTTCTCAATAGAAGTCTCTCGTCTTTGATGCTGCCCGCTCTCTCTCCGCTGTCCAGGTAAATGCTTAGTTGTGTGGTCAGGGCTCAGTTCCTGACTGGGCAGATAGTGGGCCCTCGGGAGAGCGCTACCCCGCGGCCACAGCTGGCATTGCACCAGGTAGGACTCAGGTCCTGTGCGCGAGAAGCCTCAGAAGCTGCGAGGCCCTAGCTCGCCCATCGCAGGGAGGACAGTAAGGCCCCGCTCCTGGGTTCTGCTGGCTGGCTCCACCAGGCTGAGCCTCGAGTGCTCACCAGGGAAGTGGGAGTGGGGCACACTCAGAGGGCTGACGCAGCCGGTCAAGGAAGATCCCGTAGCCGCACAGTGCCCCCCCAAATGGCAGCAGTTGGCAAAGTATCTAGCAGCGGCTCCTGGGACGATGGCTGGATGTACAGATGTCCACCCTGCCGCACCCGTGCCCCGTCCTACAAGTGGGCAGTTTATTCTCTTTTTTTTTTTAGAGATTTATTTATTATTTGCAAGGCAGAGTGACAGGAGATCCTCCGTCTGCTGGTTCATTCCCCAGATGGCTACAATAACCAGAGACCTAGAGTGTGACTTAGAGCCAGGAGCCAGGCGCTCCATCCAGGCCTCCCATGTGGGCGGCAGGAACTCAAGTACTTGAGCCACCACTTACTACCTCCCGGGCATGTTAGTGGGGAGCTAGGTTGGAAGTGGAGTGGGCAGGATTTGAACCTGCATGCCACTGGGGGGACATGTACACCCCGAGCAACAACATAGCATGTTGTACCCCAACACCCCCTCCTCCTGTTTATTCTAAAAAGTTTTTACAGGGGCCAGCACTATGGCACAGTAGATGAAGCTACTCTGTGATGCTGGGATCCCATATGAGGGCCAGTCTGAATCCTGGCTGCTCTGCTTCCAGTCCAGCTCCCTGCTAATAACCTAGCAAGGCAGCAGAAGATGGCCCAGCTCTTGGGTTCCTGACATGGGCCCTGGCTGTTTGGGCCTTTACGGATGAACCAGCAGGTGGAAGATCTTTCTCGCTGTCACTCTGCCTTTCAATTAAGTAAATCTTTCTTTAAAAAAAATTCTAAATTGACTTTATTCAAAACCACAAATAAACAGACCAGACGACTCTGCAGCCTGAGGGCACTGCAGTCTGTAGTCCAGAAAGACCGAGACCTGTTGCTGACCCCGCTCCCGAGACTGCCCCTCACCAAGCGGCACAGTCACAAGGAAGCATTTTATGGGCATTGGAGACTCTCAGCACTGAGCCACAGCCCTGCCCCCAGCACGCTTCCAGTGTAGCCAGAGAAACCCCATAGACATCCAGGACACAGGAGGGCCTGGCTCAGTGCCCACACCTCTGTCTGCTTTTTTTTTTTTTTTTTTTTAAGATTTTATTTATGAGAGGCAGAGTTACAGATAGAGAGGGAGAGACAAACGATCTTCCATCTGCTGGTCACTCCCCAAATGGCCGCAGTGGCTGGAGCTGCACCGATCTGAAGCCAGGAGCTTCTTCTGGGTCTCCCATGTGGGTGCAGGGGCCCAAGGACTTGGGCCATCCTCTGCTGCTTTCCCGGGCACTTCAACTGGTGTCCACATGGGATGCTGCACTGCAGGCAGTGGCTTTACCCACTCGCTACACCACGGCGCCAGGATGTGTGTGTCTTAACTGGCAGGCCGTATGTCTCCCCTGCAGAGTGGTAGGGAAGTGATTAGGCAGCCTCTCCCCCATGGTGGCCCTCAGTGGAGGACAGGCGAGAGAAGGACTTCAGATACCAGGGGCTGGTGTTTGCCCACTTACCCGGGCCAGGCGTGCTGCCTGTCGAGCAGCGAACAAGGGGAAAAGGGTCAGGTGGTCGGGCTTCCTGACGGTCAGTGCTGCCGCCCTCAGCTGTGCAGACGCTGTCCCTGAGCTCCTGTCACCTGCCCTCACGGTGTCACTCACCTTTCTATGAAGAGATTCACCTGGCCTATGCCAGCCCTGGGCACTCAGCAGTGTGTTTGGACTCCATGTCCCCTGTTTGGTCCAGTCTGGCATCACCACCCTGCTGCTCCTCAGGGTTGGCATTCGCCTCGTGGAGAAGAGGGCATTCGAGAAGAAGGGAATGTGGTACACAGAAGGTGTGAAAATGCTAAAGAAGGGGCTGGCGCTGTGGCATAGCGAGTAAAGCCGCCGCCTGCAGTGCCAGCATCCCATATGAGTGGCATTGTGAGTCCCGGCTGCTCCACTTCTGATCCAGCTCTCTGCTATGGCCTGGGAAAGCAGTAGAAGATGGCCCAGGTTCTTGGGCCCCTGTGCCTGCGTGGGAGACTCAGAAGAAGCTCCTGGCTCTTGGCTTTGGATTGGTGCAGTCCCGGCCGTTGCGGCCAATTGGGGAGTGAACCAGTGAGTGGAAGACCTTTCTCTCTCTCTCTCTCCCTCTCCCCCCTTCTCTCTCCCTCTCCCCCCTTCTCTCTCTTCTCTCTCCCTCTCCCCCCTTCTCTCTCTCTCCTCTCTCTCTCTCTCTGCCTTTCCTTCTCTCTGTGTGTATAACTGACTTTCAAATAAATAAATAAATCTTTAAAAAAAAAAAAGTGCTGGAGAAGAGAGCAGAGCCTGACCCTGGAGTCTGGCCCTGATCCTGTGTATCAGAAGACAAATGGCAGTTTCCTGGAGCAGGAATGGCACCCATGGCATTTTAAAGACTGATACCCATTGAAGAGGCCAGACTGGAGAGCTGAGAAGCTAGGAACTATTGGGAAACCCAAGGATGGGTGATGCGGGCGGGACTTGAGGCACCAGTCTCTTGCATTGGCGTGTCTGGGGTTGTATCCTGGCTCTGTGATTCCAGCTTTCTGCTAATGCACAAACGGGGGGTGGGGGGGGTGGGGGGGGTGGCTCCAGGACTATGGCCCCTGCCACCCATGGAGAACTGGATGGAGTTCTTGGCTCTTGGTTTTAGCCTGGCCCTGTCCCAGCTGTTGTGGGTATTAAATCTTTTAAAAGTAAATAGAAGGATAAAGTCAAGTGAAAATAGATCCCAGTAAAAAATAAGAGTGGGAATAAGAGAGTAAGGAGCTGTAAAGTTCTGCATACATTCCTATGGACATACTTCTAAGGGTACAGCTACTCCAAAGCCCATTAAGCTGGGTAGTAATACTGCCATCTTAAGTGTTAAAGGGATAATATAAATAAGACCAAGTGTCTGGTAATAACAATATGTAGAACTTGAAAGGAGAATGTTCCAACATGGGAAGCAACCCACACAGTGCTCAGGATGACAGTCTTTATAAATAGCACTCTGACCTCAGAATCAGCCCTTAAGGCATTCTTGTTTTACTGAAAAGCCCAGGAGAACATTTCAGGCATGGAAAACGGGCAAAAAAAAAAAAGTCCTACATGAAGGATCTCTGAGTGAGACCCCAGTGGAAAGAAGTGACCATCAAAGAAGGATGTACTTTTCTCTGAAGGGAGGAGGTAACTTCCACTTTGCTTATGGCTTTGTCTAAATACTGCTGGAGATTGTGGATTCAAAAGGCTTCATAGCCTTGGCAGCTCATGTCAAGAGCTTAAGGTGATCACTGATGTCATATGTAAGAGTGCTGTTAAATTAACAACAGGAGTCACTGTGCATTTACTTCCCATGCAGGACCTCTGTCCTCAGCGAGTTGTATTATGAACGTTAACTGTAAAACTTGTTCTCAGTTTTTATATTTTGTGTGTATGTGTGCAAATTGTGGAAGTCTTACTTAGTAGAGAGTTGTTTTTCTGTGTGTAAAGTTAATTGGAAACAAATCTTAATAGAGAATGGGACTGGGCATGGGAGGAGTAGGTAGGGTAGGAGGGTAGGTATGGTGGGAAGAATTCTATATTCCTAAATATAGAGATTACGAACTTATGAAATTTGTACTCGTTAAATAAAAGTTTTCTTAAAAAGAAAAATGTAAATACAGGGGCTGGTGCCTGCAGTGCCAGCATCCCACATGGGCACCGGTTCTAGTCCTGGCTGCTCCTCTTCCAGTCCAGCTCTGTGCTGTGGCCAGGGAAAGCACTGGAAGATGGCCAAGTCCTTGGGCCCCTGCACTCACGTGATAGACCCAGAAGAAGCTCCTGGCTTCGGATCCGTGCAGTTCCGACCAAAGTGAACCAGCTGATGGAAGACCTCTCTCTTGCTCTCTGCCTCCGTTTCTCTGTAAATCTGCCTTTCAAATAAATTTTTACAAAAGTAAATACATAGAAATCCCAGGTGTATTAGCGGGCAGGGTACTGGGTGTGTCCTGACACCACACCTGCCTTGCTTTGTGATGTTCCACTTAACAGTGAGGACTCTCAGCCCTGGCACATGCAGCCTGGGAGCTTGGTCTAAACCGCCAGATGGGCACGGGGTCAAGGCTAGTGGCAGTGTTTAGGAAGCTGATTAAGAATAGTGGCTGAGGCCGGCGCCGTGGCTCAACAGGCTAATCCTCCGCCTTGCGGCGCCGGCACACCGGGTTCTAGTCCCGGTCGGGGCGCCGGATTCTGTCCCGGTTGCCCCTCTTCCAGGCCAGCCCTCTGCTGTGGCCCAGGAGTGCAGTGGAGGATGGCCCAAGTGCTTGGGCCCTGCACCCCATGGGAGACCAAGATAAGCACCTGGCTCCTGGCTCCTGCCATCGGATGAGCGCGGTGCGCCGGCCGCAGGGCGCCCTCCGTAGCAGCCATTGGAGGGTGAACCAACGGCAAAGGAAGACCTTTCTCTCTCTGTCTCTCTCTCTCACTGTCCACTCTGCCTGTCAAAAATTTAAAAAATAAATAAATAAATAAAAAGAATAGTGGCTGAACACATCTTTAGTTGCCTCATCTCAGTGGTGCTCAGAAACAATGCTCTTTCCGTTTAAAAAAATTACTTGATTTTATTTATGTGAAAGACATAGCAGCAGAGAGAGTTCTTCTAGCCACTGGTTCATTCTCTAGATGCCTGCAACATACAAGGCTGAGTCAGGCCACAGCCAGGAGCCTGGATCTCCAAGTCAGCCTCCCACGTGGGTGGCAGGGACACAGGGACTTGAGCCATCAGCATCTGCCTCCCAGGATCACATCAGCAGGAAGCTGGATCGGAGTCCGAGAAACCAGGCACTCCCGAGAGCCCCTTGCGGCCTCCGTGGCGGCTCTGTTTGGCCTTCAGTGTGACTCCTTGGGAGTGTGGCACTGCAGCTTCGCCCCCACACCCAGCCTGGCAGCAGGTCCCGCCTCTGTTAATGTAGCCTGAACCACCCACCTGCTTGCTGTTTCCAGACTCGTCCCCAGAGGTCACTGCTAGTCACCCCTCCCCTCTAAGCTCCAGCCACAAAAGCCTTTCTCCTCCAAGTTGCTCCTGCCTCTTCCTCCCTCCTAAGCCACTGCTCTCCCTGTGGCCTCACGGGAAGAGCAGAATCGGAGACTCCTTCCCTGAGTCCCCCTCCTCTCCTGGGCCAAAGCACAGTTGCGGTTTTCTCTGACTTCCTATTCAACTCCAGCGTCCCAGGTCTGTTGCTGGCGGCTGTGTTCTGGAGCTGGAAACACAGCCAGGGCTTCGCGCCTGGTTTGGATGGAGTGAACTGACCGCCATCTCTCCCACTCATTCCAGATATGTAACTGGTTCATCAACGCCCGGCGGCGGCTTCTCCCGGACATGCTTCGGAAAGATGGCAAAGACCCCAACCAGTTCACCATCTCTCGCCGCGGAGGGAAGACCTCCGACGTGGCCCTCCCGCGGGGCAGCAGCCCCTCTGTGCTGGCGGTGTCCGTGCCAGCCCCCACCAACGTGCTCTCCTTGTCCGTGTGCTCCGTGCCTCTCCATTCAGGCCAGGGGGAGAAGCCAGCAGCTCCCTTCCCGCAGGGGGAGCTGGAGCCCCCCAAGTCCCTAGTGGCCCCCGGCAGCACACTCACCCTGCTGACCAGGGCTGAGGCCGGGAGCCCCACAGGGGGACTGTTCAACACGCCACCGCCCACGCCCCCCGAGCGGGACAAGGAGGACTTCAGCAGCTTCCGGCTGCTGGTGGAGGTGGCGCTGCAGCGCGCTGCCGAGATGGAGCTCCAGAAGCAGCAGGGCCCGGCCCCCCCGTTGCTGCACCCCCCCATCCCACTTGTCCCCGAGACCCCCAAGTAGGCACCGCAGCAGGGGGCTCCAGCTCGAGCCCCCTGCCCTGGGCTGCCGTCTGCTTCCCTTCCACACAGAGGGTTTTCTCTGCATCACTGCCAAACATCGGGACCGTCTCCTCTGCCCAGAGGTATTCCGCAGGAAGACGCGAGCAGGCGTCCCTGCCCTGGGCCGGGGACCTCCTCTGCGGACTCCTCCCCATGGTGAGACCAAGAGATCAGAGACAGGCATGGTGCTGCTGCTGCTGCTCCAGAGAACCCCTGGGACACACGTGTTCAACCTGGCGCCTGGGCTGGGTTCCAGGAGCCTGCCAGGTTGAGGCCTGGGCTGGGTCCAAGCCGCCCTGAGCCGTGCTGCTTCTGTCAAACCGGGTGTGGACATGCCAAGTCCGCAGGCGTGAGCAGAGGAGAGGCACCCAGCAGACAGAACCGACCCGACTCCAGTTGAATGTTCAGTTCTTCGCTAAGCTCTTTGTCCTTCCTCTCTGCTGTGGTTTGCGTCACGGGAGTAGGTAGCCCGGGTGCGGGACTCGGTGCCTTGGTGATGGAGTCTCGTGAGCACGGGGTGGCCCAGCACCCTGCCGGGGGCGCCCTGCCAGGAGGGAGCCTTTCCGTTTTCGGGACCATCTTGATCTCTGCAGTCTGGGAAATTGCAAATGGTTGACTTAGTTTGGGTTGGGTGCCTGTTCTGCATCAGACACAGCAGGGGATGGAGCCACCCCAAGGTAGAGTCCACCAGAATCGCCCGAAACCTCCATGGGCGCAGAAGGGAGAAGCGTGGTCAAACCAGACAGGCGTTTGGTGTTTTGTGTTTGTTTTTCCTGTGTTTGGGGGTGGGGTGGGGAAAGTAAGCATAGACTAAGACAGCGAGTTGTTTTTTTCTCTAACATTTCCCCTTCTTTGTTCTTGAACACTCTGCCCCGCAGCCTGAGTTTTGAATTCCTTTAGGAACTTGGATTAGGGAGGCAGCGATGGAAATCCCCAGCGCCTTGTACTTGGAGAGAAGGGAGCCACCTAGTGGCCAGCTGCGGCCGGGCTCTTTCTTGGGTGGTGGGCCAGCGGGCAGCAGTGCTTGGGCTGCAAGTGGGCTCACAGCCCGCTGCGGCCTGGGTCTGTTGCAACTTTCTTTAAAGTAGTGTTGCAGGGCCCCCCACGCGAGCTCCCCTCTTCTGCTGTGCCACTGCTGACCGTCTGCAACAGCAGCGGGCCCCGTCTTCCATCACGCACCCTAAGAAACACTAACAGGTTATCAGCCGAGATGTTTTTGTTCTGAAGAATGCTGTTCTCTGAAACTCCCGGGTCAGGCACAAAGGGGACTTCAGGAGGTTCCTGCATGAGCCTGACTGGGACAAAGGCAGCAGCATGGGGTGACCTCCCCCCCATGATGGCCTGGCCCATCCATTGCTTCCCGAGTAGAATCGCTGACTTAAGGAGCAGGAATTCTGCTCTCTGGCCTCTCTGACCTCTTCCTCCTGAGCCCTCTGTGTGTGTGCCCCAGGGTGGTCAGGGATCCTCGTCACCCCGGGGCCCAGCTGGGGCCGAGTGAGCCCAGGAGCTGCAATTGGCCCAGCCTCCCGCACCCAGCTGCGTGCGCAAGCCTGGCTTTGGATGACCCTTGAGGATGCCTGTGGTGGGGGGTGCTGGGCCCTGGCGGGGCTTCCCCTCCCACGGTGCACTGAGTGGCAGAAGGGCAAGGGAGTGGAGCCATGCTGCTGAATTCTGGTTGGCATCCCCCCTTGAAGATGGGGTGTCTGGGGGTGGGGCAGCCCCTGCTTGGGTTTGGTTGCAAGATAAACCTGGAGGAGAAGCACAGTGGTCCCGTTGAATTATTTGAGCAAAGAACTACTGTAAATAATTTTTGTTTTTGTCTTTTGTCAAATAAACTTGTTTTTGTTTTTGTAAAACAGAAACAGGGCTCTTAATTGACACAGGGTGGCTCTGGGACCTGCCCTGTTCTCAGCTCTTAGGCTGCCCCGCCTGCCTGCGTCCCTGGAGAGGAGTGGGGAGTCTGGTGACCCCACCGCCCACTCCAGATCTCGCTGACCACAGTGTCCAGCCCCAGGGAACATAGGCAGCCCAAGCCACGCCAGGCTTTCCTGGAATCAGGAGTGACGCTTGGGGGCCAGCATGTCCCCCACCCACCCCCGGGGAAGAGTGCACCTGCACACCAGCACAGAGGCTGACCCGTGGGTGCTGCAGTGTGAAGCTGGTAAATCCCCCTCTGCCTGTGCGAAGCAGGCAGTGTGTTCTCACCAGGTCAGAGTGACAGCAGACCAACTGTAGCCTGAGCTCTGGCAGCCGGGGCCTCGCGCTGGGGTGGACGACAGGGTTTGGCCATGTGTCTGCATCCTGCAGGGTTCCATAGCTCTTCATTTCCTGCACCTCTGTGAGACACTGGCCCCAGGGAAGGATCTGGATTCACACGGGCCAGTGTGAGAAGGGAGCCAGGATCTGAACGCAGGCCTGTGTAGCTCCAGGTCACCACGGGCTGTCTGCCCAGACCCTCCTGGAGCTGATGATGGGCAGTTGACCCCCTGCCAACACATGGCTGCCCAGCCATGGGTGGTGGGGGCCGAGCCCCGCCCCATCTTCTCTGTGACCCCTCAGGGTTTGCAGAGGGCGCCTCCCCACTAAGTCCCTCGGGTTAAACAGCCCCAGCGCCGGGTTCTAGTCTCCTGGCTTCCTGGCTGGCGAGCGCTGGAAGGGTGAGCACTGTGGACGCCCCTCGAAGGGGAGGCGCTTGGTGGCTCCGCCCTCTGAGGAGCGCTGCCTGCTCACAGATGTTTTTTGAAGAACTGAAACCAAAACTGTTTTCTGCATGACTTAAGTTGGCCAGCGCTGGAATGAGCAAGCACTCTGGGTAACGAAAGTTGACAGATGATGTGGCCAGGGCCCCTCTGAAGCCAGACACGGTCCAGCTTTCCTGTAGTAGCCTCAACAGCCTCGTTTAGGACACGCCTTTGATTTGCTTATTTGAGGAAACAAACGTTGGTAAGACATTTAGCAAAAAGTGTCTAGCACTCACTGAGTACTAGCGGAACGTGTATTGTAGGAAAAAAAAAAAAAAAAGACCACAAAGCCACACCCCTACTTCACCACAGAGGCTCCGTGGTGCGGGTTCCCCACCTCCCTCGGTCTCACCTTCCTCTCCATCCCCCTCCCGGTGCAGGGGCTGGCTGGCCGGGGAGCTGCCCGCCTCCTCCGCAGGTGGTGTCTATTCAGCCAGCCTCTAGAAGGCATCTGTCCTACTTCAAATCTCTTCACTTCCAAGGCCGACTCTTCATCAGCTTTTCCATCTCAGACCACCCACGATGTTCCCTGTAACCAGGATTCAGGGACTCAGCCAGTTCCCCCCACTCCCTGAGATCAGGAAAACAGGGCGACAAGGAACACGGCTGAGTCCCGTGAACACCTGTGGGCAGGGCTCCCCCCTGGCTGCCGCCCTGGCTTTGTCTGCCCCTGGAGAGCTGAGGAGACGCCCACGTCCGGCTTCCCGGCCTCCAGAGCCTCCAACTTGCTCTGCGACTTGGGGCAATGCAGGAGCTGAGGACCCTTCCGACCTCCCTCTTCCACAGGTAGGGGGAGACCCTCGCGATAGGGGCTGCATGGTGGCACAGCAGGTTAAGCCAGCACTGGGGACTGCAGCATTCTAGAGTGATGCCAGCTGGGACCCTCTGCTTCCCAGCCAGCCCCTGCTCACGGGCCTGGGAGACAACAGAAGACGGCCCGCACTTGGGTTCCTGCCACTCACCTGGGAGACGCTGATGGAGCTCTTGACTCTGCTTCTGCCTGCCATTCAGGGAGTGAACCAGCACATGGAGGATCTGTCTCCCTCCCTCGTTTCTCTTTCAAATAAATAACTCTTTAAAAAGAAAAAAAAAAGTGAAAACTTTTCACTCCCCAGATGGCCAGAATGACCAGGGCTAGGCCAGGTCGCAGCCAGGAGCTGCTGCTGGGTCTACCCTGTGGGTGCAGGAACACAAGTGCTTGGCATCCTCCCCTGCTCTCCCAGGCCACAGCAGGGAGCCGGATCAGAAGTGGAGCCGCCGGGATGTGAACTGGAGCCCATGGGAGATGCTGGCGCTGCAAGAGGTGGCTTCACCTGCTACTCCACAGTGCGGGGGCCCGTGTTTGTTTTAGTTTGTTTTGTTTCTTTCCTAAGTAAAGCTACCCGAGTTCAAAGATAATGTGGTTTTTTATTTAGAAAACCCTAAAGATTCCACAGAACTATCAGAAATAATAAATTCAGCAAGGTTATCAGTCACAAAATCAGCATGCAAAAATCAATTGTATTTATACACTAACAGCGGGAGATCTGAAAAGGTTAAATAATTTCACTTACAATAGCAGCGAAAAGAATAACATACTTGGGAACTGACTAAGGCGGAAAACGACTTGTAAACCGAAAACAATTCGAAAGAAATTAGACACAAATGGAAGGACACGCGGTGTCTATGGATTAGAAGACACAGTAGCGATGGGAGCGCTACCTCGAGCTGGTGCCACCCTGCTGTCCTTTACCAAAATCCCAACGACTTTTCTGTTTCAGAAAGAGAACAATTCATCTAACATTTATATACACGCAGGGGACCCTGACTGATACGCCCAAGCCGTCCTGAAAGAGGATTGGGAGGACGCAGACTTCCAGGAAACCCACTGCACAGGAGGAAGATGAGGAAGAGGTCGATGACCAGTAGGTTGGTTCTAAGCACAGGTTCTATACTTGTCTATAAAGCATTTAACCCCGGTACACAACTTTTTTTTTTTTTTTTGTAGTATTTATTTATTTGAAAGGTAGAGTCGCAGGAGAGACAGAAAGGTCTTCCATCCCCAAATGGCAGCAACTGAGCTGATCCAAAGCCAGGAGCTTTTTCCGGGTCTCCCAGGTGGGTACAGGGGCCCAAGGACTTGGGCCATCCTCCACTGCTTTCCCAGGCCATTAGCAGAGAGCAGCCGGGACTAGAACCGCACTGACAGGAAGCTACGATCAGGAGCTGGGGCCTGAATCAAGCCAGGTACATGGAGCATGGCCACCTGACCTGGCTCCCAAAGGAGGGGCCGGCGCTGTGGCATAGCAGGTAAAGCCACTGCCTGCAGTTCAGGCATCCCATATGGGCGCCGGTTCGAGTCCCGGCTGCTCCACTTCCAATCCAGCTTCCTGCTAATGCACCTGGGAAAGCGGTGGAGGATGGCCCAAGTGCTTGGGCCCCTGCATCTACATGGGAGACCTGGAAGAAGCTCCTGGCTCCTGGCTTCAAATCTGTGCAACTCCAGCCATTGTGGCCATTTAGGGAGTGAACCAGAAGATGAAAGACCTCTCTCTCTGCCTATCCTTCTCTATAACTCTGATTTTCGAATAAATGATTCTTTAAAAAAAAAGTTAAGAAAGGAGGTGTCGGTTGGCACAGTGCCATGGGGGGGGGGGGGCTGCATTGTGGAGGAATGTGTTAAGCCACTGCCGGCAATGCCAGCATCCCACATTAGCACTGGTTCATATCCCAGCCACTCCACTTCTGATCCAGCTCCCTGCTGAAGTGCCTGTAAACACAGTGGATGATGGCCCAAGTACTCAGACCCCTGTCTCCCATGTGGGAGATCCAGATGGCCTCAGCCTGGACCAGCCCTGGCCACTGCAGCCATTTGGGGAGTGAAGCAGCAGATGGAAGTTTCTTCTCTCCCTGTGTCTCTTTGCCTTTCAAATAAATAACTCATTTTTAAATGCCATTTGGGTCACCTGCATCCCATATCGGAGTGCTCTGCTTCCGACTCCAGCCTCCTGACAGTGCACACCCTGGGACGCAGAAGGGACTCTCAGGTTACCGGGTCCCTGCCACCTACGTGGCAGACTGGCACTGAGCACAGCTCTGGCTTCCGCCTGGCCCCGCCCCAGCTGCGTGGGCACTGGGGCACGAAGCAGCAGATGGAAGACAAGATCGCTCCCTCTCTCCTTTCAAACAAATAAACATTATGATGTTCAAAAGAGCCAATGTTTAAAGGCTTTGACAGCTAAGAATAAGCAAAAAGCATTCTTAAACAAAACAGCGACGTGCCTTGGTCTCTCAAGACACAGCACCGTGCCCACGGCTGCACCCGGGCGTTGTGAAAACACGGACGCGGGTGGCGTGCCCAGCTCAGGGTGGCGGGTGACCCGCAGCCGCACGTGCCTACGGAGGGGCGTGCTCTCGCCCCTGCCCGCCCCAGCTTGCCCTCCAGGGTCCCCTCTGGGGGTCTCGGGCTCTCGGCTGCCAGGACCAGGGCGCCGGGCAGACGAGGCGCTAACTGTCAGAGAGGCAACGCCTCGCACTAGGTGCTCCTGGCGCCGCAGGGTCAGGGCAGAAAACAATCAGGCTTCAATCTCGCGGGGCGACTTGGGGCTCCCAGGGCGCAAGGTGTGGCTTCGTCGCGCGAGTAAAACGCAAAGCCGCCTCCACTCGGCTGCTCCCGGGAACAAGCTGTGCCTGACTGGGCGACGCTCACGTCCAGCCTCCCCTTTCTCCGCGGACACTGGTCCTCCATCGGTACAGCGCCTCCTCGCGCTCGGCGTCGCCATCCCGCCCAAGATTGTCCCTTCCCTCTCACCGTATCCGCACGCCTGGCGGAAGCTTACCGTCACTTCCACTACGCGTAGTGGGCATGCGCCGAGGGGCGGTGGCGCCCGCCCTCCGGTGGCTGCGTGGCCGCCGATTGGCTGCGTGGGCACGTCGGCGGGAGGACGCGCAGCGCGGCCTGCCCCTCCTTCCGCGGCGATTGCTCGGGGCAGCGAGCGGAGCCCGGCAGCTTGGCCGAGTGGGAGGAAGTGTAGCGGCGCCGCAGGACCGAACCGCTGAGCCTGCTGCCGTCCCGCGTGTCGTGACCCGCGACCCCCAACCCCGACTCCCCTCGGGTTGGCCCGCGCGCCCCAGGCCCAGCCCGGGCGGCGCGACGGGAGGATGAGCGGCGGGCGGCGGAAGGAGGAGCCGCCGCAGCCGCAGCTGGCCAACGGGGCCCTCAAAGTCTCTGTCTGGAGCAAGGTGCTGCGGAGCGACGCGGCCTGGGAGGACAAGGTGCGGTGGGACGGGCCGGGGCGCAGGCTGGGACTCGGGGTCGGGCGGACGGGCCTGGGCCTGCCCCCGGCCTCCGTCCGGACGGGACTCGGCAGGGTGTTGGGACCGGTGGTTCCAGGGGTCAGGGCGAAGCTAGCGGGCACGCAGCTGACTCCCCTGCTTGCCTAAGGGGGAAGCCGCTGGACACGAGGCCGGGGACTGAGGACTCGTCACCCGCAGGCAGAGCGGGGGGCCGAGTGGCACGAGTGGGCCGAACCGAATTCGGCAGTATCCCAGTGGGAGCTTGTGTCAGTTACGTGTGTTCCCCAGGTTACGGCCTGAGCCCAGACAGCAGCCCCGGCAGACTTCCGCCGGGGCCCGTGGCGAGGCTGGCTGGGGGTGCGTGCACCAGGTGGGGTCTCGGGTCACCTGACTGGGGCCGCACCCGGCTCTGCTCCGTGCCCTGGAAGGCGCTGTCCCAGGCAGCACGGAGAGCGTATTTGCCATCTTTCCTTGGGTTTTCCTGCACCGCTGAAAGGGATCTTCCTTCCCGGAGTCCTGGAGGGGGGAAGGGAGGCGCTTGCTGAAGGTGCCCTTGTCTGCCCCCGGCCCTGCCCAGTTCTTGCAAAACTTGCAGGCTGTGGCCGATCTGCTGTGTCACTGCTTTCTCTGCGAGCGAAAGGCCTGGTTTCTGGAATCTAGGGCGGTTCAGAAACCCGAGTCTCCCTGCCCTGCGCAGTGTAGATAAGGCTGCCCCTGCCTCAGCCCTTCTGTCTCCAGGCCTGCTGTCCCGTGTGACTACCGAAGGGTGCTGCCAGGAGCGCTCTGTCGGGGGCACCTGCTGGGCCGAGCTGTAGCCCTGTGGCCAGCAGCACAGTTAACTGTCAGCCGTGTCACTGCCAGCCATTTCGCTTTCGAAAAAGTGAATGGCTTCTCTGAAATGTTGGCAGGGGTCCCTGAAGGTGTCAGGCCGGTTGTTGGACAGGGAAGGGTGCTTGGGGAAGAAGCCCTGGAGGGCGGATCCTGCCCCGCCCCGCGCACCCGCCCCGGCTCACCCGGCCATGTCCGTCCCTCCTCTCTCCCGCAGGATGAGTTCCTGGATGTGATCTACTGGTCCCGCCAGGTCATCGCCGTGGTCCTGGGCGTCGTGTGGGGAGTGCTGCCGCTGCGGGGTTTCCTGGGAATCGCGGGGTAAGTCTGGGCTGGCTTGCATTGTTGTGGTTTCCTGTCTGTTCAATAGACGTCTGTGTTCCTTTTATGGAAAAAGCCACTGCTGCTTTGGAGCTGAGTGTGTGGGAAGAGGTGGCCCACACGGATGGTGGCTGGCGTGGGTCTGGTCCAGGCAGGCTACCTCCTGAAGGCCAGGCCAGTCCCTCCGTTCCTGGCTTTGGAGGGACCAGAAAGAGGACGCTGTGTGGCTTGTTAGTGGCACGCACGTGCTTACGGGAGTCGCGGCAGAATGGCGTCCGTAGCTGGCGACCATCTTTGCCTGGCTCCGTGCTGGACGACCGAATCTTGGCTTTGGCTGAAGTTGTGTCAGGTCCCTGCATTTCAAAGCAGCCCGAAAGTAGGGGGCTGGGTCCTCCACGTTTGACTTTGCTCGTGTGGCAGTTGGCATCATGGTTGGCACCAGCCCCTGGTCGTGGCTCTGTTCCAGTCACTGCCCGTGAGCCCCGCACCCGCCAGATGGGCTGGAGTTGTCTTGGGACCCGCGGGCAAGCTATGGGAGTGGTGGATGCGCCTTTGTCCTTTCACGAGGGAGCACAGACGGCCACCTTCCCCTGGAGAACCACCCTGACTCTTCCGAGGCTGCTCACACCTCCCCGTGTCCCTTACCTTAGGGCCCGAGGAGTGAACGAGTGCAAGGGTTTGAATTGCCTTCTTTCTCAGGGGGTAACAAAAATGCGGACCAGTTTCCCTGTTACCCAGGGGATGGATCACAGCCTGCCCCCGCACACTCGCAGCAGCGGCCTGCAACTGCTGGCAGCGCTGGACAGTCTCCCTGTACCGGCGCACTGGACAGTCTCCCTGTACCGGCTCCGTGTTTAAAGCTCACTGTGAGTTGTACTTTGGCACAGTGAGAAACTGATAACTAAGAAAGTAGGGCCGCTCTGACAGCTGCTGTGAGGTACGAGCGCAGCCTTTCTCCGTGTCTTCGTGGACTCCCCTCGTTCCGGTGACAACACGAGACGACGCTCACAGGCAGCCCTCTGCTGCTCCTCCATGCATGGCATGGCCGGCGACACTGTGACGGCCGAGCTGGTTGCCCAGCCAGCTGCCTGGTGTAGCAGTCAGCTTTTTGTCACTCTGACGTGTACCTAAGACAAGGTGGTTCATTGTCACTCACCGTTTTGCAGGTTCACAGTTAAAACTGGGTGGCTGTGTTGGCCTGGTGTCTGAGGGGGGAGGTGGGAGAACGTGTGTACAGGAAGGCGACCGGGAAGCAGGTGGTCCGACATCCTGCCCCTCGCCCACCTCCTAGACACGAGTGCGTCCTGGCTTTGTCTCCCAGTCGTGCCCCCGGGGGGGTCAGGCCTCTGGAACGCTGAACTAGTAGCCACCCCACAGCGTGAGTAGCATGCAGGTGGCCAGCACAGCGCAGAGGTGCTGGGCAAAGGGGTGGGGTGCTGCTCCATGCAGGACCAGGTGGGACAATGCGCGATCCCGGCCTCCTTAGAACGAGCGCGGGATCCCGGGCCCTCCTTAGAACGAGCACAGGATCCCGGGCTCCCTTACCTTAGGGCCAGAGGAGTGAAAGAGTGCAAGCATTTGAGTTGCCTTCTTTCGCAGGGGATAACAAAAAGTGTGGACCAGTTTCCCCGTAACCCGGGGGATGGATCACAGCCTCCCCTCGCATACTCACAGCAGCCCGGGCCCTCCTTAGAACGAGTGCAGGGCTGGCACCGTGGCTCACTAGGCTAATTCTCCACCTGCAGTGCCGGCACCCCGGATTCTGTCCCGGTTGCTCCTCTTCCAGTCCAGCTCTCTACTGTGGCCCAGAAGTGCAGTGGATGGTCCAGGTCCTTGGGCCCTGCACCCACATGGGAGACCAGGAGAAGCACCTGACTCCTGGCTTCGGATCAGCACAGCACATAAGCCTCAGCGTGCCGGCTGTAGCGGCCATTTGGGGGGTGAACTAGTGGAAGGATGACCTTTCTCTCTGTCTCTCTCTCTCACTGTCCACTCTGCCTATCAAAAAAAACAAAAAAACAAAAACAAGTGCAGGATCCTGGGCGCTCCTTAGAACGAGTGCGGGATCCCGGGCCCTCCTTAGAACGAGTGTGGGATCCTAGGCGCTCCTTAGAATGAGTGCGGGATCCTGGGCGCTCCTTAGAACGAGTGCGGGATCCCGGGCCCTCCTTAGAACGAGTGTGGGATCCTAGGCGCTCCTTAGAACGAGTGCAGGATCCTGGGCGCTCCTTAGAACGAGTGCGGGATCCCTGGCGCTCCTTAAACAGACGCTGCGGTTATTTCTGGAATTTCCCTTCAGCATCCTCAGGCCCTGGTACTGAAACCACAGGAAGTGAAGCAGGAGGAAGGGGACTGACTACACAGGTACCGCAAGGCCTTCGTGCAGGGGCGCGTGAGTGTCTGCTGCGTCGAGAGCGAGGAGCGCAGGACTGAGGTGGACGGGCACATACTCGGAGTGTTGGTCCGTCCCCGGCCTGCCTTTCGGCTGCCCAGGAGAGAAAGTGCAGGCAGGAGGGTGCCGGGGGAGGGCACCCCGAGGCCCCTTGGTCCAGGAGAGCAGTGCTCATTCAGCCCTGGCCCCCCTCTGGGGTTTCTCTGAGAGTACAGGGCAAGGGCTGGAGCTAGGTCGGTGCCCACACATCCTAGACAGCCCCGGCTTCCACGCCTGGGATCTGCGTAACGTGGGGCTGAAACTCGGCTTCCTGCTCTGCTGAGGGCCTGTAAGTGTGATGCACGGGTGAAGGATCTGAGACGGACGGTGTTTGGTCTCAGCGTCCCAGGCGTGCCTGGCTGCCGGGAGAGCATGGTTGGCTGTGGCTGTTGAGGAAACAGGAAGGGGGAGAGTGCACGTGGAGGGGCTCACGTGGGGGGGCGGGGTGCAGTGGAGGGGCGCATGTGGCAGGCTTACCCGCAGCACACAGCGCCGTTCTTCAGCACTGCCTGTTTTCCGGGATTCAGCCCTCACTGTCCTCACTGCCAGGGTTTCCTGCTGCAGACAAGTCCCTGAGCGCCTGGCTGGGGCCTCTTGCCTGCGCTTGGAGTGGGCCCGGGTGTTCATGGTGTACGCACAGGCCTAGGGCAGGGCTCACTCCTGCCCCAGCTCGGCCTCCAGCGAGACGCGCCTGGTGAGCAGAAACCGTTCCCTGGACCTGTGCTCTCTAACTGGCCTGAGAGCCGGTTTCTCCCTGGCTGCGGGGGTCCTACAGCACCGCGGGGCCGTGCCGGTGCCCTCCTGCCTCCGAGTCTCACAGTGGGGCACGTGACTAGTGCGTGCTTAGAGAATGCTTGTGAAATGTTTTTTTGACAGGCAGAGTTAGGCAGTGAGAGACAGAGAGAAAGGTCTTCCTTTTCTTGGTTCACCCCCCAAATGGCCACTACAGCCGGCATGCTGCACCGATCCAAAGCCAGGAGCCAGGTGCCTTCTCCCGGTTTCCCACGCAGGTGCAGGGCCCAAGCACCTGGGCCATCCTCCACTGCCTTCCCAGGCCACAGCAGAGCTGGACTGGAAGAGGAGCAACTGGGACTAGAACCCAGGATGGCGGCACCACAGGCAGAGGGTTAGCCTAGTGAGCCACAGCACCAGCCTGTGAAATGGTTTTTAAACCGAGTTTCTGTTGAACTTTGGCAGCAGGAGCAAATGTTACGGTGGGCGTGTAGCCTGGCCCTGAAGGCAGGGTATTTGCTGGTGAGCCATTAGCTTGTTAAAATTCTTAAGTGGAGTTTTCAGCATAGAATTTTTTAAAGATTTATTTGAAAGGCAGAGACAGAGAGAGAGAGTGCGTGAGATCTTCATCCACTGGTTCACTCCCCAGTTGGCCGCAATAGCCAGGGCTGGGCCAGATGCTTCTTCCAGGTCTCCTACGTGGGTGCAGGCGCCCAAGCACTTGGGCCATCTTCCTCTGCTTTCCCAAGTAGGTTAGCAGGGTGCAGGATCAGAAGTGGAGCAGCCAGGACACGGGATGCTGGCACTGCAGGTGGCAGCTTGACCCACTGTGGCAGTTCCCAGCATAGAATTTTTAGAGCCATCGGGGGTCTGTCTCCTGTTCCTGCCCCCCCTCGTTCCTTGCTGTGCAGCCGTCCTCTCGTTTATGAGCAGGACTGCACCGTCTTGAAAGTCTCCCATCCAGGAGAGTCCCCAGCCTCTTTCTGGCCTGCCTCCGCCTTTGACCTCCGTCTGGTGAATGAGTTTCCCTCTCTTAGTGCGTAGCCCAGCCTCACAGTCCAGCTCCCTTGACTGGTTTCCAGGCAGAACCAAGTCAGCCTGTGCAGATTGGAACTTTTGTCAGAGGGAGGTGGCCAGATTTGACTAGGCCCCAAGATTATTCTTTTTAAAAGATTTTCTATCTGCTGGTCCACTCCCAAAATGGCCTCAACAGCCAGCACTAGGCCAGGCTGAAGCCAGGAGCTTCGTCCGTGTCTCACACATGGGTGGCAGGGGCCTAAACACTTGAGCCATCTTCTGCTACTTTTCCCAGGCCCTCAGCAGGGAGCTGGATCGGAAGTAGAACAGCTGGAACACAAACTGGCGCCCATGTGGGATGCTGGTGTCGTGGGTGGTGGCTGTACCCCGACAACCCAGCCCGAGGCTTCTTTCCTTGTTCAGTTGCTTACCTAGTCCCTGATACCAGACTGTTTGCTGTCACATCCTAAAACGCGAGTGCAGGCCTACGCCATTCTCCCAGCCCACACCTGGCTCTCAAACTGGACTTCTGCAGTCTGCGCGCACCACCCAGAGGCAGGCAGCCGTGGGCACCCAGGGCAGCAGAGGTGCAGGGAGCCTCTTGTCTCCCCTCCCCGCAGGTTCTGCCTGATCAATGCGGGAGTCCTGTACCTCTACTTCAGCAGCTACCTGCAGATCGACGAGGAGGAGTACGGCGGCACGTGGGAGCTCACGAAAGAAGGGTTTATGACGTCGTTTGCTTTGTTCATGGTACGTGTCACAGGCAGTTAGCACAGGCACCGTTCGTCTCGGGAAGTGTCAGTTATTCAAAGGAGTCCACTGGTTGGATTGTAGGACCAAAGTGCCCGTTTTCACAGGCCTCCCTCGAGCCAAGGTGCCAGACGGTAGCTCGCAGTGTGCACATCCAGGGCCCACCCTCAGCTACGGCTTCTCAGCCCAGGCTACACAGGCTTGTACAGTGGGAGCCTTCAAAAATACGCTTCCGGTACTCGTCTCAATAGCCGAAAAGTGCACGCACCCAGCTGCTGAGTGGATAAGGAAGTATTGAGGATGCCATGTGGACGGACTTTGCCAAGTGGGAGAATCCAGACACAGGAGCCGGTGGTGTCTGGTTCCATTTGTACAGAATGTCCAAAATAGGCAAATCCATAGACAAAAATGGAATTCGCAGTTGCCAGTGGCTAGGGGAAGGGGAGGCGTGGGAAGGAACCAGTAATATGGACAGACTTTCTGCTCTAGGTGTTTCGTGACCAGTGGTGATGTTTCTACAGCTGAGTAAACTACACCCCAAAGCTCTGACTTGTACACTTTGGAATATAAATTCTGTCCCAAAGTTAACTTCTTAAAAAATTAAGAAATCTTTGAAGGGTGGTACCAGGGCATCTTCTCTGGCTGGGAGACCCCCTGACGGGATGGTGGGCTTCCAGTTGCTGCTGACCCTGCACCTGCCGGTCCTACAGCATGCTGTACTTAGATCGCGTCCACACTGGAGCTCCACTTGGGGGCGCAGGTTGCCATTTGGCAGGGGTCTCTGGGAGTACAGGGGACTCGCAAGCAGATTCTGCTCCTGGGGCTCGCCCGTGTGTACATTCTCATGTGGCATTGCTTGTGTGTGGAGTCGGGCCGTGGGGACCCCCTGGCTGTGACGCTGTCCTGCTCTCTAGGTCATCTGGATCATCTTCTACACTGCCATCCACTATGACTGAGGCCGCACGGCTCCCGCCTGCTCCCCGCCCCGTCCAGAGAACCCTCTCAGTTACAGCACAGAAGCGTAATTGTCGGGCCACCCCAGCCGCGTGGGACCTGGAAGACCGTGTTTCCTGGACCGAGAGTCTGTGTTGGGCAAGGGTCGTGACCTGAGACTTTTTAAAGAACCATTCACCTTTGGGGAGCACTCGTGAGCGAGGCCGTCCCCACCCTCCCTTCTCGGACACCGTCCGCGACAGCCGCCTGCCGCACCCCTGGATCTGGATGAAGCGTCGTGTCTTCCTCGGTCTCCGTCAGCTGTACAGTCTTTAAACTGTCAGTGGCGTTTCAAGTCTTCTGAAGTCAGGCAGGCAGTATGCGTGGTCCGGAGCGCAGGACAACAGCATCTAATAACAGTTTCCATTGTAGAATGTTTTCAGATACTTGAATAAATCAAATCTTTAATTAATGAGAACCTGTTGAGATGCCTGGTAACGCCTCTCCCGCCCTCCAGGTAGCCTCGGGACTCACGAGCAAGCCTGGGAGCCACCGCCCTGCTTCCCCAGCCAGGCCCCGTCTGACCGCAGCAGGGAGCGGGCTGGAGCTGGGGTGCGCTGTGGAGGGAGGGGCTTCCCCCCTTCCGACGCCCCTGCCGCGCGCTGCGGGTGAGCGCGCTGCGGGTGACTGCCGCGGGCTGTCATTTTTGCATTTGGCCACAAGATGGCAAGGTTAGGGTGACTGTGTGCGGCCAGATTTGAATGCCGAACCACAGAAGGAAGTGGGGAGTGAGAGCTGGCACCGTGAGGCTGGGTCAGGTAGAGGCGGCAACCCGGGATCTGCTGCCGGGTACAAGCCGTTGGGCCCTCAGCGTGCCTGCCTTCCGGGCCGCAGCCAGGCCTACTGGGGGCGGTGTCGGGGAGGGCTTGACCCGGCGGTGGGTTACATTTAGGTGGGGCTGCAGATCCCAGGCCGCAGCTGTTTGCCAACCCCAGGGGAAGCCTGGACTACGGGTTGCCATGCAGGTGACGGCCCTGGAGGAGGTCGGCGGCTTCCCGAGGCCCGCCCGCCACGGAGCGGAGCGCACGGCCTTACCTCTGGGGGCTCGTTCTGCTCAAGCTGGGTTCGAATTCTACGTGCTGCAGTCTGGGTTCCTCTTTCGCCCTCTGCTGTGGGCCTTGGCGTCGTCCAGGGAGCCGTCCGTCAGGCTCATGTAGGAGCTGAGGGACTGCCGGAGCCCCTCGCTCAGGAGAGACGCCTGGCCGGTGGCAGCCGACCCGTCAGAAAACAGGGCAGAGCTGTGCGGGGCAGAGCCGGTCAGGGCGCCGCCGCCTCACGGGTCTCTGCTCCACGCGCCTCCTGCCAGCAGGGGCAGAGGGCGCCTGTTCCCCTCAAGCCTACAGCCCCGGCCCTCAGGACTTCTTCCTGTCCGGGCTGCCCTCCCTGGCCGCCTCAGGCCCACCCCGCCTTGCACGGTCCCAGGGGCAGGTCCTGCGTCTTCACTTCTCCGTTTCCAGGAGGCCGCCTACCTGTCCAGCTGGTCCCAGTCGAGGGACGCCCTTTGCACAGTCACAGGGAGGGACCTGTCCCTGCCGGGGCGCGGGCCGGCTCTCTGCAGGGCACAGGGCTCCTTGAGGCGGCAGCAGATGTCGTCCGCCAGCTCTGAGGAAGAGACCCGGCGCCCTGATGTCGCGGCCCAGCTCTGCGTCAGCCCTGCATCCCTCCCCGGCTGCTTGCAGACGGGGCCGGGGTACACTGCACGGCCATGGGGTGACAGCGCAGAGCCTGTGCCATCCGATTCTGCCTGCGTCGGTTCCCAGGCCCTGGTGGCCCTCGATTCTGGTTAGGAAGGAGCCGTCTCCTGGGAGCACTGTAGCCATCTGCTCTCGCGTGGAGTCACCCCAGACACCCCTGACCGGTGGTCCCATGAAAGGACTCCCCCTCTCCGTGCCCCTCACACGTCCCTGCTGGCTGTCCCCCAATACCTGTGACGGGACAGGCACCCAGAAGTGCCAAGAAGAGTTAAGGTACAGAGTTGCACAGCAACAGCTCCGAGCTTGCCTCCCACGGAGAGGACTCCGCCTGCCCGGGGGATTTGAAGCCAAACCGGCAGCAGCCGGGAGCCGGCCTGGGCTCGCATCGCTGTTTTGTGGCTTCTCTGCCGGTCTGGGATAAAGATGGGGCTCCCAGGCC
This sequence comes from Sylvilagus floridanus, assembly GCA_949820135.1. NCBI lineage: Eukaryota > Metazoa > Chordata > Mammalia > Lagomorpha > Leporidae > Sylvilagus > Sylvilagus floridanus. The sequence continues at coordinate 108,884,674 of OX463231.1, forward strand.
GTGTCTCCTGGCCTAGGGACTGTCTGCATAGTCTCCCTTGGGCAAGTTGGCCGCGGGCCCAACTGTCTGTCCCCCAGCCCCAGGCAGGGCACAGCCCTACCTGAGTAGTGGTCCACCAGGGCCTGCAGTGACGGGAAGGTGAGGCGGGGCGAGATGTACAGCCAGCCGTTGTCAAGGTGCTGGATCCTGTAGTGTCTGATCCGGTCCCAGGACGCAGGGCGACTGAGCCGGACTGACAGTGAGTAACAGCCTGAGGAGGAAGGGCCGGGGCAGTGAGGCCAAAGACGGGGGGGGGGGGGGGGGGGGGCTGGACAGAAGGGACCAGCGCTGGGCACAGGGGGAGGCCTCGTGAGGATGAGGTACAGTCACAGCATGGCCCGCAGGCAGGGCTGGCTCCCTGTGCACGAACAGGAAGTGGTGGCTGTCACTGAACACTGCGGGGCACCAGTGTCGGGGTGGGAAATGGGTTATGTGAGCCAGGCCGGGAGGAGCAGCAACTGCAGGCCAGTTTGGTGCATGCAGCTAACCAGGCGGGGTGAGCTTGTGCAGATGTAACCACAGTCCCTCTCAGCATGCCACCTTAGAGATGGCAGAAACTCAGCGGCATCGCTTACACAGAGAGAGGAGGCGGCCAGGGTAGGAAGCATCCCTGTGCTCTTCCGTCTGTGTATGGGGGCCGGCGCTGTGGTGCAGCGGGTCAAAGCCCCGGCCTGCAGCACCTGCCCCCATGTGACAGACCCCGATTGGGCTCCCTGGCTTCCACCTGGCACAGCTCTGGCTGGTGAGGGCATTTAGAGAATGAACCAGCAGATGGAAGCTCTCCAGTATGTTTTGTGTTTTTTAAATAATCATACAAAAAATGTTTGGAACTCATGCATATGTAGGTTTTTTTTCACAACATGAATTTTCATTTTTTTTAAAGGATTTATTTATTTGAAAGGCAGAGTGACAGAGGAGAGGGAGGTCTTCCATCCACTGGTTCCCTCCCCAATGGCTGAAACCCTGAGCCAGGAGCTCCATCTGGGTCTCCTTGCACTTGGACCAGCATCTGCCGCTGGTGTGTTAGCAGGAAGCTGGATCAGAAGAAGAGCAGCTGGGACGCAAATCAGCACTTGGATATGGGATATGGGCGTCAAAGGTGGCAGGTTAATCCACTGTGCTACAACAGCAGCCCCTCCATGCAGTTTAAATATTCTCGTATATAAAGCAAACTGACAGAGATGGGCACCAGAATTTTAAGGAAGTCCCAACCTTTAGTAACTGACAGAAAAATCCAAAGGAAAAACTTGAATATCCTCAAACAGCTTGTCATAGAACACTGCACCCAAAAGCTGTAATACACATTCTTTCAAATGTACATGGAATATTCAAGATACACTATAGATCATAAAAAGTTAAGGATTGTAGCTATTAAATGTATGTTCTGTGGGCCCAAGACTGTGGTGCAGTAGGTTAAGCCACCACTTACAATGCCAGCCTCCCATATGGAAGTGGCTGTTCCGGTCCCGACCACTCCAGGCAGTGGAAGATGGTGCCTACCACCCGTGGGGAGACTTGGATGTTGCTCCTGGCTCCTGGCTGCAGCCTGGACCAGCCCCTGCCATTGTGGCCTTTTAGGAAGTGAACCCGCAGACAGATCTTTGTCTTCCTCTCAAATTTTTGCCTTTCAAATAAATCTTACAGAAAAAAGGTTCTGTGACCTCAACGGAAATGTTAAAAATTAATAACCAGGGCCAGTGCTGTGGCATAGCAGGTAAAGCTGGCACCTGCAGCATCAGCATCCCATATGGGTGCCAGTTCGAGTCCCAGCTGCTCCACTTCTGATCCAGCTCTCTGCTGTGGCCTGGGAAAGCAGTGGAAGATGGCCTAAGTCCTTGGGCCCCTGCACCCACATGGGAGACCTGGAAGCAGCTCCTGGCTTCAGATTGGCTCAGCTTCAGCCATTGTGGCCAGTTGGGGAGTGAAAAGATCAATAAAAGCAATAAGCCTCAAACTAGACTGACCACGGGAAAAAAGCCCTCACGTATAAAAATTCCCTATACCAAGGACGTGGGGGCAGGGGCTAGAGATCCCACACGCAGGAGGGTAACAGGGAGGATGAGTGACCAGCAGAGCAGTTAAAGGGCCGGCTTCATATCACTTCAATTTTTTTAAAAGATTTATTTGAAAGTCAGAGTTACACAGAGAGAGAAGGAGAGGCAGAGAGAGAGAGAGACTTCCATCTGCTGGTTCACTCCCAATTGGCCACAACGGCTGAAGCTGAGCCGACCCAAAGCCAGGAGCCTCTCCCAGGTCTCCCACATGGGTGCAGGGGCCCAAGGACTTGGGCCATCTTCTGCTTTCCCAAGCCATAGAAGAGCTGGGTTGGAAGTGGAGCAGCTGGGACTCGAACTGGCACCCATATGGGATGCAGGCACTGCAGGCGGTGGCTTTACCCGCACGCCACAGCGCCGGCCCCTCCGTCCAGTTCTTGGCTGGGCTCCAGCTTCCTGCTATTGCAGACCCTGGGAAGCAGCAGTGATGGCTCAAGTTCTGGTTTCTGCCATCTGTGTGGGAGAACCAGGTTGAATTCTTCGCTCCTGGGTTTCCTCCTAGCCCAGCCCCAACCACTGAGGGTATTTGGGGAGATCTCTATATATCATGCTGTCTCTACTTGTCTCTTTGCCTCTGTTTTTAATTAATTTATTTAAAGTCACTTAACTGGGGCATGCACTGTGGCATAGTTGGTTAAGCCACCATTGCTGCGCCAGCATCCCATATGTGTGCTGGTTCGAGTCCTGGCTGCTCCTCTTCCCATCCAGCTTCTTGCTGTTGTGCCTGGGAAAGCAGCAGAGGATGACCCAAGTCCTGGGGCCCCTGCAACCACCTGAGAGACCTGGGGAGGCTCCTGGCTTTGGATTGGCCCAGCTCAGGCCATAGCGGCCATTTGGGGAGTGAACAAGTGGATGAACGGTCTCTCTGCTTTTGCCTCTCTATAACTGCCTTTCAAAGAAAATTTTTTTAATTACTTGGCCTTAAATGCATGAATTTAGTTCTAGGCTCTCTTACGTCTGGTAGTCTTCTTCCTTTCCTTTCTTTTTCTTTCTTAAAGCAAAGTTAGAGGGAGAGACAAGAGAATGAGAGATCTTCCATCCTCTGGTTCACTCACTAAATGGCACAACTGCAGGCACACGTTGCTTCCAGGTCTCCCGCGTGGGTGCAGACCCCAGCACTCAGGCCACCTGCTGCTTTTTCCCAAGTGCATTAGCAGGGAGCTGGATGCGAAGCGAACAGCCGGGTCTTGAACTAGAGCCCCCCATGGGATGCCAATGTCACAGGCAACAGCTTAACATACTAATCACCATGTCCGTCCCATATTAAAAATGATAGAAGTATGGGTCTCCCATAGAGGAGACCTGGAAGAAGCTCCCGGCTCCTGGCCCTAGCCTGGCCCCACCCCTGCTCTTGTGGCCATCTGGGGAGTGAGCCAGCAGGTGGAACATCTGTCTCTCCTGCTCTTTGTAATTCTGATTTTCAAATAAATTTCTTCTAAAAAAAAAGTAAAAAAAAAAAAAAACATATTATAAACTTTATTCCAGCTACTTCTACAAAGTTGAAGAAATTGACCAATTCCTTATGAAGATATAAATGATCCAAATTGCTACATGAACTAGAAAATACAAGTCGCCCTATAGCTATAGTGTGGTTGAGTTCATAATTTAAAACTTCCCACAGGAAAACTGGGTCCAGAAGTCTTCCTATCAAATCCGATTCTGCAGGAACTCTTAAAACAGGAGGGAACAGTTCTCAACTCGCTGGATGAGGCCAGCGTTGCCTTGATGTTAAAACCAGACAAAAGCATTGTAAGAAAACCATCAGCTCAGGGCCCTCACATATACAAAAACACAGCAGTCCTTAAAGTTATAGCAAAAAAAAAATAAGGTTTAATGTTATTTTACTTTGTAATTGGAGAGGCGGAGGGAGGGAGGGAGCGTAGCATGTGCACTCCTGGCCACTGGTTCCCTCCTTCAATGCGCACAACGTCCAGGAGCCAGGACCTCAACCCAGGTCTCTCACACGGGAGCCATCCCTGCCCCTCCCAAGGCCTGCATTATTCACTTCCTGGATTCAGGAGCAGAGCTGAGCATCCCGGCACTCCTATTTGGGATGCAGGCATCCTACCGGGCCCCTTAACCGCCAGGCCCAATGGCAAAACCACACCTGAGAGTTACCAGACTGACCTGGGGACTGAACCAGTGGATGGGAGATCTTGCTTTTTTAAAGATTTATTTATTTGAAAGAGTTACAGAGAGATAGAGAGAGAGGTCTTCCATCCACTGGTTCACTCCCCAATTGGCTGCAACGGCCAGAGCTGCACCAATCTGAAGCCAGGAGCCAGGAGCTTCTTCTGGGTCTCCCACATGGGTGCAGGGGCCAAGGACTTGGGCCATCTTCCACTGCTTTCCCAGGCCATAGCAGAGAGCTGGATCAGAAGTAAAGCAGCTGGGACGCGAACCGGTGCCCATATGGGATGCCGGCACTGCAGGCAGTGACTTTACCCACTACGCCACAGCGCCGGCCCAGAGATCTTGCTCTTGATTCGTCTCTCTGTGTCATATAATAAATTTTTACACAGAACTATCTTTAATGAAAGACAGCGTGACTGTACCGGTCAAACTCTATGGAATTTAGAGAAAGCACCTAAAACTAAGAAGTGAGCTTAAAAAGGTGACCCCAAATGTATACACTTGGAGAAGTATGGGCTAGAGCCTCCACCGGCAGGGAGACACACGACTCTGCACCCCGCATCACTGCATCCCCTGGCTAGGGGCCGGCGCTGTGGCGCAGCGGGTTAAAGCCCCACTGTGATGCCTGCGTCTATCAGAGTGCCAGTTCGTGCCCAGCTGCTCTGCTGCTGACCCAGCTCTAATGCACGCAGGAAGGCAGGAGATGGCTCAAGATAGTCCAGGTCCCTGCCGCCCACGTGGGAGATCCAGACGGAGTTCCTGGCTCCTGGCCTCAGCCTGGCCCGGCCCTGGCTGTGTGGACATCTAGGGGATGAATCAGTGCATGGACAATCTCTGTCTCTTCCAGTCTCTGTCACTCTGCCTTTTTTTTTTTTTTTTTTTTTTGACAGGCAGAGTGGACAGTGAGAGAGAGAGACAGAGAGAAAGGTCTTCCTTTGCCGTTGGTTCACCCTCCAATGGCTGCCGCGGCCAGTGCGCTGCGGCCGGCGCACCGCGCTCATCCGATGGCAGGAGCCAGGTGCCAGGTGCTTTTCCTGGTCTCCCATGGGGTGCAGGGCCCAAGCACTTGGGCCATCCTCCACTGCACTCCCGGGCCACAGCAGAGAGCTGGCCTGGAAGAGGGGCAACTGGGACAGAATCCAGTGCCCTGACCGGGACTAGAACCTGGTGTGCCGGCGCCGCAAGGCGGAGGATTAGCCTGTTGAGCCACGGCGCCGGCCTGTCACTCTGCCTTTTAAATAAGTAGATTAAAAATTATCTCTTCTTGAGTGGTACATCCCTGAAGCAGCTGTGAGGTGGAGAAAGGGTTACAATCCTAGAAGTGGGCCCAGAAGCCAGCCCACCCAGTGGAACTAGCGACCAAGGCTTAGACCTTGTATGTGGTTCTTCAGCCACCACCCCAGCCACTGGCACCGCAGTGGTTAGAATCAAAGCGTAGCCACTCTGGGCACTGGCTGGTGAGCTCAGGGGCAAGAACCAGCCCTGCTGACCCCACACGCCTAATGTCCCTGCTGTGTGTGTGTTCCCGCCAGTCCCAAGCTCCGAGACCTCTCCTTCCCGACCCAGACTGGCCAGGTTCAGCTCCCACACAGAGCCCTGCTGCCCCACGCTCCCTGGCCTACGTCACACTGTCTGACCTCCGATCTGCTGCTCCAGCTGTAACGGGGGCCGTGACTGTCTCAGCCTCACCAGGTCACCACAAGGACTCGGGTGGTGAAGCCCGAGTGTCGGGCACAGCGTGAGGCTCGGAGCCGGTGCCCACAGGCCCTGCTCGGGCCCGATCCCTGGTTGTGCCGTCTCGTGTGCACCGGCACAGCCTGCACCGCCTTCCTCTCCTGCACCGTGAGGCGCCAAGCACCCCGTCTGTTACCCCACCCCTGTGAAACACCAACTGAGAGTGGCCAGGAGGTGGCTCTGGCTTACCCTCCCACCATGTTCCCATCTCAACCAGCAGTGCCACCTCTCACTGGCCCATCACCAAGCCCCAGACACCCGACTTGGCCATTCCTGTTCCCTTAGTCCCCCCACGGCCGACAGAAAGCCCCATGGTCTCTGCCCAGAACCAGGCCACTTCTGCCCTGCGACAGCTTCCTACTCCCGCCTGGCCCCCCGCGCACGCTCCCCTCACAGTGGTGCAGGGGTCAAGTTCATGCCACTCCCACCCAGAACCCTTTCCCCTGAAGCCCACAGCCCTCACCCTGGAAAGGCCCTGCACGACCTGACTCCTTGGTCCTGCCGCGGGCTGCGGTCTGTGCACACGCGCTCCCATGAGTCCCAGCGCGCCGCTCCTCTGAACCCTGCTCTGTTCTCCTCAGGGCATGTACCTCCATCAGACACTTTGTAACTCGTTCACTGTCCACCTTGCCAGTGGATCGTGGGCACAGACTCTGCTGTCCGTGCCGCCGAATCGCCAGTGTCCACATCAGTGCCTGAACGGTCGGCACCTGGCGGCACCCACACTAGAGTGCTGGTTACAGTCAGCGCCCTGGTAACAGACAGTGTCACTGCTGCCCTCCCACTGCTGTCTGAGCACAGGTGGTGCTGGGATCGATTCGGGAAATCCAGTTGCATCATTTGGAGCAGACATATTGGACAGGTATGGACCCTGCCTGGCCCTGAAACCCGGCCTCTGCTGGGCTCCACAGGGGTGACAGAGCCCTGGCCGACAGATGCCGTGTCTGGGTGCTGAGGACAGTGCCCAGGCGACTTTGGTTCTGGCTTTGGCCACCTGATGCTAAAACCGGCCTGAGCCCTCCTGCCTGGGGGACGGGCTGCCCCGGCCCTTCTTCCTCTGCACGCAGACATGTCCTCCCTCCATCATCTATGGGGTAAACAGCCACCAAGCACTTCCTGTGTACCAGACGCGGCCCCGGGCCCAGCCACCGTAGGAACGCAGGACTCCAGGGACGTGAGTCCTGTCTTGCCAGCACGTCCCGCAGCCAGGAGTTTAATGGTCCTTGCTACAAATGCTTAGTTCTGGAATTCTCATCAGGCCATGGATCCAGATTTTAAGAAATAAATTTATAGGGCTAGCATTGCAACACGGTAGGCTAAGTCACTGCTTGCAACCCGGTATCCCGTTATCAAAGCACAAGTTGGAGTCCTGGCTACTCTGCTTCCCATCCAGCTCCCTGCTAATGTGCCTGGGAAGGCAGTAGGTGGTGGCCCGAGGACTTGGGCTGCTGTTACCCATGGAGGAGACCCGGCTGGAGTTGAAGTCTCCCAGCTTCAACCTGGCCCAGCCCTGGCTGTTACAGCATTGGACGAGACCAGTGGATGCAAATTCTATTTCCGTCTCTAATGCTCTGCCTTTCAAATAAATAGAAAAGGAAAGAAAGAAATTGACTGTAGGCCGGCACCGCTGCTCAATAGGCTAATCCTCTGCCTTGTGGCGCCGGCACACCGGGTTCTAGTCCCAGTCGGGGCGCTGGATTCTGTCCTGGTTACCCCTCTTCCAGTCCAGCTCTCTACTCTGGCCCGGGAGTGCAACAGAGGATGGCCCAAGTCCTTGGGCCCTGAACCCCATGGGAGACCAGGAGAAGCACCTGGCTCCTGGCTTCGGATCAGTGCAGTACGCCGGCCCCAGCGGCCATTGGAGGGTGAACCAATGGTAAAGGAAGACCTTTCTGTCTACTCTGCCTGTCAAAAAAAGAAAAAAAAATTGACTGTAGCTACACAGAGGTCTTTTCAAATTGCCGTGGGAACCGCAAGCAAAGAGTAACTGCAGGGCCCTGGGACAAAGGGCAAAGTACAAGTTCCTGGATTCCAGAACGCTCCGGCAGGCTCAGGCAGCCTCACACCCGGGCCTCTGGGACTGGGCACCGAGCTCCCCGGCGTTCTGAGGACGGTATAAGAGGGAGGGGAGAGGGCTGGGAGCCACCGTGGGCAGCAGGCTGGTTTCTCTGCCGAGTACTCCAAGAGCCGACAGCTCAGGATTGCCAGACACTGCAGGCGCCACTGTCCACGGCTGGAGGACAGGACCCACAGCTTAGCGGACCTGACCGGGAGCTGCTCGGCGAGGGGTCCCTGTGACAGCATGGACAGAGCCCCAGCATGAGCGGCAAGAGCCACCCTGCTCATCGGTCCCCTACGGTGCCGAAACAGAACAGCTGGGCATGCGGTTCCTAACGCTGGCGCTGGCCCCTGGAGCAGCCTGTGACCTCCTCCGAGTCTTTGGGGGCCCCTTCATGGATTAAGGCTTCAAGGCCCCTGCAGAGCCAGGCCACAGGCTAGCACCAGGCCCAGGACACAGCCAGGTTTCTGTGGGGGGCCTGCAGGGAGATGGCACCCTCCCCAGACTGAGGGATTAGGATTCCTCTGTGGTCCTCCCCCTTGTTGAAGCCCCTTCCCCAGGGCCCTAAGTCACTCCCTGACCCCTGCAGCTTCTACTTCACGGATGACGGATGACGGATGACGCAAGTCAGAGGCAGGAGCTGTCCTTACTCCACCCCGGCTCCCCGCAGGGGAGCTGTTTTCAAACTCAAGAGAACAGAGGGGCCATTCAGCCAGCTCGAAGACAGGTGGGGCCCTGCCCCTAGCAGCCCCATCCCACAGGCCTGGGGTGGGACCCCGCGCCTGCGCTGTGGACACGGTTCCCTGCCACCCTCCTGCAATGTCCTCGAGGCCCTGGAGCTTTGGGGTCAAACTACTACTGACCACAAACCACAGCCTAAATTCGCACACATTTCAAAATAGCTGACCCACATGGCAGAAAGCAACCTCAGTCACGTCCTGCGCGCGCGCGCGCACACACACACACACACCGGTTCTCGCTCGGCCTAGGCTGCATGTCACCAACACCCAGGGGCCCTGGGCTCCCCCACCAGTTCGATCGGAGCCTCTGCGGCAAGATGCAGACACGTAGTCCACACAGCTCCCCTGACACGGTCACATGCGGCCAAGGGCTAACTTAGAAAAGTCCTCAGGCCCCGCAGCAGACCTACGATCAGCTGCGCAGGTCCCCCTGGTGATTCTCATGCGCCCCAGGTTGAGACACACAGGCGTCTAACCACTGGCCCAGAGGGCCTACCATTGACAGTGAGAGATCGCCCCAGGTGAGGCTGGAAGGCTGGGAGGACGGACGTTGTGGTGAGGTTAAAGCTGCTACTTCAAGTCTCCACTCCATGTCCAAGCCAGCTTCCTGCCAGTGTGCCTGGGATGCAACAGGTGACCACCCGAGCTCTGGAGTCCACAGGGGAAACCCAGAGCAAGTTCCTGGCTCCTGGCTCTGGCCTGGCCCAGCCTTGGCTGTTGCTGGCCTTTGGGGAGTGACCCAGGAGAGGGAAGCCCTCTGTCACTCTGCCTTTCCAATCAACCAAGTCCCAGGGGAGCCCACGTTTTCCTGGGGAACGGGCAGGGTCTTCCCTTTCCATAACAAGACCTGCATTCAGACCTGCGCCGCCTGCTGTTAGCCATGGAGATTCACTGCCAGTCATCATGGAAACTTTGAGATCTTCGCTCTCCTGATCTGCCTTCTCCCTCCCTCATCCGATTTCCCTCGCACATGGGGCAGAGCAGCAGCAAGGCCAGGTCACTATACTCTTGGGGCTGAACCAGGCCACGGTGGGGTGGGTGGGGGTGGGGTGCCGAGCACGGAGCACTTCCTGTGGCTTCTCGTGCTCACCGGGGCGGCCTGCAGGGCCCTGTCCCTGTGTCGGCACGGCTGCTGTGGTTTCCTGTTTGCAGCCGCTGCACTGGGGCCAGCTCCCCCGCCGCAGCCAGCCCAGGGCTGTGAGGATGAGGTGCCTGGAAGTGAGCAGGAGGGGTGGGGAGAGGTCAGCCCGGGGCGCAACCCAGGCCAAGGTTGGAAAGGCAAAGACAAGCTGGAGGTGCCCCAGGAGGGAAACCGAGATCCAAGGACCGTACGGCTCGACAAAGCTCAAGTTAGGCCAGGTGCCAGGAGGCCTGTCCTCACCCTCGGGCGCCCCTTCCCTGGCCTGGCCCGGCCCTGGCAGCTCCCTCCTGGTTGCCCAGGTGGGCCTCTCTCGAGTATCTGGTCTGAGGAATCCTGGCTGGGTTTGAATTCTGGCTTGGGACTTACTAGCTGCGTTTCTCCAGGCAGATTTTTTGTCTTCACTAAGCCTCAGTGTTCTCATCTGGAAAATGGGGGCACTGAACGTATAATCCCCAGAGGGTCGTTAGAGCATTTAAGGGGAGCACTGAGGCTGCTCATATCTGCCCATATCCCCCTTAGCCTGGCTTAGCGGGACTCAGGGCCCAGCTCAGATGGAGTCAGGGCCACCTGAGGTGACCCACTTCGGGTTTTTACTGGCCAAGGCCCTGCACCAGGCGTGGGAGGAGCGCCGTGCCCCTCCCCCTCGGGGGTCTCCGAGTCAGTGTACATGGACAGGGGAGGAGCAGGGGAGGACTTCTGATGGTTTCCCAGCTCCAAGCGGCTGCGGACCACACCACTTTGAGGAGTGCGGGTGATCGCGGCTGAGCCCTTGCGGCAGCAGCGAGGGGGTCCACACCAGCTCCAAGGCCAGGTTCTCTGGTCCTGCCCCCCCCCCCCCCCAAGCAGAGGGACAAGCCCCAGCATCAGTGCACATCTCAAACACTGCTGTTTCCCAACGTGTGTGCCATGGAACTCCGGCCGCAGCGACCAGGGAGCTCCGAGAGCAAGGACCGTGTCCACCCCCCACCCCACAGATGCCCGGCCACCGTCTAGTTCCCTCCCCACAGTGTAGGGGTTGAGCAGCCCCTGCTGAACGCACGTGGAGTGAAGCTCACCCCAGGCTGCGTGGGGAAGTGTCCGCACTCCCCAGGACGCGGCTCTGACATGTCCCGCGCAGGCGCAGACCACGGCCTTCCTAGGAGAGGCACAGGACTCTCCCCACAGAGCACACGTGGAGTCACCGGACCGCAGCGCCTCGCTCCCCCCCCCCCCAACACCCCCGGCACAACCGCACCTCTGCGGGGGCCAGCGCCAGCTTCCCAGTCCCACGGGCTGCTCCGGCCCCTGCTGGTCCACGCCGCCACTGAGCCTCACCGCCTGGGCCCCCACGCAGACGCCTCCCGACCACGACCACCTCGCAGCCACTCCTCACGCAGTACAGGCTGGGCCGAGCGCCGCACGCACAGGGAAGCCCTGCGCCCGGCCGTGCTCACCCACCTCTCCTGGTCTGGCTCTCCCGGATGAGGAAGGCCCCGCCAGCGTTCCCGGGCAGCAGCAGCAGCTCCTCCGCCTGCTCCCGGCTCAGGCCCTCATACAGCCAGCTGGGGGGAGGGGCAGGGCTCAGCACCTCCCTGGGACCCTCTGCCCCTGAGTGACCCTGCGAAGGCCCCCTCCCCTCCCTTCCTCTCTGGGCCCCAAGGTCTCTCTGCACCATGGAGAGCTGGGCTTGGGGCCTGAGGGCTCCTCCAGCCTCGTCCTCTGGGTCTGGACCCCAAGGGCTCAGCTTCAGCATTCTCTGCCCACAGAACCCACTCCTGAGGGGCCTGGGGGTGCCTGGGGAGGGACCCGGCCTCTCCCATCACGGCTCTGTTCCCCTGTAGCCTGGTTCCCAAGCCTTCGCCTTTCCCAGAACCCCCCCCCTCCCTGGTCCGTTTCCTGGCCTCGGGCCGTGTTCACAGGCTGCCCCGGCCCCTACACATCCCTCCCAGTGTTCTCCAACACCCCGACCTCGGCAGGGACCTTCCGTGACCCCTCCCGCTGACCCAGCAGGAACAGGTTTTCGGCTGCTGTGCCTAGGGATGGGGTGAGGGTGCTCCCTGGAGGCCAGGCTGGGCTGGGCACTCACCCGTGGGAGACTCTGGCCGCGTGGACGCTGGGGATGCAGTACTCCTGGCCCGAGGCTTCTGACAGCACTGTCCACCAGTCTCCGTCCCTGCACAGAGAAAGCAGAGGGCCCTGGGACCTGGGCACGGACTGTCACGGGCTGGATCCTGCAGCCCCCGGGCCTGCGGTTTCCCAGGCTCCCTCGAACATCCCAGGGTCCCGGATATGCCAGGTGGGCGTGATCCAAGCAAGGCGCTCCTACCCACCTGCTTCTCCCCCTGGGTGTGTCGAGGGTGAGCGCCCTGCCTGCCTCGCCCTTTTCTGATTGGAGCAGGAGCCCAGCTGCGGGCAGCCGGGGGCACGGACTTACTCGGAGACGATGGTCAGCGGCTCCCCGAGTCGCAGCGACAGCTCGGCCTGCCTGCCTGCTGGGAAGCTGCCCAGGGCCACAGCTGCGGCCTTGCTCTTCTCTAGACGGAGGGGACAGAGAGTTACCCTCGTTAGGAGGAACGTTCCATAGGCCCACTGAATTCAGAATGTACGTACGCGAAGCAGAGCACAGTAACACAAACCGTGACCAGGGCAGCTCCCAGGACAAGAGCAGACCCGAGAGACGCGCATCACTGACGGTGTTATAGGAAAACAGACGTGCGCATAAAGTTTAATTGGCTACCGTCTAGTCAATCAACCAGTCAGCTGGTTACAGCTTAACTAGCTGATTGTTTACAGCTTAATCGGTTAACTGGTCACAGCCTTTTCTGCAATCAAAGCTCGCTTCCTGTGGCTGAACCGTATATTGGTTTTGTCTGTTGAGCTTGGCGCTGAGTCCAAATCCGTGGGCTTCTCCAGAATTTAATTTAGCACTGGGCCTGCCCGCCCCCAGATGTGAGGGCTCCAGCCTGTGTCCCTTCCCATCACCCGCCTCTCCCAGGGCTCTGCAAGCCCCGGGTGTGGGGGAGGGGGTGCTCAGCCAGGTCTTGAGATCCCCACAGAGGCCACAGGTTCACATGGCAAGAGGCAAAGGATCCTTGGCAACAGCCCCTTGAGATCTGATACAGGGTTTTTGCTGCTCCAAAAACAAAGCCAAGGGGCAGGCGTTGCCGCTCGGGCCGCCCCCGTCCTGTCCTGCCTGCTGCCTGCGCTCCAGTCCCGACTCTGCTCGACTCCAGCTTCCTGCCAATGCACCCGGGAAGGCGCGGGCGGGAGCCCCACACTGCGCTCCCCTGGCTTTCCCCTGGGCCAGCCCTGCTTGTGCTGGTTTCCAAGGATGCACGATCTCCCTGCCTCTGAAAGAAGTGAACTTTTAAAAATTAATATTTAAAAAATAAAATCTCAGAATCGTGGTGCTGATGGGGTGGGCGCTGAGGTCGGCTCTGAGGGCTGGGGAACTCGGGAAAGACCAACAGCTGGGGCCGGGGCCCCCAGTTACCTGGGGGTTAGGGTTAGGGTTAAGGGTGCTGCCGTGGGCACGGAAGGAGCGCGAGGCCTCCCTCCCACCTCTCCCCTCACTTCCTTGTTGTGCCCAGTGGGAACTGCACCCCCTGCCTCTCTGCTTCCTGGAGGGGACCCCGACAGCACAGGTTTGTAACTCCAGAGTGCTCTGCCTTTCCCACGGCCTTTGTCCACGGCAGCAGGTGGAGAAGAGGGGCCACCCGCAGGCCCATGGTTAAGACTGGCCCAGTGCAGGGGCCTGCAGGTAGGGGTGGCCCAGCCAAGTGTCTCCGCCCTCCCTGCCACCACTCGCAGAGCACCTGCTGCGTCAGCCCTGCCGGGGAGCTCTGGGCAGCAGCTGACCGGGCCTCACGTCTACAGTGACGTGGGGCGTCTAGGCGGCCCTGCGGCTCCCATGGGGCACTCAGCAGGGCAGCGAGTGCTTACCCCGCACCCCGTCTCGGGCCTGGGCGGGGGCACTGGGGCTGGACAGCAGCATGCTTGTCAGCAAGGACACAGACTCCTTGGTCCCCGGCCGGCCGAGGTTTAGAGAGGGAGGTGGAGTCGTCAGGCGGGGGTCACAGAATCCAAGGGAGACGAAGCCCCCAGCTACGTGAAGTGTCCTGAGTATGTGGGGGCTGCGAGGTGGGGCGTCGGGTGCACGGGGCTGGATCAGCACAGGCCTCGCATCCCCGGGCCCCTCGGGACTCGGCCCCCAGCTTCCTCTGCCTGTGGGGCCCTGATGCACGCCACTGTCCCATCCTTACCCACTCTGCATGGGTCTTTGAAAAACAGGCTTGTTAGCAGGTGAATGCAGGAAGCTCTGAGCAGGGGTCAAGGGCAGCCAGAAAGCAATGGGGTATCAGCGACTCCAGGGCTCCACGAGGTGGGGGAGGGGACACAGACACAGACCCAGGTTGCCGCTGCAGGGCGTCTCCGGAAGGAGCGAGCCCCGCTTCCTACACATCTCCCAGACCCTCGTGGAGACCCCCTGGGGAACCCAGGCTGGAGCTCCTCGGAGCCCAGGAGCCTCTTCTGAGCCAGAAAAGCCCACGGTGCAGGGGGAGGCCGGAGACTCAGTAACCGATTCTCGGATAATGTGGAGCAGAGCGGGCTGCAAGGACCCCTCCCCTCCCCGCAGCCCTGGCCCTGCATTGGCAAATGCCATTGGCTGCTCCCTGCTTGGCCTGGGCTGGAGCGCCGCTTCCATGGGGGAGTCCTCCAAGTCCCTCCTCACGGTCACGCAGCTCTAACACAGCTGTCATTCATCAGCGCTCCAACGCCTGTCTCGGCAGCTCTGTATGAGGACAGGCACTGTGCCTGTCTTGCCCAGCGCTGCGTCCCCATGTCCCACCCAATGGCCTGGCATGTGGTAGAGCCTCAGCGGATCTCAGAGGGGTGCAAGGCTGACGGACAAACGGCCCCGGGGACCCGGAGGGAGGGAGGGAGGGTTACAGTACGGCTGCCAGAGGAAACTATGGGGGGGGGGCTGTGGTTTCCAGGGTCCTTCCTGCAGGCCCCTTGCTGCAGCTGCCTCCCAGCCACAGTCCCCCATGGGGCCCAGGGAGGCAGGTACTGGGGGGAGGGTCCTGCCCTGAGAGTGCAGGAAGCCATGGCAGGAGGGGCGGCCGCGGGGTGGGTGGGGGAAGAATGTTCAAGTGGAGCAGGCCCCACCCAGACAGGGATGTCCAGGCGGCTCGGTCCTGCCTCCTGCAGTGCAGCTTGAAGCCGAGGGACCTGGTTATCGGTTCATCTTACAGGTCCCTGCGGCAAGGCCACAGTACCCAGATAGCCGGCCACCAGTCCAGCTGTGTTACAGCAGGAGGCTGGACACACAGGCCCCTCCCCGATCAGCTGCAGGCCCAAATAAGGGGAGACTGAGATCCTGGGAGCAAAGGGACTCAGCTCGCAGCCGGCCCCACGGGCACCAGTTCCTGGGCAGGACCCCTCCCTCTGGCCACACTCCTGCCCCTCACTTCTGTGTCTCTGGAAAACCCCAAGACCTGAGCTGATGAGATTTGAGAAAAGATTTGTGTGCTGTTTTGAGGAACAAGAAAGAGACCTAGGGCCATAGATTTTTCATCAAGATATTAGAACTTTTAAGATATATTGATTGTCCATGTGACCTGATTTATTTATCTATTATTATTTTTAAGCCAGGATGAAGAAAATCATGATTGTCAGCTCAGCCAATGTACCGCCCACTGTTCACAGCTCCTTAGGTCCAGCAGAACTTTCTAGGTGACGGAAATGTTCTAGAATTCGGTGCTGTCCAGTGAGGTAGCCGTGAGCTATGTGCGGCCATTGAGCACTCAAATCATGGCTAACAGGACTGAGATAGTTTTTTTTTTTTTCTAATTTAAATTTATTTCAGAAAAATTTACTCATTTGAAAGAGCAACACAGAGAGGAAGCGGGAGAGATTTTCCATCCTCTGGTTCACTCCTCAAATGGCCACAACAGCCAGGGCTGGACCAAGCTGAAGCCAGGAGTCCAGAACTCTATCCAGGTCTCCCATGTGGGTGGCGGGCACCCAAGCACTTGGGCCATCTTCAGCTGCCTTCCCAGGCGCGTTAGCAGGGAGCTGGATCGGAAGCGGAGAAGCTGGGACTTGAACCTGCGCCCATGTGGGGTGCCCGCATCACAAGCAGCACTTCAGCCCGCTGTGTCACAGCACCGCCTGCCGCACGTGGCTCATGGCTACTGCTCCGGAGAGCTGTGCGGGCGCGGCTGGCAGGCTCAGCCTATGAGCTAAGAGGCAGAGGGGGGTGTAGCAAGGCCTCCTGGGTAACTGCTCCAGTCAGTGCCTGCGCCTCTCCTCCCGCTTCCACATTGCCCTGCTTGTTAAATGTCTCCCTGCTGCCACAGGCCCCACAGAGCAGGTGGGAAGGGGCTGGTATACAGCAGGCGCTCGGTGAGTGGTCAGGAAGGCTTACAGTAAAGCGTGGGACTGCGCAGCCTTGCGGGCCCAGGAAGGGCCTGGCTGCCCCAGCCCCGCGGCCTACCTGCTTGCGGGGCCACAGGGTCTCGGCCTTGGGCAGAGGGGTCTGAGCTTGGACTTGGCAGGGTTTTCCCTCTGCTGGGCAGACTTCCCATCATTCCGCAGCAGGGCGCTCAGAGGCACGTCACCGGGAGGAATCTGAAAGAGACGCTGCGATGGGGACGCCCGCACGGCCCTGCTGACCCTGGATACCCGCCGCCCGGCTCGGCGCAGCTGCTCTGCCTGGCGGAGGGGGTGACGCCCACCCTGAGGCCCACGCACCACGCACCAGCCGCTCCACCCAGTCCTAGGGCCTCCTGCTCCACGGATGAGCTTCTCTGTGGCCGGCTCCATTCTTTGCTTGCATCCCTGGAGCGTGTGCCCTTTCCTGCCCCTCCTCAGGAAGCTGCCCCTAAGCCCCCCGCTTTGCTGGGGGCTCCCTTGAATTCCTGTGGCTCACCTGGAGCCTTTTCCCTGGCCTGGGCCTGGGCTCTGCCCCTGGGTGGCAGGGGGCAGAAACAGGACAGTGAGCTCACCCTCCCCCCAGCACACCAGGACCCTAGGCTAGGGACAGAGGTGGGCAAGGGGGACCTGAGGGGTCTCGGGAGCTGGTGTCACAAGCAAAGGTGACCCTGAGCCGTCACCGGGCACAGTACGGTGGCTGGGAGGTTGTAGGTCAGTGCTGACTGGCCAGGCTCAGGGGGCCTGGCTGTCACGACTCTCCCCTTCTCCGTGCCTCCTTTTCCTCATCTGAAAAATGGGGATAACAGCACCCAACATACGGCCCAAGAGATAAGGCCACGAAGAGCCGGCCGTGGGGCCAACACTTCCTCTCTCCAGTCTTGAACTTCACTCCACCAGAGGCCTCTCCGGGGGGCTCCCTTCCCTCTCGGTTCCCTGCTGTGTTCCTCTAAGTTTTAATTATTCATTGATTAGAGTGCTTGTTTACAAATTTTTAACAATTATGTTTATTTGTAAGGCGGAGAGACAGAAATTTTCCATTTGCTGGTTCATTCAGATGTCTGCAATATCTAGGTTGGGCCAGGCCAAAGCCAGGAGCCGGGAACTCAGCTGGGGTCTCCCATGCGGCTGGAGGGGCCCGAGCCTCCCCAGGTGCACATGAGTGGGAAGCTGGACTCGGAGGTGGAGCTGGGGCTTGAGCCTCTGCACTTCGCCATGGGGCGCAGACTTAACCACTGCGCTCAGCGCTGGCCCTTGCTTCTTTGTTTAACCCCTTACAATCCTGCAGTGTCAGGAGGAGGACAGCAGCTGCTTTCCCATTTCCTCAGGCCCTGGCGAGGCACACAGAGGCACTGAACACCGCTAACCCGGTGGGCAGAAGCCATGATTAGCTCTGGGACAAGTCTGTTAGATCAGTTCAGATCCCCAGGTTTCTAGGCTGGTACCGACTTTTCTAAACACTAGTGTGGGGAGAGGGAAGTAGAGTAGAGTGGGGAGAGGTAGAGTAACAGAGAGAAGGAAAGACAGAAAGGTCTTCCATCTGCTGGATCACTCCCCAAATGGCCACATCGGCCAGCGCTGGGCCAATCCAAAGCCAGGAGCTTCCTCTGGGTCTCCCATGCGGGTGCAGGGGCCCAAAGACTTGGGCCATCTTCTACTGCTTTCCCTGGCCATAGCAGAGAGTGAGATCAGAAGCGGAGCAGCTGGGACTTGAACTGGCGCCCATATGGGATGCTAGCGCCAAGGCCGGAGGCTTAGCCCACTGCACCACAGCACCAGCCCCATTTTTTATTTGTATATTTTTTAAAGGAAGAGCAACAGTGAGAGAGGGAGAGAGAGAGGGAGAAAGATCTTCCATCTGCCGTTTCACCCCTGAAATGGGCACAACGGCTGAAGCCAGGGGCCACGAGCCTCCTCCGGGTCTTCCCATGTGGGTACAGGGGCCCAAGCACTTGGGCCATCTACTGCCGATTTCCCAGGCTCATTAGCAGGGAGCTGGATTGGAAGTGGAGCAGCCAGGACTGGAATCAGCACCCATATGGGATGCCGGTGCTGCAGGAGGCAGCTTTACCTGCTAGGCCACGGCTCCAACCACATGTTCTGCATTTCTTAATTATCCCAGTTTGGTTCAGTTCACCCAGTGTTCTCCGAGGTGCTGCTCTGGGCCAGGGACCAGCCAATGCTGGAGCCCAGGAGGGAGCGGCTCTCCAAAGGAGCTGGCAACACAGTGGGCCCCTCCCCTGCCTTTGGCCCCACACTGCTGGGATGAGAGCTCTGGTGTTGTTATCACAGAGTGCCTTCCATGGCCTCCGGAGCCAGACCTGTCTGCATAGGTCCTGTCTTAGGGGCCAGCATTGAGGTAGAGTGGGTTAAGCCACCACCTGCAATGCTGGCATCCCATGTGGGCATTGGTTTGAGTCCCAGCTGCTCCTCTTTCCACCCATCTCCCTGCTAATGCACCTGGGAAAGCAGCAGAAGATGCCCAACTGCTTGGGCCCCGGCCACCCATGTGGGAGACCTGGATGGAGTTCCAGGCTCCTGGCTTAGGCCTGGTCCAGCCATGTGACCATTTTGGGCAGTGAACCAGAGAATGAAAGATCTCTCTGTCTCTCCCTCTCTCTCTCTGCAACTCAGCCTTTCAAAATACATAAAATAAATCTTTTAAGGAGGGCACGCCTTTGGTGCAGACTAGAGCCGGAGGCCACAGGGAGGGACTACCTGTGTGGCTCATTCAGACTCACCGGGCTCAGCTGTGCGCCTCGCAGCTGCGGCTCAGGGACGGCCGTCCCCACGCGAAGGGTGCTGGGTGGCGAGAGGGCTCGGCTCCGAGGGTATAAGGCTCAGCTTCCTTTCCCTCCTCCAGCAAGACCACAGCCCTCCATGCAACCAACCAGAGGCTTCCCGCTGCAGGCGGAGGGGGATGGGCCCAGGGCCGCCCAAAGCCGCCCTGGATCCTGCCGCTCCCCTCCCCTGCTCCACTCACAGCCACGGAGCTCCCTCCGGCCAGGAGCAGGCCCTGCTGTGGGCAGGCCTGCTGGAGGTACTGGCTCATCTCTAGGCATCTGGGCGGGCCTACCATGTGCTAGGCCCTTTCTAGGGGACCTGGGCCCGTGGGTGGAAGGAGAGAATGAGTGAGAGGCCACCGAAACCTGCACCCCAGCCCTGTTTCAGATCCCAGGGTGGAGGCCCCGGTGCTCACACGCTGCGAGTGGTGAGGGCAGTGCTAGGACCAGGGGCCCCGGCTTTCGCATTGCTTTTCTGAATCTGGGCTGAGCTGAAGGGAGCTCTCGCCCATCTGGGAGGAACTGTGGACTCTGCAGCTGGACGAGGTCCAGGAATCCAGAGCCCTCGTGCTCACTGTGGCCCAGAGAGGGGCCTAGGGTCACACAGCACATCGCAGGAACCAAGACGGGGCTAGAGAGAGTAGGCAGGAGACCCAGGCTCCTTCCGAGTCGTCTTTCACAGCCTCGGCAGAGCCCCTGTCCCATCTCCGTGAGCTTGTCTCCCAGCTGCGAGAAGGGCCCACTCCCCCTCTGCCTCACCTGCCCGCGTACTTACCGCTCTCTCGTCATCAGAGGCTCCGAGGGGCTCAGCTGAGACGCATGCTTCAGCTGGACGGATCTGGGCTCAGGAAGGTCCTCAGGAAGGCTGCCCACGTCCTGGGTCCTAGGACACCCCGCACCCTCGGGGCCTGGGAAGATCCTCAGGGAGTGGGCAGCTCAGCATCTGCCTGTGGTCAGCAGGTGGCCCACCTGCGACGGGCAGGAGCCCTGTGCTGCTTCGGGATTCAGCCAGGCAGCCTTCCCGGGCACAGCTGGGCCAGGAGAGGGGACTCAAGGCTCTGCCACGGAGCACGGCGCAGGACTGGAGGCCCGGCTCCCATCTGTCTGCACCCTCTGTAGCTCGCAACCACTCATTTCCTCTGACGGCATTGCACACCATCGAGGCCACCTTCCCCGAGTTCCTGTTTGTGGGGAGCAGCTGCCTCATCACGATCCTGGAGTTGGAGTAGTTTTTCTCTGGTCTTGTGACTTGGTCTTGTCTCAGGAACCCAGAACCGAGGTAAGCGAGCAGGACTTTCTCACGCTGGCCTGACCATGAATGATCACAGGGAGGGGGAGGGGGTAGCTTGATTCTAGTAACTTCTGGGATCCTCCCACACCTTCTGAATCCAAATTGCTGCACCGGGAGCCTAGGAGTCCTTTGACTGTCA
Organism: Sylvilagus floridanus; assembly: GCA_949820135.1. NCBI lineage: Eukaryota > Metazoa > Chordata > Mammalia > Lagomorpha > Leporidae > Sylvilagus > Sylvilagus floridanus. Next base: position 108,905,201 of record OX463231.1, read on the forward strand.
TTGCCTCCCCAACTTTTCAGGTATACAGCAATCACCCGGATCTTGTTAAACTGCAGGCTTGATGCAGCAGGCTGGGGTGGGGTTTAAGTTTATGCTTTTAATTTTTTTTTTAAACTTTGGGAGGCAGAGAGAGATCTTCCATCTGCTGGATCACTGCCCAAATGCCTGCAACAGCTGGGAGCCAGGCCAGGCCAAAGCCAGGAGCCCGGAACTCCATCTGGGTGTCCCATGTGGGTGGCAGGGACAGACTCCAGTACTTGAGGCATCATCCGCTGCCTCCCAGTGGGCACGCTAGCAGGAAGCTAGAATCCGGCACTCTGCTACAGGATGTCAGTGCAGTCCTGACCACTGCATCCTGCACCTGCCCCAAGGAGTCCTCATTTACAGCAAGCTCCCAGGCGGGTCCACGCTCTGCACTGCAGGATCGGGACATCAGTCCATGAGCCCCACCAGCAGCGTCTGGGACTTTGTGACGCACTTCTGAGGCCTCATCCATCTCAGGTCTGTGACTCAGCCTCTGGTTTCACAAGCACTGCAGGTGATTCTAATGCCTGCCCAAGCTGGCCAATCACTGACCCAGGATGCGGAGTCAGTGGGCAGACTGGCCTTCCACTGGCAGCTCATTGAAGTTCAGTCTCGCCCACCTGCAGGGCAGCCACATTCCTGCAGAGCCCGGTTCTTCAGCACACAATGGCCTGTCGCGCTGTAATGGCTCCTGACCCAGCTCCAGCACACTCCTGCCCGTCTCCCACTTGCTCCTTGGGAAGGCTGGTTTGCTAGGTAACTGTGCAGGCACTTGGCGTGGAGGGACACCCTCTGTAAGGAAGTCCACTCAGGTTGTGGGCGGGAACTGAGCAGGGGACCTCCACCCATCATACCCATTTTACCTGACAGGCAGACTGAGCCCCGAGGGGAACAAGGCAGGAAGAGGACGGAGCAGCTCTGATTGCTTCTCACAAGAGTTCCCGGACACAGCTCTCCTCTTCCACTTAGGGGAGCACCTAGGAATTCAAGTTCACATTCTAGATCGGCCTCAGAGCTATAAGAAACAAACAGGTCCTCCTCCTTGGTGCCCGTCTGAGCTCCCAAAACCCTTGTAGCTCCATAGACAGCAGGGCTGTAGCCAGGGTCTTTTGCTGTAATATTTTTTGACCTCAATTCTTGACCCACAGCTTCTACATCCTTAGGGATTCCTGGCTGATGGGAGCAGCTTTTGTCCTAATCAGGCAGCTCTTGGTGGGTTCCCGGCTGGGAGCTGCTCACAGAAAGACAAAGCAACAGCCAGAGGCTTGGAACTGGGACTGGTGTTGCAGCACTGTGGCCTAAGCCAGTTTCAGTTCTGGCTGCTCCACTTCTGATCCAATTCCCTGCAAATGTGCCTGGGAAGGCAAAAAAAAAAAAAAAAAAAAGGCACCCAAAGATCCCCAGGGAGCTGGAGCAGACGTGGAGCAGTGGGAACTCGAACCGGCGCCCATGAGATGCTGGAGTTACAGGCGGCAGCTCACGAGGAAGAAAGGAAGTGTGAACAGAGGAGGAAGGAGGGAGGCAGGACCAGTCGGGTAGCGTCCTGGGGCCTGGCTCCAGGCAAAGGCTAAGGAGGGAGAGCAGGGGCCACCATGCTGAGTGTGGCTGGAAGGGCTGCAGGAACATGCGTGTACGAGTGACAGCAGCATCCCGTCAACTCCTGCCTCCAGGCTGTGGGGCCCAGTGTGGCCACCTATCTGCTCACGGGCACGTGACTCCTCTCCCCACGTGGCCCTGGCCGTGGCCCTGGCCCATCCCTCACCCAGTAGCCTGCCTGTGCTTCCAGCGGCGGCAGCCCCTGGTCTCCTGCGGTTCTTCTTGAGGGGGCGAACGACCACACTGCAGACTGGGGCCTGGTCTGACTGACAGGCAGCTGCAGACTGTCACAAGTGAGGCCGGCGGTCAGACGGCGGAACCGAGGTGGGGACACCTTCCCAAGGCCATCATCAGGAGCACTGCTGGGCTCTGATTTTCCACCGAGGGGCATGCGACAGGATGTGAGGTGGAGCAGGGACTCGGTCCCGACCGGGAATGCTGGCTGTATGCGCTTGGGCAAATTACTCTTCCGGCGGCTCCACCTCTTCCCCGGAAGTGGACAGTGTGACGGGGTGGGTCAGGTGACCACAGACAGGGAAGAGCCCAACAGAACCAGTGCACAGCAGCTCAGCCCCTCCCTGAGCCCCGAGCAGCTGACAGATGAACACCAGCAGTCAGGTAACAAGGAGACGTGTACAGCTTTATTTAACAATCAGTAAAAAGTCGCACTCTGGCAGAGCGACGCATTCCTATCTCGGCAGAAAGCAGACAGTGTGTCTGAAAAGCCCCTTCCCGAGGTCCAGGTCTGTGTGGCCCGAGCGGACAGCGGACGTCCCGGCAGCTGCTCTCGTGGATCTTTCCCCTCGTCCCAGCAGTCCTCTCTGGCTGGCTTCAGCCCCTCCCGTAACAGCGGATGGGGCAGCCCCTCCGGATGGGCCCCTTCCCTCCTAGAACAGGGAGCTCACAGGATTCGGGATCTTTCTGAGATGGGTTCCATGATGTCTGTGGCATATCACGCGTGACCGCGCTTGTGGCTGGTCTCTCCTCACCTTCGCCTCCCCATCTACTCGAGTTTTAGGCCACACCTCTCCCTGCTTTGGGGCGGAGGGATGGAGAGCCAGTGTCCACCACGGCCTGGCAGGTGCTCCTGTGGACCTGTGGCTGTCTGGTGAGCTCTTGCAGAGAGCAGACCTAACATCCTGTTCCTGGCTTTCCTTGCCGAGAGGCCGTCAGTAAGCCACACTCACTACTCCTTGTCGCATCAGAACCTCGGCGTCCATGGATTTCTGGTAGGATGCACCCCTCCCTTTTGTGTAGAGAACAGCACACGTGCATCCATTAGACAGAGGAGCGGGGGCCACCTGCCTGCCTCCCTACGGGACACGCACTCTCCCACTCCCCTCTGTGAACAGCAAACGTGCTTCCCGTCAGAGGAGGGGGTGGCCACCTGCCTGCCTCCCCACGGGACAGGCACTCTCCCACTACTGGTCCCAGTGATTTGGATCTTCCGTGTCCTCTGAACTGCTCTCTCCCGAAACTGAGCTGCGAATCCTAGGCCTACTCACCTAGGAATCTGTTTCGCACACTTCCCTGAAAAACAACACTGAAAATGCAAAACAAGTCCCTTTTGTGTGTTCTGCAGAAGCGCTACGAGAAAGCATGTCTAAAATCACAGAACTATGCACACACAGACACGCGTGCTCGCACACACACGAGTGGGATTAGAGAATCTTATCGCTTACATAGTTGAGGGAGCACAGGGAAAAGCTGGCAAGAGAAGATGTGGCGCTTGGATCGGCTAAAGATGTCGGAATGGTACAGTGATGGCATGGGCATGGTCCTTGGTACATACAAAAGAGGGAGGCGCTGGGCGGGAGGAATGACAAACCTGGCTACTAGAGAGAGGTTCGGTGGCCATGCATGGGTCAGAGAGCAGAGGCCAGCTCGTGGGGCGAAATGTACTACGGAGTGGGCATCTGAAGAGGGTGGCCGTGCGGGGTCCAGTGGAGGAGCATCGGCTCAGCACGACACCTCCATGGTCTGGTGTCTGTCCAGGACATCGGGGGACTCACAGGACTCCTGGGTTCCATCTGACTGATTGCTGGTGATGGAGCGGCTGAAGGGGCTTTCTCCAGAGCCGATGCTACTCGAGGTGGAGTGGGTGCGCGATCGGGCGAGCCGGGTCATGCTGGCAGACGGAACTGGAACACAGAACCGACGGGACTGGAAGAGGGCGCCCTGGCTGAGCTCAGCCAATCACACGTCTCAAAGGCTATCTGTTTCACTCTCCCAGCCCACTGAAGACAACACCCGGGACAAGACACAGCCACACTCACACCCACTTCGTGTATCTGCGCTAGGTGAGTGGCTGTTCGAGAGGCTGCTCTGCTTCCTCGGATCTGGCTGCATCTCAGCTGATTCTGGTGCACAGGAGGCCTCTCAGCTATGCCCATGCCACTCACACAGTGATTAAGAAGGAGGCTTTGGGAACCAAACAGGTGACCAAGTGGCAGTGCATGCAAGACTAAGTCAAAGGAAAAGACGAACCACGTAAGTAGGAGGGTGTTTCACAGACACAGTGCAAGCCCGATACAACGAGACTACCACCCGTGTCCACAGGCGCCCCTTCACCTGGGGGCGTTGTGAAGGACGGTGGTGGAGGGAGGTGGGAAAAGCTCTGGCGTCGGTCTCCTGTTCTGCCCCTGCCTTGGCCCTCAGATCCTGCCTACTGGGCCTGGACAGGGACTTCACCCAGCATCACCTTCCTGCCCATCCTCCCGAGGCCCCAGCCACTCCCCACTGTCATCTCAACCCTAGAGTCAAAAGATGCCACCATGTATGGAGCTCTCTGGGCACCGGCTCCCACCCTTCTCTCTACAGGCTGTCTATGGACCTGGGTCTGGGGCTTAACCCAAGGACCAGAGCTGGTGGAGAAAGAGGGGCCCTGTGAATTGAGTCAGCTGCTGCTGCGATCCTGGATTCAGGATGACAAGAGGCGGCTTGGCCATAACAACCGGACCCTTTCTTCCTCCTCAGGGACCCTTGGCTGGACCTCTTGGGGCACAACGAGCCACGTTCTATCGGGCTCTCACTGCACAGGAAAACCCGGGCATGCTGCAGGCAGCCAGTGCAGCCAGGAGAGCATGGCTGGGAGGCAGGGGCGGGGCCAGCACAGAGGAAGGTACCTGACTCGGTGCTCAGGTGACTGAGCTGCACATACGGGACTGGAAGCAGGACGGACACAGGAAAAGGCAGGTTAGTGACCTGAGAGTGCCAAGTGGCCACCTCGGCTGCCTCGCACACACTGACAGATGCTCCAAGCCGGGGACACTTTTTGTAGGGCCCCAGAGAACGCTTCAGTATCACCTCTGCTGTTCTCTTCCCAACTGGACAAAGGCAACTGCTCTCCCTCCACGGTAAACAGCCATCAGCTTTGGGTCAGCACAGGACTGGATGATCAGCTTTCTAGGAGCTTAGGAGAGGGACCTGTGCTCCTCCCAGTGAGCCTGAGGGCGGAGGGTGTGGGCTCGGTTGGTAGAAGCTCATAGACATTATCCACACTGACGCCAAAGACACAGCCACTCTAGACAAGACATACATGGGCTATGCGGCAGGTACAGGGCTGCACCCAGGGCCCGGCCACCCAGAGCAGCTGACCAGGAGGGTCACCAGTGGCCATTATCCACACTGACGCCAAAGACAGAAGGAGGATGACCCCACTGGGTAAAGAGCTCTGGGTGACAGGGCTTTTCTTCTTACAACTCCCAGAAAGGAGCAAGTGTGGACATTCTAAGACAAACGACATGGCTCAGGGGTCTAATCATACGAGACCAGGACAGCAGCGTATGACGTAGACATGTCCTTGGACTTGTGAGTTCATCTCCTGGGGCACTGCCTTTCTTCCCTGGAGTCCCCAGGCCAGGAATGACTAATCACTTGCCTTGAAGTGTCAATCAGCAGTCCAGAGTCACAGCCAGGACAGCCTGAGACTCAGGGGTAAAGCAGGGGCTCTGGAGTCAGACTGCCAGACTGCCAAACTGCACCACGGCTGTGTGTTATCCTGGTTACCCTGGCAATGAGCTGAGCCCTTCGGAGCCTCAGTCTCCCCTTTCTACAAAATGGGACTAATACCAGAACTTACCTGTGAGGTCAGAGCACACAGTGGCTGACAGAAGGCAAGGGCTTAACAATTGCTGCAGTTACACACGCGCACAGACAAGTGCTCTGTGCGCTGGCTTCTGCTTAAGGCTGGCGAGCCCACGGGGCACGCCCAAGAACTGGGGGCTCCTGGATGTCAAACTGACCCCCGTATCCATACATTGTTGCTAGATAGAAAGTCGGATACTACTCACTGTAGCCCATTCCCTGCAAAAAGTACTTGAAGGCCTCCGTGAGCTTCCCAGGCTGGGGGACAGAACAACAAGGCATTAATCTCTGCATGGGCACACAGGGAGAAGCGAATGGGTGCTTACAAGAACGTCCTTACCTGAACCACTTGGGGCAGGCCCCCGCAGTCTGCCATCTAGAACAGGAAAAACACGGAGGTCAGCTGGGGCTTAAACTTAAGGAAAACATTCTGACTTCCCAAATCCTTTGCAACAGGGCACAGTTAGGTTCCTTAATTTGTTTTGATTTAAAATGTTAAGCATTTACAGGGGCAGGGACCCAGGTACTCGATCATCATCAGAAGCAGAGATGGGACTTGAGCCCAGGCACTCGGATATGGGATGCAGGCATAGAGGCTGGCATCGTAACCGCTTGCCAAATGCCTGCTCCAGGTTACTTAATGATTAACTGCATCCAAGTCTACATCTCTTTAAAGCATTCTTACATGAAGACTTAGATCTTAACAATCACCCTGGGGACAATCTGAAACAAATACTCAATGCTTATTTATCAGGCAGGCGGAAGGCCTGGCTTCTAGGCCCTTGGAAGGCATTTTCCGCTGGGGTGATGGGGAGTTAGCTTACAACTAACTTTCAACCACAGCTTGCAACCATGGCTTTGCCTGTCCCTGAGCAATGCTGCTTTCGGGGTCCTTGAACCACATGGCCCAAGCCTCGCAGCGCGTCACATTTCTATGTCCCCTTCCACCCTTCGGCATCTTCCTGGTGAAGAGGAGCTCTCCAATCAGGAGCTGAGACTGGACTCAGCAGACCAGCATGCACAGGCCCCTCCTTGCTGCTCACCGCAGGAAACTTTACAGCAGTTACTCCCTCCTGGGCAAGGGTTTCTTGGGTATTCTCCTAGGCTTTGTTCGTGTGCACTGGAATTACCTCAAGGACTTGTGTGTATTTTTAGATTTATTTTATTTATTTTAAAGACAGTTACAGAGAGAGGTAGAGACAGAGAGAGAGGTCTTCTATTCGCTGGTTTACTTCCCAGATGGCTGCAATGGCCGGAGCTACACCGATCCAAACCCAAGAGCCAGGAGCTTCTTCTGGGTCTCCCATGTGGATACAGGGGCCCAAAGACTTGGGCCATCTCCTACTGCTTTCCCAGGCCATAATAGAGAGCTGGATCAGAAGTGGTGGAGCAGCTGGGACTAGAACCGGCACACATATGGGATGCTGGCGCTTCAGGCCAAGGCTTTAACCCGCGGCGCCACAGTGCCAGCCCCCCAAGGACTTGTTAAAACTCATGATTCACAGGTTCCTGCCCCAGAGGTCTAGGCTGGGGTTTAGGAACTTCTGCTTTTGGAGCAGTGTCTGGTACAGTGGCTAAGACACTCACTGGCAGCCGGCTCTGTGGCCTAGTAGGCTAAGCCTCTGCCTGCAGTGCTGGCATCCCATGTGAGTGCTGGTTCGTTTCCCAGACGCTCCTCTTCTGATCCAGCTCCCTAATAATGCACCTGGGAAAGCAGTGGAGGATGCCCAAGTCTTTGGGCCTTTGCACTTGCATGGGAAACCCAGAAGCAGCTCCTGGCCGCTGGCTTTGAATCAGTCCAGCTCCAGCTGCTGTGGCCATTTGGAGAATGAACCAGTAGACAGAAGACCTTTGATTTTTTTTTTTTTTAAAGATTTATTTTATTGGGGGCCGGCACCGTGGCTCACTTGGTTAATCCTCTACCTGCAGTGCCGGCATCCCATATGGGTGCCGGGTTCTAGTCCCAGCTGCCCCTCTTCCAGTCCAGTTCTCTGCTGTGGCCTGGGAGGACAGTGGAGTATGGCCCAAGTGCTTGGGCACCTGCACCTGTGTGGAAGACCAGGTGGAGGCACCTGGCTCCTGGCTTCGGTTCGGCACAGCACTGGCAGTGGCAGCCATTTGGGGAGTGAACCAACGGAAGAAAGATCTTTCTGTCTCTCTCTCTCACTGGCAAACTCTATCTGTCAAATAAATAAATAAATAAAAAGATTTATTTATTTGAAAGAGATACAGAGAGAGGTAGAGACACAGAGAAAGGTCCTCCATCCGATGGTTCACTCCCCAGATGGCTGCAATGGCCGGAGCTGCGCCGATCCAAAGCCAAGAGCCAGGAGCTTCTTCAGGGTCTCCCACACGAGTGCAGGTGCCCAAAGACTTGGGCCATCTTCTACTGCTTTCCTAGGCCATAGCGGAGAGCTAGATGGGAAGAGGAGCAGCTGGGAATAGAACCGGCGCCTATATGGATGCCAGCACTTCAGGCCAGGGCTTTAACCCGCTGTGCCACAGCACCAGCCCCGATAGAAGACCTTTCTGTATTTTCCTCTATCTGCTTCTGCCTGCGACTCTGCCTCTCAAACCAGTAAATAAAAGCTTAATAAAACAAAAAGACACTGACTGGGATACCTGCATCCCATACTGGAGTGCCTGGATTCCGGTTCCTGACCCTAGCTTCTTGCCAGTGCAGAGCTGTGGGAGGCAGTGGTGATGGTTCGAGTACTTGGGTCCCTGCCATCCACATGGGAGACCTGGATTGAGTCCCGGGCTTCCAGAGCTGGTCTGGTCCAATGCCGATTGCTGTGGGCATTTGGGGAGTGAACCAGCAGATGGAAATCTCTGTCTATCCTATCTCTGTCTTCCGGCCTCCAATAAAAGCAGAACAACGAGAGAACTTCCCTGCTAACACACTCCCAGGAGACACAGACTCTGCAACTCTGCAGGGAGTGCGGTTTCTAGGCGTGAGGAAACCCACTAGCTCACTCTCCCTCCCCGAGGTGTTCCCTATGCTCAGAGAATATCCTATTCGAGCTGCCTGGCAATTTTTAAGGGAATATGAACCCTACGGTTTAATTTACTGGCATTAAAGCTTTATTTGAGAAATGATAAACGTTTAAGGCAATGGGTATGCTAATTACCCTCATTAGATCACTATATAATGTATGTACGAATCAAAATACCACAAGGTACCTCACAAATATGTACACACTATGTAGGCATAAAAACATAAAAAGCACTTTTCTGGGGAGGGGTCTCTCAGTTAGGAGAGGGTAAGACCCTTGAAGGCTGGCCCGGATCGACCCCTGGAAACACTAAGCATAGGAGACAAGCTGACACACACAAAGCAGGAAAACAGTACAGGCTTGTGTTCTCTTCCTCTCCATCCAAAGACTGACTGATTTATTTGAAACAAAGAGTGAAACACAGAAACAGAGACCTTCCATTCACTGGTTCACTTCCCAAATGGCTGCAATGGCCAGGGCTGGGCCAGGCCGAAGCCAGGAGCCAGGAATTCCATCCTGGTCTCCCACATGGATGGCAGGAGCCCAAGCTGGGAGCTGGATTGGAAGCCTAAGAGCCAGCACTTGAATGACACGCTGGCAAGGGATGCCGGCACTGTTGTGCCCCAGTGCTGACCCCCAGGCTGTGTTTTCTTGATGTTCAGGAGCTGAAACCCGATTAGAACTAGAAAACAGTGCCTCTCTGCAGAGAAGCTAAGACTGGTGCCCATCAGACGTCTGAGGATCAGTCCAGGCGCCGTGGGAGTCACCCATTTCACTACATTGCTGCATGGTTTCCCACAGAATATAACCATGTCTACGGCTACTGCAGAGTTCAGTTTTAGGCTTTTGAATATTGATTCAAACCTGCAGTGAAAATCTCCTGGAGCCAAAACCATTTTGAGTTTGGTCACCTCAAAGCATTAACCTCATGAGGTATTTCTCAGAACCACGGCTGCTTCTGGTGACAACACCTCCCTTTCAAGCACACTTCAAAGAGAGGGAAGACAGCAGCGGGGTTTGGACTGAAAACGTAGCAGAAGGCAACAAAAGACTCCCACTAAAATCTACAGTTGTCCCAGTTCCAACCAGGAGATCGGCTCCGGGGGACAGCTTGGCAGATGTGAGGCTGAGACCATACCAGGTTGCAACTCTTGCCTGGGGTACACTCGAAAGAGGGGGAAACTTGATATCAAGCCTAGGACGTCAGTCTAAACTTGCCCTAAGAGAAAGAAAGTGCATCCTGCCTCATCATTAGGAAGTTACTGGAAAGTTCCTTACTGATACAACAGGATTTAGCAAGCAAAGCATTTCCATCCATTTTAATTCTCACAACATTAAATAATGCTCATGAAGGTTTTAATGACATGGGAACACGCTTATGTCATAAAAGTGAGGAAAAGTGACAGGGCCACAAATGTCCTCTGATGTTAATGATATAAAAATGCATAGGAAAACGACACCAAGATTTTATCAGAGGTTACCGTCAGGGGACAGGATTATAAGCAATGTTAATTTATATTATTCTTCATGCTTTCTCTGTTTTCTACAATTCAGGATAAATGGCTTCTGAGAAAGTGTGTGAGACCCATAAAGGGAAACTCTCACAGAGAACCCAGCCTCACATACTCACAGCGGCTGGCAAGGGGGGAGACGTTACCTTCAGCAAAGTTGTATTGACGGGGTTGAGGCGAGAATTGCATTCGACCTAAGAAAAAAGAAAGGAAGAAACAATTTTATGGAACTTAGTGGTTGAGGAGGAAGTAATTTTCCAAATGTGTGACAGAGAGCAAACCATAACGTGTATAATCAGAAACAACACACTAGTATGGGCAACCGTTTCTGGCAGAGAGCAGTGTGCTCTCCATGCCTCATCACGTTTTAATTGCATTTGTCTCCACAGCTAAGGGCGTACTCACCACAGACTCAACAGCAGGTGAATTGTCTCCTACCACCAGTAACGTGGAACACCTAGGTACAAGCAAGAACAGGTGGCATTCAGAAAACAGCACACATACTCCAGCAACGCTCAGTCCACACAGGCAAAGACATCCAGCAGTTCCGTGGGGCACCCAGAGGCACTTACTTCAGTGTTTTTAATCTGTTATCATTTTGGCCCAGAATAGGTCTTTCAATCTCGAGGTCTCTACGTCTAGAAAAACAGAGCAGAAGCAATGCCCCTTCAGGAACGTCATAACAGCTCAGGTTATTTCCTGCTCTTGAAACCCAGCATCTCTCAAGGACACAGACATTCTCTTTCCCCAACAGGCCAGCATGCTGCTTCCTGGTAGCCACCTGCCTCAGGCAGCAGCATGGCTCCTGGCTCAGCCCTGGGGTGGAGCTTGGAAGGCCTATGGGACTGAAGAGGAAGCAACTGGGACCCGTGACTCCTAAGCGTTTAGTTTTCCAACTAAACTAGTTTAAAGAAGCAAATTCCTTAAGAAGTGGAAGTGACATACTTTTCTGGACAGGTGTTTTACTGTAACTGTTCAGCATAGGACTTGATCTCTCTGGTTTCAACTAGAAGTAGGGAGACTTCGGTATAAAAGACCAAAGAGCTAGAGAGCAGATTCAGAAGCTGGTTTTGCTCCTTCGTGGCTGCGTAACCCTGGGTAAGGCACAACTCACTCAGACCCTCGTGTTCCCAGGAAGTCAGAAGAAGCCAACGTTTTCACTCTGGAGAAGCTGGATCCACAATAGAAACCCGCTCTTTGACTGTCTCTCCCTGTCTCAGGGGCGGGCAGACGCCACAGTGAGTTCTGTAATTCTGTGGCCATGCGTTTTGCCTGATGACAAGATGCCAGCAAAGGGAAACTACACCAAAACCCAAGGCTCCTCTCCTTCGACCCCCCCCCCACTTGCATTTTCCTGTGCTACTCCCAATTACTTGTGTGTGCACCTAACTTAAGTACGTTTTGTCTCAACACATGTCAGACTGCAAGTGGTACTTCAACATCCCAGAACAGCTCTCTGCACTTGTTCTTCGAGAAAGCGCTGGTCTGGAAGTCAATCCCACCCCTAGCGCTGGGAGAAGCAGTGTAAGCCCCTCCTCTCTGCCTTAGAAGTCAACTGTGTTTTTGGACCTAGTCTGCATTTGGAGGAAGCACTAGGGAGTTACTGTACCCATTATAGGAGGCCAGGAAAAGCTGCAGGTTTTCTTGGTTGATATCTTGGGCAATGTGCAATCTGTAGGTTTGAATCAGGTCCAGGTTGGCCTGCAGTTCTTCCTAGAACAATTGAAGAAAGACACAGTTCAACTTCTGAGCTACAGAACAAGTCCACCTTGTGTGGTTGACATTTTCAAACCAAAAGCCAAATGCTGCTGCCTATGATAACTGGGGCAGAGTTTCAAGGGCAAAAATTTTTTTAATTGGCATCAGACAGATTCAGTGTCATATTCTGTGTCAGGTACCAGAGAACATATCATAGACTCAAGTACCAGCCATAGAACTTGGGTCTTCTAACCATTCTGAATGCTGGTTTCCTTACCTGTGTTATTTTTTTTAATGTTCTGCTATTTCTCATAAAAATAAAGATACTGTCTGTAAAATGAAGATAATGACCAGCTACATGACATGATTGTTTTAAGATTAAATAAGTTACATGAACTGTAAAGTATAAAATAAAGGTAACATTTCTTTTAATAACCATCAATCTATATAATTAACTTATCTATGTCCTCACTTATAAAACTAGTGCATTACCTATTTATACATACAAAACTGATTTCATGCAACAATTACAAATCAAATAGCAATACTAGAAACTGGATGCAATGCCAGCATCCCATATGGGCACCGGTTTGTGTCCTAGGTGCTCTACTTCGAATGCAGCTCCCTGCTAATGTGCCTGGGACAGCAGCAGAAAGATAGCCAAAGTCCTTGGGCCCCTGTACTCAAGTGGAAAACCTGGATGAAGCTCGTGGCTTTGATGTGTACCAGCCCTGGCCGTTGCAGCCATTTGGGGAGAGAACCAGTAGATGGAAGATCTCTCTCTCTCTTTATCTGTAACTCTTCCAAATAAATAAACAAATCTTTAAAAAAAAATAATGTTATGTGAAAGGCAGAGAGACAGAGAAACAGGGATTTTCTGTCAATGGCCACTCAGTCCAGGCTGGGCTATGTTGAAGCTAGGAGCCTGGATCGCAATACAGTTCTCCCTCAGGAGTTCTCCCCATTAATGGAACCATCCCCTGTGGCATCTTATCTGCTGTCCTAACAAAAAGGCTATAATTAAAGAAAGGAGAACAGTTGTGGAACAGGCAAAGAGGGTAACATACAGGGCCTCAGGGATTTGGGGCTGATCAAGGAATAATGTACAACGCAAGAGATAGTAACCTGCAAGTTTCTTTTTTTTTTTTTAAAGATTTATTTTATTATTTTTTACTTGAGAGAGTTACACAGAAAGAGGAGAGGCAGAGAGAGAGAGAGAGAGAGAGAGGTCTTCCATCCGATGGTTCACTCCACAACTGGCCATAACAGCCGGAACTGCGCAATCCAAAGCCAGGAGCTTATTCCGGGTCTCCCACGTGTGGGTGCAGGTGCAGGTGCCCCAGGACTTGGGCCATCTTCTTCTGCTTCCCCAGGCCATAGCAGAGAACTGGATTGGAAGTGGAGCAGCTGGGACTAGAACCGGCACCTATACGTGATGCCAGGGCTTCAGGCCAGGAAATTAATCCGCTGCGCCACAGTGCTGGCTGCTATGCAAATTTCACTGGGTGGTGTATAGACAGATTGTATGAGAGGGGAAGTCCCTCATGGAACAAGACTGTCCAGAGGCTCACATGGCAGGAAGGCCACCGTCTAGACGGGGAGGACAAGGGAACTCCTGGGGAACAGGGGAACTGGAGAGGTGGCTCGTGTATCTGGGTGACACAACTCAGCGGCATGGGAGGGAGTCCCTGGGTGAGAGGCCTCTAAAGAGCCACAGTAGCTCTTGAGTGCTATAACTATGAGGCTCCACCTGACCAGTGGCTAGCAGACACAGGATGAAGCTTTAAAGGATATGTAAAGCATAAGGGCTCTAAATGGCTAAAATACTGCTTGGGCTACTAAAATTTTTTAAAAATGTATTTCAATTTTATTTGAAAGGCATGTATGTACACACACACACACACGCTAATTCCAATTGCTGCTTGATTTTCTAAATGCTCACAATTGCTGGGCTGGGCCAGGCTGGGCCTGGAGTTCAATCCATTTCTCCCACATAGGTGGCAGGGACACAATACTTAAGCCACCATCTTCTGCCTCTCAGGGTCCATATTTTTTAGTTTAAAATTTTTTTTTTTTTTTTTTTTTTTTTTACAGGCAGAGTTAGTGAGAGAGAGAGAGACAGAGAGAAAAGGCTTCCTTTTCCGTTGGTTCAATCCGCTACGGCCGGCGCTGTGCCAATCCGAAGCCAGGAGCCAGGTGCTTCCTCCTGGCTCCCATGGGGTGCAGGGCCCAAGCACTTGGGCCATCCTCCACTGCACTCCCAGGCCACAGCAGAGAGCTGGACTGGAAGAGGAGCAACTGGGACAGAATCCGGCGCCCCGACTGGGACTAGAACTCGGGGTGCTGGTGCCGCAGGCGGAGGATTAGCCTAGTGAACCGCGGTGCTGGCCCCAAGGTGCATATTAATAAGAAGCTGGAATGGAATGTGGAGCTGGAACTTGAACCCAGTACTCTGAGATTCAGGTGCCCCAAGAAACGTCTTAAATTGCTGTGCTATTTTTCAAATAACTTGATGTGTGAGAATTTAATTTCAGTGCTGGAAGGCTTTTGAGCTAATAGGTCTCAGCCTGCAATAAAGAAGCAAACAACATAGGGGCCTATACACAGAGGCCAATTTATACCAATTATCAAATCAGTGCACACTACAGCAGTGGGAATGCTGTGGGAGAGACTTCTTCAATAACATGAAAATCAGTTTGCCTAATGTGCTTGAATGTATTGAATATGGAGTTTACCTAGTCAGAGGGGACCATTTGAAATACTGATAACACATAGAATAGCAAGTAATAAATACAAAACAAAAATAAAAATAACTCAAGAAAGCACAAAATATTCTATAGAAAAAGACAGTAGTTGGGGCCGGCACTGTGGTGTAGCAGGTAAAGCCGCCTGTAGTTCTGGCATCCTATATGGTCACAGGTTCAAGACCCAGCTACTCCACTTCCAATCCAGCTCCTTGTTAATGTGCCTGGGAAAGCAGTAGAAGATGGCCCAAATCCTTGGGCCTCTGCACCCGTGTGGGAGACCTGAAGAAGCTCCTGGCTCCTGGCTTTGGATCGGCCCAGCTCCAGCCATTGTGGCCATTTAGGGAGTGACCAGTGGATGTCTCTGCCTCTGTGACTCTGCCTTTCAAATAAATAGCACCCTGGGTTCTAGTCCCAGTTGGGCCGCCGGATTCTGTCCTGGTTGCTCCTCTTCCTGTCCAGCTCTCTGCTGTGGCCCGGGAGAGCAGTGGAAGATGGTCCAGGTCCTTGGGCCCTGCACCCGCATGGGAGACCAGGAGGAAGCACCTGGCTCCTGGCTTCGGATCAGTGCAGCGCGCCGGCCACAACACGCTGGCCGTAGTGGCCACTTGGTGGGTGAACCAACGGAAAAAGGAAGACTTTTCTCTTTGTCTCTCTCTCTCTGTCTAACTCTGCCTGTCAAAAAAAAAAAATTTAAAAACAAGAACAACAAAAAGAAAAAAAAGACAGTAGTCAAGGCCGAGCTCTGTATAATACTTAATAAAAAATGCTGGTTATGTTGTGAGCATGGAGTGGGAAATACAAATGTGTGTCAAGGGACAGGATGTGTGCCCCAAAGAGAAAGCAACTACCTCCCATAGTTAAAAGTTCACAGATAGTACCTAGAACTGAGAAATCAATAAGCGGAAATACATGCATATTTTGAGAGAGAGAGGCCAAGAGAATTCAGTGTATATATTCAAAAAGAGATGCATAATGTCTATCACAGTTTTATTTATAATAGTAAAAAAACCAAAGGACTGGAAACAACCCAGATGCTCAGTCACATGAGAATAAATAAATAAATGGTGGTATTTAGAAAGTTTTAACTGACTCCATTACAGTCATGGAGAACTAATGACACATGGGTGATCGGATGAATGTCACCTGCATGCCCTGCAAAGGAAGCCAGACCCACAGCAGTGCACATGTGATCCCACTGACACGAAGTTCAAGAGCAGGAGGAAAAGAACACTTTGGGGTGTGGGATCGGTGAGGAAGAGGATGGTAGACATGTTCTCATCATGATTTAGATGGTCACTGGTGCACGCATGTGCATGACACTCTATGGAAGTTACACCTCGATTACAGAAATGACAGTATGGAGCCACACCTAAAGGAATCAACTGGAAGAAAACCAGATTCTCTAAGAAGAAAAACCAGGGTGAATTCTTGATTAGAAGCCTTAAAGAACTTCTCTAATCTAAAATACATGTGAATTTGTTGGACAGATGTTGTAATGCCTCAAATTAAACTGCCACTTGGGATGCACGTATCCCACACTGGAGCACCTGGTAAGTGTTGAAGCTGATTTCTTCTGAGAGGATTCATTCTGAGAAGAGGAGCGTGGTGGGGCAAGAGGCTCGGAGTCACCACACAGACCCCAGGAGTCGGGGGAAAGCAGGCCAGAGGCGAGCAGCCTGCAAACTCATTTATTTCAGTTGCTACAGCTGCTGATATAGCCAAGGCAGCCAATCCGGTCAAGGGGCGGTCTATGCCCTAACCAATCACAGCCTGTTGCCAGTCAGGCTCTGTTGCCAGGCAGTTTCTGAAACCATCCAATCACAGCCTGTTGTCAGTCATGCTCTGTTGCCATGTGGTTTCCGAAGCCATCCAATCACGACCTGTTGCCAGGCAGTTTCTGTCATCAGCGGCCATCTTGGCATGACGTTCTCACCTCAGCGGCCATCTTGGCATGACCTTTTCACCTTCTCATTCCACCACATTTCCCCCTTTTCGTTTATTTTTGAGCAATGGGAGGCATGATTCTTGGCCATACCATTGTTGACCCTGTTTCCATGTGGTCTCCGTACGCACCTGTGCCTGTCTTAGGTTGTCTCCCAGGGGATCTTACTCGTTTGTCATTGACTAACCAGCACTCAAAACAAGAGACCACAGGTAAGTCCTAACTACTCTCAATTTTAAAAAAAATTAATTAATTTATTTGAAAGTGTTACACAGAGAAGGAGAGGCACAGAGAGAGAGGGGTCTTCCAACCACTGGTTCACTTTCCAACTGGCAGCAACAGCTGGAGCTGTGCCGATCCAAAGCCAGGTTCTAGTCCCGGTTGCTCCTCTTCCAGTCCAGCTCTCTGCTGTGGCCTGGGAGGGCAGTGGAGGATGGCCCAAGTGCTTGGGTCCTGCACCCGCATGGGAGACCAGGAGGAAGCACCTGGCTCCTGGCTTCGGATTGGCACAGCGCCGGCTGTAGTGGCCATTTAGGGAGTGAACCAACAGAAGGAAGGCCTTTCTCTCTCACTGTCTATAACTCTGTCAATCAAGCAATCAATCAATTTCTTTATTTGGGGCTGGTGTTGTGTTATAATAGGTTAAGTCTTGCCTGGGGTGCTGGTATTCCATATGGGCACTAGTTTGAGTCCTGGCTGTTCCACTTCCAATGCAACTCCCTGTTTATGGCCTAGGAAAGCAGTTGAAGATGGCCCAAGTGCTTGGGACCCTGCACCCATGTGGGAGACTCGGAAAAAGCTCCTGAGTCCTGGCTTTGGATTGGTCCATCTCTGTCCATTGTGGCCATTTGGGGAGTGAACCAGTAGATGAAAGACCTTTCTCACTGTCTCTCCCTCTCTCTGTGTATAATTCTGCCTCCCAAATAAATGAATAAAAATCTTTAAAATTTTTTTTAAAAATTTATTTGAAGGGTAGAGTTAGAGAGAGAGAGAAGAAAGAGAGAGAGGGAGATCTTCCACCCACTAGTTCACTCCCCAAATGGCCACAACTGGGGTTGGACCAGGCTGAAGCCAGAAGCCAGGAGTTTCTTCTGGGTCTCCCATAAAGGTACAGGGGGCCCAAGTATGTGGACCATCTTCTGCTGCTTTCCCAGGTGCATTAGCAGGGAGCTGGACTGGGAGTAGAGCAGCTGGGACTTGAACCAGCATCCATATGGGATACCAGTGCTGCAGGGCATGGCTTAACCCACTTTGCCACATTGCTGGCCCCAATTCATTCATTCATTCTTTCTCTCTCTCTTTCTTTCTTTCTAAGGCCGAGTTAGAGAGAGTGGGTGACCTATGCACGCATACACACACACACACACACACACACAGCCAGAGAGTGAGCTTCCATCCATTAGTTCACTCCTCAAATGGCCACAGTGCCCAGCGCTGGGCCAGGCCAAAGCCCATAGCCTGGAACTCTGGGTCTCCCACATGGCTGCAGGGGCCCAAGTACTTGGTCATCTTTGGCTGCTTTCCTAGGCAGACTGTCAGGAACTGGATTAGAGATGAAGCAGCAGGAACTTGAAGTGGAACCCATACTGGAAGCCAGTGTTCCAAGTGGCAGCTTAATCTGCTGTGCCACAATGCTAGCCCCCAGCCAGTGACAAATTATGCTGACTCTCTGGGACTCTCAATTTTCCCATCTTAAAGTCAGGTTGGGGTCCGGAACTGTGGTACAGCAGGTAAAGCCACCACCTGTGACACAAGCACCTCTTATGGGTGCCAGTTCGTGTTCTGGCTGTCCCACTTCTGATCCAGCCCCAGCTTCATGGTCTGGGAAAAGCAGTGGAGGATGGCTTAAGTGTTTGAATCCCTGCTACCCAAGTGCGAGACCTAGACAAAGCTCCTGGCTCCTGCATTGGCCTGGCCCAGTCCCAGCTGTTGTGGCCCTCTCAGGAGTGAACCAGCAGATAGACGATCTCTCTCTGTAACTCTGACTTTCAGATAAATGAATAAATCTTCAAAAAAAAAAAAATTCAGGCTAACAGACCTATTTTAAAAACAACAGGTTTGTGTATATAAAGCATGTATCGAAGTTCATAGCACAGAAAAAACAGTACTCAATAAATGCTAGTTCTCTCCACACCTACCATTTCCTGTCTCATAATATTTAAGATGAACAACACAGACTCTAATTGAGCTCCCATTCCTGCTCGCCACACTGCTTTCCCCTCCCCACTGTGGAAGGCTCCCAGTTCTCCGACCCCACTGCTCACAGACTCCCAGCACTCTGCCCCAGCTCACCTACCTCCCTTCCCCTTTCCAAGAGGGATGCCTTCCCCACAGGCACACCCAACAAACACGCATATAACTATCCCTTCTCTGTCGACTGCCAGTGTCTTCACCAGTTCATGGGGACCGAACAAGATAATCTCTGAGGTTCTTTAAGCACCCACATTTCACTTCTTTTTCCCCCTGAAATGTCTATTTCTGTGAAGCCTTTCCCAGTACCTCCTGATGGCTCTCAAGATGTTGGGTGAGGCACGTGATGTTGTCAAACATGAACAGATGGCACCTACTTACAGGGAGGTGGGGGGAGGGGAGATGCTGTCTTCTCTCAACTCTCCAAATGCCAAGGGCCATGTGGCACACGGCTAGCCTTGGCAGTGCCGCACACGGCTCAGCCTCACTCGTTCTGCGAAGACGATATGCACAGCTCTCCCAGGTGGAACAGGAACTTACCTGCCCAAAGTGATGTGCCAGAATAATGTCCACAACATTGGTTGTCAATCCTGAGAGCTGAAAAGATAAACTCTGTGTCAAGAGGGGAAGCACATATGAAAAGGAGCAAGCGTTCGTTCCCCTGGAGAAGGCTGCACCGCAGTCTGTACACATCATCCTTCAGTACCAGAGATCTCCCACAATGCCTGCTGCACATTGTGATGAGAGGGTGGTTTCAAAGACACATGAGAACCACAGTCAGAAGAAAACTAGGTCTCCCTTCCAGGTACTGACAGCGCCTCCTGTGAAACAGAGGCTGGAAGAGTGCTGACATTTCTTTGAAAACTTGAGACCCAGAACTTGTGGCTATTTGCTGCATCATTCCTGCCCGTGTTTCTGCCTTCATACGAGATGGATGGTTGATAACTCAACTTGTAACACTCTCAAGACATTCCAGAGACAGAACCAAACAATTCTTTCCTCTCCTTCAGTTTTTGCTCTCTTCCTTTGAGAAAGTGGGGAGAAAAAGCTATGATTACAGAATGGTCTTGTATTTTGAGTATTTTGCTCCTAATTCTTCCCATTTCAAATGATGCGTCTCCAGGTCTGACAGATCTTTGCAGATTATTATAAGTCTGCAGACTATCAGTCTATTTACAGAAAAACTTCCAAGCTCACATTACATTGTTGACTCCCCTTAAGCCTTTTCCCTTGGTTTTATGCTGAACTGGACTCTGACTTGGGTCAGAGGTAAAATACTGAGTTAAGGGTGGGGACAGAGGGATTAAGGTGGGGCCGGCGTTGTGTCCTAGCAGGTAAAGCCGCTGCCTGCAGTGCTGGAGTCCCATATGGGCACTGGTTCTAGTCCTGGCTGCTCCACTTCTGATCTAGCTCTCTTCTATGACCTGGGAAGGCAGTAGAAGATGGCCCAAGTCCTTGGACCCCTGCACCCATGTGGGAGACCTGGACAAAGCTCCTGGCTTTGGATCAGTGCAACTCTGGCCATTGTGGCCAACTGGGGAGTGAACCAGCAGATGGAAGACCTCTCTCCTCTCTCTCTCTCTCTGCCTCTCCTCTCTGTGTAAGTCTGACTTTCAGATAAGCTAAATAAATCTTAAGGAGTGAGGAAGACAGACATATAGACGTGGGCAGACCAGGATCATATAATTCCAGAAAGACTAAGGAAGATAGAAGTCCTATAATTCTCTCTCTTTTTTTTTTTTTGTATTTTTGATAGGCAGAGTGGACAGTGAGAGAGAGAGAGACAGAGAGAAAGGTCTTCCTTTTTGCTGTTGGTTCACCCTCCAATGGCCACCACAGCCGCGCGCTGCGGCCGGCGCATCGCGCTGATCCGAAGCCAGGAGCCAGGTGCTTCTCCTGGTCTCCCATGCGGGTGCAGGGCCCAAAGACCTGGACCATCCTCCACTCTACTCCCGGGCACAGCAGAGGGCCAGCCTGGAAGAGGGGCAACCAGGACAGAATCTGGCACCCCGACCAGGACTAGAACCCGGTGTGCTGGCACCACAAGGTGGAGGATTAGCCTGTTGAACCGCGGCGCCAGCCAGAAGTCCTCTAATTCTTTTTTAAACATTTCTAGAGAGACACAGAGCTCCTCTCTGACAGTTCACTCCCTAAATGCCCACAATAGCAGGTGCTCAGTCAGGCTGCGGCTGGGAGCTGAGAACTCAATAGAGGCCACCTGCATAGGTGGCAGGAATCCAAGTACTTGAGCCTCACCTACTGCCCACCAGGGTGCACGTTAGTAGGAAGCTGGAATTAGGAGTGGAACCAGAGCTTGAATCCAGGGACTCTGAGATGCAGTGGCGACATCCCAACTGCTAGGCCAAATGCTCCCCCAATCATCTTCATACGGGTTATGAGTTATCCACAGCTTATAAATGAAAGATAATTAGAATTAACAACCTCTCTCAACTTCATGTTTAATATGAGTATTCACAAACACTCACAAATACTCATAAATCTGAAGTTTTACAAGTATTTGATTAGGTTGTTACGTGTTACTGAGAGCACTCAGGCAAGTGTTAATGTTCTCACATACCAGATAGGAGTTATGCATTTTTTTTAGAAGATCTATTTTTATTGGGGCTGGTGCTGTGGCGTAGACATTTAACCCACTTTGCCACACTGCTGGCTTCTTGAACAGCTTTCGGAGGTCAAATTCATTCATTTTACAGGTAGCAGATCTTAACCACCCCCCAAATTTTGGGAGCAATAGCACAGATAACCTGTGCTAATCCTCCACCTGTGGCACCAGCACCCCGGGTTCTAGTCCTGGTCGCTCCTCTTCCTGTCCAGCTCTCTGCTGTGGCCCAGGAGGGCAGTGGAGAATGGCCCAAGTCCTTAGGCCCTGCACCCGCATGGGAGACCAGGAGAAGCATCTGGCTCCTGGCTTCAGATCAGCGGGGTGCGCCGGCCACAGCGGCCATTGAGGGGTGAACCAACGGAAAAGGAAGACCTTTCTCGCTGTCTCTCTCACTGTCCACTCTGCCTGTCAAAAAAAAAAAAAAAAAGTATGGGGGCTAGTGTGATGGTGCACCAGATTAAACCACCTCCTGCAACACTGGCATCCCATGTGAATACTGGTTCAAGTCCTATCTGCTCCACTTCTGATCTGGCCACCAGCTAATGCACCTGAGAAAGCAGTGGAGGATGGCCCAAGTACTTGGGTCACTACCACCCACATGGGAGACCAGATGGAGTTCCAGGCTCCTAGCTTCTGCTTGGTCTAGCCCCAGCTGCTTTGGCCATTTGGAGAGTGATCCAGCAGATGGAACTCTGTCTCTGTAACTCTTTCAAATAAATAAATTAAATCTTTTTTAAAAAACAAGAAGAATAAAAATGAAAACCACAGGCTGGTGCTGTGGCTCAACAGGCTAATCCTCTGCCTTGCGGCGCCAGCACACCGGGTTCTAGTCCTGGTCGGGGCACCGGATTCTGTCCCGGTTGCCCCTCTTCCAGGCCAGCTCTTTGCTGTGGCCCGGGAGTGCAGTGGAGGATGGCCCAAGTGCTTGGGCCCTGCACCCCATGGGAGACCAGGAGAAACACCTGGCTCCTGCCATCGGATCAGCGTGATGCGCCGGCCGCAGCGGCCATTGGAGGGTGAACCAACGGCAAAGGAAGACCTTTCTCTCTGTCTCTGTCTCTCTCTCTCTCTGTCCACTCTGCCTGTCAAAAATTAAAAAAAAAAAAAAAAAAAGAAAGAAAACCACAGACCAGGAACAGACATTTGAGATACATATACCCAGCAGAGGATGCATACGCAGTGCACATTTTTAAAACAAGGATGGATGGGGAGTGGACAGAGAGTTGAACAGGCACCTCACAGAGGATATTCAAGAACAAGTGCTTGGGGCTGGCGCTGTGTTGTAGCAGGTAAAGCCACTGCCTGCAGTGCCTGCATCCCATAGGGGTGCCGGTTCAAGTCTCGGCTGCTCCACTTCCAATCCAGCTCTCTACTGTGGCCTGGGAAGGCAGTAGATGATGGCCCAAGTGCTTGGGCCCCTGCCCCTGCCTGGGAGACCTGGAAGAAGCTCCTGGCTCCTGGCTTTAGGTTGGCCTAGTTCAGGCCATTACGGCCATTTGGGGAGTGAAGTAGAGGATGGAAGATCTCGCTTTCTTGCTCTCTCTCTGCCTTTGCCTCTGTAGCTCTGCTTTTCAAATGAATAAATTAATCTTTTTTTTAAAAAAAGATGCCTGCATCTCATATTGGACCACTGGGTTCAATATTCGCCTCAGGCTCCTGACTGCAGGAGACAGTGGTGATGGCTCAAGTAACTGGGTCCCTGGCACCCATGTAGAAGACCTGTCCTGAGCTGCTGTCTCCCAACTTGGGGAGGTGCACTAGCAGACAGAAGCTCATTCTTGGCTCTCTGCCAATCAAAGATAAACAAAAAATAAAACCTAGAGAAAAAAAGGACTACTGTCAGATATGTTGTTGAATCTCAGAAACACAATGATGAATTAAAGAAGTTAGACACAGAAGAATACATAAGGTATGATCTATGTGATGTTTAACAACAGGGAAAACCAATCTGAGGTGAGGGAAGTAAGAATAAGGTTATTTCAGAGAAGGACGGGAAACATCAACCAGGAAAAGGCACAAGGGAAATCTCTAGGGTGCGGGAAACCACAGATGGAGTGGTGGTTTTGACCTGTAAATATCTGTCAAGTTTTTGCCCTTAACTGCACATATACTCCAAAGAACAAACAAATCTGCTGTTCTGAGCAGGGCAGGAGACGGGCCGAGGGAAGCTGGCATCTGGGACTTACTTTGGAAGCTGCCCAGTCAATCCAGCCTTTCGCGCAAGGGTCCACGTTGATGAGCACAAGGCCTTCCACAAGCTCTGGATGACTGAGCTGAAAGGTGAGACGGAAAACAGAATGAGCGCTTCGCTCCGGTCGTCTGCTCCATCAGGCGTCTGGTTCCCAGCAAGGGCCTCTGCAGTTTTTTTCTGAAACCACATCACTGCCATTCCAGGAGACATCAATTACAAGAAAAAGATCCCGAAACAGAAGAGTTTCCATGAAAACTCAGAACTTTCTAGCTCACTTCCTTGCCAACTACCCTGATTAGGCTCACTGCAGAATCAGAAAAAACAGGAAATAAAATATCATCTTACCACACATCAACCCTGTTAATATTTTGTACATTTCATCCTAGTTCTTTCCTATGTCTATGACAAACTTGACGTGAAACTACATACTAACTTTTTTGCTAATTATAGTATATGCAAATTTTATGCATGATTACAAGTGCTCTCTTTAAAAAAGGTTCATTTGTTGGGGCTGGCGCTGTGGAGTAATGGGTAAGGCCGCCACCTGCAGTGCTGGCATCCCATATGGGCGCTGGTTCGAGTCCCAGTTGCTCCACTTCCAATCCAGCTCTCTCCTATGGCCTGGGAAAGCAGTGGAAGATGGTCCAAGTCCTTGGGCTCCTGCACCTGCATGGGAGCCTGGAAGAAGCTCCTTGTTTCAGATCAGCCCTGTTCTAGCCATTGCAGCCGACTGGGGAGTGAGCCAGCAGATGGAAGACCTCTCTCTGCCTCTCTATAACTCCGCCTTTCAAATAAATAAATAAGTAAATAAATCATTTTTGTAAAAAAAAAAAAAGACTCCCTCCATCTACTGCTTCACTCCCCAAATGCCCACAAAAGCCACAGCTGGGGCAGGCTGATGCCAGGAGCCAGCAACTCCATTTGGGTCTCCTACATGGGTGGCAGAGGCCCAAGAATTGGGTCATCTTCCACTGCTTTCCCAAATGCATCAGTAGGGTGCTGGATAGGAAGTAGAGCAGCTAGGACTTGAACCAGCGCCACGTGGATGCAGAAATCACGGCCAGCAACTTAGCCTGCAGCACCACACAACACTAGCCCCAACTGTCCCCATTTAATTTTTTTGTAAAACTTTTTTTTTACTCAAGAGGCAAAGTTACAGAGAGATGGAGAGGCAGAGAGAGAGGTCTTTCATCCACTGGTTCACTCCCCAAACAGCCACACGGCTGAGGCTGGGCTAGGCCGAAATCAGGAGCCAAGAGCTTCTTGCCGGCGCCACGGCTCACTAGGCTAATCCTCCACCTGAGGCGCCAGCACCCCGGGTTCTAGTCCCGGTTGGGGTGCCAAATTCTGTCCCGGTTGCTCCTCTTCCAGTCTAGCTCTCTGCTGTGGCCCAGGAGGGCAGTGGAGAATGGCTCAAGTGCTTGGGCCCTGCACCCACATGGGAGATCAGGAGGAAGCACTTGGCTCCTGGCTTCAGATCAGCACAGTGTGCTGGCTGCAGTGGCCATTTTGGAGGCGAACCAATGGAAGGAAGACCTTTCTCTCTGTCTCTCTCTGTGTCTAACTCTGCCTGTTTAAAAAAAGAAAGAAAAGAACAAAAAGAGCTTCTTCTTGATCTCCCATGTTGGTCAGCGGCCCAAGCTCTTGGGCATCTTCCACTGCTTTCCCAGGCCATCAGCTGGGAGCTGGATTGGAAGTGGAGCATCTGAGTCTCAAATCAGCGCCAATATGGGATGCTAGTGCTGCAGGCAGATGTTTAACCTACTATGCCATAGTTCCGGCCCTCCTACTTAATTTGAAAAAAAAAAAATATTTTATGTGAAGGCAGAGAGAGACAGACAGGCAGAAAGAGATAAAGAAATTTCCTATCTGCTGGTTCACTTCCCAAATGCCCCAACAGGTAGGGCTGGCCAGGCCAAAACCAGGAGCCAGGAACTTCATCCAGGTCTCCCACATGGATGGCAGGGACTCAAGTAATTGAGCCATCACCTGTTGCCTCCCAGGGTGCACATCTTCAGGAAGCTGGAATTGGGAGTGGAGCTGGGATCTGACCCCAAGCACTCTGAGATGGGATGCAGGCATCCCAAGTAGTGGCTCAACCACTAAGCTCAACACATTCCCGCAAACTTACTACACGGAGTTTCATCAAAAACTATAACCTACTTACTTTTTATTGACAACATCCTGCCTTCACTTGTGGTTTTTTGAGTACCAAAAGTACAAAGCAAGGTTTTATAAAAAACTTCTATCTGGAACTCAAAGAATTTACAGAAAAAATTGACATAAGACCCAGAATCGTGTCTGAACGTTTCGTTAGCAGTAGTAACGTTGTCAGGTACCTCCTCCACTACTTACTGCAAATCTGCTGAGGATGTAAGCTCCAGCTCCAACTCCAATCCCAATGATGCTTTTCAGGCTGTGAATGGAACATGGACAGTCGACAGTCAGCTTCATGGGTGCACAGCATTGTATAACAGAAGAAAATACAATCTGGGTTCATGTCCTGGCTCTGACATTTACCACATGTGAGAAACGGGGCAAAGTTGGAAACCACTACTTTCCTTCAAGTTGGTCTGAATGGTAAACAAGACTGAAACCTGGGCGCCACCCTCAGTGTCCCCTCGACTCAGTGACCCAGTCGTCAGCAGTCCTATGGTGCTCACATCCAGAACACTTCTATTGCTTTCCACCTACTTCCATTTGTCCCTGGCAGTAGCCAGTATGAAGTTATCATCATCTCTTGCCTGGACTATAGTAACAGTCCAACTGTTCTCTCTGCTTTTCTTCCTTACTCTTCTCTCCAAACTATTCCACAAAGAGAATAATCTTCTTAAGAAAATGTAAATGGTCTTATTGCTATACAATTCACACACCTAGAATAGTCATTTTTAAAGAAATAGATGTCATTCCCCTGCTTAAGATCCTTCAATTTCTTTTTTTAATACTTAGAATAAAACCACAAATTCTGATATGCTCTGTCAGATCTAAGTGATCTCCGTACTATTTCCTGATTTCGTCCTGCCTTTGCTCCACTTGCTCGTCTGCTCCAGGACTCTGGACATACCACCCTGTCTTCTGGAACCCTCTTGCCCAGGCTGGGCTCCCTGTCTAAGGTCCTTGGTATCCTCCAGGGCTCGGCCAGGATGACGTGTTCTTAGAGACATTCCCTAACCAGCCTTGCTGTGTCGCTCTTTGCTTTTTTTTTTTTTTTAAACAGGCAGAGTGGACAGTGAGAGAGAGAGAGACAGAGAGAAAGGTCTTCCTTTTCCGTTGGTTCAACCCCCAATGGCCACTGTGGCCGGTGCACTGTGCTGATCCGAAGCCAGGAGCCAGATGCTTCTCCTGATCTCCCATGCAGGTGCAGAGCCTAAGGACCTGGGCCATCCTCCACTGCACTCCTGGGCCACAGCAGAGAGCTGGACAGGAAGAGGAGCAACCGGGACAGAATCCGGCGCCTGGAACAGAACTAGAACCTGGGGTGCCAGTGCCACAGGTGGAGGATTAGCCTCTTGAGTCGTGGCATTGGCCTTTTTTTTTTGACAGGCAGAGATAGACAGTGAGAGACAGAGAGAGAGAGAGTTATAGACAGAGAGAGAGACAGAGAGAAAGGTCTTCCTTCTGTTGGTTCACCCCCAAAATGGCTGCTACGGCCGGCGCGCTGCACTGATCCTAAGCCAGGAGCCAGGTGTTTCCTCCTGGTCTCCCATGCAGGTGCAGGGCCCAAGCACTTGGGCCATCCTCCACTGCCCTCCTGGGCCACAGCAGAAAGCTGGACTGGAAGAGAAGCAACCGGGACAGAATGTGGCGCCCCAACCAGGACTAGAACCCGGTGTGCCGGCGCCGCAGGCGGAGGATTAGCCAAGTGAGCCGCAGTGCTGGCTGATGTGTAGCTCTTGCCCTGTTTATCACAGTGTCCTACCTTGCACTGATTCTTTGTTTGCTTACTTGCTATTCCCCCACTAATTCCATGAGGATAGTGACTATTCTGTGTTGCTCCCGTCATACCCTCTGGAACAGACACAAAGTAGAAAATCAATAAGGACTGTGAAAGACTCAAGAATGAACCTACCTTAAGTGGGTGAGGACAGGAGGCAGCATTTCAGCCAGCTCATCCATTGTTGGGTACTGGTACCTGAAACACGAGGACACCTCCTGAATTCAAAAGCACCCACAGTTCCGAGTTACTAGAAGGCTGGAGACGCAAAACAGTGTTGGAGGAAAGCATTCCCTTTTATCCCGGGCTCAAAGGCGGAGCTGTGCCTGGAAGCGATTGTGGTGTGTCGTGTAACTCTATGATGGCCATGCTGAGGAAAAAGTAAAGGCAGCAACATGTGTCTGGGACCAGAGGAAGCCACATGAAAAGAACTGTTAATATGGCTTTTCTCTGAGGCTACTTCCAAATCCTTAACAATCGCTTCAACTGGGGCCCAGGCTCAGGAAATTTCTAGCAATAAGTCAGCTCAGGAGGTGGCTCTTGGTCTACTGCTTATACTTAGCCAGTTAAATGAAAAACAGATGAAGTCGGACTCAACCTAGGAAAACTGTTCAAATCTTGGGTTCCTCGGCATGGGTATTTGTTTGTTGTATTTAAGCACAGGATAACAATTATTTGATTAACTGCTTTTGAATTTGATTCATGATATGAACCATCTGATCAAAACTGGTCAGGGAAGCCCAGGAATAGATCTGCAGCAGGAACCCAAGAAAAGCAGGAGCACCCACAGAGGTCACAGAACCAGAGATGGGAGGGACGGCATAGGGAGCAGGATCTGCTCCACACTGCACAGCAAAGTCAGCTGGTCTCTGAACACGTCAATGGATGAAATGCTCTTGAACCATCTGTGTACAAAACAGGTAAACTGGACCTAAATATTTTTGAAAAAAGATTTATTTATTTAAGGGGCCATTGCTGTGGTGCAGATTAAGCCACCACTTGTGATGCTGGAGTCCTACACTGAATGCCAGTTTGAGTCCCTGCTCCTCCACTTCTAATCCAGTTCCCTGCTAATGCACCTGGGAAGGCAACAGATTTTTGTGATTGTCATCCAGGTAGGAGACCCAGATGGAGTTCCTGGCCCCTAGCTCTGGCCTGGCCCAGATCTGGCTGTTGTGGCCATTTAGGGAGTGAACCAGCAAGTGGAAAATCTCTGTGTGCCTCTCCCCATCTCTCTCTGCTGGTTCACTCCCCAAATGGACGCTATAGCCAGATCTAGGCCAGACTGAAGCCTGGAGACAGGAATTCTATCTGTGTCTCCCATGTGGATGGGAAGAACCCAGGTACTTGGGCCATCTTCCGCTGTCTTCTCAGGAGCATTCGCAGGAAGCTGGATTGGAAGCGGAGGAGCTGGGACTCAAACTAGGGCTCTGATATGGGATGCTGGCATTGCACGTGGTGGCTTAACCTGCTGTGCCATAATGCCTGTTCCTGGATCTACATATTGTCGTATATAAATAGATCACTGGCACTTGCATTTGAGAAATGTAACTTAGAAACAGCTAACAGAGATTTTTTTCTTTTGAGATCTATTTGAAAGGCACAGTGGGAGAGACAGAGATCTTCAATCAGCTGGTTCACTACCTGAGGGCCTGCCAACAGCCAGGGCTAGGCCAGCCAGGAGCCAGGAACTCCATCTGGGTCTCTCATGTGGGTGGCAGGGGCCCAAGCTGTTGGAACATTATCTGTTGCCTTCCCAGGCACAACAGCAGGGAGGTGGAGCAGCCAGGGCTCACTCAGCACTCGGATCTGCAATGCAGTGTTGCAAGTGGCAGCTTAATCTGCTGTGCCACAACATTGGCCCCTCAACACAGATTTTTGTTTTTATTTTTTTTTTAAAGATTTATTTATTTTATTTGAAAGTGTTACAGAGAGAAGAGGACACACAAATACATACATACACAGAGAGAGAGAGAGAGAGAGAGAAAGAGAGAGATCTTCCATCCATTGGTTCTCTTCACAAATGGCCACAACAGCCAGGACGGGCTAGGCCAAAGCCAGCATCCTAGAACTCCATCCGGGTCTCCCACATGGGTGCAGGGGCCCAAGCACTTAGGCCATCTTCTGCTGCTTTCCCAGGCACATTAGCAGGGAGCTGGATGGGAAGTGAAACAGCCAAGACTTGAACTGGTGCCCATATGGGATGCTGGCATCACAGGCAGTGGCTTAACCCGCTGTGTCACAGCGCCGGCCCCTCAACACAGATCTTGTACCTAGACTTCAGGTTCAAATCCTTCTCTGCTACCTGAAGGGTAACCTTAGCTAAGTTACTTAATTTTGGGGACCTTAGTTTCCTCACTTGTAGAATGGGACTAACAGTAAACCTATTATTTGGTTTGTGATGATTATCAGTTAACAGAGGTAGGTGTTTGGTACAGAGGATAAGACACTGCTTGGGATGCCCACATCCCATAATAATGTGTGTGGCTTTGAGTCCCAGCTCTGTTTCCAGTTCCAGCTTCCTGTCACTGTGCATCCTGTGAGGTAGCAGGTGATGGCTCAAGTACTTGGATCCCTGCCACTCACATGGGAAGCCCAGATAG
This sequence comes from Sylvilagus floridanus, assembly GCA_949820135.1. Taxonomy (NCBI): domain Eukaryota; kingdom Metazoa; phylum Chordata; class Mammalia; order Lagomorpha; family Leporidae; genus Sylvilagus; species Sylvilagus floridanus. The sequence continues at coordinate 108,935,342 of OX463231.1, forward strand.
AATTCTGGATTCCTAACTTCAGTCTGCCCAGCTCCAGCTGTTGTGGGCATTTGCAAGGAGAACCAGCAGATGAGATCAATCTCTCAATCTCTATCTCTGTTTCAAAAAAAAAAAAAATTTAAATGAGCTAACAAATGTAAAGCATTTAAAACAGTATATGGGACAGCACAGTTCGTGTTAACAATTATTTCTCTGCAACGGTTTGTTCCACAGCAGCCATCAGTCAAGGGCAGCTCTCTCCAGTAAAAGGTACACCCACAACATGTGCTCTCTCCAGTTCCCAGTGTCTCAGAACAAGCACACTGTCCAGGGACAGAGAGGGAGCCTGTGACTCCACCAGGCACAGTAGGCTTGGGATGAAGAGAAGAGCGTCAAAGCAAGACTACACTTCTGCCTGGCAGGGCAGCCTTTAAGACACACAGATATTCAAATTCCCAACATGGGACTGGGAGTTAAGCATGGAGAGGGGCTCACAGGAAGCTCAGGGAGATTGGAGTTGAGGGTCAGGTAGTGGGGAGTTTTAGGGAGAGACACAAAAATGCCGGATTTGAAACAGACAGGGAGGAGACAGATAGGAGTGAGGAGTGAATGTCCCAGACACCTATGTCTTGTGATGACGGGGAGGCAGGTCCCTGCTGTGGAGCCATTCTTGGACATGGAAAATCATGCAGTTTGCCTCAATGTACTGTACCTAACAGGCCTCTCAGATCAAGGAGAGGAGAAAAGAAGCATGGCGGGTCACTAAGTCTAACCTGGAGGCTGTGATAAAGCACATGCTACTTCTCCCCTGGAGTTCAGTCATTAGCCTCTGAATGTGTCTCCCATAAATCCTGCTTGTGGCCTTACCCTGTTGGGAAAGAAGGTGCACCTTCCTGTTGGCCTGGGGCATCCACGTGACACACAGCAAAGTGCTGGGTGATCTCCTGCATATCCTCAAAGTTGAAGAATGCATTGAAACAGGACTTATCTACAAGAGCAAAAGCACCATGAGTCACAGGCACTCGCTTCTCCCCGGTTCCCTCTTCCTAATGCCCTATTTAATTGCCATTCCACTGAGTGAGGCATCTGAACAATCCCACTGATCAAGTTGCCCTAAAGGCTGAATGAAACATCCTAACGACTTGAAAACAACTCGTTCTCAATTCTGCACAATATCTAAAGTGGAAATCACCCTGCTGATGTTTATTGGCTTCTTGGTATTGCACAAAATCAGCTTGTACCCACAATGCTCTAATTTATCATGCATCTTACTCTTCTGTCTGACACAGACCCTGACTGAACCCTAAGTGCCTGGCGAGAGGGAGTGTGTTGAGCTGCTTCCATGACCACAGGGGAGTCTGCCTCTTGGCAAAATGGCTAGGGGACAGAGAGGGGCTACAGCTTCAGTTTCTACCCTCTTGGTGTAACTGCTTAAATCACTCCTCATACTGAAGCAGCTACAAAAGTTCTAGCATTGTAGACTCAGACGCAGGCCACCTCTGAAATGCAGAACAACGTAAACGAAAACACATATACACAGAGTCCACGTGCCGGTGGCTAGAGCCAGGGTTTTATACTACAGGTTGAGAACACTTTACCCAAAATGCTGGGATGAGAAATGTCTCAGATTTTGGAATTTTTTGGGTTTTTGAATATTTGCGAATTCTTAATGAGATACCTTAGAGATGTAACTAAAGTCTAAACATGATATTCATTATGTTTCATAAACAAGGAGGCTTCAACAAGTTCATGGAAAAATAGAATTATAAGATGATGCAGAGTGGGTATTTGGCACATGGTGAAGACGCTGCGTGGGACACTGGCACCCCGTATACAGGTTCGTGTCCCAGCTGCACTCCTAATTCCAGCTTCCTGCTACTGTGCACCCTGGGAGGCAGCAAGGATGACTCAAGTAGTTGTGTCCCTGCCATCTACATGGGACACCTTGACTGAGTTCCAGTTTTCCACCTTTGTTCTGGTCCAGTCCTGGCTGTCGTGGGCATTTGGGGAGCAAACCAGTGGACAGGTGCTCTCTCAGTTGCTCGCTCTCCCTCTCAAATTAAAGAAAGAAAACAAAAGGATGGTGTGGAATTTTCCACCTTTGGCATCATGTCAGCCCCTACTTGTGGATTTTGGATTTTAGTATTAGGAGCGCTCAATCTGTACCACCTAGAGAAGCCCTCTTAAGGTCACTGACGATAGCTATTGCAAGGATACTTTCACTAATTCACTGAAGAGCTAATAACAACGTGAAGTTCAAACTCTGAATTTCCATTATAACCTGAAGCATGAAAATACCAGAATACAGACCTGACTTGAGGAAACCCGAGTTCAACTGTACTTTCTTAATCTGTAAAATCTTCAGTGCTGAGCAGATGTGACACAAAGGTAAACTATAACTCCAGGATCCCCCAAAACACACTCCCTGGCACACTCCTCAGGGATTTTAACCATACCATGAACAAATGCTGCATCAAAGAGGGAAGGTTAAGGCAGAGACGGGAAAACCTCTGCTCTAGTAAAATGCTATTTTTTGTATTTATTCAAAATACATGCAAAGATCATGATGAAAAAGACGTAAATCAGTTAAATACATACGGTTGAGGCCAATGTCATGGTAGGTCAGTATGACTGGTCTGTTTCCCTTTGGCAAGCCTCTGATAGTGACATGGACCATACCATGAGTTGTTTCTATGTCATGTTCCTGTAATGAGAAAACATGAGGTCTCAGCAAAGGGACAAACAAGGTCTCAGGCTGCCACAGTGGCACACCCCTGCTTTACTGCCACTTCCCATAATCAGGGCAAGACACATTAATGAACTACAGGCATACCATAGAGATGCTACATTATACATAACATTCCCACTCCCTACGCCTTCTAAACAAATAAATGAGAAGAAAAACACATCTTGTCATCCCTAAAGTTTACTTAAGGCATTGTGGCTCAGTAGGTTAAACTGCTGCTTGGGATACCTGTATCTCAATTTAGAGTGCCAATTAGAGTTCTGGCTACTCTGCTTCCAATCCAGTTTCCAGCTAATGTGCCTGGAAGACAGCGAATGATGGACCAACTACTTGAGTCCCTGCCACCCATGTGGGAGACCCAGATGGAGTTCCTGGCTTCTGGCCTTGACCTGGACAGGCATCTGGGGAGTGAACCAGTAGATGGATGGAAGATCTCTCTCTCTTCTTCCCTCTGAAACTCTGCTTTTCAAATAAATAAATAAATAAATTATAAAAAAAAAATGGGGCCAGCATTGTGGTATAGTGGGTTAAGCTGCCTCCTGTGACACTAGCATCCCTTATGGGTGCCAATTCAAGTACCAGCTGCTCCACTTCCAATCCAGCTCCCAGCTAATATGCCTGGGAAAGCAGCAGAAAGAAGCCACCCACATGGGAGACCCAGATGAAGGTCCTGAATTTGGCCTGGCCCAGTTCCAGCCACTGCACATTTGAGGAATGAGCTAACAAATGGAAGACCTCTCTCTCTGTCACTCTGGCTTCCAAATAAATAAATAAATCTTAAAAGTCGAGGAAGTCCATTGATAATACATTTGTAACTGACTATGAAAAGATCAGGAAGTTGGGTAAGCAGCCAGGTAAGATTTGAGGGAAGAAAAATTGAGGGGCCAGCATTGTGGCGTAGTGGGTAAAGCCGCCACTTGTAGTGCCAGCATACCATATAGGCGCCTGTTCAAGTCCCGGCTGCTCCACTTCCCATCCAGCTCTCTGCTATGGCCTGGGAAAGCAGTAAAAGATGGTGCAAGTCTTTGGGCCCCTGCATCCGTGTGGGAGACTGGAATAAGCTCCTGACTCCTGGCTTCAGATTGGCTCAGATCTGGCCACTGCAGCCATTTGGGGAGTGAACCAGCAGATGGAAGACTTCCGTCTCTCTCTCTCTCTCTCTCTGCCTCTCTGTAACTTTCTTTCAAATAAATCTTAAAAAAAAAAGTTAAGGAAACAGAAGATACGAAGTAATTACTAGGTAAAAAAGAGGCTCTGGGGGCAGGCATTTGGCACAGCAGTTAAGGCACAGCTTGAGACAGCTGGGTTTGAGTCCTAGACCCACTTCTGATTCCAGCTTTCTGCTGATATGCACCCTGGAAGGCAGGAGGTAAAGGCTCAATCCTTGTGTCTCTGCTACCTCATGCGGGAAGCCTGGCCTGGGTTCCCAGCTCCTGGATTTGACCTGACCCAGCCCTGGTTGTTTAGGCATTTGGGGAGTGACCTAGCCAATGGAAGATCTTTCTTTGCCTGTATCTGTATCTCTGCCTTTCAACTAAAATAAAATAAATAAAACCTTTAAAGAGAGAGAGACTTCAAACCTTGTGAATTCAGCTACTGATGACTTCAGTAAACCCCTATGAGTACATCTGTCTAGAATTTCTTCCCTTTCCTGGGAACTGGCCCTCTGTGTCATCCTCATGGTACAGGACTGGCCCTCAACTGCAGTTTGCAGAACATCACCCTGTGGCCACAGCTGGAGTCAGGCAGGCATCTGGGCCCTGCTGGGCCAGCGTCCTTCCCTAGGAATTTATAATTGGAATAATCAAATTCTGTAACAGACCTGGCTTTCTCTCTTTTTTTAAGGTTTATTTATTTTATTTCAAAGTCACTCTTAGAAGCAGAGAGAGAGAAAAAAAAATCTTCCATCTGCTGGTTCACTCCTCAAATGACCACAACAGCCAGGGCTGCGCCAGGCCGGAGTCAGGCGCCAGGAGCTACATCCGGGTCTCCCAGGTGGGTGCAGGGGCCCAAGGAGTTGGAAATCTTCCACTGCTTTCCCAGGCACATTAGCAGGGAGCTGGATCAGAAGTGGGGCAGCCGGGTTTTGAAACGGCACCCACATGGGATGCTGGCATCGCAGGCATGGCTTAACCCACTATACCATGCTGGCCCCGCGATTCTTCTCTTACAGAGAGAAGTAAACTTGGGATCTTTTAGCAGGCATTCCTACAATAATTCCTCGTTCTGGCAATGTATGTTTTTAACTTCTAAAACACCCCTGACTGTCTCTGGTTTAAGCTGTACTAGGCAGATTTGTTCCCTATACCCCAAAATTAGGCAGGGACAAATATGCTGTCCTTAGAGCAGAGCTCAGGAACTGAATAAAGTCAGAGCTGCTGAGTGGCTGAGGCAGAGAATGATTGGGCAGAAAATAGAAGGCCTATAGAAAAGTTAACCAAAATGTATTCTGGTTTTCTTCAACTTTGATATTCTCAAACATAAGAAATTATCATGCCTACTCTAGTGAATTCCTGCTGACAAACTCCACCCCTGTCTCAAAGTCTTCTATTAAGTCAGACAAGATTAACTCTGTCAGTAAGAATCCCAACCGAGGCAAAGGGCTTCTAACTTGACTTCCTATCTAATAATGAACCTCTCCGGAGCTTTGGCTGCTCTGCTGTTAGGCTAATTGGACACCAGCAGATTGCAAATCACAGGTCCCAGGCTGGTTCAGAGAGGTGTCTCTATCAAATAGAACTATCTATGACTCAGTTCTCTACTGCTGTTACCTCTTACTCATTCAAGCTAATTCAAAGGACTGAAAGAAAGAAGAGATGGAAGACGAGGTGGCATCTAGCCTAGTGGTGAAGGCACCGACACCCCACCTCAGAGTGCCTGGGTTCAATTCCTGGCTCCAGTGCAGTACCCCAGGCAGCAGTGATGGCTCAGGTGGCCGGGTTCCTGCTGCCCACACGGGAGACCTGGATTGTGGAGGGGACCCGATGGCCAGGAGACTGCAGGGAGGGAGATGCTGCCAACTCCTCTGCTTTAGTCCACTGTCATCTGTTTCATAGGCCCTCTCTTCAGTTATCTCACCCCCACCCAGCTTTAGCCCTAGCTCAGCCCTGGAAATTTAAGGAGCGATCTAGTGGATGACAGTTCTCTCTGTCTCTGCTTCTCAAAAAAATAAACAAAAATTAAAAAAAAAAAAAGTAATGAAGGATAGAATTGGGTTTTAGCAACTGGTCATTAAATAAATCATAGAGTTGGCCGGCGCCGTGGCTCAACAGGCTAATCCTCCGCCTTGCGGCGCCGGCACACCAGGTTCTAGTCCCGGTTGGGGCACCGGATTCTGTCCCGGTTGCCCCTCTTCCAGGCCAGCCCTCTGCTGTGGCCCGGGAGTGCAGTGGAGGATGGCCCAAGTGCTTGGGCCCTGCACCCCATGGAAGACCAGGAAAAGCACCTGGCACCTGGCTCCTGCCATCGGATGAGTGTGGTGCACCGGCTGCAGCACGCTGGCCGTGGCAGCCATTGGAGGGTGAACCAACAGCAAAGGAAGACCTTTCTCTCTGTCTCTCTCTCTCACTGTCCACTCTGCCTGTCAAAAATTAAAAAAAAAAAAAAAAAACATAGAGTTAAGATAAGAGGAATATAAGGAAATAAATCCCTATAATTGTATGAGCATTTCTCTTTTAGTAATGTCAGACTTACTGAGGACCCTGACCACTGGTTCATCTATTAACTTCTATCTATACTCCGGACCTCGTACTGAGCTTTGGGGAGAAAACAGTAAACCAGAGAGGTGTGATCCCTGCTTTTACAGAGATGATGTTCAGCTGGAGATAAACACACACACACACACACACACACACACACACTGTGCGCTGTGAAAGAAAAATTAAGATAGACCTGAACTTCACTAAGCAGTCTGGAAAGTGCACATTAAGTCCAATGAGATGCTATTCCACGCACACCAGACAGCAAAAATCTAGTCAGATAATGCCAAGTGTTGGCCAGGATACTGATGAACAAGAACTCACACACAACGTTGACAGGCATGTAAGCTGGAACAACTACCCTGAAAACAATTTAGTTATTCCTAGTAAAGTTAAGACTTGCCTACCCTACAGCAATTTTACTAAGAAATTCTCAAATATGGTCACACGCACACAGAAAGACATGTACACAGAAGTACATTTCAGTCAACAGCCCAAATGTTTATCACCAAGAAAACTGGTAAATGAATTATCACTTACTCATGATGAAAGACAAAAAAATGAATGAACTAGAAGTATAAGCATTAATACAATGCTTTGAAAACACCAAGTTAAGTAAAAGAGCAAGATGCAGAAACATGTATGCAATATACTACTTTTTTTTAAAAAGATTTACTTATTTATTTGAAAGGCAGAGTTACAGAGGGGCAGACACACACACACACAGCACACACACACACACACAGAGCGAGAGCGAGAGAGAGAGAGGTCTACCAGCCACTGGATCACTTCCCAGATGGCCACAACAGCTGGAGCTGCGCTGATCCGAAGCCAGGAGCCAGGAGCCTCCTCCGGGTCTCCCACATGGGTAAAGTGGCCCACGGACTTGAGCCATCCTCCAATGCCTTCCCAAGCCACAGCAGAGAGCTGGATTGGAAGTGGAGCAGCCAGGCCTTGAACCAGCGCCCACATGGGATGCTGGCACTGTAGGCAGTGACCTCACCCACTATGGCACAGTGACGACCACACAATATACTATTGATGCTGATTTTTAAATTTAATTTAATTTATTTTTTAAAGTTTTTAAAATTTATTTATTTGAGAGGTAGAGTTACAGAGAGTGAGAGAGAGACAGAGAGAGAGGTCTTCCCTCCATTGGTTCACTCCCCAAATGGCCACGACATCCAGAGCTATGCTGATCCAAAGCCAGGTGCCTCCTCCTGGTCTCCCACGCAGGTGCAGGAGCCCAAAGACTTGGGCCATCTTCCACTGCTTTCCCAAGCCATAGCAGAGAGCTAGATTGGAAGAAGAGCAGCCGGGACCTGAACCAGGGCCCATATGGGATGACAGCACCTCAGGCAGAGGATTAACCTACTATGCTACGGTGCTAGTCCTGATTTTTTATTTTTAAAAGATTGATTTTGCTTATATGAAAGACAGAATGACAACGTTGGGGAGGGAGGAGTCCTCCATCTGCTGGCTCATTTCCCAAATGGCTGCAATGGCTGGAGCTGGTCCAGGTCGAAGCCAGGTATCCAGAACTGCTTCCACTCCAACATGGGCGGCCAGGGTCCAAGCACTTGAGCCATGATCTGCTGCCTTCCCATGAGCATCAACAAGGCGATGGATTGGAAAGGGAGCAGGTGGGACTCAATGTGGCCCTACGATATGGTATGCTGGCGTCGCAAGCAGTGCCTTAACCCATGATGCCACCACATCAGCCCTTTATGCCAATTGTTTTTTTAAAGAATACATTGTTCTTTCTTTATTTATTTGACAAATAGAGTTAGACAGTAAGGGAGAGAGACAGAGAGAAAGGTCTTCCTTCTGTTGGTTCACTCCCCAAATGGCTGCCATGGCCGGAACTATGCCGATCCGAAGTCAGGAGCCAGGTGCTTCCTCCTGGTCTCCCATGTGGGTGCAGGGCCCAAGCACTTGGGCCATCCTCCACTGCCCTCCTGGGCCACAGCAGAGAGCTGGACTGGAAGAGGAGCAACCAGGACTAGAACCCGGTGCACACATGGGATGATGGTGCCGCAGGCGAAGGATCAAGCAAGTGAGCAATGGCGCCGGCACTCCTTTATGCCAATTTTTAAAAAGCAACACAACAAACTGTGTTGATAAACATACATTTGAAGTGTAAGAACAAAGAGGAGGAGGAATGTACACTGGTTTTGGGGATGGATTCTGAAAGGGAACCCAGGGAGGCTTCAGCGTCTGTTTACATTGGCTTCTTGAGTGAGAAAGAATAGAGGGGGAGAGGAGAACGGTTTTCTGGGTGACCCTACTGCAGACCCTAGTTCAAGAGAGCGTCCAACACCTTGTCACTTCGACAACCTGTATGCTGGAGCTTCCTTCTGTCATAGTTAGACCGCAGTTGGAGTCCTGCTTAATAGTCCAGCTTAGCTTCAGCTCTACTACCAAGAACTGAGGGAAATACAAGATTATACTTTGGACCCAAGATAGCTCCAAGGCCAGTAACTGACAGTGACTCTGTGCCTTGTGTGGTGTATACAGCAGGGTAGATAGTGGGTTGTCAGGGAAGGTCCAGAGATGGGTGATGAAAAGGAAGATAGAATAGTTGGAATAAAAGAGAACATTTTAAAGAAGATGAGGGAATCAGGCAAGGTCACTACTTTCTCATAATTTTGTAATCTAGATGAAATTCAGACCTAAATTGGCTGCTTTCAAAATCTCAATTTTTCAGGTGATCTCAGTTCCCACCTAAGTGTAACATGTCCTCAAATCATGCAAGAAACAAGGTTATCAATGCGCCAAGGGGCCTAGGCCTTGTTCATTGTCCTCCCTGGAGCAGCTCTTAGTGGTCAGGGTCTCAAAAGCTCCTCTTCATTTTCAAAGTAGTGAAGGCAAATGTTCTTATGGCAATAAAGAAGGAAGAGATGGGAGGCACTCAGAATCAGGGGCGTTCGTGTACACGACCTCCGTGACTCTGTGCATGAACCGACTGAGACTCCACAGGAGAGGAGGCTGCAGAGACCTGGCTGCGGAGGTGACCCAACGTCAGGCCTCTGCTTTATCCACTGTTGTCTGTTTCACAGGCTCTTTCTTCAGTTATCTCACTCGACTCTGCATTCTGGAGGGGACCACACACAATGAGAGCCTGTGCTCAAAGGGCACAGCCCAAGGGAGCATTTCCCAGCTCTGGACGCGGATTTTTCCCCCCAGCACCAATTATTTGCCATCTGCAAAGCTACCTTGGGTACTTTATTCTCCAGGCTTATGGAACAACTGAAAGGATACAGGGCTGACATATGAAAGATGTAGTCTTTTTAAGAATTTAGGTTTAAGGGATGAGTGTCTGGGACAGTGGTTAAGATGCTAGTTAGGATGCAGGTGCTGTGGCTCAGAGGGTTAAGCCACCACTTGCAATGCTGGCACGCCATCTCAGGGTGTCAGTTCTGAGTTCTGGCTACACCACTTTCAATGCAGCTCCCTGCCAATGTGCCTGGAAGAGCAGCAGAGGATGGCCCAATTGCTTTGGACCCTTTCACCTGTGTGAGGACAGATGGATCTCAGGGCTTCTAACTTCTGCCAAAAACAGCCATCAGCTGTTGTAAACATCTGACAAGTCAATCAGTATATGGAAGATGCTATCTCTCTTTATCTCTTTCTCTGTCATTCTACTCTTCAAATAAATAAATAAATCTTTTAAAAAGATGCCACTTCGAGGACACCTGCATTCCATGCGGCGCCTGGGCTCCACCTCCAATTCCAGCTTCCTGATAATATGCACCCTGAGTGGCAGCAGGTATTGGCTCAAGTACTTGGATCCCTGCTGCTCACATGACAGACCCAGACTGAGTTTCCAGCTTCTGGCTTCAGCCTGATCCACCTCCAGCTGTTGTGAGCATTTTGGAAGTAAACCAGTAGATGGAAAATCTCTCTCTCAAATAAAAATGAATAAAAATTTAAAAAATGATGTAGTGGGGCCAGTACTGTGGAACAGAGGGTAAAGCTGCTGCCTGCAATGCCGGCATCCCATATGGGCACCAGTTCGAGTCCCGGCTGCTCCACTTCCCATCCAGCTCTCTGCTATGGTCTGGGAAAGCAGTATAAGATGGCCCATGTCTTTGGGCGCCTAAACTCGTGTGGGAGACCTGGAAGTGGCTCCTGGCTTCGGACATCTAGGGAGTGAACCAGCAGATGGAAGACCTCTCTCTCTCCCCCTCTTCCCCTGCCTCTGTCTCTCTGTAACTCTTTCAAATAAATAAGTAAATCTTGAAGGAAAAAAAAAAGGATTGAACTTGGTGCGAAGAGAAATGTTTTAAAAAAAGAGTTTAGGTTTAAGAGTAGGACATTATCAGGGCTGGCGTCGTGGCTCACTTGGTTAATCCTCCGCCTGCGGCACCGGCATCCCATATGGGCACTGGTTCTAGTCCCAGCTGCTCCTTTTCCGATCCAGCTCTCTCTTATGGCCTGGGAAAGCAGTAGAAGATGGCCCAAGTCCTTGGGCCCCTGCACCCACATGGGTGACCTGCAAGAAGCTCCTGGCTTCGGATCGGCACAGCTCCGGCCATTGCAGGCATCTGGGGAATGAACCAGCGGATGAAGACTTCTCTCTCTGTCTCTACCTCTCACTGTAACTCTGTCTTTCAAATAAACAAAATAAATCTTTAAAAAAAATGATTGACCTTGGTGTGAAGAGAAACTTTAAAAAAAAATAGTTTAGGTTTAAGAGTAGGACATTATCACTATCTGATAATAACCAACTCTCACCTTTTCCCAAGTCCTTATTCTTGAGCTGTCATCAGAAGATCGATCTGACTCATTCAATCTCTCTAAACTCAGCAGAGCTACGATCACTTCATGTCTGTTAATATTTTGCTCCCTCCCCTGGCCAATCTAAAATAATTTAGGTAAACTTAAATGACAATTTGTACTTTAGGGAATGTCAATATTTTTATTAGTATGGAATTTTATCCTGTTTCCAATAAGTAGTACTGTATGATCCTTGGGTACAGTTTTTACTATTTATTTGAAAAGCAGAGAGATACAGAGATCACTGTCTCATCTACTAGTTCACTCCCCAATGACCCCAAAAGCTGGGACTGGGTCAGGCCGGGCCAAAGCCAGAAGCCAGGAACCCCATCTGGGTCTCCCACATAGGTGGCAGGCACCCAAGCACTTGAGCCATCACCTGCTAGAATGTGCATTAGCAGCAAGAAGCTGGAATGGGAATGAGAATGGGAAGTGGAATCAGGAGTGAACCCAGGTACTCTGATAGAGGATGCAGCCATCCCAACTGGATTCTTACCTGCTGTGTCACATGTCTACCCCTAGCTGTTATTGCTATATAGGAATGTTTGATAGAATACCCCCAAATATCTTACACCTGTGTAGAAGGGTAAAATTCTTTGCATTTCATTGAATGCCACAGTAAAAGAATCTTTCTCTAATAATAACTCAGTTTTCTGTCTATCAGTAGATCGTATTTCCTTACTAAATTATTTTTTAAAATGTATTTATTTGAGAGGCAGAGTTAACAACAGAGAGAGGGAGAGACAGAGAGAGAGGTCTTCCATCTGCTGGTTCACTCCCCAAATGGCTGCAACGGCAGGAGCTGTACCATCAGAAGCCAGGAGCTTCTTCCAGGTCTCCCATGCAGGTGTAAGGGCCCATGTACTTGGGCCATCTCCTACTGCTTTCCCAGGCTACAGCAGAGAGCTGGATCAGAAGAGGAGGAGCTGGGACTCAAACTGTTGCCCATATGGGATGCCAGTACTGCAGGCTGGGGCTTAGCCTATGATTCCACAGTGCCGATCCCACTAAAATTCTTTTTTAACAAAGTTTTCTGCATGTATTTATTTATTTGAAAGAGTGACAGATGAGGGGGTGGAGGAAGGGAGACAGAGAAAGTGAGATTGCTTATCCATAGGTTTACTTCCCAAATGCTCACAAAAGCCCATGCTAAGGCAGGCTGAAACGGAACCAGAAACTCCATCTGGGTCTCCCATATGGGTGACAGTGACCCAAGTACATGAGCCATCACCGGCTGCTTCCCAGGTGCGTTAGCAGGAAGCTGGTCTGGAAACAGGCACCACTTGATCCCAGGCACTCTGATAAGTGGTGGGTGGGTTAACACTATGTCATACTGACCACCTCAACTAACATTCTTTTTTTTTATTGTTATTTTTTATTATTTTTTGTTTTTTTATTTTATTTATTTTTTAAATTATATTATTTTTTGTGTATTTTTATTTTTATACATTCTAAAATTTTTTCCTTATTTTTTGTTTATTTTTTCTTTTTTTGTATTTTTTCTTTTTATTACTTTTTGTTTTTTTTTTTTTTTTTTTTACAGGCAGAGTGGACAGTGAGAGAGACAGAGAGAAAGGTCTTCCTTTTGCCGTTGGTTCACCCTCCAATGGCCGCCGCGGACGGCGCGCTGCGGCCGGCGCACCGCGCTCATCCGATGGCAGGAGCCAGGTGCCAGGTGCTTTTCCTGGTCTCCCATGGGGTGCAGGGCCCAAGCACCTGGGCCATCCTCCACTGCAATCCCGGGCCACAGCAGAGGGCTGGCCTGGAAGAGGGGCAACCGGGACAGAATCCGGCGCCCGGACCGGGACTAGAACCCGGTGTGCCGGCGCCGCAAGGCGGAGGATTAGCCTGTTGAGCCACGGCGCCGGCCATTACTTTTTGTTTTTAAAATTTTTTATTGGCCGGCGCCGTGGCTCAACAGGCTAATCCTCCGCCTTGCGGCGCCGGCACACCGGGTTCTAGTCCCGGTCCGGGCGCCGGATTCTGTCCCGGTTGCCCCTCTTCCAGGCCAGCCCTCTGCTGTGGCCCAGAGTGCAGTGGAGGATGGCCCAAGTGCTTGGGCCCTGCACCCCATGGGAGACCAGGAAAAAGCACCTGGCACCTGGCTCCTGCCATCGGATGAGTGCGGTGCGCGGGCCGCAGCGCGCTGTCCGCGGCAGCCATTGGAGGGTGAACGAACGGCAAAGGAAGACCTTTCTCTCTGTCTCTCTCTCTCACTGTCCACTCTGCCTGTCAAAAAAAAAAAATAATTAAAAAAAAATTTTTATTTACTTATTTAATTCTTTTTATTTATTTATTTATTTAGTCTTTCTTCTTTTTTTCTTTTTCTTTTTTTTTCTTTTCTTTTCTTTTTTTTTTGACAGGCAGAGTGGACAGTGAGAGAGACAGAGAGAAAGGTCTTCCGTTGCCGTTGGTTCACCCTCCAATGGCTGCTACGGAGGGCGCCCTGCGGCCGGCGCACCGCGCTCATCCGATGGCAGGAGCCAGGAGCCAGGTGCTTTTCCTGGTCTCCCATGGGGTGCAGGGCCCAAGCACTTGGGCCATCCTCCACTGCACTCCTGGGCCACAGCAGAGGGCTGGCCTGGAAGAGGGGCAACCGGGACAGAATCCGGCGCCCCGACCAGGACTAGAACCCGATGTGCCGGCGCCGCAAGGCGGAGGATTAGCCTGTTGAGCCACAGCGCCGGCCTTTTTTTTATTTTTCAACTAACATTCTATACTACCTTTTCTCTGACTCTGGTCTCAGCTCTCTCCCCTTGCCTCTGACACCTTTCAGTCTGGTTCAACCAACATTTCAGGTGTCTACGGTCACTATTCAATTCCCACAATTTTCAGTCTTCTCACAAATCACACTCCATCTGGAAAACTTCTTTTGCAATGTTTTACCTAACATGTATCTTCTCCTCCTCTGATGCCAAATGCAGTATCTTCTTCATACAGCCCAAGTCGACCATGACCAATCCACATGCAGCAGCCAGGACAGTCTCAGGACATACTCTAGGGAAGTTCAGGGAGGAAGGGGTCCAGGTATCCGGCCCAAACACCGGGCATGGACACACATATGACCCAGTGTAAAGCAATGAGAGTCCTCCCCTGGATATTTCCCTAGAGTTCAGATAGATTCCTAGCAGTGAGGCTGAGCTGGAAGGAAGTGAGTTTGGGGCAGCTGTTGGTAGTCACCATGTATGTGGGATGTGACAGAGCTCGCCAGAGGAAAAAACCCTCTAGTGATGGGAGGAAAGGGAACCGATATTAGGGGCAACGTAAAAAACAGCTTTAGGTTTTGCTAAAATGCTATTTTTGCTTTCTTCCAAATGAGAAGAAAGTCACCTAAATCCTCAGAGCTTAATAAAATTACCTCCCCTCAAGTACAACAAAATCAAACCAAAAGTAGGGGGAGAGGTGTTAAGGGGAGGAAATGGGAGCAAAGAATGAAAAGCACACAGAAGTGGGGGTGGGTCAGCAATAATTTCACATGGTGGGTGGGGGGCAGCGCACAAGAGGGAACCAGTGGGACATGAGGCTGAAGGCAGCCGGGACAGTCTGCAAGCCAGGAAAGGAGCACTGACTCAGGCTCTAACAGACTGAATCCAGCTCTCACCAATCACCTCTCCCTTCCCTTTGAAGGAGCTTTCAGGGTATCCATTTCACTTAATTCTTACGTTGTAACAATGCCCATTCACCAAGAGATCTGCAAGGGTTTGAAGCTGTTTAAGCCCCTTTGAGGAGACCTGTGTTATGCCACTGCTTGCCAGGTGGCATTCCATACGTCAGCACCAGCTGGAGGACTGGCTGCTCTACCTCTGATCCAGCTCCCCACTAACGTGCCTGCTAGAGACCATCTGGGGAATGAACCAGCAGATGGAAGATTTTCTCTCTCCTGGTCACTCTTTCAAATACACCAACACACACACACACATATACATATACATATTATATATATACACACACACATTTTAAAGCCCCTTTGCAGAGGCAAGTACATATACGTACATGTGAATTATAGTTCCAAAACCAATTCCCACAGATTGGGTTTTACCCATTAGTCCTCTAAAGAGCGACTGTAATTAAACAGCAGCATGAAAGTACTCAGCTGTTGGCGGTGCCGAGTGCCCCAGGAGCAAGAGCTCCACCCACGATCAGCCCGGTTCATGAGGACAATAAACCCTGGCAGAGGGCAGCTTTTTGCTCTCCATTAGTATGTACTGAGCACCCCTCTGGTAGAAGTAAAGGTGATTTGACAATACACGCCAAGACTCAGCCAGGACATGAACCAACACCCATACGGGATGCTGGCAGGTGCTGCAGGTGGAGGCTCAACCTACTGCACCACAGCGCGGGTCCCTCCTTCACGACTTTTAATATTCACAACAGAACTGCTGCTTGCCTCAGAGGAGTATATTCAATGACGTCACTAAGGACAACCAAGGAACCAAGATTACACCTTTCTTAGTACAGCATCAAAGATTCCTTTAAGATTTTTCTTAGTCAAGACTCAGACCTGAAGGAAGCCAGATTAGCTGGCTTCAGTTCACGTCCATGCCACGGCTACGCTAGTGGACACCGCCAGCACCAAGAATGAATGCCTGTCCAATTGTGACAGGGTTGGCTGCAGATTTGTTCAGCGTGGTCTCCTAAGAATGGCCCAGTGGCTTCTGGGAAGCTTGCAGGCAAACCAGGCCATCTTCTCACATCACAATCCCACCTCCTGGGTCTCCTATCAGCCTGCTGCTGGTCTCCTGACCCTGTTGCTCCTTGGCTCCTGAACAGCACACAAGCCCTTAAGAGAGACTAGAACGAAGGCAAGCATTCAGGAATGGTGGGAGGAGGGGCAGAGAAGGAGCTATGGTTTTTCCTCCTGTATAACCCAAAGCTTCTGTGCACTGGAGGGCAGTGATAAACGCATGACAGCACAAACCCTTGCCATCAGCGCATCTGTGTTAGAACTGAACTGAAAGTTCTACTTGAACATGTTACTATATTAAGGCCTCCAAAGTATCAGGGTTTTGGCCAGACTATTTTTAAGCCTTAATATTAAAAAGTGACTCATATTTATATTTATAAAACTCAATTTTATTTTCTATATAATTATATTTATGTATGAGAAAATTCAGGAACTACATAAAAATACTAACATTGGTGAAATAATAGGTGACATTTCTTTTTTGGCACATCCTTAACTACTTTGCAATAAACATGTAACTCTTTGTATTCCAATTGTCTTTTTTTGGGGGGTGCTCAATTTTATAGAAATAAACACTTCCATACTTTTGAGTAAGAGTAATATAGCATTTCTGGAGTCCCTCATCTTGGATTTTACTGTTGCTCTCTCAAATGATCTCTTAAGTAAACCATATAAAATATTAATAGCAATGAAGCTCCACTGGTTCAATATAGGATCCAAATTATAACGTAAGTCAGGTCAAATTAAAAACAACTAAGCACAGACTTGACTTGCCACTATTTATTAAAAAATAAAACATGACTTTCTGAATAAGAATTATCACCAGGGGCAGGCATTTAGTCTACTGGTTAAGACACTACTTAAGGGGCCAGTGCTGTGGCACAGGTTAACCCTCTGTCTGCAGCTCCAGCATCCCCTATGGGCACCGGTTCTAGTCCCAGCTGCTCTTCCAATCCAACTCTCTGCTATGGCCTGGGAAAGCAGTGGAAGATGGCCCAAACGCTTGCCCCCACACCTGCATGGGATACCCAGAAGAAGCTCCTGGCTCCTGACTTCTGATTGGCTCAGCTCCAGCTGTTGTGGCCATTTGGGGAGTGAACTAGCAGATGGAAGACCTTTCTCTCTGTCTCTTCCTCTCACTGTCTGTAACTCTACCTCTCAAATAAATAAATAGAATCTTTAAAAAAAAACCTAAAAGACACTAGTTAAGACGCCTGCTCAGGGCTGGTGTTACGGCATAGCAGGTTAAGCCTCTGCCTGTGACACTGGCATCCCATATGGGTGCTGGTTCAAGACCTGGCTGCTCCACTTCTGATCCAGCTTCCTGCTAATGCACCTGGGAAAGCAGCAGAAGATGGCCCAAGTCCTTAGGCCTCTGCACCCATGTGGGAGACCTGGAAGAAGCTCCTGGCTTCTGGCTTCAGATTGGCTCAGTTTCAGCCGCTGCAGCCATTTGGGTAGTAAACCAGCAGATTGAAGATATATCTCTCTTTCTGCCTCTCTCTCTAACTTTGCCTTTCAAATAAATAAATAAATAAATAATCTGGGGAAAAAACATATCTGGTACATACCATATCAGAGTACAGGGTTCCTCCGCTCCTGACTCTAGCTTCCTGCTAATGTGGACCCTGAGAGGCAGTAGTGATGTCTCAAGTAACTGGGATCTGCCACCCATGTGGGAGACCCAAGATCTGCATCACAAAGAGCTCAACCCAGTAACCCACCAACATAAAACTGGTGCCTGGAAGGCAATTTTTGAACATGACAGCAAACCATATTAAAGATGCTTGACCCAATGATGAAAAAGACATTAAGGAATCATGGTCAGCTGTGCCAGGAGGTTCCCTTCTACAAGACCCCGCGGGCAGGGCAGCACTGCACAGCTGTACACAGCCTCCTTGGTGCTGGCACAGGCCTTACCTGACAGTCAAAGTCCTGGAAGTTTCGTGTACCATTCTGTCAACAGAAGGCAGAAAACACAGTCAGTTTCCCCTCGTGGCTTCCCGCAAGTGTGCAGCAAATTCAGTTCACAGTGAAAGCAGTGTATGTACAGCCTCGTGCTTGCCATAAAACTAAAAATGGTTCTCATCAAAAGGCTTCCAAGGCAGGGCAGGTTGCTAAAAGGTGTTAGGTAAGATCATGGACATACGGTGAGGACAAGGAAAGGAACCCAGTTCTCTTACAAACAAAGCTTGCAGCTTTGTGCGTCCCTACCTAAGGACAGCAGGAAGAACTTTCGAGAAGAGGGTAAAACACTGTCCAGAGTCTGATAGCACATCCTCAACACAGGCGGGGAAGTACCCAGGAGAAAAGAAACTGGAGGCCAACTCTGACAGGGCCAAAGATGAGCAGCAGCCAAGGTGCCCAGATCCAGGAATTAGAGAAAGGATGAGGAAGAGAACAAAGCTACGGATGGCTCAGAAAGGGAAGACTTGAGGGGCTGCATTGTGGCCCAGGGCGTTAAGCTGCTGCCTATAATGCAAGCATCCACAATCAGAGTGCTAGTTTGAGTCTTGGCTGCTCCACTTCCAATCCAGCTCTCTGCTAATGTACTGGGGAAGGCAGCAGAGGATTGCTTGGGTCCTGCCACTCCCATGAGAAACCAGGATGGAGCTCTGGGCTCATGTCTTTCACCTGGCCAAGCCCTGGCCATTGTGGCCATTTGGGGAGTGACCCAGTAGATGGAAGATTTCTCTCTGTCTCTCTAACTCTACCTTTCAAACAAAAAAAAAATTTAAAAAAAAAAAAAACAACTTCAAATTTAATGACGAAGAAAGGCAGGGTTCCCAACACTGGCATATCATTTTACCCTATGAAAATGCTAATAGGAAAAAAAGGACAAATCATTGAATAGCAGAATACAGCCAAAGGATTCAAGGAGAATTCATCCAACTTCTCAAATGGGTTATATTACAGCCACGTTTGATCAAGAGGGAAATCAGTGGCAATGACTCAGAGACATCTGAGCAACATTTCAGGCGGGGTCAAGGGTGACGCCACAGCATAAAAAAGCTAACAAATGATGTATCTGGTTGGGAACAAAAAAAACCTCTTCACTTGACTTTTCATCAGGTGGAATCCCCTCCCCTGAGGAAGGCACTCCTTATTTAGAAACTGTTTCATCATAACCTATTTCCTCTGTCCAGAATGTATGGAGCTGCTGCCAGACACACTCGAAAAGCTGCCTCTCCCGAGAAGCTCCAGGCATGCCCCTTCAAGAAGATCCCCCTAGAAGCAGTCCTGGGTCCTATCACCTATACTGCTAGCAGGATAGGTTAAAACCAGAGTCCTGAGTGGCACAAACACCCAAAAAACAAACCATCCTTCCTGTGGGACAAACCAGTAGAATCAGCTGGGATGATTTAGAGCTGCACTGTCCAATACGGTAGCCATGAGCCACATGTTACAATTTGAGTTTAAAGTCATTAAAATTAAAAATGCGGTTCCTCAGTTGCATTAGCTGCATTTCAAATGCGCGTATTATTGGGCAGTGCAGACGCAGAACTCTCCCATGACCACAGGAGCGTCCACTGATGGCACTGATCTGAAGACCAGGAGCTTCTGAAGGAGTAAGGTTAAAGTGAGCAGCCCTGGATTCTCTCAAGGTGGCAGGAAAGTCAGGATAGATACCAGTGCAGAGACTGATACACCACTAAGAACAGGCAACAGAATGCAAGAGACAGCTAGTCTGAGGCCTTATTCTCAACATGAAACTGAATTTGGAAAAATAAACTCTGCTGCAGCCACGGCACAGATAACTGCAAGACTGGGCCGAGGGCCTGGGTAGCACATTTCCAAGGAATGTCGCTACCGGAAACAGGAGCATCCTCTCCCATGGCACTCCCTGGCCCCATGAGATGTCTGAGAACTTAACAGAGTCATTGTGGCACAGAGATGGAAGCTCTCATTGGGATGCCCACATCCTGTATCAGAGTGCCTGGTTCGAGTCCCAGTTATTCTGCTTCCACTCCAGCTTCCTGCTAATACACACCCTAGCAAGCAGCAGTTAATGGCTCATGTACTTGGGCCCCTGCCACCATGTGGAAGACCTGGATGGAGTTCTTGACTCCTGGCTTTGGCCTGGCACAGCCCTGGTTATTGCAGGCATTTGGGGGAGTGAACCAGTGGATAGAAGATCTCTGTCTCTCTCTTTCTCTCTGCCTTTTTTTTTTTTTTTAAGATTTATTTATTTACTTGAAAGTCAGAGTTACACAGAGAAAGAGGGAGAGGCAGAAAGAGAGAGAGAGAGGTCTTCAATCTGCTGGTTTACTTCCCAGTTGGCTGCAATAGCTGGAGCTGTGCTGATCTAAAGCCAGGAGCAAGGGTCGCCCATGCAGGTGTAGGGGCCCCAGGACTTGGGCCGTCTTCTACTGCTTTCCTAGGCCATAGCAGAGAGCTGGATTAGAGGTGGAGAAGCCGGGACTTGAACCAGCACCCAAATGGGATGCCAGCACTACAGGAAGCGTCTTTACCCACTATGTCACAGCACCGGCGCCTCTGCCTTTCAAATAAAATAAAAATAAACAAAAAAAATTGAAGATTGATTTATTTATTTGAAAGTCAGAATTACAGAGAGGGAGGGAGGAGGGATGGATGTTATCTTCCATCCACTGCTTCACTCCCCAGATGGCCACAATGGACAGGGTAGGGCCAAGCTGAACCCAGGAGCCAGCAGCTTCTTCCAGGTCTCCAATGTGGGTAGCAGGGGCCCAAGCACTGCTTTCTCCAGGCCATTAGCAGGGAGCTGGATCAGAGGTGGGGCAGCCAGGACATGAGCCAGCACCCAACAGGATGCTGGTATGGTAGGTGGTGGCTTTACCTTTTATGCCACAACTCCTGCCCCCAAAAAATTTTTTTCAAGTGATGTCACTGTGTTTAACTTCCAGTTAGACCGTGAGAAAGAGAGAAACGCCTCCTATGACCTTGGGTAGGTGGTGTTAGCAGAACAGAAATGACTAGCCAGTGACTTTCCAGTTTCTGATATAACCTGTACCTCCTCCAAATACAGCACAGATTCTGGTATAAATCAGGTGCCTGGTAGACATTTATAAAATGAATAAGCCAATATAAAAAATTAAATGTTGAGGGATTTTTATTAAGACTTTGGGTCAAAGCCAAAAAACTTGACAGCATTCCAGTTTAGGATAGGATATGGTCATCAAGTCACAGAAGAGCAGGATACGAAGCATTCTTTACAGTCTCACCGCAACCACATTAAAAGAATAAAGCACTAACACTAGCAGCTATTTCTGCATAGATTATGGGGGATTACAATATTCTTAATACTTTTCTGTAATGAGAAGGTACTTCCCCTTCTGTAATTAGAAAACTAGGGGCAAAAGGATTGGGTATGGTAAAAAAATGTTTACAACTCACACTTTGTAATACAGGTTGAGGGATGATTTACCACGATGTCAAGACAGATCCTGAGGGGCCGGCACTGTGGTGTAGAGAGTAAAGCCGCTGCCTGCAGTGCTGGCATCCCATATGGGCACTGGTTTGAGTCCCGGCTGCATCTCTTCTGATCCAGCTCTCTGCTATAGCCTGCGAAAGCGGTAGAGGATGGCCCAAGTCCTTGGGCCCTTATACCTGTATGGTGACCCAAAAGAAGCTCCTGGCTCCTGGCTTTGGATCAGCCCAGTTCCAGCTGTTGTGGCCATGTGGGGAGTGAACCAGCGGATGGAGGATTTATCTCTCTCTGCAACTCTGCCTTTCAAATAAATAAATAGGGGCCGGTGCTGTGGCATAGCAGGTAAAGCTGCTGCCTGCAGTGCCAGCATCCCATATGGCACCGGTTCGAGTCCTGGCCTCTCCTCTTCCGATCCAGCTCTCTGCTATGGCCTGGGAAAGCAGTAGAAGATGGCCCAAGTCCTTGGCCCCTGCACCCATGTGGGAGATCCAGAAGAAGCTCCTGGCTCCTGGCTCTGGCCATTGCTGCCAACTGGGGAGCGAACCAGCGAATGGAAGACACCTCTCTTTCTCTGCCTCTGCCTCTCTGCAACTCTGCCCTTCAAATAAATAAATAAATCTGGAAAAAAAAAAAAAAAAAAAACACCACCCCAGACCCTGATAGGGCTCTGATTCCACAGGATTCAGAGAGGTTCCTTTAGCGATCATGAGAGAGGAGAGAACACTGCAGTCAGAACTAACATCTCGGTAGGGGAACAGAGTCACACGTTTTGCTGAGCTATTTGGGAAGCAGCTGTCACCGTACCACGACTTTCCTTCCTCACAATCCTGTGCTCACAGCCATGAGACATTTTGTGAGGCCCTGAGGCTCTGAGATGTGCACAAAGGAAAATGCAAAAGCGGAGAGGCGATTCCTCCAGCAGCCAAGCTCTCATTTTTTGAGTATATGGCAAAAACAACCACATGCTCTTAATCCACTGTATACAGCTACACTCTTAGATAAATGGCACCAATTACTTGGGGAAGACTACTATTCATTTTCTTGGATTTCTTGTTTAAGATCTACTCATCTATTTATTTGAAAGACACACACATACACACGGAGACAGAGAGAGAGAGAAACACACACACACACACACATCTTTCATTTGCTGGTTCATTCCCCAAATGCCTACAATCAGGGCTGGCCCAGGCCAAAGCTAGGAGCTAGGAACTCCATCCTGGTCTCCTACATGGGTGACTGGGACTCAAATATTTGGGCCATCTCCTGCTGTTTCCAGGCCCCAGGCACTTGGATATGGGATGGGGGCAACCTAAGTGGCAACCCACTGGCCCACACCCCCAACCCCCCAACCTTCTGCCCCTGTCACTGCCTTTCAAGTAGTTAAAAATAAACAACCACTTTTAAAAACCTCATTAATAATCACTGGGTCATTCTGAAAGGTTGTGGACTTCCTAGGGCCTTTCCCTAGAGACTTATTTGTCTCAGATGTTCACAGCACACGGTTTCTCTCTAACAAAAACGAAATTTCAAGCTGTGGATGATTTTTTTCTTCTATACAATCCAAAGATGCCATTAATTCCACATTCAGAGACATTCTCGCACTAAGCAGACTTAAACAACAGAAAGGAATTCACAGAAAAAATTATAAAATAATTTAAAGGGAGAACAAGATGAAAATAAGTCCATGAAAAAGATCAAGACAGAGGCCAGGAGAGGGGAGTGTTAGCTGGTGAAGCCTCAGTGCCAAACACAGAGGGTAAACAGACCAGCTCCAGGAAGCAGACGAGGGGCGGTATTACATAGCTGGTTAGGCTGGCACTTGCAAGACCCACATTCCATATCAGATCACCAGTCTGAGTGCTGGCTGCTCCACTTCCGATCCAGCTCTCTGCTAACGCACACGGGAAAGCAAAGGAAAGGGGCCGTCCCCGTGGCACAGTGGGTTAATCCTCCACCTAAGGCACTGGCATCCCATATGGGCGCCAGTTCTGGTCCCAGCTGCCCATCTTCCAATCTAGCTCTCTGCTGTGGCCTGGGAGGGCAATGGAGGATGGCCCAGGTGCTTGGGCCCTGCACCCATGTAAGAGACCGGGAAGAAGCAACTGGCTCCTGGCTTCAGATCAGCACAGCTCTGGCCGTTGTGGCCATTTGGGAAATGAACCAAAGGAAGGAAGACCTTTTTCTCTGTCTCTCCCTCTCACTGTCTGTAACTCTACCTCTCAAATAAATAAATAAAAGCTTAAAAAAAAGAAAGAAAGAAAGAAAGAAAGCAAGCAAGCAAGCAAGCAAAGGAGGATGGCTCAAGTGCTTGGGCCCCTGTCACCCATGTGGAAGACTCGGATGGAGTTCCAGGCTCCTGGCTTTGGCCTGGCCCAGCTGTGCTGCAAACAATTGGGAAGTGAACCAGCAGATGGATGATTTTTCTCTCTGTGTTGCTGTACCTTTCAAATAAATAACCTTTTTTTAAAAGGAAGAAGAGAAGTAATTCTCTCAATTAGAAGCCTAGAAGATAAGCAAAAACCAACTGAGAACAGATTAATGCATAAAGGCAAGTATGAAAAAGAAAAAGGCTGGGAAGGAGAAGAAATTCAGAAAGACAAGCAACTGCTGGGGGAAGACAGATGCTTTCTCAACATGAGATCCACTCACATCCATAGTTTCAAGAGACAGAGGGAACAGACATGTCAGGGAAGGAACACACCTTAGAACAGCAACGGGAAAACACTGCGGGCGAAGCTACAGCTCTGGGAACCTGAAGCAGGGGCCTGAACCTGACTCACCACTTGAGGGGAAACCCACCCACTAGCTCACACTACATAACACTTCCTGAATATCTTTGATAAAAGTTTTAGACTTCTATTTTAAAATTTATTTAAACTTATTTGCAAGGCAGACAAACACAGAGACAGATCTCCTATGCCTTGGTTCACTCCCCAAATGCCCACAATAGCCAGAAGCCTAAAACTCAATCCAGGTCTCCAATGCAGGTAGCAGGGATGCCAGTACTTGAGCCATCACCTGCTGCCTCCCAAGGTGGCATTAACAGGAAGCTGGAATCAGGAATGGAGCCAGGGACTGAACCCAGGCACTTTGATGAGAGGCAGGTGCCCACGTAGTACCTTAACCACTGCATCAAATGCCTGCCTAAATAAATGGTTTTGGTTACAATTTTTTTAAATGACTTTGGCCCCAATCCTTCACCTGCCTCTGCTCTCTTGGAAGTGAGAAAAACGTCGATGTTGGGGGTTTCTCCCCTTCCAGCTACAGCATCTTCTCTCCTGCTTACCTGTCACTAGCAGAAAGGAAAACAGGCAGTAAGGCTGACCTCACTCTCTACTCTAACACCGAAACAAAGTAAACTGCTTGTTTCCATTCTCCTGGCTAGAGGTGGACATGTCCTCAGTTCTCCGGCAGCCAGCTGTGGCTGTCCACTTGTCTTCGCAAGCCTGGCTTCAGGCATCCTCTGGCTCCACAGAATCTGAACCACAGCAGGGAGAAGAAGGCAGGGAAGGTGAAGCCCAGCCAGCTCCCCCACTTGCTGCTGGGTCTGTTAGCTGAGGAGGGTGAATCGGCCAGCGCAGAGGCAGCAGATGGTAGATGAACCCTCCCTTCAAATAAAACAAGCACAGCGAAACTGCCCACATCTTGCACCTCTGAGCCGGAGACAAAATGACAGGCGCACTAAAATAAAGTGGGAAAACTACCAGCAGATGACACAAGGCAAGTTAAGACAAACCGCACGAGCTAGAGCTCTACGGAAAATGCTTCCCTCCAGTCATCTCAGGACAAACCCCTCACTTCCTTTAGCTCCCTGCGGCCTGGAGGGCACAGCAGCATCTCTGGTTAACAGGGTATCTATGAGGGGAAGGACAGAGAGAGGAGATGAAATGAAACACACCTCTAGGTTTCTTCTCCAGAGAAAGTGATGCCAAAACATCTACAGGGTCAGCAAAAGCAGAAAGGCCTCAGGTGTCAGAGTCCGGAAAACTTGGGTTTCAGTCCTGGCTCTGCCACTCAATGACTGGGCAAGGCAGCCTTTGAGTCAGTTCACAACTGCTACGCGAGGAACGCTGCCACCTGCCTCTAAGGGATCCTCTAAGAATTGTAAGAGGGAACTATGTGAGGCCCCCGGCACATAAAAGGTGTTTAATAAGCAATGGCAGAATACACAAAAAACAACAATAAAAGAAACCATAAGACATCTGCTCCTATTCAAACTTGGACGGTTTCCTCCCTATGAGTGGTTTCCAACCATGGCGACTTGGTCCCCGGGGGACATCTGGCGACATCTGAAGGCATTTTGTCACCACTGTGGGTGGAGTGCCATGCCACCAGCATCCAGTGGTAGAGGCCAAGGAAGCTGCTAAATGCCCTCCAACGCACACGACAGTGCACCACAGCAGATGGTTATCCAGTCCCAACACCAACAGTGCCCAGACCGGGACAGTGCTCTGAGGAACTCACCCTGAGCAAGCTACTTCACCTTGGCTCTCATTATTCTCATTAATAACATGAGAATAACTGATCGGTGCTCCCAACCTCACTGAGCTGCTGGGAGTACCAAATGCTACAGTGAGTGCAAGGCATTATTGTTATTATCTCTTTTACAACATTCACAAAAGCACCCGTTGCCGGGCACAGGCAGAAGCAGTTATACACTGGGGAGGGGGAGGGTGGCCAACTGAGTGGAATCACTTATTTGGGAATGTCAACTGCAGAAGGCTTCCTGCCTATCTCCCTGCTTGGTCAGAGCAGGGAATTCTCATGTGTGCAGATGGGGAGAGGAAAGAAGCAAAGTACAGGTGGGGAACTGGTAAGAACATCACAGGCGAATCAGTGGAGATGACAGACACCCGAAGTGAGACACTGCAGGGCTGGTGTTTTGGCACAGCAAGTTAAGTCAACACTTGGGATGTCCACATTCCATGTCAAAATCCAGGTTCAAGTCCTGGCTACTCCATTCTGGATCTAGATCCCTGCTGATGCATCTGGGAAGCAGCAAATGATGGCTCAAGTACTTGGGGTCCTGCCACCCACATGGAAGACCCAGGTGGAGTTCCTGGTCCCTGGCTTTGGCCTAGCCCAGAACTGGTTATATGGCCATTTGGGGGATAAACCAAAAGATGGAACAACCCCCCTCCCCCTTCTTTCTCTGTCAAGCACCTTTCAAATAAATAAATAAATCCTTAAAAAAGAAGTGACATTGCTCGCTGTCTCAATATACTTGGGCTGTTATAAAAATATACCACAACTTTTTTTAAAATGTATTTATTGGTTTAAAAGGCAGAGGGAGACATAAAGAGAAAACTTCTTTTATTTATTGCTTTATTTGAAAGGCAGAGTTAGAAAGAGAGAGAGAGAGAGAGAGAGAGAGAGAGATCGAGAGAGATCTTCCATCTGTTAGTTCACTCTCCAGATGGCTGTATCAGCCAGGGGTGGCCCAAGCCAAAGCCAGGAGCCTGGAACTCCATTTGGTCTTCCTTGTGGGTGGCAGAGGGGGGCCCAAGCACTTGAGCTATCTTCTGCTGCTTTCCCTGGCATGTTAGCAGGGAGCAGGATCAGAAGTGGAGCAAAACTGGTACCCATATGAGATGCAGGCAGAGGCTTAACCCACTGTGCCACAATGCCAGCCCCTGAAGAAAGAGAACTTCTATCTACTAGTTCCCCCTCCAATGTCTTCAACAGCCAAAGCTGGACCAGGATGAAGCCAGGAAGCAGGAATGCCATCCTGTTCTCCACAAGGGTAGCAGAGCCATCATCTGCTGCTTCCCAGGCATGTTAGCAGGGTGGGAAGCACATGTGGGACCGGATCCCAGGCACTTAAATATGGGAAGTGGGCATCCCAAGTGACAGCTTAACCCGCTGTGTCACAGCATTCCCCCCTTTTCCCACTCTGCCCCAGGATTCTGGAGGCTGAAATCTTCAAAGTCAAGGTCTGGCAAGGTTTGGTTTCTGATGAGGGTTCTCTTCCTGGTTTGCAGATAGCTACCTCCTTACTGGGTCTTCACATGGCAAGAAGAAAGAGAGAAGAGAGACAGACAGACAGAAAAGGTCTTTTTCTGCTGCTTCTTTCAACCAATCTTACAGGATAACCAATCCTATCAGATTAGGGCTCTGCCCTCATGATCTTAGGTAACTTTAATTACCCACAAAAGCCCTATCTCCAGTTCAGTCACATGGAGGTTAAGGTTTCAGTACAAACATCTGGATGGGGAGAGGAGACCCAATTCAGCCCACACTGGCTGAAGCGTCCCTGGGCCTTAGAGAGGAGACTGATATTAATTCAACCTTTTTCTACAGGCACGTCCACTAAATCTTCCATTTTCCAGCTGCCTTGCCCACTCCATTTACTCTTCAGCTCAGATGGGGCCCTCCTCGGGCATCCTGTGGACTTCTAGGGTCAAGGAAAAATCCTCCTCTCCTTTGTGTCCCAGTCCTCAAATATCTGAGCTCCAACTGAGCATGGGTTTCCAACACTGGCTAGTGAAAGTCACTAGGCAGAGTTCTCATCTTTTTTTTTTTTTTTTTTTAAAGATTTTATTTATTTGAAAGAGTTACAGAGAGGTAGAGACAAAGAGAGAGAAGTCTTCCATCCGCTGGTTTACCCCCAAAATGGCCACAACAGCCAGAGCTGGGCCAATCCAAAGCCAGGTGCTTCTTTCCGGTCTCCCACGTGGGTGAAGGGCTCAGGGACTTGGGCCATCCTCTGCTGCTTTCCCAAGTGCATTAGCAGGGAGCTGGATCAGAAGCGGAGCAGCTGGGACTGAACCAGCACCCATATGGAATGCCAGTGCTGCAGGCCAGGGCTTTAACCTGCTGCACCACAGTGTTGGCCCCCTCAATCTTTTTAAAAAAGCTCAGTCATTCCAAACCATTTAGTCAGGAATCAGTAAGGAGGCTGAACTCTGGCACCAGTGATGTTTAAATGTCTCCAAGTAAATTCAATGAGAAGCCGGACTTGAGAATTCCTGATCACAGAGGGTGTATGTCTTGCTTTGCCCTTAGGTTCCAATTTAGCTGCCCTAACATGGGGCCAAGGAATCTGTATTTTTTTTATTTTTGACAGGCAGAGTGGACAGTGAGAGAGAGACAGAGACAGAGAGAAAGGTCTTCCTTTTGCCGTTGGTTCACCCTCCAATGGCTGCCACAGTCGGCGCGCTGCGGCCGGCGCACCGCGCTGATCCGAAGGCAGGAGTCAGGTGCTTCTCCTGGTCTCCCATGCGGGTGCAGGGCCCAAGCACTTGGGCCATCCTCCTCTGCACTCCCTGGCCACAGCAGAGAGCTGGCCTGGAAGAGGGGCAACCGGGACAGAATCCGGCACCCCAACCGGGACTAGAACCCGGTGTGCCGGCGCCGCAAGGCGGAGGATTAGCCTGTTGAGCCACGGCGCCGGCCTGGTCTGTATTTCTAACAACTTCCCAGCTGATTCCAGTAACCAATCAGGTTTAGGACAAGTCATCACCTCTCTAACTTTTTCACTTGCAACTTTTCACTTCCATGGCTACCCACAATCTGTTTTTTTTTTTTTTTTAAGGTTTGCTTTTTTTTTTTAAGATTTATTATTTATTTGAAAGGCAGAATTAGAGAGAGAGAGGGAGACACAGAGAGATCTTTCATTCGTTGGTTCACTCCTCAAATGGCCAAAACAGCCTGAGCTGGGCTGATCCAGAGCCAGGTGCCAGGAGCTTCTTCCTGGTTCCCCATGTAGGAGCAGGAGCCCAAGTGCGTGGGCCATCCGCCACCGCTTTCCCAGGCCAGTAGCAGGGAGCTAGTTTGGCAGTGAAGCAGCTGAGACTTGAACCGGCATCATATGGGATGCTAGCACCAGAGGCGGCAGTTTAACCCACTACACCACAGTGCTGGCCCTAGCTATGCACGATCTTTACAGATCCTGGTTTTATTCCCCTCCTCTGCTTCATGGCACAACATTCTGGGATACTCCCTCACATACTAAAAAAAGATGGTGCTTAAGAGAGAGATTTCCGGAAATAGGAGGGGAAGCATCAGGAGAAACTATATGGGGATTTTAAAAATGTGCAATTTGCCAAGCAAAGGAGGAAGACGCCCAGTGAAAGATAAAGGAAGGGGTGGGAGGAGAATTGAGAGAAGTGACAGGGATGAAGATGGAACTGGCTGGAAGCAACAGCAAATCAGCAAACAGCACAGATCAGCAGCCCCGGAAGGTGAAGGGCCTCACTCCCGGCAGCAAGGACAGTGAGCAACAGCCTCTTCTGGTGTCACCCCCGCCCCCTCAACCTCATCCAGCTCTCTCCTTGCTGTCTGTCAACATTTCTCCCAGGAAAGAATGCTGTTGACTCATTAACACCCAGCTATGAGAGTATTTTAATAGGGAACAATGACAATAAACCAAGAGGAGACCCTGGGCAACAGGAAACTGCAGACCCTTTCACTGAACACAGAGGGACAGAGGAGGAGATGAGCCTTCCTTACCTTTGCTGGTAACTCCTATCACCCCACGCCTCACCTGCTAGTCCTGGCAGCCATCATCGGTGCCACCCATCACGCAGTTGGTTCTTCAACACTAATATAAAAGTGGGGGACACTACTGATGTCCCTGATGAAACCATGATGGTGAAGAAGTGGGAAGTCTCATCACAGACCTGACAAGCTTTAGGGAGAGTGTTGCAGCCCGTCAGGACCCCAGGATTCATGGTCAAATCCTACTTTATAATACCTACTTAGCTCTGCCATATTATTTCTCCTTTAACATTTGTATCTATAAATAGGAAAACATCAAAGACAACTTGGCTGAATTTTACCCCTGAAAAGTGAAGTAGGAAGAAAGAAAAGGGAGGGAAAACATCAAAAAAGGACTTAAGAAATAAATTTTTTAAAGTATCCCCTCCACTGAGAGTCAAGTTACATATATTTGGGGCTAGTTACGACTGAGATGACATAAAAAAGAACTGATATCAGATGAAAAGACTTGTTCTTATCTTAGTGCCAACAGAGTGGACCTTACCTTGTCATTGAGAAGTGGCTTGATCTCCGTGAGCTGCACATCCTGAAGTTCATCCATGAGGCCGGCTACGAGCGGAGGTGAAGCGAGAGTAGACTAGTAACTCTGAAACAGAGGAAAACGGCTTAAGCCAGGAGCAGGAAACCAAACAGGAGCACTAAACCAAAACTCATTCAAACATCAGAGCTCACGGCAGGCCGCCCAGCTTGGGGTGCTGAAGTCACGGCCGCAGCAGGCAGATGCTAAAGCAGCCTCAGTGGTCCTTGCCTCCTGGCATTCACAGCCTTGCATAGCACCCCCTCCCCAGCCCCAATTCATAGCTGGGACCTGTGCTTGCTTTCAACCAACAAAATATGGCAAAGTGATGGAATGAGCATAAGTACATTGCATAATACAGTAACGTCTGTCTTGTGCAGAGACAGCCTCTTCCCTCTGGCTTTGAAGAGGGCAAGGAATCTACAACTGAAAGACAGCAAGAAACTGAGACCCTCAGTCCAGTAATCTTCAAGGAACAGGAGCCTGGAAGCACATTCTCCCTTGGCTGAGCTCCAGATGAGAGGGAAGGCCTGACCAGCACCTTGATTAGACCTGCAGTAGGACACCAGGAGATTCAGCCTGGCCCTGCCATGGCCATCGTGGTCTGGGGGAGTGCAACAGTGGAAGCAAGATCTCTGTCATGTTGCCTTTATATACATAACTATACACATAAAATATTTATTTATTTATTTATTTATTTTTGACAGGCTGAGTGGACAGTGAAAGAGAGAGAGAGACAGAGAGAAAGGTCTTCCTTTGCCGTTGGTTCACCCTCCAATGGCCACCGTGGCCAGTGCACTGCGGCCGGCGCACCGCGCTGATCCAAAGGCAGGAGCCAGGTGCTTCTCCTGGTCTCCCATGGGGTGCAGGGCCCAAGCACTTGGGCCATCCTCCACTGCACTCCCAGGCCACAGCAGAGAGCTGGCCTGGAAGAGGGGCAACCGGGACAGAATCTGGCGCCCCGACCGGGACTAGAACCCAGTGTGCTGGTGCTGCAAGGTGGAGGATTAGCATATTGAGCCGCGGCGCTGGCCACATAAAATTTTTTTTAAAAGAGTTTGGATGGGCCGGCGCCGTGGCTCAACAGGCTAATCCTCCGCCTTGCGGCGCCGGCACATCGGGTTCTAGTCCCGGTCGGGGCACCGGATTCTGTCCCGGTTGCCCCTCTTCCAGGCCAGCCCTCTGCTGTGGCCCGGGAGTGCAGTGGAGGATGGCCCAGGTGCTTGGGCCCTGCACCCCATGGGGAGACCAGGAAAAGCACCTGGCACCTGGCTCCTGCCATCGGACGAGCGCGGTGCGCCGGCCGCAGCGCGCCGACCGCGGCGGCCATTGGAGGGTGAACCAACGGCAAAGGAAGACCTTTCTCTCTGTCTCTCTCTCTCACTGTCCACTCTGCCTGTAAAAAAAAAAAAAAAAAAAAAAAAAGAGTTTGGATGACTGCAGTCCTAGAGACTGCATTTGAAAGACCTTAAGCCAAAACCACCTTACCAAGCCTGCTTCCTAATTCTTGATCTAAGAACAGGAGAGATAATAAATAGCTTTGTTTGAGGGGCTGGCATTGTGAATGTAGCAGGTTAAGCCACCATCTATAATGCCAGCATCCTGTATGAGCACTGCTTTGAGTCTTGGTTGCTCCGCTTCCTATCTAGCTCCCTGCTAATGCACATGGGAAAGCAGAGGAAGATGGCTCAAGTGCTTGGACCCCTGCTACCCATGTGGGAGACCTGGATAGGGTTCCAGGCTCCTGGCTTCAGGCTGGCCCAGCCCCAGCCACTGTAGCCATTGAGGGAATGAACCAGAGGATGCAAGCTGTGTGTGTGTGTGGGGGGGGGACCCTCTGTGACTCTACCTTTCAAATAAAATACATTTTTTAAAATGTGTTTTTATTTTGGAGTGATTTGTTTATGCAGCAATAGACAACCAACAGATAATACAGAGAAGGAGCAGACTGGGTTGTTCAGAGAGATGGGGGAAGTTGGAGGGAGGTAGGCAGGTAGGATAATAAACCATAAATCTTTTCTCCATGCACTGTGCAGGAAGCAGTGGCAATAGGCTTCAGACACTGAATGCTGCCAGCAAGTGATTCCCACTGAGATTTTAAAGCTCCAGGCTCCATCCCTCTGTCCTTGCCTAGTACTCATCATCAACTCAGGAAAAATTCTAATTCAATGCATTGAGGG
Organism: Sylvilagus floridanus; assembly: GCA_949820135.1. Lineage (NCBI taxonomy): Eukaryota > Metazoa > Chordata > Mammalia > Lagomorpha > Leporidae > Sylvilagus > Sylvilagus floridanus. The sequence goes on from OX463231.1 coordinate 108,967,837, forward strand.
TTTAGCCATTTAATAAACAGTTATTGAGTATCCACTGGGCAAAGCACTATGGAAGACACAAAGGCCCTTACCTCCCAGGAGCTTAGTCAAGAATAGAGATGAGAGCAATTCATAAAACGATAAATAAAAAGAAGGGACACAGAAGTTCAGAGAAAGGTCAATTACCTTTGATTGGTATAAATCAAAGAGAGCCTTCAAAAGGTACTGGTCCCATGACAATAGCAAGGGCGTGATGATTCCTTTTGAGCTCTCAGTTTACTGTAAAACAAATTAGGTATCCCCCCCTTCTGATGGCTCTTATTTTATCATGAGCAAGCCAGACAGGGTAAAAAAAATTATAATGTAAATTAGGTCTTTTGATGGTTTGTCCCCACCTCGTACTGATTGACAGTTTCTTCTCCAAAATTGTGCTTAAAAAATCCCAGTACCACCAGCCCCTTCAGGTTTTTCCTCTCTTGGAGCCCCACTCCAGGCCACTCTGCTGGAGGTCTCTGACTTAAGTAAATCTTGCTTTTTAAATTTAAAAAAAAAAAAAAAAGGTCTATTCTATGACTCTACTTTTCTGTCTCCCCTCCAGTGACAGGATGGATGGCGTGCAGGAGGAAAGTGCTCCAGGCCACACTTCAGCCACTACTGACCAAAACACTAAAGTGAACTAAAATCTCAACTATGACTACATTAGGGCAAACCAATGCACTGCAATTTATTCCAGGGACCACAGCATGAATCGGGAGTACTCAGACACCAATGTTAATCACAAGCATTTCAAACACAAGAGCCACCTATTAGCATAAACTGGATGAAACTTAATCTCTCCATAGGACAGTACTTTTCTTAGGTCCCAGGCCCCCTATTAATTTGATTGAGCTATTAAATGCCCAGAAGGTGAATTTTTATTTTGTTTTCATACCTGTCACATTTCAAAACAAAATTAGATGGCCTTGATTCTTACATAACAAATTTCAGGCAGCATCTACAATTCTGTTTCACAGTACTCATTTAACTCTCAAAATATTGGCCTCTCTGGGATCTACTTACTTTGTGTTTATTAATTAAATAATAAACTGCTACTTTTCATTGACACTTTACTATTTATCTGATATTTAAAGTGGTAATTTAAGGGGGTGAGTGCTGTGGCACAGCTGGTTAAGTCTCCACCTACAATGATGGATGCCAGTTCATGCGCAGGATACTCTACTTCCTATCCTGCTCCCTGTTAATGTGCCTCGGAAGGCAGCAGAAGATGGCCCACCCATGTGGGAGACTTGGATGAAGCTCCTAACTCTTGGCTGATGCCTGGCCCAACCCAGTTGTTCCAGTCACCTGAGCAGTGAACCAGCAGATGGAAGACCTCTGTGTGTCTCTCCCTTTCTCTCTGAATTCTTTCAAATAAATAAAAAATATTTAAAAAGGAAATGGTAAAAGTCTTTTTCTCCTATAATAAAAACAGCATTGCTCACTTTAGAAAACAGAAACCACAGAATAAAGCAGAGATATGTTACTCACAGACAGTCTATCCACAGAGGAGCATTTTAGGCTGGGCACTGTGCCACAGAGGGTCACGCTGCCACTGGGCACACCACATCCCACCTCTGAGTACTGAAGAGGGAATCCTGCCTCTGCTTCCAACCCAGCTTCCGGCTGATGGCACCTTGGGAAGCAGATGACAGCTCAGGTACTTGGATCCCTGCCACCCAATAGGAGACCTGGATGGAGTTCCTGGCTCCTGGTTTCCGGCCTGGCCCAGACCCAGCTGTTGCCAAAATTTGGGGAGTGAACCAGGAGATGGAAGACCAATCTCTCTTGCTCTACCTTTCAAATAAATACAAATACATAAACTTGAAAAAAAAAAAAAGACAACCACTTTAGTTTACTTCTATTTGTTCTTTTTTCCATATGAAATTGTAATTTCCTGAAATTATTTTTCTAACCCACCCATTTTATTCCCTACTTTAACTTACTCACTAGAAAATAGGACACTTGAAGAAGCTATTCATTCAAATGGGACTTGAGTGGGTGGGCCTGCCAAGGAGCCTGCGGCCAGGACCTAAGGTGCCCTTGGGATCCAGGGTGACTGTCATCTACATATTTTCCTGCTTTTAGAGATGAATACAAAAATCCAATGTGTGCACCAGCAGCCACTGAAACAAGGACAACCATTAAGAGAGAAGGCTGCCCCCCCATCAGCTGGGCTCCAAGCAGAGTGAGGCCAAGAACGAAGCTGCTCCACTGTGACCGAGAAACTGGCGAGAGGACAGTGGACACTCACCTTCCACATATCAGGGGATCTAATGCATTCTTCTGGAGACTCAATTTTTGCTCAGTTCTCAACGTCTTGAGCTCTTGCCAGTGAGCAGTTTTATAACATCCACAAGAAAACTAAGATCACATGGTGGAAAACTCCACCTCCAGCTCCTGCAGCTGCACAGCCCGGCTCCCTCCCGGGGATCTCGGGTCTGCAGTTCCGGCATCTGCGCTAATGGTACGGCTGCCAGATCCCATCCTGGTACTAAGGGCTAAGATTGTCAAAAGGCTAACAGTGGGGATTTTGCAACCTGCAGTCGACAGTACTGCCCTTTTCCTGGTCTAGTGAGGAAGGGCAAGGCTCTGGCACAGAGAAGCCAGCCCCTTCAAATGGTGGAAGTGAACCTGGTGCCAAATGGCTAGGAAGGGGAAGGGGCAAAGGTCAGTCCCTACCCTGTGCCAGGAATGATCATCTCAGCACCTTATGCTACTCCTCCTAACAATCCTCTCCTGTAGATGTCTTCAGTTCACACTGAAATCCCCTAAGTAACAAGGCAGAAACTTTAAAACGTTTCCCCCAACTATGCCACATATCCCTGCCAGGCAACACCTGCTGGCTACAAGGACCTGAGCAAGTTCCTTTCTCTCTGCCCATACTGTGGCACCCCCAAGGTAAAGGTAATTGCAGCCCTCACCAATCCTGTGCCTACCAACAATGACTCAGACAACTGGGAAATGAAGGTCTGAGTCATCACACCACGATGAGAGCCCTCACTTCTCAGTGGCTAGTGAAGGGCAAGGAGAACCAAAGTGAGCCAAGACGACAGATGAAACCCGAGCTACCACCTGGTCACCAAACCTGAATGTGCAGTCACACGGGGATCTTGTTAGGACCTGGGACATGGTCAGTTATGGGTGAGGACAGTCATTTTTTTTTTTTTAAGATTAATTTAAGATTAAGATTTAAGTCAGAGTTACACAGAGAGAGGAGAGACAGAGAGAGAGAGGTCTTACACCCGCTGGTTCACTCTCCAATTGAGCACAACAGTGCTAATCCGATGCCAGAGCCAGGAGCTTCTTCCAGGTCTCCCACACGGGTGCAGGAGCCCAAGGACTTGGGCCATCTTCTACTGCTTTCCCAGGCCATAGGAGAGAGCTGGATCAGAAGTGCAGCAGCTGGGACTCGAACTGGCACTCACATAGGATGCTGGTGGAGGCTTTACCCACACCACAACATCGGCCCCAATAAATAAGTTTTTTAAAAAGGAAAAGGCAAATCTGAGGTAGAAAGTTGGAAAAACAGAACAATGTCAGAGAAGAGTTCGATTTTGCCAAGGTTTCTGGTTAGGGAGATAAAGAATGAGGGCCCAATGAGTGGAAATGGGCAAGCTGAGAGTCACAGAAAAACTGACGGGAAAAGCAATTTGAGTGAGGATTCCAAGAGAGATGGGAGCACAGCAGGAAGAAGTGAGACGCAGGGGGTCAACCTGTAGTTGGTCACAGCAGAGACAGGGGCAGCGGTGCGCGCTGGGCTCCTCGGAAGCACGACTCGGTGGAGGGGAGGAACAGAGAGCCAGAGAGAGAAAGCACACACACTAGATGCCGGAGAGTAAAATGCTACGGACGCCAAGCGAGCAGGGGGATTCATCCACAGGGGTGCAGGGGCTGTCAAATGCAGAAGCAGGAAAGAGGCTGAGGACCAACAAAGGGCCGCTTCTCTTGACAGTGGAAGTCAGCAGTGCTGAAGTCTAACAAAAGTGAGGTTCAGCACGCCGAGCACCTCTTCATGTCTGAATGTAAGTGCAAGCAAAAATGTCAGTAGGAGGCCAGGAGACACCAGTGCTCTTTGCCAAGAAGGCCTTTAAATATCAAGACCAGTGACTTCAGTTTTGCATCAACAATCTGAAATAGCAAACAGAAAAAGTGTAGGCGCTCAGGCTGAAGCAGCAGCGAGCCCACGAGGGCTCTGCAGCACAGTTTAAAGTGCAGTGAGGTATACAGTGGAATCCTCAGCTCACTCCAAGAACAGTCACAGAAAGTGCCCTCAGCCCAGCAGAAGTGGACTCTAGACCTGGGGGGGGGGGTGCCTCTCTTGGCCTCAGTTTCTTCTCTGTCAAGGGAAGGCGCTGGCCACGGTGACCTTGCTGGGACTTGAGGCGGCTGCCATTCAGCGAAGCAAAGGGCCCTGTGAATGCAGAACGTCACGTTCTTCCCCACGGTGAGCACCAAGCCCTGAGGTCACCCTGTTCTCACCCTGGTGAGGTTCAATGACTTGCTGAGAGGCACCAGGCAAATCAGTGAGAGGGTGCACTTGGCCTGACCCCAGTGATATGAGGACCAGGCCATTTAGTCAGAGAAAGGTCACTGAGATGGTCAGTGCCTGACAACACTGCTTTGTTAGAAAGACAGTACTGGCTTCTGAAACCACACTAGCAGCTGTCCTGCTTTGTAGCTCTCTCCCACAGCCCAGGGAATCTGGCTTTCTCCACTAGGACGATCTGACTCCCGGCCACTAGTTTGTATTCTAGAAGCAGAATCAATCACTTTTGGTTTTGGCAACACTGCAGACAGAACCACAACAGAATGGAGGCAACAGAGGCAGCATACAGGGAGAACGAGCTAAAAGGGGTCAGCCGGAGTTGAAGCAGTTACGGTTCAAAGACTGCAGGAAGGGGCCAGAGCTGTGGTGCAGTGGGTTGAGCCACTGCCCGTGATGCTGGCATCTCATGTGAGTATAGTTCAAGTCCCAGCTGCTCTTCTTCTAATTTCACTCCCTGCTAAAGTGCTTGGGAAAGCAGTGGAAGATGGCCTGAGTGTCTGGGCCCTGGCCACTCAGACACTCATGGAAGACATGGACAGAGTGCTAGGCTTCTGGCTTTGGCCTCGAGCAGCCCCAGGCATTGAGGCCATCTGGGGAGTGAACCAGCAGACAGATGTGTCTGTCTGTCTCTGTCTCTCTCTCCCCTTCCCTTTCTCTCTCTCCTCTTGCTGTAACTTTGCCTTTCAAATAAATAAATAAGTCTTTGGGGCCAGTGCTGTGGTGCAGTGGTTAATCCTCCACCTGCAGCGCCAGCATCCCATATGGGCACCAGTTCTAGTCCCGACTGCTCCTCTTCCCATCCAGCTTTCTGCTGTGGCCTGGAAAAGTAGTAGAATGAGGCCCAAGTCCTGGGGCCCCTGCACCCACATGGGAGACCTGGAAGAAGCTCCTGGCTCCTGGCTTTGGATGGGCGCAGCTCTGGCCATTGAGGCCATTTGGGAGTGAACCAGCGGACAGAAGACCTTTCTCTCTGTCTCTCCCTCTCACTGTCTGTAACTCTACCTCTCGAATAAATAAATAAAATCTTTAAATAAATAAATAAATAAATCTTCAAGGGCCAGCACTGTGGCATAGCAGGTTAAGCCATTGCCTGCAGTACTGACATCCTATCTGGGCACCAGTTTAAGTACTGACTGCTCCACTTCTATTCCAGCTCCACACTGATTTGCCTAAGAAAGCAACGGAAGACAGCCCAAGTTCCTGGACACCAGCTACCCATGTGGGAGACCTGGAAGAAGCTCTTGGCTTCAGCTTGGCCCAGCCGAGGTGACTGCAGCTATTTGGGGAGTAAACCAATGGATTCACTTCATTTATTTATTTGAAAGAGTTACAGAGAGGGAGTGAGAAACAGAGAGAGAGAGCAAGAGAGAGAAAGAGAGAGCGAGATCTTCCATCCACTGGCTCACTCACCAAATGGCCTCAACAACCAGGGCTTGGGCCAGGCGGAAGCCAGGAGCCCAGAGTTTCTTCCAGGTCTCCCACGTGGGTGGCAGGGGCCCAAGGACTTGAGTCATCTTCCATTGCTTTCCCCAGGCCATTCGCAGGGAGCTAGATCGGAAGTGGAGCAGCCAGGACTCAAACCAGCGCTGTAGACGGCAGCTTAACCCGCTATGCCACAGCACCAACACCAAATAAAATCCTTAAAAACAAAAAAACCCAAAATAAAACAGAGAGTGGCCGGGGTCTGGCTTAAAATGTTCAGTACACCTCCTACAGCAATTAGACATATGCTCTCTTTTTACTGATAGACACCTGCTAATCATTACAGAGTTTTACAGGGGCTGGCGCTGTGGCGTAGCAAGTAAAACTGCTGCTTGTGGTGCTGGTGTCTCAGGTGGGCGCCAGTTCGAGTCCTGGCTGCTCCACTTTCAATCCAGCTCTCTGATATGGCCCGGGAAAGCTGAAGATGGCCCGAGCTCCTGGCTCCTGGCTTCAGACTGGCACAGCTCCAGCCGTTGCAACCATCTGGGCTGTGAACCAGTGGATAGAAGACCTCTCTCTCTCTCTCTCCATCTCTCTTTAACTCTTTCAAATAAACAAATCAATCAATCAATCAATCAATCTTTTTTTAAAAAAAGAACTTTATAATCTACAAAGCACTTTCACATCTAACACTTCACTGATGGTCACAACAGCACTGTGAGGTAAAATACTGGGGCACTGGCATCATCACTTTTTAAATTTTATTTATTTATTTGAGAGGTACAATTAGACACAGAGAGGCAGAGACAGAGAGAAAGATCTTCCGTCCACTGGTTCACAGCCCAGATGGCCAACAACAGCCAGAGCTGAGCTGATCCGAAGCCAGGAGTCAGAAGCTTCTTCGGGTCTCCTGGTACAGGGACCCAAACACCTGGGCCATCTTCCGCTGCTTTCCCAGGCCACAGCAGAGAGCTGGACTGGGAGAGGAGCAGCTGGGACTTGCGCCCATATGGGATGCTGGTGCCGCAGACAGAGGCTTAGCCCACTATGCCACAGTACCAGCCCCTGGTGTTATTACTATTACAGAAACAAAGAAACCAAGGCTAGAAGCGGTGGAACAGTTTGATGTAAATATTACAACAAATAAGTGGCACAGCTGGAACTGAAACCCAGGTCTTCAGATCCCAAATGCTCCTTCGATGCCCATGTCACACTGCTTCCCAGATCATCACAGAAGAGAAGTGAGTGGAGAGAGGTGAAACGCAGTGGCATCCTCTTGAGACCGAGGACCTCTATCCCTGGCCCTAAGTTACACTGAGCAGTTAGGCTAGGACCCAGGCCCTGGGACTAAATGCTGACACACAGATTTGGGACAGAAGTTTACTGTTTTTAACCATGAATTCAACTGGCTGGGGAGATAAGGTCTATAACACATCACCACAGTGCAAGGCAGCAGACTCCTAAGCCTGCGAACCAGACGGTCTCCCAGGCAGTTCCTCCACCTCAGCACTGCCAATATTTTAGGCCAGACAATTCTTTGCTGTAGGGAGACTGTCCTGTGCATTGCAAAATTTTACAAATGTTTACTTTTATCTACTTAAAAGGCAGAGAGAGAGAGAGAGAGAGAGAGAGAGAGAGAGAGAGAGAGAGAGAATGAATCTACTATCTGCTGGTTTACTCCCAAAATGCCTGCGACAAAAAAGCCAGGATCCTGGAATTCCACCTGGGTCTCCCGCACAGGTGGCAGAGCCCAAGCACTTCAGTCATCATCTACTGCCTCCCAGCAAGCTGGACTGGAAGCACAGAGAAACCAGCATGCAAACCAGCACTCCAATATGCGATACATGCGTCCAAGCAAGTTTAACCCTCTGAACCACAATGCCGCCCCTATGCAGAAGTTAGCAGCATCCCTGGCCTCCACAACTACATGCCAGGGCCACCTCCCCCCACAGCTGTTAACAATAGACTACCTCCATATAATACCGACTGTCCTGTGTGCGGCATAACAACCCCCAGAATCACTGCTCTAAGGGTTACAGAGGGGAAGGGCAACAGTCAGTCAGTGCAGGTTGTGGTGCTGAGAAAACGCTTCATGGAGAAGGTAATATTTGAACTGCACTTTGAAGGATGGATAAAATTCCTGAAAGTAAGGATGAGAGAAGAATAAGAGGGAATTCTAGGAAGGCAAGATAACCTTAAAGGCAAGAAGATGAGGGGTAGGTGTCTGGTACGGCAGTTAAAGTCCTGCTTGGGACATCCCGTATGCCATATCAGAGGACCTGCGCCAAGTCCAGGCTACTCTGCTTCTGATCCAGCTTCTTGCTAATGAATACACTGGAGGCAGTAAATTATGGTTCAACTAGCGAGGACCCTGCTACCCATATAGGGGACATGGATTGGGTTTCAGGATCCTGGCTTCAGCCTGGCCCAGATCTGGTTGTCGCAGGCATCTGGGAAGTGAACCAGTGAATGAGAGATCTCTCTCCATCTCTCATCTCTCTCATCTTCTCTGCCTTTCAAAAAAAAAAAGGCAAAGGCAAGAAGATGAAAATGTTATACTTTCGCTAGAGCAGGTTTCTATGTGAAACAGGAGATAGACTAAAAAAGACAGCTGGAGTCAAGTCAGGCCTTGTTATCCATCAACCAATAAAAGACACACACCCATTATAAGCTAGCCAACAAAACACAGTATCACGTAGATGTTTAATAGGGCTATTTCCTTCTAACCTAGCTTCCCAAGAGGACAGGGCACTGCTGGAGGGATCATGTCTTCCACTGCACTGAGTGTTCAGAACAGGTGTTCAGAGCTAAGTGAAGCCTGCAACCAGTGCAGAGGTGGGAGAAATAACTGAGGACAGGATCGTCAAGTGCTGTCCAAAGAAATGAGGACGCTGGAAGAACATGTTTCGGACAACTGGAAGAGAGGAGAGGACTTGAGGTGAGGACATCTGAGCTGGGGAAGACACGCACACAATATACCCAGGAGACACCAGAACGCTGGTCAGCTGGGTCAGGAATGCAGAGCACCTGAACTGGACTTCACAGTGTCGACAGTAAAGTGTCGACGACACAGCAGTTTAACTCTTTCAGCTGTTTAATTTTAAATAACTTATTTGAGAGAGAACTCCTGAGAGCCAGGAACATAGCACAGGTCCCCCATGGGGGTGGCGGGAACTCAACTACTTGTGCCATCACCATGGCCTCCCAGGGTCTGTGCTGGCAAAAGCTGGAGTCAGGAGCCAGAGGCAGGCACTGCTGTGGGACATGGGCCTTTTTTTTTTTTCTTTAAGATTTGTTTTATTTATTTAAAAGGCAGGAGCTTCATCTGGGTCTCCCACTTGGGTACAGGGGCCCAAGCACTTGGGCCACCTTCCACTGTTATCCCAGGCACATTAGTAGGGAGCTGGATTGGAAGTGGAGCAGCCAGGATTTGAACCCTTTTAAAGGATTTATTTTTTATTTGAAAGGCAGAGTTACAGGGATAGACAGAGACAGAGAGAATCTTCCATCTGCTGGTTCACTCCCTGAATGGCCCAATGGCCAGAGCTGGGACATTCCGAAGCCAGGAGCTTCTTCTGGGTCTCCCACATGGGTGCAGGGGCCCAAGGACATGGATGTCTTAATTGCTGGGTGTTATAACCTCTTGCTCCTTTTCCAGCAGTTTAAAGCTTGGTCATCTGGTTTAGTAGTTAGCTTAGCTACACTTAGACTTGAGAGGCTGTCTAGCATCAGCGTCCCCACCCTAACCATAACAATCCAATTTAACTGGGCTAGGGTGGGGTCCAGGTGTTGGTGTTTGTAGTTCCACAGAGAATTCTCAAAGGCATCTAAGGCTAAGAACCTCTGGTATATAGTAACACACTCATCCTCTGGGGAGAAGAGAGGCCCAGAAAATTTACCTGAATTGCCTAAATTCGCATAGTTAGCTGGGTGTGGAGCTGGGAGTAGCATCTGGATTCCTAGCCCAGGCTCTGAAAGGAAGCCCAGGGTACTGGGCTAAATTCCATACTTCAGTCTATAAGCAGCACACTTATCTGATGACCTGGCTCTTCTGTTTTGTCAGGATTAAAACCTGAATTAATCTAATCATAAGAGTATTGACTTAAGCATCCCCTCAAGTGTCTGGGGTAATGGATGTTGGTTTCATCGTTGTCTCCTGGGGGCCCTTAGGAAAGCAAAGGCCCTCTGGAGACTCCCCAGGAAGCCAGATAACTAAGCCAAACCACCACACCCTCTGGAAGAAACAAAGACTTTAAAATACAGCTCAGCCAGGGAGACTTCTCACTGCAGAAGGGAAAGTCAGGGAGCCCCTAACGGAAGAAACACTCTCAGAGACACCGACCCCCACCCCGTCTACACAAGCAAAGGTGTGCTGGTGGAGGGGCAACAAAGGAGCTGCTCAGATCCTCCCTTTACAGCAAACAGCCCTGGACAACGTCCATCCACACCCCTTCTGTAGCCACCGCCCCCGTGCCACTGCTGGACTCAGGCAGCAGGAGGTTTGCAGAGAGCGCCAAATCAGGCATGAGTCTGTTCTGTCTGTTCATCTGGCTCATCCAGGGTCCTGGGCCAGTCAACTACTAGAACTAAGCACTTTCCACCTCGGAGCCTCCTTTTACTTCCAAACACCCAAGCAACTGAAGCTGTGGTGGGGGTCACGACCCTCACCTTCCACCCCTGAAGGAAGCAGCTCAGGACGCTGGCAATGCCCTGGCACGTGCTCCTGATGGGCTCTGGGTTCTACCAGCTGTCAGATCACCCTGCGTGAGATAAGGGCAGACTACAAGAGTCTCAGACACAGGGCTTCACATCCACGCTGGCCCAACTTACTGCCAGGCACCAGGACAAGCAACTGGCCGACGTACTATTTCATTTTACTTCCCAACACATTTTATAAGACAGGCACTATAATCCTCTCCATTTCACGGATGAAGAAAGAGGTTTTGTAATTTGCCAAAGTCAAACAGCTAGCAAGCGGCAGAGCAAGGTTCTGAACCTGAGCAGTCTACATCCAGAGCCTGGACAGGCCTCCACATACAACTGTCCCCACCTGAAGCCAGCTGCCATTAATTCCTCCACTTATTTCTCATGTTTAGTTACTGGCATTTCCTGGGATCTTAATGATCAAAGAGTTTTGAAAACTGAAAAGTACCATATAAAGTTTAGGTATTATTATCATTACTACTTTAATAGGAGAGACCAACACCTATCCATGGATTATGGGAAAACAATCCATCCTGCGGACTGTCTATCACTATCCAGGGATAATGGCAAAAAAACCAATCCTGTGGCCTATCTATCAAGCAGGGTCCATTTTATTATTATTATTTTTAAAGATTTATTTATTTGAAAGGCAGAGTTACAGAGAGGCGCAGAGAGAGAGAGAGAGGTCTTCTTCCACCCGCTGGCTCATTCCCCAGATGGCCGCAACAGCTGGAGCTAAGTGTCGACCCAAAGCTAGGAGCAAGAAGCTGCTTCTGGGTCTCCCACATGGGTGCAGGGGCCCAAGGACTTGGGCCATCATCTACTGCTTTCCCAGGCCATAGCAGAGAGCTGGATCGGAAGTGGGGTGGGCTTTACCCACTATGCCACAGTGCCGGTCCCCCAGGGTCCATTTTAATCAACATTTTGGTTAAAATCATTCCAACACTCTGGAGCTCCTAAACAAATATCCCTGATGGATAAGGGATCAGCTTCTGTCTCCCTTAGCCTGAGGTGTCCCTGCCTGTCCTTTAGGATTAACTACTTATCAAAAGGAATTCACTGAATTGAGGGAGTGGTACAGCTGGCCCTACAAGACTTAGAGTCATAAAACCCTGCTGGCCAGTATTGTTTAGAGGGATTTGTTTAGAATTCCAGGTCTGGGCAGAATGTAACTACCCCCTGCATGTAACTCCTAGACCAACTGAAGCCCACTTGACCATCACCAGCACTCCTTGAAGAACATGACAGTGCTGCCCAATCACAGCCATGAGCATCACTGACCAAACAGGAATCTGGACATGAGCTGAACATGCATTGCTCTTCTCAGCCCCAACTTCAGTCCATAAAACCTTTCACCTCAACCTGCTGGGCAGCCTTGAAATTAAGTGATAGCTCCCTGGCTCCTTGCTCTGTGCTTTGTAAATAAACACCTACTCTTCCACCATGCTGATTAAACTACTGTGGCTTAATCTACAATGATTCTGGAGCTAAGATCTCGCAGTTTTTTAAAGCACTCAAGTATCTTTTATCCATGAGATGAAACTTCAGGTTTAAAAATGAAGAAGCATTGTAAGGATAAAAGCATCAGTGACAGGCATTTAACTTAATGACTAATATTCCAGTTGGGACACCCACATTCAACCACCACTAACTAATACTTATTTAGGACAGTGGATACTCACTGTCAAGCTCTGTTAGGCACTATAGGAAACACCAAGAATTCTGAGTTAACTGTACCATCCCTCTCACTGAAAAGATCATGACATAACACCATTTTTTTTAAAGTATTTGAAACATTCTCCATCTATCAGTTAATTTCACATGAACATAGAAGAAAATACTTAATGACAAAATAAAAGTATAAAGAGTATAAATACAACATAACTAGTAGTGTGATTTAAAAAAATTTTTTTTCACTTAGGAAAGAAAGCCCTGAAATCTAAATACTCAGATTCAATCTAGGTAAGTTTTTTTTTTTTTTTAAAGAATGATTGATTTATTTGAAAAGCAGATGGACAGAGAAGAAGAGACAGAACAAGAAAGAGAAAGCAAGAGAGAGAGAGATCTTCCACCCACTGGCTCACATCTCAAACACCCACAACAGCTGGGACTGGGCCAGGCTGAAGTCAAGAGAATGGAACTCCATTGGGTATCTCAAATGGGTGGCAGAGACCCAGGTACCTGTACTACCTTCCCAGGTGCATTAGCAGGAAGCTGGATTGGAAGCAGAGCAAGGATTTGAACTGGCACTTCAATATGGGATGGGGCATCCTGAGTGGTACACTACTGCTGCACCGCAATGCCCACTCTAGGTAAGGTTTGTTTGTTCTGAAAGGCAGAGTTAGAAAGACAAAGACAAAGACACACACACACACACACACACACACATACACGTTCCATGCAGCTTTCTTTTTTTTTTCAAGAAGGGGATTAGTTATCAAAATAGATGACCTGACAAACAATTCTGCCATAAACGTCAAATTTACCAGTCTTGGGACTTGAAAGTCCTTCTTGATGCATCCTTTCATTATCTCTATCCAGGCTTGTCAATGTTCCCCCCAGCATCTTGCATGCGGCCTTTTTCTTTCTTTTTTTTAACATCTTCACTTCTTGCCTGGATCTGCACATTCCATCATTTACCAGGTACCTGCCTTCACCTGACCACAGAACTGGCCCCGGTCCCTGCTCTTAGGAGGCTCACATGATACCAAGCAGAGGAGTTATCTGCCCATCGCGATCACCAGACCGCCAGCTTTCGCAAAAGCTTTGTGCTTCCAGGAGCCTGCAGCATCTGGCATAGAACAGACATGAAAATGTCTGATACTGGATTGCTTCAGCAAGCTCTTTTTTTAGTCCATAAATATTTTAGTGTGTATCTTCAAAAAAATTCTATTTTTTTCTTTTTTTAAATTCAAAAGCAGTAATGTGCACAATGCAAAAATAATATATATTTGTTATATAAATATATAAAGGTATCAGGTAAAAAGTTGATTCTCAGACTCCTAAATCCCACTCCCAAAAGTGATCCCTACTACAGTTTGGTATGTATCTTTCCAGAATTCTCTGATGCTAGTATATAACACACACACACTTTCCGGGAACAAGTTCTTTGACAGTTTCTGATTCTAGCCTCTCTCTTTTTTTTTTTTTTTTTTTTAATTTGACAGGTAGAGTTATAGACAGTGAGAGACAGAGAGAAAGGTCTTCCTTCCATAGGTTCACCCCCAAATGGCTGCCACGGCCGGCGCTGCGCCGATCTGAAGCCAGGAGCCAGGTGCTTCTTCCTGGTCCCCCGTGTGGGTGCAGGGGCCCACAGCCTTCCTGGGCCACAGCAGAGAGCTGGACTGGAAGAGAAGCAGCCAGGACTAGAACCGGTGCTCATATGGGATGCCGGCGCCACAGGCAGAGGATTAACCAAGTGAGCCACGGTGCCGGCCCCTAGCCTCTCAACTTTCTAATTCAGTTGTTTCTCAAGTGTGGTCCTTGGACCAACAGGCATCAGCATCACCTGGGTCTAGGAGACTACAGATGCTTGAGCGACTGAGTCAGAAACTCTGGAGGTAGAACCCAGCAATGCTTTGTTTTCCAAGATTTATTTATCTGAAAAGCAGAGTGACACAGAGTGAGAGAGAAGGAGAGATGCCCACTGATGGCCAGGACATGGCCAGGCCAAAGCCAGGAGCCAGAAATTCTATTCATGTCTCCCACGCAGGCGGCAGGACTCAAGTACTTGAGCCATCACCTGCTGCCTCCTAGGTGCACTGGCAGGAAGTTGGATCAGAAGCAGTCGCCAGGACTTGAACCAGGCATCTGATACAGGATGCAGGCATCCTGTGGGCCATCTTCTGCTGCTTTCCCAGGCGCATTTGTAGGGAGCTGGATCTGAAGCGGAGCAGATGCGACACAAACTGGCGCCCACATGGGATGCCAGCATCACAGGCGGCAGTTTAACCCACTGCACCACAGCACCTGCCCCTGCAGTACAGGTTTTAAAAAGCTCTCCAGAACCACGGATCTAATGCAGTCAAGTCTCCGTGTTTCACAGTTCTCTAAGTATGGCAGGCATTGTTATCTTGTCTGTTTTACCACTCACTTCAAAATGTCTTCCTTGCCCTTTTATTAAAGCTGACCTTATCCATTTGTCACAGTCCAGAAAGTCCTAACTTGTCCCCAAAGTGCTCTCACTAGCACAGCTCATACTGACCCCTTGGTCCCTTCCCTAACTCCCATGACACACCTAGTCCTTCTACCATAAAATTTAACAATTAGGTATTTGAGGTCATCAAAAATTCCACGGAAAAATATTTTGAGAAAAAGTATGCATGAATTTTAAAATTTGTTTATCAAAATAAACATCTCTATTCCATTTTCCACACTTTTGAAAGCTCCTTGTGCTCAACATCAGGGAATAGTTCTTTATTCTTCCTCAGTAGACCACAAGCTCTTTGGAGACATGAATCATATTTTTTGGACCTGCTACCCCATCCCTTTTCTAGGTACACAAATGGAATTTTAATACAGTTGCTGGTTAATGTCTTTAAAATTTAGTTCACTGAGAGAAGAAATACCAATAAACCTTTCATGAACAAAAAGTCTTGAATTTCAGGGCAGGCATTTGATGTAGCAGTTGGGACACCACTTGGGACTCTCTCATCCCACAGTGGAGTCCCTGAGTTTGAATCCCAGCTCTGCTTCTGACGCCAGCTCCCCGCTAATGCGCACACTTGAAGGCAGTGATGGCTCAGGCACTTGGTTCCCTGCCACCCAAATATGACACCCAGATAGAGTTCCTGATTTGGTTCTGGCCCAGCCCAGGCTGCTGAAGCTTTGGGGAGTGAATGAGCAGATGCAAGAGCTCTGTCTCTGCTTTCTCTGTAGCCCTGCCTTTCAAAGCTTGAAAAAAACAAACACTCAGAAGTCTGTACAGCCCCAGCATTGCAGCACAGTGGGGTCTGTACAGCCCCAGCATTGTAGCACAGTGGGGTCTGTACAGCCCCAGCATTGTAGCCCCAGCATCGTAGCACAGTGGGGTCTGTACGGCCCCAGCATCGTAGCACAGTGGGTTAAGCCACCACTTGCAATACTTGCTGGTTTGAGCCCTGGTTGTCCCACTTTAGATCCAACTTGCTGCTAATGCACCTAGGAAGGCAGTGGAAGATGGCCCAAGTACTTAGGCTCCTGACACTCATGTAGGGGTCCCAGATCTGGCTGTTGCAGCCATTTGGGGAGTGAACCAACAGAAGACTTCTCTCTCTCTCTGTTGTTCTGCCTTTCAAATAAATAAATTTAAATAAATACATAAATAAATAAAGTCTATAGTCCCAGTTCTGCAACCTTGGACAAGTCCACTTCTCAGAGTGATGGCTACAAGAGTGAAAAAGATGGACATAAAGCTTCTGTTCAATTTGAGTAATACATCATTGTATGAAATATCTTATTCCATGATACAAGCACATTACTTTGCTTGCAATAGTAACAAGGTCATTTCTAGACTGACGAAGTTAGAATATGGTATTTCCGGAGCCGGCACTGTGGCATAGCAGGTAAAGCCACCACCTGCAGTGCTGGCTTCCCATGTGGGCACCAATTCAAGTCCTGGCTGTTCCTCTTCTGATCCAGCTCTCTGCTGTGGCCTGGGAAAGCAGCAGAAGATGGCCCAAATCCTTGGGCCCCTGCACCCACGTGGGAGACCCGGAAGAAGCTCCTGGCTCCTGCCTTCGGATCTCCTCAGCTCTGGCCATCGTGGCTAACTGGGGAGTGAACCAGCGGATAGAAGACCTCTCTCTCTCTCTTTGCCTCTGCCTCTCTGTAACTCTGCCTTTTAAATAAATAAATAAATCTTAAAAAATAAATAAAAATAAATAGAATATAGTATTTCCCCATCAGATAGCAAGCTCTTTCAACAGGAACCATATATTATTCAACTATGATTTTCCTACCAAACTCAGCACCACCCATGTGCAGTAACAGCTCAATATATTTGCAATTATTTGGAAAAACTCTGTATGACGTCTCATTTAAGAGAGAATCTATATACTCTGCTGTCTCCTGAAGGGCCCTTTTCAGTATTTCTTATTATAAATATTAAGAAATGATATATAATAACTGATTAATATCACTACAGGTAGTCAGCTACATAAAGCAAAAGACTACAAATGGATCTCGAATGCGCAAGGACCACACAGCCTCATGCAACCCTACTACCACACGCAAGGCAAGCCTGCCCGGTACATGTAAGCGTCACAAGCCAGTGGGGCTGCTGGGGAAAAGACAGATGTCCTCACACAAGACCGTCATCTCAAACTCCCAGCCACAAGGTGGACTGAGGTCTCTGAGTGGCAGGTCAGGATCAGAAGTTTAATCTAAAGGGAGGGCAGCAAAGAGGAAGTGAGGGGTGAGGATGAAGAACCGGCGGGCAGCGAGACCACCACCCTTTGCGGGAACTGCCCGAGTCTTACAGGCTCTGCTAGGAGCGAGGCATGGGGGCTGCAAAGATGGCCCCTTTACACAGGGCACGACTGGGAACCTCAAGCTGAGGGCTCGTAGGGAGGTGGTGACTTAGCGGAGTCTTTGAAGTGTGGAGGAGGATTTGTGAAGGGAGAAACAAGGCAGCCTGAACTAGTTATTTTGGGGGTGAAAGTCACATATTTTTATAGCTGCTCACTTGGGACTTTACATCGAGGGAGGCTCCTTAGACTCGGCACCCCGGGTCAGTGCTCTTTCTCTTTTTATCTTAAATACCAAAATGCTCAAGCCCGGCTGGAGCTGAGCCAGGAAATCCCAGGACGAGGTGAGCGCTGGCCCAATCTGCTCTGTCACCGGCCAGCCCGAGGAGCCCAGACCTGCCGTCCTGGAAGCTGGGAGAGGAAGGCTCACTGCACGCTCTGGGGGCTCCCGGGTGGGGCGGGGGGCAGTCCGGACGCAGGCAGGCATCCACCTGTGAGCTGCCACCCAGAGCTTCCCCGCTCCCGACCTGGGAGGCTCCCGGTCCACCTGTGACAGGGAGGCCAGCTCTGCAGGGGGGGAATGGGGGTGGGGAGGCAGTGGACTGCGAAGCCCTGTGGTATTAAGGGAGATCATCTTAACAAAATGCTTAGCGAGATCCCAGCACGCAGCAAGCACGCTACTGTCATTATCATCATTACAGCAACACCTCCATTGCACTCCGACAGCAGGAAGACACCCGATCAGTAGCCTGCTTTAGCGACGGTTAAGAACAATTTTCGAGGTAACAAGTGCATTTCAAAAAAAAAAAAAATTAAGGCCCGAGATCAAATTCCAAGTGCACTGGCCCCAGGGCCGGCAGAGCCACTCGTCAGCCGCGTGACCTTGGAAACCGCACTTCGCCTCTCCGTGCCTCAGTTTCCTCCGCTGCCTTAAAGTGGAGCTCAGAGGCCAATCTCCCACCAGGTGGTCGCGGGGTCCCGTCGCGGGGTCCCGCCCCCGGGTGCCCGCTGCCGCTGCGGGCCTGCACGGGTGCAAGGAGAGCCCGCGGCCCACCGAGCTCCGCCACGCGCACAGCGGGAGAAGGGGTCGCACTCGCAGGGCGTCCCCGCGGCCCAGGGTGGCGGCGCCCCGAGAGGATGCAAGCAGGTGGGCACCGGGAGCGGCCGAGGGGGGCCGGGCTGACCCGGGTCCGGCGCGCGGGCGGGTGGAGGGCTCCGGGGGCCCGACCGAGGCTGGCAGCGCCGGCCCCCTGCCCCCGCCGCGCGGCGCACACGAGGCGGGGAAGAAGCAGGGAAGAAGAGAGACGCCCCCGCATGCGGCGCCGCGCGCCCCCCGGGGGCCGGGCTGAGGCGCTCACTCACCTGAGGCGCGGGCACCCGCCGTCAGTGCAGCAGCGGCGGCGGCGGCGAGAGGGGCGGGGGAGGCGCTGCGGCCGCGCAGGCGCGCTGAGGATGCCGGGGCCGCGCAGGCGCGCTGCTCCTGCCTGCCTCGGGAACTACCGAGAAGATGGTGGCGGCGCTGGGGAAGGCCTGGGGCGCCATCTTGGATGTAGTTTCTCCTGCTGCGGAGTCGGCAGCGGCCGGGGTACGTGCGGCCACCGAGCCCCGTCCTCACGAAGGCCGTAGGAAGCCGCGCAGAGTGTGTCATCCTCTTCCTAAGGCGGTCCAGAGACGCAGCCGAAGCCACAGGGCGCGTGGGAGGCGGCTTACTGACCAGTGAGTGGACGCAGTAAACAAAACCGAAACCCAGGACTTGGGGTCCTGACACCCAGGGCTGTGACAGGACCCTGGCGCTGCACTGCCCCTCCCTGGAGGATGGCCCGCGCGAAGCTTAATTATCTATTTAAATAACAACGCCGAAACGTGCAGGACAGTTTCTCCCCTAAAGGGCTTATTTATTATTGATCGGTTATATAAGTAACACTGCTAGAAGTGAGATATTCTTTTAACAAAATCAGGGAAAAAGGAACAACATCAACAGACCTCCCAGAGGGCAGTGTTCGCCGAGGACGATTCCTGAGCGGGTATCGGGTAACCACAGCCCTGTTACACGGCTAACATTCACCGGGTGCCACACTGGTTCTGGTCCACCCTCTGCTACTCTCTACGTCCTCAGTAAACCATCTATGCTTGTGTTCCTCATCACAACAAAAAAATTAAGTTATGAGACTGTGGTAAGGACTGAATAGTACGCATATAAAATGCTGAGTCCAGTATTCTCTATGTTCTATCATATCTAGCTGTTGAAAACAATCTAAACATTTACCTGAAAGGGGGAGAGAAAATCAGTCTCTGCTGGTTCACTCCCGACATGGCCTCAACAGCCTGGGCCCAGCTAGGCTGAAGCCAGCAGCCAGGAGCTCCAGCCTGGGTGGCACTGGGTGGTTCCGGGTGTGGGGAGCTGCTTCCCCTGTCAGTGGACTTACTGCTCAGTACAGAAATAGAGAGAAAAGTCCCAAAGAGAGTGCAAAAGCAAAAAGCAAGTTCATTTACAGTGACAAAAGCTCCCCATAGGAGCCTGGTGGGGTTGGCCTCCTCTATGTCATTTTCTCCCCCCCCCTTATCTGTAACATCCTGGCCCTTCACCTGCTGCATTCAGTAGGCGCTGTATTTGGACTTAATTCCCAGTCTATTAACTCAAAGGGGTGGGTAATTAGATTCTCCAGAGGGTTGGAGTTTTCTAGAATTTGCCCAAGATCCACTTTCTTTTTTTTTTTTTTTTGACTGATTTTTTTTTTTTTTTTTTTTTTTTTACAGGCAGAGTGGACAGTGAGAGAGAGAGACAGAGAGAAAGGTCTTCCTTTGCCGTTGGTTCACCCTCCAATGGCTGCCGCGGTCGGCGCGCTGCGGCCGGCACACCGCGCTCGTCCGATGGCAGGAGCCAGGAGCCAGGTGCTTTTCCTGGTCTCCCCATGGGGTGCAGGGCCCAAGCACCTGGGCCATCCTCCACTGCACTCCTGGGCCACAGCAGAGGGCTGGCCTGGAAGAGGGGCAACCGG
Source organism: Sylvilagus floridanus (assembly GCA_949820135.1). Classification (NCBI taxonomy): domain Eukaryota; kingdom Metazoa; phylum Chordata; class Mammalia; order Lagomorpha; family Leporidae; genus Sylvilagus; species Sylvilagus floridanus. Next base: position 108,987,972 of record OX463231.1, read on the forward strand.
GACAGAATCCGGCGCCCCGACCGGGACTAGAACCCGGTGTGCCGGCGCCGCAAGGCGGAGGATTAGCCTGTTGAGCCACGGCGCCGGCCCAAGATCCACTTTCTTTAACTTGCTGCATCATGTCAGCTTCCTAAACACACTTCTTATCCTTGATTTTTAAAAAATCCTTATAAAAAATGCAATACAATGGAGAAAGGTATAATGACGTTTGGAGAGAAGTGATTTATCCCCGTTTTTACAGCTGAGGAAAAGAAATTGTTGTTGGCACTGTAGTGTAGCGGGTAAGGCTTCCCATATGGGTGCCAGTTTAAGTCCTGGCTGCTCCACTTCCAATCTAGCTCTCTAAAGCAGTAGGTGGCCCGAGTCCTTGGGCCCCTGCACCCACGTAGGAGACCCCGAAGAAGCTCCTGGCCCCTGCCTTCAGATCGGTGCAGTTCCGGCCGTTGTGGCCAACTGGGGAGTGAACCATCGGATGCAAGACCTCTCTCTCTCTCTCTCTCTCTGCCTCTCCTTCTATCTCTGTGTAACTCTTTCAAATAAATAAATAAATCTTTAAAAAAGAAATGAAGATTCACTGCCAACTCCATGCTCTCCACAATACTATTCTGCTTCTGAAAGAGCAGGCAGTTAATGCCACTCCTGATTTTGTTTAAAATTTATTTATTTGAAAGTCAGAGCTAGCGAGATTGAGATCAATCTCCCATCCACTGGTTCAGTCCCCAAATGGTTACAACAGCCAGGGCTGGCCCAGGTGGAAGCCAGTAACTTCATCCAAGTCTCCCACAGGGTGGCAGGAGTTCAAGCGCTTGGGCCATCTTCTACTGCTTTTCTGAGCTAGATCAGAAGTAGAGCAGCGAGAACAGGAACCAGCGCCCATACGGGATGCCGGTGTCACAGGTGGTGGCCTATCTGCTGCACCACAGCACTGGCCTCTACTCCTGATTCTTAAATGCTGGTTTTCTGCAAGGCTGGCCAACATTTCCCGTCTTGCTCTACTCAGCAGTGTACACGCATTATCCACTTTCAAGTCTTCAGTAATTACACATCAGTAATTCTCAAATTTTGCCTCATGTCCAGACTTCTCTACCCAGTTCTCTACTTGTACACCGGACAGTCTAGTGGACATCCCATCTGGTATCTCAGCTTCCCCACTTCATTAACTGGCCCGAGTTGAACCAGTTGCTCAAGCCTCTAGCACTGCAGCTTGTCGATACCCCAGGGTTAATCTTGTATTACTTAATTTCATCTTTATAGCATCCCTGTGATAGAGGGTCTGTTATTCTTCCAACCTTACAGACAGGAGGTTAAATACCTTTTGCTCAATCATAGCAAGTGAAATAAGAGTTCTATCCATGGGTTCACTCCGCAAATGCCCACAACAGCAAGGCTGAGCCAGGCCACAGCCAGGATACCGGAACCCAGTCAGGTCTCTCATGTGGGTGGCATCCTGCACTGCCGACACTTAGCACAAGCTGTCATCTCTCACGCACATCACTGCAGTAGCCCAATGCTCTCTCCCACTTTTTTTTACTTCTATTTCTCACACAGCAGCTGCAGCGAGCCTTTAAAAACGTTTTGAGCCTCTTTCCTCTTACAGCCTTCTAATAACTCTCTATTATCCTTACCCCAGGTCACCCCTCCACTGGTGCTCAGCACTCCTGTCTAGTCTTTTGTTAGTGGCCCAGAATGCTCCACTTGCCCTCTCTCCTTCAGCCTTGGAAATGCTACTCCTTTTGCCTGAAATACTCACTCCATTTAACTCCATCCTTCCTAAGTCAGCTAAAACATCTCTTCCGTGGAGCTTCCTCTTTGTTTCTTGCATCTCAAAGACAGTGAGCATCGCAAGCATCTGTGTTGTGGTCTCTTCCGGGTTCCTGGAACTGAACCCAGCAGGGACTTGGGAATAGGAGCACACCAATGAATAAATAACAGAAGTACGTCAAAGCAAGGAGAAAGGGCAGGCATTGTGGCACAGAGGTTAAGCTGCTGCTTGGGGCACCCACATCCTGTATTTAGGTGCCTGGCTCAAGTCCTAGCTTCACTTCCAATCCAGCAGCTTCCTGCTAATGGCATCCAGGGAGGCAGCAGATGCTGGTTCAAGTGCATGGGACCCTGCAATCCATGCTGGAGATCTGGATGGAGTTCTGGGCCCCTGGCTTGGATCTGGCCCAGGCCTCATTGTTGCAGGCATTTGGGAAGTGAACCAATCGATGGAAGATCTCTTTGTGTTGCTCTGCCTTTCAACCATATGAAAATAAATTTTTGCTTTTTCAAAATATGCAAGGGGCCAGCATTGTGGCACGGTGGGTTGGGCCACCACCAGTGATGCATGATTCCAGTTCAAGTCCTGTTGTTGCACTTTTTTTTTCTTTTTTTTTTTTAGATTGCTTTATTTATTTGAAAGGTAGAGTTACATAGAGAGGGAGACACAGAGAGACCTTCTACCCACTGGTTTACTTCCCAAATCTCTGCAATGGCAGGGCTGGGCCAGGCTGAAGCCAGGAGCCCAGAGCTGCTTCTGGGTCTCTCATGTGAGTGGTAGACCCCTCACTTAAGACCACTTTCTGCTGCTTCCTCAGGAGCATCAGCAGGGAGCTGGATCGGAAGTGGAACAGCCAGGTCTTGAACTGGTGCCCATAGGGGATACCAGTGTCCAACTTCAGCTTAACCTGCTACACCACAACACTGGCCTCCTGTACTTGTTGCAGCTGTTTTGGGAGTGAATCAGCAGATGGAAGATCTGTCTCTTTCTCTAACTTTGCCTTTCAAATAAAACATATCAATCTTTAAAAAAAATTTTTAAATGTTTCTAATTCTGTCAAATTAAAAAAATAATAAAAAAAAGATAAATTAAAAATGCAAGGCGATATCACCTCTCCCTGGTGCTTGGGCCAACATTTAAGATTTATTTATTTGAGATGCAGAGTTACAGACAAGAGAGAGGGAGAGAGAGAAAAAGGTCTTACATCCACTGGTTTACTCCCTAAATGGCCAGCAGATAGGAGCTCTCTGTCCGTTCTCTGAAATAATTCAGTAATAATGTAAAAAAGTTTATGCTCAAAACATACACAAAGACAAAGGAAAACTTTAATTGCATGCACTACTGCAATGCAGATTATTCACAAATACAAAGAACAATTAATAGTAGTACTGATCCTCTTCTTGCCATGAATTTAGAATTCTGGAGGCCAACTGGCTGGTAAAAATTAAAGCAGTAATGACATGGAGAAGAGAATGAGCGGAGCTCCCTTCCAAGCGGATGCCTTTCAGAGACACATGCATTTCCCAACAGTGGAGACTCAGCTCCTCATCTATGACCGCCTCCACAGCCATGCCAGAAAACCAGGCTTATTCCCTTAGGACCAGAACCCAACTCAGCCCCGAAAGTGTTTCATTATACTTGGTCCTAAATGTCTCTGGATTGCAAAGCCTGAAGAACAGCAGGAAGATTTCTGACCACGAAGGAGACTTGAGAAACTGGACCCCTAGTTCCCAAGGTCACCTCAAACAAGCTTCAAGATTCTGCACGTTCCTGGAAAAGCTGTCTCTGTAACGGTCCTCAGGATGCATAAATTCCATCACTTTTAGAATAAAATCCAAGTGCTCTCCATTCAGCCCGCTAGCCTCAAGAGGGACTGACTGGACAGAAGTCTCCAGCTCAGACTGGCACGCAGTCGCCTTGTGCTAGACCACTCTTCTCATCCTCTTCCCTTGACTGTCTCGGGGCAGAAGAGCTGCCTTCGGTCACTGATGGGGTCTAGGGCCTCGTGTGGCAGGCGGCCTCTGGAGGTGAAGCTTGAGCAGTTTCCGAGCTGGAGACGAATCCAGCTGCTGCTCGCTTTTCTTCTCTGCAGAGGAAAGGAGCCAAAGCAGACTGCAACTGAATTCACATTACATTTGCTGCTAACAGACTGTGGACACTGTGCCAGGCACTGAGGGGCATTACCGTGACAAACAGGAGCATCTCTGACCTCAGGACAGGGCAGTCTGGGTAGGAAAGCCAGTCACCACTGCCACCACGACACACACAGCACACAAGAGACACATACGAGAACGCGGGGCTGCAGGTCAGGAAAAGTGACAGCGGAGCAGCAGCAGTGGTACTCAGTGCATTCTTGAAACACAGAGTTTTCATGTTTGCTCCTCCAGAGCCATATCATACTCTTCCTGGCCGCTCTCTGACCAAGGAAGCCCACCCCCCTTGATCTCTGCCAATAGGATGCCAGGTCATGACTTCTGGTGAGCTGTAGCCAGGAAGGAGCACAAATGGGAGGGAGCACAAAGAGGTCAGACCCAGGCTTGCTCCCAGAACAGTCTATCTTTTAAGAATGGGTATTTCTTAAGCCTTGGGCTCACCAAAACAACATACTTATGGAGAGAGTCTACTGTGCTTTTGTGAAGTTGACACTAGGAAGTTCTCACTGACTCTGAGTACCCACAACATCCAACTTATTGTGGAGAGAGAAACAAATCACCAGAGTGGGACAGAGAGAGGTCTTGCCCTCTGGGACTGTGTGCTTTGATGGGCAGGTTGCATCCCAGTGCTATCAGACAGAAAACAGCCCGAGCCTGGTCCCCTCAGAGACACTTACCGAGCTGTACTGACACCTTCTGGAGGCACTGGGTACTTTCATCCATAAAGGCCTGCAGCTGCCTCACAGATCCTTGCAGTTCGTCCATCTGCAGACCAAAGAGCTGTGAGCCACCAAGGCCCAGGCTTCTCTGCTGTTCCTGGAACCCACCGTGCAAGCCCCTGCTCAGGAGCCTGGCTTGCCATTCTCTCATCCTGCAGTGCTACACCATGCATTTCATGTTTGCTCCTCCAGAGCCATATCATACTCTTCCTGGCCACTCTCTGACCAAGGAAGCCCACCCCCCTTGATCTCTGCCAACAGGATGCCAGGTCATGACTTCTGGTGAGCTGTGGCCAAGAAGGAGCACAAATGGGAGGGAGCACAAAGAGGTCAGACCCAGGCTTGCTCCCAGAACAGTCTATCTTTTAAGAAAGAAAAAAAATATTTTATTTATTTTAAAGGCAGAGAGAGAAAAAAAGAACTCTCCCATCCATTGTTTCACTCCCCAAATGGGCACAATAACTAGGTTTGGGCCATGTCAAAGCTAGGAGCCATGGGGCTGGTGCTGTGGCACAGCGGGTTAAAGCCCCAGCCTGCAGCACTGGCATCTCATATGGGCACCAGTTCAAGTCCTGGCTGCTCCTCTTCCAATCCATCTCTCTGCTATGGCCTGGGAAAGCAGTAGAAGATGGCCCAAGTCCTTGGTCCCCTGCACCCATGTTTGAGACCCAGAGGAAGCTCCTGGCTCCTGGCTTTGGATCAGCTCAGCTTTGGCCATTGCAGTCATTTGGGAGTGAACCAGTGGAATGGAAGACCTCTCTCTCTCTCTCTGGCTCTACCTCTCTCTTTAACTCTTTCAAATAAAATAAAAATAAATCTTTAAAAAAAGGCTAGGAGCCAGGAACTCAATTCAGCGCTCATATACTTGGGCCATCTTCTGCTGCTTTCCCAGGTGCATTAGCAGGAAGCTGGATTGGAACCACTGAGTAGCCTGGACTCAAACCAGGAACTCTGCTACAGGATGCAGGCGACCTAAGAGGAAGCTAAACCCACTGTACCACAACACCTATCCCATCAGGCTTTTATTTCCAAGGATGACAGGGTAGCAGAGCTGATTATTAACTAAATAAACACAAGCTGACTTACCACCAACTCTATACAATCAACAACTTTGCTCTGGTTCTGCAGGATTTTCTGGTAGTCAGGTTTTGTATTAAGAACTTCACTCTGGGAAGACCCATGATATGTTGCAGGTTCCACTCTGAATTCAGTAATTTTGGATTCAGTTGATCCTCTAAAAAAAACAAAAAATAGGGCTTTCAAGGAATTTTATAATCATTTTATAGTCCACGACTTCCTTAAAAATTTTATTTATTATTTTTCATTTTATTTGAAAAGCAAGAGACAGAGACAGACAGCTCTTCCATCCACTGGCTCACTCCTCAAATGCCTTAACAGTCAGGGCACGGCAACGGTGAAGCCAAAAGCCTGGAGCTCCACCTGAATCTCCAACATGGATGCAGAGCCCCAGAGTACTTGAGCCACTACCTGCCTCCTGGGATGCACGTTAGCAGGAAATTGTAATTGGAAGGCAAGCCAGAACCTGAACCAAGGCACCTTGCCATGAGACGCAGGTGTCCCAAGCACTGTGCCAAATGCATTCCACCAAAGATTCCCTTCAAAGTAACCAGCATGAGCTTGAGTCAGTATTCTTCCATGCTACCACAGACCTATGGACTCTCTTCGAAACATGTGACCAGTATCAAGGTTTTTATATCACTGGACTCAAAAAAATGCAAGAAACCTCAGTTCGGTTGACTCCACTTAACAATAAGGTCTCTACACAAAAAGGGTGGTAGGAAGCAGAGTGAAGCCACCACAGCCTCTATCTGAACACAAAGGCTACGATGGGCCCTTCAATTATCTTGTTAAATGAACAGAATGGCGTTCATGAGAATTGATGATGACCCTTACAGCAACTACCAGCATTTTCCAAATGTTTGGTAGGTGCCAGACATGCTAGGTACTTTCCACTCAACCTCATTTAACAAAATAACCCAATGATGTCTATTATCCTTATTTTCAAATGGGAGACCCTCAGACTCAGAGATTAAGTGGCATGCCCAAGGTCACAAAACTAAGGAGTAATTAGTTAGGAGCTAAACAGACGGTCTGCTTTCAGAAATAATCCCCTTAGCATATAAGGGATAGATTTTTATTTATTTATTTTCACTTTCTTTAAAAGGTGCAGAGTCAGAGAGATCTCCCATCCACTGATTCACCACCTATATGCCTGGCTTTAACAGCCAGGGCTGAGCCGTTCCAAAACCAGGAGACTGGAACTCAGTTGGTTCACCCATGTGAGTGGCGGGGACTGAAGTACTTGAGCCATCACCTGTTGTCTCCCAGGGTGCATATTAACAGGAAGCTGGAATCAGAAGGGGAGCCAGGACTCAAACCCAGGCACCCCAACTTGGGATGTGGTATTCTTAACTGGCTACACCAAATATCCACCCTAACATGTAAGCTTTGATACAAAAGTTTTTATACTTTTTTTTTTTTTTTGACAGGCAGAGTGGACAGTGAGAGAGAGAGACAGAGAGAAAGGTCTTCCTTTGCCGTTGGTTCACCCTCCAATGGCCGCCACGGCCAGTGCGCTACGGCCGGCACACCGCGCTCATCCGATGGCAGAAGCCAGGTGCCAGGTGCTTTTTCCTGGTCTCCCATGGGGTGCAGGGCCCAAGCACTTGGGCCATCCTCCACTGCACTCCCGGGCCACAGCAGAGGGCTGGCCTGGAAGAGGGGCAACCGGGACAGAATCCGGTGCCCCGACCGGGACTAGAACCCGGTGTGCCGGCGCCGCAAGGCGGAGGATTAGCCTGTTGAGCCACGGCGCCGGCCTAAAAGTTTTTATTCTAAAGCTGCCATCTTACATGTTATCTATCTTCCAAAAATGGAATCTGTAAGGGGTGAATAAAATGATGATCGCCATTGCTTGCACTGGGGCAGTTTTGTAGAATGTGTTCCTCAAAGCCCCCCCTACAGCAAGACCAGTTCTGCAATTAGGGTTTTGGCTAACACTTTGTAGTTTGGTTTCTAGCCAAGATTGTTTGGATAAAAAGCTTAACCCACTGGCTTGTGTGTTCAGTTATAACAAATGCTAGCACAGTCCTATTTTGTATTGACTCAAGACCCAGACAAAGAGCCTCTTTCCTTACACCTTTCTCCATGGCTTCCTTTCCTGTATTTGTATCTCCACAAGGCCCTGGCCAGTGATGTCTCCCCTACCTGCAGCTCAAAGGCCATGTGCTCATTAAACTCTCCTGACCACAGTTCCTGGCCCGGTCTCAGGTTGCCACGTACAAGGCAGAGATGTGTCTGTCTCTTCCAGGATGTCAAATGGCTGCCAAGAACACAAAACAGAGACAATTCTGTTCTTGGACTAAAACCAGTGACACCAGCTCTCCCCTGCTTCTCCCTCACTGTCCATTTATGGTCAAAGAGTGCTATCTATACTTCTCAGCATCCTGATGAGCTGACTGGCCTGTGAGAAAGGATTCATCATTCAATTTGTGCTAAAAGAACTGAACTAAACTCAAGTCAAACCCCACAGAGTAACACGATAGCTTCTGATTCCCATTTCACAGATCTGACCTGGATATCATCTCGTCAGCCTCCTTCTGGTAGTGGAACAAGAGCTGATCCCACGTCTGACGCTCTGAAGAAAACCTACAGACCAGAGGGAAACAGTTCAGTTGATCATCTCATTCTGAAATACTCAGGGCAACAGTAAGCACATTAGGCATATAATCTGGTTATAAAACACAAATAAAAGAGTCATTAAAGGATTAGAAAGCACAGCTGATTCAGAGGCTATTAATTTAACCAAATCAAACATGAGCACTTAAAATCAAATTAACATCTTTATTCTCTAGACTCTATGAAACTGGCAACCAGCAGAGCCCACAAAAATCTCAACATGGGGTGGGTATTGTGGTGCAGTGGGTTAAAGCTACTGTTTGGGATGCCCACATCCCACCCCATATCGGAGTACCTGCATTTCAAGTAGATAAACATTTTTTAAAAATCAACAAATGCCAACTGTTAAAAAAAAAAACTCAATATATAGTCTTTTTAAATAAATCTTTTTTTTTAAAGATTCATTTATTTAAAAAAGCCAAACTTAGAAAGAGACAGAGATCTGTTGCTTTTCCCAGGCCATTAGCAGGGAGATGGATTGGAAATGTAGCAGCCAGGACTTGAACCACCCATACGGGATGCTGGCATCACAGGCGGTGGCTTTACCCTTTACGCCACAGTGCCAGACCCTCAGCCTTCTAACTTCTGCTTTTGAAGCACAATATTTACCATTAACTTTACCCAGCTTTAGTTATTTTCCCAGATGGAGAAGAAATTTCCCAACAAAGCTTCATTCATTTTTACTTACTTTGTTATATATTCTTTCATCTCAGCCACTGAAGTTTCCAGAGACAAATCTGATGCTTTTCTGCAAAACAGACAGAATTAAGAGATTAACACAAATCTTTAAAAAAAAAAATACTTCTGTCTCTCTGTCCACTCTACCTGTCCAAAAAAAAAAGTGGATTAGCTAGGTCTAAAAACTAGCATTCTGATAAGGATGTGGGTATCCTAAGCAGTGGTAGGTATAACCTGCACACAATACCTGCCTCCATTTTATTTTTTAAAGATTTATTTATTTATTTATTTGAAAGGCAGTTACATAGAAAAGGACAGGCAGTGAGAGTGTGAGAGAGGCACAGACACACACACACACACACACACACACACACACACACACAGAGAGAGAGAGAGATGGATGGAGAGAGAGGTCCTCCATTCCACTGGTTCATTCCCCAGTTGGCCACAACAGCCGGAGCTGTGCTGATCTGAAGCCAGGAGCCTAGAGCCTCCTCCAGGTCTCCCCATATGGGTGCAGGGGCCCAAGGACTTGGACCATCTTCTGGTTTCCCGGGCCATAGTAGAGAGCCAGACTGGAAGTGGAGCAGTCGAGACTCAAATGGGTGCCCATATGGGATGCCGGCACTGCAGGGGGCAGCTTTACCCACGATGCCACAGCATCAGCCCCAATAAATAAATCCTAGAGAAAAAAAAAAGGAAGGGAATTGCTCTTACCCTTCTGAATCTTCAAAACATCTTTGTAGAGTCCCATCACTTTCTAGTCTGTCGGTGAAATGTTTCAATTCTTCAGAAAGAGAAGACGCTGGAGAGAATAAGTTTATATGTTACAAAATAGAACATAATTTTCACAAGGGGCTGCTGACAGAGACATGACATCCTGAAGGTGTCTCAGGTCTGGGACCACCGCTGCATTCTGGCCCCTCAACCACCTAACCGATAGGTAGGCAGGGAGATGGTATCTTTTTCCTCCAGCAAGTACAGATAAAGTGGAAGACAATTCCTCCTCTTGACATTTATAAGAACTGCTTTCCTGCATTACTAGTGAAAAACCAGTTGAAAAGGCGTATCTGCACTGACAGTTCCCTCTTTTCAAGGGAACTGCTGGCACTGGAAGGGAAAACACTGCCGAAGACAGGCAACAGGCAAGAGTGTAATGAAAAATACTGGAGGCAAATAAAAAATTACAGGGATAAGGTGAAAACAGGTCTCTGCAAGTCTCTGCTGTACTTCAGAGAGGCCACTATTAAATTCAGCTAAGGCGCCGGTGCTGTGGCATAGCAGGTGAAGATGCTGCCTGCAGTGATGGCATCCCATATGGTGCCGTTTTGAGTCCTGGCTGCTCCACTTCCGATTCAGACCCCTGCTAATGTGCCTGGGAAAGCAGCAAAAGGCCCAAGAACCTGGGCCCCTGTACCCATGTGGGAGACCAAGAAGAAGCTTCTGACTGTGGATCAGCCCCGCTCTGGCCATTGTGGCCATTTGTTGATTGAACCAGTGGCTGGAAGACCTGTCTCTCCCTAACTCTGCCTCTCAAATAAATAAATCTTTTTTAAAAAATGCTTATCCTCTTCAAAGGAACAAAGATGTCCAGCTGCCACCTGCCAAGCTGTCATCCCATGTGAGTGTCAGTTCAAGTCCTGGCTAATGCATCTGGGAAGGCCATGGAGAATGGCCCAAGTGCTTGTGCCCTGCCACCTCTACATAAGACCCAGAGGTTCCAGGCTCCTAGCTTCTGCCTAGCCCCGTCCCACCATTGTGGCCATTTGGGGAATAGATGGAAGATCTCTTTCTTTCTAACTCAGCCTTTCAAATAAATAAGTAAATAAATAAAACCTTATTTAAAAAGACTGAAACTGAAACTATAAAATATCACCTATCACTTATCGAATAGTAAGAAAATCTAAAGTTTGATAAAATTATTGGTGAGAATATGAAACAAGTATTTGCACAGATTGCTGGTCAGCGAATAAAGTAATCTAATCTTTTAGGAAGGCAACCTGGCAATTGCTTTTTTTTTTTTTTTTGATAGGCAGAGTGGACAGTGAGAGAGAGACTGAGAGAAAGGTCTTCCTTTTCCGTTGGTTCACCCCTCAATGGCCGCTGTGGCCAGCGTGCTGATCCAAAGCCAGGAGCCAGGTGCCTTTCCTGGTCTCCCATGCGGGTGCAGGGCCCAAACACTTGAGCCATCCTCCACTGCACTCCTGGGCCATAGCAGAGAGCTGGACTGGAAGAGGAGCAACCGGGACAGAATCCGGCGCCCTGACTGGGACTAGAACCCGGTGTACCAGCGCCGCAAGTGGAGGATTAGCCTAGTGAGCTATGGCGGCGCTGGCCATTCTGGCAATTTCTATCATTTCATTTGGCATAGTCAATTCCAATTCTAGGACTTTATCTTATTTTCACTTGTCTATGTGCCAAAAGGCTTTTGTAAAAAGGGTATTAACTACATTATTCACGGTAATAGCAAAAGACAGAAAAATCCTAAATGTCTCTCAGTAAAGAACTGGCTAAATAAAATCTGGTTCCTTTCTATAATGGTATATATATGGCTACCAAAATGTTATGGCAACTCTTAAGCTGCAAGATTTTTAACCTAACAACTTAAGAAAAGTACACAGGTTATATATTCATATGATTTTAATGGATATTTGGAAAGGCAATAAATGTCTGAAAGGGTACACAGATTAGCAGGAGTTCCTCTAGGAGAGGAGCTGTGACTGGGGGAGGGGTGGAAGTGAGGATTACTTTCACTTTCATACCTTCTAAGCTTCATAAATAATATTCTTATTTTTTAAAACCAATTTAAAAAACAAGCAAACAAACAAAAAAACCAGGAGCTTATCTGACGAGGAAGTAGCCCCTATAAACGGTGATGCTGCCAGCTAGGCTTTAGCTGACCTTCAGGGAGGGAGCAGCCCAGGGCAAAACCCACTGTGCCCTGATCAACTCACCTTTCATTCTGAAACTTTCAAGACTGAAGCCCTCAGCGTCCTTTAGGAAAGGTTCAAGTTTCTGAACAGAGAACTAAATAAAGAAAAGCATTTTCAGTACAACAATCACAATTTTGCAGGACAGTGGGAAGTTCATATAACTTTATGATATTCAATAAATGTGAAACTAAACATGATTTAATTTTTAAACTTATGATTTTTTTCATATAAACAAATAAATAGATCAGAAAAACCTTTTGTTACTCAGACTATACATTCTTATTTTTGGTCCAGAAAAAGACCATCTAATTCACACAAATGAACTTGTTCAGCTAAACTGACCTAAGTGCAGTCATCCCTCAGTACCCTTGGGATACCTGCTCCAAGACTCCCATCCATACCAGCAGATCTCTGACGAGTGACTCCTCAGCAGCAGCAACACCAAGAGAATTGCGAGAACTCAGCCCAGGAAGAAATCAGCTGCTGGGATTAAGTTTGGCCTTTAAATTAATCCCAACCAGAGAGAAAAATATCTCTTAATCTTAACTGGTTCCTCACACAGTATGGATATCTCTTTGAAGTTGTCACAATACCAATTTAAGGGAGGGAAGAGAGGAAGAATGAAAGCCAGCACTGCCCTGTCCCAGGAATCTCACCTGGAAACTGGAAAGCAGGAGACAGCTGAGCCGCTTGCTTTCTGCGAGGTCGGCACTGATGGACCTGCTGAGCTCTAACACAGAACATGGCCACATTTAAGGATTACACACTTACACAGTCAGCAAAGTAGCAAAGCTGGAGAACATCCAGTTTACATAAAGAAGCACCTTTTTCTGAACAAGAGAGATTTCTGATTTTTCCAGGGTCACTGAAGAATAACATTTAGCCATTTGTGCACCCAAACTTTAAAAAAATTTATAGAATTTATGTACTACATAAACATTGTTTTGTTAAACAAGGTAAATAAAAAATAATTCAACTTTTTTTGATGATTGATTCAGATTCACTATTCAAATGAAGGAAAGGGGGACATTTGAACAGTTTTATGGGCAGGCACGGAAGTGTGCTTTTAAATACATCAGCTTAGCAATCCTCTTACACACCGGGAGCTCCATTTTACAAACAGGGAAGCTGAAGCTCAGAGGGGAAATGATCTGAGGCCATGGATTGGTGGAACCAGAATCCACCTCCAAGCTGCTCCCAAAGCTCTGTGTTTCCAAGACCATGCTCCCTCACCCTAATGATCTAATAAAAAGCTTAACAAATAACTAACATGTGCTGAACACTTATAACATAAAAGACATTTTATTAAATGCTATACACATCTCACTAATATTTGGGGCAAGTATCTCGCCAATTGCATTCTGATGACAGATCATCAAGCTGAGGCACAAAGGCTGGGTAACTGGCAACGGGCAACTTGCCAAGGTCACACAGCGGGTTACGAGGCTTAACTGGCTGGGCACTGAGACCTCAAACAATTTCAAGATAGTAGACTGTTTTTTCAAAGTCCATTCAAAAACAAACATTATACAACAGAGGAAGTCTGCTTTGAGAATTCAGAAAATTCATGTCAGTTTGCTATCCAATTCCAGCTGGCTGTGTTTTTCAAGTTCTCTTGTCTCCTGGACTAATTCTCACTGCTGTTAGTCAAAAACAGGATACTTCCTGTCTATAACCAAGGAAACCTGGCAGGTGGCCAGGAATAACCAATCTCATTACATTGGTGATTTTTCTGTTATACAGAATTTTAACTCTAAACACTCTGGAGCGCAGATGAAGACAGGGCTAATCTTGGAGAACTACTACTGTTTTCCTGGCACGTGTTGGTCAGCAGTAAAGTGCACGGGCACTGAGGCAGCAACTTTTTGATGTGCTCAGTAGGCTCTATTACCCAGACTGTCTGCCACCCTTCAGACCACCTGTAAGTGAGGTAATACCTTACAGTGATCACAACAGGGAGCTGGCACTTAGCCTAGAGTTAAGGCACCACATCCCAAATCAGTGTGCCTGAGTTCAGTTCCTGGATCTGGCTCCTGACTCCAGCTTCCTGCCAACGCAGACCCTGGGAGGAAGCGGTGCCAGCTCAAGTAATTAGGTCCTGCCACCCATATGGCAGAGCTGGACTGAGCTCCCGGCTCTGGCTGTGGCCCCGGTTCAGCCCTGGTCATTGAGGGCATCTGGGGAATGAACTAGCAGACTGCGGCTCTGTTTCTCTTAAATAATAAACTTAAAAAGTATTTCTAAAGTAATCACAGCAGTTTAACATTTGAGAGCTTCCTGTGTCAACTCATCTCCTCACACATAACCCTGCGAGAGATACTATTTTGCTTCAGTGTACTAATGGGGACCTTCAGGCCAAGGAGGGGAAGTGGTCAGCTCAAGGTCACACAGCCAGCACATTCTCCAGGGCTGTGCTCCACTTTGTCATACCTGCACCTGGATGCCCCGAGGCTGTTGCTAACTCGAACTCACACAAATCACAGTCAAACACAGCAGCCCTAAAACTCAGGTCTTCACTCTCACCGCTTTTATGTGCCCCTCCCTCAGGCATTTCCAGTTCCGAAGGCTAATCAGGATTCAAGTCTTTCACCTTCTGTTCCACATTAGGGCATGAGGCACAAAGTCTCAGGAAGGAATTTTTAATGCAGAGGTGAATGGTGAACAATTAGAACTCAGAATTTCTGTTCACAACAGCTAATAATATGGTCTAAATAGCAATAATACTGAACACTTACTAGGTGTCTGACATCGGTACTCAGAGACAGAGTATCCCACCAGCAGGGGCTATTATCTCCTTTTTATAGAAGAGAAAACTGAGGCTCAAAGAGGTGAATCCATCTGCTCAGAGTCAGAGCTATTCCACTACACTTGCTGCCACTCTTCCCTGCCCCTGCTCGGAGCTGGCCCCTCATTGTCTTGAGCACACAGCACCCCACCTGTGATGCCCTGGTGAAAGGGAGCCAGTGACTTCCGCCGGTTTGTTTCTTTCATACTTGCTCGCCGCCAGGACTGCCTCCTATCTTGACGAAGGGCAGACTGCTCTTGAGGGGACAAATGAAGGGACTTTGACAGAAGTCCTTCCTGGTGGCTGAGATCACAACTTGCCCACTTTTCAGGGCCAGACCCAAGATGAGTTCTTTCCTTGGAAACATCGCGAGTCATCTCCAGGGAGGCTTCCACAGGATTGAGATTTGATTCCAACGGATGACCATGGATCTTAGACGTCACTGGTTCCTCTTCTAGCATTTGTTATAAAAAAAAAATACAAAATCAAACCCACCACAAGTAAGTATCTGAGCAAAAAGGTGGAAAAAGAAAATGCACGAGTATGCTCTCAGACCACAGAAATGCATCTGTGCAATACATGAACACGTGATTCCAGGACAGGATGCAGCACAGCCCAGAAGTGAGAACCCAAGGCGAGCCGCACTGCGGTCACAGCAAGTACTCACCTTCTACCGTCTCTGCTCCACTCACTGATGCCATCCTGGGTGGAGGGCTCTGAAACAGGAAAACGAGGCGACCTGTTCTCCCCATTGCAGCTCCAGGCTCACAGGGCTTTTACTGTCCTGGAACAGGCCTGTGCTTCCCAGGCTCTCCAAAATGTCCTCACCCACCTCCTCCACAGAGAGCATCAGCAGGGCTCATCGCCTCCCGTTCTGAATTCCTACAGAACTTACTGCTGGAAGTTCCTATTCACTTAACACACACCCTACCTGATTCCAGGTAGTGTCTGACAAGTCCCTGACTCAGCTGATGGCTTTAAGATCAATGTGGTCCTCCAAGGTAAAAAAAATCACACCATCGTCCTTTTACTTACTACTCAGTTCTCTAGATCCAAAGTCCTATTTGTTCTTCCAACAGTTATCTCTAAATCTTTTCTCTTTCCCAGCTACTAGCTGAGTTCAGCCTCATCATTTCTGTCCCCTCGCCCATGAATATCTAACAGTCTCTACTACTTTTCCTGCATCCAACTTTACTCCTCCCACTTCATTCTTATAGACAGCTACAGAGGTTTTTCCAAAATGCATCCAACACCCGGCATAAGCTGGTCCTAATCTACCCATTTCTGCCCTCTCCTGCTACTCCTATTCGCTGGACTACTTCTGAATCTTTACACACATCTGTCCATCCATGCGGGGTCATCAAAACACTCATGGGGGGCTGGCGCTGTGGCATAGCAGTGCTGGTATCCCATATGGGTGCTGGTTTGGGTCCCAGCTGCTCCACTTCTGATCCAGCTCTCTGCTGTGGCCTGGGAAAGCAGTAGAAGATGGCCCAAGTCCTTGGGCCCCGGCACCCGTGTGGGAGACCCAGAGAAAGCCCCTGGCTCCTGGCTTCGGATCAGCGCAGCTCTGGCCATTGCAGCCATCTGGGGAGTGAACCAGCAGATGGAAGACTTCTCTCTCTCTGCCTCTCCTTCTCTTTCTGTGTAACTCTTAACTCTTTCAAATAAATCGTAAAATAAAATCTTTAAAAAAAAAAAAAAGGAAGACCACTCTCTCTCACTCTGCCTCTCTGTAACTCTGCCTTTCAAATAAATAAATCTTTTTAAAAAAATTCATGGGAAATGTATATTATAAAAAAACTGCATGGGTTTAAATTTTTTTGCACCAATATAGATGCTCTTTTAATCCTATATTTCCACCGACTTTCTCAGGTTTCTTCACACTTGCACAACGTACTCTTCCTTCCCAATCTAGTTTAAATCTGAAGTTTTCTCAACACTTAGGCACAGCTGGTGGCCACACCCCTTGGCCTCCCTGGCACTGGCTGTGAAATGACGACACGTCTTGTCTTGCCCAGCCGGGTTGCACTGTTGTCCTAGTGCCTGTCGCGGACAACGGACAGGACAAGGGCAGGGACACCCGTCCCTCCCAGCACAAGCCGTAGAAACGCCCGTGCTGATCCACACGAGGGGAACAGAACCACGAAACCCCCAGCCCTGACGACCGCGGGGCACACACTCACTCGGACAGTAACAGCAGCGACCGTCACCGGTTAAGCGCGCATCCGGCCCCGAAGCGCTTTACCTGCGTCCTCGTTACGCACGACTCAAAGTGCCATCAAGGACGCGCGTGGCGGCCCGGGCAACTGAGGGCAAAGAGCCGGACCCACGCTCGTTCCAAACGCGCCCAGCCGGAGGGGAGAGGCGACCTTCGCGCCCGGGCCTGCGACCACCCCTTCGACTCTCCGGGGGTCTCGACCGCCCGCTCTGCCGGAACGGAAGGCGCGGCCCGCCCTGGGGTTTCCGCCCACCCCACAGGTCGCAGCGCCCCGGGCCCCACTCCCCACGCCTGCTCGCGCAGGGCCCAGGGCTCCGACGCTAGGGAAGCTGCGTGGTGCGGCGCGAGCGGGCGCACACCCGGGGAGAGGCCTGCGACTTCCTGACCTCACAGCGACGCCCGTCCATCCCGGGGCCCCGTTCCTGAAGCACACGGCCGCACGTCGCTCTCTCCGCGGCCCCGGCCCTCTGTGCCACTGCCGCCGGTTCTCCTCGGTATCAGCGGGGCGTGCAGCCCGCCGTCTACGTCACGGCCGCGGCGTCTGAAACTCCCGCCAATCAAGAGCGCATGCGCGGCCTCTCGGGCACGCGCGCAGAGCGGCCGCCTGCGACACGGCGCGTGCGCACAGCGGTGTTCCACGCTCCTTCCCAGCCCCGCCGCCGTAGCTTCTGCGCTTTCATCCCGGGGCGGTCAGCCACGTTACTAGCATTCCCAGTTCGCTCCCCGCCACTCCCCGCGGAGCCGCAACTCTGAGGCGTCCTTTTTGCACCAACGGGCCTCAGACAGGAAAAACAGGGCCGAGATACTTGGCAAAGGCATATAACTCGTCAGAGGGGTCCCTAGGCCAGCCGCCCCGCCACGGACTGAAGCTCTGGGCTCGGTGGACCCCTCCCTACCCCCTCTTCTGAGACTTCTTCAGGGACCTCCTAAGAACAACCCTCCCGTCCAGCCTCGCCACAGGCCACGCCCTCCCAGGCGGCTGGCAGCCGCTCTGCCCACCCCGCATCTTTCTGGTCAAGCCGGACCCTTTGCCTGGGAAGCCCTCTCTTGTGTTTCCTAGCGAAACTCCCTAACTTTAAGGCACCAGCTGGAACTCCCACCTCTTCTGCGGCCCCAGACTGAAAACCTGCTGTCCCTTGCTGGCCCGGGAGGCTCCAGAACCCAGCGAGGGAGCGGGCGCCACCAGTACTGGAGTCTGGTTAAGAGGGGGGGCGGCAGCAGGAGCATGGTCATCTGCCAGAGCAGGTGTCCCTGGACCGCTCTTGCACCCTGTGGTTCCAGCCTGCCGGCTCCGACAGACATCTGAAGGCAGAGATGCGCTCGTGGGCCCCGAAGATCACTTTCTGGGCTCAGTTCCTTCTGAGCATTGGCCCCTCTTCCGGTTCTTCGTTTGTCCATGGCCCAGCCAGGGCTGGCCCTCCTGGGGCCTGCTGAGAATACTGCTCACGGAGCCCCGGCCCAGTGTGTCTCTGACTTGTGTCCAGTCCCTGCTTTGAATTCTCCCTGTCCATAGGATACATAAAAATTCTTCCCCTGTGAGGCACTGGGTGATCAGACCCAGCCCCTTCGGGTTCCCCAGATCTGCTCCATTGTTCCTGCTGAGCTTGCATGCGCGCTCCCCGAGGTCTCCCGCCTGCAGCTGGCCAGCATCTTAGCCTCGGGTCCATGCAGGCGGCCCGTCCCAATCCCTCACTGTAACAGAAAACACCCACCTAAAATGTCTTTTTTTTTTTTTTAAATGATAAATGTTTTTGAGTCTTGTAGTGAAGTTTAAATCTTTTTCTTCTTTCTGAATGCCTTGCATTTGTTCCCCGGTGGTCATTTCACACGTTTTGGGAGCGCCAGGGCATGAGCACCCAGCAGGCAGAACAATGGGTGGCCCCTGCCAAGGACTCCACACCAGCCAGTGGCAGTGGCATTTCCAGGGTGCCCCCTTCCCAGCCCACATGGGTGAGGTGGAGTTGGGTTTTAAATCTGCAGGGGGCCAGCACAGCTTAGATTAAGCCTCTGTCTACAGTGCCAGCATCCCATACGGGCACTGCTTTGAGTGCTGGCTGCTTCACTTCCAATCCAGCTCCCTGCTAATGCGCCTGGGAAAGCAGTAGAAGATGGCCCAAGTGCTTGAGCCCCTGCACACCCATGTTGGAGACCTCAAAGAAGCTCCTGGCTCCTAGCTTAGCTTGGCCCAGACTCAGGCATTGTGGCCATTGGGGAGTGAACCAGTGGATGGAAGCTATCTCCCTCTCTCTGTCTCTCTTCTCTGTAACACTTTCAAATAAATATTTAAAAAAAAATTCAGATGTTCTAATAAATCTGCAGGAGAAAGCCGACAGGAGGGCAGTCAATGACAAGTGCTTGTGTGACATACTTTATTTTCAATCTACAGCCATTAAAAACGCTTTGTAAGTTTACACTGTACAATTACGCGCATGTCTGAAATACGACACGGGGCGGGGGGCGCTGGTGGATGGGACTGCGGTTGTCTTCACACCCGATCCATCCTGGGAAGGAGCCTCTTGAAGACAGAAGTGGGAGGAGAGGACAGCAGACAGGAGGGACGCACAGTTGGCCCAAGGGTGCCCTTGGTCCCTTCCCTCCCGAGGGCCTTTCCATGGGGGTCCCCAGAGCCCACGACTGCAGGACCCTTACCAGGAAAGCAGGCTGGGTGAGAAGGGGGCTTCACAGTATTGGCGGGGGTTTGGGAAGGGGTCGGGAGGAGGAGGAGGGGGAGGGGCTGCTTTTTGGCACTGTCTGCAAGGTCCCCCTGGAGCTGGGAGGAAGAGGGGGAACAGCTGGGGACTTAGGCTTCTTTCCTGGGAGTCAGGCTTCTTTCCACGTGAAGAGGCCATCTGGCTGTGGTGAGGTTCCCGAGAGACACTAACAGGGTCTTTCACCTCCCGCCTCCTCAGGACTTCCATCCCCTGCCTGGCTGGCACCACCCACACAAACTTTCCTAAAACCCAGAGAAATGGGGAAGGTGAGCAGGGCTGGAACCAGGCCAGGGACAGCGAAAGGAAAAACTGTATATCTTCTGTGGACCCTCCAGCTTCCAGGAAGATATTGTGTCGCGTTATTTGGGGCACGGGGGGGGCGGGGGGGATTGTTTCCAATCACAAGGTGAGGGTGGTGTTTTCCATCGGCTCTTGGCCTGGGCTGTGCCCAGTCTCCCAGGCTGCACTGACTGCTAGCTTAAATCAGCAGTTGTCAAACTCGTGTGTGTATCAGAACCCTCTGGAAGGCTCCTTAAAATCCAGCTTGTCAGGCCTTTCTCCAGAAGTTGTAATTCAGTGGGTGTTGGGTGGGGCTGACAATCTGCACTTTTAAGATCTCTGGGGATGTTCCTGCTGCTGGGACAGAACTGGAGAACCACTGGTCTGGAAGGGGTGTCCTGTCCCAAGGCAGGGCCACAGAGCTGGGCCACAGAGCTGGGCCACAGCTGGCAATGGATGTGGGGCGAGCCCCCCTGTGCAGAGAAGTAGACTAAGGCACAGAGATTAGTGGCAGAACTGAAAGGAGCCAGGACACCTGGGCCCAGCGGGCCGACAGGATCACCCTCCTGCTCACCATCGGATCCTGAACTAGGAGGGCCAGAGAAGTTAGGGGGCCACGTCTCCAGACCTGACTGCCTTAGCTCTGCAAAGCTCCACGAGGCCTGGGGTCCAGGGAGCCGGTGGTGGACATGGAGAGTGGGAAACCAGGCTGATGGGATGGATGGGGGGAGAGAAGTGTCCGAGGAGGCTGAGGGAGGGCAGGTGGTGGGCAGGAGCCCTAAGCCAGTGACTCAAGCCCAGCAACACATCCTCAGTCACTTCTGGGTCTGGGATCTGTGCGTTCTGCAAACTGTCTAGTGTTGGGCTGAGAGCGACCAAGGCCAGAGCCAGGACGAGCTGTTCTGCAGGAGGGGAGGCCCAAGGGGGAAGGGAGGAGTCGGTTTTGGAAGTCCAATGAAGAGACAGATGGACAGATGACCAGAGATGGACAGAAGAATCCAAGTCAGGCTGCACCTGCTTTACAACCCAAGCCATCCAAGAGGCAGGGGAAAGTGCAGTGGGTGCCGTGGGAGGCTGTGGGTGGGGAAGACAGTGTGGCTTAAGGCTGGGACTGGCAGGATGTGGTTCTGAACTGGGAGAAGCTGGGGCGGGACAGGTCCACTGAGCAGCGCTGGCAAGGCTGCTGCCTCCTGACACGAGGAAAGAGGCCTCCCTGGTGTGAGTAGTCACGACATGAAGCGACCCGGCACCCCAGAGCCCACCAGATCTGTGAGCGAAACATAGGAGTCAGGAGACCACAGACAGGACACTTCCCTGATACAGTGGAGATGTGAACTGGGGGCACGGAGGGCTGCTGAGATGACGGAAAATCCAGAAGGAGTAGAGTTGGGGTGGGCGTCCCAGGAGGGCCGAGAGCTGGGGCCCAGGAGAGGAAAGCATAGCCATTGGCCAGGGCTACCCCATAAGGTGGCAGAAACCAAAGAGGAGGCAGGAAGAAGGGGAGCTGTGGAAGGAGGTGATGAGAGAGAGGATGGGTGGGAGGTAGGGAAAAAATTGAGCCCAGAGAGCAGGGGCTCAGCCACAATCACAGAAAGCCAGGGCAGCGTCTCACTCACCACTGGGGACGTAGGACCTTCTCGGGGTAGGAAACCTGGGTCTGCCCTTGGCTGTGCCCCTGGCCTGCTGTGTGACCTTGGGTGAGCCATTCCCAGCTCCGGGCTTGAAGTTTCCTTGGAAAACACAAGGGGATTAGACACAAAGGACTAATGTCATATGACTTTTACCTACAGGAGGTGCCTGGAAGAGGCCGATTCCTAGAAGTGGGACCGAGGTCACCATGGGCCAGCGGTGGGGAGGGCAAACAGAGAGCAGACTTGCAGAATCTGGGAAGATGGAAAAGTTCAGGGAATGAGACTGGTGATGGCTTTATAACGTCGTGAATCAACGCCACTCTAAAATGGTTAAAATAGTTGACATTATGTTATGGATATTTTGGCACAACTCAACAAAAATGAGGGCCCTGGTCTGGGTTCTCCAGGGCTCATGAGGTGGGGGTGGCAGCCCCGGGGCCAGAGCACTTGGCATCGCTGTAGAACCTGCTGGACCCTCAGGCACAGTACTGCATTTGGTCCTCACCACGGCCACATGAGGTAGAAGGCATTATCCCCACTTCACAGCTGGGGACACGGAGACACAGGCTAGCCACGTGGTCAGTCATTCAAGTTGGTGGCAGCTTGTTGTTTTTAGAAAATGGTCACCTGGAAAACGTTCTTGTACTTTACCGTCCCCTGCGGAAGCACCGACCAGCTTGGTGGCCAGAAGCCAGCAGGACAGTTTGTCTCCTGGACAAACAGGGCAGTGACAAAAACCTGATGTGCTTCTCTTTTCATCACGGCTCCAGGACAGCCAAGAGCGAAATCTCACTGCAGGATTACGGGCATCGCCACAGGTACATCTGGAGAAGGATGTGTCTTACTTTTTAACTTTTTGTTGCCCTGTGAAATACACATGACCGAAATTCTAAATTGTCTCTGATGCATTTGAAATCGTTGGGATGATTAAATTAAAAGTAAATCACAGTTTGGTGGCTGAGGACTGTCCCCTCAGTACCAGCCCAGTGTGACTAGTGCTCTTTTTAAGAACAGTGGCCTATGGGTGGGCGTCTAGTCTAACAGTCAAGGTGTGGGTTAGGATGCCCAAGTTCCATAACTGCATGCCCGGGTTCAATGCCCCCACCCAGATCCCAGCTAATTAATGTGCACCCTGGGGAGCTGCGGTGATGGATCAAGTAATCAAGTGAGAGACCAGACTGGGTGCCCCCTCGTCTGTTGCTGGCATTTGAGGAGTGACCCAGTGGATGGGGGCTCTCTGTCTGCCTCTCAAGTAAATACATACATAAATAATGAGCAAATGATGGCCTAATGGTCAAGGTTCTGGAGAAGAGGAGGTGTTTCCTAAATAGTAAGTGTTCTGGGCAGTGTGCGGAGGGCATTCTTACTGTTGTTGTTAGCAAAGGGGCAGTGGGAGCATAGGATGCTGATGGGGGTGAGGAAGAACCAGGATACTGCATGGTGATGAAACCATGAACGGAGCATGGGAGTGGTCATGGTGGAGCCCCGCTGGCACCAGCATGTAAGATGGTCAAGTCTTTGGGCCCTCATCGTTGCTACCTACGAGGCCAGCAAGTAGGAGAGTGGCCCTGGGGAGAACAAAGGGCTGGCCCCATTCTGAGTCCACAGAAAGCAAGACCTGTTGGTGGGAAAAGAACTGGGAAGAGGAGCTGGGGGGAACTGGGTCTGACGCCCTGCATATACAGGCCTGCACCCAAGTGTTCTGATCTTCCGGTTAAGTGCAGTCTCCGCTGTCCCCAGGAGGGTCTAATTTGGCCCCAGGAAGAAGATGGACTTAAGAAATATGAGGCCACACAGTTTAGAGTCAACCATGCCGACTGGTCAGCCTTTTTTTCCCAACCATGTGGATCTGAGCCAAGCACTCTGCAGGGGATTGGGACCCCAGGGTTCCTTGGGACTTTGGTTGAAGACAGAGTGGAGATGGGGGAGCAGGAGGAGGGAGGATGGGGAGGGGCCCTAGGGAGGAGCAGGAAGGGAGGAAGGAGGAAGGGCAGCGCTCCTTCCCGGGACCTCAGTCCTCCAGGGTAATCCCCGCTGTGGGTCAGGCAGTTTTCTGCTTTGGGAATGTTACTAAGACTTCAAAGGCAGTGGAAGCAACAAACAAATTTAGAAATTACATTCCGAAAGAGTATTACAAACCAACCCCCCACCCCAAAAAAGAAAACACAACCAGTTACCAAGTAAAATGCTAAAAATCAAACCAAACCGATATTTACATGTAACATTGTCATCCCCAAGAAACCCCCCTCCCCTGCCCCCGCCCCTGCCCCGCCCAGAGGCTTCTGCAGGAAGCATGAGGCATGGCCTGGCACGGTGGTGTGCAGGAAGTGGAGACCTGGGCGCGACCGGAGACCAGGATCTGCGGCCTCTGGCACAGGCTGGGTACTAGGAGGCTGGAGCTGAGACAACAGAGACGGCAGGATGACCCCACACGAGGACGATGGTAAGGCTGAGTCGTCCCAAAGGCTCACACGGATTTCTGCCCAGGGCTCACAGTGGCTCCCTGGACCCCTGCAGCTCTGGGAGGTGGCAGAAGGCCTCTGGCGGCTTGTGGCCCGGTGTGAATCCCCTCACCTGGAGATGACCTTGGAGGGACTCCCCTGACCTTGTGGATGGGAGCAACAGCATCCCAGAGGGGACCTGACCCGTGGCTCCACGGGCTGGCCTGCTCTGCCCCCCAAGTCACTAGGGCACGAGGAAGCAGCTGGTAGGACTGACGGGACCCTGGCACTTTGTCGACAGAGCATGGAAGCGAAGGACTCTGGATAACAGGTGACCCTGAAGAGGTAAGGCTGGGAACTGGCAGGTGGGTGATGGGAGCACAGGGGTCTCTTGAGTCCCGGCAGCAAGCTAACAGGGCCCCTGGGACTCCCAGCCAGTCCCAGGAGGGCTGCGCGTCTGTGTGTATGCAGGCGGGAGTGCAGCCAAAACGGCGCACTGGCCCCGAGGGGAGGCCCTCCTCTCCGTGTGGTGATGAGCCATGCCGCAATCCTTCTGGGGGCTCTGGAAGCGCCATGGGCCATGGGCAAGGGCAGGAGAGCCGTGGGAGGCTGTAAGGCTAAGGGGAGAGGCTGGTGAAGAGGCTGGCAGGCTGGTGAGAACCGAGGCGGGCCAGGGCGCTTTCAGACCTGTGTGCAAAGCTGCAGTAAACATTCGTGACGTTCAGTCCTGTTTTCCCGTGAGCTCTCACCTGGGGACCGGGGAGGGTTCTCCATGCTCTTGATGGAGCCTTGCTAATCCATGCTGGACTCACTGTGAAAAAGGAGGTGTGTCGGAGGCAGGGAGGAAAACGAGGCGGGAAATGGAGGCTGTCTGGGGACGGGGGCCTCTGCCCTGCCAGGGCCGGCGAGTACCAGGTGTGGCTCACAAGCCATGCTCTAAGGTCAGTGGTGGCAGGGAGCACCAGCAGAGCCCCTCCTAAAGTAACCAGGAGACCACAGCCTGGGCACCCCCTCCGTCTGAGGAAGCCCTGCATTGTCCCAGCGGCAAGGACATGTGTCTTAACCACCAATAAATTACCTTAGGGACTCTGGGGTAAATTAAATTATTAAAATAAACCACCTTAAATATAAAGAAAAATTCAAATAAACAACCTAACAAGAAATGTTTCCAGGCCCTAGTCGATGGCTGTGGCCCGGGGCATCGGCTTCCTGGAGCCTCCTTGGCCTGACCTGGCCAAGTGGGAGTCTCTCACAGGGAGTATTTGAGCCCTCCACCAGCTGCAGGATGTAAACACGGTGGCAACGTGGTGCCCCTTCCAGGGAGCCAGGGCCCCACGGATCAAGGCAGTGGGTGTGTAGGCGTTTATCTATGCACCAGGTCTTGAGATGAACTCTACCTACTCTGTCCTCAGGAAGCTCCTGGGAAGACCGGGCCGTCCAGTCACCTTGGCAAGGGAGGCGATTCCAATGGCCGCCCGCCCCTGAGCCCTGCCATTCCCACCCTCTCTCCCAGTGTCTGCTGCATCCAGGTACGGGCAGAGAGATCCAGGGCTCCAGGGTTCCAAGCAGGTACTTGGCCTTGGCTCCTGCCCTATCATACCCCCTCAGGGTGCCAGAAACCCAGAGCAGCAGGGTGGGCGGAAGAGGTGATGGTGGCGGTGGGAAGGAGGGGACGGTGATGACGCCCAGCCCAGTCCACGAGGGTGAGCCCACAAGCGAAGCCCGTTCTTCCCCGTGGGCCTGTTCCCCAAGGGCACGGCCAGGGGTCTCGCCCTTCCCAAGCTCTTCCAAGAGGTGGGCACGGGTGGAACCAGCTTTCCCCCAGGACTCGGGGATCGGCTCCCAGCGGCCCGCTCTGTGGATGCTTCCGAAGCCGTTCTGGTCTTTCTCCTACTCGCTGCGTTCTCCAAGGAAGCTGGAGGTCAAGACCACGCTTTACCTTGACGTGACAGCGCTCTCTGGTGGTGGCGCAGCTGCTGTCCCTGCAGGGCTGGGCGATGCTGAGGGCACAGCCCCTTGCCTGTCTCTGCTGGTTCTTCTGCCATCCGGGGATGGGGGCTGGTTGAGGCGGGGAGCTCGGCTGCTCTGTCACTCGCTTGGAGGGACTGCCCTCTCCTCCCCGCCCCAGCCAGACTCAGAAGGGTGCAGCCTGCACTTGGAGGGAGAGTGACGGATGGCGGAGCGGGACGGCCGGGCGAAGCAGGAGGCCAGAGACTGCGCGCTGCAGTCACAGACAGCATCCTAGGATGAGGGAGAGCAGACGTTATGGGGAGCTGGGAGGCGCTGGCCACCAGGGCCTAGGCGGCTGGCCAACAAGGAACTGGGGCTCCACAGTGCCCATGGGCCAGTTCTCAGAGGCCACCACCCCTCTCTGGACCAAGTCCTCTTTTATTGTTTTTATCCCACCAGACCAGGATGGGTCGTTCATTCTAGCACGTGCTAAATCACACACAGCAGCAAGTGAACAGGGTCCGTGGTCCCGCACCCCATAGGAAACTCCCAGCACCCACCCGCCCACCAGAAGGACCTTGTTCCCAGCATCCCACTTTGCCACCACCAAGCAGGGACACTTTTCTGTCACTTGAATGTCTAGAACCCCTTCTTTTTAATGGCTCTGTAGGATTCTACCAAATGAAAATTATTTATCCAATTCACATTTTGAAAAACTGGTTTGAGATCAGTGACATTTGTTTGATTTATTTCAGTGTTTTTAAAGAGAGAGATCTTCCCTCTGCTGGTTCAGTCCCCGAATGGCTTCAACAGCCAGGTCTGGGCCAGGCTGAAGCCAGGAGCCAGGAACTCCATCCTGGTCTCCCACATGGATGGCAGGGGTCTGAGCACTTGGGCCATCTTCCACTGCCTTCCCAGGTGCACTAGCAAAAAGCTGGATCAGAAGCAGAGCAGCCAGGACTTGAGCAAGCACTGCACTGTGGGATGTTTGCATCATAAGCTGTGGCTTCACCTGCTGCACCGCAACACTGGACTCTAATCCATTTTTGAAAGACACAGAAAGAGAGAGAGAGAAATCTCCCAATTGCCGGCTTGCTCCCCAAATGCCTGCTACGGCTGGGGCTGGGGCTGGGGCTAGGCCAGGCTGAAGCCTGGAGCTGAGAACTCAAACCAGGTCTCCTGCATGGGTAGAAGGAATCCAACTACTGGACCATCAAGGCTGCATCCCAGGGTGTGCAATTAGCAGGAAGCTGGACCCAGAAGCCAGAGAAATGAACTGAACCCAGGCTCTCAGATATGGGATGTGAGTGACCCAACCTGCAGCCTATCCACCAGGCCAAACACCCACCCCTAAAAGGTTTTCTGAGAAGGCAGCCGGCTGGGAGAGAGCACAGAAATAAAGCACGAGAGGGCTGCAGAATTCGTGGGTACAGCTGGTGACGGCTCAAGTGCCTGGGCCCCTGTCATCCACCTGGGAGACCAGGGTGGAGTCCCTGGCTCCTGGCTTCAGCCTGGCCCAGCCCAGGCTGTTGTAGGCATTTGAGAAGTGAACCAGCAGATGGAAGATCTCTCTCTCCTCTTCTGCCTTTCTTTTTTTTTGACAGGCAGAGTGGACAGTGAGAGAGAGAGACAGAGAGAAAGGTCTTCCTTTGCCGTTGGTTCACCCTCCAATGGCTGCCGCGGTCGGCGCGCTGCGGCCAGCGCACTGCGCTCATCCGATGGCAGGAGCCAGGTGCTAGGTGCCTTTTCCTGGTCTCCCATGGGGTGCAGGGCCCAAGCACTTGGGCCATCCTCCACTGCACTCCTGGGCCACAGCAGAGGGCTGGCCTGGAAGAGGGGCGACTGGGACAGAATCCGGCGCCCCGACCGGGACTAGAACTCGGTGTGCCGGCGCCGCAAGGCGGAGGATTAGCCTGTTGAGCCACGGCGCCGGCCCTCTTCTGCCTTTCAAGTAGATGAAAATAAATTTTTAAAAACCAACCAAAAGAACTTGGACTTCGTAAGCAAAACCGCCTCCCCGGAAAAAGCGCGGACGGCAGCCACCTACCTCGTTGGGCAGGGCCGCGGCGCCATCTCCCTCCCGGGGACCGCTGTCCTTCCCCAGCTGGGGCAGGGTGGCGGCGGCAGCTCTGTCCTCGCTACTGCCCGACTTGCCCGCCTTCTTGCTGAGGATCCTGGCCACGCCCTCGGGCTGCTGGTAACTGGCCGGGGACAGCGGCTCCGGCTTCCGGCTGCCATCGTCCCCGGCGGAGGCAGCGGCGGTGGCAGTGGGGCTGGGGGCGCGGCCGCACACGTTGCGGAAGAACTCCTGCACAAGGCCGTACTTGGGCTGCTCCGGCCTGGCCCGGCCCTCGGACATGCCCAGCTTCCAGACGGACTCGGTGCTGCCAGAATGCTCCACCACGCTGAAGAGGCTGGACAGCCCGTCGTTGATGTTCCTCAGCACGGGGCTGTCCCGCGTGGTGGTGGAGCGGGCCCAGGCGGAGCCATTCTGCTTGCCCTGGTGCAGGTTCCACAGGCTGCGGTCCTTGGCGGCGTCCAGCTTGGACACGGAGCGCCGCTGCAGCTTGGGCGAGCCGTACTTGGGCGAGCAGCAGGGCCGCTCGATGCGCGCGTGCACCTTGTCCAGCGAGGACGAGAGCTGCTTGCTGCGCACCGCGGCCAGCGAGGAGCTGCGCGGTGACCAGCTCTTGCCGTGCAGGCTGCTGCCGCGTGGCGGGTCAGTCTGCAGGCCCACGCTGACCGTGCGGGTGGTCTGGGTGCCCACACTGGCCAGGCCCCCCGTCTGGCTGGATGTGCTCTTCACTTTCCTCTCCAGCGAGCCCGAGCGCATGGCCTGGCGCACGCAGTTGGTGATCTCCTTCATGTCATCGCTCATGTTACGGGACATCTCGAAGTCGTGCAGGGCTGCGGGGAAGCCCGGCCCGGCCGAAGAGGGGCTGCTGCCCGAGCCCGCGTCCAAGCGCTGCCGTGAGAAGTTGCACAGCCACCGGCTGTAGGCGCTCGCGGCCAGCCCGTCGGCCTCGGCCGACTCCTTGGGCTTGGCGGTGGTGAAGAGGAAGCCGGGCTCGATGAGGATCTTGCCCTCCTTGTCGTGGACCACGGGGACGCCCAGGCGCCGGGCCACCGGGGGGCTGTAGTACACCCGGATGCCGGTCTTGTCGGGGGCCGTGTAGCTGCGCTGCATCTGCCTGCCCGCGGGGTCCTGGCAGGCCAGGGGGCCCAGGCGGCTGCAGTCCAGAGGCGAGAGCCCGGACTTCTCCTTGGCACCTTTCTCCTGCTCCCCGGGCTCGGTGCTCACAAAGCCGAAGGCAGGGCTGGCGGGCAGCTTCTTGCCCCGGGCGTCACCACCGGCCAGGTAGGGGGAGCAGTCCAGCAGACTTTCAAACTCAGACATGGAAGAAACGGATTTGGTCCTGAGGAGGGCGGAGGAGGAGGAAAGGTGGTCTGAGCGGAAGCATCAGTCCACAGGTGTAGGAATTAATGACACATTTAGGGTGCGCAGCTGGTGCAGTGGCTAAGCTACTGCTTGGGATGCCCACATCCATACCGAGTGCTTCCCGCCAAGACCCACATCCATCCTGTCGCCAGCTTCCCGCCAATGTGCACCCTGGGAGGCAGAGCTGATGGCTCAAGTACTCCGCCCTTGTCTCCTGCATGGGAGATCTGAATTGAGTTCTGGGGCTCCTGGCTTCAGCCTGACCCAGCCCTGGCTATTGTAGGCATTTGCAAAGTGAACCAGTGAATGGAAGATCTCTGTTTCTCTGCCCTTTCAAGCAAATAAAACAAAATAATTAGAATAAACCAACTAAACATAAGTTCATTTTGGTCCCCCCAAAAAGTTGAAATCCATGCATACAAGAGGTCTTCAAAGAGTTCGTGGAAAATGCATATTATGAAAAAACAAAAACTGTGCATGGGTTTTGAGATTTTCTGGATCAAAATAAAATCTTTTTCAAATACTTTTTTGAAAGGCAGACTGCCAGGGGTGAGGGTGAGGCTGAGAGAGGGAGAGAGAGAAAGAGAGCTCTTCCATCCAGTAATTCACTCTCCATATGCCTGCGACATCTGGGCTGGGCCAGGTCAAGGTCAGGAGCCTGGAACTCCACCCTGGCCTGGTCTCCCACATCAGGGGCAGAAACCAAGTACTTGAGCCATCATCTGCTGCCTTCCCAGTCATATTAGCAGGAAGCTGGATGGGAAGTGGAGGAGCCAGGACTTGAACCGGGCACTCCACATAGGATGTGGCATCCCAGGTGGCAGCTGGACCCCATGTACCACCACACCTGCCCCAGGAAACTCATCCTGTAATTCTGTTTCCACACAGACTCTGCGAAGTGCTCCTGTACACTGAGCACAGTGCTGATAGACCTGCCTGGGCCAGGCACGGCAGCAGGGCACAGACTGAGGGGATCCAGCTCACCTCTTCTGGAAGACACTGCTGGTGCCCTGCCCACATCCTCCCTGCACCCCCATCTGCTCGCTCTGACCACCTGCTTCCCTCTACCTGAGGGCATTTGTCGGGCTGGGCGATCACATCTGTCCTCCAGATAGAGAAAACTACACACAGCGTGTGGTTTGTGCCCCTGAGCACAGCCTTGAACGCACAGCAGGCAGGGGTTTGGGAGTGAGCACTCTGCCCCCATTCCCGGGGTGGGGGCACTCGGGGCTGCACGCTGCACTCAGCCTGGCAGAGTTCCTCCATGACAGTGAGCTCAGCGGCCCCAGGACAATGGGGCGGAGATGCCTTTTCTTGACTGCGTTCCCTTCTCTGCTTCCCCTCAAGGTGCACCCCGGATCCTCCTGCACTGGAATCCTCGTCTCAAGTTTTGCTTCTAGGGGAGTCCAAAGTTAAGAAGCCACCCCGTGCCCAGCACAGCCTCAGCAGGTTCATCTCCTGAAGCACTGGAAGTGCCAAGCGTGTGGGAGCATGGGGCCCACGTGTCAGGAGACTCCGGTAGCTCCAGGAGGCCGCTCGTCATCCCGGACGCACAGACCCGGGCATCGGGCCAAGCCGCAGAGCCGCACCCGGCAGCAGAGGGATTCCTGCTCTGCTGGTTCCGGTCGGTTCCCCTCACTCCCCTCACAGGTTTCCTAATGCTGCAGACTCAGTCCCTGGAGACTTGGAGGCCCCGGGCCACAGCACAGGCAAAGACAAGCACCCCAGGGAGGCATGCAGGATGGGACTCGCCCAGCTCGAGAGGCAGCACGAATAATTCCAGGGGGGCCAATCAGTTCCTCTCGCGCTGGGGGAAGAAAGCTGGGACCCGGGTTTTCCCTGCCTAGCATCTAACAAGTCCTCCACCACGTGGATGGCCCGTGGCCAGGCTGCCCAGCTCCTGAGTGGCTCAGGTGCTCTCTCTCCCAGCAGATGAGCTGTGGAGGTGGACACACAGGTGGGGGGTGATGAGGTGGAGGGAGGGGGGCAGGCAGGGGGGGCTGCAGCACCTCTTTAAGCCGGTTCCCCCGAGCTCCGTTTCCGACACCGCTTCCTTGTGGTGGATCTTCTCACTGCGCGCCTGTCAAGGAGGGTAGACAGGAAGGATCAGCACTGGCCACCAGGGCGCCAAGGAGGGAAGGGGATGGGAGGCCAGGCTTGGGGCTGCCCCCGGACCTCCGGGCCCCAAGTGTCCTCATCTGTAGCAGGTACGATGACATCAGCAGTGACCGGGAGTGCCACTGGCCACAGGAGAGACCCCAGGGCTGAAGGGCCACAGTGTGAGGGTATGACCTGGGGTCCCGCCCCCCGCCCGGTTAGCCAGCTCCTGTGCCATACCCCATGAGCTGGACTCTGCAGTCCAGCCAGGGCCCAAGACAGCCCCGGCGGCAGGGACCCCGCTCACCTCCTTCCAGCTGTTGTCCTGCTTCTCCAGGTCCGAGTGCTTCAGGGCCCAGGGGTCAGCAGCCTTCTGCAGCTGGGCGGGGACCAAGAGGGCAGGTGAGTGGCAGGCACAGCCGGTGAGCCCAGCCCATTCAGGGCAGGGTCCTACCAGGCTCTGCCACCCAGAGAACCTACACCATGGACCAGGAGCCATCTTCTCAGTGGGCAGCAGTGCTGAGCCACCCCCGGGGCGGGGAGGCGACTGGGAA
Organism: Sylvilagus floridanus; assembly: GCA_949820135.1. Lineage (NCBI taxonomy): Eukaryota > Metazoa > Chordata > Mammalia > Lagomorpha > Leporidae > Sylvilagus > Sylvilagus floridanus. The sequence goes on from OX463231.1 coordinate 109,020,024, forward strand.
AATGGTAGTGAGACGAACCTCTTGCGAGCCTCCCGACTGTGTCCCTGCGTCCAAGGCAGTTGCTGCTGTGTCTGGTCACGCTGCAGCACGTGGAGCGGCCAGGACGGCCACACGGCAGCCCTCTCACATCAGAGTGGCGAAGAGAAGTCCCAAGGACGCCCAGCCCTGCTCCTCTGTGGTGGCCATCGCTAGAGGACCCCACACTCCTTCCCTCCGGCTCTCGGGCTCGCCACCCTCTTGAAGCCCCACAGCCTCTAGGGGGCACACGATGAAACCCTCTTGCAGGCACATGTTGGTGAATGTAATCCGCACAGCAACCGCATGAAGTAGGTGAAACTGTGCTTATTCCCATTTCCCAGAAGAGGATCCAGACAGGAGGTGAGGAACCTGCCCACGGCCGGGCAGCCGCATGAGCCGAGACAGTGTGGCAGATCCTGTGGCTCAGTGCGCCCCCACCCCGCACCCCAGTCTGAGCCATCTGTCACTGCAACCTTCCCTAGGCAGTGAGGACTCGTCACTGACAGACAAGAGGCCAGGCCAGCTCGGGGGCGAGTCCCTGTTTATACTCCCAAGTTTACCAGGGGAACAGGCTGAGGGCGGAATTTGCCAGAAGGCTGCCCCTTGCTTGGCTTCTTCTCCTGGCCTGCCCTAGTTTCCTCCATCCTGTCACAAATCGCTTGCACACCAGCTATGCAGCCCAGTGTGGCTCTCCCAGGACCGCGCCCACGGGAGCACTCCAAGTGCCATGTCCCAGAAAATGCTGTTCTGAAAGAACTGCAGAGTTTGGCCTAGGATCCTTTCAGACTGACTGATTGGTTTATCTGTCTGAAAGGTAGAAACGGAGAGAGACAGAGAGATTCATCTCCTATCCTGTGGTTCACTCCCGAAATGACTGCAACAGCCCAGGCTGGGTCAGGCAGAAGCTAAGGGCCAAGAACTCAATCTAGGGGCCGGCACTGTGGCGTAGTGGGTTAAAGCCCCAGCCTGCAGCACCGGCATCCCATATGGGCACCGGTTCTAGTCCTGGCTGCTCCTCTCCTGATCCAGCTTTCTGCTACGGCCTGGGAAAACAGTAGAAGATGGCCCAAGTCCTTGGGCCCCTGCACCCATGTGGGAGACCTGGAAGAAGTTCCTGGCTTCACATCAGCTCAGCTCTGGCTGTTTGCAGTCATGTGAGAAGTGAACCAGTGGGATGGAAGATCTCTCTCTCTGGCTCTACCTCTCTCTGTAACTGTTTCAAAGAAATAAAATAATTCTTAAAAAAAAAAAAAAAAAAACTCAATCCAGCTCTCCCATATGGATGACAGCGACCCTAAGACTTCAGCCATCATCACCTGCTGCCCCAGGGTGTGCATTAGCAGGAAGCTGAAATTGGAACAGAGCTGAGACTCAAACCCAGGAGCTCTGCTATGGGATGAGGGCGTCCCAAGCAGCATTTTAACTGCTGCACCAAATGCTTCTTTTATGGATAGGAATTTAGTCTAAGGCACAAAGGGATCTGCTTTCTACCTGGTCCAGGGAGTATTCAGGGCCCCCTGTATCATGAGGCACAGGTCCCCTGGTGGGAGTGACCCTAAGGGCCGCTCTGGCCTGTGGGGGAGTGGGCAGGGCTTGGGAGTTCTGGCCTTGTCCCTCACTCTGTTTACGACCCTGAGCAAGTCACTTTGCCTTGGTCTCCTCATCTGAAAACAAGATTTAGTGACCTTGACCCTGTGAGGCTGCCAGAGACCTTCACCTGTATCAGAAACCAGAGAGAAGCACAGCATGTTATGCCGGGGGCTGGTGGACACATCTAAGACACAGCAAAACAGGCCCTTCTCCTCCTCGTGCTGGTGGGAAAGCAACTGGTCAAGGCCGTGCAGGAGGGGCTGGCGCTGTGGCATAGTGGGTTAAGCTGCTGCTTGCATCCCATATGGGCGCTGGTTGGAATCCCGGCTGCTCCACTTCCAATCCAGCTCCCTGCTAATAGCCTGGGAAAGCAGTGGAAGATGACCCAGGTCCTTGAGCCCCTTCACCCACATGGAAGACCTGGAAGAAGCTCCTGGCTCCTGACTTTGGCCTGGTCCAGCCCTGGCTGTTGTGGCCATTTGGGGAATGAATCAGTAGATGGAAGACATCTCTCTCTCTCTCTCCCTCTCTTCTTCCCTCCCTCTCTCTTTAACTCTGTTTTTCAAATAAATAAATAAATCTTAGGGGGAAAAAAGCAGCCTTGCAGGAGAGCCGGCTTGACAGCCTCCATCAGCTATGAATGCACGCAATGCACCTGCCCTTGAACTTGGCCACTTCACTTCCGGGAATCCATCCTACCAAGGTTGTTGTACGTGTGCAGGAAAAAATGTGCACCAGGATGTCCACTGAGGCACTGCTTTTAACAACAAGAAACTGGAAACGATTGAGTCAGTGTGGAGGGATAAATTCTGGTTTCTCTAATCTAGGAGTGCCGAGCACAGTGACACTGACCGAGGCCTCTGCATTCTGCTGTGAACAGCTCTCCACGGAACAGGCAACGAGTGAAGAATGCAGACATTGTAATTCCACCAGTGATACAAAGAAGACAAAAAATCCCTCCAGAATATAAATTTAAGTAGCAAGGTGGGGCAGTCACTGTGGCGCGTTGGGTTAAAGCCCTGGCCGGCACTGGGTTAAAGCCCTGGTTTGAAGCGCTGGCATCCCATATGGGCACCAGTTCTAGTCTCCGCTGCTCCTCTTCTGATCCAGTTCTCTGCTATGGCCTGGGATAGCAGAAGATGCCTGAATTCCTTGGGCCCCTGCACCTGTGTGGGAGACCAGGAGGAAGCTCCTGGCTCCTGGCTTCAGATTGGTGCAGCTCGGGCCATTGCAGCCATCTGGGGAGTGAACCAGTGGATGAAGACCTCTCTGTCTCTACCTCTCTCTGTAACTGTCTTTCAAATAAATAAAATAAATCTTAAAAAAAAATAGCAAGGGGCCAGCACTGTGCCACCTGTGATGCCAGCATCCCACGTTAGAGCCGGTTGCAGTCCCAACTACTCTGCTGCTGACTCAGCTCCCTGCTGATGTGCCTGAGAAAGCACCAGACGACGGCTCACGTACTTGGGCCCCTGCTTCCCGGGTGGGAGACCCAGATGGCGTTTCAGGCTCCTGGCTTCAGCCTGGCCCAGCTTCAGACTTTGTGGCCATTTGAATAGCGAACAAGTAATGAAAGATCTCTGTCTGTCCCTTTCTGTCACTCTGTCAAACACATAAATAAATCTTTACAGAAATTAGATTTAGATACCAAAAAAAGGGAGTTAGGCATCTAGCCTGGCAGTCAAGAGAGCAGTTATGCTTGCATTCCATATCCGATTGTCTGAGTCTGATTCCCAGCCCCCTCCCAATTCCAGCTCTGACCAGTGCAGATCCTGGGAGGCAGCACTCAAGTGCTTGGGCTCCTGATAACTCAGGGGAAATCTGGACTGAGTTCCCACCTCCTGGCTCTGATCCCAGGCCCGGCTCAAGCCTTGGAGGGCATCTCCCTGTCTTTTGAATAAATAAGTCAATCCATACATACATACACACACACACACATATAATACATATAAATAAATATGTATATATAAAATACATACAAAATGTATGCTTTTGTAATACAAGTATCCAGGTTTTATATAAGATAAATGTTTACTCATGTAATTAGAATAATTACATTCTCTAAACACCCCAATTCTGCTGGACCTGAAAGCGGAACCTCTTTGTGCACCTGGATCCACCTGGACCGATGGAGAGCCTCCTTCTGGACTTTTCTATAGTGACTCTCCTCTGCAGTTCAAACCAGTGTGCAGGCTGGTGGTGTGGTGTAGCAGGTAAAGCCGCTGCCTGCAGTGCTGGCATCCCACATGGGCGCCAGTTCGAGACCCAGCTGCTCCACTTCTGATCCAGCTCTCTGCTATGGCCTGGGAGAGCAGTAGAGGATGGCCCGAGTCTTAGGGCCCCTACACCCTTGGAATGCAAGCTTCCGGAGGAAGCTCCTGGCTCCTGGCTTCGGATCAGCACAGCTCCGGCCGTTGTGGCCATCTGGGGAGTGAACCAGTGGATGGAAGACCTCCCTCTCTCTCTCTCTCTCTGCCTCCCTGTAACTGCCTTTCAAATAAGTAAGGAAATAAATACATGAAGCCCGGCGTGGGCAGGGCCCGGCCGCACCTGACTTAGGCGGTTCTGCAGCTCCTTCACCTGCTGTTCCACCTGCTGCTTCTCGCCCTGCAGCCGCTCCACCAGCTGCAGCTTCTCCTGGCTCCAGTTCCGCTCGCTGATCTGCAGCTGCCGCGTGAGCTCCATGACGGCGCTGTAGGACTCGGCCAGGAGGTGCTGCTGCTCCTCGCGCTCCCGCTGCAGCGCTGCCTTCCAGTCGGGCCCTGGCCGCTCCCCAGCCCCCTTCCCCGCCTTCAGCTCCATCTGCGGGAAGAAGCAGACCACAGCTGGCACAGGCCTCCTGTCCTTCTGCTGTCCCTCCCGGACCCAGCAGGGGGGTAAGAGGAGCAAGGTCTCCTGGGAAGACCCCTCACCCAGGAAGCCTGCACTGACCTCCCCACTCAGAACGAACCCCTGCTCACAGCAAGGGTTCCGGCGCTTCCTACAGGCCCAGCTCTGAGCTGTGCGCTTTGCAGGCCCCAGCTCTGGATCCGCATGGAAACTCGGCAAGGAGACAGCCACCGTCGGCTTCCTGCAGAGCACCAGGAGCTCTGGGGGGCTTCCGTCCCAGAGCGAGCAGCAGGATGGGCTCTGGTTCACAGGGAACAAGCTCCATCTAGGACCTCACCTTGTCCCCCACAAGCCCTGCTGGGGACATCCCAGCCACCATACGAATCACTCCAGCACAGTGGCCCTGTGGGCCCCAGCTCTCAGGCTGGCAAGAGGCAAAGGTGCCCCCACCCCGGCTCAGCAGCCCCACCCACAGGCTGTGGTCCACATGGTAATCCCTTGGGCTGGTCAGGTTCCTAGCAGGAGAAGCATCTGCAGGGGTGGGGGATGGGGACAGTGACAGCAGTGGACCCTGTGGGCTGTGCAAAGGGACTGGGGGCAGCGGGAGTAGTGGACACTGTTGAATATGCATGCAGGGGGACTGGAGGCATTGGGCAGTGGGAGCAGTGGACACTGGGATGTGCACACAGAGGGACTAAGGACAGTGGATACTGTGAGATATGCAGATAGGCAGGGCAACAAGGAAGGGGATGTGGTATCCCCGGGAAGAAGCCAGGAGCCCTTAACAACTGGGAAGAAGGTGGGATTGGGGTTGTGGGGAGCCCGAGGCAGAGGCCTGGTGAGTGGGGGTCTCATGTGCCACCTAGCAGCTGGGTGACACTGGAAAGAAACTGAGTTCCCCTGTCCCTGTTTTGCGTTTGTCCAGCCTGGGAGGGTGGGACCTTCACCCAACTCCAGGATTAGAGGAGGGGCTTGGGGAGGTCACCAGGCCTGGCTGGTGTGTGTGAGTCCATGTGAGTCCTGGGGCTTTGCAGGAAGAGCGGGGAGGAGGTACACACACTCCCGGTCTCCCGCCCCTGCGCTGCCTCAGAGCTGAGCCACTTCCCACACCGTGGCCCAAAAGAAGCCTCTTCCCTGCAGTGCTCACCCGGTCCAAGGCAGGGTGGCACCGGCAACAGGAATCGGCTAACACTAGGGACCAGCCCTCGCCCATCCCATGCCTTCCTCCCCCAGCTCCAACTCTCGGTCACCACTGTCTCTGGGGCCCTCGCTGTGTGAGCCGGGAAGGACCCGAGCCCTCTTTGGGCCACCGTGCTCCAATCTGATGGGTGGCGGCTTGGCTGAGGACAAGGGGGAGCCGTATGTGCCACGTGGAGGCTCACCTGGGTGGCGTGGCCCTTGAGCTCTGCCCGCTCCGTCTCCCAGGTGGCCTTGGCCTTGGCAAACTGCTGCTGGAGCTCTGTGAGGCCACGGCGCTCGTCCCGGAGCAGCCAGCACAGCTCCTTCAGCGTCACCTTCATGTCGGCCAGGGTCTTGATGTACTCATTGGGCTGCACACAGGAATGAGGCCTAGGTCAGGCGCCTGGACGGGGGGACCTCACCTGAGAGCCTGGCCTCAGGAAGTGCCCGGGAGATGGGGAGGGGGAGCCTCGCCCTGGCCGCTTCTCTGTCCTGGTCCACGGAACCTCCTCCCTGTGCCCAGACCCACCGCAGCTCATGGTGCACCGCCCTGGGAGCCTGGTCCTACTGCTTTCTCTGATCTATGGCTTCAGGGTCCCTGACCCCAGGCCACAAAGTCCCTCCTGGTATGACCTCAGCCTTACGTCCTTCCCTCTACGACGTATATCCAAAGCCACAGCCGGTCCCAGGGGACTTTGCTATGTCCCTGCACTCCTAGTGTGATATCCCCCGTTCTCTACTGGGCAAGCTCCTTCTCACCCTTCAAACCCCAAAACCAACCAGGCCCAGCATTGTCGTAGCTGGAGTCTGCAGCACCAGCATCCCATATGGGCGCCAGTTCAAGTCCCAGCTGCTCTACTTCCGATTCAGCTTCCTGCTACTGGCTCGGGAAGGCAACAGGTCCAAGTGTTTCTGCCCCTGCCACCCACGTAGGAGACCCTGATGAAGCTCCTGGCTCCTAGCTCTGGCCTGGCTCAGCCCTGGCCATCGCAGCCATCAGGGGAGTGAACCAGCAGATGGAAGATCTCTTTCTCTCTGACTCCTATCTTTCTCTATAACTTTGATTTTCAAATAAGTAAATAGATCTGAAAAAAAAAAAAAAAACACCACGGACAGTCTCTGTGTGACACCCCCCCCAAATGGAACACTGGTCCCTCGTGTGGCCCTCTGTGCCTGCCCTGCCGTTCACCCCACAGCCACCCTGTGCCGGCAGTAGCCCACTACTGCTCCAGTGCCCAGGGCAGGGCTCGGTGGGAGAAGCCCCAGGAAGGGATCGTGACTGAAGGGCCGGGACAGGGGCAGCGGAGGACGCACCGTGTTCTGGGTCCAGCTGTCCCCTGGGCAGGCCTTGTTATCCGAATGCTGGGCGTTTATCTCCTCTTCCTCCATCAGCAGGTACAGCTCCTTCATGCTGTTCACCTAGTGTTTAAAACCACACTCAGGGGGCTGGCGGGCAAAGCCGCTGCCTGCGACACCAGCATCCCGTATGGGCACGGGTTCGTGTCTGCTCCACTTATGATCCAGCTCCCTGCTAATGGCCTCGGAAAAGCAGCAGAAGATAGCCCAAGTGCTTGGGCCCCCGCCACCCATATGGGAGACCTGGATGAAGCTCCTGGCTCCTGGCTTCAGCCTGGCCCAACCCTGGCCATTGTGCCCATCTAGGGAGTGAACCAGCAGATGGAAGATCTGTCTCTCTCTCTCTGTAACTCTGACTTTGAAATAAATAAATAAATCTTTAACACAGACACACTCAGCAGGGCTCCAGCCTCCAGGCGAGGAGACTGCAAGCAGCCGAGACAGAAAGGGGACTGCACAGCCAGGCAGCGGGAGGCACCCGAGCCAGGTTCTGACTCCCCAAACCTGAACTCTGGCCCTTGGGCACCATCTAGGCCAAGGACCACAGGACGGCCAGCCTCTGCTGCGCCTCCTCCCCTCCCCCGCTACATATTTTCTTCTGCAAGGACCAGAAGGCATCCATCCTGGAGTTACTCAGAGGCAACCACGTGGACGGGCTGGGCCAAGGCAGGTGCTGTGGTTGGAACAGAAGGGCCACAGGCACCCTCGTGAGAGAGCAAAGGGCTGGGTGCAGACAAGGGACCCTTCCTGGGCGGAGGGGCTCACTGCTGCCAGACCTGGCCAGGAGTCCAGGGGCCGACCAGGGAGACCTGGGACCTGGCCCGGGATGGGCAGGAAGCAGAGGGAAGCTACTTTCTGGAAGTTGCGTAGTGACAGGTGCTACGGAGAAAGGGGGAGCCAGGACGGGGCTTGCACGTGCTGTGTGCAGGCGGTAAAGGAGAATCATCCAAAGGCGGCGATACGTGGCCAAGTCTGCGGTGGGTGTTTGGTGCAGCTGTTAAGATGTCACTTGCGACATTTGCAGCCCATGAATACCTGGGTTCAAGCCCCGGCTCCACTTCAGGCTCCAGCCTCCTGCCCCCTGGGAGGCACCCAGGTGATGGCTCCAGTACTTGGGTCCTTGGCACACACGCAGACCTGGACGGAGCTCCTGGCTCCTGGCTCCACCTGGCCCACTCCTGGCCATCGCAGGCATTTGGAGAGCGAACCAGGACATGGAAGATGGCTCTGCCTTTCAAATTTGAGAATAAGCCATGGAGACTTCCTGGGAGAGGGACCAGCGGGAGCAAAGGCCCTGATGTAGGAAGAAGTCTGAGGAAAGCCGGGGAGGGAGGGAGGGAGGATGGGCAATGATGCCTTGGTGGCCAGGCCTTGCAGGGACTGGAGGGTGTGAATCGGGAGCCAGGGGAGGGTGTGAATCGAGGAGCCAGGGGAGGGTGTGAATCGGGAGCCAGGGGAGGGTGTGAATCAAGGAGCGACGTGGAACAGAATTTCAGCTTTACGAGTTCTGTCTCAGCAGCCACGCTGAGAGGTGGCAGACTCCAGGGCAGCACCAGAGCCCACCCTGCCCAGCGGCAGGGCGCCACCCACAGGGAGTACGAGCTGCACACACCTCCTGTAGCCTCTGAGCACATGAGGCTCTGTGGAAGGGTGCGAGGGCGCGGGCAGGGAGAGCAGCCAGAGCGGGACAGCAATGAGCCAGGCAGGAAGTGAGGGTGGCTTGACCGGGGGCAGGGGGCGGGGGGCTTGCATCTGCACAAGCGTGGAGGCAGAGTGGGCAGGATCTGCTGTCGGATTACAAGATGGGGTCTGTGAGGGAAACAGAAGGGTTGTGAGGGCCATTAACTACGGGGTGAGTGGGTATGGGCAGAACAGGTCATTCCTTGTTAAAGATGTATTTACTTATTGAACGGCAGCAACAGAGACAGAGAAAGATCTTCCATCTGCTGGTTCGCTCCCCAAAAGGCCAGGCCGATGGCAGGAACAGGAACTCCACGCTGGTCTCCAACAAGCACTTGGGCCATCTTCCCGGGCCTTCCCAGGTGCCTTAGCAGGGAGCTGGGTCGGAAGCAGAGCAGCCGGGACTCGAGCCAGCACTCTGATACCGGTGCTGGCATCGCAAGCAGCGGCTTCGCCTGGCTTTGGATGCACTATTTGAAGGCTACCAGACACGCAAGGGAGCCTCGCAGGCAAAGCCTGCAGATCTGGGCTCCTCAAGATGCCGGGGCAGAAGCACCAAACTGGAAAAGGCCAGTGAAGCCACAGCCCGAGGGGCTCAGTGCAGGCAGGTAAAGGGATCTCTGAGTTAAGGCGGTGACTGACGTCAGGGAGGTGAGGAGGAACGGGCCCAGGGGACGGAGGAGGAGCAGCCGGGGCGGAAGGAGAACGACAGCGTGGTGCCTTGGGAGGCACGTGGGGGCGAGGACAGGGTCCGTGCGAATCTACACCCAAGTCCGTATGGGTCTGGCCCCGCCAAGACAACCACAGGCAGGACTCGATTCGACACATCCGGAGCGGGGTACTTGTTATATCCACATGGCCCCTGGCAGCAAGACGGCTCCCGTCCCTGGACCTATCAGGCATCTTTTGATGATGTCATAGACAGGTGCATAACTCCTTTCCAGAGGCCTCAGGCAAGTGGTTTGGGATTCAGGCTTTCAGGATTTAGTAAGAGCGCACGGGACCTACGCTGAACACCGTGTAACAGCCCCGCAGGACCTGGAAGACACCCCGGACTCAAGCCGCTGTGTCTCTCCCCGACCCCGAGGGGCGAGGATGGGCATTGCTGCCCCGCCCCCAGCCCCGCCCCCAGCGTACCTCGAGGAAGTCATCGCCCTCGCTGGGCAGGACCTTGCCCTGCCGCCAGCGCTTGAGGAACCACCTGAGCTTCATGAAGAGCAGCAGGAAGTTGTGCTTGAACTGCTGCGACTCCTGCACCAGCATGTTCTTCTCCTGGCTCCAGAACTTCTGCTCCAGCCGCCGCTGCAGGCTGAGACTCTGCAGCTCAAACTCCCGCCTCAGGAGCGCCCTCTGCTGGTCCTCCTTCAGCTGCCAGGCGGGAGACCAGAGCTGGAGCATGCCCAGTCCCACCCCAGCCCATTTCAGGCCTCAGACATGGGGCCTGTTGGTGATCCCTGCCGGGATGCCACCACTAGCAGCTCAGGTGTTGCCCTCTGCTGCTCCAGGCGGCAAAAACTCACCCCCAGCAGCAGCAGCAGCCGCAGCCGATCAAAGGAGCGGGGATTCAAACCCAGCTCTGTTTGATAACACCACCCTGGCATCAGATAGTGCATGCCACACAGTGAGGAGGCTGACAGGGTGAGTGATGAGGGCGGGAGGGGTGACCCACGTGGACAGAGAAGGGGACTGGGTGGAGGAAGCCAGGCCCACGTGCAGTGCCCTGGGAAGCAACGCCAGAGACCAGCAACCTGGGCAAACCACTCAGTTCTCTGGGTCTCAATTTCCCCATCTGTAAAGTGGGGACATCTCTCAGGACAGAGCCACACGACTAAAGGACACCATGTGTGGACAGCATGTTGCACAAGCCAGGAACACAGCAAGAGCTTCATAAATGCTGTCTATGACAGACCTCTCATCTGGACAAGCAGCCAGCCCTTTGGGTGGGAAACTGAGGCTCGGAGAGGAAACAGGACTGGCCCAGGGTCACATGGGCAGGACTCCAGCCTGGCACCGCCCAGGCACTGTCATGAGTGTAGGCATATCCCAGCAGGGCCCTGGGCTCCCTGACATTCTCACCTTCTGAGAACCCCTCCCTCAGTTTGGGCAGGAGAAGCGGAAACAGGGGCGGGGACGGCTGGGCACCACCCACCTGCACCATCTTCTGGTTGAAGTTGTCAGCCTCCTCCTTCCGCAGCTGCCGCTCCTGGGAGAGCTGCTCCTGCAGGCCCCGCAGGCTGTCGTGGGCCTCGGCCAACACCAGCTGCAGCTCCTTGATCTGGGAAGGAGGGGGAGGGTGAAAGTTGGGGGCAGAGGATGAGCGTGGGGGCCAGCGCCGTGCTGCCATGGGTTCAGAAGCTGCTTGGGTGCCAGTGTCCCCTATCAGAGCGCCAGTTCAAGCCCCAGCTGCTCCACTTCAGATCCCGCCTCTAGCTAATGTGCCCAGGAGGCAGCAGAGATGGGCTCCAGTACTTGGGCCTCTGCACGCACATGAGAGACCTGGCTGAATCCTGGATTCAGCCTGGCCCAGCCCTGGCTGTTAAGCCTTTTGGGGAGTGAACTGGCCAATGGAAGAGCTCTCTCTCAGCCCCGAGCCCTGCATGAACCTCCACAAGCATGGCAGGTGTCTGCGTGGCCAATGATACGGTAATGTGGCAATGGATGGCAAACCCATAAGCTGTGTCTTGTATACCTGTCCCGTAGTAAAAATCCTAGCAGGATTTAACCTAAAAATCCCTGTCCTCTCTGGAATCCCCTGGCATTCTGAGTTCCACATGATGCTTGGCAACTGTAACTGCTCAGTGAAGGGTAGGCTGCAGGGGAGCTGGCACTGTGGCTCAGTGGGTAAAGCCACCACCCACAGCACTGGCATCCCCTGTGGCTGCTGGTTCAAGTCCCAGCTGCTCCACTTCCGATCCAGCTCCCTGCTAACAGCCCGGAAAAGCAGCGGAGGATGGTCCTGGTGCGTGGGCCCCTGCACCCACGTGGGAGACCCTGAAGAAGCTCCTGGCTTCTGCCTGGCCCAGCCCTGGCTGTTGCAGCCATTTGGGGAGTGAACACACAGATGGAAGATACCTCTTCTCTGTCTTTCCTTTCTCCTATAACTCTTTCAAATAAATAAATAATAAAAGCACTTTTAAAAACAAAAAGAATGGCTGCAGGAAACAATAATTAAACCGGGGAGGAAACGGTGTCCTCTGCGGCTGAGCCTGTAGAGATAGGCCTATTTCCTTTTCTCATAAAATGAAAACTAAGTAGTGCATTCTCCCCCACCCGCTTTTTGCCATGGCTACTAGGAAGCTCGGATTCTCTCGCTCAGAGTCTGATCCATCAGCTTCGAGGGAGCCTCTCCTCCTCACCGCTGCAGGCTTGCTTCCCAGGGGTGTTCAGAAGAGAAGGGGGCTAAGGTGGGGGGTACCGGGGTCTCTGCGGTTCAGGAGTCTCGGGAACATCTGGCCCAGCCCACAGGAGCCTTTTCCTGCTTCCAGTTCATTAGGAAGAGCCAAAGAGGCTTATGGGTAAGCTGGGTAGGGGCTCAGGCCACTCAGAGTTCCCCCAAGGTGCAGAGAACTGTGGTTACTGTGGAGCCCCCGTCCAGGGCAGCCGCCCCCCGAGGCCGGGAGAGGTGCCATCTTCCCCGTCCTCCCGCAGCAGGGGCCAGGCTGCAGCTAAGGGCGCTCGGGTGCTCACTTCCACCAAGAGCCCTGCGAGAGCCCTCCTTGCACGGGAGAAAGCGGAAGAGGAGAGGCGGCGTGACTTAGCCACGATTGCCACCAGCATACAGCGGGGCCACAGCGGGCCCGAGCGGCCTGGCTGCAGAGGCCGCTGCCGCCCTGCTCCGTTAGGCGAGCTGTTAAATTCCCGAGGCACGTCGGCACAGGAGGAGAGACCCGCTTCTTCAGCTGCTTTTCTCCAAGCTTCCCTGGGTTCGATCAACTTCCCCAACTTCCAGGCCCGGCAACCAGGAGGCCTGGAACCCAGTGAGATGCCCGAAACCTGTGTCGTCCCCGCTCAGGTTCTCCGCGGTTCCCTACGCTCTGGGGAGGCCTCAGCCCCCGGCTCGCTCAGGCCTGACCCACCTCGGAGGCGTACGAGTCGTTGTCTTCAGCTCGGAACGGCCGGAAGCCCCGGCTGGGGTCAGCTTTCGAGTCCAGGTCACCACTGCGGAAGGCCTCTCGGATCCTGGGCTCCCATTCCGGCAGGTCCCTGTAGTCAGGCGGCTGCACGGGGAGGTGCAGGCGGGAGAGACCCAAGACAACCATGGGAGGGGCCCGAGGCCTGCCAGGGAGACAGCCCCCGCCCCACCCGAGCGCTGGGGCCCAGGTGGGTTCCCTTCTCAGCCCACATGCAGCCCTGTTAGGTTAGGTTAGGGTTCTCCTGCCATCAGTGAGTGCTTGCCTGGAGAGGGAAAACACTGCTTTGTGGTGTCTGTGTCGTGCACAGACCGCTGGGTCCACCCACTCTGTCCTTCCACAGGTGCAGCCCCAGCTCATTCCTACTTCAGGAAGAACCACGGGCCAGCCTGCTTGCTTAAAAGTCCCGTATCAGGTCAGCAGAGTATAGATAAAGAAACGACAGCACTGTGTAGCTGTTAAAAAGAAAACTAAACCTCCTTGTCCAGATGTGGAAAGATCCAGCCCCTGCTCTCAGGACCAAGGCCGAAGCTCGCCATACTGTCGGGGTCCAGCCTCGCCCCTCCCCTCACTCGGTTCCTTGGACACGCCATGCTCTGATGGATCTGGGCTTGCCCCGGGCTGATAGCCCCGTCTGTTCAGAGCCCTCTCTGCTAGAAAGCCACCTGCTGACCCCAGGATCTAGTCAGGGTCCTTGCGTAGAAAACCATGTAGTGGGCAGGCGTCACGGCGCAGTGGGTTGAGCTGCTGCCCACACCCCGTGCCGCAGCATCTGAGATGCAGGCCCCCTTCTGCTTCCCACCAATGCACCTGGGAGGCAGCAGGGGGTGACTCAAGTACTTGAGTCCCTGCCACTCTCACGGGAGACACAGGTGGAGGGCCTGGTTCCTGGCTCCAGCCTGGCTCAGCCTTGGGTAATGCAGGGATTGTCGCAGGGAGCCAGTGGTCAGAAAGACTCCTGTGTCCCACTCTTTATTACTCTGTCTTTCAAATAAATAAATCCTTTTAAAAATGTACTTATCTTGTTGAAAGACAATTAGAGAGAAAGAGACAGAGAGAGAGAGATACCTTCTACCCACTGGTTCTCTCCCCAGATAGCCACATGGCCACAACAGCAAGGGTTTGGTCAAATCAAAGGCAGGAGCCGGAACTCCATCAGGGTCTCTCACGTGGGTACTTGGGCCACCCTCTGCTGCCTTCCCAGGTGCCTTAGCAGGGAGCTGGACTGGAAGCAGAACAGCCAGGACTTGAACCACAGCAGGGGGCAGCTTCACCTGCTGGACCACAATGCTGAGCCCTAAATAAATCTTAACCTTGCCGTCCTCAGCTCCTCCGCTCAGTGGGGGAGCTTCAGTTCATGCATGGCATTTTGGTGTTGGGGGCCAGGGGAGCGGGAACCGTGTCTGTCCCCCAGCCCAGCACTGAGCGGCACCCTAACAAAGCACCAGACGCCTTATGGTATGGGAGTAGCGCCGTGATGCGAGAGTAGCTATGACATCAAACCACTAGGGCGAGAGAACAGCACAGCCTGTTGAGGGAAGGTTTAGGGCGCACCAGGAGGAGGAGGTATCCCAGACCCCTGCCCCTGGACCGAGCGCGTGGGCTGTGGCCACTGGTGACCGAGGAAGCAGATGTTCAACCGCATGTAATTTGTATGAATTTAAGTGGCCACAGGGGGCAGGGGCAATGGTCTTGGACTGTTAACAGAGGGGCCAGCAGGGAGTGGGAAGCAGGCGACGGAGCTTCCATCTCTTTACTTCCCACCCGTGGGAAGCTCTATTCACGGATTACTTTTGCAATACCGCTGTGTTTGTGGTTGGTTTTGGACACATGCCTTTGCTTTGCGCTCTTCTAAGCAGTACGCTACAGACCCTACAAGGCTGGAAGGTCACCACTAAGCCTAGTTTCTTTGCAAAAACACAGCCCCCCCCCAAAAAAAAAAATTATAGCATTCAAAAAGCAAAGCCAGCATCTGTCGACAGCAAAGGGTTATTTGTGAAATCTTGACTCAGCAGGATGGGGCCAGGAGTGAAATAAACAGCCGTGCCCCTGCCCAACAGGAGGCCGAGGGGAGAGAGCCAGGTGTGAGGGAGCTGCACCTCATGACCGGTTACAAGGCTCAGACACAAACAGCACAGGTCCAGGGAGGGCTGCCTGCGGGGGCAGAGTCAGTGACTGCGCGGGGGCACGGGGCTCCCGTTCCCACGCTGAGTGACGATGACGGGAGTGTGTTCACCGTGGGAAAACGCAGGAGGCTGTGCACAAGCTTTGTGTCCTCTGTGCCACAGTTCGGTGAAAAGTTCTTAACAAAAAAGCTAAGGGAAACCCGATTTCTTTCTCCACTTCAGCTTACTGGTCACATGGATGTCTGCAGGCTTATTTTTGCTTGTGTAATTGAGAACATGCACAAAAAGAACAAATTTGCCTCGTGTGCAGTCTAAAGACTTCTGTGAACATTCGTGAATGGATCAGCTTGTTCTGGTCTCTGTTCGTATGTAATTTTATCCTCAGAAATATAATTTGGGGGTTGGCATTGTGGAACAGCAGGTTAGCAACCACCAGCAAAGCTGGCACTCCATATGAGCACTGGTTTGAGACCCGGCTGCTCTACTTTTTTTTTTGAGATTTTATCTGAAAGTTAGATAGAGTTAAAGACAGTGAGAAGGAGAGACAGACAGACAGGTCTTCCATCCACTGGTTCACTCCCCAAATGGCCACAGTGGCCAGAGCTGCGCCCATCCGAAGCCAGGAGCCAGGAGCTTCTTCTGGGTCTCCCACGCAGGTGCAGGGGCCCAAGGATTTGGGCCATCCTCTACTGCTTTCCCAGGCCATAGCAGAGCTGGACTGGAAGTGGAGCAGTCGGGACTAGAACTAGCACCCATATGGGTTACTGTCGCCATAGGCGGAGGATTAACCTACTTCGCTGTGGCGCCACTCCCACCCCCACCCCCGGCTGCTCTACTTTGGATTCAGCTCCCTGCTAATGCACCTGGAAAAGCAAGGAAAGATGGCCAAAGCACTTGGGCCCCTGTACCCACATGGGAGAGCTGGATGGAGTTCCTGGCTCCTGGCTTCAGCCTGGTCCAGCCCCAGGTATGTTGGCCACTTGGGAAGTGAGTCAGTAGATGGAGGATCTCTCTCTCTCTCCCTCTCTCTCTCTGGTCTCTCCCTCTTTCTCCATAACTCTACCTTTTAAATAAATAATCTTTTAAAAAGGAAAGAATACACATAATATATTTCTAGTCTTGCAATTTTGCAAAGTGCTGCTAAGCCTGTGAAAGTACTCTCAGAAAGAAAAACATATCTCTGCTGCCTTGGTATTTCTTGTCCCAGTAATAATGAACTTGACTTCCGGGTTCCTAACCAGGGTTCGCACTAGCAGAATGACTGTCAAGCTGAACAAGCACCACGAGGGCTTCTGTGTGTTCCTACGTGCTCGTATTTCTTGTTCTCACCAAAAAACAAAGATCAATTAAAAGTTCAACAACAACGAAAGCAAGAGGGCACGGCTGGCACCGCTTACCTGGAAGTCGGAGCCAAGGTCTTTGGCCACCAGGAGCTCCTTGGAGGGCCCCTGGGAGCCCAGGGCGGGCAGCGCCGGGAAGGGCTCCGGGGGCTCCTTGCCCGCGCTCCCGAGCCCCGCGTCCGCTTTGCGCGTGAAGGCGTTGAGCTCCTGCTGCAGCACGCTCAGCCGCACCAGGACGGCGTGGACCAGCTTGGCGTCACGGGGGCCCTCGCTGTTGTCCGGGCCCTCGTGCAGCCGGAAGTCGGCACACTCGTTGTCCAGACACAGCCGGAGGCCCGCCGAGAAGCCGTTGGCGTCGGCCACCAGCACGTCGATGGCCTTGCTGAGCAGGGCGGCCTGCTCCCGGAGCCCCGGCAGCGCCTCGGCCTCCTTGTGCGCCTGGCCGGGCGGCGCGGGCACGCACTGCGCCGAGTCGCCGGCCTCGGCGTCCGTCTCCAGCATGGGCCGCGTGCTCTGGCACGAGGCCAGGTCGCAGCGCTGCAGGTTGGACAGCAGCACGCGGTTCTCGTACTGCAGCTTCTTGACCTTGCCGCTCAGCTCGCCGATCTGCAGCTTGGCGGCCGCCAGCTCCTCCTGCGACGGCTCGCTGAGCACGGAGCAGCTGTCCTCGGACAGCGTCACGTCCAGCTCGTGCTCCGAGCGGTACTTGGCCAGCTCGCCCAGCAGCAGCTTGTTCTGGTCCTCGAGCTCGGCCGAGGAGCGCCGCAGCAGCTCGGCCTCCTCCTCCACGAACTGCAGGTGTCGCCGCAGCTCTGCCAGGCTCTCCCCGCACTCGCCGGCGCCCAGCGCGGAGAAGGCCAGGCGCGCCTCGGGCCCCGCGCAGCCGCCGCCGCTGCCGTCCTTCATGTCGTCCATCTCGGCGCGCAGGCCTCGGTTCTCCACCTCCAGCTCCACGATGCGGCGGCTCAGCAGGTTGGCTTCCTCCTCCACCAGCTTCAGGTGCACCTTGAGCTCCGTCTCGCGCGAGTGCGGAGCGTCGGCCAGCTCCTCCGCCGACAGCGCGGCGTCCAGGTCGCCGTAGAGCGAGCGGTACTTGAGCAGCTCCTCCTTCATGCCGTCGTTCTCCTTGGCCAGCTTCGTGAGCTTCTTGCACATGAGGGCCGACTCCTCCTTAGCAAAGTGCAGCTGGCACTTCAGGTCTGCGCTGTCCTCCTGGGACCCCAGACACCACCCAAGAGGATTGGTGGGTGGGGCGCGGTGGCAGCCCCAGCATTTCCGGGAGTGCTAACGACATGCTGGGGACGGGGGGGGGGGGGGGGGGGGGGGGGTGGGGGGGTGGGGGGGGTGGGGGGGGGTGGGGGGGGATGAATCAGATGCAGCCCTACACCCCCAGGGAGCTGGAGGAGTAAAGAGGGAGCCCCCCACATAGCCCCCAAAGGCCTGGACCTAGCCCCCTGGGAGCAGGTGACATTCCAACAGGATGAATGCAACTGTCGCTACCACAGCCATTGCTACTGTGGCTTCCTCGTCTGTAAAATGGGCCAGTAACACTGCCTCCTGCACAGAGCCACGGAGAGGATTAAATGATACTATATAGAAAGTGCCTGGGGCTGGCGCTCTGGGGTAGTCGTAAAGCCACCCTCTTCAGCACCGGGTTCAAGTCCCAGCTGCTCCACTTCTGATCCAGCTCTCTGCTAATGAGCCTGGGAAAGCAGTGGAGGATGGCCCACATGGGAGAACTGGAGGAAGCTCCTGGCTCCTTGGGGAGCGAACCAGCAGATGGAAGATCTCTCTGTCTTTCCCTTTCTCCCTCTGTAACTCTGCCTTTCAAATAAATAATCTTTAAAAAGGAAAGTGCCCAGCCCCTAGCTGGGCTGACAGTAGCCTGCGCCTGGCCTGTACAACAGCAGCTGATCGACTCCTTCCGACAAGGCCACAAGATAGATGAGGAAACCAAGGCCAGAACATTTTAAGTTATTGCTCCGATTACCGGGCAAGCACGTGGCAGAGCCGGGTTCAAGCCCGAGCCTCTGACCCTGGGCCTCTGGAGTGGACCCACACTGTTGGCTACATCAGCCTGCTGTTGCCAGGGGAGTCAATGTGTGAGAGCCCTGGGCTGGGGGGTGGCTTGAGGAACTGCAGTGGGCAGCGGGGAGACCGGGATGGGGAGTGGTGGGCGATCCCCAGGCCACATGGAGCGGGCTGGGCCTTCAGACTCTGGCCTGCCTGCAGGGGCTGCTGGGACGCACCTGCACCGAAGGCTTCTTGTCCGTCTTCCCCAGGGAGCGGGTCCCTCTTTTCTTCAAGGAATGCTGGAGAGAGAGAGAAATAAGAGTCAGAGCTGAAAGCTCACAGGGTGATGCACTTCCAACAGTCTGGATGCCTGGGTCCCCTGAGGGTCCCACGGCCACTACTGAGCCTCAGTGGCCCTCAAGACCACCCAGGATGCTGCACAGGCACCCAGTGGGCACAGGCAGGAAGCACGGAAATGACCCTGAACACACCTGCTTCGGGCTCCGCCTCCCTCCCACCCCCACGGGCTGAGCACTTGCCCTGGGCCAACACTTGGAATTCTGGGGATGTTCTTCCGTTCACTCATCAGAGGCCTCCTGAGCCCCCAGGCCGTGCCAGGCATGGCGAGGTGCAGAGAACACAGCAGTGAACAAGACTGACTGGGGGTCAGGGGGCGGGGTGCGCAGGAATGATGCACTCGTTCTCCCAGCTAAGACTTTCAGCTGAGCGCTCCTCCCAGAGGTGGCCAGCAGCGGAGGGGAGCCGCCTTGTCCAAGGTCACGTGCACTCGTTCGATGGAGCCCACACCCAAGGACTGATCTGTGCCCCGTGCTCAAAGCCAAAAAGGCCTCCTGGCTCCACGGCTCCCAGTGGGATCGGTGCCTCTCCCTCTGCCTCACTCCCTGCAGGCACTGTTCCCTGCACTTGATCTCCATCCCAGGGGGAAGCCTGCCCACAGAGGCTGGACGTGCAGGTGAGAACCTTAATTCAGAAGGAAGACTAATAAATGAGACACACGTGGGCACAATAAACAATTACACCAGGGGTTTAGAATAGCCCCAAGACTGATGACAAACAATGACTCAAAAAGCCCGAAGTGGGCGGCATGGGGCTGCAGCGGGGGAAGCTACTGTTTGGGACACCTGCATCCCCCATCCGAGCGCCTGTCCCAGCTCCTCCACTTCTAATCCAGCTTCCTGCTGATGTACATCCTGGAGACAGCAGGTGATGGTTCAAGTACTTGGGTCCCTGCCATTCACGTGGGAGACCCAGATGGAGTGCCTGGCTCCTGGCTTCGGCCTGGCCCAGCCCCAGCTGTTGCAGGCTTTGGGGGAGTGAATGAGTGAGTGCAAGATTTCTCTCGCTCTTGCTGACTTTCAAGTAGATGAAAAATGAAAATAAATAAACATTTAAAAAATCCAGAAGCAAGGGCAGGCATTGCTATAGTGTTTGTCACCTGCCTGGACCTCCTGATTCCAGTTTCCTGCCAAGGCAGACCCTGGGGGAGGGTGGTGATGGCTCAAGGAACAAGGTTCCTGCCCCCTGCATGGGAGACCTGGATTGATTTCCTGACTCCTGGCTCCGGTCTTAGCCCAGTCCCAGCCATTGTGAGCATTGGGGGAGTAACCAGCAGATAACTCTCTCTCTCTTCTCTCTCTCTGCCTCTCAAATAAGTTAAAGAAAAGGGAAAGTTTAAAAAATCCAAGATAGAGATTTACCCTGATTTGAATCTTAAACAATGGGTAAATGTATCAAAACATCATAAGGGACCCCATAAATATGTAGAATTTTAAATGTCAGTGAAAAATAAATGAAGTTCACTTAGTATACTGGGAAGAAAATTTGCTTACACAAATTCTACATGGGAAAAAAACCCTAAGTGGGGCTGGTACTGTGGCTCACTTGGTTAATCCTCCACCTGTGGCGCCGGCATCCATATAGACACTAGGTTCTAGTCCCTGCTGCCCCTCTTCCAGTCCAGCTCTCTGCTGTGGCCCGGGAAGGCAGTGGAGGATGGCCCAAGTGCTTGGGCCCCTGCCCCCGCATGGGAGACCGGGAAGAAGCACCTGGCTTCGGATCGGCGCAGTGCTGGCAAGAGTTGCCATTTCGGGGGTGAACCAACGGAAGGAAGACCTTTCTGTCTCTCTCTGTCTAACTCTGTCAAATAAAAAAGAAAAAAAAACAAAACACCCTAAGGAAAACTGTGTAAGTAAATGACAAAGTAGGAGAAAAAGTTCAATTTGGAACCAACAAGGGTTGAGCCCCCGAGTGCATAAAGAGCTTCACAGAGAATCAAAAGGCCAAGGCCCAGCGGAGGAAAGATGGTGAAGAAGGAGGACGAAGGGACGCCAAGCGCACGAGGGTGCTCTGCCCACCCTGACGGAGAAGCACAGAACACAACCGCACCAAGACACCTTTCTCACGCGTCTGACAGCGGATTTTATGGATGAAGCTAGGAAAAACGAGAGCGGGCACACGCTGCCAGCGAGAACGCAAAATGGCTCAAACCCTCCGGAGGAGAATTCAGTCACCGCTGAAGTGCCTTGCTGTTTCCAAACCCCATTCCATTCCATTCCATTCCATTCCATTCCATTCCATTCCATTCCATTCCATTCCATTCATGCTGGCACAGGAGCCGGGCTGCTGGTGCAGCCTTTCTCAAAATTCTCCTGAGCACTGGGACACACGTTCCACACTCGCCCTGATGGGGAGACCCACGGATCTAATCCAAGCGCCATTTAACTGAAAAAGGAGATGCTCAAAGACCTGCCTGGGGTCTCAGGCGGCAAATCCACAGCTGACCAGTTTTTGACACAGCTCTTCGTGAAGGTCTGTGCATGGGGACACAGACCAGTCCTTGGGTGTGGGCTCCATTCAACTTAGGACAAAGTGTGTCTTCGCTGAGAGCCACGGCACCACTAACTCAGGGCTGCACGACAGAATTAGGAATTACCTGGGAAATGTAAAAAAAAAAAAAAAATGCAAGGCCCCAGGTACTACCACACAGGTCTCAGGTGTCAGTATTGAAATGACTTCCCTGGAGATCCTAAAGTGCAGGCAGAGACAGGTAGAGACAGCTAGAGGAACTTCCAAAGGGCTCTTGGGTTTCTCTTAACTCCCAGTCAAGTCCTAGAGACCTTCTGAAACGCCAATGAGGCAGGAAGGCAGAGGCTGACGTTCCAGACGCTGGGGCCAGGGTGGGAGGAGAGCTGGCCTGGGGATGCGGCTCCTGGAGACACCCGGTGGAGTAGGCGGCGGCCTTCCAGACCGGACGCACCTGGTCAGGGTGCTGTGGCCTCAGCTGGGAGCTGTTTCAGGGACCTCCACGATACTGGGTGAACCCCTTCTTCTCCCTAAAACTCCATTTTCTCATCTGTGAAATTGGGCCATGGCTGAGGGACCAGAGCACCCTCCAGCACTCAAACTCCCTGGAAGAAGGAAGCGAAGCCACGAGAGGCCAGCCAGGGGTCTCTAAAGGTGCAGAGGGGTCCCAGGCATCACATGAGGACGAGTGAGGTTGTGAGGAGGTTAAAAAGGACCGAGGGATAATGAGATCCACTAACGAGGTGCAGTCTCTCACATACCCTGTGAAAGGCAAGCAACCTGCTGAACAAAACCCAACTAAGGCGTAGATGCAAGCATGGCCACCCAGCCACGCAACAGAGCTGTCACCCCACCACGCGACAGGCTGTCACCCAGCCATGCAACAGGGCTACCACCCTGCCACACGACAGGCTGTCACCCAGCCATGCAACAGGGCTACCACCCAGCCACACGAAGGGCTGTCACTCAACCACGCGACAGGCTGTCACCCAGCCATGGCAAGGGCTATCAATCAGGCACACGCCCAGCCTGGAGCACATAAGGTGAGGTCAAAAAAGCCAGGCACAAAAGGCCAGGTATGGTAAGATTCCAGTGACACGAAATGTCTAGAATGAGCAAATCCACAAAGACAGAATGTGGGTGACCGGCTGTGTGGGGCAGCAGAGAGTAACAGGGAATGACTGTTTTGCCTTTTTTTTTTTTTTTAAGGTTTTATTTTTATTATTTGAAAGGCAGAGTTTTACACACACACACACACACACACACACACACATATTGAGAGAAAGAGAGAGAGAGAGAGATTTTCTACATACTGGTTTACTCCCCAAATGGCCACAACAGCCGGGGCTGGGCCAGGCCAAAGCCAGGAGCACAGAACCTCCTCCAGGTCTCCCACGTGGGTGCCGGGGCCCAAGCACTTGGGCCATCTTCCACTGCTTTCCCAGACACATCAGCAGGCAGCTGGATCAGAAGTGGGGCAGCCAGGTCTCAAACCGGCACGCATCCGGGATACTGGTGCCTCAGGCAGCAGCCCCACCCACTGCACCATGCCAGCCCAGCGTGACTGTTAATGGGAGTGGAGTTCTTTTGGGGGTGACAGAAATGTTCTGGAATTAGGGAGTGGCGGCGGCTGCACAGCTCTGGATATCCTGTAAACCACTGAGCTGTGCACTCCCCAGTGGCAAGCTTCAAGCCATGTGAATCCCAGCTCAATAAAAGCGTGACTGAAAGTGCCTGCAGCACACTGCCACTGCTGTGGACACGTGTGCACGTCCGTGTGTGCGTGTGTGGAGCTGAAGCGTACAGGGCGCGCTGCCAGGGTGAGAACGGGCACCCACATCTGGACCTTCACCCCCACCTTGTCTTGGGGCAGTGGACAGGGATCATGGTGTTCCAGATTTTCCTTCTCAAACATTTTAAAAACTATATAATGTATTTGAAAAATCAATGAATACACAAAAATACATTGTCACTGTAGAAAACATATACCAAGCTTTGCGAGCCCCCCACCCCACCCCCAGGAGCCCACAGCTGGAGCTCTGTGTTTAAGGCACGGAAATAGATGGAGCTTTTGAACCCTTCCCTTGCCATGTTTACTTTATTCTGTGATCTTTGATTTTTATAATAAGCACTTTGGCAGAAGAAAAACCCAAAATATCTAGCACTCAAAAAAAAAAAAAAAACTAGCCTATGTTATTCTGTCTGTGACAGAAACAGAATCCACAGCACACTCGCATCTTGGGTTTAAAAAATCAGAACACTGTCTGAGCATGGAGAAGGCCTGGGAAGAAGTGAAGTGAACAGCTCCTCCCGGGCTAGGACGAGGAGGCGACGGCAGGAGGGCTAGGGAGGGCTCCTCCTATTCTACTATTCTATGGACCTACGGCTTGTATCGCTTGTATCATTTCTGCTGCTCACAGGGTTCAAATGCAAAGAGGATGAAGTGGAATGCAGCACACACACACACACACACACACACACCCCGCACCGAGCGCTCCTGGCTGGCTCACCCAGGTGTGCCAGGCGAGCATCACTGTGCGTGCTGAGAGCTCCGTCCCACTGACCTCACGATTCTTTGGTAAAAGAAAAGTGCAAGGCAAAGTTTTTTTTTTTTTTTCCCCTTGAGAGACAGACACACACAGAAACACTGAATTTATATTACTGTTTAGGTTTTATAAATGCTTACCTACATATACATCTAAATATGTGTGTACACATACACGGAAAGACTCACTGGGGGTGAACCATTAACCCAGCCACTAAGACACAGATTAAGATGCCTGCACCCCACACTGGAGAGCTTGGGTTCAGCTCCTGACTTCCGTCTCCTACTAACGCAGACCCTGGGAGGCAGCAGGTGATGGCCCAAGTCATTGAGTCCCTGTCTGGCCCACTGCAGACATTTGGGGATTATTTATTTATTTATTTATTTATTTTGACAGGCAGAGTGGACAGTGAGAGAGAGAGACAGAGAGAAAGGTCTTCCTTTTGCCGTTGGCTCACTCTCCAATGGCTGCCACGGCTGTCGCGCTGCAGCTGGCGCACTGCGCTGATCCAAAGCCAGGAGCCAGGTGCTTCTCCTGGTCTCTCATGGGGTACAGGGCCCAAGCACTTGGGCCATCTTCCACTGCACTCCCGGGCCACAGCAGAGAGCTGGCCTGGAAGAGGGGCAACCGGGACAGAATCCAGTGCCCCGACTAGGACTAGAACCCGGTGTGCCGGCGCCACAGGCGGAGGATTAGCCTATTGAGCCTCGGCGCCGGCCCATCTGGGGATTAAACAAGCAGATGGGAGTACCCCCCTCCAGCCTCTCAAATGAAAACATCATAATTGAAAAACTTACTGGAACTACAGACACCCCCGGCCCACACAGAAACCCCGGTGAATACAGGAGTGCTGGTGAGACTCCCCCCTTAGCACTCACTCGTGCTTCCTAAGCTCTCTCTGTTAAGCATGTACCTCCACCTGTGGGGGAAGGGGACCGTCACAACACAGCGTTTCCACGTGGACTTTCCCCAGGAAGTTACTGGAGAGCTGGAGAAGGGAGAGGGGCTGAGGCCGGGGTTTCTGCAGCAGGAGGGGCTCCCTTCCCATGGGATGCCCAGCAGCGCCCCCCCCCCCCCCGCCCCAGGGGAAACAAGGCGGGCTCAGAGAACCCTCGGTGTCAGCAGCTGGTCTTGTGGCTGGGGGCTGCCAAGCCCCCAGGGGAGCCAGGGCTTGTCACAGGCCCTTTGTGGAGCCCCGGGTTAGAGCCAATCCAGGCCCAAGAGGCAGACGTGCTGGCCCCAGGGACTCAGGAGGGTGGGCCAGGGTGTGGTAGTAGCTCCTGGGCACCAGCAGGAGTGTGATGGCAAGGCCTAGGGAAGCGTCCAGCCCCCGGGGGCACTCTCTCTGGCCTGGCCGGCAGCAAGGCCTTCCCCACCCGCCAGCAGCTCACCAGGCAGCCCTGGTCTCAGGGCCCCCAGCAGGAGCCTGAGCTCAGGTTCCCCAGGAGCCACGGCAGCCCAGCCCAGACAGCACAGCGCTGGGGCCCTCTCCTCACCCACCTGCCATGCTCCACGCTGCCAAGAAACGAGGGGCAGCTTTGCAAGGAACACAACCAACCGCCTGCCTCAGAGCTGGGCAGGGGTCCACCAGATGTGGAGGGGACGTTGGGAAAGGTCTCAGTTGCACACACAGGCAGGCTGTGGGTACAGAATTCACTCAACAGGGGGATTCTTCCTGCAGAGCGGCTGGAACCACACAGAGGGACTGTGGAGCTGCCGGTTGGGGGAGACCCTTTGTGGGTAAGGAATAAAGAGCTGCTTGGACACGAGCCCTACACCAAGCGGCACAGGGACGGATCTGCCAGAGCTGCTCTCCAGGGAGAGCTCCTCCAGGGGGCAGCAGAAACACGGTAACTATGGCAACGCTCCTGGAGGCCAGTGCTGCAGGGTTGTGATGGGACAAGGGCAAATATTTTCCAAGCCCTTCAGTGGCATTACTATTCCCACTTATACACAACCTGAGCACCAGGGTCATCTGCAAGTGGAGGGGGCAGGGTTCAGACCCAGGCCCGGGGTGGGCATTTGGTGCAGTGGTCAAGACACCACGTGGGGGATGCCCGCATCTCATATCAGAGAGTCTGGGTGTGAGCCCAGGCCCCGCTCTGATCCAGCTTCCAGCTGATGTGCACCCCGGGAGGCAGGAGTGGTGTCTCAAGCACTTGGGTCCCCGCTACCCGTGTGGGAAACCTGGATTGAGTTCTAGGCTCCTGGCTTCCCCGGGCCCAGCCACAGCTGTTGTGGGTATTCGAGGAGTGAACAAGCAGATAGAAGATCTCTGTGCGTTTGCTTGTCTGCCTTTCAAAACCAACCAGTCAACCCAGGCCTACTGCAGCTCCAAGACTGGCTCGCCCTGCACCATACAGACCAGGGCTAGACCACAGGGGATGCCAGCAGAACTGGGATCTGAGCCAGCGTCAGCACCTTCCTCCCCCACAAGGGGGGAAGTTTACCAAGAGGGAGGGGCTCATCGGCATGAGCAGCCCCTGAAAGAACCAGGACACAATAGGGTCCTAGGGAAGCCGTGGGTAGGGCAAGGAGGGCGGGGGCACCACCATGAGGGCCAGTGTGGCTCTGGAAGAGAGTCGCCTGTTGTCTTTTCCCAGTCCCATCTATCACAGCAACTCGACTAGGGGCTCTACCCCCAAGAGAGCTTAACACGCATCATCACAGACACGCACGCACCCGCACCACAGCAGCACCACTCACGGCAGCTGCAAAGTGCACTGGCCCACATGCCCGCGGGCTGACGAGAACAAACAGAACGGGGTCTATGCACACAATGGATCGTTATTCAGCCATAAAAAGCAATGAAGTCCTGACATGGCCCCAACATGGGTGGCTGAGCCTTGAGTGAAAGGACCAGTTACCAGCACGTACTGGTGACTGGGCTGGAATGAAATGCCCTGGGCAGGCAAATCCACACCAACAGTAAGTGGATTAGTGGCAGCCAGGGGCTCGAGGGCGGAGGGGGCGGGCTGGGCCGCTAACAGGACGAGGTTCCTTTCTGGGGCAACGGAAATGTTCTGGAATTAGATCATGGCGATGGCTGCGCTACATCAGAATATATTAAAAAATCATTGAATTGCACACTTTAAAATGGAAAAATGCATGGCATGTGGATTAAATTGTGATTTAAAACCGCAAGAATGGGTTCAAACTGACCCAGGAGGAACACGTGCCAGGGTTCTGCTGCACAGCAAGGTAGTGACGCACCACACAATAATTTGCTGTGTATTTCCACGTGGCGAGGAGAGCAGGCTTTGAATGATGCAACAGATATGCCCTGATGTGATCCTTATTGTCCACATGTATTAAAATATTGTGCTGTACACCTTAAATAAGTACAATTGTTATGCGTCAAGTAACAGCAAAATAAAAATAAAGCATTAAAAAAGGAATAGAAAGAGGAAAAAAAATGCTGAGAAAAGAACAGCACCCACAAAACAGAGGATGACACGGTGTCCTGGGAAGGTTAGACAACGTGAAGGTGCATGTGCCATGCATGGGGCAGCACCTGGTACCAAGGGGGCCTCGGACATAGCGCCTGACCGTGAGAAGCCCCGTCAACACTGACCCTGGCTTTCTGCCTAAAATGCATAGAGCGAATGATGCCGGAGGGGCAGGCTGGTGTCCCACGTCTGAGCTAAGCCCAGCTGGGCCGCCACAGAGGACGGCTAGGACTGGCTGCCCTCGCCTGTCTCGCCTAGAGCCATCTCCCTGGCAACCGCATCAGCTCCGGCCAGGGGCTCCTGTTCCCAGCCGGGTGACAGCATCACGCTGGCAACCTGTCAGGATGGCAGAGGCAGAGCAACGGGACTGCTAAGGGACCCTCGTCTCCATAGAAACCATGTCAGGAAGGAGAGGCAGGAGGGAGAGGACAAACCACAAATACACACAGGCCCCCCGTCTCCTGCCCATGACCCAACACAGGAAGGCCAGAGCAGCCTCGCTGACCTCACAGGGTGCGACCCCGGTGTCTCCTGAGTGCCTATTGTGCCCGGCACTACGGGGGCTCCTGGTTGAAGGCTCATTTGTTTTAATTTATCTGAAGGGCAGAGTGACACACAGATACCTCCCATCTGCTGGTTCACTCCCCAAATGCCTGCAATAGCTGAGGTTGGGCCAGCCCAAAGACAGGGCCTGGAACCCCACCTCAGTCTCCCAGGTGGGTGGCAGGGATTCAACCACTCGGGCCGTCACCTACTGCCACCCAAGGTGCGCAGTAGCAGGAGAGGAGGGCCTCAAAGCCAGGCACTCACCTAGCGACAGCAATTTGACTCTGAGCAACACAGAAACGCCTACATGAACGCACGCTCACAGTAGCATGGTTCCAAGCGGCTGCAGAGTGGACCGACCCGAATGCCCACTGGCTGATGAACGCATAGAGAATGGCATCCCAAGTGGCAGCTGAGCCCGCTGTGCTGCCACGCCTGCCCCTCCATCTAAAACCCAAAATCTCACAAATGACACCCAAGTGCATTCTTATTGTTCAGAAACTCCCTAAACACAGCATTAATAGACACGAAGTGCAAGCCGGTCTCTGCCCTGCTGCGGCCACTCCTTGTCCCGCAGGCCGCCAGTGCTTCCTCCAGCCTGTGGCTGTGCAATGACACCCCCACACACAGGCTCTGAATCCCGTCTGCTGTGCGGCGTGCGGCATGCATTGCTCTAGAACCTCCCTTTCCTGCTTCAAAATGTGTCTTGGAGGGGTTGGTGCTCTGCCGTAGCAGGTAAAGTAGCCGCCTGTGGTGCTGACATCCCATATGGGTGCTGGTTTGAGACCCGGCTGCTCCACTTCCAATCCAGCTCTCTGCTATGGCCTGGGAAAGCAGTGGAAGATGGCCCAAATCCTTGGACCCCTGCACCCATGTGGGAGACCTGGAAGAAGCTCCTGGCCCCTGGCTTTGGATAGGTGCAGCTCCAGCCGTTGCAGCCATTTGGGGAGTAAAATAATGGATGGAAGACCTCTCTGTCTCTACCTCTCTCTGTAACTCTGCCTTTCAAATCAATAAATAAATCTTTAAAAAAAAACAAAGTATCTTGGAGTTCATTCTATACACTTACATCTGCTTCCATTTTATTTGAATGTGGTAAAGGATACTTAGTATAAAATTTACCAGTTAATCATGTTTTCTTGCAGTAACATATGAATACAAAATGTACCATTTTAGCCATTTTTTAAAAATTTATTTGACAGAGTTACAGACAGTGAGAGAGAGAGACAGAGAGAAAGGTCTTCCTTCCGTTGGTTCACCCCTCAGATGGCCGCTACGGCCCGCACTACACCAATGCGAAGCCAGGAGCCAGGTGCTTCCTCCTGGTCTCCCATGCGGATGCAGGGGCCCAAGCACTTGGGCCATCCTCCACTGCACTCCCGGGACATAGCAGAGAGCTGGACTGGAAGAGGGGCAACCGGGACTAGAACCTGGCACTCATATGGGGTGCTGGTGCTGCAAGTGGAGGATTAACCAAGTGAGCCATGGTGCAGGCCCCCATTTTAGCTATTTTTAGGCACTGAGTGGCATTAGCCATATTCAGTGTTAGGCAACCATCCCCACCACACACCTGCAGAATCCTTTCACCCTCCCCAGCGGAAACCCTGCATCCATCCAGGGGTGGGGAACTTTGCTTCTGGCCATTTGGATATTTATAACATCATCTATAGGCCATACCAAATGATCAGCTTAGAAATCTATGCGATGGGGCCGGCATCATGGCACAGCAGGTAAGGCTGCTGCCTGTGATACCAGCATCCCACACAGGCGCCAGTTCAAGTCCCGGCTGCTCCATTTCCGATCCAGCTCTCTGCTATGGCCTGGGGAAGCAGTGGAAGATGGCCCAAGTCCTTGGGGCCCTGCATCCGCATGGGACACCGGGAAGAAGCTCCTGGCTCCTGGCTTTGGATCAATGCAGCTCTGGCATTGTGGCCATCTGGGGAGTGAATCAGTGGATGGAAGACCTCTCCCCTCCTCCCCATCCCCTTCCCTCTGCCTCTGCCTCTCCATAATTCTGCCTTTCAAATAAATAAATTAATCTTTGGGAAAAAAAAAAAAAAGAACTAACCCATCCTGCCGTAGATGTACTGAATCTCGTGCCCCTCCTGTGGTCGCCATGCAGGGCCAGACCGAATGATTCTGCAGGCCTTCTGTGGCCGGGGGCCGGATGCTCCCCGCCCCTGCTCTAGGAAATAATGTTGTGGTGACGCTGGAAGTGCAAATGTCTCTGTGCTTTCCACGGTTTGGCCACGTGCCCGGACTGGGGCTGCTGGATCGCGCGGTGATCACCCGGTGATCGGCGGTGAACGTGTGGGAGCGGCTGCGGCGCTACCTGACTCCCTTTAACTTCTTCACGGTGGTCTGCAGCCACTTCATCTTACTCACGTTTGTTATTACAGGGGCCGACGCCACAGATGGAGAGACCGACGCGGGGAAGCGGCCCGGTCTCCTCTCCTGTACGATTGCTCACCCCCACAGCCCTGCCTTTCCAGTGTCAGAGGTGTCAGCATCAAAGTGCCATGCGGCGGGTGCCCTGCGCTGTGGGCCACCCAGCCTTAGTGTCCAGCACCCAGTGTACACCGCAGGTGCTCAGGACAGGCGTCCCGGGAGTGAGCGAAGCCGACAAGCCACGTCCCTCTCCCACCTGCACAGACAGCGTGGGGCGGGCCCTCACCTCTTTGGGTCGCTCCAGCTCGGTCTGCAGCACCTGCTTGGCCAGCTCAGTCTCGATGAGTCGCTGCCGGAGCTCCTCGTTCTCCTCCTCCAGTCGCGCTCGCTTCTTCTCCACCGCCTCCAGCTCCTTGTGCAGCCGCATGGAGATGTCCTTGGAGACCTGGGGGAGTGCAGAGCGGGCACAGTCAGCCGGGAAGATGACCCCGCACCGGGACACCCACTGATGGCCCAGGAAGCAGGCTTTTGTCACACGCCCACTTAGCAGATGAGGAAACTGAGGCACAAAACGGTCATGAAACTCACCAAGGCCACACAGCCACATATCCAGGAACCGACACAACAGACCGAGGCAACCCCGTGCTCCCGTCTATTCCCCCCAGAAAGCTCTGAGTCCAGTCTGTGGCCAGGATGCCCCACACTGACCAAGCCCCTTCCCAGAGCCAGGAGCTCCTCCCCAAGGAGGGGCCCGAGCAGCAGCGGAAACCAGAGCATAGTGGGTGGCCCAGGAGCCACGACACCCCTCTGCCAGGGATCAGCAGGCGACCCCAGCAGGTCCCCTGCCAGCAGCTCTGTGCCTCAGTCTTCAACTTAAACTGGGTGCATCCCACTTGGGAGACCCAGAAGACGCTCCTGGCTCCTGGCTTCAGGTCGGCCCAGCCTTGGCCATTGTGGCCATTTGGGGAGCAAACCAGAGGACCAAAGACCTTTCTCTCTGTCTCTCCCTCGTTCTGTGACTCTACCTCTCAAATAAAGAAAATCTTTAAAAAAAAAAAAAAAATTGGGTGCAAAACAACAGGCTCAACCTCACAAGCCCAGCAGTAGGAACGAATCAGCTACGGCTCGAAAGGGCTTGGCCCGCCGCTTGCCGTAGGGAGTGCCAGCTGAGCGGTGGCTGCTGCTTTGAGAGGCTGAAGCCCATAGAGGGACATGAGGTCACAAGGTGACCCTGAGCCCCATGTCCAGTTGTCTGGGACACAGAACAGGCTGGAAACGACAGGGCTGGGCAGGCGTCCCGGTCATCCCGACAGAGAGGAGCTCCCGGCTGTAGGCTGCACCCCGGTTCCCGGAGTCTGCAGCAAGAGCAGCCCCGTCCTGCAGGATGCTCTGGCCTGGCCCTGCAGGCTGAGCACAGGAGGCCAGCGCACCTTCACCCAGTCCCGTCCCCATTTTACTGACAAGGACGCTGAAGGTCAGGGCGGAAATGGCGGGCTTGGGGGTCACACACGCAGGCTGGACTGCAGTCCCGGGCGTGCCTGAGGCCAGTGTGGCCTCTGATCCCGCAGGCCTGCGGGAGCTGGCTGTGGGCAGACGGCCCAGCACCCGTGCCTGCCAGTGTCGGCAATGACCACAGGTCTCCTCCCTGCTGCAAGGGAAGAGGGCCCTCCCTGGCTGGGTCCTCTGCCTGGGCCCCGGCCCAGCACCGTGGAGACCCCTTGGCAGTGTGCAAGCCAGGCCCGGAAACACAATGGCCAGAAAGGAAACAGGATACCACCTCCCTGCTCTCTTGCCCACTGCCCCTCTCTGACCCTGAAGACGAGGAGTGGCAGCCAGAGGCTGGTCCCCGGCCCTGCCCACGGCCTCTCTGGGCCTCTCGAGTGGGGTGAGCATCCCCCTCCATCAGAAGAGGACTCTGCAGAGCGCAAACAAGACCCGAGCCTGGCTGCAGCCTGTCCTGGCCAGGCCACCTTCTTTGGCCCTGCCGAGCGTGCTGGGTCATCTATAGAGAAGGGGGCAGCCACAGCTGCCTCCTGAGGTCTGTGCTTAGGGGTGACTGACGTAAAAACGATGACGCGATCCTTGGGCTGGCGGCTGTGACTCAGGAGGGGCTCGGGAAACACAGGATTGTTAATACATCTTTGAGGTCACTGCTTCCCCTGTGCCTCCAGGGCCCTACCCCAGGGTTTTGCAATGTCCAGCCCCAGCCCCAACCTGTGGTCCCTAGTCTGGGGGCTGTTAGTTCAGGCAGGAAGTGCCTGTGCGGATGAACACTGGTTCACTCATTCATTCATCCTGCCAGGGCACTGGGCTCCCCAAGAGTGGTGGGAACAGGGGTCAAGGCCACAGACCACGCCTGGGCTCATTCTCATCTCCGTGTGCCAGCAGCAGCTGGGGTCTGACACACACAAGTTGGTGCCTGATAAATGCCTGCTGGACAACCAGACAAGTCTAAGGCTCTGACAAGCAGACCGGAGGGAGATGAATGAATGACTGGATATATGCAGGGGGCTGGACATGGCCCCCCTCAATGCTGGCTCCCCAACTGTCCTCCCATGGAGGCTGCAGGAGCCAAGCCTCCTCTCCCAAATGCGCTCCCCCAATCACCACCCTGGGCCAGCCCCTCCCCGCCAGCCCCTGCCAAGGTGCATGTGGGTTCCTGGGGGCTCACGAGTGACTCCATGGATTTCACCCCGGCCCGCCCCTGCAGCCCCCGCTGCCTTCCCTCCTATTCTGAATGGTTTCTCCATGGCTTCCCAACCCTGGTGGCAGCTTGCAGAATTCAGTGTGGACTAAAGAGCCCTCAACCTCAGGTCCCCACACTGCCCTGTGCTCCCATCTGAGCGAAGGTCACCAGCCACTGCCACACGGGGCCGTAGGTGCCTGTGGCCTGGGCCCCTCAACCCTCACAGGTGATTCACGGAACCAGCGAGCTGCCCGTCCCCTCGGGAAGAGCTTGGGCTCTTATCCCCATTCTGAGGCTCAGAAAGACAGGCCACTTGCCCAAGGTCACATAACCAGGAAGTTACAGAACCAAGAGTAAAATCCTCAGCCCTCACACCTACTCTCCACCCGACCGTGCTGTACCAGCCTGCAGCTTAAAGACACGCCATCAACATCCACTGCAGAAGCGCTGCTAACAAGCCCCGGCGGTGGGCTTTACCACGCCAGGAGCTTACTGAGCCCCGGGTGCCTGTCCTGCTGGATCCTCGCGGCCACCCCCAAAGCGCTGGGGCTGAGACGCTAAGGGGAGGCGAGGCAGCTGTGGCTTCCGGAAGCCAAGGCAAATCCCCAAAGCAAATGTGTGAGCACAAACAAATGCGCTCAGCCATGAGGTCACTGCTGACAGCACTGGGCCCTGCTCCCGGGCAGGGGGACCACGGGAAGGGGAGGGGACTCTCACTAAGAAGCCTCCCTGGCCAGGCTGGGGGTGAAAATGTCACCCCTGACTTACAGATGGGGGAGCTGAGGCTGAAGGAAGGGAAGCCACCCTCATCGGTCACCCTGGACCAGAGCCACATGCTTTCTCTGGCCGCCTAAGGAGCCACCTTTCCCATGGCGGGGACACAGCTCAGAGCCGTGAGGGAGCTGACCCCAGGCCACATCTGACCCTGGCCCTGCAGCAGCCCAGGGCGGGAGGCTTGGGGGAGGGGTGGTGGAATGAGGCCTGAGGTTTCATTCATGATCCGCTCACCCATAACTCACCACCCAACAAAACCATGGCAGCCCCAACGTTTGGGCCTCACAGCTAACACGAGAGCAAGCGGAGGCCCCACGGGGGGGGGGGGGGGGGGGGCGAGGAGCTGCAGAGGAGGCCAGGGTAGCCCCCAGGCAGTGTCTGGTCCCCGCACCATCAGAGCCCAGGCCAGCCCAGCGAAGTCAGCACTCAGGGGCCGGCGCAGCCCTGGGAAAAACTTGCCTCCAGCTGTGGGGGGCAGGAGGAGGGGAGGGGGGGCAAGGGGGACGCCGATTGGCTGGTTCAAATCCCAACAGAAGGGGCTCCTCCCCTCTGCCCAGACTCCAGAGAGCCACTGCCCCCTCCCCACCACACCAGCTGCTCTCAGCCCCACCCACGGAGGCCAGGCTCCCAGCCAGGCCCCAGCCAAGGCCCCCCTGCACCCGCCACCTCCATTCTCTTAAGTCAGACGTTGTTGGGTTCCTCCTTGAAATCCTCAATGACCTAGGCTCAGAGGCAGATTCCAGCAGAGTGCAGATTGGCTGAGCTTCCCTGGCACGCGCGCGCGCGCACACACACACACACACACACACACACACAGTCTGCCAGTGGTTAGAATTTGAATGCTTGTGCAGCTGTTGGTGGGGGAGCTGCTCTCTCAGGCAGAGGCGCGCTCTGGACCAGGTCACTAACCCTTTCTGTCCTGTCTACCCCAGCCCTAAGCTCCCACTGAATGGAGGTGCACACGCTGCTCCCCAGCCCTGACACCTCTGAAACCACGGCTCTCAGGGCACCGTGAGGAGCCTTTGTTTTCTTTCCTATTCCACCGGAAGGGCTGCGGGGCTTGGATCTGCCAGCGGCTTCCAGCGGCAGGCAGGACGGGGCGGATCCCTGGAGGAGGGCTCCCTCCCCTGGGCCCTGGCAGGAGCCATCGCTCCCCGCCCCCTCCCACCCCAGCCTGGCTCTATCCATCAGGCCTTGGCTCACAAGTCACTGCAGGACTACTCCCTGGAGCCCCAGCCCCTGCCTTCCCCCTCCTCACAGCACTGAGTTCTGGGAACAGGCACCAGGCCCTGCAGACAGGCAGGGAACGGAGAGCGGCGCCTGAGGTCAGACACCCACCCACTGGGCACCCATGTCCTTGCTCTGAGTCTTGGATTCCTCATCCCGGAGCTGGAAAGAGTAACCCTAGGAGGGCACCTCATGCAGTGTGTGGGAAAATGAAACTAAAGCATACAATTATTTTGGTGCAAGTAAAAGTTGAACCCCTCGTCTTGTTTTTCTAATTCACACTCTTCAGGGATTGTTTGGAGATCTCACGTGCACGGACTTCAGAAGTTGTGCATGGAGCTTACCTTTTAATTCCATTTCCACTACCTTTTGGAAGGATCGTGCGGCTAGCGTGTTTGGATTCTTGCAGCAGCGCTGTACTGCTATCTCACTCACTCCTCGTAGAACCCTGTGAAGCAGGGCTGCCGTTGAGCCCATTTCACAGACGATGAGAAGCAGGTGGCTTGCTCAAAATCAGACATGAACCAGCCTCACTCAACGACTCCCTGAGCCTGCCAAAGCCGCCTCCCTGGGACTGCGTGGGGACAGCTCAGAGCCCAGCACCAGGCGTGCAGCTGACACAGTGGATGCGGTTGCGAGGATTCAGGTTATGCTATCATTTGGGGGCATCCCTGGTTGGCCAGGGATCCCCACTTTGCAGCTAAACAAACTGAGGCCCAGAAAAGTGGTATACAGGGGCTGGTGCTGTGGTGCAGAGGGTTAAAGCCCTGCTGTGCCAGCATCCCATACAGGTGTCGGGTTCGAGCCCTGGCTGCTCCACTTCCTATCCAGCTCCCTGCTAATGTGCCTGGCAGAGGATGACCCAAGTCCTTGGGCCGCTGCACCTGTGTGGGAGACCCGGAAGAAGCTCCTGGCTTCGGATCGGCTCAACTGCAGCCATTGTGGCCATTTGGGGAATGAACCAGTGGATGGAAGACCTCTCTCTCTCTCTCTCTCTCTCTCTCTCTCTCTCTCTCTCTCTCTCTCTGACTCTACCTCTAACTCTGTCTTTGAAATAAATAAAATAAATATTTAAAAAATAAGTGCTATATATAACTTGCCACAGAGCTGACCCGGGCCCCACACAGGCTTGTGGTCCCACCGCCCCCCAACAAAGACAACCACAATGGTTGGGGAAGTCCCCAGGGCTGACCTTGACGTCCTGCTCCAGGCCGCGGATGAGCTCGCCGTCCACCTGGCCGGTCTGGGCCGCACGAAGGCTGCGGCGCTCGGCCTTGCGCAGCCGGTACTGCAGGATGCGGCAGGTCTTGCTGGCCTGGTCCAGCTGCTGCCGCAGCTCCTGCAGCTGGTACACGTCCTCCTCCATGTAGACGTCTCGCATCTCCAGCATCTCGGCTCGTAGCTCCTCGATCTCATCCTGTGGAGGGAGGGCGGGCACGGTCAGCGGCGTGCCGGCCAAGTAAAAGGACCTGACTGATGTCCATGGCCGAGTCCTCAGAACCCGAGACCACGTCAGTTTATGTGCAAAATGGCCCTGGCTGGTGCGATTCAGTTAAGGAGTCTGGGACAGGTCATGCTGGATTGTGTGGGTGGACCCCCCCCCATGGAATCGCAAGGGTCCTTAAAGAGGGGGCGTGCAGGAGAAGCTGGAAGGGGCAGGAGCTGGGGGATGCAGGCAGCCTCTGGGGTGGAAGAGGCAGGGGAGGCTCCTCCCCCGGAGCCTCCATGGGGAGCACTCCCTGCCTGCGGCCTGATGTTCAGACTTTGCCTTCTCCTTTTTATTTCATGCATTTGAGAAGCAGAGAGACAGAGACAGACAGAGCGCTCCCCTCTGCTGGTTCACTTCCCAGATGCCTGCAACAGCTGGGGCTGGGCCAGGCAGAAGCTGGGAGCTCAGTTTGGGTCCTCCACGTGGATGGCAGGGACCCAAATACATGAGCTGTCACCTGCTACCTCCCGGGGTGCACATTAGCAGGAAGCTGGAGTCAGGAATGGAGCTGGGACTTGAATCCAGGCACCCCCACAGGGGATGCAGGTGCCCCAACCTGTGCCTTAACAGCTATGCCAAACCTTCACCTCGATCTTCAGACTTCCAACCTCCAGAATGGAAGACAGTAATGCGGGGCTGTTTGAAGCCACTCAATTTGCAGTGATCTGTGACAGCAGAAATAGGAAACTCATCTCCTGGGGGTGCAGGAGAGCCAGCCAGCCAGCATTGATGAGCTCAGACTGTGGGCTAGGTACTAGGCAGGGGACACGACAGAGTGATGTGGGAGGGGACCCCTAAAGAAGGGACATCTGAGTGAGACAAAGAGCAACAAACACTCACAGAGCCAAGGAGAGATGATTCCAGGGCTAGGGGACAGCGTGTGTGCCAAGACTGGGGCCGGAAAGAGCTCCGTGCACCAAGACACAGCAAGGGGGGCCAGCGCTGTGGTGCAGCAGGTAAAGCCGCCCTCTGCAGGGCCAGCACCCCATGTGGGTGCTGCCTGGAGTCCCGGCTGCTCCACTTCTGATCCAGCTCCCCGCTATGGCCCAAGAAAACAGCAGAAGATGGCCCAAGTCCTTGGACCCCTGCACCTGCGAGACCAGGAAGAAACTCCTGGCTCCTGGCTTTGGCCTGGCCCAGCCCCAGCCATTGTGGCCATTTGGGGAGAAAACTGGCAGATGGTAGATTGTCTCTCTCTGTCTGTATATCCTCTTTCTGTATCTCTGAAATAAATAGATAAATCTTAAAAAAAAAAAAAAAAAGACACAGCAAGGAAGCCAGAGGGACAATTTGAGGGCAGGGGACAGATGTTTGGCCACACAGCACTTCGAAGGGCTGAGCGGGAAAGAGTGCAGGTTTGGGTCTTAGGAGTGGGGGTTGAAGGATGAGCTCACTTCCCAAAGGCAGCCCCTGCAGCGCTGTGACCAGCTGTCCCTACTTCTCCTTCGCAGCCAGCCACACATCTGCAATCCTTTACCTACTGTGTGTCTCTAGGCAAGACCGTGAGCACCTAGGGGACTGCTGCCTGCTACCTGCCGCCAGCCCACGCCCAGCCCACGACTGAGTACCCAGCAGGCTCCTGACCAGTATTAGCCGTGCGAATGAACCATGCCTGGCTAGGTACAAGCAGAGGAGCCAGTGTGAACGGGTCATTAGGTACTAAGTGTGAGGCGTGAGCAGCGCGACCGGCAGATGTGATGCATAACGACCACGCCTCCCGACAGATGTGCAGTCACAATGGGAGTAATAACACCTGCTCTCAGGGTGCCAGGTCAGCCTAAACATTGCATACATGGGGCTGGCATTGTGGTGCTGCCTGTAACACCAGCATTCCATGCAGAAGTGGCTATTCGAATCCTGACTGCTCCACTTCCGATCCAGCTCCCTGCTAATGTGCCTGGGAAGACAGCAGAAGATGTCCAAGTGCTTAGGCCGCTGCACCTGCACGGCAGACCTGGAAGAAGGTCCTGGCTCCTGGCTTTGGATAGGTCCAGTTCTGGCCATTGTGACCACTTAGGGAGTGAACCAGCGGATGGAAGACCTTTCTCTCTCTCTCTTTCTCAACTATCTGCCTTTCAAATAAATGAATAAAAAAGTCTTTTAAAAAACAAAAAAAGATGACACTAGGAAGAGAAACTGAGTCACAGGGCTGAGTGACCAATGCCGCCCATCTGGGTACCACCCAAGGGTGATGCTGTCGGAAGCAGGGAGCTGGGGCCCGGGCGCAGAAGAAACAAGCCGTGCAGGTCCTGGGGAGGAGAGAGGCTCTGGGGAGCTGACTCCCCAAGGACAGTGGGAGCCGCAAGCCAAGGAGAGGCAAGGGCAGTGCCCGCCCCAGCAGGGGGCTTCTTGCTTCACACCTGCCCGCCCCCTGTGTCACAGGTCAGCTTGGCAGGATGGCTCGCCAAGGGCAAGGGGAACGGCCTGGGCTTGTCCAGCAGCCCCTGGGCCCAGGCGGGTCTTGAGGTTCGGGCGGTGAGGAGCAGTGCTGCAGACCAGCAGGCGGCAGCGGGAGCCGACCATGGCCTTCGCATCCCTGACCCCTGCAGCCTCCTGGCAGCCAGCTCCCAGCTCCAGGGGCGACAGGCGCCTGCTTCCCCACTGCCCGCAGAAGGCCTCGGTCCCCACTGGCCCCACAGCCTGTCTCCTGGGGTCTGTCCCCAGCACCCGCCGCAGCAGCTGTGGGACCCCACTGTCCTACGCACACAGACCCACTGCCCACCACCCCGCTGAGGGGCAGAGTGGAGGAGGAGGAAGTGGGACGGTCGATGATCACAGCAGTTAAGAGAAATGAGGAAGCGAGGGCTCCACGTGCATTCCAGCTGCCGGATTAAGGAAGCAGCACTCAGGAAACACAAGCCAGACGGCTAATCCGAGCTAAGCCGGCCTCCACGAGGGCCTGCGCGCAAGCACCTCGATTCTCTCTGCAGCTAAACTGATGGAGTCTGGGGATATGGATGACGCAGGGGTCTGAGCGGACACCAAGCTCAAGATGAGCTACGTGGAAGTGCAAACTCCTGAAGCTGGGTTGCAGTGACAGATGGAGGACGGGGCCCACGCTGTGGCACAGCGGGTTAAGCTGCTGCCTGAAATGCCAGCATCCCATGTGAGTGCCGGTTCGAGTCCTGGTTGCTCTACTTCTAATCCAGATCCTTGCTAATGCACCTGGGAAAGTAGTGGAAGATGGTTCACATACTTGGGTCCCTGCAATCCACATGGGAGATCCAGATGGAGGTCCAGGTTCCTGGCTTTGACCTGACCCAGCCCCAGCCATGGTGACCATTTGGGGAATGAACCACTGGATGGAAGATCTCCCCTCAGCCCCACCCCCCATACCCTGCCTTTTTTTTTTTTTTTTTTTTTTTTTGGACAGGCAGATTTAGACAATGAGAGAGAGACAGAGAGAGAAAGGTCTTCCTTTCCATTGGTTCACCCCCCCAAATGGCTGCTACTGCCAGCGCGCTGCACAGATCTGAAGCCAGGAGCCACGTGCTTCTTCCTCTCCCATGCAGGTGCAGGGTCCAAGCACCTGGGCCATCTCCACTGCCTTCCCGGGCCACAGCAGAGAGCTGGACTGGAAGAGGAGCAACTGGGACAGAATCCAGCGCCCTGACCAGGACTAGAACCCGGTGTGCCGTCGTCACAGGCAGAGGATTAGCCGAGTGAGCCGCAGCGCCAGCCATCCCCTGCCTTTCAAATAAATACATCTTAAAAAAAACAAAAACAAAAACAATAATTACGACATGTAGATCATGGGAGCTGACATCTCGCCAGAGGACTGCACCAGCACACTGGAGTCACTTTTGGAGTATTTATTTTTTAAAAAGTTTGAATAACTAACT
Organism: Sylvilagus floridanus; assembly: GCA_949820135.1. NCBI lineage: Eukaryota > Metazoa > Chordata > Mammalia > Lagomorpha > Leporidae > Sylvilagus > Sylvilagus floridanus. The sequence goes on from OX463231.1 coordinate 109,060,055, forward strand.
TTGCTACTTATAAAACGTGATCATACAGATGGTTCAGAAAACAGAAATCACGTCTCACTTCTCCACCCAGGCCCGCATCACAGTGGCTGCAAGTGCCGTCCCTGGGGCCCTGGTTGGACCCTCACCTCCCATCCAAACCTGCAGATCAAAACGCCCTTCAGCTGGGGCCTGATGCAGGGTGACCCTGGAGCAGCTGCCTCCCTGGGGCCTGCATCTCTGCCAGTGCAGGATGTGGCCGGCGGCCCGGGGGCAGGCTCTCAGGGGCTTGCCCAGCTGCAGGCAGAATGCGGGCCAGCCCCTCCTGGCACAGCCCCACGCCAGGGGCAGCGCTGACAAAGGCGGGCTTGTGGCCCTCACGCCCCGCAGATGCTGGTGGCCCCGTGGCTTCGCAGGGGCTCTGTGGTGGGGGTGGGGAGAGCGGCTGCAGGACCCTACTCTCCTCCCTGAGCCAAAGAATCTTCCAGGGCTCCCGGTCCTGCAGCCAGGCCCACATCCCATGGGACCTCTCTGATGACAACCCCAGCTGGGGTGGAGGGTGGGGGTCGGCCAGGGGCCAGGGGGCAGAGTAGACAGATTTCCCTGTTCTTCCCAGACAGCTCAGGGGCCCTGCGACCCTCTCCCATCCCCAGACCTGCAATGTGTAGAAGTGGGGAGGGGCAAAACTCCACCACGCTCAGCAGACCTCGTGGCCACAGAGAGGTTGTTGGGAGTCCCCCAGTGTCGGCGGGGAACCCCCAAACTGCAGCCTCCACCACAGACAGCAGAGGTCACGGGGCAGAGCCTGGGGCCCCACGGTCAGAAAGGGCACCATGTCCCAGGGAGCTCAGACCGGCACCTTGAAGCCTTCCCTTGAAGGCTGCCCTTGAAGCTCACCTTGACCACTCAGCCCAGACAGGAAGCAGGAGGGAGTAAAGGAGGCCAGGGGTTCGGATGGGCCCCCATGCTCCTGCCCGGGCAGTCAGCACTTCCCAGTCTAGAGATTTATTTCACTGATCACACAAGCAGAACCTGTTCATTGGAGAAAATATGGGAAAAGCACACAGCTTTCCCTCTCCTCCACCCCTTCTAGACTTCTGTACGGCATCCGAGCCCGTCGCCCTGGACAGCGGCCAGCCCCTCATGTCGACTCCTGCCATGCCATGGCTTCCTCCCACTGCAGCCCCAGCCCAGGCGGAGTACGTGCACCGCAGACGATCAGCTTAATGCTCACCGACTCTGAGATCGGCACATTTTGCAGATGAGGAAACTGAGGCTTGGGAGCTTCCTGGAGCTACTACAGCAAGGGAGGAACAGGGCTGGGTTCCAAAGAAGCTGTGCAGCCTGGGCCGGTGTGTCCTCGCCGTGTCCTCTTCCTTCGGGGTTCCTCAGGCTACCTCCCCGAGAACGGCCTCCGCCTGGTTAACTAGTGCATCCTGCTGGGACGTTCCTCTCTCCACGTGACTCATACCCTACACACTGAACGCCACAGTCCCTTGTGCTACTGACCTTAGGTGGTATCTGTCTGTTTTCAAGGCTATCTTCCCCTGCCCCCTGGGTCGGGGCTGGGGGGAGGCAAGGGCTGGGTGAGATTCAGGTCTGGTCCCCAGCACTGCCCAGGACAGGGTGTGGTACTGAGCAGGCATCCATCACAGTTCATGGTCGGGTGAACGAGTGTGGCTTCTCCCCTGCCCAGCCTCTCCACAGCCAGGGCCAGGGAGAGCCTGGACAGACCCCAAGCTGGTCTCAGAACCTCACACCACCCCGGGAGGGCGGGCAGGGTCCATCCCCCGGGCACCTCTGCTCACCACGGCTGCCTACTACCAGTGACCTCTGTCCCGGCCTGCTGACCCAGGATGTCAGCCTGCAGGAAGCAGCTCCTTGAGGCAGTGCTGCACCCACGGGGGGCTGGTTCCCAGGAATCCTGGGGGAATTGGCCAGGAAGAGTCTCTTGGTCCCGGCCAGGCTGCAGGGCCAAACATGAGCTCACACTGCTGCTAAGAATAGCACAGCCTTGCAGGGCAGCACAGGGCTTCCCAGTTTACAAAGACATTCCATCAGAATTGTCCTGAGCCCAAGCCCCTGGCGGCAGCCTGCTGTGCAGAGGAACAGGGAACCACAGTGAAGGGGACCGCGACCGAGCCCCCACCGTAGCAGTGTGTGTGTGGGGGAGACACCTCCACTCAGGACCGTTCCTCTGTACCAGAATCCGGGGAGTCTACACACTCGGCAGACCACACCTCCACCTCTGCTAACCTCTAAACTCCAGCTTTCCCTCCAGCCTGAACCTGCGCACAAAGCAAGGTCGTAGCAGCAGCTCCCGTGACTCTGCCACAGAAAGCATTCGGTTCTGAGAGTTGTTGCAGAAATATCAAAGCATTGTTTACCCTCAGATGTACGACAGGGGCGGTGTCATGGCACAGCGGGTAAAGCCACTGCCTGGGTGCCAGCATCCTATGTTGATGCTGGTTTGAGTCCCAGCTGTTCCACTTCCGATCCAGCTCCTGCTAACACACCTGGAAAAGCAGTGGAAGATGCCCAAGTGCTTGGGGAGAACCAGGTGGAGTTGCAGGTTCCTGGCTTCTGCCTGGCTCAGCCCCGGCCATTGCAGCCATCTGGGGAGTGAACAAGCGGATGGAAGAGCTCTCCCCCTGCCCCACCCCGTAACTCTGCCTTTCAAGTAAATAAATCTTTAAAAAAATAAAAATAAGATTAAAAGTTTTCCTTCATTTATTAGAGAGACAGAGAAAGACAGCACGTGAGCTCCCCTCGGCTGATTCACTCCCCAGATGCCCGCAACGGCAGGCTACACTGAAGCCAGGAGCAGAGAACTTGATCCAAGTCTCCCACGTGGGCAGCAGGACTACTTGAGCTATCACAGCTGCCTTCTAAGGTCTTTATTAGCAGGAAGCTGGAATCGCGAGCCAGAACCAGGACTCAAAGCCAGGTAATCCAATACAGGATGGGGCGATGACCCTAGGCCCAACCCTCACACCCGCATTTCACTGGAAACACTTGAAAACATTATCCCAGGCACTCTCCTCGGCAGGGAGCAAGGGTTCCTCGCACAGAAGGGAACAGAGCCTCCGCTCTCCTCTCTCTGCGGTGCAGGACCCCGTCCCTCCCACTAAGCCCTGAAGCTGGGGAAGCAGGGCTCTGCTTTCCAACCCAGTTCAAATGTTCCGGGAAAGGACGCTCCCGGGGCGGGGGGTGGGGGGGGATCTGACACCAACACAAAGATGCTGCTTTGCACAAGGGGGACAGGAGGGGCACTGAGTCTGGGGGCTCACTGGAGCCCTGGGGATGAACGTGCCAGAGAGGACCTGCTGCTGCAACCTGGCAAGTGGCAATGCGCAGTCTAAACCCAGCCCCAGCGCCCCGCTGGCCCCGAGACAATGGGGAGGGACAGGATGTTCCTGAAAGCAGGAGGAAGTTGGCTCCTACAGCCACCGAGGAAGAAACTGTTGTAGTGCAGGGTTCCCCCAGCTGCCTCCCAGGAGCCTGGAGCTCCATCTGGGCCTCCCACAAGGGTGGCAGGGACCCAAAGTGCTCCAGCCACCACCTGCTGCCTCCCGAGGTGCACATCAGCAGAAAACTGGATCGGAAGCAGAACAGGGCAGGTGCTGTGGCCAGCATCCCACATGGGTGCCGATTCGAGTCCCAGATGCTCCTCTTCTGATCCAGCTCCCCGCTAATGCACCTGGGAAAGCAGAGGAAGATGGCCCAAGAGCTTGGGCCCGTGCACCCATGTGGGAGACCCAGAAGAAACTCCTGACTCCTGGCTTTGGCCTGGCCCAGCCGATTGCTGCAGCCATTTTGGGAGTGAACCAGCTGATGGAAGATTCTGTCTCTGCCTCTGCCTCTCTCTAACTCTGCCATTCGAATAAATAAATAAATCTTAAAAAAAAAAAATAGCAGAACAGCCAAGTGGCAACCTGCCTGCCTTGCCAAATGTCCACCCTAGATGGTTCTGCATATCTGGGTGCACATTAGATGCATTTGTCAACATTCATGCTGCCAGGAGGGCATTGTGGCCCAAAGGATTAAATCACAGCTTGGGATGCCCGCATCCCATGTCAGAGCGCTGATTTGCATCTCAGGCTCTCTGCTTCCGCTCTAACTTCCTGCTAAAGCACCTGGGAGGCAGCAGATGGTGGCCTACGTAAATTTTACTATATAAATCGTAACTCAATACACCTGACCCAAAAACAAACAAGAGCAGACATTTGGCCAGCAGCTAAATCTCTGGCTGTCTAACATGTCTACACCCTGGGTAGGAGTGCCTGGGTTTGAGTCCGGTTCCATTCCTCATTCCAGCCTCCTGTGGGTGCACACCCTTGGAAGCTGCAGGGATGGCTCCAGTGGTCGAGTCCCTGTCACCCACGTGGGAGACCTGGATTGAGTTCCCAGCTCATTGCAGACATTTGGGAGGGAACTAGCAGAGGGATCTCTGTCTGCTCTCAAATACAAAGAAAAACCAAACAAAAACTCCCCAAAGCAAAGCAGAACCAAACCTCCAATGACTCTTCACCACCCTCAGAACAAAACCCCAATTCCAAAACAGGGCTCCAGGTTCCAGCTGGCCCCACCCACTGTCCATCTTCCTCTCTGGCTTCGCCCCCAGCAGCCGGCCTGCCCCCTGGGAACCTCTGCCCCTGCACCTGCCACTGCCTCAGCGGGGCTATCACTGTCCTCATCTCTGCACTGCTGGCTCCACCTCCAACTCTCCAGGTTAATGCCACCTCCCCAGGGAAGCCCTCCAGACTGGTCTAGGCCCATGATGTCATCCCAACCCTTTGTCTCTTTCACAGGAGCAGAGGAAGCCTGCTCGTGAGCCTCACGGCCTGTTTGCTCCACACTGGGATGTGATGTTAGAGGGAAGAACCTAGCAGGTGCCTGGCGCCCACAGGAACAGCTCAGCAAATTGCTTCTGAATGAACGAATGGCCAGGTCACCATCCCACCCCCCACCTCACCCTCTGCCGCAAACCACCTCCACTCGGCACTGCTGGCCTGGAGAAACTCTGCGACTCTGGGAAGCCAATGTCCCCAGAGGCACCCAATTGCTGCCCACCAGCACCCGGGCCACAGCCCCCAGACTCCAGACCTCATGCAAAGGCACCACACCCACCCAGGCCCTAGGCGGACCCCAGGAAGAACCACAGAGCTGAGCCGAGGGCCCAGAACCTTCACTCTGCGAGCAGCAGCTACCCCAGGGGCAGCAGGAGGCCCTGCCTGGCCCATCTTCTCCCACACCGCCCTGGCCACCACGGTCCCTCCCACAGACCAAGCCCAGGCTGCCTGCCCGTCTGCCACGCTGGCTCCAGGCCATTCATCTCCTGCCCTGGCCTGGGCCACTCACCCCAGCCCCGGAAGGGCTGACCCGCTGGGTAGGCCAGCAGTGACCACAGGGGCGGCCTGCCAGCCCCGCCCGAGAGGCCAAGGCAGCCATCTGCTGTCCCTTCTGCCTGTCTCCCAGGGGTCTGTCAAGGCTCCAGATGACATCATCGCTCTTGAACCCCAAGGAGGGGACAGCAAAAGGCTCGGCAAAGCTCACTTCCCTCTTAGCTCTTGTGGAAACACTCCAGGCCCAGCGGCAGGGGAGGGAACCCATGGGCGGGGACCCTGAGACCTCAAGAGTGTTGGGAACAATGCCAGAGTCCCCCAGGAAACACGAAGCCCTGCGGGGCGGAGGGACTCTGCGCTCCTGTCTCCCAGGAGCCTCCTTAGGTGCAAACTGGGTTCTAGTTTTGGGTTAGTGGGGGGTCAAAGGTCCTGGAAGGAAGAACACAACACATGCCAGCCAGCGCCCTGCGCCCCCAGCACGGGGCTACCTGGTCCCCAGAACACAGACGGCGCCCCCGCTGCTCAGGCCAGAAGCGACCAGGGAAGAGGAGGGCTGGCACGTGCACGCGCCTCTCCTCTCCTGCACCACACCAGCTGGGTGAAGAGCCAGAGGTCAGGGGTCACACGCTAGCTGGCATGGCCAGGAGTGGAGTCCAGCCTGAGCTCCCGTAGTCTGGACTAGAAGGTCCCTGTAAGGAGCCAACAGGGACGAGGACAACAGCAAACCTGCAGGGCCATCAGCCCCTGCGCGCTGAGGGCTCCACTCATCCCCACGCCTTCTGGACAGGAGGAGACCTCCCATCCACTGGGTCACTCCCCACATGCCCACAACAGCCGAGACTGGGCCAGGCTGAAGCCAGGAGCCAAGAGCTCCTTCCAGGTTCCCATGTGGGTGGCAGGGTCCCAACCACTCAGAGCAGGTCCCATCACCTGCCGTATCCCAGGGTGCATCAGCAGGATACACACACATCCCGAGTGGTACTGTAAGCGCTATGCCAAACATCTGCCCCCTTATCCCCATTTGACAGATGAGCAAGTGGAGGCTCGGAAAGACAAAGGCCCCAGGCCACTCAGGAAGGAACTTTGCAAAGGAGACCACAGGTGCTCCCCCCGGACAGCAGTGTGCAGACTCAAGCATGTGTGGGTGTGAGGAGAAGCCTGGAGACCACTGCCCACCAAGGCCACACCTGGCTGCCCCGGCTGCAGGCCTCACACAGCGGGGCAGGGAGACACCTGCAGCCCCCACTGCCGCTGACAGGGGGCTCAGGGCAGGGAGCGCCCACGAGTCCCTGGCATCCTTGCTGTGTGGACAGGAAGGCAGGCAGCATTTGGAACGGGCCGTGTTGAAAACATTCCCCAAACAGCCTTTGGAGCGCAGCCAAACCTCTGATGGGGAGAGCGCCAGCGCCTGAGGTCTCTGCGATGCAAAGTGCAGCTCTGAGGGTCAGGGAGCGGCTCAGGCCCCGGCCAGGCATTGCAGGACACCCAGCCTGCCCGCTGGAGCTCAGGCCTGGCTTCCGGGAGAGACCCCAAGATCCTAGGCCGTCTGCCCCTTGCCGGTGAATGCCGTGCGACTTCTGACAATCCCGTCACCTCTCGGAGCCTCAGCCGCTGCCTGTGTAGAAGGCCAGGGCTAGGGCGCTGGACGGTCCCTGCCCTCCTGGTGTGGAAACGCAATCCTCTGACTGCTGCTGTGGCAGTGGCCCCAAGGGCGCCCGCAGTGAGCTTCGAGGTTCCGACGTGACGCAGGGCTGCGGAGCTGCAGGCAGGCGCAGGTGAGGTGGGAAGAGCACAGGGCCGGGCATCCCGGTGTGTGGGGCAGGCTGGGGGCGTAGGTGGGGCAGGGCTGGGCAAGGCTGCAGGAGGCAGGGGGACAGGGGCACTCAGGCTGCTCAGCCAGCGCGAGGGCCAGGGCAACTGACGGGGGCCCCCAAGCAAATGGCGCGTGCCATGCCTCGGAACCCCAGCCTGGCGAAGGGCCCCTGGTACTTTCCTCTGGAGCCAGGGTGGCCGGGTCGCCCACTCACCTGGCTCCTACAAGGAGGGAGCCCCGGGCAGCTGTCCATCAGCAAAGCTGCACCATCAGGTTACCAAGTCTGAGCCTGGCTTTGGCTACCAGGGAAGTGACACAGGGCTGGGAGGGAGAGGAGCGCCCACAGCACAGTTCCACTCTACGTACCCCTCCCGGACAACACCTCCAGCCAACACCCAGGGAGCACACCCAACCACCAGGCACAGCCCCTGCTACCAAGATCCAGGGCTCACAGGGAGTTGGAGGGGAGCCTGAAGATGATGAATGATCAAGGCTGAGAACTAGGGAGTTCTCACTACGAACGGGGCCCCGGCTACCCCCGACGCACACACTTTCTCCTCTGGAATCCCCACAGTGACCTGGGGGGAGGGGCGGCCAGCACTACCAACACCCCCATTTTACAGATGAGCAGACTGAGGCTTAGTCCGGAAAAGCTCAGAAACGGAAAGGCAGAGCCAGGATTCCAGCCTAGCCCTGGTTGCTCTTAATCCCTGTTGGCTCCTGGGAGAAAAAAAGGGGCCGGCCTGCTGCTTCCATGAGCTCTCACTCTGCCATGCCTCGGAGCCAACAGCACCACCTGCTCAGGGCGCTGACCTGGGGCCCCAGGGTCTGAGGGCCAGCCTAGCCCAGAACAGCCCCGTCTCTGGCTCTTTCCCCACCCCAGCTCCAAATTCCTTCCAGCACCAAAGGAGCACGACCATGACCGCAAATGAGGTCTTCCATGTGGGGAGCTGGGGAGCGAGGGAATGACCCTGGAGAAGCCGGGCTGTTGGCCAGGACTCGCCCTGGGAGCTCCCTCCCTTCCTGTACGGCAGGATGGTGCTGAGTGTGCACACCAAGCTCCGATCCTCCCCCGTGCCCTGCAAGGAAGCGGCAGGTAAACCGGGACCAGCGCTGTGGCACAGAGGGTAAGGCCACCACCTGTGGTGCCAGCATCCCACGTGGACACCGGCTTGAGCCCACGATGCTCCACTTCCCACCCAGCTCCCTGGTAACGCGCCTGGGAAAGCAGTGGAAGATGGCCTAAGGCCTCGGGCCCTGTACCCGCGTGGGAGACCCTGAGGAGGCTCCTGGCTCCTGGTTTTGGTCAAGCTGGTCATGGTCATTGTGGCTGCTTGGGGAGTAAACCAGCAAATGGAAAATCTCTCTCTCTCTCTCTGACTCTGCCTTTCAAATAAATAAAACGGGGATTAAGAGCAACCAGGGCAAGGCTGGAATCCTGGCTCTGCCTGTCCCTTTCTGATCATTACCTTTAAAAAAAGGGGGGGAGGGCGATAGATCCCCATCTTACAGCGGGAAGACAGAGGCCTGGTGCGGGGACCTGTAGAGGGAGCTCATGCAGACAGAGGAGGCAACAAAGTGAGGTTGGGCCCCAAAGGCTCCTTCCCCCCCGGGGCCCCTGCTGCTGGCCAGACCTCGTGCCCAGCACTGAATTCACAGGGAGGGGGGCAGCTCCCAGCTGGCATTCACAGGCCCTGCTTGGCACTCATGCACTTCCACGGCAGACCCCACTCCCCTTCCCGGGCGCTCCCCGCCACTGCCCTCTCCCCTCCAGCTCTTGTTCCAAGCCTGACCCACCCCCACCCCACCCCACCCCTACCCTGTACCACTTCCAGGCCTGACTGGGCCTTCCACTCAATCACACGCTCACCCTTATCAAGCCCCTACAATGTGGCAGGCTCTGGTCTAGGAGCTGGGCACAAAGGCTGAACTCAAGGCTAACTACTCCCCAGCTCTAATGCATGCCTCCTCCGCCAGGCAGCCTGCCAAGCCTCCCACCCCACCCTGTGCCGAGTGCCCACACCGCCTCTGGGCCCCTTCGTGACTTCCTGGCCAGAACTGGGTGCCCTCCACAGTCCGCAGCGAGCGGGGGGGGGGGGGGGGGGGACAGGCAGGAAATTGTGCAGAGTGGCAGGCAGTTGCCAGGGGCAGAGTTTGTCCCATAGGCAGGCCTGACAAGCCATTGGTGCGTGTCACTGAGTCCCACCAAGCCCAGGCCCAAGCACTGGGCAGCACGGGCTGGGGGCTCTCTATTGGACACCAGCCAGCCCCAGTCACACATCCCCAGCCCCAGCAGGTTCCTAGCACTCCTGGGTTATAAATCCAAGGCCCTGGCCACACTGCTGTTTGCAGCAGCCATGTGGGAGCGAGCCTCAGCCAAGCAGCTGCAAACAGCAGGAGCTGGTACACATCAGCTCCAGGAAGACCTGGCCTGGGATTTCCTGTGTCTCCGTATGGGGGCGAAATGTCAGCCTCACTGTGGGGCTGTGTGTGTACACGTGTGTGCATGCCCCACTGGTTCTCCACCTGCCCGACACCCGTGAGCTCTCTGCCTGTGTGCCTGCTTCTGCATCTAGGATTGTGGATCGTGCCTGGGTGTGGCTGTCGTCACAGTGTCTCCTGGGCCGTGAGCCTCGGTAGGTGCGCAGGTCCCTGCGGCTCTCCGGGGGAAGGCGAGCCAGCACCCGTGCACATCCACGGACGCCAGCACGGGCGTGTGGTATCTCGTGGGCTGCTGTGCAGCTCTGTCCTTGTCCGGGTCCTTCTGACCCTGGGCGAGTAAGATGTGTGCTGAGGGGGCGGGGCCCCGCCGCGGGTGTGCAGGCAGGCTTCGGGAAGCACCTGTGGGTGTGCCGCTGGCGGTGTACGGGAGACGCCGTGTGAGTGCTCCTGGCTGGAGCAGTGCACACGCGGACATCTGTGTGTGCAAGACCGCGCCCGTGGAGAGGAACGCAGGCAGCCCCGGGAGCGCCGCCCCCCCCCCCCCCCCAGCCTCAGCCTCACATTTTCCAATCCATTTTCCATCTGGCAGGAGCAAGACAGGATTCTTAAAGCTCTGGTTCTCAGAGCAGCCCCAGGGACACTGGGACGCGGGTGGGGCCCAGCCAGCTGCTCTGCTGACCCAGTGACAAACTAGTGCCTCCCCCTACACTGCCAGGAGCCAGGAAGGTAGTGCACACCCAAGGGCTTACAGTGGAGTCACTGGATCCAGCCCGGGCGCAGGGACTGCTACCCGGGAGACACTCAGAAAATACTGAGGCCCAGACATTTAGCCTGGGGGTGAAGGTGTTCGTCTCTGCCATCAGAGTGCCTGGGTTCGAGTCCTGCTCCTGACTCAAGCATCCCACCAATGCAGACCCTGAGAGGCAACAGTGATGGCTCAAGTAACTGAGCTCCTGCCACACACGTGGGAGACCTGGATGGAGTTCCCAGCTCCTTCGCTTTAGCCCTGGCCATCGTGGGCATCTGGGAAGTGAACCAGCAGACAGGAGCTCTGTCTCTCAAATAAGTTAAAAAGAAAAGGAAAGGAGTGAGTGTCGTGGCACAACGCATTAGGTGGCTGCTTGAAATGCCGACATCCCACATCGGACTGTGTTCAAGTCTCCCCTGCTTCCAATCCAGCTCCCTGCTGATGCTCCGCCTGGGAAGCCGCAGATAGTGGTTCAAGTGCTTGGGCCCCTGCCACCCACGGGGCAGACCCAGATGGAGTTCTAGGTTCTTGGCTTCAGCCTGGCCCAGCCCTTTGGGGAGGGAAGCAGCAGATGGGAGATCTCTATATATACACACAAATCTCTCCATCACTTCGCCTTTCAAGTAAATAAAAATAAACAAAACTGAGAATAAAGCCAAGAGAGGGTGGTGTTGAATAAATGAATGCTTAGGGGAGCGGGTCAGGGGAAGGTGGTACTGGGGTGGACACTGACTTTTACTGAGTGCTTGCTCTGCATCTCCCCCCTACAGAAAAAGAACCCTGTCCACGTGCGCATCCTGCACCCCTGCCCGCAGGCTCTGGGCCCCTGGCACGTCCTGTCCACCACGTGCCCCATCCGTCTCAGTCTGCAGCCTGCAGCCGCGTCCCATCACCAACCAAAAGCTCACAGTTCTGGTCACGCTGCAGAAAGGGCAGGACCCAGGGTGAGAATCCTGGCGTCATAACCTGGAGCCTCCATGTACCCACCTGTATAATGGCAACTTTGTCTGAACTGACGTTCGGACTGGCTACGCTTCTAACACTGACCTGCGGGTCCTCAGGGAAGTCCAGTATTGCCCCAGGCCTTCCCCTTCTAATGCTAAGGAAATCCAGCCTCCGGCCCTCCCCCTCCCAGCTCCTCTGAGAACTAGGAAGACACAGACATCCTGTCTGCTCATTGGCTAAGAATAACAACAACTCCCAGGGAGACGCAGGATTCCACTGTTTGGAAAATGTCTTCTCTATTCAGAATCCTTGACTGCTGATGACTATCCTGTGAGGTTGTCCAGGCAGCTCACAGAGGCCAAGCGAGTTGCCCAAAGCCCCATCAGGTGTCAAAGCAGGCCCTTGGGCCCCAGCTCCCACTGTTCCACGCATACCTGGTGCGCTCCCAGTGGGGAACTGGTAGGGGTGCTGCGGAGCCACAAGATCTCAGACCGCCAGGATTTGAGGAGGAACCCCAGCTGACAGCTCTGCAGCCAAACCTGCATGCGGGGAATCCCGGAACCTCAGCACTTCACCTGCAGGCTTCCTTGGCTAGAAGGGACCCAAGGTCACGGTCGAGCAGCTCAGCTGTGGCCTCCAAACCTCCCCGTGAACCTGCTCAGGTTCGAGTCATCACAGCCAGCAGCACTCGGGACCATTTACAGCTGCCGTCCGCCAACCCCAGGCCTATGCCAGTGTGCCAGGTCACCCAGCCTCTGAATAATTCAAGTGACAGTGAGCTCACTGCCTTCTCTCTTTTCACTGGGAGAGAGCTGCCTCATTCACACGTTCTCCTCTGGGTCGCGGGCCATCCTCTGAGGATGCCCCCAGGACCGACAGCTCCCAACGCCACACTGAGGACTGCAGGGTCCACGCTGAGGATGCTCTGGGCCTCAGAGCACAGCGGCCATGGGGCAGGCGCCCCAACGAGAGTTTGGCACGCTCTTGCTCCAGGCCCTGGATGCTAAGACCCTTCCCCACTCTGCCCACGGCTTGCTCACCTGGGGAGTGGACAAAAAATCACCTCCCGTCACAAGTCCTCCCTCCAAGGCCACATCCACTGTCCTTAGACTATCACACGGCAGCCGAGCACCCACAGGCGCTGTCCTCGCTTTGGCCTCGGCACGGTTCTCGAACTCCAGTCCCCACAGCCTGGAATGCTCCATCGGCATCGCCAAGTCACCCTTGAATCCCTGCCCCCACCCCCAGGTGCTCCAGGCACACTGCAGGTTCTGCACCCTGAGTGTGGCCCACAGAGCACTGGGCTGCAGGACCCGCGTCCCCCAAAGCTTGTCCCTGGCTGTACCCCACACATCGACAACGGGTGAAGGAAGAAGTGAATGAGGGGCCAGGACACGGAGAGCCCAGGCTGACTCGGAAGGGGAGGACCTGTTCACCCCCACAAGGTCCACGACAGAGAGGTGCACACGGACCCGTGCCCCACTCCACAAGAGAACGGCGGCACTGAGGGCACTCAAGGTGATAGCCACCAGAGGCTCACTGCGGGCCAGGCGTCCCGTGGCATCCACGCACACGAGCTCACCTAACCCTTCAGAGCAGAGGTGCAGTACTCGCTTCTACCAATGTGAAAACAGGCCGAGACGCCACGCCACTTCCCCAGCACAGGCCGGAAGCTTCAGACCCGGGGTCTTAGAGCGGCCAGAGGCTCGCACCAGAAACCCAAAGCAATTGATGAATGATGGAAACTGAGGCTCAGCTCAGCCTGGGCACTAGGATGTCCCCAGCTGGGCCCTGGCCCGTGAGACCCTGGGCTGCACCACGTCCCATCTAACCAGTCATGGGTGGCACAGCCTGAGACTTCCCAGGAGGGACAGAGCCCAGGAGGTCACTGCACAAGGAGACCCTGAAGCCAAGGGCCTGGAGACCCTGCCTCTGACCCCTCCCTCAACAGGACAAGCAGCATGGCCAGGAGGCGGGGCGAGGAGCTCGGACACTCAGGCAGGCAGCACTAGAGGCAACTCGGGGCATCAAGGGGGCAAGACCTAAAGGCCTGTTCCGGACTGCCCCCTGGTCTCCTGGCTTCTGCAGATTTTGGAGCTGACCGAACCCCGGCTGCCAGCAGTGAGCTTCACAGAGGGGAAACTGAGGCCCGGCTGGGGGAGGGTAGACTGCCCCGATTCAGAAGGACCCTACGAGTGTTTGCTGGACCCACGCCAGGTGCAGAGCTGGGGAGACAGGGCGAGAGTCACAGCCCAGCACCAGCCCAGGGCTCCAGCCAGGAAGAAGCCCATTCTGCCAGGAGAGAGACAAACACAAACCCGGTGCAGGCGCTGGGAGCTCCATGGCTCTGCCAGGGGAAGCGAGCTGTCCATTTCAGCCTCCTCCCACACCAGGCCGGGCTGGGGGCAACGGCTCCACAGAGCTTCCAGCCGCCCAGGCCAAGGAAAACACACGAGAGCTGGGCTGTCCCCGGGAGCTGCCACTGGGCCAGGCAGTGGGCAGATGCAGCCTGGGGCACTCAGGAGGTGCTGTGTCCACCGAATGGTCAAGAGCAAGGTCGGCTCTCCCAGGGGAGCGCTCAGGTCTGCACCCATCCAAGGAAATGCCCCTGTCCAAGTGGGCGGCTTCCCTCCCCCCTCGGGGAACACGGGACAGTGACAGATCCCCGCCAGTGCTGCCGCTGTGAGCACCAGGCCTGGCCCAGAGACGGCAGGAGACAGCCTCCTGGGATTTATAGGAAGCTGCCGCGGACCGCTGACCAGCTTCTCCCACGACATCATCCTCCCAGGCTGTGGGACCGTTAGCCGGGGCGGAAGTGGACTCGGGCCAAGGGGATGTTCCCAGATGTCACGCTTTCAAACTGGACCCGCCCTGAAAGCAGGCCGGGACAGGCCGGCAGCAGGGGAAGCCCTAGCAGGCCGGGGCCACAGGTCTCCCCAGCGGAGTCCCCGAAGTACTGGCGCGCGCGCGCGGTGGGGGGGGGGGGGTCCTGAGTAGCTGGAAACCAGATGAGCCCCGCACCCTGGGGTCTGCCCCACCCCCCACTCCAAGGCACTTCTCCCAAACTCCCCTCCCCATCCAGGGTACCCTGGGAGAGGGCGCGTGAGAGCGGCCCCCCCACCACGGTGGTCCCGCCAGCGCCTCCCCCCGGCTGTCCCCACCTTGAGATAGTCGTTCTCCGAGCGCAGCTCCTCCAGCTCCCGCACGAAGCCGCCGGGCCCGCAGTCCAGCAACTCCTCGGTGAGGTCGGAGAAGGCGAGCGAGGCGCTGAGCGGCAGGCGGCTGCTGCCCGCGGACGACGCGGCCACCGACGGCTCCTCCGGGGAGGCGGGAGGCCGCGGGGGCTGCTGCGCGGAGGGCGCGGGCTGCGCCGGCTGCCCCGGGCGGGCCCCCGCCGGGCCCCCGGCCGCCGACTCGGCGTCGCTGCTCAGCGCCAGTTCCAGGCCAAGCAGGCGCGCCTCTTCCGACGCGCAGTCCGACACCTCCGAGCTGCTGTCCGTGAGGCTGGGCGGCGGCGGCGGCGGGCGCGGCCCTGTCCCCGGGCGCGGGCGGCCCTTGGCGCGGACCCCGGCCCGGACCCCCGCCACCCGCGGCCCCGCCACCCGCGCGCCGGGCGCCACCGCGCGCCCCTTCTTGTCTGGCCGCGCCGAGGATGCGGCGCTGCAGGCAGCGGCGGCGCCCGGGCCTGGGCCGCGGCGGCCCTTGGCCAGCGACCAGCCGGCCACGTCCTTGGGTCGGGCTGGCGACGGCGCGCGGTGGCTCTTCTTCCTCTCCGCGGCGGGCGCGGGCGCGGGCGCGGGGCCGCAGCCCCGGGCTGGGGGCTCGACCGCCGGCGCCTCCATCACGGCCTCCCTGGGCCTCAGCGAGCGGCGCGCATGGCCCGGGCCCGCCCGGCCTCGGCGTCCCCGGGGAGGGTCTCCGCGCGGCTCGGGCCGCTCCGGCGGCGGCTCCGCTCGGCCCACCTCGGCCCCGGGGCTGCGCTCCGGCCTCGACCCCCGCCGCGCGGGCTCCGCACTGCCCTGAGCTCGGAGAGCACGACCCGATCGCCTCCAGGCGCCCCGGCTCCGGCTCCGGCTCCGCCCGGCGCCCGCCCCCTCGGCCTCGCCGCGCCCCCGGAGCGCGCCCGGGCCCCGGCCGCCTGCACGCCGCTCGCTCCCTCGGGCTCCGAGTCCGGCTGCGGCCCGGGCCCCGGCTCCGCCCGGCGCGGCCCGCCCCCCGCGCAGCCCCGCCAGCTCCCCGCCCCGCCGCCTCGGCTCGGGGGCGCGCGGCTCCGCGAACAAAAGGCGGACGCGGCGGGAGCGGCGGAGAGGGATCTGCGAGGCAACAGCGACCCCCTCGAGGGTCAGGCGGGCCCGGGCAGCCGCGGCTCCGGCTCCCGGTTCCTCGGTGCCGCCGCCGCCCCCTCCCCTGCCGGCCGGGGAATGGCCTCCAGCAGAGGCACCCCTGCGCCGGGCGTCTGGGCCGGGGTCGTGTGGGCGGCGGGATGGGGGATCCCCGGACGGAGGCCGCGCGGACCCCAGCACGCCAGAACCAGCATCCATGCACGCCCCAAGCCCCGCGCCCAGTTCCGAGCGTGCGCGGACTCCGCCCCCTTCACCGTGCCCCGCAAGAACCGAGATCCCATCGCACAGATGCGCAAACTAACGCCTGCGGGGCGCTTGATGCGCTCACGGCCAGCAGGGATGGCGCTCCCAACTTCGCATCTCCCGGCCGTGCCCCAGGCTCCCTGGGTGTGTGGCCCGCCCTGCACGCCTGGGTCCCCTGTGATCCCAGGCCCGCCCCATGTCAGGCCACGCACGGCAGAAATAGAGGCGACCCTCCGGAGCGGTCTGGCCCCGATGGGTGCTGGCACTGGCTGGGGACAGCTGTCCAGACCCCAGCACGTCCCACGAGAGCGAGAGCCGCGGACGCCCCAGGGCTCTGGCCCTGATGTTCTTCTCTGAACTTCCCCCGGGGTGTCTGTGACACCTCTCCTGCCCCACCATGCCCACCCCCCCCCCCCGCCCCCTGCTCCTCCCCAGCCCCACAACCGAGCCAGTGCAGGCCAGAGCCAGGGCCAGCCCTCCGCTGCCCCTCGGCCCGTGGTTGGGGCAACGCCGGGGCACCCCGTAGCCGCCTCTCCCATCCTGGCTCCGCACCTCTCCCCTCCTTTCTTCTTGCCCTTTCCTCCTTCTCCTTCCCTAATCCCCCGCACCTGTTCACCCGGGGACTCACAGCTGCCCCATCACCTCCACAGGCAAAGAATTCACACCTGGGGCCCGACTTCATCAGTCCAGGTGTGAGTCCCCCTCCAGGTGCTCCCCATAGAGCCAGGTAAAAAGCTGGGCTGCTGACCATGCTGTGGTGCAGTGGTAAAGCAGCCGTCTGCAGCACCTGTGGGTGCCTGTTCGAGACCCGGCTGCTCTACTTCTGGTCCAGCTCTCTGCTACGGCCTGGAAGTGCAGCAGCCCTGGCTCCTGGCTCCTGGCTTCAGACTGGCTCAGCTCCAGCTGTTTCCGCCATCTGGGGAGTGAACCAGTGGTGGGAAGATCTCTCTGCCTTTTCTTTTTCTCTGTAACTTTGCCTTTCAAATAAATTTTAAAAAATCTTTTTTTAAATAAAGAAAACGAAAGAACCAGGGCTGCCCGGCAGTTTGCTGCTCCAGGGCATTCCCACCCCCACCCCCACACTCCCCACCTCCCACGCTGTGCACCACCCTGCTTGTGCAGACACCAGGTGAGACAGGAGGGACACGGTGGGCTTGTCTGGTCCTGAGTTCACGGAGCTCACACCACAGAAGGAAGTGGGCCAGAAAGGATGCATCACGGGGGTGGGCACATGGCCTGGCAGTTAGGTACCCACATCACACACGGGAGTGTCTGAGTTCCAGTCTCAGCGCTGGCTCTTTTTTTTTTTTTTTTTGAATATTTATTTATTTGAAAGAGTTACAGAGAGATCTTCCATCTGCTGATTTACTCTCCAGTTGGCCACAACAGCCAGGGCTGGGCCAGCCTCAAGCCAGGAGCTTTGTCTGGGTCTCCCACATGGGTGGCAGGGGCCCAAGCACTTAGGCCATCCTCTGCTGCTTTTCCCAGGCCATTAGCAGGGAGCTGGATTGGAAGTGGAGCAGCTGGGACTTAAACCGGCATGCACATGGGATGCAAACTGGCTATGGGATGCCATTGTCACAGGTGGCAGCCTTACCTGCAGTGCCACAAAGTTCTTCTGGCTCCTGCTAATGCAGATCCTGGGAGGCGAAGGCTGGGCGGCGTGGTGGCAGGAACCGAAATGTGGGAGGCCTGGATTGCGTTCCTGCTCCTGGCCCCTGGCCCCAGCCCAGCCCCAGCCCAGCCCCAGTCATTGTGGTCATTGAGGAGCGAACTAGGAGATGGATCTGCATCTCTCTCTCTCCCCTCTCCTCTCTCTCTCTCTCAAACAAATGAATAGTGTTTAAAAGTGCCATGTTGGATCGAAGTTGCCTTCTTGCGGGGTGCCAGACCTTGGCGCAGGGCAAGGGTGCTGAGCTGTGAGGTGGCGCCGTGGGCGATGACACAGGGCAGGGCCCACGAGTGTCCCCAGGCTGGTCTCCTGTACCAGATGTCACCAACCTCCCAGCTCTGCTGCTCCAGCTCTGGGGGCACAGAAGCTCTTGGAAACTGGGCCTCAGTTTCTCCTCCCATGCAGATTGAGGGCTTGGAGGTGCTGGCTCGGCCCCTCCTGAACACACTGCTGGTGCTGCGAGTCCAGAGCCCATGTCCTGGCTGTGTCAGCTGTCCCCCTTACATTCCTGGCTGGGCAGCGGGCTCAGTACTTCCTGCTTTGAGGTTCTTTAGATTTCAGGACTCAGGCCGGCCCTGAGAACAGGGCCTGGGGGGCCAAGGGAGGGCGCTCTGGACTCAGTTCAGACGGGGGACAGCACTAAGAGGCGTTCAGAGCTGGCTGTGTGCAGCCTCCAGCGGGGGCCATCCTCAGCTGCTGACCAGCCCCGCGGCTGTCCGGCCTGCGGCGCCCACGCTGTGCCAGGCTCTGCGCTCAGCATGTCAATCGAGAATCTCAGGAAGGCTGAGAAAGTTCTCTTGTGGCTGCTTGAAGCTTCCAGATTCAGCCAGCCTCCCACTGCTCTTCTCACGACTCCTGCAGTTGAGGCTGAGGTCCGAGTTCCCGCCCCGTGAACTTGAGCGGGCCTCTTGCCTGCCTTGACCAACGGAGCGTGGTGGGAGTGCAGCTCTGCAGCTCCCAAGGGAGGACAGGTCAGGAAGGGCAGTGGAGCTGCTTCCCAGCCTCTCCCCTTGGGACTGCCGGCCCCAGGAAGGCGGGCGGCCAGCGCCAGCACGGGTCCCCACCGTGAACCAGGCAGCTTCAGATGGCCCAAGCCCACCTCGGAGCTCCCGCTGACAAGTGGAGCCGAAGCCCCGTCACCAGCCTGGCCCCAACCACAAGCTGTTTCTGGCCTCTGAGTTTCAGGGTTGCCTGGCACACCGCAATGGGCCACGGGGGCGCGTGACCACGTCCTTATGGCTTGGAAGTGGCAGGCTGGGGTCGATTCGTACCCAGGGCCACCGACTCCAGAGCCCGTGGTGCTGCTCCACGGGGCTGAAGCAAGCTGGGCTCTACACGGAAGGAAGCTTGGCGGGACTATGAGGATTACGTCACAGATCCTGAGTTTCCCAAGTGATGAAATCCTCTCACGTCTCCCATTCAACCTGCCAAGTTGACCAATATGATGGAACCTGAATGAAGACGAACTCCAGCTTCCAAGAGAAGATGACTTTAAAAAAAAAGTGTTTATTAATTTGAAAGGCATAGTTACAGAGAGGCAGAGGCAGAGAGAGAGAGAGAGAGAGAGAGAGAGAGAGAGAGAGAGGGAGGAGAGAGAGAGAGGCCTTCCATCCGCTAGTTCACTCCCCAAATAGCTGCAATAGCCAGAGCTGGGCCATACCAAAGCCAGGAGCTTCTTCCAGGTCTCCCATGCGAATGCAGAGGTCCAAGCACTTGGGCCATCCTCCACTGCTTTCTCAGGTGTGTTAACAGGGAGATGGGCCGGAAGTGGAGCAGCCAGGACTTGAACCGGTACCCAAATGGGATGCCGGCACTGCAGGCAGTGGCTTTACCTGCTACACCACAGCGCTGGCCTTGAAAAGGTGATTTAGAGTAAAAAAACACTAAAGGTTTTTTCATTCCACAAATAAAATTAAAATTGGTAGGAAGAACTTTTTTTTTTTTACATTTTGTTTTCATTTTATTTGAAAGGCAGAGAAAGAAAGAGAGAGAGAGAGAGAGAATCTTCCATCCACTGGTTCACTCCTTAAATGCCCACAACAGTCAGGGCCAAACCAGAACAAAGCCAGGATGAGCCTGGAACTCCATCTGGGTCTCCCCTGGGGGTGGCAGAGATCTAAGTACTTTCTTTTTAATGTTTATTTATTTATTTGAAAGGTAGTTACAGAGAGACAGAGGCAGAGAGAGAGAGAGAGAGAGAGAGAGAGAGAGAGAGAGAGAGAGAGGTTTTCCATTCACTGGTTCACTACCCAGATGGCTGCAACAGCCGGAGCTGGACTGATCTGAAGCCAACAGCCAGAAGCTTCTTCTGGGTCTCCCGCATGGGTGCAGGGGCCTGAGGATTTGGGCCATCCTCTACTGCTTTCCCCAGGCCACAGCAGAAAGCTGGAACAGAAGTGGAGCAGCCAGGACTAGAACTGGCGTCCATATGGGATGCAGGCACTGCTGCCGGCGGCTTTACCTGCTACACCACAGCGCCGGCCCCCATGGGCTCCAAGTATTTGAGCCATGGCCTGCTGCCTCCTCAGGTGCATGTCAGCCAAGACAGAAGTGGACCCAGGGCTGGAACCCAGGCACTGGGATGGGACCCGTGGGCGTCCCAGCTGGTGTCTCAACTGCTGCACCCGACACCCATCCTGGAAAACCCGTATTAAACAGGGTAGACACGGAGCTCTGTCTGAGAACACCACATCTAAACAGACATTTAAAGACCCAGGGAAGAGAATTCCAGGCAGAGGGAATGGCAAGGGTAAAGCCGAGCCTCAGAGAAGCCGGCAGGCCAGCATGGCCCGGGGCCTGCTGGGCAAAGCCGAGAGAAGGGAGCCGAGCAAGAGAGGGTGGTCAGAGCCAGGCCCCGCCCCGCAAGGCAGTCACTGAGACTGATGGCGCCGGATGCCATCTAAATGTCGTCTATTTATATTCAAGGCAGAGTGAGATTTTCCATCTGCTGGTTTGCTTCCCAAATGCCTGCAACGACCAGGGCCAGGAGCCCAGAACCAGAATTCCATCCGGGCCCCCACCACGTGGCTGCGGGGGCCCAAGCGCTGGAGCCTCCTCCATGCCTCCCAGGTGCATTAACAGGCAGCAGGATGGGAAGCAGAGCAGCTAGGGCAGCAGGAGACTGGAGCTGGAAGAGCCCCTCACCCAGGGCGACCAGAGGCTGCAGGGGGCCGAGTCAGAGGGAGGGGCGAGCGAGAAGGCGGAGAGAGGAAGGCGGGCGGGAGCAGGGGTGAGGGGCGGGGCCGGCTGTGAGGAGCCGGGCAGAAGGGAGCGGGGGTAGGGTGGTGAGGGGCGTGGCCTCTTTTCGCCCGGTGCAAAAAGGAGAGGGCTAGAGGGAGAGGGCTGGAGGCAGGGAGGCGGCAAGCAGACTCCTGGACCAAGCGGACTGGAGGGAGCGCCCGTGACGCTCAGAGGGAGGCCCAGGCCTCAGGTTCCCCCCGCCCCCAGCCCCCGCACCGGCCTGCGTCGCACCACAAGAGGCGGAGGCTCTCGCTCATAATCTGCAGGCACACATCAGCCCCTTCCCACTCAAACAGAAGCCCATGAGTGGGCGGCCCATGGGGCACCCTTTCCCCCTTTATTGGTCATTGGTCACTCAATGGCTTCCTGGAAGTGACGATTACAGGGATTTTTTTTTTTTTAAGATTTAATATTTTTTGAAAGGCTGAGTTACAGAGTGAGAGATAGAAAGAGAGAGAGGGAAATCTGACTGTAGGTTCACTCCCCAGATGGCCTCAACAGCCAGGGCTGAGCCAGGCTGAAGCCAGGCGCCAGGAGCTTCATCCAGGTCTCCCACGTGGGTGCAGGGGCCCAAGCACTTGGGCCATCCTCCACTGCTTTCCCAGGCCATTAGCAGGGAGCTGGATTAGAAGTGGAGCAGCCGAGACTCGAACCGGCGCCCATATGGGATGCCGCATCACAGGTGGTTCTCTAACATGCTGTGCCACAACATCAGCCACTCTATTGCAGTTCTTTTAAAATTTTGTTTTCATTTTTTATTTGAAAGGTAAGAAAAACAATTCCTATCCACTGGTTCACTCCCCAAATGCCCTCAACAGCTAGGGCTAAGGTCAAAGCCAAGAGCCTGGAACTCTACCCAGGTCTCCAGTGTGGGTTACAGAGCCATCACCTGCTGCCTCCCCAGAAGCTACAGAGGGAAGCAGAGCCAAGACTGGAACCCAGGCATTCCAATCCCGGACGCCAGACCCCTGCCCTGGGTAGCAGCAGGTCTGAAAGAGGCGGTGCAAGGCCGGCCTGGACGCAAGGAGACAGCAACCTGCAGGCCGACAGCGGTGCCAGGGCCCGGATGCTGGAGGCCTTCTAGGGGCTGCTGTGTGCACGGGGTGTCCCCACCCGCTCACACGCTGTTTCCTGGACATGAGGACGGCGGAATGGGGCAGCCGGGCAGACCGCCCTGCCTCTCCAAGCTTCCAGGGGTCAGGCGGTGAGCCGGGGGGAAGGAGGGTGGGAGAGGGCAGGCGGTGCCAGGCTGTGGCCCCTGCGCTGTTGACAGCCGAAACACAGATTGCAACAGCCATGTTTGAGGTGGTAACAGGGCCTCACTCTGGCCTGTTTTCCCCATAATACAGCGGCCATTGCGGCGTCCAGGGGGAGCACTGGCTGGGGGGGGGGGGCAGGGTATCTGAGGCTGCCAGTGTGCTCCACCAGGAGCAGGAGGGGTGGGTGCCTTCCAGGTGTGTACAGCTGGAGCGGGCCCCCTGTAGGCCAGCGGGCTCACCCCCCAAGCAGGGCAAGGAAGTGTATGGGCTGTGTTCTCCAGTGGATCCTGTCCTGGGCCGATGCCACTTGCTCCGGGACTTGGTTTTGAGGTTTGTGAGCCAACAACACAGTGGTCACTGACGTCCCTCTGTGAGCCCGGGACAGAGAAGTCTCTGTGTGCCCCCTGTGAACCAGGCACCTGCTGCACAGCAGGCCAGAGAGGGGAGGCAGCCCAGAGCTCCCAGGCCCGGCTCCCCGCTGCACACGCTGTCTCCCAGAGCGTTTGCACAAAGGCAGTGCCCAGGGCCGGTTCTCCAGCAGCGGGTAGCAGGCACCAGGGCCTGCCCACTGGCTACAGGGAGCAGTTCCAGGCGAGGGCCAGAGCACGCCCCACAGCCTTGGGCTGAGGGTGACCAGGTCTTGTTTGTGTGTGTTTGTGGGATTTGAGTTCCTGGTGTCCTATAATCACGAACCTTCCCAGCTGGAACCGGGGCTGGGGCAGGGGCAGGGGCAGGGCCAGGGCGGGCCACACACCCTCCTGGCAGGTATAAGAGCCAAGGAGGAGGGCCAGGGCAGAGGAGCTGCTGCTGCACACAGACAGCCCGTGGACAGTCAGTCCTGGGTGTGCTCCCAGTCCTGGGTGGCGGAGCTGGCGGACGCTTGCCTGCAGGAGGTCACCAGGGCCAGGGCACGGCAGGGTGAGTCTCCCTCCCCTTCCCCAACCCCCAGCTCCTCACCCTGGGAGTGGCCCCCTGCCTGCCTGTCCTGGGGGCTCCTGAGGGAAGGCTGCTGGCCACTTCTCGGGGATTGGAGCCCTGGGTCTCTCAGAGAGGCAGTGTGGGGACGGCAGTGGGCTCTGGGCTCACCCAGCACTCACCAAACACCAGGGCCTGTGGGTCACGGCACAGACAGGACAGAGGATAGAGGCCTGGATTAGCCTGCCAGCTCTTTACGTACAGTTTTCCTTTTTTTTTTTTTTTTTAAAGATGTATTTATTTGAAAGTCAGAGTTACACAGAGAGGAGAGGAGAGGCAGAGAGAGAGAGAGAGAGAGAGAAGTCTTCCATCCGTTGGTTCACCCCACAATTGGCCACAACAGCCAGAGCTGTGCCGATCTGAAGCCAGGAGCCAGGAGTTTCTTCCCGGTCTCCCACGTGAGTGCAGGGGCCCAAGCACTAGGCCCATCTTCCGCTGCTTTCCCAGGCCACAGCAGAGAGCAGGATCAGAAGTGGAGCAGTTGGTTCACGAACCAGAGCCCATATGGGATGCCAGCACTGCAGGCGGCAGCCCTACCCGCTATGCCACAGTGCTGGCCCCACAATTTTCCTTTATAACATTGGCAGACGTTGGTATTTTACAGCTGAGGTGACAGAAGTAAGTTACCCAAGGTCACACAGCAAGTAAGGGGCTTAGCGTCCTGACTGCAGAGCCTGGGTGGTCTTAGCAAACGCACCTGCCGTCCTGGGGGTATGTGCACGCCCTCCCCTTTCCGCACGCACGGCAGCCTCCCTAGGAGCCATAGCTTGATGACGAGAAACACATCACTCTGGGATCCGCCACAGGCCCCCGAGCCAGGTCAGCCTTAGGCACCGGGGAGGGGCCAGCGCCGTGGCACAGCGGTGAAGCCGCCGCCTGCAGCACCAGCAGCCCGGCTGATCGCGGCCCGAGTCTTGGCTGTGCTGTTTCCCTGCCCTCACCTGGGACGGCAGCCCACGCCCACATGAGAGACCTACATGGAGTTTCTGGCTCGAGCCTGGCCCATGCCCAGCTGCGGGGAGTGAGCCAGTGGATGGAAGATCTCCTCTCCCTCTCTCTCTATAACTCTGCCTTTCAAATAAACAGATAAATCTTAAAACACACACACACACACCAGGAAGGCCTTGTTGGAGCCATGTCCGGGACCATGTGTGTGCCCTTTGACCTCACAGCCAGCTATGAACTAGATGGTGAAGGATGCGATGACATGTGAACAAAGTTCAGTGCGGGCTTGCTCATGGTCACGGACGTCAGGAAGGAGGGGAGTAAACCACGCACATCCTACGATGAACAATACAGAGCTGTTCACGATCAGGCTCAGAGGGCGCCGAGTGTCACCCGACTTGTGGTCAAGTGGAAAAGGCATCTTACAAAACCATCTCGCTGTGACCCCAGGCCTCCATGCAGTCAGACTGGGCCATGTGTTGGCAGGCAAGTTTATCTGAAACATGGAATTACAGATATTTTGTATCCTCGTTCTTTTCTGGACTCCCCAAACTTTTCTCAATAGCCACAAAGGACTTTTAAAAAGCAGAAAAACCATTCAGGGGCCGTGTTTGGCTTAGTGGGTAGAAGCTGCCGGGGTCCCACGCCCTGATCAAGGGGCCTGGCCTTGATGCCTGCCCCTGGAGGCAGCAGCGATGCCACCAGTACTGGGGTCCCTGCCACCCACATGGGAGACCCAGATGCAGTTCCTGGCTCCTGGCTTCTACCTGGCACAGCCCGACTTTGGAGTCGGTGAGGCTCCAAAGATTTTTAAGAAAAAAGGCATCTTGAAGGGTCTGGTTTTTGCTTCTGTCGCAGACACTCAGGGGCTTCGGGGCAGTGGAATCAGGGGCCATTTCTGGGATGATCCAGTCCATCACATTACATGTAGGGAGCTGAGGCCCCGAGATGCAAGTGCTCTGGCCCAGCCCTACAGGGGACCTGCAGCATCTGCCCAAGAGCCACACGCACCAAGCCAGGTGGCCAGGAGGGCAGGGAGGCGAGTGGAGTCACAGCTGGAATCCACGTGCTGCTCAGACTCACCCAGGGGCCACCAGGTGTGGCAGAGGAGAGGGGCAAAGGGCAGCTGGGCAGGCGTGGTCGGCAGGGCGTGCCCCAGACCTGCCGCTCACCTCTGGGCCTTGCCTTCTAGCGCTTGCTTCCTCCCCAGCTGGGCTGGGTGCTCGCTCGCTCACTCACTCACTGCTGGCGGCTGGGACCGGACGGGAGCATGAAGGGGGCTCGCTGGCGCTACACTCGGCTGGTAAGGGCCCGCTCCGCTCACTCGGGCTGCCAGAGAGGGCGGGAGGCGCGGGAGGGAGGCCCCGGGCTGGGGGGATGCTGGCAGGTTTGTCTCCTTCACAGCGGCAGCGACTCTGCACCCTGGGGCTCCAGCGCCCAGCCTCGCGGTCCTGAGACACCAATGCCTCGTCCCCTCCTGTGAGTGGCCTGGGAGCCATGGTACGCAGGCACCAGGCACGCACATGCTCGTACACACTCACACACTGCCGAGGGGAAGCTCAGCGGAGCATGCACACTGATACACAGATTTACACGAACCCAACTCACACTCAAACCACTTTTTGCCAAACACCTCTCACTGTGATGGGCCCACCAGCCTGGTCCAAGCCAACACACAACTCACGTGGAAAATCCCACTCTACACAGACCCACATGACCGCACGCACCACGCACCACCGCAGGGCAGGTCATTATTTCCTGCACACACACACACACACACACACACACACACAGGGCTGCAGCTCCCAGGGCTGAGCTGCCACCTGCTCTTCCCTGCTCCCAGTCTTGAATTTGATCCCTGGCATCCACCCTGGATCCAGAACAAACAGGTGGACCAAGTGCAGGGCCGGCAGCCCCATCTGAGCAGCCGGTGAGCCTCGGCCTTCAGCGGTCGGGGCCGGGGAGGAAGCGGCTGGAGCCAGGGCACAGTCCTGGCTGTCACAGGGCTGGGGGCAGCAGGGCTGCAGGGGCCCGAGGCTCTGGTGCCAGCAAGATGGAGGAAGCGGCCGCTTGTGACCTGCCAGGCCTCCCTGTGTCTCCACAGCCCAGCGAAGTGGAGGACGCGCTCTCTGGGGAGGAGGATGACGAAGAGGAAGAGAAGGCGGCGGCGGCCCCAGCCCCAGCTCCAGCCGTGGAGGAGCCCCAGCTGATGGAGGCCAGCCAGGTGCTGCAGGCCTCGGAGATTAGGCAGGTTCGGGCATTTCGAGTGGTCCCGGGATTTCAACCTAAAGGCGACGCCCAGGGGGCCCTGAGCTCCCGGCTGCTCTGTCCCCAGATCACCCTATCACCTTGCACAAATCACTTCTCTCTTGCCTATCCCTTTGCACACAATGATTCAGTGACTCTAGCGCCCCTGTGCTCCCTGGACCAGCAGGGCAGAGACAAGGAAAGAAGCCAATTCTGAAATAGAGCGAGCCCTTGGAGCTGAAGCCAAAGCTGGGATGGGGCCAGGCCAGTCGCGGGGAGGGGGTCCCGACCTCAGTGCAAATCCTGGCTTTGGGTTGTTTGGCTTCCCTGAGCCTCAGTCTTCTCATCTGTAAAACGGGACCAGGAACCCCCATCTTTGAGGGCCCTTGCTAATGGGCATGGGCGTTCCTTCTTCCCCCAGCTCAGCCTCCACCTCCCCCCGAGGCTCAGGGGGCGCCCCTGGAGTCTCGCCTTCTGCACTTCTCGGGACGGCTTCAGCCTGCGGCGGCTGTACCGGCAGATGGAGGGCCATGGCGGGCCGGCGCTGCTGGTGCTGAGGGACCAGGACGGGCAGGTGAGCTGCGCTGG
Source organism: Sylvilagus floridanus (assembly GCA_949820135.1). Lineage (NCBI taxonomy): Eukaryota > Metazoa > Chordata > Mammalia > Lagomorpha > Leporidae > Sylvilagus > Sylvilagus floridanus. The sequence continues at coordinate 109,086,836 of OX463231.1, forward strand.
GCCCTCACCTGTGGCTGTCGGCGGGGGGAGGGAGGGTGCTCCCAAGCACACCCGGCCAGGAGGCAGAGGCGATGGACGGAGCCACACAGGACAGATGCTGATGAGGGCTTTGAGGCCCGCCCCACCCAGAGCCCTCCCCTTGTAATTCACAGAACTGTGTATCTGGAGCACCTTAGTGCGCCTGGGTAGATACAGGACCTCAGAGTGGCCCCAGGCCTCCTGGAGGTGATAGTCTAACGGGGAGGAGTCAGCCATGAAGGCTAAAACCACCCACCATACACGCTGAGCCGCATCTCCTCAGCAGCGCTTGGGGGGAGGAGCCTCATCAGCTGAGCCACACCCACCTCCATGCACACACAGCCCGCTGCAGGGGAGGAGGGCTGCAGTTGCTGCCACACAGGGCTCCTGCCTTCCTGCCCTGTGGGGGCCCCAGCTGTGCACGTGGGTGGCGGGAAGCGGGCTTGGGAGCTGGTTTCAGATGCCCCTCTGTGGAAGGCACCTGTTCAAGCCCGGAGAGACCTCAGGGGTCCTGGAGGACCCTCGCATGAGCCCTTCCACCCGAGGGCTGGGAAGCTCCCTCCTGCCATATGGATCCCCATCACGGGACCAGGAGGGAGTTCCTCCTGGTGTTAAGACACAACCTTTGGCCTGCGGGGCATGAGTACAGCCATGGTGCGGCCAGGCCAGGCCAGGCCCTGGGGCTCCGCATGCGCGGGCGCCCCCGCCCAAGCTGCGTGGGACGGAGCCACGTGGAGCCAGGGCCCGTGGAGCCAGCCGACAGGTGTCCCGGGGATAGCAGCGCAGGGAGGGGCCCGGGTGCGCGCCCGTGGCCCCCGGACTGGGCGGTGCCAAGGAGGGGCAAAGAAGATGGCGCCCAGAGGAAGTAAGATGGGCGGGACTCAAGCTAATTGGCTACGCAACATCAGGGGAGGTAACAAGACTAGTATAGACATATGGCTAGTCCTACAAAAATCCCCCCGTAAAGTGACCTTTAAAATGATTGGTTGGTTCTTAGCCCTGCCCCAATGACTCTGCAGTTTTGTGCTATAAAAGGTTTGGTTTCACATGGAATAAATGAGTCCTCGCTAGACTTGGCTCCCCGCTGCGTCTGATTGTCTCCGGGATCGGGAGGCTGGGGAACGGGCGAGCGGCGCACTCACCTTTCCTCGGACCCAGTCCATCCTTTTACGGGTGGACTCAGACCCTGCATTGGCCGGCGCCGCAGCTCACTAGGCTAATCCTGCACACCGGGTTCTAGTCCCGGTTGGGGCGCAGGATTCTGTCCCGACTGCTCCTCTTCCAGTCCAGCTCTCTGCTGTGGCCCAGGAGGGCAGTGGAGGATGGCCCAAGTGCTTGGGCCCTGCACCCCATGGGAGACCAGGAGAAGCACCTGGCTCCTGGCTTCGGATGGATGTAGCTCCGGCTGTAGCGGCCATTTTGGGGGGTGAACCAGCGGAAGGAAGACCTCTCTGTCTCTCTTCTTACTGTCTAACTCTGCCTATCAAATATATATATATATATATACATATATATATATATATAAATAAGTAAAAAGACACAACCCTATTCCCCACAGCTGGGAAAGGCAGCTTGCCCCAAGTGGGAGATGGCCAAGGGAGCTATGATGGCTCCATACCGTGAAAGGCTGGGCCACAGTGTCCTTATTTTTTTTTAAGATTTATTTTATTTATCTGAAAGGCAGAATTAGAGAGAGAGAGAGAGAGGGCTGATTCACTCCCCAGATAGCCACAACAGCCAGGGCTAAGCCAGGAGCCTGGAACTCCATCTGGGGCTCCCTCGTGGGTGGCAGGGCCCCAAGCACTTGAGCCATTGCGTTCCTCCTTTCCCAGGCGCATTAGCTGGGAGCAGACTAGAACCAGCGCTCTGATAAGGGACCCCAGTGCCGCAGGGGGCAGCTTCACCCGCAGTGCCACGGCGCCAGCCCCGAGGGTTTCTCCTTAAACAGTCTCTGAAAGGCATTCCGGAGACAGCTGGAGACAAGAAGTGGCCACAAGATGAAATCTCAGAACGACTGACTGTGCAGTTTCTTAGATGCAACAGTGTGTATTACGGCGACGTAAGACAAAGTCCCCCATCTTAGCAGCCCAACTGTTTAGGGATGGAGGGTCGTTTCCCAAGGCTCAGAGAAGCACATGAAGAGGCAGAGAAAGCAAACACAGCAAATACATTTGCAACTCTTGGGTGGAGGGGCAGGGCACTCGGGTCCTGCTCTTCATTTCTCGCTATGGCTCAATTTGGTCAATACAAGCACCTTACATTAGGTGCATCACACAGGGTCTCCTCTTTGCAGACACATGGGTGTTCAAAACAGAGGTCAAAGGGCGGGTACTTTGTGTAGCCATGACAGTGCAGCTCGCGATGCCTGGCTCTGCTCCCAATCCCAGCTTCTGCTAAGGTGCCCCGTGGGGGGCCGCAGGAATGGCTGCAGTCCTCATGTCCCGGATGCTATCCATGCGGGAGACCTGGGCTGAGCTGCTGGCTTCGGCCTGGCCTAGTCCTGGCTATTGTGGGCACGTGGGAATAAACTAGTAGATGGGTTGTCTGCCTTTCAAATAATCAATCAAAAATACAAATAAATAAAGCAGAAGATGAGACACCTTTGTCCCGTATCAGAGCGCTTGGGCGTCAGTCTTGGCTCCAGCTTCCTCCCAAGGCTGACCCTGGGAGGCGGCAGAGATGGCTCCAGTACTTGGGTCCCTGCCACCCGTGTGGGAGACCTGGGTGGAGTTCCTGGCTCCCACTGGTCCTGGCCGTTGGATGGGAGTGCTCTGTCTCTGCCTCTCACATAAATAAATACAAGTTGACCACTAAGTGTGCGCATTGGCAGGGAATGCGCTAAAAGGTTAAGAGGAGTTGTGCTGGGGAGACAGAACAGGGGTCTGTGGCTCCCCTGTCTTCCTCCCTTTCTGCCTGTGTACACCTTGTGACTTCCCTGGACGGGGCCCTCATGCAAGACTCATCGAGAGCAGGAGGGTCCCGACACTGCAGGCGGCGGCCAGTGACAGTCCTGCCGTGGGGCACCGTGAGTTTGCCATGCGCTGGCCTGCAGGCCCCCCAGCTCCGCCCAGCTGCCCCAGGATGGGCTCCGTTTTCCACACCTGGAGGGGTGGCTGGGGGGCTCCTGACTCCCGTCCAGCTGCAGACGGCACGTTCTTCTCTCCAGATGTTCGGCGCCTTCTCCTCCTCGGCCATCCGGCTCAGCAAGGGCTTCTACGGAACTGGAGAGACCTTCCTCTTCTCCTTCTCCCCGCAGCTGAAGGTGATGCTCACAGCCCTCACGGGGGAGGGCACAGGGAGGACCACGCCTGGGGCTCAGCGGCCCTAAGCGCTGCCGGCCATGCTGGGCTGCCTGGTGTCCCTTGAGCTCGGCTGGCGGCGGGCAGAGGAGCCCCTGGGCCTACTCATTAAAAAAAAAAAAATCGAACGGCAAAATGAAAGAGAGAGCATCCAGCTGCTGGTTCACTCCCCAAGTGGCTACAATGACCAGGCTGAAGCCAGGAGTCTAGAACTCCATCCAGGTCTCCCTCACGGGTGGCAGGGGCCCAAGCACTTGGACCATCATCCACTACCCTCCCAAGTGCCTAAGCAGGGAGCTGGATTGGAATTGGAGCAGCCAGGACTCAAATTTGTTTTCCAGTATAAGATGTAGGTGTCCCAAGTGGCAACTTAACGTGCTGTGCCACAGCCCCAGCCTCTGACCTGCCCATCTTCAACAAAGTGGCTGCTAAGGCCCGGGCTGTGGCACAGCAGGCTGAACCGCCACCTGGAACATGTCATCCCCTACGGGTACCAGTTTGAGTTCTGGCTGCTGCACTGCTGATCCAGCTCCCTGCTAATGCACCTGGGAAAGCAGCAGCAGATGGCCCAAGTGCTTGGGCCCCGACATGGGAGACTTGGCTCTTGCCTTTGGCCTGGCCCAGCCCTGGCCGCTGTGGCTGTTTGGGGAGTGAACCAGCAGATGGCAAATCTCTTGTGTTCTCTGTCTTTTCCTCTCTCTGTGTGGCTCTGCCTTTTGAATAAATTTTTTTTTTTTTAATGCGGCTGTTGGGTTCCCGGCTGGGAGAGGAGGCAGGACATGGCTCACAGGGCACAGGATGGAAGGGCCTGCTGGGTCCAAGTGCACAGCCCTAGGGTGAGCAGGAGGAGGAGGGAGGACACGTCCAGACCTCTAATGAACAGCACCGGGTCATCAGCTACTGGCATGGATGGGGGTGAAGGTGCCAGAGGGTCCCTGTTTTGGCAGGGGGTGGAGGCCATCAGCTACTGGCATGGATGGGGGTGAAGGTGCCAGAGGGTCCCTGTGGTGGCAGGGGGTGGAGGCCATCAGCTACTGGCATGGATGGGGGTGAAGGTGCCAGAGGGTTCCTGTGGTGGCAGGGGCTGAGGGCACGGAGGAAGCTGGGCTCAGGAGCTCAGCAAGGCCAGGCTGCCCTTGGCGCGTGCTTCCCACTGGTGACACTCGGCTCCCTGAGCCAGGCTGGCAGAGTGGCTGCGCTTGTCCAGGTCGGGCACAGGGAAAAGGAAGCTGAAGGGAGTGAGGGCACAGGGGCTGGATACAGGGGTTCCTGAGACAGACGCCCCCAAAATCAGACCCGGAGCAGTGAGGCCGCAGGGTTGGAAGACAGGATGTGGGGGACAGAGAGGGACGCTGGCGACGGACGACGCAGATGTGACCGTTCCTGGACCTGACCGTGGGAGGCAGCGACTGGAAACCCAGAAGCAGGGCTTTGCAGGCTGCAGACATCCTGCATCTGGAGTGCCGTGCCTGGCCACTCGCTGAGCACAGCTACGGAGCACAATGTGCTTGGCGGGAACCAGCGACCCCCTCTCCTAAAAGGGGTCGAGGAATGTGCCCCCTGCAGGGCTGTGCAGCCCCATCTGACAGATGAAGAAACTGAGGCACAGAGAGGTGGAACGCCAGGCCCATGCTCTCAGTCAGATGGTGGTGCGAACGAGACCAGACACCGGCCCTGGCATCTGCACCAACTCTAAGCTGGAGCGTCCCCGGACAGCTGTCCCAGCTGCAGAGCAGCACAGGGGATGAGCGAGGGGGGCGTGGGGAGACAGACTTCCCCTAGGGGGAGCTGTGGAGCTGGATCTTGAGAGACCAGAAGAGGCAGCATTGAGGGAGGGGTGGGTGGTGCCTTCTCTGAGCAGGTGCAAAGGCACAGATGGCACAGAGAAGAAACACCCAGGGACCCAAAAAGAAGAGTGGGGGGACCTGGGGGGGGGTCCAGGCATCTTCCTGGGTGGGCACAGCGCGCAGTCTGGAAGGATTTGTTCAGGCTCTTTGCAGTGTCCCAGTGCTCTGGTTAGCTCTGGTTAGCTCTGGTTAGCCCCAGCACACAGAGACCACTCAGCCATCCACCCCCACTGACCCCACGCTGCCATCAGCCAGGGGCCTCCCCCGATCTTCCCAGGCATGGGAGCGGGGCCAGTGAGGACTCCCTGCCAGGGCCTTTGGCTGCCTCCCCTTCCCCCAGCGTATGTCCGACAAGCCCTCTTTCGCTCTCGGGCCTGGCCTGTTGTGCAGCACTGTAGTGAAACACCCGAGGCAGGCTACAGCTTTGTAAGGAGAAGCGGTTTCCTTAGCTCCCAGCCTTGGAGGTTGCTGGGTGGCTCAGGCTCCCACAGTCAGCTGCTCTCCCAACAGCTCCCTCCCAGACTGGAGACCTGGGGCCCCGCCCACCAGGCCCCGCTCCTTAAAGGTCCCACACCATCTCCCACGAACAGAGCCACACTGGGATTGGAACAGCCCTGGAGATAAACTCACACCACTCACACCACAGGCTCCCTTCCCTGTTGGCGGTCTCTCTCCCCCACGCTCACAGCTGGCAGTGCCATGGCTTCTTCCCCAGGCCCCAAGCTCACACAGCCACTGCTACCCAGCAGCTGCACTTGGATCTCAAACGCTAAGCTCCTCCCCCAAGCCTAGGCTCTCTCCCACCCCCACACTGAGCTGCCAGTCCTCAGGGCTCTCCGTGCACCCACCCCTTCTCACCGTGCCTCTGCTGCCAACCTGGTTCAAAGAAAGCACACACAGTGACCCACACAGCCCTGCACCTGCTGGCCGCCACCACCTTGCACTTCCTTCACTCTGCACTGGGCCACTCCTGCCTCGGGGCCTTTGCCCCGAGGTGCTCCGCCTAGCACGCCCTCCCACGGACCTCCACAGGTCTCCGCTCTCGGTTCCTGCAGGACCACCATCTCAGTGAGGCGGAAAAGGGCCACACTCACCCGGGACGTGTCGACTGCCCTCTGCACTGACACCCGCCACCCCTCACGAGAACGACTCCTGTGCGACAGAGATGTCTGTCCTTGGCGCCCACCGTTCCTCCCAGGACCTAAAGTGGCCCCTGGCACACATATGCTCAAAATCATGGCCGGGTGACGCTGGGGCTTTCCAGAGAGGGGCTGTCTCCCCGCCCACCCTTCAGGACCCCAGGATCCGAAGGTGGGCCACTCGCCCCGGTCTCTGTTCCTGGCAGCACCGAGGGCCTGGTCTGCTCCCTCATGCCCTGAGAGGGGCGACTGGCTCTGCCTCCTTGTGGTTACTGTCACCTCAGCCCTCTGAGCCTGGGACGCCCTCGGATCAGCCCATCTTCTGGTTGTGGACCGGCTGGTTCCTCGCAGCAGTGTTGTGCAATGAATTACAAGCAACAATATGAGGGTACTTCAAAGTGGATTTTGTTTATTTGGGTGCAAATGGGTTTGAAATCCCTGCTGGGTTTCTGCAGGATCTGCATTTTCTGTGAACTTTTCAAAGGCCTCTTGCAGACTATATTCTTGTGGCTCTTTAAAGCTTGGCATGATTGGACTCAAGTGATTTCTTCACTCAACAAACTTCTCAACCTCATACCAGGAATACAGCTAACGATCACGACAGGACCACGGAACAGGCCACTGCTGATGTGCACACCCGTATCAGGGGGTCTGCGCGCCAGTCCCAGCTGTTCCTGCTGATGCTTCCCTTGGGAGGCAGCAGGCAATGGCTCACATAGCTGGCCCCTGCCACCCGTGTGGGAGACCCAGATCCAGTTCCTGGCTCCCAGCTTCAGCCTGCCATAGTCCTGGCCATGGGAGTTGTGTGTCTGCCCTTCCAATAGCTCAGAAAGAATTTGAAAAATAAAAACCAGGTCTGAGGGGGAGCGCGGCCGCAGGAAATATGAGATGTCATTTGGGCTGAAAGATGGCTCGTGGGTGCTTGGGGGGTGGGGGAAAGAGCGCTCTGGGCTACAACAAGGAGGTGGGTCCTGTTCCCATAGTAACGGGAGGCCAGGGGAGGGTGCGAAGCTGCAGCATGGACAGGGGCAAGCGAGGCTGGGCCAGGCAGAAGTGGCTGCCGTCAGGGGGTGTCTCACGGATGGGCACAGGCAGTGAGACGCAGGAGTGGAGTTCAAGATGGGTCCCGTCTCCTGCCCTGGGCTTCTCCACTCATCTCTCTATTGTAGGAAGCAGGAAGCCTTCGAGGTCTGTCCCCATTCCTCCAATGAAGGGGCTGCCAGGCGGTGGGAATTCTAACGATGGTATGAGGCGGCGGACGCCAGGGATGCTGGCAGGAGGACCCTCGAGAGCCCCGAGCCCCTCCTGCCCCCACTTTGGAGTCAGGACTTGCTGGTAACCTGAGCCCTTCCACCTCCCCAGGTCTTCAGGTGGACCGGAAGCAACTCTTTCTTCGTGAAAGGAGACCTGGACTCACTGATGCTGGGCAGCGGCAGGTGTGTGTCGGGTCATCTGTCCGTCTGTCCTGGTCCCGTTTCCTCTCCTCTTCTGTCCTGCTTGGCTGCTCCAGATGAGGCAGGAGGCTGGGGGGGGGCTTTAGGAGGCCTCTTTCTGAAGGAGTTTGGGGCCTTCAGGGTCCACAGCCGTGAAACTCGCACCTCTGCTGAACACTTGCCAGAAAAAATGTCCCGGTGCCTAAAACTGGGTGGTGCAGATGGTTGAAAAACACTCTAGGCCAGCACCGTGGCTCACTAGGCTAATCCTCTGCCTGTGGCGCCGGCACCCCTGGTTCTAGTCCTGGTTGGGGCACTGGTTCTGTCCTGGTTGCCCCTCTTCCAGTCCAGCTCTCTGCTGTGGCCCGGGAAGGCAGTGGAGGATGGCCCAGGTCCTTGGGCCCTGCACCCGCATGGGAGACCAGGAGAAGCACCTGGCTCCTGGCTTTGGATTGGCGCAGCGTGCCAGCCGTAGCAGCCATTTGGGGGGTGAACCAACGGAAGGAAGACCTTTCTCTCTGTCTCTCTCTCTCTTACTGTGAGCCTTGCCACCACTGTCCTCTTCTCTTTAGTGGCCACTTCGGGCTGTGGCTAGACGGAGACTTGTATCACGGCGGGAGCCAGCCCTGCGCGACCTTCAACAACGAGGTGCTGGCCCGGCATGAGCAGTTCTGCATCACGGAGCTGGAGGCCTGGGCGTTGAGCTGAGGATCAGGGGCCGCCCAGGCCCTGCTTACACAGAGCAGCCCACCCGGCGCCTGGTGAGGGCCCTGGCGTTGACTGTGACTGCTGGCCAGCCCCTCCCCCCGATGTCTGGGACCCAAGAAGGGACGGGCAAGCACTGCTCGGCTGCGGAGGTGAGCGCGGAGGAGCGGAAGCTACAGAGCCCCTCGTGAAAACCATCCTAGCAGGAGTCCTACAAATAGTACGTGCTCCTTGTGGGCACCGGAAGGAGCGGAAATTAAAGCGGCTGAACCGCCTTCCCGAACACTAACATTCGCACGTGTGTCCTGCCACTTTGTACACTGTACACTTTGTACGCATCTGTGTATTCCCTCATCTAAGTGAGACTCTAGCCTGTGTGCTTTGCAAGTTCTTTTAATTGAAACAACATCCAACCTGCGAAAGCTGGACTCCGGCGGCGGGACTAACACGCCCAGCGGCATCACCGCCTCCCCGGCCCTGTGGCTGCTCTGCCACCGCGTGCCAGGTGCTCGCAAAGCCACTGTTCCATTTCCCAGGATCGGGGAGCAGCGGATGAGTAACGCGCGGATCTGCACAGAGACGGAAACCTGTGGAGACGGGGCCCGAGGGCAGGCTGAGAGAGGAGGAGGGCGGACGCTGTGCCGCGGAGTGCCTGGTGTGCATCCCGGACACCCCGCGCTTCCGATCCAGCTCCCTGCTAACGCATCTGGGACGTAATGGAAGCAGTCCTGGGGCCCTGCTATCCATGTGGGAAACCTGGATGGAATTCCTGGCTCCAGGCTTTGGCCTGGACCAGACCTGGCTGTTATGGGAATTTAGGGAGTGAGCCAGAGGGTGGAAGATCTCTATTAGTCTGCCTTTTAAATAAATGTCTTAGTTTTTATTTTATTTTTTAAAAAGAGGATGACCTGTTTTCTGCGCAGCAGGAGCTCTGAAACCTCAGGGAAGCCCGCCCCCTGCCGCCCCCCTGCCGCCGGTGCCGGTCTCTGCAGGGACAGGAGGCCCTTCCCGCTGCCTTGCATCTGCCGGGTGTCAACGCCCTCGCTGCTCGCAGCCCCGGCCCAGGGCTCGGTCAGAGCTGGGCCCGGCCATGCGCACACCCAGACACCCTCAGGAGACTTTATGGCAGCAGCCCAGCCCTGGCGGGGGATCGCGTCCTTGGAACCTGCCGCTGCATTTACAGTCTCAACGCAACAATGTCTATGACTCCAGAGACCACCTTGTTAAAATCTCTATTTTTATACAAACAGTAAAGAATTTTTTTAAAAAAGCAACCTGGTAAGCGGCACACGGTTCTCATCATCACAACAGTCGTAATGGACATAAAGTGCAGCTGCCTCGCATGCAACAGAAGATGCAAACCAGACACAGTCTCGCTGCACCTCGGCCAGCAAGTGACGCGGTGCTGGGACGACGGCACTCGGGCAGCCACAGGACCTGAAACACAGGGATCTCCGCAGAGACTACATTCGTGACCTTGGGTCTGGCCGCAGGACGCTGAGCGCCACTGTTCGCTGCCTTGAAAGTTGAGGCGGCTGGGCAAGCAGATGTGGCCGCGTCCTGGGGCCGCCCTGGCTGAGGCTTCTGTGAGCTGAGGAGTCAACACCGCCCCCCACAGGGCCTCACGGTGGAGGGCTCCCGTGCTGCTCTGAGCCCCTGGGTGTGGACGGAACAGAATCTGGTTCTACAGGGGTCCTCCAAAAGTTCATGGAAAATGTGTGTTATGAAAAAAAGTGCATGAGCTTGGCCTTTTTTCTCCACTGAAACAAATGCTTTTTGATGCCATTTTCCCATGAACCTCTTCAAGCAGCCTCACACGGTGCCAACTGACGCACCCCTAAGACATAGCTAACCTGCTGGCCGTGGTCAGAGGCACTGCAACCGCCCGGCTGCTGGCTGGTTCCCTGGGCGGATCAGCACCAGATGGGAGGGACAACCGGAAGCCGCTGGGAGGCAGAAGCTCAGCTCGGGCGCTCCAGCGTCTGCCCTACGACCTGCCGAGGGCACGGAAGCAGCCACGACGCAGTCCTAGGTGTGAACGGGCTGGGCACAGCTCCTGGGGTGACCTCCGCCCAGCTCACGGCCAAGGCCTGCAGGACTGGGGCAGCGAGCACTCGGGAGACAAAGAAACTGCCCCGACCTGAAGCTGGGACGGACTCAAGGAATGGCCTGGTTTGAGGGACCCCTCTGTCCCAGGGGCTCCGCTGAGGAGGAAGCCAGAGCCCCAGATCCTCCTGCTAACCTTCCCAGGCCTTTCTCCGAGAGTCAGACCCACTCTTAGCCCTCACCTCCTGCTGTCACCCCAACATGGTGGCGTACGGGGGGCTAGAAGGGCGGGGGTGTCTCTCCCCTGTGCGTAGATTACCTGTGGACGGCTATTCACATACTTGGGGCGACAGGTGCCACCCCAGGGGGCTAGGATTGTGTGTTCTGGTTTTACCCACATCCATCCAAGACAAATCTCACGTCTAATTTCAATGTATAGCCTTTTCTCATTTCTAAGTTAACAACAATCATCTGTCCTCAGCGCTCAGGGTAGATACAAGAGTTATCCTAAGAAAATGGACTATGGAGGGAGAAAGGTTTTCTTAGCATTAAAATCAGTCCATGTCAGCTTTTCCCAGTGTGCATAGCAAGACTGGCCACATACCTTTTTTTTTCTTTTAAAACCACTTAGCTTGAGCATGTGCGCACGTTCAAAACATAACACGAGAAGCAGTGACCGTCAGTACATTCGGAGGGCCGGACGGAGGGCCCCGGGGGAACCGAGCAGGGGACGCCCTCTGCGGCACTCACGCCAGCTTGTCCTGGAAGAGCTGGCCCCTGGACCTGAGCGCCTCCCGGCTGCCGGTGGGGCTGGCGGCTGGATCCCTGTTCCACTCCCGCTTTCGAGGGGTGATAAGCGGCGCGATTACATCGCCATCCTGTCGGGAGACACAGAGAAAAGCTGGCTTCCATCACTTTGTCTCTGAGCACGCTCAGCTTGTGCACTCAGACTGCTCCTGGGGACGCTTACTCTTGGGGAGCCCTGAACCGCACGTGCCCTGGGCCCGACTCACAGGAGCAAGAGTCCTGAGCCAAGAGCCTGCGAGGACAGAGACCCTTTGCTTTCAGAGACAGACAGAAGCACATACCACTGCCCTTCCCAGGCCTCCTGGAGCCCAGGCGCTCGCCTGTTTGTCCAGAAGGAAGGGCTGCACTGGACCCCTCTGCAATAAATGGCCCAGGTCCACCAGATGGCCCAAAAAGAGGAAAGGTGGGGAGGAGCAGTACGTACCTACCGAACCTGAGTTTTTAATTTACAAAGCGAGCACAGGCTCCTGCCAAATGAGCTGCTCCCCCCAAAGTGAACGCCGCTTGGACCTGAGAGCAGAGACTGCGAGCGGCCCAGCCTGACCTGTTCTTGAACTTGTGGCCCTGCTCTTGGGTGACGGGGAGGCTCTCTGCAAGTCTCTATGCCCCAGCAGGGTAGTACGCCCCTCGTTTTTCTCTCTGCTCCCAGACCCATTCTGCTCTTAGAAACTACTTCCCCCAGCGCCCGTGCCCACTGCCTTCCGATGGGAAGAGGGAGGCCAGGGGCAAAGCAAGGCCGAGCCACCAGGGCCCGGCAGCAGTGGCTGTGAGTCTTCGGTGCTTGCAACTTCCACAGGGGCCGCGGCTCCTGGACCCCGCACCTGCTCCCTGGGGCTGTCTAACCTAGCTGTCGCCGGTCCTGGTTGCTCATTCAGCTCTGCACTTTCCTGTCTCCTCCCCTGCGTGAAATTCCTCCTGCAGAGGTGCATGGGGTCTGACCCGGTGCCGTCTGCCCTCGTGGCTGTTGGATGGCCATGACAGTCATCCCTGAAGATCTAGCTCTCCTCCAGCACTGTCTGGCCTCAAACTCATCTCTATTGCTACCAAAATGTCTTATTTTCATCCTGTGTTCAACTCTAGTGTATCTGACAAATGCAAACTTAAAAATGCACTCTCCTGGCCGGCGCCGTGGCTCAACAGGCTAATCCTCCACCTTGCGGCGCCAGCACACCGGGGTCTAGTCCCGGTCGGGGCGCCGGATTCTGTCCCGGTTGCCCCTCTTCCAGGCCAGCTCTCTGCTGTGGCCCGGGAGTGCAGTGGAGGATGGCCCAGGTGCTTGGGCCCTGTACCCCATGGGAGACCAGGAAAAGCACCTGTCACCTGGCTCCTGCCATCGGATGAGCGCGGTACACCGGCCGCAGCGCGCCAGCCGCAGCGACCATTGGAGGGTGAACCAACGGCAAAAAGACCTTTCTCTCTGTCTCTCTCACTGTCCACTCTGCCTGTCAAAAAAAAAAAAAAAAAAAAAAAAAAAGCACTCTCCTGCTCATGCGCCCCCCATAGCTCTCCATGCTCTTAGCTCACAGGACTCCTCAGAAAAGCCCAGCCCCTTCCTGCAAGGTGCCCCCTGGTGCCCCGCTCAGCATAGCCCCTGCGCCACCTTGGCCGGCCCCTGCTCACTCAGCTCTCAGCCTCCACGGCTCCTGAAGTCCATCTCTGCCAGCCAACCACATCCGGGGAAATCTCTCCCTCCACTCAGGCTCTGTGCCTGTCCCACCCCACAGCACCTGCCCAGGCATTGCTGCTGACACTCCTGTGGCCTCGCAGGTCGCCATCCTCAGTGAGAGGGAGACGCACGGGACCAAGGAGCTACGAGCTACGAGCTCCTTGCTAATGCACCTGGGAAAGCAGCAGAAGTTGGCCCAAGGGTTTGGGCCTCCGCCACCCACACGAGAGACCTGGATAGAGTTCTAGGCTCCTGGCTTCAGCCTGGCCCAGCCCTGGCTGTTGTGACCATTTGGAGAGTGAGTTAGTGGATGGAAGCTCGCTCGCTCTTTCTCTCTCTCTCTCTCTGCCTTTCAAATAAATAATTTTTTTAAAAAAACAACTTGTTGATGGGTCCAGCACTGTGGCATAATGGGTAAAGCCACCACCTGCAGTGCCAGCATCCCATATGGGTGCCGGTTCGAGTCCTGACTGTTCCACTTCTGATCCAGCTCTCTGCTTGGCCTGCTAAGTCCTTGGGCCCCCACACCCATGTAGGAGACCTGGAGGAAGCTCCTGTTTCCTGGCTTTGGATTGGCACAGCTCCAGCCATTTGGGGAGAGAACCAGCAGAAGGAAGACCTCTCTCTCTCTGCGTCTCTTTCTCTCTTTGTGTAACTTCTTCTTCTTCTTCTTTTTTTTTTTTTTTTTTTGGACAGGCAGAGTTAGACAGTGAGAGAGAGAGAGAGAGTGAAAGGTCTTCCTTCCTTGGTTCACCTCCCAAATGGCCATTATGGCTGGCGCACTACGCTGATCCAAAGCCAGGAGCCAGGTGCTTCTCCTGGTCTCCTATGTGTGTGCAGGGCTCAAGCACTTGGGCCATCCTCCACTGCCTTCCCGGGCCACAGCAGAGAGCTGGACTGGAAGAGGAGCAACCGGGACAGAATCTGGCACCCCAACCAGGACTAGAACCTGGAGTACCAGCACCGCAGGCGGAGGATTAGCTAGTGAGCTGCAGCACCGGCCTGTGTAACTCTTTCAAATAAATAAATAAATATTTAAAAAACAAAAACCTCGTTAAGGCCGGCATTGTGGCGTAGCAGGTTAGGCTGCTGACTGCAATGCCAGTATCCCATGTGGGTACCAGTTCAGGTTCTGGCTGCTGCTCCACTTCTGATCCAGCTCCCTGTTATGTGCCTGGGAAAGCAGCAGAGGATGGCCCAAGCGCTTGGGCCCCTGAACCCGCGTGGGAGACCTGGAGGAAGCTCCTGGCTCCTGCCTGGCCCAGCCCCAACTGCTGCAGGCACCTGGGGAGTGCACCAGCACATGGAAGATCTCTGTCTCTCCCTAACTCTGCTGTCAAAGCAAAATAAAACGAATCTTAAAAAAGCTCCAAAACAAAACAACCTGCAGTCAGCTGTATGTAGCCTCAGGCAGTGAAGCGCTCACGGGAGCTTGGTAACCTTCCCTGCGGACAGGAGTGCCCAGGCAGGACGGGCTGAGATGCCCCAGAGCCCTGCACAGCGCGCTCTGCACAGGCGCCACCTGCCACTTCCGTCATGGGGACCACGAGGACGAGCAAGGCCCCAAGAGGACGAGCAAGGCCCTACTCCTGACTGGTGTGGCAGGAGCTCACTGCACAAGAGCCAGAGGCTAGCTTTAACATCACGACCAGATGGCTCTAATGTAACTGAGAACTTCTTCAGCAGGTAGAAGGGATTTTTTTTTTTACACTTAAAAATAAAAACACACGCAAAGTCTGCGCACGCAAAGCCACGCACCTGCGGCTTGGTGAAGTCACGGATGGCGCACCAGTGGACGAAGTGCTGTCTTGCGGCGAACAAGCTCTGTTTGTCGGTCTTCTTACAGTACACGCGGATCAGCTGCTCAGCGAATATTTCTGGCAGAAACTGCGAAACCTTGTTGAAGAAGAGACAATCTCACTGTCACCCTGAACTCCGACGTCAGAGACCTCAGCCTGGCCCCAGCCCCTGCGGCGCCGCTGTTGCTTCCTGTTTTATCTCAGTTACCACCCGAAGAAACGATTCAAGGTAAACGCCACGTTGCTGAATGTCCCATGATTTTACGTCCATTAGTAAAAGACGTAAAGATTTACATAAAATCATCGACAGCAGATGGCTCTCACGTATGGAATACGTGCAAACACACAATTTCCTTTAAGTGACTTCACACCTACAGCCCCCTGCCCACTGGGAACCAACCCTCCCCACCGAAAACTGCACTGTCCCTGGTGCCCAGCCTATCTGACGTGGTCCAACCTCACGGCCGAGACACGCGTCCGCTTTCTTGTCCACTTTCCCTGGAACTCTGCCGGCCTGCACAGCGCAGATTCCCGCGGCCTCATCAAATGCCACCGCAGCACACAGACTTCACCCACGTACTCACCTGGCCTTTGGTGATCATGACGGGTTTGTTGGGCTCAGTCTTACAGTAGAAGCGAACGTGATCAATCGGATTCTTGTCTTGCATCCCATAATCTATGTTGATGACCTTTAATAAATGAACAAAAGCAGTCCCCTAATGACCATGAAAACTGAATTCAGGGTGGTCGGGGCCGCGGGAGAAACCACAAAGCTCCCCAGGGTGGAATAAACACACCCGGGATGTGGTCACGCTCAGCGGTCGCACAGACGAATCCAGGATCAGGCAATGGGTTTGTGTGTTCAAGGGAAGCACAGTGTAAAGGCAGCACCCACTATGTGAGACACTGGCGGGCACTGGAAAGACAGCACCTCCAGACAAGCCCAGGCCCTCCAGGCTGCACGGCCCCTCCTGAGGGTCGACAGACAGGAAGGAGCAGAGGGGAGGGGCTGCAGCTGCTCTTGGAGCTGCCCCAGGAAAGCACACAGGGCTCTGAAGCTAACAGACCTGCGGCAGCTGGGACGCAGGGGACGACTGGGCGTGTCGGCCTGGGAGGTGGTTTCCCTGGGTGAGTAGGAGTCAAGCAGGGCCAGGCAGAAAGGGGAAGAGTCCAGGGGGAAGGAACAGCCCAGAAGCAGAGGGCACCGAAACTGCTCATCCACAGGAAGTCACTGGCTGTCCAGGCGACAGTGCTGTTGGTTTAGTGATGGCCACAGCAAAAGGCTCAGGAGTTAAACCAGAAATAAAAGAGTAAAAGAAGGGGCTGGCATGGTGCTATAGCCAGCATCCTATGTGGGCGCTGGTTCCAGTCCCGGCGCTCCACTTCCAATCCAACTCCCTGCTAATGTGCCTGGGAAAGCAGGAGATGGCCCAAGTGCTTGGGCCCCTGCACCCACGTGGGAGACCTGGAGTTCCAGGCTCCTGGCTTTGACCTGACTCACTCTGGCCCTTGCGGTCATTTGAATGAACGGTTTCTCTGCCTTTCCAATAAACAAACCAGAAATAAAGAAAGGAAAGAAAGGAAAGAAAGGAAAGAAAGGAAAGAAAGGAAAGAAAGGAAAGGAAAGGAAAGGAAAGGAAGGAAGGAAGGAAGGAGAAAGAAGGGGTGGGTGTTCCCTGAGCGGTGGAGATGCCCATTTGGCACATCACAGAGCCTGGGTTCAATTCCTGGCTCTGGCTCCTGACTCCAGCTTCCTGCTAATGCAGACCCTGGGAGGCGGAGCTAATGACTCAGATGATTGCGTTCCTGCCACCCACGCAGGGAGACCTGGGTCAGCTTTTGGTTTTGGCCAGGCCCAGATCTAGCTGTTGTGGCTTTTTGGGGAATGAACCAGCAGACAGGAGATCTCTGTCTGCCTGTGTCTTTTCCTCTTTCTCTTTCAAATAAAATAAATAAAATAAAAATGAATAATTGGCAGATACTGTGATAAAAAATTTTTAATCAACAAATATAATGTTTCATATATCACAAGACCACAACTACATTAAAAATATTGGCAAAATACCCCAAAGCAGCTTTTATTATTAAAGAACTATTTATTTATTTATTTAATTTGAAAGACAGAAAGCAATAGAGAGGAAAAGGTGGGGGGAGGGAGAGGGAGAGAAGGAAGGAGTGGGGGGAGAGAGAGAGAGAGAGAGAGAGAGAGAGAGAGAGAGAGAGAATCTTCCATCTTCTGGTTCATTCCCCAAATGGCTGCAACAGCCAGGCCTGTGCTAGTCTAAAGCCAGGAGCCAGGAGCTCCATCCTGGTCTCCCACTCTGGTGCAGGGCCCAAGCCCTGGGCCATCTTCTTCTGCCTTCTCAGGTGCATTAACAGGAAGCTGTATCAGAAATGGAGTAGGCACACTCCAACCAGCACCTGCTGGCACCGCAAGCGGCAGCCTAACCCGCCGCACCACGCCATCTGAAAACTGGTCACCAACGCTGGTTCTCCGCTGAGACCACAGGTGAATCCCTCTGCCCTTCCGTGCTTCCCCAGGTTTCCATAATAAACGAGTGCGAGTTTTCTAACAGGAGGCGCTCTATCCTGAACGATTTTGCCTTTTGGTAAATCCCTGGCCTAGCCACTTACGTCCACGATGAAATCTTCCGCCTTCATCTCCGCCTCCAGCGGCACGTCGCTAGGCTTGGCATCGGCGACCTCCTTGGGAAGATGTTCGTAGTCTTCCTGGGGAGGACGGGCGTCCCGTGTTAGAACCCAGCGCTTCGGCACCTGTCTGTGCCGTGAACGGGTCCCCTCTCTGGGACGGCGCTTAACTACAGAAATAGCTAGAGGCGTTCTTAACAAATACAGCCCCCAGTAGCATGTTTGTACACAGTTATTTTCATGATAAAATGTTTGCATTTTGAGAAAAATGCAGCATTAACCTACTGACAGAACAGGAGCAAGTGTAACCCAGCAGTGGTTGTGAGGGGTGTGCTTGTCACCCCGCTCCTATGTGGCTTTGGGGCACAGAGAAACTTCCACAGGAGGCAGAGGGAGATCTTGAACCGAGGCAGGCGCGGCAGCAGGAGCGCCCTCCCGTCTCCTGGCCCTTCCCCTTCTACTGGTTTTCCTGAGCTTGGGTCAAGACAAACCTTAAGGCCCCTCTCACTTCAGGGATAGGAACGCGAAGGTGTGGAGTCAGGCAGCTCTGGGTTTGGCTCCTGTGCTTCCATGAACACACTCTCTAACCTCACTCTTGCCTCAGTTTCCCCATTTGTGAAACGGACCTGAAAATACTGCATTTCTGTAAAGCCAAACTGAAAAGAACTGTGACTAGCTCACAGTCCCGGGCCGGGCTGGGCTAATGGCTTCCCCTGGGGACACAGCTCACGTCCAGCTCTTAGGAGTGGACGGATGCCTCCCAGCTCACCTTCTTAAGCTTCTTCTCCGGGCTACCTGGCTGGGTCTCGCCCACGTACTTGTAGAGCTTGCGGTATTCAATATTTTTTAGAACCTCTTGTGCTGCAGCCAATTTGGGATCCGTGGAGTATAAGATCTCCAGATAAATGTTATCTGTCGAGGGGATGAAATTCCAGTGATAGTAAATGAAAACGAGGGTTAAAGACTTACATCCTGCTGTCTCTGACACAATTCCAAGAAGCGGTGTACAAATGCAGGCACATGACGCCATCAGCAGCGTGAAATTAAAACAAAGACGACCGATGTGGGAAAGCCTGCTGTCTGGATTCACTTCAGGGACCGCATGTGCGAGCGGGAAGCACGGAGGTAAAACAAGACTGCACCGCAGTCAGCGACTGCTGAGCTGGGCGACGAGTACACAGATGGCACTGCTCTGTTGCTAAGTTTTGTTTTTAAAAGAAAATGACGGGCTGGCGCTGTGGCGAAGGGGGGAAAGCCACTGCCTGCAGTGCCGGCATCCCATATGGGCACCAGTTCTAGTCCCAGCTGCTCCACTTCCCATCCAGCTCTCTGCTATGGCCTGGGAAAGCAGTAGAAGATGGCCCAAGTGCTTGGGGCCCTGCACCCACATGGGAGACCTGGAAGAAGCCCCTGGCTTCGGATGGGCGCAGCTCCAGCCATTGCGGCCAATAGGGGAGTGAACCAGCAGGTGGAAGACCTCTCTCTCTCCCTCTCTCTGCCTCTGCCTCTCTGTAACTCTTTCAAATAAATAAGCAAATCTTTAGAAGAAAATTATCTTATCTTTTATGATGTTGACTCTTCAGAAAAGTGCAGGTAATTTTGTAAATTGGCCCACACTTTGACCTTGTCTGTATCCTCACTATAAAATTCACTGCTCATTACTGCGTGTTCTTAATATTTCACAATGAAACATGGAAAAACATTCTAAAAAACAAATAGATATACATGAAGATGTTTATTTTTTTAAGTTTTTTATTTATTTGAAATGCAGATAGAGAGACAGAGAGGAGAGAGAAACAGACATCTTCCATCTTCTGCTACACTCTCCAAATGGCCACAAGCCAGGGCTGGGCCAGGCCAAAGTCAAGAGCCAGGAACTCCACCCTGGTCTCTTACACGAGTGGCAGAGGCCCAAGCACTTCCTTCCACTGGCTCCCCAGGCACACTAGCAGGGAGCTAGATTGGAAGCGGAGCAGCCAGGACTTGAACTGGTGCTCCAGTTTGGGATGCTGGCACTGCAACTGGTGGTTTAACCCACTGTATCTCTAGGTTAATAGCACTGGTCCCAAAACTTCAGATTCTTTTTTTAAATTTTTTTTTTTTTTTTTTTTTACAGGCAGAGTGGACAGTGAGAGAGAGAGACAGAGAGAAAGGTCTTCCTTTTGCCGTTGGTTCACCCTCCAATGGCCGCCGCGGTCGGCGCGCTGCGGCCGGCGCACCGCGCTTGTCCGATGGCAGGAGCCAGGTGCCAGGTGCTTTTCCTGGTCTCCCCATGGGGTGCAGGGCCCAAGCACCTGGGCCATCCTCCACTGCACTCCCGGGCCACAGCAGAGGGCTGGCCTGGAAGAGGGGCAACCGGGACAGAATCCGGTGCCCCGACCGGGACTAGAACCCGGTGTGCCGGCGCCGCAAGGCGGAGGATTAGCCTGTTGAGCCACGGTGCCGGCCTAAAACTTCAGATTCTTAAACATAAGCTGAGTCAACTTGGATCCCTGCAGTCCTGCTTCTCCTTGGTCGCTGAGGACAAGAAGGACTGTGTGACCGCTCAGGATCATATGCGAGGGGACAGGCACAAGCACAGTGACACTGCTGGGGATGCCACATCCCTGCGGAGTGCAGGGCTACATCCCCAGCACTCTGCTTCTGACTCAGCTTCCTGCTAAGGCACCTGGGAGGCAACAGACGATGGCTCAAGTACTTAGATTCAGCCATCCATGTAGGAGACCCAGATGGAGTTCCTGGCTCTTGGCTTTGGCCTGGTCACTGTGGGCATTTGGGGAGTAAACCAGCAGATGGTTTACTTTGTCTCTCTCTCTCTGTCACTCTGCTTTTCAAATAAATAAATTTTTAAAAATGATAATAATATGCAAGTAATGTAAGACTGCCTCATATTAAATGAAGAGAGCTGTACGGGTCACATGCTGTTCTTCCACTCTTGTAGCTAGAGCACAAAAATGTGACCTCATCTCCTGTCTGGGATTCTTCTGTCCGGGGTAGATGAGGCAAGGCAAGTTCCCATCGGTGCCACCCAGAGTGTGAGTGACCTACGGGACGGTGCCTGACTGGAGACTGTTAACCTCGCCACAGATAAGGATGGCGATGAACGGCAGGCACTGGAAACCATTCTCAACAGTGTGACACTGTTGTGGTACCCGAGGCCGTGGTCAGTGCACATGCCTCACGGGACAGGGAGAAAGCCGCATGGGTGCATGGAGCTGTGAGTGACAGCTGTGGCCTGCGGGCACCGCAGGGGCATATTGAAATGGGATAGCTTCACGTTACTTTGTCAGTTAACCCTAAAGCGCATAAAATCCAGAATCTGTGTCTTTCCACAAAGAAAGCCTCAACGTAAACATAACTTCAGGGTGAATTTTTTTTTTGACAGGCAGAGTGGACAGTGAGAGAGAGAAAGGTCTTCCTTTGCCGTTGGTTCACCCTCCAATGGCCGCCACAGCCGGCGCGTTGCGGCCAGCGCACCGCGCTGATCCGATGGCAGGAGCCAGGTGCTTCTCCTGGTCTCCCATGGGGTGCAGAGCCCAAGCACTTGGGCCATCCTCCATTGCACTCCCTGGCCACAGCAGTGAGCTGGCCTGGAAGAGGGGCAACTGGGACAGAATCCAGGGCCCTGACCAGGACTAGAACCTGGTGTGCCGGCACTGCAAGGTGGAGGATTAGCCTAGTGAGTCGCGGTACCGGCCAACATAACTTCAGGGTGAATTTTTAGAACTGGCTTCTTATGAAGGGTTGAAGAGAACATCAAAACATAGTATCACTTGCTTCACTATGACTAGAAATGAAAATTACACCACCTTGCTTGGATTGTTCTCACAGCCTTCTCTATTCCTATCAACATAGCGAGGACAGACTAGCTTTCTACGATGCCATCCATGATGCTGTGACGACAAAACATCAAAACAATGACCTCATCCCCTGAACTCTGACGTCAATCCAACCTAAATTAGACAAATTAACAAGCAAGATGTCAACTCAGGTGTTACATTATAAACCTTAAACACTGATATATTCTCACTGTGCACAGATATTTAATATGAAGAGTTAGTATTTCTCTAATTTTTTATTTAGTTATGGCTAGAAAATGATTAAAAATATGAGCATCGGGGCCAGCGCTGTGGTACAGCTGGTTAAAGCCCTGGCCTGAAGCGCCCGCATCCCCTGTGGGCACTGGTTCTAGACCCGGCTGCCCCTCTTCCCATACAGCTCTCTGCTATGGCCTGAGTCCTTGGGCCCCTGCACCCACGTGTGAGACCAGGAAGAAGCTGCTGGCTCCTGGCTTCGGATTGGTACAGCTCCGGCTGTTGCAGCCATCTGAGGAGTGAACCAGCAGATAGAAGACCTCTCTCTCTGTCTCTGCCTCTCTCTGTAACTCTTTCAAATAATTAAAATAAATCTTAAAAAAAAAAAAAAAGACAGTGTACGACTGGCAACCTGGACATGCTGGGACCACTTCTGAGACTAGAAGCTACTGCAGAGTGATTCAGCTATGTCTTAGGTCATGTGGCTTGTTTTTTTTCTTTTTTTAAAGTTTATTTTTATTTATTTATTTAAAAGGTAGAGTAACACACACACACACACACACACACACCCCTTTCTTTTGCTGCTTCACTCTCCAAATGGCCACAATGGCTGGATTTGGACCAGGTGGAAACCAGGAACCAGGAACTTCATCCTGGTCTCCCACACAGTTGGCAGAGACCCAAGCACTTGGACCGTCTTCCACCGCCTTCCCAGCTGCATTAGCAGAGAGCTGGATTGAAAGCAGAGCAGCCAGGACTCCAACAGGAACGCAGGCACAGCAAGTGGCGGCCTAACTCGCAGCGGCTTCTGTTGCTTTACTGGTCTTTACTCTTCACCGCACACTTTCCCGGATGGGAGAAGCAGTGCCAAAGTCTAATCACTTTCCTTCCCACCCTAAGCGGCAGTCGCTGTTCCTCGTAAGTATAAAGAGACGTCCCTGGCATCTGAGTTTTCCATTGAAAATACGGTGAAGCAGGCATTTCTTCTTTGTGGACATTATCTGGTAGTAGTGCAGGTGTAGACTAAGCTAAATTATAGAGAATGCTCAGTAGTTACGTGCCGACTCTCTCCTGGGTGCTACGCCTCATTTGAGTACAATGACAAAGCTGGCCGGCGCCGTGGCTCAACAGGCTAATCCTCCGCCTTGTGGCGCTGGCACACCGGGTTCTAGTCCCGGTTGGGGCGCCGGATTCTGTCCCGGTTGCTCTTCTTCCAGGCCAGCTCTCTGCTGTGGCCCGGGAGTGCAGTGGAGGATGGCCCAAGTGCTTGGGCCCTGCACCCCATGGGAGACCAGGAAAAAGCACGTGGCTCCTGGCTCCTGCCATTGGATGAGCGCGGTGCGCCGGCCGCAGCGCGCCGTCCGTGGCAGCCATTGGAGGGTGAACCAATGGCAAAAGGAAGACCTTTCTCTCTGTCTCTCTCTCTCACTGTCCACTCTGCCTGTCAAAAAAAAAAAAAAAAAATGACAAAGCTGTGAGAGATATCACTACCCTCATCTTGTAGACAAGGAATTCAAATTTCAAAGAGGTTAAATTACATTGCCAGGGTCACCTGTTAGTGTAAGTCAGCGATAAAACTCAAATCCAAAAGTATATAATCATCTGGAAAACCAAAACACGTGTGAATGGGAAACAACTCCTGTGCAATGCAGGGACAGCTCACGCTCGGAGAGGAGCCATCTCCGGCACGCAGGCCTCACCTGTGAGCTTGGTGAAGGCTTCCATGTCCTCGATGGCCGTGGAAATGCTGTACGTCTTTCCGGCTGCACCTGTGATCTTTATGTAGGGGTCCGCCTTGAGGAGAGCATCTGTAATCCTAAAGCACATTTTGGGAACAGCTACGCTTACAGAAATTTCCAATCTTTGCTTTCTACCTTCCTTAAGGAAGAGCAATCTTAGGGTGTGATGTCTGATAAGACACCCGCCTCTTAATCATACTAAGTAAGCGCATGGTGGTCTGCGGTGTGCTGGGTGCCAGCACCGCGTCAGGGCTCCAGCCACGTTCTCTCGTTTCATGTGGCGGCCCACCTGTAAGAGACTTTACAGAAATGCAGCAATGAAGTAGTGTCCATTTAACCCAGTTAAGAGGGAGCAGTGCCAGGCTTTGAAGCGAGATCTGACTTCCTGAATTAATTGCACCAAACAGAAACTACAGACAGGGGAGAAGGCACCCGATGACTCTGCCCGTGACAGTGGAAAGAGAAAGACTGAAAAGGTGAGACTCTTTCTTAGCACAAATACAAAAACGAATACGAGAGGTTTGAAATAAGTCAAGTGAAAGCTACTTTAGAAACACGGAATTATGCGACTTGTCCCCAGTGTTGGTAACTCCGTGTGGGTCCCCGAGTTACTTATGGCTCTGGCTGTAGTTTTCTATACGCTTCTGAGTAGAGCAGGGACAAGAGGGAACGTTCCAGGCGGTTTTACTTGTGCCACGGCTTTTCATAAACATTAGACGGCACAAGGACAGACGTGGATCCTCATCCTCACTACCACTTCCCATCACTAGTCCCAGAAGGTCATTCACAGCGTACGGCCCACGGCCCACCTCCCGGAGGACCACGGTGGGGCGCAGACCTCAAGAACCTGGGCTGAGCCCCCTCTCCTTCACCTACCCCTTGTCTGTTTTCCCCCTCCTGCTCCAACTAAGTTTACTTGATGCTAGATTTTTTTTTTAGGCAACCACCTTAGGCTCACTCATTTAAATTCCCTTGAATCTGAAAAGCTCAGCTGCGCTCGGGGCTGACTGCTGTCTCCGCAGATCCTCAGGGAAAGGCCAAGGGAGTGATGCAATGTGCTTACATCGTGTCGATGATGTTGCCAACCTTGTGCTGGTAGGCTCTGCGGTGTAAGGAGTAGCGCGTGTGGAACATGTCATAGAGATTCCCAACCTCCTGCGGGAAAACACGCAACACACTTTCATGGAGACGATCCTCGCCAGGAGACGGGGGTGGGGGTGGGGGTGAGCAGCTGGCAGGGGGGCTGCGTGCCAGGCCAGTTCCTAGACCACTGAACCCACTACCCAAACAGGCAGGTGGGCTAGTAAACACAAAGTTCACCCTTAGTAAACTAAAGTCTATTGCGTGTTCTAACTCTGTGACAGGTTCTGCCTTAGGTATCTTAAGCACATTTTTTTTTTTTAATGATTGAATTTATTTACATGAAAGACAGAGAAGAGAGACAGAAACAGAGGCCGTCCACGTGCTGGCCCATTCCCTAAATGTCTGACACAGCTGGGGATGACCTAGGTAGAAGGCTGAGTCTCCCACCTGGGAGGGGAGACCCAAGTGCCTGAGCCATCACCTGCTGTGTATCAGCCCCCGCATGTAGGATGTGGGCATCCCACGTGGCGTCTTGGTGGCTGTGCCAAATGCCCACCACAAACACATCTTTGAACACTACAATAACTTCAGCAAACTGGTGTGCTCCTTATTCTGTGCCACAACACTGTGCCACCCCTTCAGCTACCTGACTGTCATCACACTTCAGCTATCCCGGAACATTCTGGAATGACCTTTCTGGGGATGAAATTCCAGCTCTGCTACTTCTCCTGTGCCTCAAATCACTCACGTTCTAAATGACATAATAATAGTATCTATCTCATAGGGTTCTGAGAATCGGGTTAATTCTTTTAAGGCACGTAAGATAGTGCCCAGCACAAGACAAAAGTGAGTGTAGATTTAAAGTGTCTCACTATTAACACTGCAGTAGAGGTGAGAAGAGCCTTCAGGTACTTACAAACACATAGTAAGTAAAGGGGTTCACGCTTCCCACCAGTCTTTCCAGGCTGTGGAATGCGTACGTCCAGATTTCAGACCAGGAGCTGGCCTCACTTGTCCCCTGGACACACTCACCTTGTCTCTGGTACAAATCCGTTTCTTATTCTCTACTTCTAAGACGCGGGCAAACTTGATGAAGCGCTTGTGATCGAAGTTGTTCTGGATTCCCAGGTGGTGGCAGTCCCTAGGAAGAGGCCGGGGCAGACTTGCAACACCAACACGAAATCTACCAAGAGCCGCAGCCCACTTTTCTGAAGCGCTCAGGGCCTACCTGGCAAAATAATCCCATTTGTCAACATCGATGCCGTTTCGCTTGTTGGCCACGATCTCATAGAGGAAGCTCTTCTCTCTAGGGCGGCCTTTATAGGGCCACTGGAAGACAGGACAGAAACAAAAACAACACACGCTGGATGTGTAGGAGGGGCAGCAAATCTGCGTGCAGCAGAGCGACGACATGGACCTGCGAACTATGAACGGCCGACGGGCAGTGGGAGAGAAGTGAGCCGGTCCCACTCTTCCTTCCTCTGCTTGAGCCCTAAACTAATGCAACCGGGAAAGAGGCGCTGGGACATGGCGTCCTGCTCCTACTCACCGTTAGTGCCACTGCAAGGGTCATGGCAATTTTACAACAACAATGTCTTGATTTAAGTTTTTTGAAGATATAAGATCAAATTTTGAACTAATGAGAACAACATATTTTGGGGGCTGGCACTGTGGCATAGTGGGTAAAGCTGCTGCCTCCAGTGCTGGCATCCCATATGGGTGCCAGTTCAAGTCCTTGGGCCCCTACACCTGAGTAGGAGACCTGGAAGAAGCTCCTGACTCCTGGCTTTGGATCGGCACAGCTCTGGCTGTTGCGGCCAACCGAGGATGGAAGACCTCTCTCTCTTTCTCTCTGCTTCTCCTTCTCTCTCTGTGTAACTCTTTCATATAAATAAATAAATCCTAAAAATACACATTTTTGGGGGGCCAGCACTGTGGCATAGTGGGCTAAGCCTCCGTCTGCAGTGCTGGCAGCCCATATCGGTGCTGGCTTGTGTCCTAGCTGCTCCTCTTCTGACCCAGCTCCCTGCTAAGGCCTGGGAAAGTAGCAGAATATGGCCCAAGGGAGACCCAGAAGAAACTCCTGGTTCCTGACTTCAGATTGGCCCAGCTCCAGCTCTTGTAGCCAATTAGCAAGTGAACCAGCGGATGGGAGACCTTTCTCTCTGTCTCTCCCTCTCTGTCTGTAACTCTACCTCTCCAATAAATAAATATAATCTTTAAAAAAGAACATTCTTAAAATGATGATCCTTGAATTTATGTATTCTACACAACTAGTAGAAGTGACATCACAGCATCTGAGTTCAATTTTGGGAACAGGACTTTTACTGAAGAGTCCTCTTCTTCATCTCACATCTTACAAGTATATAGAATATACTTGTCTTACAAGTATATAGAACATACTATGGGAAAAAATAACCCTAAAAAACCTCGGGAGAAAATTATTTTCCAAACTTATTTTTTTATTAAAAAAAAAAAGAAAAGAAAGGTGTGGGCATTTGGCACAGCACCGGAGCTGCTGCTGGGGCTGGTTCTAGCCCTCGGTGCTCTGCTTCTGGTTCAGCTGCCTCAAGCACGCGAGTCCCAGGGCGGGTGTCGCGGCAACAACGGGATAAGTCACCACCTGTGATGCCCCCAGGGGTTCGAGACTTGGCTGATCCACTTCCAATCCACCTTCCTGCTAACGCACCTGGGAGAGCAGCAGCAGATGGTTCAAGTCCTTTGGCCCCTGCTCCCCAAGTCGGAGAGCCAGATGGAGTTACAGGCCCCTGGCTTTGAGCTGGTGAACCCTGGCCGTTGCGGCCATTTGAGGAGTGAACTAGCAAATGGATCTCTTTCTTTCTCTAACTCTGTCTTTCAAATAAATGAAGAAGAAAAAGAAAAAAAAAAAAAATGAGTCCCCGCCACCAACGTGTGAGGCCTGGATGGAGTTCTGGGCTCTTGGTATCAGCTTGGCCCGACCCTGGCCCAGCCCTGGCCCAGCCCTGGCTGTTGCTGTCATTTGGGGAGTGAACCAGTGGATGGAAGATCTCTGCTTTTCAAAATAAATAAATAAATACATTTTTAAACACAAAAGATCAAACAGAAAACAGAACAGGTTGTCCTCCGCAGCA
Organism: Sylvilagus floridanus; assembly: GCA_949820135.1. Taxonomy (NCBI): domain Eukaryota; kingdom Metazoa; phylum Chordata; class Mammalia; order Lagomorpha; family Leporidae; genus Sylvilagus; species Sylvilagus floridanus. The sequence continues at coordinate 109,114,213 of OX463231.1, forward strand.
GCTCCATTTTTCTCTAGGCCTTCACATATCTAAATGTTTCAAATCTAATTTTAATGGAATAACTGGACGCACACTTTCACAGCCCCAGTCACAGTTACCTTAGGTTCCTATACGGAATACAGCGAACATGCTCATTTAAAAGGGCCGTACAAATATTTCCAGTTTGGAGGGTGACACCAAAGAGCTCAGTTGGAGGTAGGAAATAATGTCTTTCACAGTCGTACATGAAACGGTAGAAATATCTAACACATTTTTTCACCGGGTCCCCAGCAGCCAAGGAAAGAGATGGAAAGCGGTGCGGCTCGTGCCGTCCACCACGTACCGAGGCCTCGTCGTCGGGTGACTCGAGCGGCCCTTTGATTTGCTCCTTGATGAAGCAAATATCTTCTTCAGGGACGAGACCGTAGTGCTCCATGACAGCTCTGAGCCCGTTCGAGCTCACCAGGTGCTCGAACATCTCCACAGAGCCCTGCTCGTGCTGGGGAAAGACAGAACAGACAGAACACGGCCTGTTAGGAGCTCCGCCCACCAGGCGTCGGATTACCCAAACCATTCTTGATTCCTCGAAAATGTGAGACAAGTTCTACTGCATGTTAGTTATCTAGCTCCCAGCTTAGTCTACAGCTGTAGACATTTTTAAAAATCTGTCAAATTTGTCAGTATTTTATGGTCTACCAAATTTTCACAAGCCATGTTCATTTCATAAATAAATTGAGTACATGATGAGATACCATAATTCAAAGTGCCTGGAAGAATTTTACCATGTCATACAGGTAGAATCTCATTTAAAGAAATACCACTACACAGTTTAATTCCATTTTTTCAGCAGCCTGAGAACGTGATGTTCTAAGGGTTAACACTGCCCTCTAGTGGTAAAGGACACAACTGCAAGCAAGCCAGCAAAAGCAAAAATATATCAGAGCTCTGAAAGTCAAAACATGGATAAAGTCACTAATTGGCGTCAATTTGCTCAAGTGTCTCTGCTTACTCATTTATAATCACTGTTGAAATCAATTAACTCAGGACCGGCACTGTGGCATAATGGGTAAAGCCTCTACCTTTACCCATATGGGCACTGGCATCCCATATGGGCACTCGTTTGAGTCCCAGCTGCTCCACTTCCGAGACAGCGCTCTGCTGTGGCCTGGGAAAGCAGCAGAAGATGGCCCAAGTCCTTGAGCCCCTGCACCTGCATGGAGACCTGGAAGAAGCTCCTGGCTCCGGATCACCCCAGCTCCCAATGTTGAGCCATCTGGGGAGTAAACCAGCTGATGGAAGACCTCCACTCTGTCTCTCCCTCTCTCTAACTCTGCCTCTCAAACAAATGGATAAATATTCAAAAAAATAATCAAATAACTCCTTTGAGAAGTCTTCCTATCTCATCTTCCTAAAAATAACTGAAGATTAAAAAACCAAAATCTGAAGAGACCTACAACTATTTTAAACTGAATCAAGAGACATACTAATTAAGGGAGGAAAAACAGAAACTCTCAGTAGAGGAACCGCAGACCCTGTGTGAACCAAGGGATCAAAGTTACTGTCCCCGGTAATGGTTCAAATGAATTCCACACGCCCGGGATGTGACACAGAAAGAAGATCACATCAGTTCTGGGACGTTCTGCCTGAAACGCATCGTCAGGGACAAGAGCTGACGGCACCTTGCAACAATGACATGCTATGAGACAAGGAGATTGAGGGGCTGTTCTGGATCAAAGGAAACTAAAGAGAAATGGCAGCTAAACACAAGTAAATGCCTGATCCTGACCTGGGCCCTGTACCCACATGGACAACCAGCAATATCTGAAACAGTCTATAAACTAGAAAATCAGGGCCCGCGGTGTGCCACAGGGGGTTAAACCACCACTTGTGCTCGCCAGCGCCCACTAGGGAGCGTTGTCGGCAGTCCACACTCGGCTCTGCCAGTCTGCTTCCCCACCTCCAGGAGACCAGCTTGGAGCACCAGGCTCCTGGCTTTGGAGCCTAGTCCAGCCCATTTGTGGAGTGAAGCAGTGGATGGAAGGTATCTCTCTCTCTCTCTCTTTGTTATCGCTCTGCCTTTCAAATAAACAAATCTTTTTAAAAGACATACTGCTTATCTTTCAAAAGAAATGTTGGGAGTTGGAATTATGGGTCATAAAGCAAAGGATTAGTGATTCAATAAATAATTATCCACACAAAAGAAATTAGAAATCTGTATTAGAAATTATTATTTACACATAGAAAAATAAATCCCACATGAGTTAAGGCATAAATGTGAAAGGTAAAATGTTTATAAAAAAAGACTTAAGGGGCCAGCGCTGTGGCATAGCGGGTAAAGCTGCTGCCTCCAGTGCTGGCAGCCCATAAGGGTGCCAGTTTGAGACCTGGCTGCACCACTTCTGGTCCAGCTCTCTGTTATGGCCTGGGACAGCAGAAGATGACCCAAGTCCTTGGGCCCCTGCACCCATGTGGGAGACCTGAAAGAAGCTCCTGGCTCCTGGCTTTGGATTGGCGCAGCTCTGGCCATTGCAGCCAATTGGGGAGTGAACCAGAGGATGGAAGACCCCTCTCTCTCTCTCTCTCTCTCTCTCTCTCTCTTTCTCTGCCTCTCTTTCTCTCTCTGTGTAACTCTAACTTTCAAACAAATAAATACTATTAGCTCCTCCCTGCTCGGGAAACCACTAAAAACTCTAGGTTCCTTCGAGAAGGTCCTGGAGAAAAACAGAAAGCAGAGTGCCAACTCTTGGAAGAGAAAGGCCTCAGACCAAATCCAGTCTCACGGCTCTTACCCGGGAGCAGCCCCCAGGGCGGCGAGACTTCTGAGAAACTGTCCACTTCACCAGCCTGAGTACCCAGAGTACTGTGCGAACTTAAAACTTCTGTTTCTCAAAAGAAGCTATTAATAAACAGAATTTCCAAGCCAGACACTGGGGAAAAATATTCACAGTACATATTCCGAACTATGTGTGAATACAGGTATATACGTGTGTATATAGACAGTTCCTACAAATCAGTAATAAAAGGGGAAAGACGAGCCGCACACTGAGAGAGCTCATGAGAAGGTTTATAAATAACAAAGTGCAAAGCAGCCTGTGCAGGAAGTGGTGACCAGATACACCAGAAAATGCAAACGCAACCACAAGACGCCGCTGCCACTGCTGGGCTGGGGAGGCTGCGTGCCGGCTGGAGCTCCCCCGGGGCGCAGAGTGGGGAAGGTGCGAACGCACTGGAAACAGGTAGCTTACAAAACTAAACATGCATCTGCGTGACCTAGCAAGTCTACTCCTAGAATTTACCCGAGAAATGAAAACATACATTTGAGAGGGGGAGAGAGAGAGAGAGAGAGAGAGAGAGAGAGAGAGAGAGAGATTGAGCTTGTGTGCACACGCCAGCCCCCACCTGCTGGCTCACTTCCCCAATGGTCAGGGTTGGGGGTCGGAGGTGGTAACTCAATCTAGTTCTCCCACTGGGTAGCTTGAACCCAACTACCTGACCCATCACTGCTGGTTCCTAGGGCTCACCTCGGCAGAAAGCTGGAGTTGGGAGCCAGATCTGGGTATCAGACCAGTGCTCTGATGTGGGTATTTCAACCTCTAGGCTAAATGCCTGCCACTCAACAGGTATCTTGTACAATAATGTGCATAGCAACCTCATTTGTAAAAGCCACAACTGGGGAGCCAGCGCTATGGCACAGCAGGTAAGGCTGCCGACCACAGTGCCAGCATCCCATACAGGCATGCGATCAAGTCCTGGCTGCTCCACTTCCGATCCAGCTCTCTGCTTATGGCCTGGGAAAGCAGTAGAAGATGGTCCAAGTTCTTGGGCCCCTGCACCCATGTGGAAGACCTGGAAGAAACCACTTGCTCCTGACTTCAGATCGACCTAGCTCCAGCTGTTGCGGCCATTTGGGGAGTGAACCAGTGGATGGAAGATCTCTCCCTCTGCCTTTCAAATAAATAATCTTTAAAAGATAAAAATAAAAAAAGCCAAAACCAGAAAACAATCCATGTTCCATCAACAGGAGAAGGGGTAAGCAAACTGTGACTTACTGACACTGGATCGCATCTCCACAACAGAAGGGGATCAACTACTGACGAATGAAACATCAGCCAAGCTCAGAACAGTTATACTGAGCAAATAAGCCAAGAGGCGAGAGTAACTGCACTGCGATTCCAGCTCTATCAAGTCTGTGTGTACAAACTTCAGACAGTAAATGCGGAGGGGAGGGGTGGAACTGACTACCAAGGGCACAAGGGAGTTTCACAGGAAGACCAAAACGGAAATGGACAGTGGTCACTCAGCTGCCCTCACCTGCCAACACTCACTAACGATCTACGGAATTTATTGTACAGGAATTATACTTTTTTAAAAAACATGTATTTATTTATTTGAAAGGCAGAGTTACAGACAGGCAGAGGCAGACGCACAGAGAGAGAGAGAGAGAGAGAGAAAGAGAGAGAGAGAGAAGGGTCTTCAATCCATTCATTGGTTCACTCCCCAAATGGCCACAATGGCTGGAGCTGTGCCAATCTGAAGCCAGGAGCCAGAAGCTTCTCCCGGGTCTCAAAGTCCAAGGACCTGGGCCATCTCTACTGCTTTCTGAGGCCACAGCAGACGGTTGGATTAGAAGTGGAGCAGCAGGGACTGGAACCAGTGCCCATATAGGATGCTGGCACTGCAGGCAGTGGCTTTACCTGCTGTGAGAAGTGCTGGCCCCAGGAATTATACTTTAAGAAAAAAAAAAAAGAGCACGGTGGCACAGTGGGTTAAGATGCCATGTGCAAAGCCGGCATCCCATGTCAGAGAACTGGTTTGAATCCTGGCTGCTCTGCTTCTGATCCAGCTTCCTGCTAATGCAACTAGGAAAGCAGCAGAAAATGGCCCAAATTCTTGGGCCCCTGCACCCACACGAAGACTGCGATGGAGTTCCCAGTTCCAGGCTTTGTCTTGGCCCAGTCCAGGTTGTTGCGGTCATCTGCGGAGTGAACTTTCAAATAAATAAACAAATCAGAGGGGAGTAAGGGCTGGCATGTTTGAAGCCTTCAATATACATGGATGTCCTTTCCTATTCTTGGGGTGGAGTGGAGAGGCGTAATTTTACTTCTCAAACAGTGATTCCAAAAACAGGAGAAAGACTCCTGCAAACGCCTAATTATAAAATAGTTCATTTAATCTACATGAAGAAACTTGGTGGTATCAGTTCATGGTCCTACCAAGTGAGTCAGAACCAGAACCGGCCTCTTGTTTGTTTATTTCACAGCAGTGCGGCAGAGTAGACAGAGCTTAATTTGGGGACAGGGAGATAGGGCTTTCTTGTGCTGGCTGCATCATTTAATGGCTTTGTGGGTTTTGGCACGTCAGCACGCCCATGTGAGCTTCAAGTTCCTCTACTTGCAAAAAGGGAGATAACGGGGATAGCCATGTGGCACAGCAGTAAAGACACTGCCTGGGATACCCGCATCCTGTGTCAGCAGAATTCTGGCTTTGTTCTCAATTCCAGCTTCCTGCTAATGCCCACCCTGGGAGGCAGCAGATGAGGGCTTAAGTGCTTGAGTCCCTGCCACTCACGTGGGAGACACGGACTGAGATCACGCTACTAGCTACGGTCTGGTCCAGGCCTCGCTGCTGTGGGCATTTCAGGAGTAAACCAGTAGAAGGAAGATCTATTTTTCTGTGTTTCTCTACCTTCCAAATAAAATGAAAATAAAAATTCAAAATAAAGGGGTTGCTAACAATTCCTTCCTTATATGCTACTATGGGGATCAAATGAAAACATTCACACATTCCCACGCATACATACATAATACATGTATAGCCATACATATACAGTACATATATATCTGTGTGCATGTATATCCATACATATATATGAAGGTATCTGGAAAACCGTGACAGGGATGTACATTATAATACAGCAGTGGATTCAAACAGATTTGAACTAAATGACTTGCTTAATCCTTTCTTTTGACTGAGTAATGAGTGTATGAATACATACCGTCCACTTCACCTCTGGACGAGCGAGGGGAATAAATCTTCCATCAAACATATGAGAAAATGGCCCATGACCTTCAAAACAAGAGCAGCCTTAGAATAAGACAAATGTTTTTTTCTAATTGGTAGAAACTGAATAGCTAAGATCCTCTTAGTTTAAGCTGAATATCAACAGAAATGAAGAGTCCACAAACACACCACGAAAAGGGGCCACTCCTTCCCTTCTGTTTTCTCAAGCAATAGAACAGGGAGTGAACCACAGGAGGGCATGCAGGGCCCAGAGCTTGCACAGGTCTGGTGGGAGGAGAGATGTGTGTAACTAAGAGGAACGCTGTGGTTTTTTTTTTAACCCCATAATCAACTCAAATTTTACTTATTTAATTTGTATCCAAAATCAAGAGCCACTTGTGTTTTTAAAAGCCATAGTGTGGAGCTGCAAACTGAAAGCTGTGTATTTTAATCTCATTTTTATACTGTAACAATTTCAAAAACAATTATCATTTTTAAAAAAAGATTTATTTATTTGAAAGTCACAGTTACACAGAGAGAGAAGGAAGGAGAGGCAGAGAGAGAGAGAGAGAGAGAGGTTTTCCATCTGCTGGTTCACTCCCCAGTTGGCTGCAATGGCTGGAGCTGCGCCAATACAAAGCCAGGAGCTTCTTCCAGGTCTACCACGCGGATGCAGGGGCCCAAGGACTTGGGCCATCTTCTACTGCTTTCCCAGCTGGATCGGAAGTGGAGCAGCTAGGATTCAAAATGGTGCCCATATGGGATACTGGCACTGCAGGCAGCAGCTTTACCCACTATACCACAGCATTGGCCCTAGTTATCATCATTATTAACATTTATTTACTTGAAAGGCAGAGTTACAGACAGAGAGGGAAAGACAGAGAGACTGATCCTCTATTCTGCTGGTTTACTCCTCAAATGGCCACAACAGCTGGGTCTAGACAAGGCCAAAGCCACAGGCCAGGAAATCTACCCAGGTCTCTGACATGGTGGCTGGGGGTCAAGTGCGTGGAACATGCTCTGCTGCTTTCCTAGATGCATTAGCAAGGCTGGAGCAGAGCAGCTGGACTCAGGTCGGCACTCCACCAGGAGATGGTGCGGTCACAAGCAGCAGCTTAGCCCGCTGTGCCACGATGCCAGCCCAACACTGTTATCTTTGAAATATCAAATCTGCAGAAAATTTGCAAACACAGTTCAAAGATATTTCTCCCTGAACCATCTAAGAGTAGCCTTCCAGATCGGTATGCAGTTTATGCATACAAGGTATTCCCTTCCACAACCACAACACAAGCATCGTAACAAGGAAATGAACAATGAGAGGTGGTAACTGCATCTCAGATCCATTCCAATTTTACCAGATTCTTCAAAAGTGTCCTGAAAGGAATGCTAATGCCAGACACTTTTACAATCCTCAGACTGAATATTTGTGGATTAGAGTAGCAGTTTTAAGACAATCCACTGGAGGCCGGCACTGTGGCATGGCGGTTAAAGCCACCACCTGCAGTGCCAGAATCCCCTATGGGTGCCAGTTCGAGACCCTGTGGCTCTACTTGTGATCCAGCCATATGCTATGGCCTGGAAAAGCAGTGGAAGACAGCCCAAGTCCTTGGGCCCCTGCACCCGTGTGGGAGACCCGGAAGAGGCTACTAGCTCCTGGCTTCGGACTGTTGCAGCTCCAGCCATTGCAGCCATCTGAGGAGTGAACCAGTGGATGGAAAACCTCTCTCTCTTTGCCTCTGCCTTTCAAAATAAATAAATAAATCTGTGGGGAAAAAAAAAAAAAGAGATAGAGTCCACTGAAGTTCAGGGAGAAACTATTAGAACTTTATTTCAGGGGCTGGCACTGTGGTGCAGTGGTTAAGCCATCACTTGCTATGCCAGAACAAGCAGATGGAAGATTTCTCTCTCTCTCTCTATCTGCTGTCTCTAAGAACTCTGCCTTTGAAATAAATAAACAAAACCTTTAGAAAAAAATTTTAGAAAGAAGAAAAACAGGGCCAGCATTGTGGCGCCACAGGCTAAGCTGCTGCCTGCAATGCCAGCATCGCATGTGGACCTGGGGCCATGGCCCAGCTGCTCTCCTGCCAATTCAGCTCCCTACTAAGGCACCTGGGAAAGCAAAAGAAGATGGCCTAAGTGGGCTCCTGCCACCCATTTGGGAGACCCAGATGAAACTCCTGGCTCCTGGTTTGGCCTGGCCCAGCCCTAGCCATTGAGGCAATCTGGGGAGTGAACCAGCAGGTGGAAGATTTCTGTCTCTCCCACTATCTCTGTAACCCGTAGATCTGCCTTTCAAAATTAATACATAAATAAATCTTAAAAGAAAAAAAGAAAAAGAGGGGCTGACGCTGTGGTGCAGTGGGTAGAGCTGCCGTCTGTGGTGCCAGCAACCCATATAGGTGCCGGTTCAATTTCCAGTTGCTCCACTTTGATCCAGCTCTCTGCTGTGGCCTGGGAAAGCAGTGGAAGATGGCGCAAGGCCTTGGGCCCCTGCACCTATGTGGGAGATCCAGAAGAAGCGCCTGGCTCCTGGCTTCAGATTGGCAAAGCTCCAGCCATTGCAGCCATCTGGGGAATGAACCAGCAGATGGAAGACCTCTCTCTCTCTCTCTGCCTCTGCCTCTCGGTAACTCTGCTTTTTAAACAAATAAATAAATCTTTTTTTATTTAAAAAAATAAAGAATGAATGAATTCATTCACTTGATTGTTTAAGGAGTGTACTGTTCCTACTGCAGCCTCCAAGGGACACAGAGTCCAGACTCTTCTACGCGTGTGGCTACTGAAACCTGGATACCTCCTGGCCCTGGCTGAGGGCACACCCAAACGCTAGTGTCCTTGAAGGAGTAGGCCTAAACTACAAGGAAAGGGGTTAAAAGCAAAAACGCTTGATTAAAGAGACCAGAGACAGTCCCCTTTCTCGTCCTTTGTCAAAGGAAAAGGATGTTCTTAGACTTCAGGGGCCACGACCTCACATGGCTGAGAAGGAGCTTTCTGTGACTGCAGCAAACAGGTCTGATGAAGCAGCTGAGGGAACACAGCACTGTCATTCAAGAGAAGGATAAAGGAAAAACCCCGTCCTGTCATCCTAGACCCAGGCAAAGAAAAGCTCACTATCAGAAAGCACCTCTCGATGCTAGACATGGGAAACTCGGTGAAAGACCATGGGAGAACAAAGCAGTGCTGTGTCGTGTTCACACATCATCACAGAAGCAAAGGCACGGCCCAGCAGTGGCAGCCTCCGTATTCCTCTCGGTTAGTCTGAGTCTTAAGTTTCAGAGAGTTAACATATGTTAAGATGTAGCGTAGCAACTCTGGCTCTTTGTACAGCTTACCAAGATCATGGCAAAGCCCAGCAATCTGAACACAGAGCACGTCTCGCTCACTGATTTGCAGCTCTGGCTGTTTTTCACTTAGTGCACGAACTAGACATCCTGCTAGATATCCTACCCTGCAGAGAAAAACCACAAAAACAGAAAGTCACTTCCCTGCAAAAGCTGCATACTTCTCCCCGGCAAGAACTTCAGCGTGCGTTCTCCAACGTCGGATGCCTCTCTGAGGCAACTCACAGAATGGCCTTCGGCAGAACTAGGCAGGAGGGGTCAGCTTTGTGGCTCGGCAGGTACAACCACGCCCTGGGACGCTGGCATCGTATATGAATGCTAGTTCCACTTCTGGCTGCTCCACTTCCCTCCCAGCTCCCTGCTAATGCGCCCAGGGAAAGCAGAGGAAGATGGCCCAAGTGCTGGGGTCCCTGCCATCCTGTCAATCAGTAGCCTGTGCCCATGGATGGGGAGCTGTCCAACAGCGGTTCAGTGAAGGCTGCCAACCTCAGCTGCTCTCTCCAGCTATCTACATTCCAACCACAGCAGCAGGTGTCAGAATCGCCTTCCTTTTTGAGGCTGGATAATACTGCAGTGTATTATAGACGATATTTTCTTTGTCCACTCATTTAGTGATGGACACTAGGGGTTGCTTCCACCTCTTAACTATTGTGAACAGTGCTGCGATGAACATGGGCATACAAATCTCTCTTCAAGACCCTACTTTGGGTTCTTCTGAAGTGCTGGACCATAGTGAGTTCTGTCTTTTACTCAGTCCAGATCTCCCACATGGATGGCAGGGACTCACCTACTTAAGCCATCACCTTGTGCCTCCCACACTGCACATCAGCACGAAGCTGGACATGGCGGTGGAAGCAGGACTGGCGCTCAGGAACATTCCCCAAACGCGACGCCGGCGTCCCAGGCAGCATCGCTGCCACTGCGCCAAATGCCCACTCGACTGTGGGCTTGAGCTGCATTTCCCTAATGATTAGTGATGTTGAACCAGAGCGCCCGCTTTGAGATTCTGGTTGTGAGTGTACCTGCCTATTTATTTTCCATTTCTTAACGATTTACTCATTTATTTACTTGAAAGGCAAAGTTACACAGAGAGAGGGAGACACAGTAAGTCAGTAAGATCCTCAATCCACTGTTTCACTCCCCAAATGGCTGTAAAGACCAGACCCACACCTGGAGCCTGAGCTGCTTCGTGTCTCCCACGTGGGCACCAAGCACTTGACCCATCTTCCACTGCTTGCCCAGGCACATTGGCAGAGAGCTGGAAGTGGCGCAGCTGGGACTGGAACCAGTGCTCTGATATGGAAGCTGGTGTCGTGGTGAGGGCTTAACAGTGCTGGTCTCCTGAGTTAGTCCTTGAGTTTGCATTTTGCTTTGCTCTAAATAAATCCACGTCCCTGCACACGTTTATGCCTCCACCTTTGAATTCTTTCACACATGGAGGGAAGGACCCACAGTAAGCCCGCAGCGCTACGACGCAGACGGACCCAGAGGACCTTACACAAAGTAGAACCAATGATCGCACAAAGGCAAGTACGGTGTGGTTTTACCAAGAAGTCTCCAGAACACTGGTGTCCTAGATCCACAAAGCAGAATGGGAGCTCCTGGGACTGGAGAGAAATGCAAGTGGGAGCTGTTTGACGGGTACACGGAATCTCAGTTTGGAAGATGAAAAGAGCTCTAGTGATTGGATGGACAACAAAGGGGATGGACTGAACACCACTGCACATCGAACACTTAAAAACAGTCAGGATAGCAAATTTTACAGTTTAAAAAAGCAGGGGTCTCTGGCTTTATGTTTACAATACAGATCGAAGACAAAAATGCTTAACAACTGTTAGCCACTCTCAGCACTCCCTTGACAGCAGTCACTTTTTTTTTTTTTTTGATGGGCAGAGTGGACAGTGAGAGAGAGACAGAGAGAAAGGTCTTCCCTTGCCATTGGTTCACCCTCCAATGGCCACCGCGGTTGGCGCGCTGCGGCCAGCGCACCACACTGATCCGAAGCCAGGAGCCAGGTGTTTCTCCTGGTCTCCCGTGCGGGTGCAGGGCCCAAGGACTTGGGCCATCCTCCACTGCACTCCCGGGCCATAGCAGAGAGCTGGCCTGGAAGAGGGGCAACCGGGACAGAATCCGGCGCCCCAACCGGGACTAGAACTCAGAGGATTAGCCTATTGAGCTGCGGCGCCAGCCCTGACAGCATTTTCTAACATATTTCTTTCTCCTGAACTCCGAGCTCTGTGAAGGTACAGACGATCAGTATTCTGACTGTGAGTTGGTCTCACAAGTGTCTGCACAACTCAACGTGGCTGCAACTATCTTGGCGGTAACCACCACCTTGCCTTTTAGGTGACCTGAGGGTCATCCAAAGCTCTCTGTGATAAACAAAGTCATTAAGATAATCTGTAAGGGTTGGCGCTGTGGCATAGCGGGTAAAGCCGCCGCCTACAGTGTGGGCATCCCATATTTGAGTCCCAGCTGCTCCACTTCCAATCCAGCTCTCTGCTGTGGCCTGGGAAAGCAGTGAAAGGTGGCCCAAGTCCTTGGGCTCCTGCACCCACATGGGAGACGCAGAAGAAGCTCCTGGCTCCTGGCTTCGGATCGGTGCAGCTCTGGCTGTTGCAGCCAATTAGGGATTGAACCAGCGAATGGAAGACCTCTCTTTCTCTGCCTCTCCTCTCTCTGTGTAACTCTAACTTTCAAACAAATAAATAAATCTTAAAAAAAAAAATGTCCGCAAAGGGGCCGAAGTTGTGGCACAGTGGGGTAAGCTGCTGCCTGCAATGCCGGCATCCCATATCAGAGCACAGGCTCGAGTCCCGGCTGCTTGCTTACAACCCAGCTTCCTGCTAACGTTCCTGGGAAGGCAGTGGAAGACGGCCTATGTGTCTGGGCCCTGCCACCCCTGTGGGAGACCCAGATGGAGCTCCAGGCTCCTGGCTTCGGCCTGGCCCAGCCCTGGCTGTTTCGGCCACTGAGAGTAAAAGATGGATTTAAGATCTCTCTTTGTCTGTCATTCTGCCTTTCAAATAAATAAAATAAAATAGCACCTTTTAGGATAATCTGTCAAGCATCTCCTGCTGGACACTGATGCCTGGAATGACTCTTAATATTTCCTGAGAATGCCCAGGTGTTTTCCAGTTGACCACAGGCCACCTTTGTCAATAAAACCCTTTTTCCCCGTCTTCTGGATCCTCAAGGCTTGCAGGCAGCCCAAGACCACGCTGCCTTCTGCAAGTCCCCAGTAAGTGACACTGCAATTCTAGACTCCTCTGCCCCACACTTTGGTTTCATGGCAAATTCTGCACTCAATGGCCAGTTCTCATTAACAGGTTTGCCCAAAACAGTGCTCAATACAACTGACTGACAAATGAGGACACATTTGAGTACAGAGACGGGTGACACTTCATGGAGCAAGCGTTCAGCCTGACCATTAAAGTGCCCACGTCTCACACTGAAGCACTTGGTTTCAGTTCCCACTCCAGCTCCTGACATGAATTTCTGCTAATGCAGCCCCCGGGAGGCAGCAGTGATGGCCCAAGTAACTGGGCTCCTGCCGCCACCCCTGTGGGAGATCTGATCTCATTCCTGGCCCCTGTCCCGCCCCAGCTGTTGTGGACAACTGAGGAGTATACCAGTAGACAGGACCCCTCTTGATCTCTCTGCCTGTCTGAAGAAAAAAAAACCAAAACACTAAAACTGCTTCAAAACAAACAAAGTCCAAAGCAATATACTCTGAGTACTTCTGGAAAACTGTGCAGCTTGCCCTGGGCATGTCCTTTATTTTTTTTTTAAGATATATTTATTTATTTATAAGTCAGAATTACAGAGAGAGACATCTTCCATCTGCTGGTTCACTCCCAAATGGAAGCAACAGCCAGGGCTGGGCCAGGCCAAAGCCAGGAGCCAGGAACTTCCTCCAGGTCTCCCACGTGGGTTCAGGGACCCAAGCACTTGGCCTGTCAGTCGCTGCTTTCCCAGACACATTAGCTGGATAGGAAGTGGGGCAGCTGGGGCTCGAACTGGCATCCATATGGGATGCTGGCGCTGCAGGGAGAGTCTTAACCTGCTGCATAGCAGCGCATTTTATGATTTAAATTTAAAATTTAAAAGCAAACCAAAGTCTCAGCTTACGTGAGTGTCTTTTCTGACTTGCACTTTTCCTAATGGTAAAGAAAACTTTTCTGGTTTCAAAGAGTGATTCTGCATAAGACCAAGTACAGCATTGCAGGGAATGAATCGGATTTACAGACTTGGTCATGTTAGTAACCAAGCCTATTAAGTTTTTAAATAATAACTAAACAGATTTTTCTTTATAAATTTTTTTTGACAGGCAGAGTGGACAGTGAGAGAGAGACAGAGAGAAAGGTCTTCCTTTGCCGTTGGTTCACCCTCCAATGGCCGCCGCGCTGCAGCCAGCGCACCGCACTGATCCGATGGCAGGAGCCAGGTGCTTCTTCCTGGTCTCCCATGGGGTGCAGGGCCCAAGCACTTGGGCCATCCTCCACTGCACTCCCTGGCCACAGCAGAGAGCTGGCCTGGAAGAGGGGCAACCGGGACTAGAACCTGGTGTGCTGGTGCTGCGAGATGGAGGATTAGCCTGTTGAGCCACAGCACCGGCCTTAAACAGAGGAGATATTTTATATGACTGACCTATTGACCAGTTGACCTAGATAGCTTTTCATTCCTTTTTTAGGAAGGACGTGAGGGGGCTGGAAGTATACATTGGATAAATAAAATACAGCAAGAAAGTACACGTCTTCCATTTTCTCACCAATAAAATAAGGATATCATTATCACTGTATGATATTCATTCTCGACAGCATGAGACAATCATTTCACGAGATAGACGAGATAGTCAGTAACTCAAGTTTCCCAGTCCCGTCCCCTTCTTACCCTAGACTGTGCTCAAACCGGTTATGTGAGGCTCCTGGGAAAACATAGTAACCGCCGCCCAGCTGTTTAATGTACCGCAGCCGCTGGAACTGGGGCGTGTCGATGATGCGGATGAGGAGGGGGTGCAGCTCGATGTGGCCATGGATGGGATCGTTAATTATCTAGAAAATTACGCTTGAATTAATGGGATTAACAATACGCAACTCCATATAAAACTTCTGAGTAGCCATTCCTAACTACTGTGCAAAGTCTGACCTATTTAACTGTTCAAGAGAGAGAAATCTCAAGGAATTACTCAGGAACACCACGGAATCACTCAGGTATTAATATCATCAACTCATCTAGGTATCACCACCAAACAGACCAAGAATATTGGATCTGAATACATATTACTTCTTCCTAATGGATTCCAATAACAAGGAGCTAAGGGTTTCAGTGTCTTTATTACACAAGATTTCACCAGCCTCCTCTGCGTCTTACACTCAATTGAAGACGCTCATTTGGATTCAGACACCTGTTCACACCATGGAAGCCATATCATGACGGGCACTAGATCTAAACTGTTCCTGGAACCTGTCTATACAGCACCCATCCCTGGCACTAAATGAAAGGGAGGTAGAGAAGGAGGGAAAGAAATCTCTACTATACAGAGAAGTGACACACAGGAAGACAACATTCTAGAGCGTGTAATGTCACTCAGAAAAACTTAGTAGAAATACATTCTACAATTATTCATTAATCTAAACGTACACAGGGGTTTTAAATATTGGTAAAAATGTATCTTTAAGTCAAGAGAGTGGGGTGGGCACCACATGGGACTCGAACATCCCATAAAATGTGCCAGCTGCTGTTCCGGCTCCTGCACTTCTGATCCAGTTTCCTGCTAATGTTCCTGGGAAAACAGAAGATGAAGGTTCGTGTGCTTGGACTCTTTTTTTTTTTTTTTTTTGACAGGCAGAGTGGACAGTGAGAGAGAGAGACAGAAAGGTCTTCCTTTGCCGCTGGTCCACCCTCCAATGGCCGCCACGGCCGGCACACTGTGGCCGGCGCACCGCGCTGATCCAATGGCAGGAGCCAGGTGCTTCTCCTGGTCTCCCCATGGGGTGCAGGGCCCAAGCACTTGGGCCATCCTCCACTGCACTCCCGGGCCATAGCAGAGAGCTGGCCTGGAAGAGGGGCAACCGGGACAGAATCCGGCGCCCTGACCAGGACTAGAACCCGGTGTGCCGGCGCCAACTTTTTTTTTTTTTTTAATAATGAAATGTTTAGGACAAGGGAACAGCTGTTTTTACAAAACATTTATTATTTTTTTTTAAATTTATTTGAAAGGCAGAGTTAGAGAGAGAGAGAGAGAGAGAGAGAGAGAGAGATCTTCCATCTGCTGGTTTACTCCCCAAATGGCAACAGCTGGGGCTGAGCCAGGCTGAAGCCAGGAGCCAGGAACTTCATCTGGGTCTCCCACAAGGATGCAGGGGCCCAAGGACCTAGACCGTCTTCTGCTGCTTTTCCAGGTGCCTTAGCATAAGCTAATTGTGGAGCAACGTGGACGGAACCCAGTGCCTATATGGGATGCTGGCTTTGGAGGCAGCAGCTTAATCCAATACACAACACCAGCCCCATTATTGTCAATAATAACTGCTTTTTAAAGAGAAGGCTGGTGCTGTGGCATGGGAGGTAAAGTCACTGCCTGCAGTGCCGGCATCCCATATGGGCACCAGTTCGTGTCCCAGCTGCTCCACTTCCAATCCAGCTCTCTGCTACGGCCTGGGAAAGCAGTGGAAGATGGCCCAAGTCCTTGGGCCCCTGCACCCATGTGGGAGACCCAGAAGAAGCTCCCGGTCCTGTCTTAGGATTGGCCCAGCTCCAGCCATTGCAAGCTATTGGGGGAATGAACCAGAGGATGGAAGACCTCTCTATCTCTTTCTCTGCCTCTGCCTCTCTGTAACTCTGCCTTTCAAATAACTAAATAAATCTTTTAAGAGAGAGAGGGGTGGGGGGAAGGCTACGATAAAACATAAGTCATGCTTTTCATGTTGCTTCAAATTGCTTCATGCAGCTCTTTAGAAGCGTATGGAATTACAGAGGATGAAGACGCCACCTCATTTACTGCTGAAATCTCAGAGCCCACCTCGTATTACCCGGCACATAAGTAGGAACTCACATATGTTCCCAATGACTGCTATTGCAAAATAATGTAAGTTAGCATGCAGAAGCAATGTATATGTATTTAAAGTACACCATGTCCATGGACTAGAATATATAAAATGTGAATTACAGAAACTCAGCTCTGTGAAGAAGCTTAAAGAGGTCTTCAGATTCGACATTTAAACATGTTGATGATAAATTCATTTCCTTTAAAAACAGCTCAATTCAACCTGAGTGCTGACAGTTTGAGTCAATTAATGACTAGAATTTACAACTTTGTGAAACAATATGTATGCATGTTAGCAAAGATTAGATAAACGGTTGATGTTTGATGAACATTAATTTTTCATCTGGCTCTATAAAACTTTATGATTATTATAAACAATATCAAATCTAGTCACCTCTAAAAATAAGCCAGGAATGATGCCAAAGTATGTCAGGGTAGAAGGACCCATGAATGTCATAATTAAATATTGTTATAGCTTTATCAGACAAGAAGAGTTCTATGATCTTTAAATATTTGAAAATATTATATTAGTCCATTCCTTTCCCTTTACACAAGACCAATGTAATTTTACTATTAAACATTATCACAGAAAAATTCTGTCTATTTAAATCCACTGTCAATTTTTCAGGTTGCAATAACTGTTCTTAAAATATTTATTTCATCTAAAATAGTAAAACAAACTTAGCTAACTATACACATACACAAAAAAGAACTCAGTGAAAATTAAATTATTTTCAGCCTGGTTAATATATTCGCACTCTCTTTTCAGATCAAACACATTGTGAACACTTTCTCAGGTTTTTATAATTTTTTTTTGACAGGTAGAGTGGACAGTGAGAGAGAGAGACAGAGAGAAAGGTCTTCCTTTTGCTATTGGTTCACCCTCCAATGGCCACTGCGGCAAGTGTGTTACAGCCGGTGCACCGCGCTGATCCGATGGCAGGAGCCAGGTGCTTCTCCTGGTCTCCCATGGGGAGTAGGACCCAAGCACTTGGGCCATCCTCCACTGCACTCCCTGGCCACAGCAGAGAGCTGGCCTGGAAGAGGGGCAACCGGGACTAGAACCCGATGTGCAGGCGCCACAAGGCGGAGGATTAGCCTATTGAGACGTGGCGCCGGCCGGTTTTTATAATCTTATTAAATGTCTTTTTAATGGCTAAATTTTAATGACGAGTCAATTTTTAAAATTAAAAAAAATTTTTTTTAAGATTTATTTATGGGGCTGGAGTTGTGGCATAGCGGATTAATTCGCCACCTATGAAGCCAGCATCCCATATGGGTGCCAGTTCAAGATCCGGCTGTTCTACTTCCAATCCAGCTCCCTACGAATGTCACGTGGACAACAGTAGAAGATGGTACAAATGCTTGGGCCCTTCCATCCATGTGGGAGACCTGAAAGAAGCTCTAGGCTCCTGGTTTCAGCCTGGCCCACCCTTAGCTGTTGCAACCATTTGGGGAGTGAACCAGCAGAGAGAAAATGTCTTTCTCTGTAACTCCTTCAGATAATTAAATAAATCTAATAAAAATAATTTCCTTTTTTGGCCGGCGCCGTGGCTCAACAGGCTAATCCTCCGCCTTGTGGCGCCGGCACACCGGGTTCTAGTCCCGGTCGGGGCGCCGGATTCTGTCCCGGTTGCCCCTCTTCCAGGCCAGCCCTCTGCTGTGGCCCGGGAGTGCAGTGGAGGATGGCCCAAGTGCTTGGGCCCTGCACCCCATGGGGAGACCAGGAAAAGCACCTGGCTCCTGGCTCCTGCCATCGGACGAGCGCGGTGCGCCGGCCGCGGCGGCCATTGGAGGGTGAACCAACGGCAAAAGGAAGACCTTTCTCTCTGTCTCTCTCTCTCACTGTCCACTCTGCCTGTAAAAAAAAAAAATAATAATAATAATAATAATTTCCTTTTTTAAAAAGATTTACTTATTTGCTGGGTGGCAGGGGCCCAAATACTTAGGCCATCTTCTACTGCTCTCCCAGGTGCATCAGCAAAGGGCTGGATCAGAAGTGAAGCAGCCGGGACTCCAATCAGTGCTTGCATGGGATGCCAGTGAGGCAGGCAGGGGCTTACCATGCTATACTGCAACGCCAGCCCCAAACAGCACCTGCAAACCGTCCCCTAAGTTGGGGTCAATGAGTTGCTGGACATCCTAGTTATTATATATTCTCAATTCTTATGGTGTACATATGATATTAACGTGTCTTGAACACTAGGAGAAATCTACACTGGGACAACACCTTGCACAGCAGGTTAAGCCGATACTTGGGACGCCCATATCCCGTATCAGAGTGCCTGGTACGAGTTCCGGCTACACCGTTCTTTCCTTCATTTTTGTTTTTTAAGATTTATTTATTATTTATTTAAAAGGCAGAATTAGAGACAGAGGGTGAGAGGGAGAGAGAGACTGTGAGATCTTCCATTTGTTGGTTCACTCCCCAAATGGCTACAATGGCCAGAGGTGGGCCAGATGGAAGCCAGGAGCCTGGAACTCCATCAGGATCTCCCACCTGGGTGGCAGGGATCCAGTTCTTGGGCCATCTTCCACTGCTTTCCCAGGCCCAACAGCAGGAGCTGGATCAGAGATGAAGCAGCCTGGACTCCTACTGGCATTCATATGGAATGCTGGCACTGTACACAACAGCTTAACCCATTGCACGACACTGGCCCACCCCTTCTTTTTTTTTTTTTTTTTTAACAGGCAGAGTTACAGTGAGAAAGAGAGAGAGAGACAGAGAGAAAGGTTTTCCTTTCCATTGGTTCACCCCCCAAATGGCCGCTACGGCCAGCGTGCTGTGGTTGGCGTGCCTTGCCAATCCGAAGCCAGGAGCCAGGTGCTTCCTCCTGGTCTTCCAAGTGGGTGCAAGGCCCAAGCACTTGGGCCATCCTGCATTGCCTTCCCGGGCCACAGCAGAGAGCTGGACTAGAAGAGGAGCAACCAGGACAGAATCCAGCACCCCGACCAGGACTAGAATCTGGGGTGCTGGCGCTGCAGGCAGAGGATTAGCCCCACCCCTTCCTTTTTAAGATTTATTTATTTATTTGAGAGTCAATGTTGGGGGTGGGGGGACAGAGAGAGAGAGGGAGACAGAGAGAGAGATCTTCCATCTTCTGGTTCACTCCCCAGATGGCCACACCACAACAGCCAGGGTTGGGCCAGGTTGAAACCAGGAGTCAGGAGTTTCATCTGGGTTTCCCACATGAGTGGCAGCAGCCCAACCACTTGGGGCCAGCCATCTTCCACTGCTTTCCCAGGTGTATCAGCAGGGGCTGGATCAGAAGTGGAACAGCCAGGACTCAAACCAGCACTCATATGGGATGGCAGCATTGTTACTGCAAACAGCAGCTTAACCCACTGCGCCCCAAGGCTGGCCCCACACGCCTCGTTTACACATCACTCTCAGATGCATTACGGCATCCTGCTGTTACTGCCTTAGGATAAACGAACTCTACCATCCCTAAGTGTCTGCTGTACCTGTGAAGCACTGGGATGAGATGAGTGAGGTGCCACTCCTGCCCCTGGGAAGGGTGACAGAAGCTATGCCCAGAGTAGGAGAGCAAGAGAACAGGAAGAAGGAAGCAGACGAAGGAGAGGGAAGGGGGGATAGAGCCACCAGATGGGGATGCAGAGGTGGTGACTGGGACACGAGCCAGCGCTGATATGGGATGCCAGCATCACAGGTGGCAGCTGTGGTTAAGTCAACATTACCCACCCCATCTTTTTTTTTTTTTTTTTTTTTACAGGCAGAGTGGACAGTGAGAGAGAGAGACAGAGAGAAAGGTCTTCCTTTGCCGTTGGTTCACCCTCCAATGGCTGCTGCGGTCGGCGCGCTGCGGCCTGCGCACTGTGCTCATCCGATGGCAGGAGCCAGGTGCTAGGTGCTTCTCCTGGTCTCCCATGGGGTGCAGGGCCCAAGCACTTGGGCCATCCTCCACTGCACTCCTGGGCCACAGCAGAGGGCTGGCCTGGAAGAGGGGCAACCGGGACAGAATCCGGCGCCCTGACCGGGACTAGAACCCGGTGTGCCGGCGCTGCAAGGCGGAGAATTAGCCTGTTGAGCCACGGCGCTGGCCCCACCCCATCTTTTTTATAGAGATGTATTTATGTACTTGAAAGGGAGAGAGAGAGAAAGAGAAAGAATCTTCCATCTGCTGCTTCACTCCCCAGAAGGCTGCTACAGCCAGCCAGGGCTGGGCCAGGCCAAAGCCAGAAGCCTAGAACTCCAAACTGGTCTTCCACATGATGGAAGGGACCCAAGTACTTGACCATCTTCGGCTGCTTTCTCAGCTGCATTATCAAGAATTTGGCCTGTAAGTGGAGTAGCTGGGACTCGAGCCGGCACTGCAACATGGGATGCAGGAAAGCAGCAGCTTTAACCTGCTGCACCACAATGCTGGCCACCCCCTTCCATTCTCTTTTAAGTGAATTTTATTTATTTACAAATTTATACTTATTTACAAATTGATATTCAAAAAACTTGATGGACTCGGTTTCTTCTTACCTTCATTGTATCAACATAAGTTTGGCTCAATTGTTGGATGCAATTAAGCAGCTTCTTCCTATCTCCCAAGGAACTAAAATTACAAGAAGATAAGAAAACGTATCACTGTTTGATTAATAACAACCCCTGGAGTATACAGTGGTACACAATCGACTCTAGATTATCTATACTAATACACAGCTTAGATTGGAGGGACAATCAATAACTCAAACGTACTCCTCCCGGAAACCCTGCTGCTGCTTTGCTCCTAAGATCTGAGCATGCCTGCTGCACCAGTGCAGGTCTCCCCCAAGGTTCTGCCCATGATCCTCTTCCCTCGTAACTCAGACTTCAGTGCGTCCTACACCTCTGCGGCCAACTCCGTGCAGGCCTCAAACCCAAGTCAACATCTGTTCTCACAGTCCTGGCTTGACAGGAGCACCAGCTAGGACTCAAGCATGAATCAAACATATACGAGGGTTTAAGCCTTATTTATATTCGCCTTCCATTGTCAGTAATCCCTCATAACACTCCAACATAGGAAAGCATTTCACAGGAATTAAACATGAATAGCTCAAAATCCCCTCCTGCTTCATGTACAGTTGCTACATGGTCCAGGCTCAGCAGCCTCATACCTGGCTAAATGTCAACGAATAGCAGGGAAGGGCACGTCAGACTTCAGTGACCTTCTGATAGTTAGACATTAAAAAAACAAAGCTTTCGGGGGCCAGTGTGTGGCATAGGGGGTGAAGCTGTTGTCTGCAATTCTGGCAACCCATATGCGTGCTGGTTCAAGACCTAGCTGCTCCACTTCCAACCCAGCCCCCTGCTAATGGCCTGGGAAAGCAGTGGAGGACAGCCCAAGTGCTTGTGCCCTGGCACCCATGTGGGAGACTCGGAAGAAGCTCCTGGCTCCTGGCTTCAGTCTGGTCCAGTTCTGGTCATTGCAGCCATTTGGGAACTGAACCGGCACATGGACTATCTCTGTTTCTCCCTCTCTCGCTCTGTAGCTTTGCCTTTCAAATAAATAAATAAATTTTTAACAAAACAAATAATAATCATTGTTTGGCCTAGTGGTTGAGACACCAGATAAGGAACCACAGGCCCATATGGCAGTGCTTGGTTCCTGACTCCAGCTTCCTGCCTTGTAGACCCTGGGAGATGGTGTGGGTTTAAATCAAGTTAAGTTCCTGCCTCTCACATGAGAATCCTGGATTGAGTTCCCGATCCTGGCTCTGGCCTGGCCCATTCTCAGCTGTTGTGGGAATTGTTGAGTCAGTGGATGGGAGCTCTCTGTCTCTCTGCCTCTCAATTAATAAATTAATTTTAAAAACCACCAAAGCCCTGCTTTTTCCCCCTTTTGCTTAGTAAAAGCATTTTTTAAAAAAGATTTATTTAGGCCGGCGCTGCGACTCAATAGGCTAATCCTCTGCCTTGGGGCGCCGGCACACCGGGTTCTAGTCCCGGTCAGGGCGCCGGATTCTGTCCCGGTTGCCCCTCTTCCAGGCCAGCTCTCTACTATGGCCCGGGAGTGCAGTGGAGGATGGCCCAAGTGCTTGGGCCCTGCACCCCATGGGAGACCAGGAGAAGCACCTGGCTCCTGGCTTCGGATCAGCGCCAGCCGCAGGGGCCATTGGAGGATGAACCAACAGCAAAAGGAAGACCTTTCTCTCTGTCTCTCTCTCTCACTGTCCACTCTGCCTGTCAAAAAAAAAAAAAAAAAATTTATTTATTTGAAAGCCAGAGTTACAGAGAGGAGAAACAGAGAGAGAGAGACAGAGAGACAGAGACAGAGAGAGAGGTCTTCCTTCCGCTGGTTCACTCCCCAAATGGCTGTGATGGCTGGAGCTGAGCCAATCTGAAGCCAGGAGTCAGGAGCTTCTTCCAGGCCTCCCACACGGGTGAGGGGCCCAAGGATTTGGGCCATCTTGTACTGCTTTCCCAGGCCATATCAGAGCTGGATTGGAAGTGGAGCAGCTGGGTCTCGGACTGATGCCCACATGGGATGCCGGTGCTTAAGGCCAGGGCGTTAACCTGCTACGCCACAGCACCGGCCCCTAGTAAAGGCATTAAACAAAGATTTAAAGTAGTCTTGGGCCAGGATATTTTGACTAAAAAAAGATTTTATTTCTGTATTTTAACATTTCTGAAATCTAATGTCTCATTTTCTGTTTCTTAGGGAAACCTTTGTAAACCAATAATTTAAATGGAAGAAATAGGAAAGTTATCTGTCTAAACTTGACTTGCCCCCAAAAGAAAAGTGCTGTACATGCACGTCACTTACTTGGGGGCTGGTACTTTGGTAACAGGAATGGGAAACTAGAAGGGTGAAATGGAAGTGACAGTAAGACCGGGTAAGGGCACACTCACGAGCTGCTGGCACTGGTGTCACTGAGCTGATCCCACCAGCACCCTGCAAGGTAGGGCTACCCCGAACTTGGTGCACTGATGGAAATGTGCTCTGTCTGCCCAGTCCAGCATGGCGGCCACGAGCCCTATGTGCTCTAAGCTCTGGAAATACGGCTAGTGCGACTGAGGATCTCAGCTTAAAATTTCATCTAATTTTAATGAGTTTAAACATGTGGTTAGTAGCTCCCACCAGGACAACACAGCTCTAAGAAGTCCTGCAAAGTCTGTCTCAGAATCGCCAGGTGGGCAGAAGGCTTGTGCTATCGTGTCCTCTGGAACTTTGTCAGTTTTCGTCACACATGTCCCCAGTTTCTGGACGAATGCCTGGCACACAGTGACCTTCTCACAAATTCTTGCTGAATGAATCAATAGTATTTGGGGCCACAAAGTAGTACATGGTTCCCTTGAACACAAAGACCTCATTTAGAACAAATTTCATTTCATCCAAATAGTAAGCAACCATATACAAGGGGTCTTAAAAATTGTATGGGAAATGTACATAACAAAAAAACTATGCATAGATTTCAAAAATTTTTAGCATCAAAAAAACTTCACTTTTAAGAAAATTCTTTCTCTTTTTATTTTTTTCATTTAATTTGAAAGAAAGAAAGGAACAGAGGTGATAAAGATCTTCCATTCATTGGTTCACATCCCAAATGCCACAGAAGCAGGGCTGGGCTAGGCTCAAACCAAGAACCAGGAACCCAATGTTGGCCTCCGAAGTAGGTGGCCGGGACCCAAATACTTGAGCCACCACCTGCTGCCTCTCAGGGTGCGCATGAGCGGAGCCAGCAGGCAGAGCTAGTCAACTCTGATACGAATCCAGGCGTTCCTAGTGGCGTCTGCACCAGTGCTCCAAACACCTGCCCTGCATACTTAAATTCTAATCTCATTTTACCACAGTTTTTTTTTTTAAAGTATCCTCAAACACACACAAGAACAAGACAGAGAGAAGGACTCAGAGGACTGAGGCTCTGGAACGTGGTTATGAAGCAGCCAAGATTCGGTCACTGCAGGTCCTGGCCCACGGGACATCAGCCACCAGGAGGCCTCGCAGGGTCTGCCTTCCCGATCTACTTCTGCGATCAAGTACTAAGCAACAGAACAGGAAGTGACCCAGTGTGATCCCTTGTTGTGATTCTTTGGTTACTGTTACCACAAACAGCAATTACTTAAGGGGAATTCCACAGAACATATTTTACCATCACTGCCGATTCCCTAACAGAAACCAAATCTTCATTTTTAGGAATATTAACACGGGATCCTCAACTTTAAAGTGGTTCCATTCTAATCTAGATCTAGAACCTCCAGTTGAACAGAGATATATCCACATGAGTGTGTAATTTATTAAGGGCGAATTAACATTTTACATTCATTGTCTCATTATTATCCTTTCACAGCTGTAGAAACTGAAGGATTAAACAATTTGTCCCCAAATCATGTAACTAAAAAATGCCAAATTATTTTGCATAGTGTCTTTAAATCCAAAACCAAGGATACATCCAGTGTTTTTTTTTCTTTTTGAAAGTGAGAGTTACCCAGAGAGGGAGAGAGATCTTCCATCTGCTGGTTCACTCCCTACGCAACGGCCAGGGCCGGGCCAAGCCTAAGCCAGGAGCTTTGTTCCAGGTCTCCCACCTGGGTGGCAGGGGGCCAAGTACTTGGGACATCTTCCACTGCTTTTCCCAGGCCATTAGCAGGGAGCTGGATCAGAAGACGAGCAGCTAGGCCTCAAATCCGTGCCCACAGAGGATGCTGGGCATACAGCTTAAGCTGTGATGCCACAAGACACCCCCCCATTCCACCTTAAAATAGCTCTAGAAAGACTTAGAAACATGTTCAATACAGAGCTGAAGCTTTGAATAGAGAGAGGTTACAAGACAAACTGTCATTCTTACCTTATCCCAAGATTTTCAAGAAGAGATTCATCGAGAAAGGGCAGTAGTGAACCTGTGATTTTGTTTTCTATGGAAGAAAGGGGAGAAGAAAACAAATTTAATCTTTACAACATATGCCTTTTAATGTCTTCCAATTGGGAGCTACGAGAATTTACTCAGCTCAGCATTCATTCAGGACCCGAGTAGAGACTGGGCCAAGTCCAAACTGCCCTTTTTATCCACAGATTCCAATATTTAGGGCCTCACATCTGTGAATTCAAACCAAACGTGAACAGAAGCCGTTCAAGGGAAAACTGCATCTTACTGAGCAAGTGCAGGCTTTCTCTTCTCATGACTTCCACAGCACTTCCATCGCATTGGGTACTATCAGTAATCTGGAGATGATTTAACATATAAGGGAGGGGCCGGCGCTGTGGCATAGCAGGTAAAGCCGCCACCTGCATCCCATATGGATGCTGGTTCGACTGCTCCTCTTCCCATCCAGCTCTCTGCTGTGGCCTGGGAAAGCAGTAGAAGATGACCCAAGTCCTTGGGACCCTAAACCCACAAGAGACCCTGAAGAAGCTCCAGGCTCCTGGCTTCAGATCAGTGCAGCTCCAGCTGTTGCAGCCATTTGGGGAGTGAACCAGTGGATGGAAGACCTCTCTCTCTCTCTCTTGCTCTCTCTGCCTCTCATAACTCTGCCTTTCAAACAGATAAATAAATCTTTTAAATATATATATATATATATATATATATATATATATATGGGAGGTATGCATGCTCATTTGCAAATACTACACCATTTCACAAAAGGGACGTGAGAATCCTCAGATTTTGTGATCTGTGAGAGGCCTTGGAACCAAATCCCCACAGATACCAAGATAAACGTCCACCATATTTTGATTTGCTACTTGTAAAGTCTAATTGTAATCAGATAACTAAACCAAGCAGATATTTTTGACAAATCGGACGAAAACATTTTGTCTGTGTACATGACTCGCGAGGAAGGCCAGGAGAGGACAGGAATGCAGCCGAGCGCTGTGGGTGCTGCCTGCCAGCAGCTCCCTGCGCTTCTAGAACGGCAGAGCTTCAGAGCGGGGTAGGCAAGAGAGTTCAGTTTTTTGTTTTTTTGTTTTTTTTAAAGAATCCTCAGGTCAAAACCAGTACCTGAGGGGTGTGTCCACAGTGTTGATTTCATTTCTATTCATTTCTAAAACTCCCCCTATTTAAAAGAACTATAGGGACTAGCACTGTGGTGTAGCAGATAAAGCCGCTGTCTGCAGTGCCCTCATCCCATGTGGGTGCCAGCTCATGTCCTGGCTGCTCCACTTCTGATCCAGCTCCCTGCTAATGGCCTGGGAAAAGCCATGGAGGATGGCCCATGTGTTTGGGCCCCTGCCATGCATGTGGGAAACCCAGATGAAGCTCCTGGCTCCTGGCTCCTGAAATAGATTTATTTATTTATTTATTTATTTGAAAGGCAGAGTTACAGAGAGGCAGAGGCAGAGGCAGAGAGAGAGAGATAGAGAGGTCTTCCATCCACTAGTTCATTCCCCAAGAGGCCGCAACAGCTGGGGCTGGGCCAGGCAGAAGCCCCGAGCCAGGAACTTTTGGATCTCCTATGAGGGTGCAGGGGCCCAAGCACTTGGGCCATCCTCTAC
Organism: Sylvilagus floridanus; assembly: GCA_949820135.1. NCBI lineage: Eukaryota > Metazoa > Chordata > Mammalia > Lagomorpha > Leporidae > Sylvilagus > Sylvilagus floridanus. The sequence continues at coordinate 109,140,999 of OX463231.1, forward strand.
TGCTTTCCCAGGCCATTAGCAGGAAGCCAGATTGGAAGAGGAACAGCCAGGACTTGAACCAGCGTCAACATGGGAGGCTGGCACTGCAGGGGGTGGCTTTACTGGCTATGTCATGGTGCTGGCCTCAGTACCACATTATATTTAACTGCTTTTTCTGAGTCATATTCTTATCTCTAAAATAGATACAACTAAACCTATGTTACTGAGTTATCGAGATTTTACAAAATCAAACATAGAAAATTCACAAAACAGTACTTCACACAAAGTAAACAATAAACATTAACCATCACTATTATTTGTTACTTTTATCAATGGATATTTAGGTAATTTCTATTGTTTTGCTATTTATAACCAATGGTTAGAAAAATCATCTGAAATATATTTCTGAGATATTGATTCAATTATTGCTGTAAATTCTTACTCATCAGAATGTACTGCCAACTATCCTTACTTGAGCTGACACTTCTGTCAACTTTGATTATTCATTATTGTCAGCCCTTTAAATATTTTCTAATCTAAATCTCAAAACTGGCAGTTTTAAAATTATTGTTGAAACTGAACAACTTTTCCTGAGTTTATTTATAGTTGGTTGTCAAAAGTCAGTACTTAGGTGTCTGTTTTTAGATTTATTTATTTATTTTGAACGTCAGAATTACAGAGGAAGTGGGGGAGAGAGAGAGAGAGAGAATCTTCCATCCACTCGTTCACTTCCCCAATGGCTAGAGCTGAGCCAAGCAGAAGCCAGGAGTTGGGAGTTTCATCCAGGTCTCACATGTATGTGGCAGGTCCCAAACATTTGGGCCATTTTCCGCTGCCTTTCCCAGGCCATTAGCAGGAAGCTGGATTGGAAGTGGAGCAGCTGGGACAGAAACCAGCGCCCATATGGGACTGTGTGCGTCGCAGGCCGGGGATTTACCTACTACACCACAATGCTGGCCCCTTGTACTTAGATTGGGCTCAGCTTTCTAGGGGGGTAGTTTTTTCCTTTGCTCTCAGTTGCTTTTCTAAGTTTGGTTATGCTACCTAATTTTCTTTAAAGATTTATTTATTTATTTGAAAGGCAGAGTTACAGGGAGGTAGAGGGAGGGAGGGAGGGGGAGGAGGAGAGAGAGAGAGAGTCTTCCATCCACTAGTTCACTCTCCAAATGGCCGCAACAGCCAGAGCTATACTGATGGGAAGCCAGGAGCCAGGAGCTTCTTCCAGGTCTCCCATGCAGGTGCAGGGGCCCAAAGACTTGGGCCATCTTCTACTGCGTTCCCAGGCTGCTTTACTTGCTATGCCACAGCGCCAGCCCCTATCCAATGGTTTTAGATGGGAATGCTTGTGAGAAACAGCTGGCATGAGTTCTCGAGTCCAAACAGCTAACCATAAAAATCCCAGCCCCGACTTTCCCGTGTGGGGTCACCTTCGGGCCTCACACAACTTGTGCAATCGAAAGTGTGGATTATAGCACCCTGTTTCAGGGTGCTGGTGAAATCATATTCCTTAGTCAGGAAAGGGACCTTGCGCCTTGCGGTTGGTTTTGTCAAATGAAATATGTAGACTTGGAGAATGAGAAAATCTATAATAGGGAGACAGCACCAATCTCGGAAATCAATCAGAAGAGGTGTTTCCTTCTGCAAGGTAAAGGTCAGGCAGACTCTCTGAAGGGGAAGATGAACAAATACGGGGAAATCAACAGTGGGTCTGACAGCTGGGGCCGGCCTGGCGGCAGGACAGGCTGCCCAGGGCATATTCCACTTCAGCGCTCACACAGAGTCACAGGTAAGCTGGAGTTCAGGGGCCTGTAAGAGAACAGCCAAGCCTCACTAAAGTTTGGTCAAGACAGAGCAGATGGTAAGACAAGCAATCTGGAACATTCCATCTTCAAAGAAAAGCCAGCAGTGTCTTCTGTTGGCACTAGACCATGGGTTGGAGAGAGCACAGGTCATTCTGGAGGGTGATGACGCCATCCCCACAGAGCACCACTAAGTCAGGGCCCGCCCCACAGCACGGCTGACCACATTCTGGAAACAGAAAACTAGTGCACCCCAAGAGCCATCCTTGGAGCGGAGGGATGCAAAAGGGGGAAGGAAAAAGAGAAGCGCACTTTCTTCCCACATGCGGGTCCAGGACCACTCAAGTTCCTCCCACCCCAGTCCCCGGGGCTCTGCTCATAATTTCGAAATCTTACTGAACCTGCAAATCACAACCGCCCAAGAGCCAGCTTGCTGTGGAACACCCCAGGGCCCAGGGCAGAAGTTTCACGAAAAGGTGTTTGAGGCAGATGCTTGAGCATTAACCAAGATGGCTGACGAGAACTCCTAACCTAAGCAGCTTCACACTGAGGACCCACAGCTCAGCCCTCGGGGCCTTCGCGGGAGTGCTACCAGCGCTCAGCACCTCTCCCTTAGCCAGCTCCACTGTCGCTGCCTGGCACAGCTGACACCTCGGCGGGGCCTCTGCTCTGCACCATCACCACAGGAGCTTCGAGCCTCCGGGAGAGCAGGACCCAAGACACTCCTGGACCCAGAGGGCAGGATAGGCACCTACCTTTAACCACTGCACAGGAGGCATGCAGGCGCTATCACCGGCCAATCCAAGGCAGGCCCACACGTGCGCTGACCGCCAGGGCTCACGGCCAACTTTGGACTGTTCAGATGAGCCAGCTCTGGGGTTGCACAGGCCCTCCTGCAGCTAAGTGCGTGCGGGGCATGTTCCATGGCACTTTTAAAGGACAGCGCACAAGCACCTCCGAGCTTGAAGCACAGCGAGCAGGTACCGAGCCCTACTGGGGTGCTGGAGCGGGCGGCAGGATTTCGGAGGTCGCCAAGTTGCCCTCCTCTTTAGGAAAACCCCAGTTTCCTGCGGGCGGGGCGGGAGGCCTGGAAGCAAGCTCAAAAGCCCAGAACTGACTTTCATGTGGCGGGAGTTCAAGATCTGCGGTTACACACAGGGGTCCCCGGAGCCTGGGGAGCATGAGTGACAGCAAGCTTCCGACCAAGGTCTTCTCCCTAGCGGGGGTGCGGGGGGCCCGAGCCGGGCCGCCGGCAGGCGCTGGGGGCCCAGTGCTCGTTAACTCCCCGGAGGAAGACCCCGACCGACCCTCCCCACCCGCACGCCTCACAGCCCCCCACCCCCCCAGGGCTGCTCCTCCCTGCGAATCTCCAGCCCCCGGCGCCCCCAACTCTCCTTCCTCTGCCTCGGGACACCACTCCTGGCGGCCCCCCGCTGCAGGCCACGCTCCCTGGTCTCCCTTCCGCGCCTCGCACTCCTTCCCGGGGGTGGCCCCTTCTCGGCGTCCGGCCCTCTGCCCCGGCCTCTGGGCCCCACCCCTCGCTCCTCAGCCGCCGCCACCACCACCCCCGCCCCCAGCCCGGTACCTCGGAAGCTTTTCAGCAGTCGGAGCTCGCTGAAGCCATTGCGCTCTAAGAAGACGCACACCTGCTCCGGGCCCCAGGTCTGGTGGTCCGGGTGGAGCTCGGGGCTCAGGGACCTGTCTGCCGCGGACCGAGTGTTCGGTGGGGTTCTCGGGCTACCGTCGCATCGGGGCCGCTTAGAGGGCTGCTCACACTCCGCTCTCTGCATGGCTACACCCGGCGCCCGCCGAAGCACACTCAAGAACCGCGGCTCCCGAGCTCCGCGCAGACGCACTGACAACCCAACCTCAGCGGCCAGACGGCGCAGCATCGCCCTTTTATTGGCCTCTCGCGCAGGCGCACTGGCAGCTCCGCCCTGGGGCCCGGCCGGCCCAGGGGCCTAGCCCAGGGCTTCTGCGCAGACGCAGTGGCACGGGCGCACAGGCAGCGGCGTTTCCGCGGAAGGGCGGGGCCGGGGCCGGGCAGAGCTGAGGGCCGAGGCGGCGGCGGAGGGGCGGCCATAGCTGGCGTGGGGGGTGTTCGCGTTCGTGGAGTACTCTAGGCCACCCCTTGATGCCCCGGGCCGCCAGCATCTTCCTCATGTGGAGAACAGACGGGCGAGGTGCGGGGCTGGAAGACCTGCGGGAGGGCGGCCTCCCGCGTTCACAGGCCCATGCTACAGGGCAGTAGCACTGACAGTGTCACCTTCCCCCGCTTCCTCCCACCGAATGCCGCCTGATGTCCCCCAGACTCCTCGCAGAACAGCTAGCGAGGGCACAGGGAAGCTTGCGAAACAGTGAAGGGCAAAAATCCCAGAGGATTCTGGAAACACCCCCACTTCGGGCAGCAGGCCCCCTCTTCCACCAGATGCAGCCCCAGCCCCACGTGCGCCTGCGCAGTCTTGCAAGAACAGACTGTGGACCCAGAGCCAGCATCCCATATAGGCTCTGTTTCGAGTCCTAGCTGCTCCTCTTCGGGTCCCACTCTCTGCTATGGCCTGGGAAAGCAGTGGAGGATGGCCCAAGAGCTTGGGGCCCTGCACCCGCGTGGGAGCTCCTGGCTCCTGGCTTCAGATGGGCCCAGCTCCGGCCATTTGGGGAGTAAACCAGCAGATGGAAGGCTTCTCTCTCTCTCCCGTTCAGTAGCTCTACCTCTGTAACTCTTTCAAATAAATCTTTAAAAAACAATAACACCAGTCTGTCACCCCTCTTTGCTTCAGTAAAGCAACCTGGCTCTGCTGAGGTTGGTCTCCACCTCCTGGAGACTGAAAACCAAGCACCCGGAGGCGTTGAAGACCTAGCATGGTGGTGCCGGAACCTGGCAGGGTTTTTCATGTCTTAACCCCCTCCCTCCAAACTTTTCTCTCTGTGGCAACTGGGGTGAGGACCACGAAGTGACCGTTGAGTGTCCAGCACCCGTGGCTACCTGCACTCCCAGGGGGAGCCGCAGAGTGAACCGTCCCGTGACGCAGAATCCCTGCCATCTCTCACTTGCTCTCTCCCACCATCTCCAATTCCTTTCGAGAGAGAGACCATGGATGTCTGGGACCGGGAACAACGTAGTGGAGACTATGAGTGCCTGGCCAATGCTACTTCTTGGTGAGACTCAAAGTTCCCCAAGTGAAAGTCAGACCCAGGTCATTTGATAGGGTATCCAAGTGCCAGTTAGCCCCCACCTTTCTTTAAGATTTATTTATTTATTTGAAAGGCAGAGTTACAGAGAGGCAGAGAGAGAGAGAGAGAGAGAGAGAGAGAGAGAAAGTCTTCCATCCACTGATTCACTCCCCAGATGGCCACAACAGCTGGAGCTGCACTGATCCAAAGCCAGGAGGCAGAAGCTTCTTCTGGATCTCCCATGCAGGTGCAGGGGCCCAAACCTTTGAACCATCTTCCATTGCTTTCTCAGGCCACAGCAGAGAGCTGGATCGGAAGTGGAGCAGCCAGGACTCGAACCAGCACCAATGTGGGATGCTGGCACTGCAGGCAGCAGCTTTACCCACTATGCCACAGTGCCGGCCCCTCAATTTCCCTTTTTACGCTTATTTCTGACCTGGCTGCTGCTCGGGGGAGGAAGGGCAAGAACTCCCAGGTATCAGGACTGTTGACTGTTGTCCTCAGAGTAAAAAAATCAGACGGGCCTGAGAGACGCCTCTCCAAAACTCCCCAAAAAGTTGAGAGCCGCCTTGGTCCAGATCCTCGGTCTCGCCTCTAACCTGCCCACCTCATCCTGCTGAGACCTTCAAGAGCATCGCTCACTCTTTACCCAGGATCCTAAGCTCCCCTGGGGATGCCTGGCATCTTCGTGAGCAGCTGCAAACCTCTTCAGCAGCTTTTTTTTTTGGACAGGCAGAGTTAGACAGTGAGAGAGAGAGAGGTCTTCCTTCTGTTGGTTCACCCCACAAATGGCCGCTACGGCCGGAGCTACGCCAATCCGAAGCCAGGAGCCAGGTGATTCCTCCTGGTCTCCCATGCGGGTGCAGGGCCCAAGCACTTGGGCCATCCTCCACTGCCTTCCCAGGCCACAGCAGAGAGCTGGAAGGGAAGAGGAGCAACCGGGACAGAATCCAGCGCCCTGACCAGCACTAGAACCCAGGGTGCTGGTGCCACAGGCGGAGGATTAGTCTAGTGAGCCGCGGCGCCGGCCTCTTCAGCAGCTTTTACTAGTAATTGTTGTAAACCTGCGCCTCAGATTCTCACCTTCTCTCTCTCCTTTTCTAATGAGCTGACCTCCAGAGCAGGGGCTCCTTGCCATTCAGTCAAGTCACATCCAGACATTGGCTCTGGTCCCAGTGAGGGAAGGTAGGGCTTCAGACATATTCCCAGAGACCCCTGGGCTTTGGCCTGAGCAACAGTGAAGGAGGGGACCCCTGAGCTCACTGCTGTGTCCACTTTTCATTTCTCTGTCTCTGTGCCGGATGATGACACAGAAACAAGAGCCCATCGCTCTTTGCCTCGCACTGCTGGGTCCGAAATTTCAATTCCTAAAGAGTCGCCCTTAGCCTGCGTGCTGAAAAATCTTAAGCCTCTGGCACTCACGGACTTCTGGGTTCATGCAGTGAAGCGCTTTTGCCTACAAATTTGGCGTCAATATGAATCAGACAACTGCAGCCACGGGCCAGAATTCAGCTCTTTTGCTCAAAACATGCTTTATGGATCTATACAACATCTTCAGAAGGAGTGGCAAGTAGTCTGGTTCCTGCTTCTCTCAGTATTCTTCACCCCTCGCAACCAGCCATCTGTGTAGACTGCTTCTCCAATGAAGTCCTCCTCTGTCCCCCTCTTCTCCTCCAAGCGTGCCGTAAAATCCCAAATGGATTCCTCACACCTCGATCCAGATGCTGACCGCCACCCTGTGCCCCCCCCCCCATGACCCCATTGATAACCCCCTCCTTGACCCCCTATCCCCTCTAGGAAACTTCCTCCCACCTCCTCTAACACCTCCCCAATTATAGAGATCCCAGAGGACCCCTGACCACCCCCCAGGCCAGGCTGGCTCATCTGTAGCCTCCACTCTTCTGCTTTCCCCTTCCAACCATGCAGACCGGCTCCCCCACCCCCCTCACTGGATCTCGGAGACACAGGCAAACACATATGTTTCCCCTAGGGGAGGCGGCAGGGCCAGGGGCCCCACCCGGGTTCATGTCCCTTCTTGTCCGATGTGAGCAAGATTGAGGAAAAGTTAGGCTCCTTTTCAGAAAACCCATGTTAATATGAAGAGGAGTTCCTCCGCCTCTCCCAAGCGTACCTTTGACCCTAGGGAGATGTCTGTTACGTACTAACCTCCACTCTCATGCAGACCGCCAGCATGAACAAGGCCCTCACTATGTCTTGTGGTGGACACGGCTCTCCAGGGCACCAAGCCGGACTGGACACATCAGCCCCAGGATTCGGACACACGGAGACTTAATCGTAGGGCAACCTGTCTCCTGGAAGGCATGCAGGAAAATGCTCATACCTATGTCAACTATGACAAAGTCCAACACATTTCTCAGGGGCCCTATGGAAATCAGGCCTCCTTTTTATCTCGCCTTACTGAAGCAGTCAAAAAATATACAAATTTAGATGTAGGTACCCTGGCCGGGACTCTGTAGCTCCACGATCAGACATACTCCACTGCCTCAATCAAGGACGCCAAGGCCGGCACTGCGGCTCACTAGGCTAATCCTCTGCCTGCGGCACCAGCACACCGGGTTCTAGTCCTGGTCGGGGTGCCGGATTCTGTCCCAGTTGCCCCTCTTCCAGGCCAGCTCTCTGCTGTGGCCCGGGAGTGCAGTGGAAGATGGCCCAAGTGCTTGGGCCCTGCACCGACATGGGAGACCAGGAGAGGCACCTGGCTCCTGGCTTCGAATTGGCCCAGTGCACTGGCCACAGCGTGCCAGCCATTGGAGGGTGAACCAATGGCAAAGGAAGACCTTTCTCTCTGTCTTTCTCTCTCACTGTCCACTCTGCCTGTCAAAAAATAAAAAAAATAAAAAAATAAAATAAAAAAAAGGATGCCAAACCCTTCCCTCAAAACCCAAGGACGACTCCGGGCTCCAGAGGCAAACCCCTTTGGGCCCTTCTCAGCAGAAAGCAGCCAGCTGGAGGCCGCGTCCCTCCTCTTGTTTTGCATCCAGGATCTGGAATAAAGGGCAATAGGACCCTCCCCACTTCCTGCTCCCTTCCCGGAAAGCCCCTCCTGAACCGTGCCTGATCTCCTCCAGACTCTTTGCAACACAGCTGGCAGAGGAACAGGGCGATTGCGAAACAGGTAAGGGGAAAGTTCCCAGAGCTTCCGGACAGCCCCTACTTCCTGGCAGCAGCACATCCCCTTCCCACCATGCACATTCTCTCTAACCAGATAAAAGCCCAGCCCCACACACGCCTGTGCACAGTCTTCGCAAGAACAGGCGGTCGCCCCGCTTTGCTCCAGTAAAGCAACCTGTCTCTGTGAGGTCACTCTGCATCTCCTTTTTCCATCTCCCTTCTGGGGGCTACGAAAAACCAGAACCCCGAGGTGTTCGAAGCCCAACACACGGTATTGCTGGGCAGCCAGAGGGCCCCAGGGATGCCAGAGCAAACCTTAAAGATCTTTCCAAACGGAGACAAGTCTCTGGACAGAGGAAACCCTCCACACTTCTCCCAGCACCAGCTTCTGACCCAGAGGAAGGGACCACTTGACACTGTACAGCAGGTTATTACAGCGTTTTATAAGGAGCTGGCGGGGTGGGGGTGAAGTTCTCGTCATCCCTGATGAGCCTCTACGGAGCTGGAAATGCTAATCACCCTGCTCTGATCATTGCACATTATCTAAGTGTATCAAATTATCACTGTATCCCATAATGATGTATAATTATTATGTGTCAGTTAAAAATGAAATTAACGGGGTCATTGTTGTGATACAGCAGGTTAAACCACCACTTACCATGCCTGCATCCCACATCGGAGTGTCGGTTCACGTCCCTGTTACTGTTTCTTTTTTGTTTTTTTTTTAATTTTTTCATTTAAGATTTACTTATTTTATTTGAAATGCAGAGTTAACAGAGAGAGGGAGAGTCAGAGAGATCTTCCAGCCTCTGGTTCTCTCCCCCAATGACCACAATGGCTGGGGCTGGGCCAGGCCAAACCCATCTGGGTTTCCCACGTGGGTGCAGGGGCTCAACTACCCCGACCATCTTCTGCTGCTTTCCCAGGCACGTCAGCAGGGAGCTGGATCGGAAGTGGAGCAGCCAGAACTCCTCCTTATGGGATGCTGGTATTGCAGGCAGCGGTTTAATCTGTGCCACAACACCGGCCCCTGTTACACCACTTCTGATCCAGCTGCCTGCTAATTCATGTAGAAAAACAGTGGAGGATGGCCTGAGTGCTTGCACCCCTGCCACCCCTGGTGAGACAAAGATAAAGTTCTAGGCTCCTGGCTTCGTCTCGCCCTGCCTTGGCTGTTGCGGCCATTTGGGGAGTGAACCAATGGATGGAAGATCTCTCTCTCTCTCTCTCTCTCTCGGTGCCCATGTGGGATGCTGGCACTGCAGGCGGTGGCTTTGCCTGCTACACCACAGCACCGGCCGCTCACTTCACTTTAGCCGCTCTGGAGCTGGGCCCAAGCTTTACCACAAATCCTGGTCCATGCAGTTGACTGGGGCACTGGCTACTTTCACTAATAAAGACAATGCACCTTCCGGGAAACCGAGCCTCCATCCATCTCGGGACTGACTGAGGCCAATGAGCTTATGACGGAGCAGTCTGCACTCACGGTCTAACGGTAGTGCCTACAGCTCCGTTGGGTGCCGGGTACTGTTCTTTTCTCATTATTCATTCATTTAATTACAACAATTACCTTAGGATGCAGGAAACTGAGGAACAAAAAGTAATTGGTCCAAGGTCCCACAGCTAGGGAGTGGCGAAACCTGGATCCAAGCCCAGGAAAGGTAGTCTGGTTCCAGAATCCACACTTTTGATAACTTGCCAACTGTTGCTTGTTAATGAGGTTTTATTGTTGTTGTTTTTAATCTAGGAATCAGCCTTCTATTTTTAAGATTTTCATCTTGTTTTGAAAGGCAGAGACAGAGCTCCACTGCCTCATTCCCTCAAATGCCTGCAACAGCCAGGGCTGGGCCAGGCCAAATCCAGGGCCCTGGGACTCCATGGTGGATCTCCCACATGAGTAGTGGGGACCCACGCATTTGAGCCATCACCTGCCGCCTCGCCCGGTGTGCAGGAGCAAGAAGCTGGGTCTGAAGTGGAGCAGGACTTAACCCTGCACTCAGAGATGCGCACATGAGTGGCAGGGATCCCAACAGCATCTGAACTGCTGTGCCAAACACCCACCTCTGGGGAGTTCTCATGAACATATTTTTGTTAGTTCATCCAAAATCTTCAATTGCTTGCTTTCCCCACAGCCCTGTGGGGGGAAATAGAGAGGTGTTGGAGCCATCATTGTGGCACAACAGGTTAAGCCAATGGCTGTGTGACACTGGCATCCCATATGAGTGTGGGTTCCAGTCCCAGCTGCTCCACTTCCAAACCAGCTCCTTGCTAATGAGCCTACTAATGAATTTCCAGGCTCCCGCATCCTCGCCCAGCCCTGGCTGGGAGTGAAATAGTGGATGGAAGCTAACTCTCTCTCTCTGCCTTTAAAATAAGCAAATAGGTCTCTACCTGAAGATGGCCCAAGTGCTTGGGTCCCTGCCACCCACATGGGAGACCTGGATGGGAGTTCTGGGCTCCTGGCTTCAGCCTGGCCCAGCCCTGGCCACTGTGGCCAGATGGGAAATGAACCAGTGGATGGAGGAAATCTCTCTCTGCCTTTCAAATAAACAAATCTTAAAAAAAAAAAAAAAAAACTAGAGGAGCTGTCGCTGTGGCACAGTAGGTTAATCCTCTGCCTGCGGCGCTGGCATCCCATATGGGCACCAGTTCCTGTCTCGGCTGCTTGCCTTCCAATCCAGCTCTCTGCTGTGGCCTGGGAAAGTAGTAGAAGATGGTCCAAGTCCTTGGGCCCCTGCACCTGTGTAGGAGACCCGGAGGAAGCTCTTGGCTCCTGGCTTCGAATCAGCACAGCTCCAGCTATTGTGGCCATTTGGGGAGTGAACCAGTGGATGGAAGACCTTTCTGTCTCTCCCTCTCACTGTCTGTAACTCTACCTGTCTCAAATAAATAAATAAAATCTTTAAAAAAAATAGAAAGGTTTCTATTTGCACAGAGGGCCAGAGTAGTTTGCGAAAACACCTGGCAGTTGCATAGACCTGAGACCCAAGGAGCTGGATGAAAGAGACAGCAAATAGCACATGTCTGAAAGGCTCCGATGTTAAGTCAGAGACAGCTGATTTGAAAAACTGAGACATAGAGGAAAATCTGTCCAACAGCAGGGCTTCCTGGCACTAGGGAATGAGATAAACAGGGTATTTAGCAGTTGGTTGGCTTCAAGTAGCTGCTTTGGAGAACTGTTTTTGTTTGCTACGCTGGGTGACGTGGACTATTCATCTCTAGTCCTCTGCTTCCAGGATGATGACCTGCTCAGGGTCACACGGCCGGGAAGTGGCAGAGCCAGGACTAACTGGAAGCGCCACGTGGCTCTGAGGCGTAGTCTCTCTGATTTGCCAGTGAACTCCGCTTCCAGTCCTAGTGACCCTGCTTCCAACCAGGCACTTGTTCCACAGTCTGGGAGCCCACAGGCACAGGCCCGGGGCTCTGGCCACAGTGCGGCAGGAATGCTCACGGGCTCCTCTGCTGCGGTCGCCGTCACGTGGCTCGGGCTGGAACACACTGTGAGATCCACAGTGGCCGTAGGGAAAGGCTGCCACCCGTGGCCCGGTTCATCCTTCCTCACCTCCAGGTACCTTCCCCCCAGCCCCACTGGGCGGTGTCACCCTGGTCACAATGACTTGCATCTGACAGCTCTCCACCCGCTCTGTGGGTTCTCATGCGGGTTACCAGCATTCCCTGGCTGTTTCTCTTCCTCTTCCTCCTCCAGCTTCCTCAGCACATTCTGGGGTCCTATCTGCCCAAAGCCCAAAGCCCAGCCAAAACTTTTTTTTTTTTAAATTGATGTTCTTGATTAAAAAAAGCTCTCAAGAAAGAAATAAAATGTGTGCATATATATGTAGAGCCCAAAATTACCTGTGTGTTTTTTTTTTTTTTAAGATTTATGTATTTGGCCGGCGCCGTGGCTCACTAGGCTAATCCTCTGCCTGTGGCGCCAGAACACTGGGTTCTAGCCCTGGTCGGGGCACCGCATTCTGTCCCGGTTGCCCCTCTTCCAGGCCAGCTCTCTGCTGTAGCCCAGGAGTGCACTGGAGGATGGCCCAAGTGCTTGGGCCCTGCACCCACATGGGAGACCAGGAGAGGCATCTGGCTCCTGGCTTCGGATCGGCGCGGTGCGCTGGCTACAGCACGCCGGCCACGGCGGCCATTGGAGGGTGAACCAACGGTAAAAGGAAGACCTCTCTCTCTCTCTCACCGTCTACTCTGCCTGTCCAAAAAAAAAAAAAAAAAAAAAAAGATTTATGTATTTATTTGAGAGAGAGGAGAGGCAGAGAGAGCGAGTGAGAGAGAGAGAGAGTTCTTCCATCCGCTGGCTCACCCCCCAATTGGCCGCAATGGCTGGAGCTGCGCCAATTCGAAGCCAGGAACCAGGAGCTTCTTCTGGGTCTCCCATGTGGGTGCAGAGGCCCAAGGACTTGGTCCAACTTCTGCTTTCCCAGGCCATAGCAGAGAGCTGGATGGGAAGTGGAGCAGCCAGGACTCAAACCGGTGCCCATATGGGATGCCAGCACTGCAGGCCACAGCTTTACTCGCTATCCCACAGCGCCGGCCCCTGAGTTTTCTCTATGACTCTTTATTTGTTTATTTGAAAAGCTGAGTTTCAGAGAGGGAGAGACAGAGAAATCTTTCGACTGCTGGTTCACTTCTCAAATGGCCCCAATGGCTGGAGCTAGGCCAGTCTGAAGCCAGGAGGCAGGGGCTTCATCTGGGTCTCCCACATGGGTGCAGGGGCCCAAGAACTTGGGCCACCTTCCACTGCTTTCCTAGACACAGTAGCAGGGAGCTGGATTGGAAGTGGAGCTGCAGGGACAGAACCAATACCCATAGGAGATGCTGGTGCTGCAGATGGCAGCTTAACTCACTGCAGCCCATGCTAGTCCCGCCTCACACATTTTTTCTGTTCACAAATGTACAATTTAATCTACGTCTGAGAATTCTTTGCAACAAAGAGACCCTGAGAAATGAGAACAGCTACTTGCTGTAGTCAGACATTCTACCTGTGCTCTATGTTAATCATTTCAGATCCTCACAGTCACCTTAGTAAATAGGTATTATAGTTGTTAGGCTGACTCATCATAAATTCATCCACCCATCCCATGTTAGCATTTACTGGCTACTTCCAATTTGCTGCACTGCTCTGTGCACCTGGATTGCATCGGTGAACAACATGAAATAGATGAAAACAGTGAGCAGGCATTGGGCCACCTGCAGCCCACATCAAAGTGTCTGGGTTAGAGTAGCAGCTACGCTCACTTACTACCAAGATGCACACTGGGAAGCAGCAGGTGATGGATGGCAGGTGCTCAGGGTCCTGCACTGGATGGGAAACCCAGATGGAGTTCCTGGCTCCTGGCTTCGGCCTGGCCCAGCCCTGGCTATTGTAGGTATTTTGAGAATAAACCAGTGGCTATCTTTCTCTGTCACTCTGCTTTTCAAAGGAATAAATCTGGAAAAAAAAAAGAAAGAAAATGAAAATAAGGGTTTTTGTTTTGCTTAGTGCTTAAAATACTACTTAGGATATCCCTTCTCACTGATTTCTATTTTTTTGAGATATATTTTTTTATCCCAAAGGCAGAGATATATATAGAGAGGGAGAGATAGAGATCTTCCATCCACTGGTCCACTCCCCAGATGGCTAAAACAGTGGGGGCTGATTCGGGCCAAAACCAGGGGCCTGGAACTCCATCTGTGTCTCCCACATGGGTGGCAGGGACCCAAAGACTTGAGCAATCTCCCACTGCTTTCTTAGTTGCATTAGCAGGAGCTGGATTGGGACTGTGCCAGCAGGGATGGTAACTGGTGCCCAAACGGGATGCTGGTGCCACAATGCTGGTGCCTTGCCAACGTCTTTACCATCACTTACTTCAGGGACCGGCACTAAACATTTTGGCTAACTCATTGTTGTGGGCGGCTGTCCCATGCGTTTGGCTTGGCAGTCTCTGAGCATCAACCCAGCAGATACCAGCAACTCCCTCACCACCAGCAGGAACAACAAAGTGTTCTAGCCAAATGTCCCTAATGTGTATAACATTGCCCCAGGGATGCCACTGTGGTGCAGTGGGTTAAAGCCCCAGCCTGCAGCACTGGCATCCCATATGGACACCGGTTCAAGCCCTGGCTGCTCCACTTCTGACTGAGCTCTCTAGCCTGGGAAAGCAGAAGATGGCACAGCTCCTTGGGCCCTGCACCCACGTAGGAGAACCGGAAGAAGCTCCTGGCTCCAGATCAGCTCAGCTCTGGCATTGGCGGTCATTTGGGGAGTGAACCAGAAGAATGGAAGACTCTCTCTGTAACTTTTTCAAAAAAAAAAAAAAAAAAAAAAAAAAAAAGCATTGTCCCAGGAAACACTCACCTAATTTGTCTTGATTTGTTTAACCATCCTCTACTCTATCCCCTCCATGGATTCCAGAGACTTAAGCCTTCTTGTAACTCTTCCAGCGCAGTCTGAGGACAGCATGTTAGAAAAGCGCTATCTCAGGCCCAGCCTCAGTTCACATATTTAGGCTCTGCACTTTCGGTAAGCTTGTTTGGTTCCCACTGCCTCCTCTCTTACTTGAGGTGACTCTCACATGGAACAGAAGTTCCTGGTCCTTCCCCTGAAGTTTGTGATTCCATTGGTCGAGAGCAGAGTCTGGGGGCCAACACTGTGGTGCAGCGGGTTAATGGCCTGGCCTGAAGTGCTGGAATCCCATATGGGCACTGGATCGAGACCCAGATACTCCACTTCCAATCCAGCTCTGTGCTATGGCCTGGGATAGCAGTGGAGGATGGCCCAAGTTCTTGGGCCCCTGCACCTGGGTGGGAGATCTGGAAGAAGCTCCCGGCTCTGGGCTTTGGATCGGCACAGCTCCGGCCATTGTGGCCAACTGGAGAGTGAACCAGAGGGTGGTAGACCTCTCTCTCTCTCTCTGCCTCTCCTCTCTCTGTATAACTTTTTTTTTTTTGACAGGCAGAGAGAGAGAGAGAGAGAGAAAGGTCTTCCTTCCATTGCTTCACCCCCTAAATGGCCGATACAGCCAGTGTGCTGTGCTGATCCGAAGCCAGAAGCCGGGTGCTTCTCCTGGTCTCCCATGGGGTGCAGGGCCCAAGCACTTGGGTCATCCTCCACTGCCTTTCTGGGCCACAGCAGAGATCTGGACTGGAAGAGGAGCAACCGGGACAGAACCAGCGCCCCAACCAGGACTAGAACCTGGGGTACCGGCACCGCAGGTGGAGGATTAGCCTAGTGAGCTGTGGTTCTGGCCTCTGTATAACTCTTTTAAATAATAAACAAATCTTAAATAAATAAATAAATAAATAAAAGGAGTGAAAGGAGTGGAGTCTGAAGCCAGGAGCCAGGAGCTTCTTCTGGGTCTCTCATGTGGGTGTGGGGGTCTAAGTACTTAGGACATCTTCCACTGCTTTCTGAGGCCATTAGCAGGGAGTTGGTTCAGAAGTGGAGCAGCCAGGACTCTAATGCATATGGGATGCTGGCACAGCAGGCAGCAGCTTTAACCACTCTGCCACAACACTGGCCCCCCTAAAAGCACTTCTAAGAGAGAAATAAGATTTAATTTTGTAACTTGGCCCACAAGTTAATTCCAAGGTCTTGAAATAACCATTTTTCCTTATATGTACCTAAGCTGTTTCTTTAAAATTGAAGTTAAAAACTCACATTAACAAAAAATTAACCACTTAAAATGTATAATTCAGTGGCTTTACTAAATTCACAATGTTATGCGACTACCACCTCTATCAAGTTCCAGAATATTTTCGCTACCTCAAAATAAAACCTGAAGCCATTAAGCAATTACTCTCCATTCTACCCCTAGACTCTGGAAATCAGTAGAAACGTTACGTTTTAAGTAATGAGTTTAAAAGGTATAAAGTACACACGTAAAAACAACATTGACTTTGGATGACCACAGAATTGCTTCTTGTCCTACAGAAAAGAGCACAGTGTGGGTTTTTAAAATAATCTCAGAAATTCCAACTTTTATTAAACATTTTATATACACAGATATCAGGTCTTGATAACAAGTCCAGATTTTATATATTCAATGTACAAGTGATCATGTATATTTTTCACAGTAAAGATGAAAATGGCACAAGTTTTAGCCACATAAAAATATGTACAAGGACTCAAGACAGGCTTTGTTTTTTGGCTTACAATAGTATGTGTAGATACTACACAAAAAAATGTAATTTCAGAAAAGTAAAATATCATTAAATTCCTTTTTCTTAAAACTTTAAAATTCATGACAATACCAATAGACAAGTAAATATCAGATTAATTCAAATCAGCAACAGTTAGACACAGGTTAGTTAAACATTATGTGTTTTAAAAAACAATTTGCAATTAAAAACATATACATTTGGTAACATCTCTCACAATAAGAATGCCTTGTGCATGTCCTTCCAGATTCTGGACATACGCTAGAAAAAGTGAGTGCAGAAGAACTGATCCTTTGGAAAGCTGTACCCCTCTTGTACTAGAAAACATCGTTAGGGGGACCTAGTGGTCAAACCCCACAGGAAGCTCACGATGCGCCAGTAATACTGAGAACAAAGAAGGGAAGTGATCAGCAGCCACTAGACTGCAAGGACTCGAGGGGATTTTCATGAGATTTCCAACAAGGTTTCAGATACTCTCAGGGAATCAATCAGATATGGAGAATGACTGACTTTCGGATCTCACAAATGGTAAGTGTATCATATGTTACAGGGTTTCCTAACAGGAAAATTGGTTCCTCATTCTATTGGTTTGAGAAACATTTCCTATTTTTAAAATTACATGACTTAATACTGTCAAGTACAGTTAGGTTAATGCCATGAAAAACAAAAGGCTTTTGACACCTAGCAAAGAGGGCTCAGGGTGGAGAGGCAGGAGTGAGGGGTGAGGCAGCAGTGCAGGTGCAAGTCTGCTCCTGCTGAGGGCAGGAAGGGCGCAGGCAGGGTTCTGGACATCCCGGAGCAGGAGTGGCGCCTGGACTGCAGCTGCCAGAGGGCCGGACACAGGCCAGTGCCTCATCCTCTGGCCAGACACTACAGGAACCAATCCCTACCTTCAAGATTAACTTGAAAATACAAATCTCAAAGCATACTTACCAAAAACAGGTTATTTAGCCTTATATTACAAAGCACAGAAGAAGACATTTGATTGTTTTTAAAAGAGAGCTGAAAAACTATGAAGTTTTTCTTCATACTAAAAACTAATCCAGGCCAGCAACGTGGCTCACTTGGATAAACCTCTGCCTGCAGCGCCGGTACCCCGGGGTTCTAGTCCAGGTTGGGGCGCTGGATTCTGTCCTGTTTGCCCCTCTTCCAGGCCAGCTCTCTCCTGTGGCCCGGGTGTGCAGTGGAGGATGGCCCAAGTGCTTGGGCCCTGAACCTGCATGGGAGACCAGGAGGAGGCACCTGGCTCCTGGTTTTGGATTGGTGCAGTGCACCGGCCATGGCAGCCATTTGGGGGGTGAATCAACGGAAAAAAGAGGGCCTTTCTCTCTCTCTCTCTAACTCTGCTTGTCAAAAAATAAAATAAAATAAAATAAAAATAAAAAAACTTATCCAGGAAACATTTAAAAATTCTATGATTACTATTTTAAAAAGGCACTTAAAACATTCCTTTCCTTTTTTAAGATTTATTGATTTATTATTTGAAAGGCAGAGTTACAGAGAGGCAGAGGCAGAGAGAGAGAGAGGGGTCTTCCATCCTCTGGTTCACTCCCATGCAGGTGCAGGAGCCCAAGGACTTGGGGCATCTTCCACTGCTTTCCCAGGCCATAGCAGAGAGCTGGATTGTAAGTGGAGCAGTTGGGTCTTGAACTGGTGCTCACATGGGATGCCAGCACTGTAGGCAGTGGCTTTACCCACTACACCACAGCTGGCCCCAAAAACATTACTTTTCAATTCAACTCAAAATACATCTCTGTCAACTACATTTTAGACAAATGCTTTTTAAAAAAAGCGCTTAATTTTGGTGCAATGTTTCTTGTAGCTCAGTGATATTTAACATCCACAAGGCCAAAAAGTGTGGAGGACACAGCCCCAGATTTCTGCAGAACCTGAGAGTGCTTTTATCAGAAACACACGAAGTCAGTGATTTGCTCTCTCACTGACAACATCCTGTAGTCGTTTAAGCAAAACATCATCATTTTCCTGACAGAGGCGTTTGGCAGGTGATTCTGCCTCACTGTCAATGGCTATTGCTCGCTTCTTGGTCCTTTGTTCACCTTGCCTTATCATGTTGTTGATATCTTTCAAACTCTGCAAAAACAGAGGACAGTTGTGAGTAAGATGGGAGGGAAAGGGAAACTGCTGCAAACAAGCTAAGTGGCTTTCTTCCTCTTCTCTGTTCTCTAAATCTACACACTGGGGAAGAGATTATGTTTTTAATCTAGATGAACCTAATAAAGGCGGGTAGAACTGATTCTTTCTGGTAAATTCTAAAAACTGAATTTCCTTATGATAGTAGTTCTGAAAATAATAGTCCCCAGATTCCAGGCAGCAACAGCTACAAAGTTGTTAGAAATGCAAATCTCAAGCCTTACCTACACCTGCTGAATCACGCATTCTGGGGGTGGGACCGAGCAATCTATCTTTAAAGATTTATTTACTTATTTATTTGAAAGAGCAGTAGAAAGAGAGAGGGAGAGGGGGAGAGAGGGAGAAAGAGATGGGGGGGGGAGAGAGGGAAGGAGAGAGGGAGAGGTCTTCCACCCACCAGGTCACTCCCCGAGTGATTCTGATTTATAATTTCAGAATCACTGTCTCAGGAGTCAACTGTTCCAATCTTCAATATCATGCAACATTCTCTTCTAAACATACTTACTGGAAATGAATTTCTATCAAGAAAAACATTCTGAGACACACCACATCCCAGTCAACTCTGTTGTCTAAGCACAGTGAGAGAGCAATGGGAGTTTGTGAAACAGGAGACTGAGGAGCTATGCTGCTACTGAATGGAGAAAGAAATTATAATCTGTCTCATTCTAGCTTTTGTCGAAATACTGAACTTATTTGCTTGAAAGTCCTTTAAATATTTGGATTTTATCAGCAAACGTGTCTCTGACCCAGCTTCTTCATCGTACCTGGGAGGGAGATTAGCACAGAGGTGTCCATGCGGAATACAGAAGGCCTCTGTTTCCAGACTTCCTGGCTGCCATCAGTCAAGCAGACCGTACCTTTCTTTAAGCCTGCACGTGTACCATCCTGCATGTCTGACCACTGGCAGGTCTTTTTCTCTGGTCCCTCACGCCTGAACACTGGAGAGAATCACTGGACTGTCACACTGCATGTGCTATACTCCTCATCAATAGCAGTGGATTCAACTACCTCAACGAGATACTTTTTTTTTTTTTAAACATATTGGTCTTGATCATTGGAAACACATCATAGTTAACAGTCCATACTTTATTAGTAATAATTTTGCCAAAACAAAAACCAAGATTCACTACTGATTGATAACTTTTATGTATTTATTTGTATATATATATTTTTATTTATTATTTGTAATATTGTATGTGTATTTACATGTATATAAATGACTACACCTGTATGCACCTTACCTTAGAAGGGCTGCCATTGAATCTGTAGAGCAGGGTGCTCCTTGGCGTGAGGCCGGACCCGTTCTTGTGTGGGGAAACATAAATAGAGTGCTGCTGGGAAACGCGGCGTGGAGAGCCTGGCTGTTGCTTAATATGAGGAAAAGGAGAGAGTGGTGGCACATCCACCTGAAATCAACCGAAAGCCAGACTTTCTGTTTTTATTTTTTTAAGTGGGAGGGAGGGAGAGAAACAAACAGACAAACAGACGCCATGCTCATCTTCTGGCTCAATCTCCAAATGCTTTCAATGGCCAAGGGTAGGCTAGGCTGAAGCTGGGAACTCAACTCAGGTCTTCTGGGTTGCAAAGACCCAAGTACCTGAGCCACCGCCTGCTAGCTCCCAGGGTGCACAGTAACAGGAAGCTGGAATCAGGAGCAGAGCTAGGACCCATGCACTCTGATAGAAGATGCGAGCATCCTCAGTAGGATTTTAATCACTAGACCAAATGCCTGTTCCCAAAGTAAAATTTTTAAGATACATTTTTCTTTTTTTTAATCTCACCTTATTTTTATTCTTACACATTTCTTAGGAGGCAGTTATGAGAGGCAGAAGCAACGCAGAGGTTGGAGTAACCTAAACGCGCAGTAGGCACCATGAGCCTCCTCAACAAGCCCAAGAGCAAGAAGACCCCCGAGGAGATGCAGAAGCAGGAGGAGGAGGAGTTCAACACTGGCTCACTCTCCGTGCTCATGCAGTCGGTCAAGAACAACACCCAGATGCTCATCAACAGCCGCAACAATAAGACACTGCTGGGCCGTGTGAAGGCCTTCGACAGGCCCTGCAGCCTGGTGCTGGAGAACGTGAAGGAGATGTCAAGGGCAAGAAGTCCAAGCCGGTCAACAAGGACCGCTACATCTCCAAGATGTTCCTGTGCAGGGCTCGGTCATCATGGTGTTGCACAACCCGCTCATTGCTGGCAAGTAGGGGCTCCCTGCCCCGGACCTGCCCTGTGCCCTGGCATCAATAAAGCCTGTGTTGTTTAAAAAAATTAAAAAAAGAGGCAGTTATATTGTAAGAGCTTCTTTATGGCTGAGAAAAGCAAAGAAATGGTCTATTATAGAATTTATTTTCCTGGATCTTCCATGAAATTCTGTAACTAGTAAAGAAATCTGGACAAGTCATCAGAATGGTAAGTGAGGAGCATGGGAACGTTGTGTGCATGCTTAGAAAGTAGGGACAGGGGCCAGCACTGTGGCGTAGTAGGTTAATCCTCCACCTGCGGCGCTGGCATCCCATATGGGCACTGGTTCTAGTCCCACTTCCAATCCAGCTCTCTGCTATGGCCTGGGAGAGCAGCAAAAGATGGCCCAAGTCCTTGGGCCCCTGCACCCACGTGGGAGAGAGACCTGGAAGAAACGCCTGGCTTCTGGCTTTGGATTGGTGCAGTTCCGGCCATTGCAGCCATTTGGAGAGAGAACCAATGGGAGGAAGACTTTTCTCTCTGTCTCTCCCTCTCATTGTCTGTAACTCTACCTCTCAAATAAAATAAATAAAAATATTTAAAAAAAAGAAAGTAGGGACAATGAGTAATCAATGTTCTAAAATCTGCAGTAAAAATATCTGTACCACACATACATGCAACCAAAACAGTGCAGAGAGAATAGAGAGAGGCAGGGAATGCTATGGGCCAGCAAGATGATTCCACTATGAGAGCCATCTGCTCATGACACGGCAAAATCTTCACATAGAAATTCAAAAGATTCAGAAACAGTTAGGTATGCATGGAGTTCATTTCTTTTAACAAACTCTATACCATGGAAATATAATAAATGGAGATGGCTCTTTCACTAGTATTTCATTCATTTCACTTATTTGAAGCTAATAAAACCTGTTTAAATTGGCTGATGGGACACACAACATAATAGGAAATAACATATGAAAACACGTATCTGACAGAAGATCAGTATCCCAAACGCATCAGCAACTTAAAACAACAACTCAGCAACAAAAAGACAACAAATCCAGCTGAGAAATGGGCAAAGGATTTCAACAGACAATTCTCAAAATAAGAAATAAAAAAAAATGGCCAACATCACTATCAGGGAAATGCAAATCAAAACTACAATAAAGTATCATCTCACCCTGTCAGAATGGCTAAAATCTAAAACAGAGAGAGTAACAAATGCTGGCAAAGATGTGGACAAAGGGGAAGTTCCACACTGCTGGTGGGAATGTAAATTAGTGCAGACACTGTGTAAAGCAGTGTGGAGATGTCTTAAAAAACTAGAAATAGATTTGCATACAATCCAGTAATCCCACTACTGAGTATAAACCCAAAAGATATCTATCAAAGAGATATCTACACCACCATGCTTACAGCAGCCAAAATTGGGGGGCTGACACTGTGGCATAATAGGCTAAGCCTCTGCCTGCAGCGCTGGCATCCATATGGGCATAAGTTCATGTCCTGGCTGCTCCTTTCTTGATCCAGCTCTCTGCTTATGGCCTGGGAAAGCAGCAGAAGATGACCCAAAGCCTTGGGCCCCTGCACCACATGGGAGACATGGAAAAAGTTCCTGGCTCCTGGCTTCGGATTGGCCTAGCTCTGGCTGTTGAGGCCATTTGGGGAGTGAACCAGTGGATGGAAGATTTTTCTTTCTGTTTCTCCGTCACTCTGACTCTCAAATAAATAAATAAATAAATAAAATTTTGGAACCAACCAAGGTGTCCATATGCAGATGAATATCCATATAAAATATGGTATATACACATAATGAAATATTCAGCTATAAAAAGAGTGAAATTCTACCATTTGAAGCAAAATGGACACAACTGGAGGACATCAGGTTGAGTGAAATAAGTCAGATCCAGAAAGATAAATACCACATGCTCTGCCTTTTATGTGGGAGCTAAAATTTAAAAAACAAACAAAAAAGAAAGGAAAAAAGAAAGGAACGTTTATGTATCAGCTTTGCTGTGAAAATAGTTTTGTAAAACTTTGTCTTATACTTTTGTCAAACTAATGGTTAAGAATGTTATACTACTTTAGTTTTAATGATCCGTGATAATTTTAAAGTTTACCAAATATCAGTGAAATGGTCATTTTCCCATTCAATTACTATATACAGTCATTGTCTATATTCCCACTAAGTTACAGTATTTTTGCTTTTTACTTGTTAAATTTCTCATTTGGTGAAGTATTAAGCCTTTTTACTGTAATGTAATTTTAAAGTGTTATCTCAAAAAAAAAAAAAAAAAAGAAGAAGAAGAAGAAGATGAGGATGAGAGGGAAGAATGAGAGAGGGAGTAAGGGAATATTATTATGTTCTTAGAATTGTATCTGGAGCCGGCACTGTGGCACAGTGGATTAACACCCTGGCCTGAAGTGCTAGCATCCCATATGGGTGCGGGTTCGAGACCTGCATTTCTGAATCAGCTCTCTGCTATGGCCTGGGAAAGCAGTAGAAGATGACCCAAGTCGTTGGGCCTCTGCACCTGCATGGGAGGCCTGGAAGAGTCTCCAGGATCCTGGCTCCTGGCTTCGGATCGGCGCAGCTCTGGCTGTTGCGGCTAATTGGGGAGTGAACCATCAGATGGAAGACCTCTCTTTCTGTAACTCTTTCAAATAAATAAATAAATTTTAAAAAAGAAAAAAAGAATTGTATCTATGGGGCTGGCACTGTGGTATAGCGGGTAGAGCCACCACCTGCAGTGCTGGCATCCCATGTGGGTGCCAGTTCGAGTCCTGGCGCTCCACTTAGGATGCAGCTCTCTGCTATGGCCTGGGAAAGCAGTGGAAGATGGCCCAAGTACTTGGGCCCCTGATCCTACGTGGGAGATGGGGAAAAGGCTCCTGGCTTCTGGCTTCGGATCAGTGCAGCTCCAGCCATTGTGGCCAACTGGGGAGTGAATCAGTGGATGGAAGACCTGTGTGTGTGTGTGTGTGTGTGTGTGTGTAACTTTCTCTCTGACTTTCAAATAAATAAATCTTTAAAAAAATTGTATCTACAGGGGCCAGTGCTGTAGCACAGTAAGCTAAAGCCATGGAATGTGGTGCTGGCATCCCATTATAGGCACCAGTTCAAGTCCCAGATGTTACACTTTCTAATGGGATAGAATGAACATGGTCTCTGAGGATAAGCACAGATCATATTCCTCAACAGAGACACTCACTGACAGACAGCCTCTAACAGAGCCCACTTCCTGCAGCTAAAGCCAGCTCTCCTGGAAATCACCCTCAAGCTTACACCAGATAACACTCTCTCAGTTTGGCTGCCACTGCCCAAACCAGACTCCGTGTAATGCTTTATGGTTACCTCTACTGACAATCCAGGCCTACTTATTTCCTTTTCTCTTTATCTTGACTAAAACGTTTATCTCAAAATTTAACAAGAAACCACAATAGAAAGAAAAAAAATACCCAATTTGACTGTTTTAATATTTCCATGTTCCCAACTATTACTTGCCCATATGCATACATACTTACCTTTTTTTTTTTTTTTTTTTTATTTGACAGGTAGAGTTAGACAGTGAGAGAGAGAGAAAGGTCTTCCTTCCATTGGTTCATTCCCTAAATGGTCGCTATGGCCGGCATTGCGCCGATCCAAAGCCAGGAGCCAGGTGCTTCCTCCTGGTCTCCCATGCGGGCGCAGGGGCCCAAGCACTCGGGCCATCCTCCATTGCCTTCCTGGGCCACAGCAGAGAGCCAGACTGGAAGAGGAGCAACGGGGACCAGAATCCGGCGCCCATATGGGATGCCAGCGCTGCAGGCGGAGGATTAACCAAGTGAGCCACGGCACTGGCCCCTGCATACACACTTTCCAACAATACAATCATGGTACAGATGACTCCTTATGATTGCCTCTGGTTTCTGTTGTATCAGAGCCTTCCTGACCCACTTTGATTACTTTGATTAAGTTACAAGTCACTCTTATTATCTGTCTAGTATATTTTCTGCTACACACAGCATCTGTGAGGCTTTAAATTCGTAAATACTTAATGGGAAAAGGCGAAAGCGCAGGAGCCAGAGGAGAGTGAGACAGGAAGCCACAAGCAGGAAGACAGTGCGATACTCGCCCCACTTCCTGCCTGACAAAGACCAGCCACGATGCTCAGCCACCGCCCTGATCAGTAACCTGCAGCAGCTGCACAGCTGGCAGAGCTGGGAAGTCCTTACCCAGCTTTCACTAGAAAACCGCCCAGCCTGTGCAGGGGGGGGGGTCTCCTTGGTCTCTGGGACTGAGGACCCCTCTCAGGTTTATTCTCTAATAAACCTGTCCCAGCTCTCAAGTTGCCTCTTTCCTTTTTTGATTCTTTCACTGCTGCATATTGTTCCGAACATGTGTAAAGCAAAACACACTCCTGGTAATCCAACTATGACTGTAGATACTGCTGAAGTATTAAAACTTAAAACATGGGGGCTGGAGCTGTGGTGTAGGCGGTACAGCCACCGCCTGCAATGCTGGCATCCCATATGTGTGCCGGTTTGAGTCCCGGGTACTCCACTTCTGATCCAGCTCTCTGGTATGGCCCAGGAAAGCAGCCTGCACCGTGGGAAACCTGGCGGAAGCTCCTGGTCCTGGCTCCGGATTGGTACAGCTCCGGCTGTTGCGAGCATCTGGGGAGTGAACCAGCTGATGGAAGACCTGTCTCTCTCTCTCTCTGCCTTTCTGTAACTCTGTCTTTCAAGTAAATAAATAAATCTTAGAAAACAAAACAAAACCTTAAAACATACCATATGGTCTTTATTTGACAAGTCGTATTTCAGTGCAAATGACTTCACTCTTCCTACATACACGGTATTGTAAAATTTGATAAGATCACCTCTTTCCTCTTTCACAGGTCCACTGGAACAGTCAGGTGTTTTTGTGGCATCTTCCAAGTCTTTTAAAAAGAATTCAGCATTGTGACAGGTTTACTTACATACATTTGTAATTCAAAGTATAATACTCTATAAAAATACATAAATCTTAATGTAAAGAAACTGTTATTTTCAGAGAAGGTTCAGACATTGACTTGTATTATTTATAAATCAAATTGAGGTGCAGAGAAATGCAAACATGTGAACTGAAGGTGGTGCTCTTATCTCCAGACACCACATCACCAAGATTGTTTTTTTACAAACATGCCTTCTGATAACAACAGGGTCTGCAATATTCTTACTGGATCCTTGAAAAAGTGCAAAGACTCTCAAAGGTACAGCATATTATCCTCACAGGTTAAGAAAGCAGCAAATGAAGTGCTTATGTTTATCTTTCTGCAAACACATGGGAGGGGACAGGTATTCTAGGAGCCGTATTTTATATTTAAAATTATTTTTGTTTCCTTTGAAGTTGTATTTATTTATTAGAAAGGCAGAGTGATAGATAGAAGAGACAGAGAAAGAGATATTTCATTTGTTGTTTTACACTCTAAATGCCTGCAACAGGTGAAACTGGGCAGGCAAAGCCAGAAATCAAGGACTCCATCTGGTTCACCCATGTGGGTGACTTGGGCCATTATCTGCTGTCTCCCAGACACATCAGCAGGAAGCTGGATTGGAAGCAGAACCAGGACTCGATCCCATGCACTTCAGTATTGGGTGCTTAACCTGCTATGATACAGCACCTGCTCCTATTTTTGCTTATTTGAAAGGCAGAGAGGAGTGGAGTTATCTTCCAGTCTGTCATCTGTTGGTTCACACTCCAAATGCCCACAAGAGCCAGGGCTGAGACACACTGAAGCCAGGAGCCAGGAACTCAACCAGGGTCTCCCATGTAGGTGGCAGGGACCAAACTACTTGAGTCATCGTCTGCTGCCTCCCAGGATGTACATCAGCAGCAGGCTGGATCAGGAGTGGATCTGGGACTTGAACCTAGCACTCCAATTTGGAATACTGGTGTACTGGTGTGCCAAGCAGTGCCTTAACCACTGTCAAACACCTGCCTAAGCCTTGATTGCCTTTCCACAATAAGAACCTGGAGGTGAGTTTTTAGTCAGCATCCTCAGTTGCAAAATGACAACTTGCCTAGAGGTGCTATCCTATTTATTGTTTCACACTAAGAGAGCTTGTGACACCAGAACTTTATGATACTACTTTTTGGAAGAAAAGTATTACAAACCATTGACATAAAAGAACCAGCTGTTTATAGGAGCTAAGAAATCCATGGCCAATTACAAATAATTTGGCACATGAAAAAAATGTACTTGTTCTCAATATATTGTCCTGCCACATTGAGAACACATGTAGAAGCACGTCTTCACTTTAGGAAAACAAAAAAACTCAAACATGGTCCAACAGATCCATTCCAATTTTAAGACAGACAGACAGACAGACAGACAGACACACACACACACACACACACACAGAGTGAGCGCTGGGAAAGCAGTAGAAGACCCAAGTGTTTGGGCCTCTGCACCCACATGGGAGACCTGAAAGAAGCTCCTGGTTCCTGGTTTCTGTCTGGCCCAGCCCTGACTATTGTGGCCATTTGGAATGAATCAATGGATGAAGATCTCTTTCTGTCTCTCCTTCTCTCTCTCTAACTCTGCCTTTCAAATGAATAAAACATTTAAAAACAGACAACATGGATAGGATGAATGAATTGTCTCTACAACAAGTCTGTTATAAAAGCCAGCTTGGCACCGTCTTTTGTATTTATCTCTTGCCGTGTGATTTGTGCTACCTTGGGACTCTATAAAGTCCCCACCAAAACGAAGGCCCTCACAGATGTAGTCCTTTGAGCTTAGACTATCAAGCCTCTAGATCTGTAAGAAATAAATGTCTTTTCTTTATAAACTACCCAGGCTCATACATTGAGTTACAGCAACTTGGTAAGAGCTGTTGTAGGTTATTCTCATTAAATGCATTGATGAAAATTATTTAATGTCCTCCTTGGATTAGAAATTCCTGGGGCAGGGCAGGTATCATGGAATAACAGCTTAGGCTGCTGCCTTTGATGTGGCATCCCATATGGGCACCGGTTCAAGTCCCTGCTGTTCCACTTCTGATCCAGCTCCCTGCTAAAGCTCTTGGGAAAGCAGTAAATGGCCCAAGTCCTTGGTCCCTGCACCCATGTGGGAGATCTGAATAAAGCTCCTTGCTTCAGATTGGCTCAGCCCTGGCTATTGCTGCCATTTGGGAAATCAAACAGTGGATGGAAGATCTTTCTATATCTTTCCCTCTCCCTCTCTGTAACTCTGCATTTCAAATAAATAAATTAAATAAATCTTAAAAAAACAACTTCTTAGACAGAAACTATGGTCTCCATATTTGTTATTCCTATTCTAGTTGTTAATATTCCTTTAAAAATGTATTTACTTATTTATTTCAGAGGCAGAGGCAGAGAGAGAGAGAAAGAGAGAGAGGGAGAGAGAGAGGGAGAGAGAGAGCACTAGCTCCCATTCACTGGTTTATGGCATAAATGTCCACAATGGCTGAGTTGGGCCAAGTCAAAATCAAGAGCCAAGAATGCAACCCAGGTCTCCCATGTGGGGGTGGGGAACCCAATCACTTGAGCCATCACTAGTGCCCTCCAGGGTCTCCACTGGAGTCAGAAGCCAGAATTGGGAGTTGAATCCAGACATTCCGATTCAAGATGTGGGCATCTTAACCACTAGGCTAAACATCTGCTCCCTAGTTGTTCATCTTTACATAAGGTAAAGAGCTATACTTTGTTTGCATGAACTGAACATTTAACACTCTCTTGGACCTTACATTTCTAACTAAACATAATTTTAATTAGTCATATTTTCATTTCAAAATAGAAAGATGAGTACGCAGGAGATCTCTACCTTCCCACCTCATTAAAGACCCTATCATTTTGTAAGTAAGGCCTCACCAGGTCTAATAATTATCTTATAGATACACTTCAAGAGACAGAAATATGGAAGACAGGAGAGAGAATATAATCAAGGTTTTGCCTGTAGGGTGTTTAATTGTCACAAATCTCTTTCCCATCAGAAGGTAGTGACCTCTGTTTAATAAAATTTAAAATGCAAACTATACACTTGATACATAATGAACTACTGAACTATTATGATTTTATAATTCTCCCTATGATGTCACAAATAAATGTCTTTTTGATTACTATATATCATTGTCAAGCAATTAAAATATCATCTTATAAAACCCATCCGAGAATGTCACAAGGCCTTAGGAGAATGGAGATAACATCTGCAGGGCTCCAGAAAGACATGTTAACTTTCTTAGCCTGAGTCCTTGGCCTGACAACTTGGTAAGGCTTTCAAGCACAAGTGGGAAGGGAGAAGGCAAATCACCCCAGGGCTGTGGGTGACTGAGGTGGTTTTGTATGCCAGGGCAGTACATGTGCATGTCCATCCAAGGGAAGAGACACTGAAGAAAGCATTAGATAACCATTTCTTGGGGAAACTGGTTTCCCAAGTAAGGCATACTCAGATTGTCTGGGAGGCACACACAGATGAAACCTCCATCCATCACTCCTACAGGAGCTGCTCAATGAATGTGGTCCTCAGAGGGAGCACTCCTCATTACATTGTGATCCTTACTTAAAAATAGAGGGTAATGGCCGGCGCCGTGGCTCAACAGGCTAATCCTCCGCCTTGCGGCGCCGGCACACCGGGTTCTAGTCCCGGTCGGGGCACCGGATTCTGTCCCGGTTGCCCCTTTTCCAGGCCAGCCCTCTGCTGTGGCCCAGGAGTGCAGTGGAGGATGGCCCAGGTGCTTGGGCCCTGCACCCCATGGGGAGACCAGGAAAAGCACCTGGCTCCTGGCTCCTGCCATCGGATGAGCGCGGTGCGCCGGCCGCAGCGCGCCGACCGCGGCGGCCATTGGAGGGTGAACCAACGGCAAAAGGAAGACCTTTCTCTCTGTCTCTCTCTCTCACTGTCCACTCTGCCTGTAAAAAAAATAAATAAATAAAAAAAAAATAAAAATAAAAATAGAGGGTAAAGAAGCCAAATTAAGATGAAAGAAGACCAGAATTTATTTAAGAACGAAAGAGTCAGGCTAAGATATAATGGGCTTGACAAGCACAGTAGCGTTCCCTTGCAATAGTACTTGGTATTTATTTCGCATTTCTCCCATTGCATCTTCCCTCATCCTTTTTTGCTCTGCGTCATAACAGCATACGGGAAATATTTCAGGTTAGGTTTCTGATTGAGAGAGCAGTGGCCTTTAGTTCAATTTACAGAAAAGTCACTGGCCACAGATTAATTAAAAACTTCAGTGGTAGGGCGGGCATTGTGCAGCAATGGGTAAAGCCACCACCTGTGATGCTGCATCCTGGGTGCAAGTTCAAGTATCAACCACTTCCAATTCAGCTCCCTGCTACTGCTCCTGGGAAAGCAGCACAGGATAGCCCAAGCACTTGGGTCCTTGTACCCATGTGAGAAACCTGAATGAAATCCCTGGCTCCTGGCTTTGGCCTGGCCCAGAATCAAGCATTGAGGCCATCTGGGAGGTGAACCAGCAGATGGAAGATCTGTCTCTCATTCTCTCTCTGTAATTCTGCCTTTCAAATAAATAAATCTTAATAAGAAATCTTCAATGTTTTTATACCACTTGAGTGGTATTTTGATAGTTTCTTGTGAACTCTAAAAGTATAATTGAAAAATAAATAAAAATGTAGTGTATTTAAATTATCTGGTGATTATAACAAGGATATAATATAAATAAAGTCATCTAACTATCAATCTGAATTTACCAAATTTATGCATCTCATATGAAAACAGAATTTCTGTCCCTTTAGAGCATTCTAACCTTTTGTTTTCTCATGGGAGGGAGGAAAGGTAGTTTTTGAGATTTAAAGGATTGGGGCCAGTGCTGTGGCTCAGCAGGCGAGGACGCGGCCTGCAGTGCCAGCATTCCATACGGGCACCTGTTCAAGTCCTCGCTGCTCCATTTCCAATCCAGCTCTCTGCTGTGGTCTGGGAAAGCAGTGGAGGATGGCCCAAGTGCTTGGGTGCCTGCACCCATGTAGGTAACCCAGAGGAGGCTCCTGGCTCCTGGCTTCAGAATGGCACAGCTCCGGCGGTTGCAGCCAATTGGGTAGTGAACCAGCAGATAGAAGACTGACCTCTCTCTCTGTCTCTCCTTCCCTCTGTATGTAACTCTGACTTTGAAATAAATAAATCCTTTAAAAAAAGATTAAAAGGATTTTACATCAAGTAAAGAATGTGGCCTTGGGGCTGGCACTGTAGCACAGTAGGTAGAGCTGCCGCCTGAGGCACCAGCATTCCATATGGGCACCGCTTCAGGTCCTGGCTGCTCTACTTCCCATCTAGCTCCTTGCAAACACACCTGGGAAAGCAGCAGAAGATGGCCCAAGTGCTTGGACCCCTGTGTGCATGTGGGGGACATGGAAGCTCCTGGCTCCTGGCTTCGGATCAGTCCAGCTCCAGCCATAGCAGCCATTATTAGTTTATATAAAGGGGAAAGAAAGGACATTTTAAAAATGTGATAGTGAAGCCAGCACTGTGTTGTGGCAGGTAAAGCTACCTTCTGAGGTGCTGGTATCCCATATGGGCATCTGTCTGGGTCCAGCTTGCATCAGCTCCCTGCTATTGTGCCTGGGAAAGCAGTGGAAGATGCCCCAAGTGTTTGGCCCCCTGTATCCATGCGGGAGATCCAGAAAAAGCTCCTGGCCCCTGATTAGCCCAGCGTTGGCCATTGTGGCCATCTGGGGACTCAACCAGTGGATGGGAGATCTTTTTTTTTTTTTAAAGATTTTTTTTTTAATTTGAAAGACAGTTACAGAGAGAGGTAGAGACAGAGAGAGGGGTCTTCCATCCGCTGGTTCACTCCCCAGGTGGCTGCAACGTCTGGAGCTGTGCTGATCTGAAGCCAGGAGCCAGGAGCCCCCGCACCCACGTGGGACACCCGGAAGAAGCTCCTGGCTCCTGGCTTCGCATCGGTGCAGCTACGGCCATTGCAGCCATCTGGGGAGTGAACCAGTGGATGGAAGACCTCTCTCTTTCTCTCTGTCTGTGTAGCTCTGACTTTCAAATAAATAATCTTAAAAACAAACAAACAAAAAAATTGATTTATTTGAGAAGCAGAGTTACATCAGAGAAAGCAAGAGACAGACAGGGAGAGGTCTTCCATTTACTGGTCCACTTCCCAGATGGCTGCAATGGCTGGAGCTGGGCCTGATCTGAATCAAGAAGCCAGGATGCAGGGGCCCAAGGACTTGGGCCATCTTCCACTGCTTTCCCAGGCTATTAGCAGGGAGCTAGAGAGGGAATGGGGCAGCCAGGAGCTGAACTGGCACTCATATGGGATGCTGGCACTGTAGGCAGAGGCTCGACCTACTAGTCCATAGCACTGGCCCTGGGCTTCACTCTTAGGGATTCCCTAAGGCTAAAAATTCTGGGAATCAGGACTGACGCTGTGGCATAGCGTGTAAATCCACCGCCTGCAGTGCCAGCATCCCATATGGCCCAAGTTCTGGAGCCCTGCACCCGCATAGGAGACCCAGAGGAGGCTCTGGCTCCTAGATCCTGGCTTCGGATCGGTGTAGCTCCAGCCATTGTGGCCAATTGGGGAGTGAACCAGCAGATGGATGACCTCTCCCTCTCTCTCTGCCTTTCCTTCTCTTCTCTATGTAACTCTTTCAAATAAATAAATAAATCTTTTTTTAAAAAACATTCTGGGAAGTCCTGTGTCTAGCTCTGAACTATAATGCATGTTCTTTGGCTGATGCTGGCTTTAAAGCATCTAGAATCTCAGTACATGTTCCCAGCAAGTCTTTTACGTAAGGTGGTGGTGGACATAGAGCCAAGGCTCTGCATTAATTGCACAGGATATACGCATTGTGTATGCTTTTGAAACTGATTATTTTACATCTAATTATGAATTTGTTTAAAGAACCAGAATTGTGATTCTCAAGGTAGGGTTTTGGTGTGTCTAAGTCTAGGTCATAGCATCTAGCCACAGCTTGGGAACTTGAACAAATCTTATCTGAATATAGACTTGTCTCACAGTATTTTCCTCCATACCTTTCTCTCTTCTGAAGTGCCAGAATTCCCAAGTCCATTATCAATGGATACCCTCCCTGCCTTGTGCCATCACCATTGTACAGGATATTTAAGAATGTTTTGTTTGCTTATCTGCTAATAAATATATTTTTTTTGACAGGCAGAGTTAGACAGTGAGAGAGAGAGACAGAGAGAAAGGTCTTCCTTCTGTTGGTTCACCCCCAATAATGTCCACTACGGCTGGTGCACTGCGCCGATCCGAAGCCAGGAGCCAGATGCTTCTTCCTGGTCTCCCATGGGGTGCAGGGCCCAAGCACTTGGGCCATCCTCCACTGCATTCCCCGGCCACAGCAGAGAGCTGAACTGGAAGAGGGGCAACCGGGACAGAATCCGGCACCCAGACCGGGACTAGAACCTGGTGTGCTGGTGCCGCAGGCGGAGGATTAGCCTAGTGAGCCGCAATGCCAGCCAATAAATACCTTAATAAATGCATATACAATAGTGTTTGATCTGAAACCTTTAAGTTGTAAAGGAAGTAGCTAACCCTGACCCACCTCAAACTTCTTTGGCTGATAAAGAAATCATGAGGGCAGACATTTGATGCAGTCATTAAGACATCTTTGGGATACCTGCATGCCATGTTGAGTGTCCTGGCTTCATCCTGATTCCAGCTTCTTGCTAATGAGCACCCTGGGAGGCAGCTTTGATGGTTCAAGTATTTGGGTCCTTGTGGTTAACATAACAGACCCAGATTGAGTTCCAGGCTCCTGGCTGTGGCCTGACCCATCCCTGGCTATTTTAGAAAATTAAAACAGAGATGGGGGGTGGGGGGTACAGGGGGTGGGGAAGGAAAGAGAAGAAAGAAATCATGATCTATTACATTTTGCTTATTTCTACTCTCTAGAACTTCACTGATTCCTATGTCTCAGACACTTGCTGGTAGCTTTTTAGTTTCTCACAGAGAAAATACAAACCAGGCAAGGATTCCAAAGATTCTCAGCGATCCTCCATTACATTATGCTTCATTATTTACTTTATTTTAAAAAAGATTTATTTATCTGAAAGGCATTATTTACTTTATTTTTAAAAAGATTTATTTATCTGAAAGGCAGAGTAATAGGAGAGAGGGAAGGCGAAATAAAGAAAGGGAGAGAAAATCCTCTATTCATTGGTTCATTTCTCAAATGGCTCCAACAGCTGGGTCTGGGCCAGGCTGAAGTCAGGTGCCTAAATCTCTCAAGTACCTGGGCCATCTTCCATTACTTTCCCTGGTGCATTAGCAGGGAGCTGAGTCAGCTGAGACTCGAATCAGTGCTCACAGGGGATGCTGGCATTGCAGGTGGTGGCTTAACCTGTTGTGCCATGAAGCTGACACCTGATGCCTTGCTTCGTAGCGACAGAAAAATCACCTTGGTTAGGTAAACAACATGTATGACAAACGTAGAAAAGAGCTTTTTGGTATTTTGTCAGATTTACTGTCATAAATACTTCTTTATTACATCAGGAATCATACACCTAAAAAAAAATTGAATTTGGCCTATGAATCTTAAATGAGGTCAGATTCTAAAACATCACAAAAGGATTTTTTTATTTTGCCAGGCAGTCAGACAGCGAGAGAGACAGAGACAGAGAGAGAGTTATAGACAGTGAGAGAGAGACAGAGAGAAAGGTCTTCCTTCTGTTGGTTCACTCCCCTAATGGCCGCCACGGCCGGCGCTGCACGGATCTGAAGCCAAGAGCCAGGTACTTCCTCCCGGTCTCCCATGCAGGTGCAGGGACCCAAGTACTTCGGCCATCCTCCGCTGCCCTCCTGGGCCACAGCAAAGAGCTGGACTGGAAGAGGAGCAACGGGAACTAGTACCTGGCGCCCCAACCGGGACTAGAATCTGGGGTGCCGGTGCTGCAGGCGGAGAATTAGCCTAGTGAGCGATGGCGCCGGTCCCACAAAAGGATTTTTTTGGTGACATCTTAAAAGCTTAGATACTAGCAGACATCATAATGATCATGGATTCTTGTGTGATTAAAAAAATTATCTGAGCCAGGGAATTTTCTCTAAGAATTTAGCCTAAGGACGTGGACCAAAGATTAAGGAATAAGGAAACAACCAAAATAGCCCACCATGTAGGATTAAATAAATCAGAGAGGCACGTGAACATAATCCTTCAGTTTTTCTCTCATTGGTCAAATGACGACTAGTGTGTGACTTCTCAGCATGATGGTGGCAACAGGGAGCCGCTCGCCTGTGGTGGCAGAATCTCACACTCGAGTATTATGAACAGGATATTTCTTTGGCTTCTCAGCAAGGGAACTAACAGTCTCCTTGCTTTTCCTGACATTCATATTTTTGAATTATATTTTTTGTGTGTTATAAATAGAAAATTTCTTCTCAAACATAATTAGCAGAGAACAACTGGTTAGCACACTGCCTGTAGGGAGGCACTAGCACCATCCTTATCTCAAATTTCTCTCTTTTTTGACAGGCAGAGTTAGACAGTGAGAGAGAGAGAGACAGAGAGAAAGGTCTTCCTTTGCTGTTGGTTCACCCAACAAACGGCCGCTACGGCTGGCACACTGCGCCAATCCGAAGCCAGGAGCCAGGTACTTTTTCCTGGTCTCCCATTTGGGTGCAGGGCCCAAGGATTTAGGCCATCCTCCACTGCACTCCCTGGCCACAGCAGAGAGCTGGACTGGAAGAGGAGCAACGGGACAGAACCGACACCCCAACCGGGACTAGAACCCGGAGTGCCGGCGCCACAGGCAGAGGATTAGCTTAGTGAGCCAGGGTGCCGACTCAAATTTATTTATTTTCAAAACATGTATGCCTTGATCACCTCGCCTATGTCAATGACACCATGTTGCTTGAAGCTCACTGTATTCTGTACAATTGTAATCAAAATTATTACATGTTACATGTCAAATTGGATAGCTTACCACCATCTGCCATTTCAAAATCACCATTTATATTTTTATGATATGTCACAACTTCTCTTGGAATACTTTTCAGCAAAACACTTCTGTATACCTACAATCCAGAGAGGAAAAAAAGGACTGCTAAGTCACGAGTTAACCAAAATCACAGGAAGAACAAAATATCAAGCCAGTAAGAAATACCGGTATGAGTGATAATGAAGGGTAAGATGTTATTAGCTCTGATACTTGGAGATTATGGCAAACATTGTAGAAGAGGGGATATTGAAGCAGAGCCTGTCACCTAAAATGTGCCATGTTAGTTTACAAAACAGAAGATAAGTCATAATTAAAGATTGATGATTAGCTCAGGGATCTGAGCTCACTTCTTCCTTTAGCCCATTCTCATCTCCTTTTAGATGGATAAAAACTTTCTCTCTCCCTGTCCATAGTAAACTCTTTCCTACCTCTAAGGCAGGTGGGAAGGCATGACCCAATCTCCTTTGTGCTATAGGTTACCGGTACTGAAAGGATATTTAGGAAGTAGTGGGTTGGCTCATTGTTTTTTTTTTTTTTTTTTTTTAAAGGTTTGCTTGTTTATGTATAATCACAATTGACAGTGATCTACAGTAAGCCACTGCTATGTTCTAATAGTCATCAAGTCCTACAAAAATAAACCCAAGCCTTTACAGTAATTAAATCAATGCAGAACTAAAGCTTTTACAGCTTTTTAAATGAGATAGTTTACTAAGATACTTTTCTTTTTTTTTTCCCCAACAAAATGCCCTGACATAAGGCCACATGCTTACCTTAAAGGTCTGACCCATTTATTCATGCAACAAAATTAGTTCCCACCCTCCCTCTACTCACCTTTCAAACAAAAATGCAGAGCTATTTACAATCAGGAAGAAGTATGCTCTTGGTCAACTGACCTTGCGAAAAAGACTGGCTTATTTCCAAATGGATAAGAACACCCAAGTGTTCAGCCAGAGCCCAACCCTGACCAACTGACTCACATCAGAGGCCGGCAAGGACAGGACAGGATGTCTTGAGCTCTGATTCCCAAGCTCAGTGCCTATGAAATCCATGCTGCATGTTAGCATTCAGGGCCCCTTGACACACTCAAAGTCCTTCCAGTCCAACCATCCTCTGCCAGCCCGCAGTCTTGGCATCACTCAGGACACATCAGGGAGTCTGATTTGCATGGAACACTGCCCTTTCCCTGCCTACAAACCGCCCTCCTCTAAATGCCACCCTGTGCTGGTCCAGCCTGTTTCCGGAGATTTGACCCTGACAGAGGACGGTGTCAGCCAACAGCAGCAGGGCCAGCTGGGCTGCAGAGGCAATATAATTGTTGGCTCATTTTTGACCTACATTAACCTCACCCTAATGATCTTTAGGGACGCTACCTCTCTAGGCTCTGTTCTTGAGGAATTTTCCTGAAGAGGCCAGGAAATAGTTTGTAATAGGACACAAATACCTTCGTTCTTCAAATGTCTCTGTATTGCTCAATATTGATGTATTTGGGCACTTAAATAAAAGAGAGAAGCTATTTGTGGGACTCTTTTACAAGGCAGGATAACTACCAGCTCCAATTCTCTTTTGGTTTATGATATGAGCCATCACCTCTCTCTTTCTGTCTAGGAACTTCCGGGCTACAGTAGAGGCCATTATGCTTCCCAAAAGCAGAGCAATTAGGTTCTTCAGTGGCCAAACCCTTAAGGCAACTCACTCATGTTCTTTAGTGACAATATCTAGTTAACATTCATCAACTGCTTACTGGATGCCAGGCCACTATGCCACCATTTTATATTTCCATGATTCAAAGTTTTACAGAATTCTCACCAAGGCTTTTACTTGTTACCAAAAATGCTTAACACCTATTCAAAGATGCAAACATTGACTTCTCGGTAGAGGGCAAAAGTAGAAGTTAATAATAACATTAAATGGATTTAAATATTATTAGGAAATAAAGTCTCATACAATATTTTATGTGTACATGTGTGTATCTTTCACTAGATTGTCCAGTGAAAAATTTCTTCATTCCACACATAGCACGGCAGAACTTGTGAAGAAGTACATATATGTAAGTTCACAGGTGAGTCATGGATGGCCAGATTATCTGATTTCTATTGAAACTTTTCTTTAATGAGACTGTCTCTGGAGTTTAGTGATATTTATTAAACCAGAAAAATCCAAAATACAGTAAAACTGTAAGAGAAGTTTACCTTTTATATAAGTTGTCAGCAGAAAAATAGTATAAATCTATTTTTAGGCAGTAGAAAAAATAAAGTAACTCACATGACTATTAGCTTGGGGCTGATTCCTATAACTTTTCATTATTTCCTGAAAAGTTCTTTCTTCTTTTGTTACCTAAGGAAAATAAAAACTACATTTATCAACTGCTTTTGAAAGAAAAATGGCTCTGAACAAAAACTTCAATTATAGGTTGGCACTGAGAGCAGTGTTGCAGAACGCCATTACCCCAAGGCAGTTCATGACTAAAACCACTAACATTTATGATTTCCCCACCTTTAAAGTTCAGGCCTTGTGGCCTATGGAGACTCAGTTAATAGTTTCATTAATCTAAAAGCACTGAGATTGCTATAGAATAACTCTACTGAAAATGTATTTCTTCATAAAAAGAATGATGTAAGAAAACTCAGACTTGGCCGGCGCCATGGCTCAACAGGTCAATCCTCCGCCTTGCGGCGCCGGCACACCGGGTTCTAGTCCCGGTCGGGGTGCCGGATTCTGTCCCAGTTGCCCCTCTTCCAGGCCAGCCCTCTGCTGTGGCCCAGGAGTGCAGTGGAGGATGGCCCAAGTGCTTGGGCCCTGCACCCCATGGGAGACCAGGAAAAAGCACCTGGCACCTGGCTCCTGCCATCGGATGAGCGCGGTGCGCCGGCCGCAGCACGCCGACCGCGGCAGCCATTGGAGAGTGAACCAACGGCAAAGGAAGACCTTTCTCTCTGTCTCTCTCACTGTCCACTCTGCCTGTCAAAAAAAAAAAGAAAACTCAGACCTGCTCAGTCTCCTACAGTGCTCAGTTTTATTACTTTTAAGTACCTATTCAAAAGCTAATTAACCACATAGTAAAGGACAGAAAATGTCGTGTGGTAATTCACAATAAAACTTCAGTTATCACAGGATTTGGTTTTTAATATTTCAGGACAGACCATAGGGTTTCTAATGTTTAAGCAGAAATCACAGTGGTGGCCAAAAATAAAAATGGATTAGCATTCCAAAGAGGAATCTCTTCTGGTTTATCAGTTATCATAAATTTCACACAAATTATGTCTTTTCTTGGCTTTATCATCCATGAACACCGAATCTGTTCTCTATATAACGATGAGCTAGAGATGACAAGGCCTGGGGCCTGTGTGGTGGTGTACAGGATTAAGCTGCCACCTATAATGCCAGTTTGAGTCCCAGCTGTTCCATTTCTGATCCAGCTCCCTGCTAATGTGCCTGGGAAAGCAGCAGAGGATGGCCCAAATTCATGGGCACCTGCACCCATGTGGGAGACCCAGATGGAATTTAAGGCTCCAGGCTTTGGTCTGGTGCAGCCCGAACAGTTGTGGTCAACTGGGGAGTGAAGCAGTGGATGGAAGCTCTCTCTTACTCTGTAATACTAACGTTCAAAATAAATTAATAAACCTTAAAAAAGAAAAGAAGAGAAGAGAAAAGAAAAGGCAAGGCCTGAATTCTGACAGTTTTATGGAAAACACAAATGATTAGTTAGTAAAATTTATTTAGTCTGAAGGCTGTAGAAGGTGGCCCAAGTACTTAGTCCCCTGCAACCCACAGTGGAGACCCAACAGCTCTGGCTGTTGCGGCCATCTGAGGAGTGAACCAGTGGCTGGAAGACATGCCCATCGCCTCTCTGTAACTCTGCCTTTCAGAAATCTAAAAAAAATATTTAAAAAAAGAAATCCAGTTTGTGATATAAAAAATTTTAAAAAGACGTGTTTTGTATAGAGATTTTAAAGAACCACTGTGGGCACAGGGGGAGAAGGGGCAGGGCAGTCACAAAAGAATCTGAAAACATTCCCTTTGTGTCAAAAAGCCTAAAAGTCAGGTTTTAACTGTGCACATCTACCAGGACTGCCAGTTTGGCTTGTACTGTGAAGACAAAAGTTATAAATAATTGCTTTGGCTATATAAGAGTTGTTAAAAATAAGTAAAATACGCTATTTTATAACTTCAAACATGCTGTAGCAACTAGAAAATAAGATGCTCTAGAGAGGCACTGCAAGATGACAGGGTATAGGAGCTATTTTATGGCAGGTTATGAATATGGGGGTCCTAGGTTGTCTATGGCCAAATTACTATCAGCTTTGGGTCTCAGTTACTGTTAGGATCATGTTTTTTATTAAAAAAAATTAGATATTTATTTGAGAGGCAGCGAGAGAGAGAGAACATGCACTCCCATTTTCCCATTTGCTTGTCCACTCCCCAAATACCAACAAAGGCCAGGACTGAGCTGAGCTGAAGCTGGATGCCAGGAACTCAATCCAGGTCTCCCAAGGGGCAGGAACCCAATCACCTGAGCCATCACCACTGCCTGCCTGGGTCTGCATCAGCAGGAGCTGGAGTCAGGAGCTGGAGCCAGATATTGAACCCTGATATTCAGATATGGGATCAGAACATCTTTTTATTTTTTTTTTAAGATTTGTTTTATTTATTTGAAAGGCAGAGTTACAGAGAGAGAGGGAGAGACACAGAGAGTTCTTCTATCCAATGGTTCACTCCCCAAATGGCTGCAAAGGCCATGGCTGAGCCATACCAAAGCCAAGAACTAGGAGCCAGGAGCCAGAAGCTTCTTCCAGGTCTACCACATGGTTGCAGGAGGCCCAAGTACTTGGGCCATCTTATGCTGTTTTCCCAGGTGCATTAGCAGAGAGCTGCATAGGAAGTGGAGTAGCTGGAGACTTCAACTAGCACCTATATGGGATGCCAGCACTGCAGACAGTGGCTTAACTGGCTATCCGAAGCATCAGCCACATGATGAGGACATCTTCACAGGCATTTTAATCCCTAGGCCAAATTCCTATCTGTTATGATCATTTTAAAATTACCAGATCAGAAATGTCACTGTTTGCATTAAATAGTGTGGAAAGACACCTTACTAGAAACGGTCTGTAAGACCTCTTCCAACTCTACAATCAATGTATTCTTGTGAGTGGGAGAGCTGATTATGATGAAATTAACTGGAGTTGTAAAGAAGACACACAATATCTTGCTATTACTACTCAATTAATAGCAGTGGACACTATTTTTTGGAGTCCTTAAGTCTAACTAAGGATCAAGTTCAAAAGTCTTTCTCTCATGCTACAAACAGGGTAACTAGAGCAAAGACCTCCCTCAATGGATACATTACCTTTGCCATGATGTAAAAGGCACAGAGGAGGAGCTGATCCAAATGCCTGTCTCTCATTAGATCAGGGCAGTGAACTAAAGTGAATTCAAAACATGTCCATATCTTCCTTCGTAATTCATTTGAAACATCCAGCTTTAAACATAAATCACGTAAGCGTACACTTGCCAGATGATAGACCTAAGATGGAAGATAGCACATTCATGCAAACACTCAAGTAAATCATTTTTCAAATTTTTATGCTTTACTATGAACATGGGATTTTAGGCCAAGATTAAATAATACCCAGGCTGTTGATACATAGAATATCTCTTCCACAGTACTACTTCATTATTATTGCAGAAGAATACAGATTAAAGCAAAATTCTCTTTGGAAAACCAAAGACTGTTTTTTTTTAAAAAATATTTATTTATTTATTTGAAAGTCAGAGTTACACAGAGAGAGGAGAGGCGCAGAGAGAGAGGTCTCCTGTCCAATGGTTCACTCCCCAGATGGCTGCAAGGCCAGAGCTGTGCCGATCTGAAGCCAGGAGCCAGGAATGCAGGTGCAGGGGCCCAAGGAATTGGGCCATCTTCCACTGCTTTCCCAGGCCACAGCAGAGAGCTGGATTGGAAGAGGAGCAGCCAGGTCTTGAACTTGCACCAATATGGGATGCCGGCACTTCAGGCCAGGGCGTTAACCTGTTGCGCCACAATTCCAGCCCCTGTTGTTTTTATAGAACATTTTTGTTTTTCTGTTTTTTTTGTTGTTATAAAGTACACAATAGAGTAAATTCAGTTCAATGCTCTGAAACTTTCATATGTACAATATTTATATTAACTGATACTAATACAAATGATGACTTTAAGTTCTTATAAGATTCTTGTTTTACTCTTTTAGAAACGGGTAATCCTGATGTGTCATTTTATTTCTAAGCCAGATTATTCTGTTCAAAGTCACTGAATTTCAATGTTGGCGGGATTATTGTGTAGTAGGTTAAGTTGCTTCCTCCTATGCAATGGCATCATCTCATACTGGCACCAGTTCAAGTCCCAGCTGCTCCACTTACATTCTAGCTCCCTGCTAATGTGCCTGAGAAAGAGGAAGATGGCCCAAACACTTGGGCTCTTGTACCCACAGTGGAGACCTAGAAGAAATTCTTGGTTCATGGCTTTGGCCTGGACCAGCCCTGGCCTATGTTGTCATTTGGAGAGTGAACCAGTGAACTCTGTCTAACAAAAACATAAATAAATCTAACCATTTTAAATGTTCAGGAAAAAAGAAAAAATAAAAAGAAGGAAAGACATCCCTTACACAAAATTATCTTTAGCAGACAAGAAAAATTCACACACTGAGCTGAAAAACTGATTTAAACTATTCAATAGACTAATCTGATATAAAGACAAATGACTGACTCATTGTATTAATGATCATTTTATAGAAAATTAATTTCTGCATTCTATCCCATTGTTTCTGGTCCACCTGGACACAAAAGAACATGATAACCAGTGGGATCAGAGTAGAAGGAAATATGCTAGAACTTTAACTGATGACAGGAGAAGGTAACACATAACAGCTAGAATTAAAAATAACACAGAACTGAGTAATACTTGATTAAGTATTTTTGACAGAGCTGATTTAATGCCTTACGGACATTTAGTACTAACTTCCTGTAAAAAACACACTTGTTTCTTGAAAAAATCTAGAGTGGGTCAACGACTAAGTGAAACAAGCTGCCTGGTGTACACAACTTGTGGAGCGGATTCTAAGGGTGAGGGGTGCTCTTCTTTCTGCTGGCTAGAATAGAGATGTATCCAGAGTAGAGCAGTTATCTTGGTCAGTTAGAAACCTACTGAGGAAAACCAAACATCTATAGCAGCAATCTGGGTTCGTAGTGAAAGTGGTAAACATAGAAGTCCCAGGCTAACAACACATATCTTAACAAACAACTGCCAAATTTAGACTCTGGGTTAAGATGTTATATGACAGCAAGTCACAATAGAAAAGAGAAAAACATAACTGAGTATAAATTAAAGAGTTATTTAGCACAGAGGAAAAAAACAGCACTTAAAACATTATAGGTGGCTGGCGCTGTGGCTCAATAGGCTAATCCTCCGCCTGCGGCACCGGCACACCAGATTCTGTCCCAGTCATTCCTCTTCCAGGCCAGCTCTCTGCTATGGCCCGGGAGTGAAGTGGAGGATGGCCCAAGTGCTTGGGCCCTGCACCCACATGGGAGACCAGGAGAGGCACCTGGCTCCTGGCTTTGGTTCAGCGTGATGCACCGGCCTCAGCGTGCTGCGGCAGCCACTGGGGGATGAACCAACGGAAAAGGAAGACCTTTCTCTCTCTCTCTCTCTCACTGTCCACTCTTCCTGTCAAAAATAAAAAATTAAAAAAAATTATGGGAGGGGTTGGTGCTGTGGTGTAGTAGACTAAAGCCACTGCTTGCAGTGTCAGCATCCCATACGGGTGCCAGTTCAAGACCCAGTGGCTCCACTTCCAGTTCACTCCTTGCTAATGCACCTGGGAAAGCAGCAGAAGATAGCCTAAGTGCTTGGGACCCGGCACCCACTTGGGAGACCTGGGTGAAGCTCCTGACTCCTGACTTTGGCCTGGCCCAGCCCAGGGCTTTGTGGCCATCTAAGTAATCAATCACTGGATAGGAGATCTCTCTCTCCCTCTCTGTAACTCTTTCAAATAAATAAATCTATCTTAAAAAAAAAAAAAAAACAACACTAGCACCGCTATATTCCTAAAGCTGTATCTGTGAAATCTGTATTTATTAAATAAAAGCTTTCTTTTATTTATTTATTTGACAGGTAGAGTTACAGACAGTGAGAGAGAGAGAGAGTCAGAGAGAAAGGTCTTCCTTCCATTGGTTCACTCTCCAAATGGCCGCAATGGCCGGAGCTGTGCTGATCCGAAGCCAGGAGTTTCCTCCTGGTCTCCCATGAGGGTGCAGGGGCCCAAGCACTTTGGGCCACCCCCACTGCTATCCCAGGCCACAGCAGAGAGCTGGATTGGAAGAAGAGCAACCGGGACTAGAACTGGCGCCTATATGGGATGCCAGCGCCGCAGGTGGAGGATTAACCTAGTGCGCTTCGGCACCGGCCCCAAAAGCTTTCTAAAAAATAATACTAGCACACCAAATTCAAGATTATATTAAGATTATTATACTTCCTGACCAAGGAGAATTTATTGCTAGAGTGTAAAGATAATTTAGGAAAGAAACAATTAATCTCTTTAATAAACTGTATTAACCGAAGAAGGAAAGAAAACCTACATAATCATTTCAAGTGATAGAGAAAAAGTATTTCACAAGTCAATACTCTTTCATGATAAAACATTCATCAAGGCCGGCACCGTGGCTCAACAGGCTAATCCTCCGCCTTGCGGCGCCGGCACACCGGGTTCTAGTCCCGGTCGGGGCACCGGATTCTGTCCCGGTTGCCCCTCTTCCAGGCCAGCCCTCTGCTGTGGCCCAGGAGTGCAGTGGAGGATGGCCCAGGTGCTTGGGCCCTGCACCCCATGGGGAGACCAGGAAAAGCACCTGGCTCCTGGCTCCTGCCATCGGACCAGCGCGGTGCGCTGGCCACAGCTCGCCGACCGCGGCGGCCATTGGAGGGTGAACCAACGGCAATGGAAGACCTTTCTCTCTGTCTCTCTCTCTCACTGTCCACTCTGCCTGTAAAAAAAAAAAAAAAAAAAAAAAAAACATTCATCAAGCTAGGAACAGAAGGAAACTGCCTCG
The DNA here is from genome assembly GCA_949820135.1 of Sylvilagus floridanus. Classification (NCBI taxonomy): domain Eukaryota; kingdom Metazoa; phylum Chordata; class Mammalia; order Lagomorpha; family Leporidae; genus Sylvilagus; species Sylvilagus floridanus. Next base: position 109,185,562 of record OX463231.1, read on the forward strand.
TGATAATAAAGGATGTATATGAAGACACTGCTAATACCATATTAAAAATAAAGACTGAAATCTTTTCTTCTAAGATCAGGGTGCTTGCTTTCTCATCTTTTTTTTTTTTTTTTGTAAGATGTATTTATTTATTTATTTGAAAGTCACAGGGCCGGTGCTGTGGCGTAGCAGGTAAAGCTGTCACCTGCAGTGCAGGCATTCCATATGGGCGCCAGTTTGAGTCCTGGCTGCTCCAATTCTGATCCAGTTCTCTGCTATGACCTCGGAAAGCAGTAGAAGATGGCTCAAGTCCTTGGGCCCCTGCACCTGAGTGGGAGACGTGGAAGAAACTCCTGGCTCCTGACTTTGGAGAGTGAACCAGTGGATGGAAGACCTTTCTGCCTCTCTGTTATTTCTGCCTTCAAATAAATAAATACAAAGGAAGGAAGGAAGGAAGGAAGGGAGGGAGGGAGGGAGGGAGGGAGGGAGGGAGGGAGGGAGGGAGTCACAGTTACAGAGAGTGAGAAACAGAGGAAGAGAGAGTTTTTTCCATTCACTGGTTCACTCCCCAAATGGCTGCAATAGCTAGGGTTGGGTCATGCTGAAGCCAGGAGCCAACAGCTTCTTATGGGTCTCCCATGTGGATGCAGGGGCCCAAGTATGTGGGCCATCCTCCTCTGCTTTCTCAGGCATATTAGCAGAGCTAGATCAGAAAGGGAGCAGCCAGGAGTTAAACTGGCACCACATGGGATGCCATCACTGCATGCAGCAGCTTTAGTCACTATTCCACAGCATCGACCCATCTCATCACTTCTATTCAACATAGTAAAGTTCTAGTAAGAGCAATTAAGGCAGGAAAAAGAAACAAACTTGAAATCTCTCAAGAGCTCATAAAACATGGTTAAATAAATATATGAATTCAGCAGAGTTGCAGGAACCAAAATCGGTACACAAACAACATCTGTGTTCCTATACAGTAACAATGAACAGCTTAAGAATGAAATTAAGAAAACAATTCCATTTACAATAACATCTAAGAGAATATGTATGAATAAACTAGGGATGTTTCTTGCAAAAGACTTATAAACTGAAAATTACAAAATGTTGGTAAAAGAAATTAAAGGAAACACAAGTAAATGGAAAGACATTCCATATTCATGGACTAGATTTTAAGATGCCAATGCTACCAAAACCAATCTACACATTCAATGCAATCTCTACCAAAATTCCAGCAATGATTTTGCAGAAAAATATCCTAACACTCATGTGGAATCCCAAGAAACCCTGAATAGCCAAAACAAGCTTGAAATAAAATAAATTGGAGGTATCACACTTCCTGATTTTAAAATTTTTTACAAAGCTTTGGTGATCAAAACAGGGTGGTACTGGCATAAAGACAGTTGTATGTATAGAATGAACAGAATAAAAAGGCCCAGAAATGAAACCTCATAAGTATGATGAAATGATTTTCAACAAGAATTCTAGGATCATTCATTCAATAGGAAAAGGACAGTCTTTTCAACAAATGGTGCTGAGAAAACTGGCTATCCGTTTGCACAATCAGGGAAAGAGATCCATATGGAATACAACATAAAAATTAACTCAAGGGGCCGATGCTTAGGCAGGGCAGGTTGCTGCAGTGTCAGCATCCCATATAGGTATCAGTTCGAGTCCTGGCTACTCTGCTTCTGATCCAGCTCCCTACTAGTGTGCCTGAGAAAGCAGTGGTGATGGCCCAAGTCCTGTGGCCCCTTCGCCCGTGTGGGAGATCAGAAAGAAGCTCCCAGCCCCTGGCTTCAGAACAGCCCAGCTCTGGAAGTTGTGTCCTTTTGGGGAGTAAACCAGCAGATGGAGATCGATCTCTCTCGCTCTCTCAAATAAATAAGTCTTTAAAAAATTAACTCAAAATGGACCTACCTGTAAGAACTAAAATTTTAACACTTTTAAATTTAGCCTGGCTCAGCCGCAGGGGCTGGCACTGTGGTGTAGCCATTGTCTAGGGTGCTGGCATCTCATATGGGCACCAGTTCGAGTATCAGCTGCTCCACTTCTGATCCAGTTCTCTGCTATGGCCTGGGAAAGCAGTAGAGGATGGCCCAAGTCCTTGTGCCCCTGCACCCACATGGGAGACCTGGAGGAAGCTCCTGGCTCCTGGCTTTGGATCAGCACAGCTCTGACTGGCGGTTGCAGCCAACTGGGGAGTGAACCAGCAGATGGAAGACCTTTCTCTGTCTCTACCTCTCTCTGTAACTCTTTCAAATAAATAAAAATAAATCTTAAAAAAAAAAGGGGGTGGGGAAGGAAATCCTGACACATGGATGAACCTAGGAGACACGGTAAGTGAAGTAAGCAAGACACAAAAAAGAACAAATATTGTGATTTCACTCCTATGAGGTAACTCAAGTAGTCAAACTCATTCTAACAGTACTAGAACAGTGTTTGCCTGGAGCTGGGAGAAGGAAGAATGGGGGAATTACTATTTAATGGGTGCGGAATTTCAAAATGGGAAGATGAAAAGGTTCTGAAAATGGACAGTGTTGATGGCTGCGTAACAATGAGGAATATATTTACTGTCACTGAACACTTAATAAGAGGTTAAAATAGTAAATTCTATGCTATGTATTATCTTACAAAAGAGAAAAAAAGGACCAAAGCTGTTCTATATTACTCAATCTCTTTGGAAGTGATTGAATGAACTTTTTAAAGACACTTTATATAAAAACACATACCTTTCTATAAAACAGTGCTAAGGACCCAGTTCTCTTTGGCTTGCTCATTCCAGTCAGAGGCACTTCTTGGGTTTTAGTTAGATGGTTCTGTTTTGGAGAAGCACCAATCAACGACTGAGCAGTAAGCGACACAGGACTCTCAACTGTGGACTCCCGAGTTGTGTTCATGGAAATAGGTATCAGTGTGATCTCACCAGCATCATTTGCAACACCTGAATGTACAAGCAGGAGTTCTCCATTTTAGAAATAAGCTGCATGTGTCCTGGTTATCAATACACACACACATACATATCTCTATGTAAGTACAGAAGAGGAAGGCTACAAAATAGTAACTCTAGATTATGACTGAATTATTGTTTTCTGTTTCTTCCATGAAATAGGAATACTGTTTTGATATTTTTGTAGTTAGACCTTGTATGCACTGCTTCTCTCCCTAAATGGCGGGCAATGGCCAGGCAGAAACCAGGAGTTTAGAACTTGATCTGGGTCCTTCATGGGGATGACAGGGGTCCAAAGCACTTGGACTGTCTTCTGCTGTTTTCTCAGTTGAATTAGCAGAAAGCTGGACTGGAAGTGGAACAGCCAGGACTCTATTTGCTGCTCATATAGGATGCCAGTATTGTAGGTGGCAGCTTAACCCATTGTGCCACAAAGCCCAGCCCTGTAATTTAATTTATTTTTTAAAAAGCAAATTGTTTTGTTTTGAGCAACAAATTTTTTTTTTTTTTTTTTGGCAGGCAGAGTGGACAGTGAGAGAGAGAGACAGAGAGAAAGGTCTTCCTTTGCCGTTGGTTCACCCTCCAATGGCTGCTGCGGCCGGCGCACCGCGCTCATCCAATGGCAGGAGCCAGGAGCCAGGTGCTTTTCCTGGTCTCCCATGGGGTGCAGGGCCCAAGCACCTGGGCCATCCTCCACTGCACTCCCGGGCCACAGCAGAGGGCTGGCCTGGAAGAGGGGCAACCGGGACAGAATCCGGCGCCCCGACCGGGACTAGAACCCGGTGTGCCGGCGCCGCAAGGCGGAGGATTAGCCTGTTGAGCCACGGCGCCGGCCCCAAAAATATTTTTAATCAAAACACAAAACTCTTGGGGTAGGCATTAGTTTCTGGTGGGTTAAGCTGCTGTGATCCCATACTGGAAGGCTGACTGGAGTGACGGCTCCTCTGCTTGTGATCCAGCTTCCTGTTAATGTGCCTGGGAAGACAGCATATCATGGCCAAAGTCTTGGGTCCCTGCTACTCATGTGAGAGACCAGAATGCTGTGATGCGTTTCTGCATTCAGGATGCTCCAGCCTTGGCTGTGAAGGACCCTTGGGAAACAAACAGCAGATGTAAATCTGTCACTCTGCTTTTCAATTAAATAAATGTCCTTGGAATTTTTTTTTTTTTTTTTGGCAGGCAGAGTTAGACAGTGAGAGAGAGAGAAAGAGAGAGACAGAGAGAAAGGTCTTCCTTTTTCCGTTGGTTCACCCCTCAAATGGCCGCCACGGCCGGTGTGCTGCGCTGATCCGAAGCCAGGAGCCAGGTGGTTTTCCTGGTCTCCCATGTGGGTGCAGGGCCCAAGCACTTGCGGAGGATTAGCCAAGTGAGCCGTGGCGTGAGCCAATGTCGTTTTAAAAATAGAAAATTCTTGCTCAACACTCTCATTTGGAAAGCACAAATGAGAAAATAAGTCCTACCAAAGAAGGTTATACATTTACAAAATGTAAAAACTCTCAAAACAGTATAGGCTCAAAACAAAAGGCAGAGTAAGAAGGATTTTGGGGGCAGTAAACTATTCTATATGATACTATAATCATAGAAATACATAATTATACTTTTATAAATTGCACATTTTATGAATGTGTAACATAAAAAGTGATATTTGGTGATGCTGCTATGGTATAGGGGGTTAAGCCTCCACCTGTGGTGCCGGTTTGTGTCCCAGGTGCTCCTCTTCTGATCCAGCTCTCTGCTATAGGCTGGGAAAGCAGAAGATGGTCCAAGTGCTTGGGCCCCTGCACCCACATGGGAGACCCAAAAGAAGCTCTTGGCTTCAGATCGGTCTAGCTCCAGCAGCTGCGGACATTTAGGGAGTGAACCAGTGGATGGAATGCCTTTGTCTCTGTCTCTGTCTGTAACTCTACCTCTAAAATAAATAAATAAACAGATACATAAATAATCTAAAAAAAAAGTGATCCCTAATATAAACCATGGGCATTGGGCTCTGAGGTATCAATATAGGTTCATCAATTATAATAAATGCACAACTCTGATGTGGGATATTGATGATGCAGTGGGCTGTGTGTATGTCTGGGGGAGAGGTGACAGGAGTATACAAGAAATCTCTGTATCCTCTTCTCAACTTTTGCTGTGAATTTAAAACTGCTCTAATTTTAAAAAATAAAACAAGAAAAAGTATAGGTTCAAGAAAAAATAACACCATGTGATCCATGTGATCCAATCCAATAAGACATCTGGGAAATTTGTATCTAAATTCAAAAATATGTGAAATAAGTGATTAAAATGTTACCATGCATAGGAACTGTGACTCTGTGCGCTATTGTGCCTGTTCCTGTGGCTGTGGCCATTGTCAGAAGAGTCTGTCCCGGGGAAATAGATATGCTTTCAGCTGTAATGCTTGAGGAAGGAGCAATTTTCAGTTTGGTTCCTTCTGTTAGGATCTTGTCCATAAGGATTTCCTTTGGGGAGTCATCTCCAAAAAGTCGTCTCTTAGCACTCCCTGCAGCAGGAGAACTGTAGCGTTCGTGGACAGAAATCGGAGACAATGGTTGCATATCTAATAAAGAGAAAAATAAATTTAAAACAGAATGCATTCTAAAATACATATGCATACTCATTCATATGTTACATGCTAGGGACCTAGCATTGAATAATATGGCCTGTGTCCTCATGGAATATCAAATAGAGGCATGAAATAAGGCATGACAGTAAAATATGAAAATTATGATGTCTAACATTCCTTGGTTCTTGAACCTCTGCCTATACTGAAAGAACAAAGCATGAAAAATAAAAAAGATGGGAAGTAGAATGATATGAAAACTAAATTGATGTTTAACTAGCTTCTATCTCCCAATTACATATTAAATAGCACCTGAGCAAGGAAGTAAGCTCAAAATTTAATGAAAAAAATATGTTACAAGGCATGAAACTTTCTCTGAAAATTAGTTTTTCATCTTACCAATTTTGAACATACCTCTTCGAAGACTGCCACTATCAGTGCGAACTTCCTTGACTCTTGGATGCACTATAGGAGACATTGGTATCATGGGAAGATGTCCCTGAACAGTGCCACAATTTCCTGTTTCAAAGTTATTTGGGAATATAACCTGTAGAAAACAAAAGACTTTTTAAAAAAATTCCGATAAAAAACCAATTAAAACTTAGAAAACAATTTCTTAACATTTTCTACTTTATTGCCCTTTTCTTCTTCTTAACAAAACATGAATGTAACTGATTGCATAAAATGTTTAATTGTGGCTCTTTTTGTATCTTTTTAAAAGATTTACTTATTTTATTTGAAGGACAGAGTTAAGAGAGAGGCAGAGGCAGAGAGAGGGAAAGAGTTCTTCCATCCGCTGGTTCACTCCCCAAATGGCTGCAATGAATGGAACTGCATCAATCTGAAGCCAGGAGCCAGAAGCTTCTTCTGGGTCTCCCATGCAGGTATAGGGGCCCAAGGATTTGGGCCATCTTCTACTGCTTTTCCAGGCCATAGCAGAGAGCTGGATTGGAAGTGGAGCAGCTGGGACTTGAACTGGTGCCTGTATGGTATGCCGGTACTGCAGGTGGCAGCTTTACCCACTACATCACCGTGCAAGCCCAAAACTTGATATTTTTTGATTTATTTATTTTGAAGGCAGAGTGACAGAGATGGAAAGAGAGAGAGAGAGAGAGAGAGAGAGAGTTGGTTTACTCCCAAAGTGGCCCCAACAACCAGGGCTAGGCCAGTCAGAAGCCAGAAGCCAAGAACTCCCTCTGGGTTTCCCACATGGGTGGCAGGGCCTCAAGCACTTGGGCCATCATTCTCTGCTTCCCAGATGCATCAGTAGGGAGGAGGACTGGAAGCAAAGCCCCAGGACTTGAATCAGCATTCTGATAGGGAATGTGGGCATTTCAAATGGTGGCATAACTCACTGCAGCACAGCATCTGTATCAAAAACTTCATTTTTAAATTCTAAATACCACTAATGAGAACTGTTGATTAGAATATTTATAATATGATTAATGGTTTGTTAAGATAGGATAAAGCACAAGCAGTATAAAGCAGATCAAAAAAAATTTTTTTTAAGGTTTATTTAGTTGAAAGGCAGGGCCGGCGCTCAATAAGCTAATCCTCTGCCTGTGATACTGGCACACCAGGTTCTAGTCCCGGTCGGGGCGCCGGATTCCGTCCCAATTGTCCCTCTTCCAGGCCAGCTCTCTGCTGTGGCCCAGGAGTGCAATGGAGGATGGCCCAAGTCCTTGGGCTCTGTACCCGCAAGGGGGACCAGGAGAAACACCTGGCTCCTGGCTTCAGATCAGCGCGATGCGCCGGCCGCAGTGGCCATTGGAGGGTGAATCAATGGCAAAAAGGAAGACCTTTCTCTCTGTCTCTCTCTCTCTCACTGTCCACTCTGCCTGTCAAAAATTAAAAAAAAAAAAAAAGGGCAGAGCTAGAGAGAGAGGAAGAGACAGAGAGAGAATCTTCCATCTGCTGGTTCACTCTCCAAATGGTCACAAATTGTGGAGCTGGGCTGATCCAAAGCTAGGATCCAGGAGCTATTTCTGGGTCTCCCACATGAGTGAAGGGTCCAAAGAACTTGGCCCATCCTCTGCTACTTTCCTAGATGCATTAACAGGGAGCTTGATCAGAAGTGGAGCAGCCAGGACTCAAACCGGCACCCATTTGAGATGCCAGCACTGCAGGCAGTAGCTTAATCTGCTACACCACAGTGCTGGCCCCATTAGAAAAAAATTCAAAAAATTATTTATTTTTAATTTAATTATTTTAAAGGCAGACAGACACAGAGAGACAAAGGGTGAGAGAGATACACAGAGATCTTTTATTCACTACTTCACCCTGATTTTAAATGTCCACAGCAGTTGTGTTTTTGTTTGTTTTTGACAGGCAGAGTAGATACTGAGAGAGAAACAGAAAGGTCTTACTTTTTCCATTGGTTCACCCCTCAATGGCTGCTGCAGCTGGTGTGTTGAGGCCGACGCACTGCGCTGATCCGTAGCCAGGAGCCAGGTGTTTCTCCTGGTCCCCCTTGCGGGTACAGAGCCCAAGGACTTGGGCCATCCTCCATTGCACTCCTGGGCCACAGCAGAGAGCTGGCCTGGAAGAGGGGCAATTGGGACGGAATCCGGCACCCCGACCGGGACTAGAACCTGGTGTGCCAGTACCACAGGCAGAGGATTAGCCTATTGAGCCGTGGCGCCAGCCAACAGCAGTTGTTTTAAATGCCTACAACAGGGCCTAGCGCTGTGGTGCAGCAGGTTAAAAGCCCCAACCTGAAGCACTGGCATCCCATATGGGAGCTATTTCAAGTCCCAGCTAAATCAGCTCCCTGCTAATGAGCCTAGGAAAGCAGTGGAGGATGACCCAAGTTCCTGGGCCCCTGCACCCAAGTGGGAGACCCGGTAAAAGCTCTAAGCTCTGGCTTTAGATGGCTCAGCTCTAGCCATTGTGGCCATTTGGGAAGTGACCAGATGGAAGACCTCTCTCTCTGTCTCTAGCTCTCTCTGTAATTCTGCCTTTCAAATAAATATTAAGTAAATAAATAAATCTTTTTTAAAAAAAATGCCCACAACAGCTGAGGCTGGGCCAAGTCGAAGCCAGGAGCCCAGAAATCAGTCTGGGTTTTCCACATTGGTGGCAGGAACCCAAGTACTTGAGCCGTCATCTGCTGCCTCCAAAGATGCTTATTTGCAGTAAGTTAAAATGGGAAATTGAGCTGGGAGTCAAACCCAGGCACTCTTACCATGAGGTGCAGGAGCCCAATCAGCAGCCTAGCCACTGTGCCAAATGCCTACACCAGAAGTACAAATTTTATGTGATAAAACACATCACTAAGAAAGTGAAATTCAGGGGACAGCGCTGTGGCATAGTAGGCTAAGCCTCTGCCTGGGGCACTGGCATCCCTTATGGATGCTAGTTTGTGTCCCAGCCGTTCCTCCCCTGATCCAGCTCTTTGCTTATTGCCTGGGAAAGCAGAAGAAGATGGCCCAAGTCCTTGGTCGCCTGCACCAGCATGGGAGACCAGGCTCCTGGATTAGGACTGGTTCAGCTCCAGCCATTGCAGCCATTTGGAAAGTAAACCAGTGGATGGAAGACGTTTCTCTCCTCTCCCTCTCTCTGTAACTCTACCTCTCAAAAAAGAAAGTGAAATTCAACCTAGAGAATCAGAGAAAAGTTTTCCAAGTATCTGATATGGAAACTGTATCTAGAATATATAAATTACTTCTATAACTCCATATTTAAATAAATTAAAAATAGGCAAAGGATCTGAACAAAGCATTTCTCCAAAAACACAGGCATTAACTTTTCATGTTAATAACATGAAAAGATGTTCAACAATATCAGTTATTAGGAAAATGCAATCCAAAGCCAAAGTGACTTAGCACTTCAGACCTACAAAGATGGCTACAAGAAGAAAGAGACAGTAATAATATGGGCAAGGATGTAGACATGCTGGAATCTTTGAACACTAATGAGGGGAATAAATGATAGTCACTTTAGAAAACAGTTTGACAGCTCTTCAAAAGGTTAAAGATATACCATATAACTCAGCAACTATACTCTGATATATACCAAAGAAAAATGAAAACATACTTACTTGTTTTAAATGCCCTGTTTTAAACTTGTGCCTGAATGTTCATTACAGCATCATTCATAATAGCCAGAGGCTACACTAACTCGAATGCCATCTGCTGATGAAGGATGAATGAAGTATGGCATTGCCGTGCACAACGCTGCAGTGGACATTTGGCCTAATGATTCAGATGCTGGTTAATCTCTCTGCTGTGGCCTGGGAAAGCAGTGAAGATGGCCCAGGTCCTTGGGCCCCTGCACCCACGTGGGAGACCCAGAAGAAACTCCAGTCCCCTGGCTTCGGATTGGCCTAGCTCCGGCCCATGTGGCCATCTGAGGAGTGAACCAGCGGATTGAAGACCCCTCTCTCTCTCTGCCTGTCTCTCTATCTAACTCTGACTAGCAAATAAATAAATAAATCTTTAAAAAAAAGATGCTGGTTAATTTTTACTTTTAAGCTTTTATTATTCTTACATCCATATTTTGTGCTGAAGCACAAATTTTGTTTAGAAGATCACTCTCAAAACTACCTCAATGAAAGTATTAGACATAATGCAAAGGTTAAGTCCTAGAAATACATGCTAACAAGTTGTTATAACTCATGCAAATGAATTAACTTGCACTGAAGTGCCTTAGAATTGGGTGAGTAATTTCATAAAAATTTATTATTGTAGACACAAATTCTGAAGCCTCAATGATGTAAAGGGGAATCAAAAATAGTAGCATTAGATAGCATTTCTGTATTGTGAATTCAAATAATTCATTTTTTTTCTTTCTTTAGTTTTATTTGAGAGGAAGGGAAGGAGAGGAAGAGAGCATGAGAGAGATACACACATACACAGGGAGAGGAATCTCCCATCCACTGTTTATTCCCTAAATGCCCACAACAGTCAAGGCTAGGTTGGGCCAAACCACATGGGTGGACGCTGGTTAATTTGTTAGCAACCCATATTATTCTGGCTTTTGCTAATGTGTACCCAGTGTGATGGCTCAAGGACCTAGGTCCTTACCATTCATGTGAGGAATCTGGATTGAATTCCCAGTTCCCAACTTTGGCCTGGTCTAGTCCTGGCCATTGTAGGCATTTAAGGAATGAAGTGGTTGGGAGCACTATCAGTCTCTTAAATAAAATAAATATTTAACAACAAAACATTATGCTAAGTGAAAGAAGCCAGTCACAAAGGACCATATACACAGTTCCATTTACATGAACTGTCCAGTACAGGCAAATCTATGGAGACAGAAAGTAGATCAGTAGTTGTTTAGGACTAAGGAGAAATAAGAGGTTAGCAAAGTGAGAGGGTGAGTTTCTTAAGTGATGGTTATGGCCTAAAACTGTGATGGCTGCACGTATCTAAGAATATACAAAAAACTACTGAGTATTTACTTTACATGGGTGAATTGTACAGAATGCAGGTTACATCCTGATAGAGCCATTATGTGAATAAATGGTGGGATTAATAGCCTTGTCCCAACTCACTTCTTCACAGGTAGGAACTTTGTTTGCAGAAGCCTGGAGAGCTTCCCACAGCACAGAACTGTGACTCCATGCTAAACTCTCCAAAATCTGTTCTTCAATGCTGTTCAGGTGTTTTACCATGTCCCTCGAGAGCCCTTCCTCTGAGCGTATCACCACTTCAATAACCTGGATAAGAGAAAGGGGAGAAGACACTTTGGTATCAAGCAATGGTTTCAAGTCTGGGCTTTCATGTATAACTGGCTTTGGCCTTACTCTGCAATATGCAGCCAACGTATGACATCTTTAAACCATAATTCAATGGCCTACTAAATCTTTTAATAGATAAAGGAGTTTGGAAGGTCTTTAATTACTTTCGCATGGGGCAGGCATTGTGGCACAGCACGTTAAGCTGATGCATCCCATATGGGAGTGCCTGGTTCAAGTCTTGGTTCCTCTACTTCCAATCCAGCTTCTACTAACGCAGCCTGAGAGGCAGCAGATGTTGGCTCAAGTGCTTGGGGCACTGCCACTCAAATGGTAAACAAGGTGGAATTCCAGGCTCCTGGCTTCAGCACGGCCTAGCCTGGTTGTTGTGGCCATTTAGAGAATGACAGAGATTTTTCACATATTATGTGTGCTTTTCACATATTTTAATGTTTATTTACATCTATTAGAAAGGCGGCATGACAGGGGTGCAGGTGGGGAGTTATCTTCCATCTGCTGATTCAATTCCCAAATGGTCCAACAACCAGGGCCGAGTCAGGCTGAAGCCAGGAGCCAGGAACTCAATCCTGGTTTGCCAAAATAGGGTAGGGACCCAAGCACTTGAGCCATCATCTGCTGCCACCAGGGATACATTAGCAGAAAGCCGGACTGGAGGCAGAAGAGTTGGGACTCGAACCAGCACTCCAGTATGAGATACAGATGTCCCAAGCAGCAGCTTAACCCATTGACACAACACCCATCCCATCATGTTTCATTTTACAAATTAAAAAGAAAGGCAGTGACAGATCAGAACTGATCTACAGCCCACAGGAGATATTAGGTCTTGGGCCCCCAGTTTGGCTCTAGTTTTAATTTACTTCCCTTTCCCAGGCTATTCTTCACAATGTCACAAAAGAATGAATTATTTAAAAGTAACTTTGCTTATATATATAATTCTAACTACATATAGAAAAATATTAAGTGATTATTGCTATTATTAATTTCCACACAGCAGCTGAGAAACAGTCTCCGGGTTTTAACGCACACACTCAGATGGCATGTTGGGCTCATCACTGCTCTAGGTGATTACTATTACCGATATAGAGATTACATTGTGATGTGAATATTCACATTTATGTGTATTTTCTTCAACGAGCATGTATTATCTTTGAGGTAAAAAAAAAGAAAGGAATTTTACTTCTTGAATGAAATAATAAATGTTAGAAATAATGGGACTGGGGGCCAGCTTTGTGGCAAAGCAGGTTAAACTGCTGCATGAGTCCCAGGTATTCTGCTTCTGATCCAGTTTCCTGCTAATGTGCCTAGGAAGGCAGTGAAAGATGGACCAGGTACTTGGGGCCCTGCCTTGCACATGGAAGACCTGCATGGATTTCCTGGATTCTGGCTTCAGCCTGGCTTAACTGTGGCTGTTCTAGCCATTTGGGGAGTCAATCAGTTGATGGAAGGTATCTGTCTCTTTGTCCCCACCCACTATCTCTGCCTTTCAAATAATAAATAATCTTTTTTTTAAAGGAACTTTTTTATTTGAAAGGCCGAGTTACACAGAGAGAGAGGGAGAGACAGAGAGAGTCCTCCATCTCTTCTATCCACTGGTTCACTCACCAAATGGCAGCAACAGCCAGGGCTGGACCGAGACAGTCAGCAGCCAGTAATTTTGTCTGGGTCTCCCACATGGTCGCAGGACTGGAAGTGGAACAGCCAAGACTCAACCTGGTGCCCATATGCGATGCTGGCACTGCAGGTGGTGGTTTAACCACTATGCCACAGCGCCAGTTCCAATAAATAATTTTTTTTTTGACAGGCAGAGTGGACAGTGAGAGAGAGAGAGACAGAGAGAAAGGTCTTCCTTTGCCGTTGGTTCACTCTCCAATGGCCGCCGCGGCCAATGCATCGTGCTGATCCGAAGGCAGGTGCCAGGTGCTTCTCCTGGTCTCCCATGGGGTGCAAGGCCCAAGCACTTGGGCCATTCTCCACTGCACTCCCTGGCCACAGCAGAAAGCTGGCCTGGAAGAGGGACAATTGGGACGGAATCCGGCGCCCCAACCGGGACTAGAACCTGGTGTGCCAGCGCCGCAAGGTGGAGGATTAGCCTATTGATCTGTGGCACCGGCTTAAATAGTCTTTATTAAAAAAAAATTGTGGGGCCAGTGCTGTGGCATAGTGGTCAAGCCACCACTGCAGTGCCAGCATCGCACATGGGTGTCAACTTGAGTCCTGGATGCTCCCGGTTAGTGGCTTGGGAAAGCAGTGGATGATAGCCCAAGGGCTTGAGATCCTACACCCATGTAGGGAACCTGGAAGAAATTCCTGGCTCCTGATTGGCTCAGTTCCAACCATTGTGGCCATTTGGGGAGTGAACCAGCAGATGAAGGACCTCTCTCTCTGTCTCTCCTTTTCTTTGTCTGTAACTCTGCCTCTCCAATAAATATTAAAAAATAAACCAAAAAAACCAAACTGTTATTAGGTTATGGCAGACAACTAATTTTCCTAATGAGAAAACATGAATAAATACATCAACATAAAGTAATTATAATAAAATTTTCCCTAGGAAACCTAAAAATATTTTAATCATAGTCAAAAATTTAAACACAAACTTTCCAATGATTTGCATTTTCTTTTTTTTAAGACTTAATTATTTATTTGAAAATCAGAGTTACAGAGAGAGAGAGAGAGAGAGAGAGAGAGATCTTCTATCCTCTGGTTCACTCCCCAATGGCTGGGGCTGGGCTAGGCTAAATTCAGGAGCCAGGAGCTTCTTCTGGGTTTCCCACATGCATGCAGGGGCCCAAGGCCTTTGGCCATCTTCTGCTGTTTTCCCAGACATATTATCAGGAAGCTGGATCAGAAGCAGAACAGTTGGGACTCAAACCAGTGTCCATATGGGATGCCAGGACTGCAGACGGTGACTTAACCTGTTGTGCCATAGCACTTGCCCCATTCTGCATTTTCTACATCTTAAAAGTTTTATTTATCTCAAAGGAAAAAAAGAAAGAACATGATTCCCATTAAATAAAAAAAAAAGATTTACTAATTATTTATTTGCCATTTTCCACTGTTTTCCCAGGCGCATTAGCAGGGAGCTAGATTGGAATTGGAAAACCCAGGTCTTGAATCTGCACACATAGGGAATCCTGGTGTTGCAGGAGGCTTAATCTGATATACCCAATGTGAGCCCCAAATTAAACTATTAAAGCTAGTTTTTCTATCATTAGTAATCTGAGAGTAACACAGATGACAAAATATTAACTAAGTCATGCCAATAAGCATACGAGTAACAACAGTATTGAATTTGAACACTAGGTAATATCACCATAATCAATTTTGGACTTTTTATTTTCTCCTGGGAGAAAGTAATTTTGTTCTTCATCAGGAGTCCATTTAACGGGATCACAATTTTCATTCATACATACGGAAAACTTAAGTTAAGTACATACTTCCAGGTCATATTTGCAGGTCAGTGATGGTAAGAGTCATAGGCCAGGGTCCAGCACCGTGGTGCAGCAGGCAAAGCTGCCACCTGCAGTGCTGGCATCCTGTATGGGTGCCAGTTCAATTCCTGGTTGCTCCAATTCCAATACAGCTCTCTGCTATGGCCTGGGAAAGCAGTAGAAGATGATCCAAATCCTTGGGCTCCTGCCCCTACATGGGAGACCAAAAACTCCTGGCTCTTACTTTGGATCGGCACAGCTCTGGCCCTTGTGGCCATGTGGGGAATGAACCAGTAGATGGAAGACCTCTCTCTCCCTCTCTCTCTCTCTGCCTCTCCTTCTCTCTGTGTAACTCTGACTTTCAAGTAAATAAATAAATCTTAAAAAAAAAAGTCAAAGGCCCGAAACTGTGCCTTAAATTATGTATTTAGGCCAGCGCCGCGGCTCACTGGGCTAATCCTCCACCTGTGGCGCCAGCAGCCCGGGTTCTAGTTCTGGTTGGGGTGCCGGATTCTGTCCTGGTTGCTCCTCTTCCAGGCCAGCTCTCTCCTGTGGCCCAGGAAGGCAACAGAGGATGGCCCAAGTGCATGGGCCCTGCATTGAATGAGAGACCAGGAGGAAGCACCTGGCTTCTGGCTTCGGATCGGCACAGCGCGACGGCCGTAGCACCCATTTGGGAGGTGAACCAATGGCAAAGGAAGACCTTTCTCTCTGTCTCTCTCTCTTTCACTAACTCTGCCTGTCAAAAAAAAAAAAAAAATGTATTTAATACTCTCACCTTCTCTCTTTTGTCCCTGACTCTGCTCAAAAGGGAAGTCTGTTTTCAGAATAGCTCTCACAGTATTTCCAAACTTCAAGATAGTATTCCTCCAGCACCGAGACAGGGCAGGCAGAGAGCCGAGCTGGAGTCCAGCTCCACGCCCAGCTCCAGTTTCCTGAGACGGCAGACCTCAGGAGCAGTTCGTGAGGGCTCATGGAGTTGGGTCTCTGCCACCCACATGGAAACCCAGAATAAATTCTTGGCTCCGAGTTTTTGCTTTGGCCCAGACCTGACTGCTGGGAGCATTTAGGGAATGAACCAGGAGATGGGAAATAGCTGCCTGTTGGCCTCTCTTTCACATATAATAAATAACCTTAAAAACAAAAGATAACACAGGATTTATGCAACGGACACATAAGTCCTTCATTCTTATCTCACCTTGTAAAAATAAAATGGCTGCAAATTGAGAACTTCAATAATCCAAGGAAAAGTACGAGGTGAGCTATAGGCAAACAGTACTACTTCCAAACAGCAAGCCATCAGGGAACGATGAAATATATCCTGCTCTAAAAGAACCTGGGGAAGAGAAACACCACAGTTTAATATTTCTCAGCAATTTCAATCCTTGCCATTCTAAAAAGAATGAATAGCAGTAGTAGAAAATAACTTATTCAGATTTTTATAGCAGATTACCAGAGGTAAAAATTAACAGTTCTCAAAATGATCAAGAGTTTCTTTGTAATATTTAATCTTGCTTAGTGGTAGATATTTTATTTAAATGAGGTATACACAACAATCTGCTTTGAAGTTTGAACAAATAACAAAACAGTCAATATTCACATCCAGAAAAAAGCAATACGATTGGTTCTTTTTTATAAATGACAATTGTTCTGTCAACATAGGGGTTTATTAATCAAAAAACTAAATAGAAGGTAGTATATCACAGTTAAGAAGAAAAGTCCAGAGAAGAATAATTCACAGAGAAGATAAAGTCCACTTTCACCATGGAGTTTAAGATTTAATGTTTTGGGGGCGGTGCTGTAGTGTAATAGGTAAACATGTCATTCATGGCGCCAGCATCCCATATGAGTGCCTGTTAAGTGCTGGCTGCTCCATTTCTGAACCAGTTCCCTGCTGATGTGCCTAGGAAAGCAGCAGAGGATGGCCCAAGTGCTTGGGCCTCTGAAACTATGTGGGAGACCTGGAGAAAACTCCTGGCTTCAGATGTGTCCAGCTCTGGCCACTGTGGTCTTTTGGGGAGTGAACCAGCGAAGATCTGTCTCTCTGTCTCTCCCTCTCTCTAACTCTGCCTTTTGTATAAGTAAATAAATCTCTAAAAAAATGTCATGTTTTCAGTTTAAATTTTATTTACTTGAAAAGCAGAGTGATGGCCAGCGCCGTGGCTCACTAGGCTAATCCTCCGCCTGTGGCGCCAGCACCCAGGGTTCTAGGCCTGGTTGGGGTGCCAGATTCTGTCCCAGTTGCTCCTCTTCCAGGCCAGCTCTCTCCTGTGGCCCGGGAAGGCAGTGGAAGATGGCCCAAGTGCTTGGGCCCTGCACCCGCATGGGAGACCAGGAGGAAGCACCTGGCTTCTGGCTTTGAATTGATGCAGCGCACTGGCAGTAGCAGCCATTTAGGGGGTGAACCAACGGAAAAGGAAGACCTTTCTCTCTGTCTCTCTCTCACTGTCTAACTCTGCCTGTCAAAAAAAAAAAAAGAAAAGAAAAGAAAAGAAAAGCAGAGTGAGAGAGTGAGTAAATGGCTGGGGGGTAGGTGTAGAAAAAGAGAGAGATTATCTTTCATCTGCTGGTACACTCCCCAAAAGAGCTGGGGCCAGGCTGAAGCCAAGGAACCTGGAACTCCATCCAGGTCTTTCACGCAGGTGCAGGGGCCCAAGTAATTAGGTCATTTCTGCTGCTTTCTTAGCCACATTAGCAGGGAGCTGGATTGGAAGCTGAGCAGCCTGGACTCAAAATGGCAATCATATGGGATGCCAGCAGATGCCAATGTCGTAGGCAGCAACTTAACCTGGTGTGCCAGGCCAGCTCCCAAGTTTCAGTTTTAAAGATGGCAATCGTTCCTTCTTCCAGATATTATCCCACATCAGAAAGAATGAGGAACAGGAACCATTTTATATAAAACTTGAATGAAAGTAGATGAGGGGCCGGCGTGTAGCGACTGCAGTGCCAGCATTTCATATGGGCACCAGTTCGAATCCCAGCTGCTCCACTTTCAATCTAGCTCTCTGCTGCAACCTGGGAAAGCAGTAGAAGATGGCTCAAGTCCTTGGGGCCCTGCACCTGCATGGGAGACTTGGAAGAAGCTCCTGGCTCCTGATTGGCGCAGCTATGGCCACTGCAGCCAACTGAGGAGTGAACCAGTGGATGGAAGACTTCTCTCTCTTTCTCTCTGCCTCTTCTTCTCTCTCTGTGTAACTCTGACTTTCAAATAAATAAATAAATAAATCTTAAAAAAAAAAGAGAAAGAAAGTAGATGAAAGGGAGCTGGATTGGAAGTGCATCAGCAGGACACAAACTGATGCCCATACGGGATGCCAGCATTACAGGCAGTGTCTTTGACGGCTACGCCACAATGCCAGTTCCAATATGTCTGCCTTTTAAATAAATAATTTAAAGATTAAAAAAAGGGGGAACCACAATGAACAGATATGAAGAAAATTTCCAGAGTGAAAACAAAGAAAAATGGTATAATAATTATACTGCATCCTTAGATATCAAGCTATTAATACTGGAATAGAAGATCAGAAGACTAGTGACTGCAGGGAAGAGAGGATGAAACTGAAAGATCAAAGATCATGTAAGAGGTTTGACTTTGTAGAAACATTTTTACATAGCTATTGGAGAGTGGTCAGACTTCATCAAAAGTTCAAAGAAAAAAAGTATTAAAACAAACAAACAAACAAACAAACAAAAACCCAGGGCTAGTTCTGTGATGGGGTTGGAAAAGCCACCAACTGCAGTGCCGGTATCCCATATGGTGCCAGTTGGACCTGTGACTGCTGCAGTTGGACTCTGCCGGCATGGGAAAGCAGTGAAAGATGGCCCAGGTCCTTGGGCCCCTGCAACCATATGGGAGACCTGGAAGAAGTTCCTGGTTCCATGTCGGCACAGCTCTGACCGTTGTGGTCATTTGGGGAGTGAGCCAGTGGATGGAAGATCTCTCTCTCTCTCTCTGTGCCTCTATAACTCTTTCAAATAAAGAAATAAATCTTGGGGCTGGAGCTGTGGCACAGCGGGTTAATGCCCTGGCCTCAAGAGCCGGCATCCTATATGGGTGCCAGTTCGACACCCGGCTACTTCACTTCCTGTCCAGCTCTCTCCTGTGGCCTGGGAAAGCAGTAGAAGATGGCCCAAAGCAGTAGAAGATGGCCCCTGCACCCACGTAGGAGACCTGGAGGAAGCTCATGGCTCCTGGCTTTGGATCAGTGCAGCTCCGGCCATTGTGGCTAATTGGGGAGTGAACCATTGGATGGAAGATCTAGCTCTCTGTCTCTCTCTCTACCTCTCCTCTCTGTGTAACTCTGACTTTCAAGTAAAATAAATAAATCTATAAAAGAAAAATTAAAAATAAATAAATAAATCTTAAAAAAAATAAAAACAACTACCACCACGTTATGACCTAAAAGCACAGGGAGTTATAAACAAACACCTCAATTATCAGTAGGGGAGCTCATTTTTACTAGCTGGGCATGGAGGACACAAAAAGGACTAAAGGAAAAGGACACTGACAGCGTACCAAATATGAACATGTATGGCTAGCCCTAGCTGTGGCAAATTCAACTGAAGCCAGTGAAAATGTCATCTTGACCAAGTGTGCCATAAATTGCTGACCCCAGAAGGCCCTCTACAGCTGCAGAGCCTCCTGGACACCGCTTCCAGGCCAGGACTTTCTGACCTCCCCAGTGGCTGGGAGAGGGGATTTACTTACGGACATATCCATTCCATGAAGTCTTCGTGTTTCCTGAACCATTACAGTTTCTAATATTTTATAATATAAAATTTCTGCCAGCTTAAGTCTGTTTATAGCAAAGTCTGTAAGAGAAATAAAGGGAAAACATATGCTAATGAAATCAAGGGCTGAAAACAAAACTTATCGTATAAATTTAAATTGTGTTAAAGAACAACATTTATCATATAAATTTAAATCTGATACATTAAAAGTAACAGAAAAGGAAAAATCGAATTTCTACTGTTTGGGGGACAATGCTATGCCAACTTAGTTTTCTCTTCTTACCTATGTGAGATCCTGGCTGTTCATCTGTTGATTGGGTATAGTGTTGGCAGAAAGTTTCTCCTATTCCTTTCACTATTTTTGTAATGTTTTCCACAGGATTACGCATACAAGATCTATAAAATACAAAGAGGAACCTAATTATCAGAAAAAAAGAAAACTAACAAGATTTCTCTTTAAGAAACAGTTTAGGGGCTGGTGCTGTGGCATAGCAGGTAAAGCTGCTGCCTTCAGTGCTGGCATCGCAATTGTTCAAGTCCCAACTGCTCCACTTCGATCCAGCTCCCTCTTAATGCATCTGGGAAGGTAGCAGAAGATTGCCTAAGTCCTTGGGCCCCTGTACCCATATGGGAGAATTGGAAGAATCTCCTGGTCCCTGGCTTCAGATCAGTCCAGACTCAACCTTTGTGGCCATTTGAGGAGTGAACTAGTTAATGGAAGACCTCTCTCTCTTTCCTTCTCTCTCTGTAACTCTACCTTTCAAAATAAATAAATCTTTTCAAAAATAGTTTAAGGTTGTATGTTTAGCATGGTACTTAAGACACTGCTTAGGGAGCTGCTACCCTAGTACAGGGGGTTAAGCAACTGCCTCTCCTGCCACCATCCCATATAAGAACCACTTCCAAGCCCCATCTGCTCCACTTTCAATCCAGGTTCCTACTAATGTGCAGGAGAAGGCAAAAAACAATGGCCCAAGTACCTGGGTCCCTGCCACCCATGTGGGAGACCTGGATGAAGCTCCTGTCTTTGACCTGGCCAGCCCTGGCCATTAAGTGAGCCAATGGATGGAAGATTCTGTCTCTCCCTCTCTATAATTCTGATTTTCAAATAAATAAATCCTAAAAAAAAAAAAAAAAAAACCCAAAACTCAATGTACAAGGGAAAATATGTATAATTCAGAGGTAGTAATAAGCCTAAAATGTGTGAAGCAAATAACTTTTAGGATACACTTAACCTTGAAGTCTATAATCCTACAAAATAACATTTATAGGGCCTGGCATCCTGGTTAAGTGGGTAAAGCTACTGCCTGAGATGCCAGCATCCCATGTATGTTCTAGTTCAGGTCCTGTCTGCTCCACTTCTGATCCACCTCCCTGCTAATGGCCTGGGAAAAGCAGTGGAATAACATTTATATATACAATTTTTAATAAGTACTTCTATCCAGGGGCTGGCGCTACGGTGTAGCAGGTAAAGCCACCGCCTGTAGTTCTGGCATCCAATATGGGTGCTGGTTCAAATCCTGGTTGCTCCACATCTCATCCAGCTCTCTATTATGGCCTGGGAAAGCAGTAGAAGATGTTTTTGAGCCAAATCCTTGAGCCCCTGCACCCATGTGGGAAGAAGCTCCTGGCTCCAGATCAGCGCAGCTCCAGGCCTTGTGGCCATCTGGGGAGTGAACCAGCAGGTGGAAGACCTCTCTCTCTCTCTCTCTCTCTCTCTCTCTCTGCCTCTGCCTCTGCCTCTGCCTCTGCCTCTCTGTAACCACGCCTTTCCAATAAATAAATACTTTTTAAACAAGTTATTTCAATTTAAAAAAAAAGTACTACTATCTGGTTTTAGGTCAATATATTGTGGTTGAAATTGTACAGTAGAACTTGCCAAATGTGTATCCACTATTTCAAGAAGGCTGAATATACAGCAAACAGAACAGAGTAAGAATCTAATTTTAAAAACATGATTATATAAATAATAGAACTAAACTTACTCAAAAATATTTATAAGTTGTTCACTTGCTGCATTTTTTAGTCCAGCTACAATGCTCTGTAAGCGGCTCACACTTTGGGTAGCAGAAGCAACAGGAGTAATGACTGCTTCTTTTTCTCGTAAATATCGCCGTCCTGTCAGTGGGGTAGAAGGTGCAAATGATCTTTTCTGTGAGAAAAGAAAAATCTGTGAGATTAACATTTACTTCCTGCTTATTGTGTAATTCAGTATACATACTATGCATATTCAAATTTATAGATACTTTCCCCCTCTTTATTACCTACCAAATTTTTGGCAATACTATGCTAATAATATTCTTATATTTGAATAATACTTTTTAAAAAGATTTATTTAATTTATTTGAAAGGTAGAGTTAGAGAGAGAAGAAGGAGAGACACAGAGAGAGAGGTCTTCTCTCACTCTGGGGAGGTTCACTCCCCAAATGTCTGCAACAGCCAGGGCTGGACAGGGCTAAAGCCAGAAGCTTCTTCTGGGCCTCCCTCATGGGTGCTTTCCCAGGTGCCTTAGCAGGCAGCTGGATCAGAAGTGGAACAGCTAGGACTCAAAATGGCACCCATATATGATACTGGCGCTACAAGCAGCCACTTAATCTGATATATAACTCCAGCCCCTTAGTAACAGCACTTTCTATCTATACTCTCATTTTATCTTATACTTTAATTTATGAGGAAAGTACTCAGAGAAGCTCAAAACGTACTTAAGTTGATGAAGTTAATGGCAGAGCTAAGACTAAATTTTAGGTTTTCTACCTTCTAAACCAGTGAGTTTCCCATTTGAGCTCATCTTCCAACCCATTTCACACATAAACACAAAATTAAGCCTTGGTCAACAAGCCTAGAGTTAAATGGCTGGATTTAGAGAAGAACTAATAGCTTATGTCATGGCTAGGATAGCACACTAAATTTTAAAGGAATATGAAAGAGTCTATATTGAAGCAAATAATGATAAGGAAGCATAAATTCCCTTTTATGTCAAAAGGCATAGAATCTGATAAACAGAAGCATGTTGGGAAAGTACACCCAAACTATCATTAATAGGAAGAAAGACGTAAGAGTACCAAATGCCATAGTTTTGAAAATTACCTTTTAAGGCTTGCATGTTAAATATGAATTAGTAGAAGAAACTCAAGACTTAACTTGAAAGATGCTCTGCTGTTAGTAGAAATCACACACAGAGAGAAAAAGATCATTCAAGACTGAGTCGAGGCTAGGTTGTATTACTTTTTCAAAGTGTTGTTGAAGATTACACTCCACATTAGCCTGTGCTGTCAGTTTCCCTAGTGGGGTGTCACCAGTGAATTTCCGAGGTGTTCCAATTTCCTCTTCTGCATCTGCTCCCAGAAAGATCCTCTCATCAAAATCACCAACAGTTAGAACATACTCTTCATATTCCTTGTTAACTGCTTTGCTGCAAAGAGAAGTATTTTAAGAAGCTAGAGTAAAACTAAGCTACACGATGGCTATACCTCGACTTGAAGGCAGACTTAGATTCACAGTTTGGGAAAACGGATGACTTTCTAGCTTTTATTGACTGCCCATCTAACCATATTAGAAGTTCTTATTTAATAATGCACATTCTTCACATTCATTCAATAAATTAGTTTTGCAAAGTCAGGAGAAACAGAATATATAATTCATCTAACAAAGAGCTGAAAATGTAATAAAGGAAAAGAAAACAGTATCTCATCACTGCGGAAACAACAGTGGCTTTGAAACGGGGCATTCTGAATTTGCTGATGAAAGAGTGTAAGATCAAATATAGAAGTCACTGGCTCCATTTGTGATTTCATAAGAATAACTGTTTTAGATGAAAAAGTTTCTAAGATGTGCAACCAAAAATGTTTAGTGACAACACCCATTCGATGTCACAAAAGATGAGGGACGGGGACAACTCTACGGCACAGCTGGTTAAGCTGTTGCTGGAAAAGCTGTCATCCCATATTGGAGTGCTGGTTTGAGTCCTAGCTACCCTGCTTCCCATCCAGCTGCTTCCTAATGCACTTGGGCCTCTGCTCTCCCAGCTTTGGTCTGGCTCAGCCCTGACTGTTGTGGTTATCTGGGGAGTGAACCAGTGAATGGAAGATCTTTCTGTCTCTCCCTCTCTAATGATCTGCCTTCCAGATAGATAGATCAATTAATCAATCTTAAAAAAAAAAAAAAGCAGAGGGACTTGAATTTAAAGCAGTTACTTGATACCAATTTTCACGAAGTAATTAATTAGCATATTATGACCTAGGCAACATTAGTGTTTGATATTTACCTGTTATCAGTAAAACTGGAAAGGTCCAGGAGGCATTCTCCTTTTAAAATCTGGGAATTAAAAAAAAATCATTTTGGGACTTAAACAATGCAATTAACATACACACACAAACACAAACACAAACACAATGAAAGCAATCTCAATCTTCACATTGGTTACTGTTATAACACATACAAAAACAGAACTGCTAAATATTTCCTTCAGACTAATAAGATCTGTTTATCATACATATAAAATATTTTAAAAATATTTAAAGTCAACTTTTTAAGGTCAGTCCATGGCAGTGGTTTCTATATTTTAGTGAAGAATCACTAAGGGAAAATCTGTTTAAAATGAAGGCTGATGGACCTCCAGACCTGAGCTGAGACAGCATTTTTAACAAATTCCCCACATGATTCTTTGAAAGCTGTCCATTATTGAACATTAGTCTATGGAGAAGGAAAATGTATTGGGCAAGCAAAAAACTCAAAAGGAATAGGAGTTTATGTTCCTGTTGCTGCTACAAAGGAAAATTATATTGTTATTAATATTTTCTGCATACCTATACTACACACACTTGGATTACAATACTTAAGGTGTTACAATCTTAAACAGCTTCAGGTGTCAGGGTTTAATACAGATAAATGCGGAGTGCAGACAGCATACTTCCCATTCTAAAAAAGTGGTCAACATCTATCTGACAATAGTTATCTATGTAGAAATTTCAACTTTTTTTTAGACAAAAAATTAGAGAGAAAGAGAGAGAGAAGAGGGGAGAGAAGACCTCCCAGCTATTAGTTCACCCCCCAAAGGCTACAAGTCAGGGTTGGGCTGTGGCCAAAACACAGAGCTAGGAATGCAATCCAGGTTTCCCATGATAGGGACAGAAATCCAATTATTTGAGACATCATTACAGCCTCTTGGGAATTGTACTGACAGGAAGCTGGAGTCAGGAACAAGAGCTGGGAATCAAATTCACCTGATATAGGAGGTGGGCATCTTAACAACCAGGCTGAACACTTGCACTAGCTTTGGATTTACTTATTTATTTCAAAGTCAGAGTGATGCAAAGACAGAGGGACAGACAAAGAGAGATCTTCCATACATGGGATTCCTCAAATGCCCCCAACAGCCAGGGCTAGGTCAGCCTGAAGCGAGGAGTCAGGAAACCCATTCAAGTTTCTCACTTGGCTGCGTAGGAACTGAAATACTTGGGCCATCATCTGCTGCCTCCCAGGCATAGGAGGAGGAAACTGGATCAGAAGCCCTGAGTAGCTACGATTTGAACCAGACACTCACATAGGATGTGGGCATCCCAAGCAGTAGCTTAACCTGCTGCACAATGCCTACCCTAGCTTCTGATTTTTAAAAGCTTTTCATACAAAATTTTTTTATATTAAGTGAATTAAAGGAACAACTACACGAAATAAAAATAAATATCATTCTGGGTAGGCCAAACAATACACCTGTAGCCCACGGGTAGAAGAATCATCACTCAAACCAGGATGATGGTTTCAATTTTGTAATGAAAGGAGGTGCTAAAATAATTATGATAAGGCAACAACCAAATAACAGATTATCTAGGCAAATCAAACTGTGTGGTCATTATAATCAGGGCCACTAGTGTGCTGCTTCTGCCCAGCACATCAGACGTAATCCTCGGGTTCCTTTAAAAGTGTTCAGCATACAGACAAGGAGCCATGATATACACATAATTGAGGAAAAATTAGATTAAATACAAAAGTTTGTATAAGAAGAAACTAGTTAAGGTAGATTTTATGCTCAAAAAAAAAATCTTACAAATACTTTCAAACGGGGAGACCACATTGATAACCTCATCCAAATTCTTTATTTTCTTCAAATATTTATTTCATTTATTTGAAAGGCTGAGTGACAGAGACAGAGGGATAGAGAGAGAGAGAGACCTTCCATCCAACTGGCTCACTATCCACCTCCTTGTGAATGGCCTGGAAAAAGTAGCAGAAGGACTGAATACCTAGGTCCCTGCCACCTACGTGAGAGATCCAGATAAAGCTCCTGGTTCCTGTCTGGCTTGGTCCACCCCTGGCCATTGCAGCCATCTGGGGAGTGAACCAGCAGATGGAAGATCTTTCTGTCTCTCCCTCTGTAACTCTGACTTGCAAATAAATAAATAAATCTTTTAAAAAAATCCAGAATGCAAATAGGTAGCCAGCAGATAGCTCCAAAACTACAGATTTCTTTTTGTTTTGAAGTAAAATTAAAGCTTTTTTATATAATAATTTTATAATAAATTATATATTATCCTATTTTCAGTGAACAGTAGTTATTCATATAATGGCAGTAAGTTAGCTTACTCTGACACTGTTCCTCCTAACCCTTTATTAGTACCACCTACAGCTGCCCCCAACAGCTCACTGACTTCACAGGAAATACAGCTGTTTCCAACAGCTCAGTGTCTCACAGCACACAAGCTCACAGGGCAATTCCGAGTCACAGCAGAGATGGAAACCTGGGAATCTCCACTTTAGAGATCCACAACGTTAAGAACTTAAAACATTTTTCCCTCAGGCTCTTGCTGACCCCTAACATCTGTCATTAAGTTTTAAGTACTGCACCTTCCTATCAAAGAGCTTTGAAATATACGGCTTAAAGTAGTGCTCCTTTATTCCTTTGGCTTCCACTAGCAGTCCATCATGCAGCTCACACAGGACAGCAATGATGCAGGGAGGCTCCTCGGGGGCCTGGAAGTCAGCAGTGTGGAACGCAGAGGGCAAGCCTAGTTTAACAGGGCATGAAGAGAAACGGGGGGAAGAAGAATACGGTCAACTGCTAAGACTTTGTCCAAATACTGATAAGTTTTCAAAAATAAAGGTTTTACCTTTAAATGATGGATTTAGCAAGTCTCGTCTATTTGGGCACATAATGGCATTAGCAAAAATCAGATCCAGGCAGCACAGAAGTAAATGATAAGAGTTTACTAAATCATCTCCAATCATACGAAAATTACCTTTGTGAGAAAAAAGAAGACAAAAACTAGAAACCTCTCAAGTCAAACAGCACCAAGTGCCCCGGGCAGAAATATGAAACCACTGAAAAGTGTCATCTCACCCTTGGTATAAACAAAGAGTGTCCAACAGAAATTAAAGAGATCCTTAACGCTGCAAGGAATCCGCCTAAAAAGGGGGAAAAAAAAAAGCACTCTTGGTCTGACTAGCTTTTAAAGTACCACTTAAATTGGAAAAGCACATATAAGTAACCAATAATAAAGTCAAATTACATATAAAATTCTATTCTAAGAGATGGATAATCTTTGGCTTATGAAATATGTATAAAGAAAGCCAGAATTTGAAAAAATAGTCTAAAAAGGGTTACTCTAAAATTTCACATACAGTTAATTTTAAATTGATCTCAAAAGAAATGTATGTTTGTATGGATGGATACTGCTGGTATAAAGTAGACTTTTAAAAAGTAAACTCTTGGTAGGCTTGCATAACAACCTTTCTGTTAATTCTAGAAGCATTAAGGGTCTCACCTCTGTTTCCTGCTTCGTGGTAACTTTGGCAGCTCTTCATATGGATTTTGAAATATATCCAAAAAAATTGGCTCAAATTTTTTGAAAATTACAGTAGACACTTCAAAATTTCTCTCTAGCCTTTCTATACGTTCACGAAATTCTTGTGACAGGTTTGACATGTCCATCCATTTCTTCATTTTACTAAAAAACTGTATTAAGCTGAAAAAAGAAAAAAGCAATTTTAATATTAGTTCATGTAATGGACTGAAAATGAAACTTTGTATTCATTACTAATAATCTATTAAAAAGTCTGAAATTAGGGGCCGGCGCTGTGGCACAGCAGGTTAAGGCCCTGGCCTGAAGCACCGGAATCCCATACAGGTGCTGGTTCCAGTCCTGGCTGCTCCTCTTCCGATCTAGCTCTTTGCTATGGCCTGAGAAAGCAGCGGAGGATGGCCCAACTCCTTGGGTCCATGCACCCTCATGGGGGACCTGGAGGAAGCTCCTGGCTCCTGGCTTCGGATCAGCGCAGCTCTAGCCGTTGCGGCCATTTGGGGAGTGAACCAGCGGATTGAAGACTTCTCTCTCTGTCTCTACCTCTCTCTAACTCTTTCAAGTAAGTGACATAAATCTTAAAAAAAAAAAGTCTGAAATTATTAAAAACCAAACAACAAAACCTCATTCCCAAGTGCCATGAAATTGCTTTGGTTCCCAAGATCATAATGAGGATGTGTATTCTGGATCGGTCACTGTGCCAATTGTCTTCTAGGGCAGGTGTTTGGCACAGTAGTTTAAGAACCACTTAAGACACCTGCAATCTGTGTCAGGGTGCCTGGTTGGAGTCCTGACTCCACTTTCAATCCAGTTTCCTGCTGATGCACATCCTTGGAAGGCAGCAGGCAATGGCCCTTGCGGCAGACCCAGATGAAGTTCCTCCTTGACCTAGCCCAGCCCTGGCTGTTGCAGGCATTTGAGGAGTGGATCAGCAGAAGGATACTATCTCTTTGTCTGCCTTTCATATAAAATGAAAATAAATAAAATAAGGTGTCTTCTAATATACAGGGAGTAAGAGCAACTACATACTTTTTTTTATTCCCTTAAGCACTTAGACAATGTTCTGCATATAAGCAAAGTAAATGTTAATATAACGGATAGATGGGTTCAAAGTCCCGGTCAGGGCGCTGGATTCTGTCCCGATTGCTCCTCTCCCAGTCCAGCTCTCTGCTGTGGCCCAGGAACGCAGTGGAGGATGGCCCAAGTGCCTGGGCACTGCACCTGCATGGGAGACCAGGAGGAAGCACCTGGCTCCTGGCTTCAGATTGGCGCAGCACGCTGGCCGCAACACACCAGCCATAGTGGCCACTTGGGGGGTGAACCAACGGAAAAAGAAAGACCTTTCTCTCCGTCTCTCTCACTGTCTAACTCTGCCTGTCCAAAAAAAAAAAAAAAAAAAAAAAAATCAAAACAAAGACCTCCCAAATGAAAAGACTTCTTCCTATTTTCCAAGTAAGAGAGTGACAGCAAAGTACCTTACTGCTTGTTACAGGTTAGGAGTAAAATTCAAGCTCAAGTCCAACATACAGTTCCACGAACAAAAATAGAGGTAAATACACAACCAGAAAACACTTAAGAATTATTACTCTAACTTCTTGGTTCATTCAATTTTGAGTACATTTTATTTTAAAGATTTATTTATTTGAATAGCACAGTGATGATTCACTCCCCAAAAGGGCTACAACAGCTGCAGCTGGGCAAGCTTGAAGCCAGGAGCCCAAAAATCCATCCAGGTATCCCAGGTAGCAACAGAGGCCCAAGTACTTGGGTCATTTCCACTGCTTTTCCAAGCATATCAATAGAGAGCTGGATGGAAGTGGAGCAGCCAGGACCTTTAGAATCAGGTGCTCTGACAGAATGTTGGTGT
This sequence comes from Sylvilagus floridanus, assembly GCA_949820135.1. Taxonomy (NCBI): domain Eukaryota; kingdom Metazoa; phylum Chordata; class Mammalia; order Lagomorpha; family Leporidae; genus Sylvilagus; species Sylvilagus floridanus. The sequence goes on from OX463231.1 coordinate 109,214,568, forward strand.
CTTACACAGCAGCTTAACCACCTGCACCACAATACCAGCCCATTACGGGTACATTTCTCTATATCCCTGTTACAGTGGTCTTAGATTAAAATCTTATAGTGTCAAAGCTCCCTTAATTGTATAGCACTATGAGTATACACAGAATGATATATCCATTTTTAAAAATAGTTTTTGAAAAGCAATTAGAGAGTGAGGGATGGGGAGAAGGAGAAAGAGAGCTTCTATCCACTGGTTCACTCCTCAAATGGCTTCAATGGCCAGAGCTGGGCCAGGATGAAGCCAGGAGCCTGGAACTCCCATGTGGGTAGCAGGGGCCAAGGACTTGGGCCCTTTTTGCGGTTTTCCCAGGCATATTAGCAGGGAGCTGGATCAGAAGTGGAGCAGCTGGGACTCAAACTGGTGCTGATATGGGATGCTGGCATTACAGGAGGTAGCTTAAAATCATCATAATACAAACTGCATCATTGTGTTTGAAAGCAAAAAAAAACTTTATAACATTTTTATCATTTATACTATGATTGAAAACCTTAAAACTGAAATAAGTAAACTTCACAGCTTTCAACTCACTGGGATTTTCTTATAAAGAATAAGCACATGAGGGCCAGCATTGGCATATCATATTGGGCACCAGCTGAAGTCCTGGCTGCTCCACTTCCAATCCAGCTCCCTTCTAATGCACCTGGGAAAGCAGTGGAGGATGGCCCAAGTCCTTGCTCCTCGCTTTAGCATGGCCCAGCTCTGGTCATTGTAGCCATTTGGGGAGTGAACTAGTGAATGGAAGATCTATCTCTCATTCTTTCAAAACAATAAAATAGGGGCCAGTGTTGTGGTATAAGTTAAGCCACTGCCTGCAGCACCAGCATCCCAAATGGGTGCAAGTTCCAGTCCTGGATGCTCCACTTCTGAACCATGTTCCCTGCTAATGTACCTGGGAGAGCAGCGGAAGATGGCCCAAGCCCTTGGGCCTCTACCCACATGAGAGAACTGGATGAAGCTCCTGGCTCCTGGCATCAGCCTGGCCCAGCACTGTACATGGCAGTCATTTGGGGAGTGAAGCAATGCATTGAAGGCCTCTCCCTCTGTAGCTCAGTCCTTCAAATGAATATTTGAAAATAAATATATAAAAATCTTCACAAAAAAGAATAAATACATGAAAATATGCTCATCATCAGTCATTAGGGCAATTCAAATCAAAACTGCAGGGGCCAGCACTGTTGACATAGTGGGCTAAGCCTCTGCCTGTGGTGCCAGCATCCTACATGGGTGCCGGTTCATGTCCTGGCTGCTCCTCTTCTGATCCAGCTCTCTGCTATGGCCTAGGAAAGCAGTAGAAGATGGCCCAAGTCCTTAGGCCCCTGCACCCATGTGGGAGGCCCGAAAGAAGCTCCTGGCTCCTGGATCAGGTGGTGCTATGGCATAGGTTAAGCTTCCACCAGCAGCACCAACATCCCATATGGGTGCCAGCTCCAGTCCCAGCTGCTCCACTTCAGATTCAGCTCCCTGCTAATGTGCCTGGGAAAGCAGCAGCAGATGACCCAAGTCCTTGGGCACCTGCACCCATGTGAGACCCAGAAGCAGCTCTTGGCTCCTGATTGGCTCAGCTGCAGCATTAGAACCATTTGGGGAGTGAATCAGCGGATGGAAGATCTCTCTCCCCTCTTTTCTCTCTGTATCTCTGTTTTTCAAATAAATAAATGATTAAAAAAAAAAAAAGCCTTAAATCCTTACATCCAGCCATCGCAGTCTTAAGAACCTAACCTTTGCCAAGTTAATAATGCAGGTCGTGTAGGTGTTTGGTGCAACAGTTAAGATGCCATCTGACGCCAGTTTGAGTCCTGGCTGCTCCACTTCCAATCCAGCTCTTTGCTATGGCTTGGGAAAGCAGAAGACAGCCTAAGTACTGGGCCCCTGCACCTATGTGGGAGACCTGGAAGAAACTTGGCTCCTGGCTCCGGATCTGCCCAGCTCTGGTCGTTGTGGCCATTTGATGGCCAGTAGATGGAAGACCTCTCTCTCTCTGCCTCTCTGTAACTCTTTCAAATAAATAAATAAATCTTTCATATAAAAAAATAAAGTCCTTTGAGGGGCCAGTGCTGTAGCACAGAAGGATAAGCCTCCACCTGCAATGTTGGCAGCCCATACGGGTGCCAATTTGAGTCCTAGCTCCTCCCTTTCTGATCTAGCACCATGCTACTTTGCCTGGAAAAGCAGTAGAAGATACCCCTACACCCATATGGGAGACCTGAATTCGACTGGATCTGGCTTCTGGTTTGGCCTGATGGGACCATCTGGGCAGTAAGACAGCTGAAGGGAGTTCTCTCTGTCTCCCAAATAAATAATTAAAAAATACTGGGGCCAGTGCTATGGCATAGTGGGTTAAGTCGCCACCTCTAGTGCCAGCATCCCATATGGGCACCAGCTGCGCATGAGTCCCAGGTGCTCCCTTCCAACCTAGTTTTCTGCAAAAGCGCCTGGGAAAGCAGATAACAACCTAGGTCCTTGGACCCTTGCCACCTACATGGGAAGAACCTCCTGGCTTCTGGCTTCAGCCATCCCCATGCCACTGTGACCATTTGGGGAGTGAATCAATGGATGGAAGATCTCTGTACCTTTGCATTTTAAATAATTTTTTAAAAAAAAGTACTAAAGCTTTTATGATAAAAAGCCTCTTTCCTTCTTTACTGCCTTCCAGTTTTTTTCCACTAAGATAATCACCTTGCTTTAGTGATTAACTACATTCTGGTAATTAATTACATTCTTACTGGTTTGCTGTCTATCCTTGAACTATTTTAGGCATTTATAAAAATATATTTGCATGCATATGTTTTCCACTCAAACAATACTATACTATTTAAAATATCCTGTACTTTGCTTTTTTCCTTGAATTTACCTTGGGAACATTTTTATATCAATAAAATGCCCTTCTATCATTTTAGGATTTTTGGAGCTACAGTTTATTCCACTGTAGAAGTTTACCATAAATGTACAAGGAGGGTCTTCAAAAACTTAATGAAAATATGTATTATGAAAAAATTGTGTATGAATTTCAAAAATGTTTGCATCAAAATAATCTTTTAAAAAATTATTTATTTGAAAGGCAAAGAGACAGAGCTTTCCATCTGCTAGTTCACTACCCCAGCTACCTGCAATAAACCAGGAGCCTAGAACTCAATCCAAGTCTTCCACATGGGTGGCAAGGATGACCCAAGTACTTAAGCCAACACCTGGGACTTGTACCCAGGGACTCCAATATGGGGCATGGACAACCTGTGCAGCACCTTTAAAAAAAATTTTTTTTTAAAAAGATTTATTCATTTGAGAGGTAGAGTTAGACAGGGAGACAGAAAGGTCTTCCACCGGCTGGGTCAATCCCCAAATGGCTGCAGCTGAGCAGATCAGAAGCCAGGAGCTAGGAGCTTCTTTAGGGTCTCCCACATGGGTGCAGGGGCCCAAGCACTTGGGCCATCTTCTACTGCTTTCCTAGGCCATAAGCAGAGAGCTGAATAGGAAGAGGAGCAGCTGGGACATGAACCTGCACCCATATGAAATGCCTGAGGCTTATCCTACTATGCCACAGTGCTGGCCCCTCAAAATATTTTAGTATTTATTTATTTGAAATGTAGCATGACAGACAAAGAGGGAGTGACAGATAGGAGATAAGAGATCTTCCATCAGCTGGCTCATTCTCCAAAAACCCACAACAATGAGGGCAGAGCAGGATTCTACCGTAATCTCTAGCGTGGGTGGCAGGAAGCTAGGCAGTCGGGCTACCATCTACTGCCTTCCCAGGTGCGTTAGTAGGAAGCTGGGTTGGAAGCACAAGAGTAGCCAGGACTTGAACCAGGCACCCTGCTACGGGATGTGAGACTTTCAAGCAACAGTTTCACTTACTGTGCTGCACTGCCTGCCCCTGTACACAGCGTCTTCTTTGGAGGGAGGGGGAATGATTCTTTTGTTTTAAATATTACAGAACTTGGATCCTACAGGCATGATCCACTTATCAAAAAAATTTATTTATTTTATTTGGAAGTCAGAGTTAGAGAGAGAGAGGGAGAGACAGAGAGATCGTCTATCTGCTGCTTCACTCTCCAGATGGAACCAATGGCTGACACCAGGCAGGCTGAAGTCAGAAGTCTTCTTCCAGGTCTTCATGTGGGAGCAGGGGTACAAGCACTTGGCCCATCTTCTGCTGTTTTCCCAGGTGCATCAGCAGGGAGCTGGATTGTAAGTGGAGCATCTGGGACTCAAACCAGTACCCATACAGCATGCCAGCTTTGCAGGCAGCAGTTTAACACATTACACCATAGCTCTGGACTCTTTAAGTCTGCATGTACGGAGTTGCCTCACCATGGGCCCACAATGATGCCATGATTTCCCACCAGTCCCTGTAATCAGTGCATGGAATAGGAGTGTCAATGAACACAATCACAGAAAGCACTTTTTCCAGAGACTTCTGGAGCTAGCCAGACATTCATGATCTGGCCAAGACAAAGACAATTAGAATTTCTCAAAGGTCAATGGTTCCTAACAGTCAAGTATTCTATGTGATTTTTTTTTTAATTTATTTGAAAGGCAGAGTTACAGAGAGGCAGAGGCAGAGGCAGAGAGAAGTTCAGTCTTCCATCCACTGGTTCTCTCCCCAGGTGGCTGCAACATCTGGAGCTGCACTGACCCAAAGCCAGGAGCCAGGAGTTTCTTTCAAGTCTCCTACTCAGGTGCAGGAGCCCAAAGACTTGGGTCATCTCTGCTGCTTTCCTAGGCCAGAGCAAGGAGCTGGATCAAAGTGGAGCAACTGGGACTCAAACTGGTGCTCACTTGGGATGCCAGCACTGCAGCCTTTACCCATTATGCCACAGTGCCGGCATCACGATTCTTTTGGTTCCCACTCCAGTGAGAACTCTGGTACACCCAGGTGACTTTCTTCAGCTCATCATACAAGACCAGCACAAAGCCCCAACCCTTGCTCTAGGATGTTGGACCATATTCCCTTGAAGAAGGCTTTTTCTACTTTGTCTTTGAAAATCTTCCTCCAGCAATCCATGGCCCCTGTGCACATGGTATCAGCTCCTTTGCACCTGGACTACATCATCATCATGTACCACAGCAGTGTGAAAAGGTAGGAGATGATGCCAGTCACATCTGTGATGGTCTGTGCAACCATTCAGTTTACCACGGTGTCAGTGTTCTTGGGGTTAGGCAGCATGCCCAGGGCTGTGTTGTACACATCAAAGCACCCCAGTAGATGATGATGCCCTGCACGCAGATAGATGTTGAAGCCCTGGTACAATCTCCAGATCCCATCCAATTTGGTGATCTTCACTGGGCAATCTCCCAGGCCTTAGAATTCTCACTGCACACCTGGTTTCTCAACACTGGCAACCAGGAATGTTCTAGCAAAGTCCACAGGGTAAAAGAAGCAGAGAGAGGTAGCCCCAGCGGCACCTCAGCATGCCAGGATGCCAGCAAAATATTTCCAGAACTGCATGCGCTTGTCCACGGCCCCAGGAAGACCTGATTGTATGTACCCTTGAAAGTAAAGTTAAGGGCTTGAGTGGGGAAGTAGCAAATGCCATTGGCCAGGTTGCCGGTCCAGAAAGACAGCACACCCTGCCCCTTGAGGATGAATACGATGCAGTCCACTATGCCTTTGTGCAGCTTGTCAGCCATCATCTGCTTGCTGGCATGTTGAATCTGCAGCAGCAGCCTGACCCACTCAATTGAGGCTATGGGCCCTCCTGGAGATGGTGGCGGCGATGCATCCAGCTAGGAAGCCCTGGGCAACGGAGACAGCCAGTTCTGCCTTGGTGGCTGGGCTGGAGAGGTGCAGGGGTGGGGCCAGAGTGTAATATTGGTCCCGGAGAGCTAGAGGGAAGGAGGTCGTTGCTGGCACAGTGCTGCCACCCCTAGTACCACCTTAAATGCCAAACACCCACTCAAAATACCTATTTTTAATTCCATTTCTCCCTATGAACCTTTTGAAGTATCCTTGTATTTAATGATTCTCTTGAATCCCCTATTTTAAACAAGTGATAGTCAATTTATTAAAATAGTAGCTTCGGATAGGCATCTGCAATGGTGACTTCCACCTCTACTCCCAGCTCAATGTTGATGGAAGTAATCTGCTTAACAACCTCAGAAGCACTATGCAAATCAATGAGCCGCTGTGGATTCTAAACTGGAGCCATCCCATGTCGTAGAACCTTCGTCACAATGCATTTTTCTTTTCTTTAAAAAAAATTATTTATTTATTTATTTATTTGAAAGGCAGAGTTACAGAGAGGCAGAGTTACGGAGAGGGAGAGGGAGAGGGAGAGGGAGAGGGAGAGGGGGAGAGAGAGAGAGAGAGAGAGAGAGAGAGAGAGAGGAGTCTTTCATCTGCTGGTTCACTCCCCAAAGGGCTGCAATGGCCGAAGCTGTGCCCATCCGAAGCCAGGAGCCAGGAGCTTCTTCTGGGTCTCCCACGTAGGTGCAGGGGCCCAAGGACTTTGGCCATATTCCATTGCTTTCCCAAGCCACAGCAGAGAGCACGATCAGAAGTAGAGCAGCTGGGACTTGAACCAGTGCCCATACGGGCTTTACCTGCTACACCACAACATTGGCCCCCCATGATGTGTTTTTGTTATAGTGATTCACAATGTCTCGGCAGGCATCCAACCTAGTCCTTTCACTTTAATTTTTTTTCCTTTGCTCCTCTGATCAAGTTCACACCTTCTCCAGGGACTTGACACTGTGGCTGGTCAGGTGATCCTCATTAGGTTAATGGCACCTTTGGTTCCACGGGTGTCTTTGCAGCCTCTGTAAAAGCCATGGCTGCCGGGTGCGGCTTCCTGACAGCCTTGCTCCTTAGCAAGAGCAAACGGCCGTGAATCAGCAGCAGGAACAAGCAATATGATGCTCCACAGCTGGTGCCACGGTGTCTTCCTCAGAGAGTAAACTTTTTATTTTGAAATAACATGAAGTTTATAGGAAACTTACATGAAAAAAAATTTACTTTTCTTTTTAGCAAAATATTAATATTTTCCATATTTGCTTTATCATCTCTGTATATACACACATACATTTTAGAAAAGGATAGGCAATGATTTTGGGGTGCATGCCTAATGGATTTGTTTTCTGTCTCCCTCAATATTACATTCAGGCTACATACTTTTGACAAGAGTATTATCTAAGTCATGGCATACCCTTCTCAGGATATCACTTTGTTCCACTGTTGATAGCTGCACTTGAGTTACGTGGTATCTGCTAGGTTTTTCAATCTCAGAGTTACTATTTTTCCTCTGTACAATAACTAACAAGTGACTTGTAGAGATGATTTGCAATTATGCATACATCCTATTCCTGATATAACTGAGATTTCCAGTTTTGTACTGATTCATAATTTTTGCTTATTACTATGAGGATGCAAAATGGTGATTATTTTCAAACTATCATTTTTTCTGCATTTGTTAGTTAGTATTCTAATGTAAAGGAGAGTTTTTTTCCTTCCATATTCATTTTATTCAATTAGTTATAGCCCTTTGCTGTCCCTCATTCATTTGATGTTCACAGTCATCCCAGATCTGAGACAGGCTTTTAGTCTAGTGGCTAAGACACAGGTTGGGATACCCTTCAGAGTGCCCAGTATCACCTTCCTCTGGCTCCTGACTCCGGCTTCCTGCTGAAGCATGCCCTGAGACAGCAGTGAGGCTCAAGAAGTTGGGATCCTGCCACCCACATGGAGAGCTGGATTAAATTCCTGGTTCCCAGTTTCAGCTCTGGCTCAGTCCCAACTGTTGGACACATATGGGAATTGAATCCCTGAATGGGAACTCTCTCTAAAATAAATTTTTTTATCTTATTTTTTGACAAGTAGAGTCACAGACAGTGAGAGAGAGAGAGAGAGAGAGAGAGAGAGAGAGAGAGAGAGAAAGGTCTTCCTTCCGTTGGTTCACCCCCCAAATAGCTGCAATGGCCGGAGCTGCACCAATCCGAAGCCAGGAGCCAGGTGCTTCTTCCTGGTCTCCCATGCAGTCGCAGGGGCTCAAGCACTTGGGCGATCCTTCACTGCCCTCCTAGGTCACAGCAGAGAACTGGACTGGAAGAGGAGCAACTAGGTCTAGAACCCGATGCCCAATTGGGATGCAGGCACCGCAGGTAGAGGACTAACCAAGTGAGCCACGGCGCTGGCCCCAAGACTTAGTTATTTTATTTAAAAGTCAGAACTGCACAGAGAGAGGAGAGGCAGACCGGCTTTCCATCCAATGGTTCACTCCCCAATTAGTCTCTATGCTGAGCTGCACGATCCAAAGCCAGGAGCCAGGAACTTCCTCCGGGTCTCCCATACTGGTGCAGGGGCCCAAGCATTTGGGCCATCTTCCACTGCTTTCCCAGGCCACAGCAGAGAGCTGGATCAGAAGTGGAGCAGCCAGGACTAGAACCAGTGCCCATATGAGATGCCGGCACTACAGGCCAGGGCATTAACCCGCTGAGCCACAGTGCCGGCCCCTTCAGCTAACTCTTACGCCCCTGAGACATGCCTCTGATTTTTTTTTGAGCACCTACTGACTTCCTGGCATAACAAGCTATTCCAGGTCCACCAGAGAAAACAGTTCTACTTCAACTCTGGAATAGGTTATTTCCTTGAATACATTATGTTAAGTGAAACATGCCCATCACAAAAGGGAAAATGCTATATGACTGCACTTACATGAAGCACTTAGGTATTGCATGACAAATTCATAGAAAGTAGAAGAGTAGTTGCCAAGCACTGGAGGAGGGGAAATGGGAGAGTTACTGCTTAATTGGTACAGAGTTTCAGTTTGACAAGATGAATTCTAGCAATGGGTGGTAGTGATGCTTATACAATGTAAATGCTCAGGGCTGGCACTGTGGTACAGCAGGTTGAGCTACTGGCAACCCATCTGGGCGCTGGTTCAAGTTCTGGCTGCTCTACTTCCTATTCAATTCCCTGCTAACGTGCCTGGAAAAGCAGCAGAAGATGGCCCAATTCCATGGGCCCCTGCCACCCACGTGGGAGACCTGGAAGAAGCTCCTGGTTCCTGTCTTTGGATGGGCTCCTCTTGCTGTTGCAGCCATTTGGGGAGTCAACCAGTGGATAGAAAATCTCTCTCTCTCCTTCTATGTCTGCCTTTCAAATAAGGAAATAAATCTTTTTTTAAAAAGTCAGTAAAAGAAAAATCAAGGCTGTATAAATGTTCCTGATTAAAAAAAAATAAATAGGGGCCAGCCCTGTGGTGTAGCAAGTAAAGCTGCCGCCTGCAGTGCTGGCATCCCACATGGGCACTGGTTTGAGTCCCAGCTGCTCCACTTCTGATCCAGCTCTCTGCTGTGGCCTGGAAAGCAGTGGAAGATAGCCCAAGTCCTTGGGCCCCTGCACCTTCATGGGAGACCCATAAGAAGTTCCTAGCTCCAGATTGGCGCAGCCATTGCAGCCATTTGGGGAGTGAACCAGCAGATGGCAGACCCCCCCACCCCCCGTCTCTCCTTCTTTCTGTGTGTAACACTGCCTTTCAAATATATAGATAAATCTTTAAAAAAAAAAAAAAAAAGAAAGACATGACAAATTAGTGCAGCACCTGGTTCTACATAGGAAATTGTACTTGAAGGAAAAACACTATAAAGATCATTTTAAAAATATTTATTTACCCAAAAGTCAGAGTGACAGAGACAGAGAAGGAAAGACAGAGACAGAGAGAGACATCCCCCATCCACTGGTTCACCTCCCAGATAGCCATAATGGCAAGGGCTGGGCCAAGCCAAAGTTAGGAGCCAGGAGTTTCATCCGGGTGTCCCACGTGGGTGCAGGGGCCCAAACACTTGGGCCAGCTTTCATTGTTTTTCCCCAGCCATTAGCAGGGAGGTGAATCGGAAGTGGAGCTGCCAGGACACAAACCAGCACCCTTATGGCATGCCAGTGTTGCAGGCAGTGATCTAACCTGCTATACCACAATATTGGCTCTCAAAGATCATAATTGAATGAACTAACAAAATTAGAATAGACATGGCGGATGACATAAAATTAAGCTATCCGTGTTAACTTTGCTGAAGTTGAAAACTATCCTATAGTTATTTTAGTTGAACACATTGAAGCATTTAGGGATAGAGGGCTATAATCTTTCCTTTTTTTTTTTTTTTTTTTTGAGTGGACAGTGAGAGAAAGAAACAGAGAGAAAGGTCTTCCTTTTGCCGTTGGTTTAACTTCCAATGGCTGGCGCAGCCAGTGCGCTGCAGCCGGCGCACCGCATTGATCCAAAGCCAGGAGCCAGGTGCTTCTCCTGGTCTCCCATGCGGGTGCACGGCCCAAGCACTTGGGCCATCCTCCACTGCACTCCTGGGCCATAGCAGAGAGCTGGCCTGGAGGAGAGGCAACCGGGACAGAATCCGGTGCCCCGACCGGGACTAGAATCGGGTGTGCCCATGCCGAAGGCGGAAGATTAGCCTATTGAGCTGTGGTGCCGGCCTATAATCTTTCCTACTTTCTCTTTTTCTTTTTAAGATTTTATTTATTTATTTGAGAGGTAGAGTTACAGACAGTGAGAGCGAGAGACAGAGAGAGAGGTCTTCCTTCTGTTGGTTCACTCCCCAGATGGCCATAACAGCTGGAGCTGCACCCATTCGAAGCCAGGAGCCAGGTGCTTCCTCCTGGTCTACCATGCAGGTGCAGGGCCCAAGCACTTGGGCCATTCTCCACTGCCCACCCAGGCCACAGCAGAGAGCTGGATTGGAAGAGGAGCAGCTGTAACTAGAATCGGCACCCATGTGGCATGCCGGCACAACAGGCAGAGGATTAACCTACTGCACCACAGCTCTGGCCCCTCTTTCCTACTTACTTTGAAATATTGAGGAAAAAATGTTTAAGAGAATGATCTATATACTTAAGCAAAAAAGATCAAATGACAAAGCAAAGGGAACAAAATATCAACAACAGGCAAATCTAGGTCAAGTGAATATTGCTTTGTACTTTTCTTATTTTTGTAAGTTTTCTATAAGCTGGAAATTATTTCCAAATAACTTTTGAAAAAGTTAACCAAAGGAAGCATAGCTTAAAAAGGTTCAGTACAGAGGCCTCTAGTGAAGCCGAAATCTAAGAAAGGTAGAGGAAGGACGTAAGGATGAGGAAAGTACATCTATGTTACAACAAACTTGGAAATAAATGAAATAAGGTGATTTAAAAGTGAAATTAGAGGCCGGCATTGTGGTAAAGCAGGCTGAACCACCACCTGCGATGCTGGCATTCCTTTGGGGCACTGGTTGGAGTCCTAGCTGCTCCACTTCCGATCTAGCTCCCTGTTAATGCGCCTGGGAGAGCAGCAGAAGGTGATACAAATCCTTGGGTCCCTGCACCCACGTTGGAGACCTGGATGAAACTCCTAGCCCAGTCCCAGCCATTGTGGACATTTGTGGAGTGAAGCAGCAGATGGAAAATCTGTCTTTCCCTCTCTCTCTAACTCTGCCTTTCAAATAAATAAAATTAATTTTTTTAAAAAAAGCAAAAAAATTTAAAATTGAATTTAGAGTTTGTAAAACATGCTTTACCTTAATTTAGCTGAACGCAGTATTCTGGTAAGTGACACACAGTTTCCTTCCATGATTCCCTTTCCAACTGTAGGAATAATGCTTTTGCGGCAGGCAACATACAGCGAACATGCCAACCAGTGCATAATTTCTCCCTGGCAGGTAAAAGATAAAAAACAAAACCAATATATTGTATTATGTTAAAATACTTGAATTCTAGAATCAGAAGAGATCTTAGAATTATCCGAATTAACTTTCTTCCTGTAGATCAAAAACTAGAGAAGTAAAACTATTTGCCCAAGTTACAAAGCTAAGTTACTGGCAGGAATCCTGCAGTTTTATAACATACTCAATCATATTAATCTAAAACTAGGTGTCTCTCTACACTCCAAAACTAGTATTAGCGAAAGTTCTATTAGGACTCAGGGTGAGTAAGGCAGCGATTAGGACAGCACTTGAGACACCCCCAACACACACTGGAGTGCCTGCGTGAATCCTGGATCCAGTCCTCCACACACACTGGAGTGCCTGCGTGAATCCTGGATCCAGTCCTCTTCCAGCTCTCTGTGCACTAAGGGAGCCAGCAGGTGATGGCTGAAGCTGTTGAGTTCTTGCCACTCACGGGGAAACCAAGTTTGAGTTCCTAGTTCCCAGCTTCGGCCAGGCCCAGGTCCAGTCCTAGCCATTGCAGATACTGAGCCAGCGGGTCAAAGATTGTTTCTTTCTTAATCTCTCTCTGCCTTTCAAATAAATAAAATAAGAAACCACTTATTCATATTAACTTCCTCGATTTAAAAACAACAGTCCCATGTGGCCTTTATGACATTGGTTCTTTCCTACCACTTTAGCTTGTTTCTTCTTACTAGTGTGGCAGAGAAAGGCCAAAATAGAGCAGAAAATGGGCAAGGGAGTCCCACGTAACAAATACTTATCTTAATAATGCATTATTTTTATGAGGTAAAAATCTGGGGAATCATTTAACCAAACGTTTTCTTTGTAACTATGGTTTTATATCTTAGAAGATATCTCTGTACAAAGCTACAAAAGAGGTGACATTAGGGAGTTCAACATTAATTTTCTCCTTTAGATCTAAGATGTCTCTAAGCTAAAACCACTTTATGACTTCATTTCTTAAATACAGGTTACACTTAATGAGTAAGAATTACAGGCCGGCGCCGCAGCTCACTAGGCTAATTCTCCGCCTTGCGGCACCGGCACACTGGGTTCTACTCCCGGTTGGGGCGCCGGATTCTGTCCCGGTTGCCTCTCCTCCAGGCCAGCCCTCTGCTATGGCCTGGGAGTGCAGTGGAGGATGGCCCAAGTGCTTGGGCCGTGCACCCCATGGGAGACCAGGAGAAGCACCTGGCTCCTGGCTTCGGATCAGCGCGGTGTGCCAGCTGTAGCGCACCAGCCACGGCGGCCACTGGCAAAAAGGAAGACCTTTCTCTTTGTCTCTCTCACTGTCCACTCTGCCTGTCAAAAAAAAAAAAAAAAAATTACAGATGAGGCCAGCACCGTGGCTGCACCCTGGTTCATGAAAGCCTTTGAGCAGAAGGCCACTGAGGTGGTGTGGACATGCTGGAATACAGCTGTCCCAGGCTACCTGTAGGGAACTGGTTCCAGGACGCCAGCAGGGAAAAAACCCAATGATGCTCAAGTCCTTTTTTCTGGAAAAAATTAATTATTTACTGTATTTATTTGAAAGACAGAGAGACAAAAAGAGATTTTTCAGCCACTGATTCACTCCCCAGCTGGGGTCTGGACCAGGCTGAAACCAGGCCAGGCTGAAGCCAAGAGCCTAGAACTCCATCAGGGGCGCTCATGTGGGTGGTAGGAACTCAAGTACTAGAGTCTTCCCCTGCTAAATCCTAGGGTGTCAATCAGCAAGAATCTGGAATTGAAAACAGAGTAGGGACTCAAATCCTGGTATCCTGATACAGGATGTGGGTTTCCCGAGTGGTGTCCTAACTGCCTCAACTCTCTCTTATAAAGTGTAGTATTTGTATGTAACTTATCCATATCTACCAGTATACTTTAAATTATCCCTAGGTTACTTATAATACCTATACATCCTAAATGTTATGCAAATAGCTGTTTTGCGGTGTTGTTCAGGGAGCAATGACAGTGAACCGCATGTGATCAACCACACGCAGGGCTAAACATCCGGATTAAGATCTGATGGCGGACCCTGGCGCTGAGAGATAAGCTTTGGGTGTGAACCGCCTTTGACCAAACTACGGTACCATCCCGCGTTCAGGGGAAGCGAGGCACACCTCCACCCCGGCCGTCCACCTGCCGCCGCTCACCTCTAAGCTGGTGGGCAGGTTCAATGGCTCCGACTCCTCGCTAACCCTGAGACCTCGGGCAAGGAGCCTGACCTCTCTGGGGGCTTCGCTCCCCCTTCCAGGGAACGGGGACCCCAGGGCAGGTTCGAAGCGCTGAGCAGTGGTGCCTTAGCACGCAATGCATTTGCGCTTTCCCACTTCAGAACCAGAACGTGAGCGGCACCGGATGGGGAGGAGGGAAGATCTGGGCTCCGGACACCCCTGAGCGGCGCGGGACCTCGGCCAAGCCGCTCCGGCTCTGGGCTTCCGTTCCCCGCCGCACGAACACGGGCGGGTCGGCTCCTCTCCACCCAGCCGTCTCTGCGCTCCTCCGCGCCCGGCTGGGCAGCGACCCTGCCCGCTGGGGAAGCTCCCACCGCCCCATAGGCTGGGGCAGGGGCGGGGCGGGGAGGGGCCCGGCGAGGGTCGTCCGGCCGCCCACCTGCCGCCGCTCACCTCCAAGCTGTAGTTGCCCCGGATGGTGGCGAAGTCGTCCAGGGCCTCGGCCGCGCTCCCCTCGTCCAGGTTCAGCTCCTGGCACAGGGCCTGCAGCGCCGCCCCGGCCGCGGCGACCACCGCCGCGCCCTCGGCGTGGGGCTCGTCCTCGAACATCCCCTCAGGCCCGCGGGCGGCGCGCCGCAGTCCCCGCGCCTTTCTCCCTCCGGGCGCGCTACCCACAACCCCCCGCGCCGAAGCGCGCGAAAATCGGGAGCGAACGAGTGCCGTCCCCGCTTTAGTCCGCAAAAAAAAAAAATTCCCTTTTTTTCTCTCCGGAGCTCCCAGCTGTCCCTCTCCGGGTATGGGACAAGAGGCCGGATCTCGGGTCCTGTAGACACCCGCGCTTGGTCCTCGGCGGGCTCGTGGCCCCAGCGGGCCGGGCCAGTGCGGGGGCGAAGGGTTCGGCCGCCGCGCGCGGAGGCTGCCGGGAGTCGTAGGCGCCCCCCGCCCCGGGGCCGCGGAGCCGCCCCGGTTCCCGCCGCCGTGTGACTGGGGCGGGGCTGGGCTTGGTCGTGCGACGCGGCCTGGTGTTTGGTAGCGGGAAGACCCTCGCCCACCGCCAGGCAGTGGGCCTTGGTTTTTTTTTTTTCCACTATTCTAGGTCGTCAAACAGTCTGACAGAGCCTCGGCCCCTCAGTTAGGAGATGGAGGAGGAAAATGAAAAGTGGCCCCTTGATGCCCGATGGCCGCCTCGAAGGCCCCCTTATGTCCCCAGAGCCCAGAGTGCTCTGCTGAGTGACCGAATGGGAAGACCCGCGCCCCTCTGTCCAGGCAGGCCCAACCCCTACTGTCTTTACTCCCCTTCAATCTATCCCTCCTAAAATAAAGCCTTCTGTACTTTAACTGGCCTTCTCACCTCCTTTGAACCCTACAGTGCTAAAAACCTAACAAGTGGCAGGACCACCGCTGCCTCCCAGGGTCTGCACTGGCCGAAGCGGAAGTCAGAACTAAAGTCAGGCGCTCCAATATAGAATGCGGGCCCAGCGTCAACCATGGTGCCAGTGGCCTGTCTCTCCTTGACCCCCAACCCCATAGCATGTTACTAAAGGAGGTGTCCGTGAGAGCTTTTCAGCTCCCTGGATTCTGGAACTTTCCCAGTCAATACAGTGATTTCAAGCATAGGAATGGCTTGAACTTAACCTGAAGCCAGAGAGAGCCTTTTTCAAGGTAATCAGAGCCTGTCACTTCTTCACTTGACATCTTTCAGTAGGGGTTAGCATCATGGCATGCTGCCATCTGTGATGCTGGCCTCCCATGTGGGCTCCATTCAAGTCTCGGGTGCTCCACTTCCGATCCAGCTCCCTATGAATGTGCCTAGGAAAGCAACAGGAGATGGGTGAGGTTTTAACCCAGGTTGGTGGTGAGTGATCTCTGCATTTTGGACAGGTATCCTGGCTGCAGTATGATACATGGGTTGTCTGGGATAGAGATTAGAGGCATGGAGATCCCGGGGCTGGCTGGTCCAAGGTGAGGAGCAGCCTGCCTGGTGAGAGGTCCATGACTAGGACTGAAGGGGGCACTGATGAGGAGGAGGGAGGGAGTCCCCCATAACACACGTCTGTCTGGTCAAGAGGGTGAAAGCTGATCCTGTTAACTAGGATGGGAGGACAAGCAGAGGTTTGAGATTTAGGAAACTGTTGAATTTGGAGTATTTGCATGAGGTTTAAGTAGAAGCTTCTTGGTTCGAGCAGTAGCCCTTTTCTCCTAGCAGTTCCCACAGAGAAAGGTGAGACTTGGGCACCAAATGAGCAAAAACTCAGACTTCCACACCAAGTCCCAGCTGCTCCACTTCTGATCCAGCTCCTGCTAATGGATCTGGGAAAGCAGTGGAAGATGACTCAAGTCCTTGGGCCCCTGCACCCACGAGGGAGACCTGGATGAAGCTCCTGGCTCCACTCTCCAAATGGCTGCAATATCGGCTGTTCATTAATTATCCTCTCTCTCTTGTCTCATCCCTTTCCTCTGCTCCTGAGCAGGGTTTGGAAGAGGCAAGTAAAGAACCTGCTTACGCATGGTATCAGGGATGGTGGAAAATCTCCTTTCCCACCCTAACCTCTGACACTATCTCCAACTACCTTTCTCTATTTTGCTCAGTAATGCTTCTCTAGTACAGAGGTATGTCATTGTGGTGTAGAGGGTAAAGTTGATGCCTGTGACACTGGCATCCCATATGGGCACTGGTTGGTGTCCCAGCTGTTCCTCTTCTGATCCAGTATCCTATTAATGCTTCTGGGGAAGTAGTGGACGATGGCCCAAGTACTTGGGCTCCTGAACCCACATGGGAGATCCAGAAGAAGCTCCTGGCTCCTGGCTCCTGGCTTTGGCCTGGCTCAGCTCAGGCCATTGCTGACATCTGGTGAATGAACCAGCAGATAGAAGGCCTTTCTGTCTCTCTCTCAACTTTCAAATAAATCAATCATAAAAAAAAAATTTTAGGCCGGCGCCACGGCTCACTAGGCTAATCCTCCGCCTATAGCGCCGGCAACTAGGGTTCTAGTCCAGTTGGGGTACTGGATTCTGTCCCGGTTGCTCCTCTTCCAGTACAGCTCTCTGCTGTGGCCCAAGAGGGCAGTGGAGGATGGCCCAAGTGCTTGGGCCCTGCACCCCATGGGAGACCAGGAGAAGCACCTGGCTTCGGATCGGCGCAGCTCTGGCCATAGCGGCCATTTGGGGGGTGAATCAACAGAAGGAAGACCTTTCTCTCTGTCTCTCTCTCACTGTCTAATTCTGCCTGTCAAAACAAACAAACAAGCCTCTGAAAGGGTTAACTTTATTAAAGGTTGCATTATTAATCATTTTCACACGAGAGTGAGCTTCTCAGATCCTTTCCTGAGAGGAAGAGGCAGAAAAAGGAAGACAGAACCAAGAAGTTAGGAAAAGGAAGAAGGAGGAAGGCAGATAGGCAGAAAGATTTGACATTTTTTACAGTTTTACCTAGTGTGGCCTTTCTTCCCAGGGCTGGAGCCTGACAGGGTCTTCCCTTCCCCAATCCTCCTTACATGTTGACTTAAATTTCCCAATAAAAGAACAAAGAATTCCCTATAAAATAGATATCTCATATATAAAATGAAAAAGCAATACTTTAAAAAAGTGAGACTCTGAAATAAAGACAAAGGTGGGTCAGTAATAGGTAATGAACAATAAACATAAAATCAAAACTACAGTCTATTATATAGAACTTTTATTTCAACAAGACAAAATTGAATGTCCAGGAATTTAAAAATCTCATGGAAATAAGCCTGTCTCTGAGGAGAGTCTTGAATCTATATAATGGAGCTATTTCCTAAATAGATTTGTTAATTTAATTGCTGTGGCACTTCTTAGCCCGTCCCAACTACTGCGGTATTCAGTAAACAGCAGACCTGGCTTCTTAATGGATGTGTCTCTCTGTGAATTTTGACACAAGAAAACATAAATAAAACAATAAATAAATAAAACTATGTGTGTGCTATTCCCTGGTGGGAAAGGGGCTTATAAATGCAGGCAGAAAGGAGTCATTTAGCTCTTAAGTGTCCCCAAGACTTCAACTGAACCCTAAACCAAGCCTTTGAAAGCACAAACCCTTTATGTCTTTGGATTTGAAAAGTAAATTCACCATTCACTTGTTTTTAAATAACAATAAAAAACAAAAGAAAAATGAAAGAGTAAGTGTGTTCCAGTCCTTAGAGGTCGGTTTCTTGCAGTGGTATTCACAGAATCAAACATAGAATTAAAAAAAAAAAATTCCTCAAGAATAACCATTACTCTTTGCTCTAACCCCGCTCTCTGTATAGAACAGGATGTGCATTATCCTATTTACAAAATAAAGTGCATCAACAACTTGCAGGTGGGACGTGTTCAAGCTTCATATTTGGGAGGTGATTTGAGGTGTATTATCACTTTACAACACGCGTCTGATGACGAGTTCAGCCAGTAGGTTCATTGTAGAGTAGAAATCAATTTATTCACGATACAGGGCACGAGCAGACAAGTCAAGGATGTGGGCTGTGGGGCCAGACTACTTGGCTTTCAACCTACATTTGCCATTTTCTAGTTGTGTGACCTTGGGCAAGTCAATTTCATGTTCAATTCCACAGCTTCTCCATCTGCAAAATGGAGATAATGATACATGGAGTGGTTACAAACATTGGAAGAGTTAATTATATATTGTGCTTAGAGTTTGGCTTATTGCAGGAACTCAATAACATTATTCATTTTACTGGATAATTCACAAATGAAATATTTCTGAAGTCGAGGGTAGAATTGGTTGCATGTAGTGAGATGAAGGAGTTTGATGAGGTATGCATGTAACTCAGATGTGCTCTTTGTGTCGAAGGTTGGCATCGCAACGTCTTCTTGCTCTGTCTAGGGGTGAAGATTTACTCCATCAGGCAACTCCTTATAGCTCAGATGTGAAGACCTCTCTTGGAAGGTGATCCCTTTTGAAGCCACACTTGGCATAAGGTCAATCCCTCAAAATAAATCCAACGTACTATGAATTACAGAGGAATTTGCTGTCATCTGTGTCTTGGAAGTGGGATGGGGGTGGAATGGTGGGAAATGGAGTGAATAAGTATTCATATTGCTCATTCCATTGCTCAATAAAAACTGAAAGCAGTTCACCATGTAATACTATCTGTTCTTCACCTGCCAGTTGTCCCATTTCCTATGCTACCTCCAAGGGGCCTCTCCTCACCCTAGGGAGTTGAGCTCTGGCTCTCTGCTTATGTTCCTTAACCAAACAGGAGCCCAGGAATTAGACTGACAGTGACCATTTCTCATCACTGCAGCATGTCTCTTGGGGGTTCCCCCTTCCACACGCAGCAAGCAATGTATTTGGCTGACACAAACGAATCTCTCTGAAAATGTCTTTGAAAATTTCTCTCTCCATCTAAGCTAAAAGCATACAATGGGAACACAACTAAGGATAGTTCCCAACTGAGAGCCATCAGCAAACCTGTCAGTAGTTGTAGAAGGAGGAATCAAAAAAATGGGGAAGGAGTGGAAACCTTGCAAACATTGGGATGGATTCAATGCGATACCTCTTGCCATGTGTTTCCTTGCTTGAAGATTGTTAAGGGAAGGAGAAAGGAAGGAGAAAGGCCAGCCAAAAAGGATTTTATAAAACATGGTCATTAAACATGAAACTGGAAGAATGGATTTCATTTTCTTCTTTAAGACTGACAGTTAGGTAGGCTGGGCCTCGACCAAAGGGCCAGCAATGCTGACACTGCAATATTAACATGCACTTGGAGCCTCTTCTAAAGCAATCCTAGACCTGTTTGTCAAGCTAGAACTTTATGGATGTTCTGCTCTGCTCAGAAGATTTTCACTGTTTCTGCACGTGTAAACCAAAAGCTGCTCTCCTTTGTATATCCAAACACTTTAAGGGTTTTGACAGAAGGGATTGAATGGGTGTAGGTAGCTTCATGCTGGCATTGCTTAAGTCTGGATAAAAAAAGGGGGGGGGGCATTAGTTGCTTCCACGGTTTCTGAAAGGGTCAGCTCTTACCTGATGTTGCCTGCCTTGCACTCTTAGGCAGGGAAACAGCCCATGCGCTTCCTCAACCAGCAAACTGTCTGCTCAGATTCTGGCTCAGTCCTTATCCTCTGCACTTGGAATAGAGCCTGGGAGGCAATCACGCGCAGAGAGGGCTCAGGGTCATGCAACAGAGTTCTCAGATCTGAGTGGCAAGAAAACCAAGGTTGGAGTTGAAGGCTCTGAGTTCTGTAGAAATGAACACTGCTCTAGACACCAAACAGCCAACATGCCTTCAACAGGCGAGGTCAAAGGCCAACTTTTCCTATATCTCTGTCTATATCTCTGTCTAAAAGTTTGTATATTATATTGATGAATTCTAATTTTCATCTAGAAAACCTACTAGTTTCTGAATTGCTAAATATTTCCCTCTTTTTTAATAATCATAAAACAAATAATCTACCAAAATTGAATTATCTGAAGCTGCCAAGTCATGTCTAATGTTAATCTCCAAGTTCCTGTGTCAATCCCATATGTAATCCTTTTTCCTTTTTTTAAAGATTCATTTACTTGAAAAGCAGAGTGACAGAGAGACAGACAGACAGAGAGAGCTCCTTCAACCACTGGTTCACTCCCCCAAAAGCCCTAACAGTCAGGCCTGGGCCAGGCAGAAGTCAGAAGCCAAGATCTCCATTGGATCTCCCACATGGGTGGCAGAGACCTAAGCACTTGGGCTATCATCCACTGTCTTCTCAGGTACAATAGCAGGAAGCTGGATCAGAAGCAGAGGACGTGGGTCTTGACCCAGAGCTCCAGTATGGGAAGCTCCAGCATGGGAAGTAAGCAGCAGTTTGTTATAATTATTCCGACTTAAGTTATTATTTTGAGTGTATATCTTCTGGTCTTTTTCTATGACTATTACATATGCATGCTTTTATTTATTTATTTGAGAGGTAGAGAGACACAGAGAAAGATAAGAGAGACTTTTCCTATCTGCTAGTTGACTGGGGCTGGGCTGGGCCAAAAATGGAATCCAGGAACCCACTCCAGGTCTCTCATGTGGGTGATAGGAATTCCCAGGGTCTGCATTAGCGGGAAGCTGGGGTCAGGCATCCAACCTCAGCATCCTAACCAGCATTTTAATGCCTAGGCCAAACATCTGACCCCTATGCTTTTAGTTTTTGTCCAGATGGAACCAGGTGACTTAATAATTGCTTGTCTTATTAAGTAATATCATTATCTGAGTCATTTAAAAATTCTATAATATTTTTCATGGCTATATCTGACTCTACAATACAGATATAATTATATAATTTAATTCCCTATCTTTTACAATCTAGAATACTTCTCATTTTCACTATTCTAAATAACACTGAAATGAACATTCTTGTAGCTATTTCTATTTATTCTTTTTTTTTTATTTTTTACAGGCAGAGTGGATAGTGAGAGAGAGAGAGAGACAGAAAGGTCTTCCTTTTTCTGTTGGTTCACCCCCCCAAGTGGCCACTATGGCTGGTGCATTGCGGCCGGCACTGCACCAATCTGAAGCCAGGAGCCAGGTGCTTCTTCCTGGTCTCCCATGGGGTGCAGGGCCCAAGCACTTGGGCCATCCTCCACTGCACTCCAGGGCCACAGCAGAGAGCTGGCCTGGAAGAGGGGCAACCAGGACAGAATCCGGCGCCCCAACCGGGACTAGAACCCAGTATGCCGATGCTGCAGGCAGAGGATTAGCCTATTGAGCCTCGGCGCTGGCCTATTTATTCTTACAAGTTAAATTCTCTAGAAGTAGGATTGGTAAGCCGAAGTATACATTTATTTTAAGAAGTTTGAGGGACCAGCACTGTAGTGTAGTGGTAAAACCACTGCCTGCAGTGCTGGTGTCCCATATCGATGCTGGTTTGAAACCCAGCTCTCTGCTATGGCCTGGGAAAGCAGTAGAAGATGGCCCAGGTGCTTGGGCCCTTGCACCCCTGTGGGAGACACAGAAGAAGCTCCTGGATCCTGGCTTCAAATCGATCCAGCCCCAGCCATTATGGCCACTTGGGGAGTGAACCAGCTAATGGAAGACTTCTCTCTCTTCTCCTTGCCTCTGCCTCTCTGTAATTCTGCCTTTCAAATAAATAAATAAATAAATAAATCTTTTTTTTAAAAAGTTAAAAAAATAGAATCATACTATGCTAATATTTAAAATATATAAATTAGAGTAAAGAGTTATTTGGTTTTTTTCTTTTCTTTTTTTTTACATTTCCTGACAGATAAAGTTTAAGAACTGTTCCTTGAGATAGTCATCAAAGCTGGCTTCCTGAAATAGGGGGTCATATCCTTTCCTCAGACTGGAGGAGACTGTCCTTTGGCTGGAGTCCACAGGGGCTGCCCTGCTGCACCTTATCAGCCTTTCTGGCCGCCAAGGCCTCAGCCGGACAGCACAACGCCCACAGGCACACATCAGATGCCTTCTAACCCAAGGGGCGCCCCCCAGGCAAGGGCTTCAGCACTCACCGTCCTCTATCCAGCCAGTGCCCTGCAACTGGAGCTCACTGCGATCCATGTACTTTGCAAAGAGCCCTAAATGCAAGATAAAGTCAGTGAGTCGTAAGCTTCCTTTCACTTTTGGAAGTTGATACCTACGTGTTTCTTTTCTTTTTTTTTTTTTTTGGACAGGCAGAGTGGACAGTGAGAGAGAGACAGAGTGAAAGGTCTTCCTTTACCGTTGGTTCACCCTCCAATGGCTGCCGCGGTCGGCGCGCTGCGGCCGGTGCACCGCGCTCATCCAATGGCAGGAGCCAGGTGCTAGGTGCTTTTTCCTGGTCTCCCATGGGGTGCAGGGCCCAAGCACTTGGGCCATCCTCCACTGCACTCCCGGGCCACAGCAGAGGGCTGGCCTGGAAGAGGGGCAACCGGGACAGAATCCGGCGTCCCGACCGGGACTAGAACCCGGTGTGCTGGCGCCGCAAGGCGGAGGATTAGCCTGTTGAGCCAAGGCGCCGGCCAATACCTACATGTTTCTATCACAGAGCAGTCTAAGCAGCCGACAGCACCGGCCTTTAACAATGAGGCAGAGTCAGAAAACTGGATTTCTCAGTGCCTGGTGGTTACCCACAGGTGACACAGACTCTTTCTCCTAGGAGTATTTTCCAGGTCATCTTCATAAGCACGGGAATACCCAACCCAACAACGCAGCTTGGGAAAGTACGCAATACGAGTGACTATAGCAACAAAAGGATTTTCTTTGTACCTACAAACAAGACCGCAGTTCTTCTGATGGGAAGCTTGGCATCCTTGGAGTACATCAATGTTTGGGCAAGGATGTTAATTTTCCCCTTGCATTTTTTTCCCTAAGTGGGGAAAAAGGTGAGAGTATAAAGCAGTGAAGTAGCAGCACTACTTTGATCAGCTTCAGAATAGTCTCCAGGGCCAGGGACTCCACCAGAGTGTGAACAACTGCAATGGAGTTGACTAATGAATATGAGGCTTAACGCATCTCACAGCACGAGGGTGGGGAACGTCTGGCCCTGCCAATGTGACCACAGGCTGGACTGGACTTGAAATTCAACAAATCTACAGCAGGCTCATTTTTTAAGCTGATAATTTTGTACAGCCTGCCAACGATGTTATAGATGCAAATGGCCATTGGGAGAAAAAAGTTTCCCCACCCCTGCGACAAAGTCACATCCACCGAATACTGCTGGCTTGCAGCCACAGGTTGTGCCTGGGATGCTTTCCAAGTCATTTTAGCTTCTCTGTGTCACAGTCAGACTGTTCCCCGTTCTGTGAGCTCTGCAGCCAGGAGCTCCTTCCTGACCGTTTGCCGGCCTGACCTCACCCGGCTCCCAGCACTCTGCAGGTATGCCGCGCCTGGCATGTATCGTTTCCTTTTTTTTTTTTTTTTTGACAGGCAGAGTTAGACAGTAAGAGAGACAGACAGAGAAAGGTCTTCCTTTCATTGGTTCCCCCCTCAAGTGGCCAATATGGCCAGCGTGTTGCGTGCTGATCTGAAGCCAGGAGCCAGGTGCTTCCTCCTGGTTTCCCATGTGGGTACAGGGCCCAAGCACTTGGGTCATCCTCCACTGCCCTCCTGGGCCACAGCAGAGAGCTGGACTGGAAGAGGAGCAACCGGGACAGAACTGGCGCCCCAACCGGGACTAGAACCCAGGGTGCCGGCGCCGCAAGCGGAGGATTAGCCTTGTGAGCTGTGGCGCTGGCCCGGATCGTTTCCTAACCTGATTTGCTACTTAGTTTTCCACAGAGGTTTTAGCTGGCAAGTTCCTCTCAGGAAGTCCTCCGTGGCCTATTGTGCACTGGATGCGTCACACTTCCTGGGTGAATGAGTGCAGCTCTCACTGGAGCTCTTGCAAGATCAGGCAAGATCATGTCCTAGCAGGCTGATGCTGGGGCTCTATGAGCTCACCAGTCTGTTTTGTGAACAGACTGTTTTGGTGGCAAAAGAAAGTGAATGTGTGACTTTAGCAGGAGAAACTGTAGAGAAACAGATCCACAGTGCAAAAAACAGTTCACAGGTATCCAGTGCTGGTGTGAAAGGGATGGAAAATATGCCCCACACACCGCATTCTCTCATTAAGACAGTGTCAGAAGGAACTCGGCGTGTCATCACACGGAAGAGGCTCACTTACGAAGAATCTGCAGATCGTCCTGACCTCCGTGGGTCTGATGCACCAGGGATCTTTGCAGTACACTTCTGGGGGCAGCTTCCACTTCAGGAACGTGGCGCAGATGCCGAGGACTCGCCTGCTCTCCTGTGAGAAAGAGGACTCTGGGTCAGCGTTTGCAAATGTGTTTTGGCTGAGGGAGCCTTTCTTCAACAAAGCAGACGCTGAGGGCTGCTGTGAAAAGCTGAGATGCAGAAAGAGCCTGGGGAAGCGCAGGGACAGATGAAAAGGAACCAGAATCCTGTCCTCCTCTTGCTCCCACACAGTCCCGAAAGGGAAAGGGAGTCCATAGCATGGCCCAGGCTCTGGTGTTAGGCCAAAGTGATGGCCACCAGATGTGACACCTGCTCTGGCGACTGGGGCAGGGATCCCCACTCCCCTACCCCCAGACACGGGCTCCAGCCACACTTCCTGCTCCTCTGATGGTTTTCTGCACAGGAAGTGCAGCTCCTGACTTCTGACTGCTGCCTCTGGGTTAGAAGCAACTTGAGAAGGAAGTATGTGCCATGCTGCAGCACAGTCATACTGGGAACTTGAAAACAATGGATCTGTCCAGGAATAGGAGAACGAGCTAAGCTGTGGGCTAGTCACATGCCAGAATTCTAGACAGCAGTGAAAATAAGTGGATGACCTCCTAAATACAATGTTAAAACATATCAAGATATTGACGGATTTATAGAATGATACCATATACAAAGTTTTAAAACAGGAAAAATAAGACCATGGCAATGATAAGAAAAAAATTCAGGAAAGTATTTCGTTCTAAGAGGAATTCATCTGGAGACAGGAGGGTGATTTAGTTCTGTGTCATTCCTGAGAGTGGCTCGCAGCTGCATGGGTGTTTACTATGTTCTCTCTGCCAGTTGTCCTCAAACCCATTTTATCCTGGAGCCTTTGCTCTCTGCTTAGATACCCTCAGGATAGCCTGGAAGACATGGCTAGCGGTTGTTTGAGGTTTGAAGGAAAGTAAACCCCAGGCCTTGGCTGCTCTAGACCTTGCCTGACTGCCAAGGACCGATGGGGCAGGAGCGGGCCATTAGCACTGCCACGCACTGTAACCCCTACAAGGGGTGCTTGGAAACTCTGCTCTCCATTTCCTGGAGTATGAAATAGTTCACATTTATGGTGCTTTAAAGCCCCCTTAAAGGTGGCTTCTAATGTGTGGGGCAGTACTAAGAGGGTGACGTTCCCAGCTGTCCACCCCCTACCAACTCCAGACTAGGATGGAGTAAATGGAAAGTCATAACTCTTACGGCAAAAACCTTGGAAAACTAAGGTGTAGCAAAGGCTTCCCCAGATTGTCAGAGAAGCCACTGTCTTTGACTTGGCCCCAACATAGTCTATTTATCTCAAGGCCGAAAGGTAGTTCTTAAAGGGAAAGAAGAAAGGTAACAGAACGTTATCATTGTTGGGGCTGGCACTGCGGCGCAGTAGGCTAAGCCTCCGCCTGCAGCGCCTGCATCCCATATGGATGCCAATTCATGTCCCGGCTGCTCCTCTTCCAACCCAGCTCTTTGTTTATGGCTGGGAAAGCCCAGCTTGCTGAGTTGAGCATTATGTGTAGGGTCCTGTGCTAGGCTGAATATCAGAGTAAAGCTACAGAGAGGATACTGCATTGTTCTTACCCACAAAGGGTCATGTCGGTTTGCTTTTATCCATCTGAGAGGCAAAGAGAGGCGAAAAGGTGTGTGTGGTGGTGGTGGTGGGGGTTCTCCCATCTGCTGGTTTACTCCCCAAATGCCCGGAACAGCTGGGGCTGAGCCAGAGCAGAGGCTGGCATCTGGGGACTCAATCAGGTCTCTCCCATGGTGGCAGAGATCCAATCACTTGACCTATCACTGCTGCCTTCCAGGGTCTGAATTCTCAGTAAACAGGAATCAGGAATCAGGTACTCCCATATGGGACATGGGTATGTTAATTTCTAGGCTAAATGCTCACCCCAGAAAAGGGCGATGCTTTGCTATATAGAAATAAAGAGTAAGATTTTTCCCACTATTCACTTGGGCAAGAGTAACTGCCAAGCGGCTTGGAGAAAACGGGAAGCAGAGAGGGCACCACGAAGTCCTGCCCTTCCAGGACGTGCGTGCTTGTCCGCAGCGCTGGCCCTGGCTCTGCAGTCACTCTGGGCTGGAGGAAGGTGACAGCGGACACTACCTCAGCGACTGTGTCAGTGTCGTCCTGAGAATACAGCAGCAGCGGCACCAGGCTGCCCAGGACTTGGCTTTCCATGCCCTTCTTATCTGTGCACTTCACGGACTTTACGGCGGCTCCAAAGAGGGTCATGGAGAAGTGGTGCACGTCAGGTCTCGCCTGGGAAGGGAGCATTCGAAGGGAGGCTGCTCACCACGTGTGCTCACGCTCGGCTCGCACAAGCTCTGGCCAGGCTCAAGTGTCAGTCTCAACCAGAGCCTATGAAGCCGCCTGCACTTCAGGCCAAGGAATCAAACACGCGCAGCCAACGCCAGACCCGCTCTGTGGCACTGCCTGTTCTCTCTATAGATGAGAAGCAGGCACAGGCCCACCAAAGCTTGTGCCCAGTACTGGTGTGGACTGTTCACAGAAATCCCAGCCTCAGCACCCCCTTCCATGGGTGCTGGCCATGGTGTTCCATGTATTCTTTTGGAAAGACTTTTGGGATTTGAGACAAGGACATAAGTATAATGATCACCATGATCCGGATTGTTCCTTGTAAGGAAAGAGAATGCTACTATGCAAACTCCTTCTCCACCCCACGAAGCAGGGTATTAACATGCTACCAAGCTTCTGTCTCAGGCTTTTTATTTATTTTTTTGACCAGAAACCCAATAAGCCTTATCAATATCATAGGATTTGTGGAAAATCTGAATGTGCCCTGAAAGCATGAAGTATTGTATAAAATATGGGGCGCTTATTACCACTTCTACTCACTGCTGTGCCAAGGGCCCTCCCCCAGGATCGTCTCCCCTCCCACTGTCGTACATCACCAAACAAGGAGAACACAGTCCGCATCAGGGATGCCAAGGTGGTGGGATCCATTGTCCTGACAAGGTGCAGCAGGATCTGGATGGCCAGCAAGACGATCCTCTTGTCGGCCTCGCACAAGCAGTCCACGATGTATGGCAGCAGGCGGCTGAGGTCTTCCTGCTGTGTGGCCACAGAGAGTGCATCTGCGCCTCTCCCCATGCTCCCTCAGTCCCCAGTGCGGGTTGGAGCTTCCCCAGCACTGCTGGTCTCTCAGGATCAGCAGGCCTGACACACACAGGCGGCAGCAAGGCAGCTATGAGCGATCTCCCAGGGCCTAAGTGGGACTCCGTGAGGGAGGTCCAAGGAGATGGACTTTGCCTTCCTGTAAGGAAGGGCTCCTTGGACACAGAGAAAATGGCTCAGGTCATGGGAGGGGTCCCCAACATGGAAGGGATCCACACAGAGGCTCAAAGACCCCTTGGCAAGAATCTGAGCCAAATCTGACTGGGGACCCCAACGGGCCCTTCCCATTCTGAACTGGAGTCTGCTCTGTTGAACATCCTACAAGGAAGCAGTCTCAGGTCTATCAAGTTTAAAACAGACAGGTAAAAAAGTAACTGGAATAAAACAACAAAACAAATGTATCCGCTCAACCAGAGTTGACCTATGTTAACCTTGGTCATTTTGACTTCAGGAATATATGTGTATTTTTAAATGAAAGCTCTAGAACTCCAGCGACAAATCTGAAGTCTCAAGGGTTAATCGTCCCTTCCGACTATGGCCTATTTTCTAGCCGCAGTCTAGACCTGTGGAAAGTAAGCCCTGTCCAACGTGCGTGCCAGGGATCTCGCTCGTGGGCCATGAGATCTTCAGGGCCGCCCAGTGGCCCAGGTCTACATGGTGTGAGCCTGGCCCCACCGAGGCCCTGTGAGGGAGCTCACAACAAAAAAGGACCCCGGACCGCTGCCCAGGTTGTGATAATGAGTCACCTCCCACACAAACTGCAGGTTCAAATCTCACACACGTATGTGACTCGGACTTGGTTATTTTTGCTTATTTTGCTGATTTTTTAATAGCACTTCTACAATGCTTAGGTACAAAATAAAAAACGGCATGGAAGGACAGGCAGGGAAGGAGCCCTTCCCCCATCTCCTGCCCCCATGCCACCCACTCCCGCCCCTCAGCCGCCACCTCTCTTGTGGCGACCTTTGTGGGACGCCTCATTATGACATAGGAAAAGCAGGGTCTGGGGGCCCCCTACCATCTCCTGGTGTCTGACGAGGTTGTGCAGCCCTCTCAGGGCAAGGATTCTGAAGAGATCATTTCCACAGTATAGCCATTCTCTCAGGCGGGCCATGGAGTAGACGCCAGGCAGGCGCTTAGCCACTGGACTCTGGAGCAGCTGAAAGAACCCGGAGATCAGCCAGAGAAATGACCACTGGTCCCCTTCTCATGAGGGGAGCTACCCTGCCCCTGACTCCCTAACACTTATTCTCTACAGCGGCCGGTGCTATGGTGTAGCGGGTAAAGCTGCCGCCTGCAGTGCCAGCATTGCATATGGGCACCAGTTCGAGTCCTGGCTGCTCCACTTCTGATCCAGCTCTCTGCTATGGCCTGGGAAAGCAGTAGAAGACGGCCCAAGTCCTTGGACCCCTGCACCCTTGTAGGAAATCTAGGAGAAGCTCCTGGCTCCTGGCTTCGGATCAGCACAGCTCCAGCCATTGTGGCCAATTGGAGAGTAAACCAGAGGATGGAAGACCTCTCTCTCCCTGCCTCTCTTCTCTCTCTGTGCAACTTTGACCTTCAAATAAATAAATAAACAGGAAAGGAGAGGAGAGGAGAGGAGAGGAGAGGAGAGGAGAGGAGAGGAGAGGAGGGGAGGGGAGGGGAGGGGAGGGGAGGGGAGGGGAGGGGAGGGGAGGGGAGGAGGGGAAGGGAGGGGAGGGGAGGGGAGGGGAGGGGAGGGGAGGGGAGGAGAGGAGGGGAGGGGAGGGGAGGGGAGGGGAGGGGAGGGGAGGGGAGGGGAGGGGAGAGGAGAGAAGGGGAGGGGAGAGGAGAGGAGAGGGGAGGGGAGGGGAGGGGAGGGGAGGGGAGGGGAGGAGGGGAGGGGGACCTCTGCAGAGCAGCACACACACGACAGGGTGGGGGGCGGCTGAAGAACGTGTGCAAAGGCTTCCAGCCGCAACCTGAGCAGAGCCTGTCCTGCGCACCTGCCGTGGCTCGGCCTGTCCCGAGGCAGGCCATCGGCGCGGCTTTCCAGGCTTCCTGGACCCCACGGTGCCAGCCTTACCTCCACAAAAAAGCCTGCAGCGGTGAGCTGGTGCTTGTCGTTCCCTCGGTGGAGCAGAGGGACCAGCAAGTACATGAACTTATGCGCAAGCAGGTGATTTCTTTCCAGCAGTGTACTGCGAAACAGAAGGCGACAGAGGGCACAGGGACTCTCCGAGACTCTGTCTCCCAGGGGAGAGAGGAGCGGGAGGACATGGTCTCAGGGCTGGGGCCCTGGATGTTTTGGGCCAGCTTCAGGGACACGGGCAGGGAGGGCAGGGCATTCGGGAAACGTGCCCCTCCTTTGATGAGAAGGTTGTGGATTCTTACATGCCAGACCCAAAGCATCCCTGACTTAAAGCTGGTGGTCCATGCACGAGCCTTACTTGGCAAGGAGAAACACTCCCTGAAGATGGCAGTCACTTCCGCCCAGAAGGCTCCATCCCCTGTTCCTTTCAATGGTGTAGAACTCCTGCCAGCACAGTGTTCTGAGGAGAAGCGTCTTTGTGGCCTGCAGGGCGAGGCTAAATCAAAGGAAACCAGAAGGGGTGGATACAGGAGGTGCCTCCAGCCCCCAGCCCCCGATGGCCCCGCAACACTCACAGACAGCCGCTCGGCTCTAGCTCTCTCCCTCTAAGATCCCCAAGACTCCTAACACCCTAAGAGCTGCAAAGACCCTTCACTGTACACGTTCTTGGCATAAAGAAATGTAGATTTGCTTCCCCAGGAATTTGGGAGGAAATCTAAAAAGAAGGATCTGGGGTGCCAACCAGATACCTACTGTTTTTTTCTCCTTCAGCTTTATTGAGATAAAATTTACACCCCGTAACAGTGATTGCTGGGGCCAGCATTGTGGCGCGACAGGTGAGGCCGCAGTTCGTGATGCCGGCATTCCATATCAGAGCGCCGGTTCTGAGTCCTGGCTACTCCGCTTCTGATCCCGCTTCCTGCGAATGCGGCTGGGACGGCAGTGGAAAATGGTCCAAGTACCTGGGCCCCTGCCACCCATGTGGGAGACCCAGATGGGAGTTCCTGGCTCCTGGCTTCAGCCTGGTCCAGCCCCACTGTTGCTGCCATTTGGGGAATGAACCAGCAGATGTTCTCTTTCTTTGTGTCTCCCTCTCCCTGACACTCAGCCTTTAAGTAAATAAATAAATCTTTAAAACAAACACCAGATCCCTCATTGCCCAACACTGTGGACACAGCATCAAAGGATCATGAAGCTGGACAGGTCCTCGGGGAGCAACCTGCTTGACCTTCTCACTTACAGATAAGGAACAGATTTGCCCAGGGTACACAGCTCAGCGAGGGGACAAATGTGAACGAGAAGTCAGGCTCCCTCGGTTCCCTGAGTCTTTTATTCTTGAGAAGCTACAGTATAGCACTTCCTCTGAGACAATCCAGGCAGCACAGCAACACTGAGAGGTTTCTTTTGAGACCCTAATGGGGAACGAAGTCTCCCTGCACACAAGGAAGCAGAAATGGAAGCTCTGCTTGCCTCGGTCTCTCCTGGGTCTGCGAGGAGGGGGCTGGCGGGCCCTCGCCTGTCACGGTGCAGGGCCGTGACAGCTAAATCACCCTCGGGGAAAGTGGAACCCAGGACCCCCAGGGAGAGCAGCCAGATCCCTGGGCAACAGATTTCCCCCCTCGGTGAAACCCCAAAGGCCAGTACCACAAAGGGGTGACGTCTGACGACATTTCCCGTCCTGTGTAGAGGCCACTGGGGATGGCGACGTCGGACATGCTGAGGCCAATGCTGTGGTGAATCTGGACGAGCAGGGTCATGAGGAGCTGAGGGAGGAGTCGGAACGTTGCTGCCCGGAGCCTGTTGCCCACGAACACCTCATAGAGGGCGTTTGTCGCCTGTGGAGAAAGGCCCAGAGCAGAACTGAGCGCATGCCAGCCCTCAGCCTCACTTTGGCTCCGCTTCGCCGGAACGCGCTTTCTGGTTCCAGGATCCCAGAGCACAACAGCAGGGCCATCAGTCTAGGGACACGAAAGTGAAGAGGAAGGAGGAAGAGTGAAGCAGGCACTGAGAGCTGTCCAGTGGGGGCCGGCCCTGCGGCACAGGAGGGTAAGTCACTGTCTGCGATGCTGGCACCCACATGAGCGCTGGTTCGAGTCCCAGCTGCTCCGCTTCCAATCCAGCTCCCTGCTGATACACCTGGGAAAGCAGTGGAGGATAGCATAAGTGCTTGCGCCCCTACACCCTCGTGGGAGACCTGGAAGAAGCTCCTGGCTCCTGAATGGCTCAGCTCCGGCCATTGCGACCATTTGAGGAACGAACCGGCTGAAGGAAGACCCCTTTCCCTGTCTCTCCCTCTCAGTCTGAAACTATGCCTCTCAAGTAAATAAATAAATCTTTAAAAAAATAATCCAAAGACTATGTGACAGAGAGCATAGCCTGCAAAGTCTAAAACATTCACCAGCAGTCCTTTACAGAATCGGCTGGCCGCCCCTGCTCACGGCTCCCTCAGCTTTCTGTTTTGTACATTCTGCGTGATTTCAACACGTGCTTCATGCATGTGTATTGTTTATGTGTATTGTTTATTATTTTGAAAGGGCAAGGGGAGGAATGTTCACAACATGTCCAGGCATCCTGCTTCCCTCACCGTCCCCAGCTCGATCCGTGCCGCTCCTTGGTCGACACGATGGCTTCAAGACCAACCACAGAGACGCACTGGGAGGAACGGCACCAGCAGCGCTCTCCAGAGGGGGCGTCGGCTGCAGGGGGCGGGCGGGGCGCCCCGGCTTACCGCCACAGCCATGTAGGCCATCTTCTCCTGGGCAGGCACATTGTGGTATTTCTGCAGCTTCCTCAGAAGCCGCCACAGAATCCAGGTCGTGCTGGGCAGCTCCACCTCCAGGTTCCTCCACACCTCGGCCAGGTGCCTAGAGATCCCAACGGGCACGAGAGGCCAGGAGAGTGGCTTAACCCAGGCCCGCCATGCCCCCAGCCTCCCCAGAGACTTCCTGCAACCCTCTCTGCTTAGTTTTCCAGGTTACCTGATGACTCACTCTCTGACTTCCTAACAGTCACTCCCAAGGTTCTATTGAATTAAGATATCACTTCAGCACAGCCATCAAGGCCGTTCATCAACCATGTAGTCCCGACACGCCCCCTCACACGCTCCCTGCCACAGCTACCCCAGACCGCTCACCAACCAAACCAAACCAACCACAGGCTCCAGCTCCCTGCTGATGCTCCTGAGAAAGCAGTTACAGATGGCCCAAGTGCTTGGGCCCCTGCACCCACGTGGGAGACCTGGAGGAGGCTCCTGGCTCCGGATTGGCTCAGGTCTGGCTGTTGTGGACATTTGGGAAGTGAGCCAGAGGTTGGAAGACCTCGCTCTCTGTCTCTGTCTCTACCTCTCTCTGTAACTCCTTCAAATAAATAAAATAAATCTTTTTTTTTTAAAGTCTTCATTCTGGATTTCGTGGGCTGTTCCCTTACATTGAGGCATCATATTCTGATTAACACCAGGGGTATATCTCTCTTATCTCACGGGATTTTTGAGGGTAACCACATTCCACAAAACACTGAGCTGAGGGACAGAGCCAGTTGAATGCAGAGGCTATCAGGGCTCTGTTACCTGTCATACGGCACCGGGTGACACAGCAGGTGGCTGAGCACCGTGTCCGTGTACTTGGGCCTGGAGATGAACAGACTCACGGTATGGATGATTTGCTGGCGCACTCTAGGCTGGCTGATGGTGGACAGTCGGGCACAGATAACTCCCATGATTTCCGGCACCTGGGGAGGAAAAAAAACCAAGACCTCAGTCCTGTGGGACACTGATGGCTTCTGAGAATGCTGGGGCCATTCTCGAAAGGCCATAGGAGTGGCTTTTTTAACAATGTTTTTCTTTTTTTTTTTTTTTAAAGGTATATTTATTTATTTGAAAGGCAGAGTTACAGAGAGGCAGAGAGAAAGAAAGAGAGGCAGAGAGAGAGAAAGAGAGAGAGAGAGAGAGAGAGAGAGAGAGAGAAAGAAAGTCAGTCAGTCTTCTATCCATTGGTTCACTCCCCAAATGACCACCATGGCCGGAGCTGAGCCAATCTGAAGCTGGGAGCCAGGAGCTTCTTCCAGGTTTCCCATACTGGTGCAAGGGCCCTAGCACTTGGGCCATCATCTACTGCTTTCCCAGGCCAAATCAGAGAGCTGCATTGGAAGTGGAGCAGCTGGGACTTGAACCAGCGCCCATATGGGATGCTGGCCCTATAGGCAGTGGTTTAACCCACTACGCCAAGATTCCATCCCCTAAAAATTGTTTTTTCTTTAAAAACATTTATAATCAAAACTATTTACAGCACGTCTGTATGCATATAAAATGACTCAGCAGAATATATACACAAAGATGCTAATAATGTGTTTCTGAGTGATCCTAGATACATTTTTTGCTTCTACATTTTTCTAATTTTAACTCAAAGAATATGTATTGGCTTTTTTTTCAAAGATGTATTTATTTATTTTGAAAGGCAAAGTGACAGAGAAAGATAGAGAAAGAGAGATCTTTCATCTGCTGGTCACTCCCCCAAAGAATACTCAGCAAATTAGCAGGGAGCTGGGTTGGAAAGGGAGCAGCCGGGACTGGAATCGGCATTCCGAGATGGGATGACGGCATTCCAAGTAACCCACTGTACCACATCACCTGCCATCGCAAGGAAGCCCTTCCACCCTGGCCTTCCTCCCACGGATGCTATCAGCTCAGGTGAAGAACACAGGAGCCCTTTGGCTCTCCCGCCCACAGACTCACTCATGGCTTCGAGTCCCTGGCCTCTCAGACACCGGCTCTCGGGTACCTTATATATGATGGCTGTCAACCACACCAGCGGCCAGAAACTGCCTTATTGATGGGTGCAGGATGCAATTCTGGCCAAGGAAACAAGGGAAAACCTCCTGGGGGTTTCTGGCACGGGTTTTTTTCCCTGAGTAAAGGGACAGAAGGAAGGCGATGCATTTCTGCTTGCTGGAGACAGTCTTACTACTCATCCACCTGCAACGGTTGCAACTTCCTGTGGGCCGTGCCAACAGGAGAAGCAGAAAGACGGAAAAGCCCCTGAGTCATTGACAGCACTGCTGAGTCACGAATCAATCCTGGAAATCCTTCTTAGTGCATACGGCTAACAAGTGCTTTAGTGAAGCTTCTAGCAGTTGATGTCTTTTGCCACTAAGACCACTGAGCTGACACAAGTGTCCGTCTCGCTACGTGCTCACCATACTGCTCTTTTTGCATCTTTGCTATTCTTTTTTTTTTAATTTTTAAATTTTTAAAATTTTTTTGACAGGCAGAGTGCATAGTGAGAGAGAGACAGAGAGAAAGGTCTTCCTTTTGCCGTTTGGTTCACCCTCCAATGGCCGCAGTGGCTGGTGCACTGAGGCCGGCGCACCATGCTGATCCAATGGCAGGAGCCAGGTGCTTCTCCTGGTCTCCCATGGGGTGCAGGGCCCAAGCACTTGGGCCATCCTCCACTGCACTTCCGGGCCACAGCAGAGAGCTGGCCTGGAAGAGGGGCAACCGGGACAGAATCTGGTGCCCCGACCAGGACTAGAACCCAGTGTGCAGGCGCCGCAAGGCAGAGGATTAGCCTAGTGAGCCACGGCACCGGCCACATCTTTGCTATTCTAATAGGTGAAAAAATGAGTTCTCATCATTTTTAAGTCACTAATGGTTTTTTCTTACCAACATAATTTTGCAAGTCCAGTGGATTTCAAGGCTCTCTTCCGTGTTCCTCAGGTCTGCTCCCCAGAGACAATTTCTTTTATCCCTTTTACCTCTTTCAGTATGTCCTTCTATACTCTGGATGATACATTTTTTTATTTCCTCTTTTTCTTGCTGTTCTTCCTCTCTTTTAAAAGTAAATCTTTGAGAGGCAGAGAAAGAGACAGATTCAGAGCGAGAGTGAGCTTCCATCTGCTGGCTCACTCCAAAAGCGCCTGCAATGGCTCTCATCTGGGGGGCAGGGACCTGACAGTAACTCAACCCATCACCACTGCCCACAAGGTCTGCAATGCGGGAAGCTGGAGTCAGGAGCGAGCCAGGCACCAAAGCCAGGCATGCTCCACCAGGGGCATGCTCCACCAGGGGATGCAGGCATTTGAGCTGGCGCCTTTGCCTCTAGGCCAAAAAATGACCTCCATTGTACTTTATACATCAGATTCAGATCAATTCTCGGTATTTTAAGAGCAGTCTAAGGGGCTGGCATTGGGAGACAGCAGGTTAAACGCTGCTTGTGATTCCCATCACCCCACAGCAGAGTGCTGCCGCGAGTCCTGGCTGCACTGCTTCTGACCCAGGTTCCTGTTGACGTATTGGGGAAAGCAGTGGATGAAGCCCAAGTACTGGGTCCCCTGTCACTCACATGGAAAACCAGGATGCAGGTTCCAGCTCCTGACTCCAGCCTGGCTCAGGCTCACTGCCGTGATATCTGAGGAGTGAACCAGCGAATGGAAGATCTCTCGCTCTCTCTCTCTCTATGTCTCTCTGTCTCTCTGTCTCTGTCTCACTCTCTGATGCTCTGTCTCAAATAAGGTCAATAAATGAATCCTAAACAAACAAAAAATATAAGGGCCAGTCTTGCGGTATAGGAAGTTAGGTCACTGCCAATAACACTGGGATCCCCTTGGATGCTAATTCCAGTCCTGGCTGCTCCACTTCCGATCAGCTCCCTGCTGAAGTGCCTGAGGAAGCAGCAGACGATGGCTCAAGTGCTCTGGCCCCTTCACCCATGTGGGAGACCTGGAGGAAGCTCCTGGCTCCTGGCTCCTGGCTTTGTTCTGGCCCCAGTCCTGGCCATTGTAGTCATTTGGGGAGTGAACCAGTGGATTAAAGATCTCTCTGTCTCTCCCTCTCGCTCTGTAATTCTGCCTTTCAAATAAATAAATCTTTTTTAAAAAATAAGGTAAGTCTGCCTCTTTCTAGGGTCACATGGGTGGCAGGTTTCCCAGGCAACATCTTAACTGCTGAGCCAAACACCTTTTTTTTTTAGGTTGATGCCTTTAACCCCTTGGAGTGAGTGTCTAACTTGAAGTAACATTCCCATATGTGTTAATTACATCTCCCCAGGGGCTGCTGCTTATGACACCATATCAGCATGCAAGTTCAAGCCCAGGCTGTTCTGCTTCCAATCCAGCTTCCTGCTAATGTGACAGGGAAGGCAGCAGATGATGGTTCAAGTGCCAGGGCCCCTGCTTACCCACAGGGAGCTTCCTGGCTTCAGCCTGGCCCAGTCCTGGCTGTTGCAGACATTTGGCAAGTGAACCAGCAGATGGAAGATTCTCTCTCTCTCTCTCTCTCTCTCTCTCTCTCTCTCTCTCTGTCTCCCTTTCTCCCTGTTATTCTTTCAAATAAATAAATCTTTTTAAAAAATATTTTTATTTATTTATTTGAGGGTTAGAGTTAGAGACAGTGAGAGGGAGAGACAGAGAGAAAGGTCTTCTTTCCATTGGTTCACTCCCCAAATGGCCGCAACTGCCAGAGCTGAACCGATCCGAAGCCAGGAGCCAGGAGCTTCCTCGGGGTCTCCCACACAGGTGCAGGGGCCCAAGCACTTGGGCCATCTTCTACTGCTTTCCCAGGCCACAGCAGAGAGCTGGATTGGAAGAGGAGCAGCTGGGACTAGAACCAGCGCCCATATGGGATGCCGGTGCCGCAGGCAGAGGATTAACCTACTGCGCCACAGCACTGGC
This sequence comes from Sylvilagus floridanus, assembly GCA_949820135.1. Taxonomy (NCBI): domain Eukaryota; kingdom Metazoa; phylum Chordata; class Mammalia; order Lagomorpha; family Leporidae; genus Sylvilagus; species Sylvilagus floridanus. The sequence goes on from OX463231.1 coordinate 109,251,930, forward strand.
CCCAAATAAATAAATGTTTTACAAAAATTTTATCTCCCCAGAAAAACCCTACTCTTCTGGACCACATCTTAGATCTCTAAAATCTCCCTTCCCCGTTGCGTGCACAGTGTTCGTTCAGCATATGCTTACCGAATGCATGAACGCACGTGACCAAATGGACTGCAGCTTTGCCCTCGCGCCCCGAGAGGTTGCTCTCAGCTGAAGAGCAGTAGCAGAGCAGACCTGAGTGACCGCAGGCGCAGGGAGGCCTTGTTAGGCCCACCACCCAGGAAGTGCCGCCGGGCTTTTACCTTGTCAAACCGGGACTCCGCATTTTTCACCAAGGTTATCAGCAATTCTCCGGCCGACTGCTGGGTGCAAGGATGTTTCTGGGTGTTCAGGCCATCCAAAGTAGTCATTACAAATTGGCAGAGCTCACTTGCATTGAGAAAAACTTCAAAGACCTGAAATGGTGTAGGAACATGCACTAAGACACAGGGGTATGACAGAAAGAGCCCTGAATGAGGACTGGATTCGAAGTCAACAACCAGAGAAGCGTACGAGATGCACAAGACTGTTTCCATCTGCATTATTAACAGGGATAAGCTGGCTGCAAACCAAAGGTGAGTGGCCTTGCCCGTGCATGGGCTCGTCTATGCATGTCTTGCCCGTGCATGGCCTTGTCTGTGCGTGGCCTTGTCCGTGCATGGCCTTGTCTGTGCATGATCTTTTACCATGGTGACTTTAGAAAGGAGCTTGGTTATGAAATCCTCTGAAAGATCACAGTTTACAGGAGCAGGACCAAAGCAAGGCCCCATGTTGCACAGCTGACCGGGTCCCTGGTACAGCTACAATGCCTTGTCAGTAGACAGTGTGCTTAACGAATGTGCCATTCTGATTCTCGTTGAACTTGGCAGTATAGTTCTCTGCTATGATTATAGTAGATCCAGTGTACTGGGCACTTAATATAAACAAGCATCTACCCAAACATTTTCTAGTGTACGTCTCATTTAACCTTTGTGGTAACTGAATTATTACAGTTTGTGGAGTTACCCATTGTACAGATGGGAAGACTGATGTCTAAAGAGATTAAGTTACCTAACACCACTGACTCTACAGGAGTAAGATCTGTAGGTTTCCTTCTCTTTCCTTAACCTTTAACATGCCTATTCCCCTGGAGATACAAATATTTATTGGATAAGGAATAACTACAAAAATTAAAAAGCAAATGGTTCATTGGACCAACCACACTCTCTTACAGCTCCCCCCGGGTGTCAAGAGTTTACACGCACAGGAGGCTGGTAGCTGTGGGAGTGGGAGTGGAGCTAGGCCGACCGGAAATCCCATGATGCTGGCTTCCCTCAGAGGCTGAGCTAATGCATTAAGCCAAGAGGGCGCGGCGCAGAGGAGTCACCAGCACAGTGCCTCGGCTTCCCTTTCTCTGGGCAGTCTTGCCTAGGGAGCTTTGTAAGAGACCACCAGAAAGTCTCCCAAAGTGGATTTTGCCATTTTACATTTGCACGAACAAATTAAGCTGCCCGTCTCCGTGCGCGCAGCTATTCCAATTACCTGGGCAATTTTGAAGGGACAATTGTAGAACTGTTTAATACTGTAGAGCTCCAGGAGTCCTCGGCATTTCTTCAATGCGCTTTTCAAACCCTGGTGATTTTTCTTGTCATGCGTGATGTCTAAGTAAAAAAGATGACAAAATTACCTTCTGTTTCTCTGGTTTTGTTGTTGTTGTTTGCTTTTTTTTTTTTAATCGTTTGAGAGAGACACACACAAAGAAACCTCCCCTCTGCAATGGCTGGGCCTGGGTCAGGGCTGAAGCTGGGACCTGGGAACCCAATCCAGGTCTCCCAGGTGCATGGCAGGAACAACTGCTCAAGCCATCGTTACTGTCTCCCAGGGTTTGCACCAGCAGGAAGCTGAAGTCAGGAGTCAGAGCTGGGACTCTAAGCCAGGTATTCTGATGTGGGACTTGGGTGTTTAACTGCTGGACTTGGACACGCAAGCCTGATTTTTTCTTCTTGATTTTACAAGTCCAGCCGATTTCCAGTTTGAAGTGGGTCTCAAGATCTTATTCTCTTGTCTTTTTCACTTGAACAAAAATGTTGGATGCAGCTAGTGTAAGTTCATCTGAAGGCGGATTTGCTTCCCCTTGCTTGCAGGGCAATGTAAAGAGTGAACCAAGAGAAAAAGACTGTTTTGTGAGAGCAGCGCTTTTGGGCAGTCTGTGAGTAGGGACAGGGCACACTTCCTCATTTCCCCACTGGTAAGCTTGAGCGTCTCTCTGTGAAACTCAGCACCCACCAAAAATTGCCCTATTCTATATTATCTGGTAATTCCCAAATAAGAACGCTTTGCCTTGTTAATTCTCGTGTTTTATTGCTGGAAATTGATCTACGGGAAGTCTTTGAGCCCTGGGATGAGGATCTGTCTCTCCAACTAGAAAATAAGTTCCCGGCCGGCGCCGTGGCTCAACAGGCTAATCCTCTGCCTTGTGGCGTCGGCACACAGGGTTCTAGTCCCGGTCGGGGCACCGGATTCTGTCCCGGTTGCCCCTCTTCCAGGCCAGCCCTCTGCTGTGGCCCGGGAGTGCAGTGGAGGATGGCCCAGGTGCTTGGGCCCTGCACCCCATGGGAGACCAGGAGAAGCACCTAGCACCTGGCTCCTGCCATCGGATGAGCGCGGTGCGCCGGCTGCAGCGCGCCATCCGCGGCAGCCATTGGAGGGTGAACCAACGGCAAAGGAAGACCTTTCTCTCTGTCTCTCTCTCTCTCTCTCTCTCTCTCTCTCTCACTGTCCACTCTGCCTGTCAAAAAAAAAAAAAAAGAAAGAAAGAAAATAAGTTCCCAGGGACCTTTCCGTCTTGTTTACAGATGCAACCCTAGAAGAGTTAAGTGCTCCATAAATATTTGCTGAATCAGCATCAGTTGTATTTCCTAGGCTGTGGATCTGGGTGGACACTGTTCATACTCACAGGTGGCCTAAGGTGGGCTGGCTGCTTTGGGAAGGGCAGTTTCTCTAACAGTGGGATGAACGAGCCAGGGCAGGGCAGCTTCAGGTGGGGACGGAGCAGACTGAGATGAGAACACAGCCAGGTGCTGAGCTGGCAGCCTTCGCTGCCTTCCTCCTTCCGGCGGGGAGGCCAGGGACTCACTCTGACTTTGGGGGGGCCTTCGTGCTCCTCTCTCTGCCTGATGTTTCTCTTCAGAGCCACCTTTCCCGAACCCCATCACTAGATGTGGTTTTCACGCGGGTCCCTGTAAGTTCCCTTGGTAACGGCTATCTTAGCTGGGAACAACTATTGTTTGTTGAGTCTTTGTCTGACCCTCCCTCCCTCCCTCCCCCACCTGTCTTTAAGACTGGGACTGGGGCCACTTGTGTTCCAGGCATTGCTGAGTAAGGAGTAATTAAACACTGATGGGATAAATAAGTGAATGAGGCCCAAATGATGGCAAGAAGCTCTCCCACTTGCGACTAAGCTCAACTCTCCCAACTGCTCCCAGGCCTGCCATGGCCCTGCAGGCAGCTGATGAGTCACGGCTCTAATGACTCAGCCTGAGTCGCCACGTTTCTGCCTTTGGAACATGCACCTGTCTGCTGCTGGATTACCAGGAAATCTTTCCAGAGCACAGGGGTGAGGGCGTGAGAGGACCGAGGCAGGCCGGCGCGGCCTTCCGTGGGGCCTTACACTTCAGCCTCAGGGTGACGTGCAGCAGGTGGTGCATGCCCTCGGCCGCCTCCTCGGCCACCTCCTTCAGCGGGTCCCCACACAGCAGAGCCATCATGGCCACGAGGTGGCCTAGTCTCTGGAACTGCAGCGGAAGCTGATTTAGAAGGAAAAAAAATACCCTCAAGATACAGGTTCATTTAGTGTCTTCAAGTGGACTTACTGAGATGTCATTTCTAACCCCAGTAAGAGAAGTGCAAGGTCCCATTAAGCCCTTGGATCTCTGAAGGACGAATTTTTTTTTTTAATTTAAAAATTTTTAAAAGATGTATTTTATTTATTTGAAAGACAGAGTTACAGAGAGAGGTAGAGTCAGAGAGAGAGAGGTCTTCCATCAGATGGTTCACTCCCCAGATGGCTGCAACAGCCAGAGCTGCACTGATTCGAAGCCAGGAGCCAGGAGCTTCCTCCAGGTCTCCCACGTGGGTGCAGGGGCCCAAAGACTTGGGCCATCTTCTGCTTTCCCAGGCCACAGCAGAGAGCTGGATCAGAGGTGGAGCAGCCGGGACTTGAACTAATGCCCATATGGGATGCCGGCGCTGCAGGCTGGGGCTTTAACTCGCTGTGCCATAGCGCTGGCCTCAGGACGAATATTTCTATAAAAAGTAGTTACTTATTTGATTTGAAAGAGATACGGAGGTGGGGGGAGAGAGAGAGAGAGAACGCAGAGAGTGAGTGAGAGTTTCTATCCTCTAGTTCATGTTGCAAATGCCTACAACAGCTGGGGCTGGGGCAGGGGCAGGCCAAAGCTGGGAGCCTGGGGGCCGGCACTGTTGTTGGGGAACAAGACAAGTTTGAGGCTCTGTGTGTGCAGGTGGCCCACAGACCCGTACGGAAGTGAAGAGGGCACCGAACACAGTGAACTCTGTCCTAGTCCCGCACAACGCTGCGCTGGCTGTGTGAGAATCGCATAGCATCTTCCTCTCTCGGTGTGTGGATCACGTCTCCGGGTTTCCTCTCCCACAACCTAGAGTTTTTACTGACCTATGTTGCAGTTTTGTGGAAAACAAAGCCTCCCTGTGAAAGCTCATGGACCAGGCTCTGTATAACTTGCTTGAAAAGAAAAGCGTTTGGCTGGTTTCCAGCGCCACCCTGCGCCTCCCATCACTCCTCTACCCTCTCTGAGATGCGCCGGGGCGCTGTCTGAGAGAGGCAGCGGCAACCGTGGTGCAGTGGTTCAGCCACTGTGTGTGATGCCAGCATCCCATATAGAGTGCTGCTTCCAGTCCCTGCTACTCTGCTTCCAATGCAGCTCCCTGCCCGAAAAGGCAGTGGAAGGTGCCTTAAGTGCCCTCTCTTTGTCACTCTGCCTCTCAAATACATAAAATGAATTACAGGGCCGGCGCCGTGGCTCAACAGGCTAATCCTCCGCCTTGCGGCGCCGGCACACTGGGTTCTAGTCCCGGTCGGGGCGCCGGATTCTGTCCCGGTTGCCCCTCTTCCAGGCCAGCCCTCTGCTGTGGCCCAGGAGTGCAGTGGAGGATGGCCCAGGTGCTTGGGCCCTGCACCCCATGGGGAGACCAGGAAAAGCACCTGGTTCCTGGCTCCTGCCATCGGAAGAGCGCGGTGCGCCGGCCGCAGCGCGCCGACCGCGGCGGCCATTGGAGGGTAAACCAACGGCAAAAGGAAGACCTTTCTCTCTATCTCTCTCTCTCACTGTCCACTCTGCCTGTAAAAAAAATAAAAAAAAAATATTTTTTAAGACAAAAAGGCCACTGCAGAACTGTGTTCCCATTCTTATCACTAAGTGCTTCTTTAACATTCTTTTTTCTTCCTTAGGTTCCTTTGAGAATATGAAAAAATTCAGGGACCTAGAGAATACACACTTGTCCAACTCACTGAAGTTACGAAATGCTAATGGACCTTCCTCAGGAAAATCCCGAAGGCTGCACTGTAGAAAATTCTTCACATAATGGGATGCTCACCAGATGCCAAGGGCAATAAGGTTAAGCACCTCAACATTAACACCTCTCCCTGGGAAAGGCAAGGCTAGGGAAGAGTGTGTACACAGGAGGACTTCACTGAGCGCTTTGTTAGAGGCTGAGGCATGCAGAGAGCGGAACCGCGCCTTGCTGTTATCAGAACAGGGGAGTCATTGGAAGCCTCCATTCACTGCACAGAAAGAAGCAGCACAGTGTGAGGACCACGTCCCCTGAGCAACAGGGAGCTCTCGCGCATTTTCAGTGTGAGAGGTAAGAAAGGTGGTGGGGCGTAACCTCTGAAACAGGCTTCCAGCGCATCTGCTCCAAGAACCGATTCTCTTAGGAGGGTTCTGACTTAAGGACCTGGCTGTGCTACCCTACCCACTTCTCTCCCAAGCCCCAGGCCCCGCTGGGCATGCAGACTGCAAATAGGATGGCCAGCCTGAGAGCAGGGGGCCAGGCGCCAGCAGACCAGCTCAGGGAAGCAGAAGGAGGGGCTTGCGTGGGAGAAAGGGGATGGTTCCCGGAAGGAGGGTCTTAGTTTCAGAGAATTCTTTTCAGAAGTTCTGGGAGGAGATTCGGGACCCCTGAGCAGTGGGAGAGTGACAGAGAAGGGCCGAGATTTGCAAAGGTGTGCCGCACCACTCTCCCTGGGAAGCCGCGGAGAGCTGAGCTGATTCACTCACGTTGCTTTCCGGGCCTCACTGTTTCAAACCCAGCGCTGCACAGATTCAGGGCCATTGTGGGCCCTCCCGTGTGCTCCGAATTGATTTCTCTACTCAGTCATCTGGAAACATTGACTGTTATTAAGTCCCAGCTCCCATGCTGAGGAAAGGGGATGCCGAGGTTAATAAACAGTGGCTGGGCGCAAGCTGCTCCCACTTTAGGAGAGGCGCAGATATGCAATTAGCCCTCATTAAAGGAGCGTGGGGGGACCTAACCCGGTCTGGGGAGTCATGACTAAGAGGGGCAGCAGGCAGGGCAGGGGCCTTGGGGCAGTCTTCCTTGGCTGCTCACCTTGAGGCTGAGGTGTCTGGACAAGCACTTGAGCACTTGAGCCATGCTGGCCGTGGCCCGTTCCCGTTCGTGGTCTACGACCGACTGTAGCCAGGGGTCCATGTGCTACAGAAAAAGCAGGCCAAATGGTTTACCAGGAGGATTTGGGCTAACACCTGTCCCTGCCTGCAGGAAAACGTGGGGAGACAAGGTCCACGTGACTCCTGCGTCCGGACGTGCTGACCTCAATGATAAAGCAGTTTAGGTTAGAAACGGAAGTGGTGGGACAAGCGGGGCAGCAAGGCCTCGCTTCTACAGGAGCTCCTTCTCTACACTTACTTTCCCTTCCTCCCAATCTCTTAATTAATTATTCTACTTTGTATTGTACACAGGCCCTTTCCAATCTGCTTTGGGAAGGAAGAAAACTCCCAAGGCACCACTCAAGAACTCTGTACGTGCAGAACTGCATCCACCTGAACATCTGGGGCAGCTTCACCGAGCAGGTAGCAACTGTGCATTGCTGCTCGGATGGAAGGCAGCATCTCAGGTAGAAGGTGTGGCTTGAGCCAAGCTGCAGGGGTGGGAAAGTACGGAGTACACCTAGATAAAGCGGCAAAATCGAATCTGGCCAGGACACAAAGGAGAGCTGGGAGAGAGAATGCTAAGGCCAGGGCAACTAGGATAACTGCATCTGTACTTGGGTGCAAATGACTCATGGTAGCTTTTGTCTAATTTAATCTAATTTAATCTAATCCCTTTCTGGAGTCCCTGTGTATCTTAAAGGGCAGGCAAGCAGGAAGCCTGCAGTGCAGTAACACGCTGCAGTAAATCAATCCCCAGGGAGAGAAAGGCACTGGCAGAGCTGCAGGTGGGGACAGGTGGCTGTGTGCGCTCTGAGTCCCACCTGTTAGGAGGCTGCCTGTTTGCTAGTTCATCAAGCTGACTGCTCTTGGTTCAATGACGAACCTTCTATGCCAGCAGGGAATTGTAATTTAAGGACTAAGGATAGCCACCATGTTGTGAAGGCCATTGATTCGACACTCAAAGGAATTATTATCTTCATGTACAAGTGAGGACATCAGACTCGGAGAGAACAAGCTCCTTGCGGAAGGACTCACACCTGACTAAGGGCAGAGTTTGAACGTGAACTCAAGTCCGACGTAAAGCTGACCGCTGATACTCGTAACTATTACACTGCTGCCTGAGACAGAATCCTTCCACGTTTTCTCCCCCACCTTTCACCAGCTGATAGGAGGGATGGTTCCCCATTCTCCCCTGGTATCTTGTTTACCTTAAAAATGGCATCGAGATTTTCCAAATGTGGGTCTTTCACCACCAGACTCTGGAGCATCTCCGAGAAGGCCTGGAAGGTCTGCCTGTAGAGAGACTGAACCGGGACAGTGTCAGCAGGGCTTCCCCACAGCCGGGCTCCCAGCCCTGCTTTCCAGGCTCCTCTCTTTATCCTGAGACCCTACTCAAAGGGCTAAAGGGCCAGGGCCAGGGGAAAAGTACCCAGGTTGTGGCATGAGGTGAAACAGAATTAACCTTCATCTCACACGGACACCTCGGCACAACTGGGACCACAGGTAACGGACTATCAAGATATTTTAAAGTTGACTTCTGACTCTTTCTGAGATCTTGAAACAGGGGGGCATAAAGTCCTCTTTGGTAACTGCTTCACCACAAATTTACAAGCCGAGGGAGACAATCGGCATCTTGGCACCTGTTCTTCTCTCTGGCTGAGAGCTGTTCCTCCACACAGCCCCGTGCCTCATCTCTTCACCCGAGCAGGTGGCTCCCCAGTCGCCCTGCGTAAAACGCTCCTGCACCTGCCAACCACAATACTCCTTATCCTCCTCTGTCTCTGCTTTTTTTTTTTTTTTCATAAAAGCAGACACTTATCAGCCAACATATTATCAATGCTTTGTCTCTGTGCTAGAATGTGAGCGCCATGTGTGAGAACGTGTACTGTTGTATTCACACCGCCTATGGCAGTGCTTAGCACATGGCGACCCTGCAACAAATATGTGTTAAACATAAGAAAGATGGAAAGAAGACAAATGAAGGGGGGTATGTGTGCACACTATTATCTAATTTAATCACCTACTTTATTCACTGGACTTAGCTTAAATTGTTTCTAGTTTCAAAATATCAAATGTACCTTCAAGGCCATGTATTTAGCCTAGTGCTTAAAATTACAGTTAAGGCGCCTAGGTCCCACATCAGAGTGCCAGAGTTTGAGGACCAATGTGGGCTCGACTCCAGCATCCTGAGAATGCAGACACAGGGAGGCAGCAGATGGTGGCTCGAGTCGTTGGGTCCCTGCCACCCGTATGGGAGACCCAAGTTAAATTCCCAGCTCCTGGCTTTAGGCTTGCCCCACAGAAATTGTGGGCATTTAGGGAATGTCCCAGTGGGTGGGAACTCTGTGTCTCCAAATCAATCAATTGAGCAGTTTTACAAAGACGTCTTCAAAAGGCCAAGATCGGCTGGCCCCGTAGCTGGGCAATTACTCAAGCAGAGCGTGAATTACCTCTAAGCTGTAGGGCCTACTTGGCATGACTTCTTGCAGCTGGAGAAGAGTCCTCGTGGAGGGCAGAGTGATGAGACTTCTGGTGATCAGACTGAACAAGTCAGCTCGGTCTTCAGACCCACACAGCAGATGGACATCTCGGTAGCTAAGACAGTTCAGGAATGGCAGGTTTGATTTGACATGGATAAGCAGGGACCGAAGGACTTGAAAAGGGAAGGGTGGACTGGACTGAGAGGGAGAAGGTAAGGCACAGCTTGTCAATCTGTCCAGATAAATCTCACAAAAAGACCAGAGGCCACTTCCTGCAGCTCAGCCTGCCAGTCTAACACGGCCTCCTGCTGCTGAATTCCGGGGGGAAGAGGACAGAGCCAGGTCAGACACTTTTTAACCACAGGCCTCCTCGGCTGAGTCACTGAGGAACAAATCTCCTGAGAGAGGCAAACAGCAGGGAGCCCTTGCAAACTCCTGAGACCTTGGAACTCTGCCACGCAGCATACATGGGAGTAACTGCATTGTACACTATACCTGGGACAAAAGTGAACTCCAAAGAGGTGCTGATAAGGTTTTTCAGATACGGATGGTAGCATACATGAAATCAAAGTCCTTATACAAAAACAATGGATTTGGCTTCCCCTTCCCTACCTAAATAATTTTCAAAAGTTAAAAATATGGTATACGAGACTGGCGTGGCACAGCCTGTGATGCCAGAATCCCATGTGAGTGCCGGTTCAAATCCCGGCTGCTCCACTCCCAACCTAGCTCTCTGCTAAAGTGTCTGGGAAGGCAGCTGATGATGGCCCAAAAGCTTGGGCACCTGCTGCTCACATGGGAGACTTGGTTGAAGCTCCTGATTCCTGATTTTGACCTAGCCCAAGCCACAGCCGTGTAGCCATCTGGGGAGTGAATCAGGAGATGGAAGACCTCTCTCTCCCTCTCTCTCTAACTTTGGAATGCTATCAGTCAGCTTTGGCACTGGCTTGGAATGAGGAACGGGGATGGGTGTGTATACGTGTGTACCTGAGGCCAGCAATGATGACAAAGATCTCCTGGCGCACGGGGCTGAACAGAGAGTGCAGGGACTCCTCTTGCACCAGTACCTGCAGAGAGGGAAAGCGCTTGAGAGAGGGGACACCCACCCAGCCTCCTGGGCCAGAAGCACTTAGAGACGAGGGTAGCCTGCGGGCAGCTGGTTTCTCCTCTGCCTCTCACTGTTGGAGCTGACGCAGTCACCTACCCTGCCTGTGCCTGAGCTTCCTCCTCTGGGAAAATGGTAATGGCACGACTTACCTTCGTGGGGAGACCGTGAGTACTCACGGAGCTGCTTCATCAAACCTAGGATCCCTCAACAGTCGCAAGTGTCTGTCACTCATTGTTTTGACTCTTAGAGATTACCTCTAGTTGAGGCATTTTAACTCGTCTTGATACTAAACCAGTCACCTCTGCTGGCATGCCCAACATGACTCTGAGTGCCTTGTCTTGGGAAAGGGGTAAGTTTCCAGTTTACAAGTTGGCAGAGGGCAGGCTGCCTTGCTGGGCAGGAGGATCGGCAGCAACAGGGAGAAACGGGGACGTGGGAGCCAGGCAGCGCCTCGGCCTGGGCGCTGGCGCCACCATGCACTGCGTGGCCCTGAGTGCTATTCAGCCTCCTGTGCCCGAGTTTCCTTATCTGGAGGAGGAAATGAGAATATCCAGGGGAGCTGATGTGAGAAGCAAGGATAAACTCCTGTGGGAGAACCCTCACTGTCTGCCCAGGCTCTCTGGGAACTGCCCTCAGCCGGTAGGAATGAGTGTCTCACAGCCACATTTCTGCTAAGTCAGTCATCCTGTCTCACTGGCTCCAGTTCAACTGTCCAAGAATAGACCAACATCATTTAGACCCGCTCTCTCTCTGGAATCTGGAGTTGGGACAAAGAACTCTGTATTCGTTAGCTGTCCATCACTGTAACAAATGCCTGAAAGAAGCTACTTAAGGAAGAAGGAGCTCATCTCGGCTGATGGTTCTGGAGGTCCGGCAGCCCCACTGGTCTAATGAGGTGGTGGGTGGTGAAACGGACGCAGCAAGAGAGTGGCTAGGCCCAGCCTGCACTGATGCAAGCAGCCTTCTCGGGAGAACTGCCTCCCAAGGGCATGCCTCCGGTGTCCTCAGGGTCTCCCACCAGGCCCACCTCCTGAACACCAGACTTGGATGACGCCTCTGCTCTGCTGGCAGCACTAACCATGACTTTGGGGACTAAACACCTGCACGAGCTGGGGAGCCAGCTCCTGGTCAGACCACAGCAGGCTTCCAGCTCAGTGTGGCTAGTCGCCTTTTTTTTTTTTTTTTTTTTTTTTTTTTAGGATTTATTTATTTATTTGAAAGGTGGAATCACAGACAGGCAGAGGCAGAGAGAGAGGTCTTCCATCTACTGGTTCACTCCCCAAATGACCGCAAAGGCCAGAGCTGGGCCAATCAGAAGCCAGAAGCCAGATGCTTCCGCCAGATCTCCCATGTGGGTGCAGGGGCCCAAGGATTTGGCATCTTCTTCTGCTCTCCCAGGCCATAGCAGAGAGCTGGACTGGAAGTGGAGCAGCTGGGACTCGAACCGGCACCCATACAGGATGCCGGCACTGCAGGTGGGGGTTTCGCTCACTATGCCATAGCGCCAGCCCCACGGCTAGTCTTCTAAGGGGAGAAAGCAGAAGAATGGGGAGCTCGGGTCCCTTTGGACGGGGTAACAGAGAGAGCTGCTGAAGGGGGTGATGGAAGCACATATAAAGGACAGACAATGGACAGAGAGAACATGCTCTCCAGTATGTGGAAGATTTGATTTTCAAGATGCACTTCCTTCCTGGCCCAGGCTTCTCCCCTGACACCAAAAAAGACCTCACTAGGGACTTAGCACAGGGCCTAGGAGGCAGGAAGCCCTCAATAACATATTCCTGGGCACCCTTTCGTGCTCTTTCTGAGTTCTTCTCTCCTTGTTCTCCAACTCTGGTCTGACTCAGGCCTTGCTGGTGGCCTGCTGCTCTTCCTCCTTTACTTGTTTCCTCACAGAGCTCATTAGTTGTTATGGTTTTACAATCTGGGAGGGACAAAGCACGAGACTCTGTCTTCAGTCTTAACAGACATCCCTGAGCTCCACCCAACCATATATCAAGTTATGGCAAGGACCTCGCCACCTAAGTCACAGCCTCTCCTAGCATTCTAGTGTTTAAAATTAAGTTCAGGGGCTGCCGCTGTGGCGTAGCAGGTAAAGAAGCTGCCTGTAGTGCCGGCATCCCATATGGGTGCCGGTTCGCATCCTGGCCACTCCACTTCTGATCCAGCTCTCTGTTATGGCCTGGGAAAGCAGTAGAAGATGGACCAAGTCCTTGGGCTCTTGCACCCACATGGGAGACCTGGAAGAAGCTCCTGGCTTACTATTTGCTTACAGTTAGCTAGCCACTGCAAGAACTGAGAAGTGAGGGCTGATTTCCTGTCTGTAGAACATGTATGTAGTAGGAACGTCTTGGGGTGGCTGCCGACATCGCAGCAGTCACCATTTCTCTCTGGGAAAACACATAGGAAGGGAGGTCCAGAGTGGGATCATTACTACACGCCTCTGCCTCTAGAGATATCCAACTGCTGCAGGGCTGGCGAGCAGACCCGGGCTGGGCCAGCCACATTCCAGAATGACAGACATGGACTGGGAGCCACTGCAGGCTCTGGTCGCGGTGATGGCAGGCCAGCCACCCTGGAGCTCTCCTGGAACTTGCACAGCTGGAGGCGTGATTGTCAAAGCTCCTTCTCAGAGTCTGAGATATTCCAGCATCTTCTAATCTTTCTTTTGTACCTGAGTGAGTCAGAGTCGATCTTTGCTGCTTGCCCCCAAGAAAAATTTCAACCAATCCTTTAAAAATTTTTTCTTGGGATGCCAATCCTATGAACCAATCATCAAAAATGAGACGGTTTGTCTCAAAGTTCTTGAAAAAAGCCAGATAATGCTGGTTCCCTATTCCAAGGGGGACTACTGAGGTTCAGAGAAGCCAAGTGACCTAAGGGAGGAAGGGTTCTATGGGGGACACCAGATGCAAAATGAGAATGGAGCCCCAAACTGTGGAGGAGCGGCAAGGAGCCACTACGGACAATTCTGGTTGTTACAGCCACAATATCCACTCTGTGCTGCAATATTCACATTTTAATTCCTCCCTCCTGCTCCTCCCGACTCCACTCTTACCTCCAGGCAACCAATGGTCACTATAACTAGCTTGAACCTTCTCGTATTCAGTTTGAATTTTCTAGAATTTTCTATAAAGAGGATCATGTAATATAAACTTTTTTGGCTCTGGCTTCTTTCACTAGGTATAAGCATTTTTAAGTGCACCTAAGCTGTAGTGTATATTAACAATTCCTTCCTTTTAATTCCTATGCAATACTCCATTTTTTGGATATATAACACAAATTGCTTATCCATTCATCTGCTGATGGACATTTGGGTCGCTTCCAGCGAGTGGCTCTTACATACAGAGCTGTTGGGGACATCTGTGTCTACATCTTTGGGTGGAAATGCGCTTTGTTTTAGCTAGGAATGAAATATGGTTACATGTACATTTAACTTTTTAAGAAACTGCCAAACTGTTTTCCAAAGCAGTTGTGCCATTCCAGCACCTTCCCCTCACCTGCCGGGTGGGAGAGTTCTGGCTGTTCCACACCCTCACCGTCTGGCACTGCCATGCTTTTTTATTTTGTCTGCTCTAGCAGGTGTGCAGTTGAGTCTTCTTGGGTTTTCATTTGCTTTTCCTATCACAGTGACGGGGCATCTCTCCACGTGTGTGATTGTAAGTCCTCTTTGGTGAGGCTACACAACAGGTTTTTTCCCCTTTCCTTTTCACGTTCCGTTCTTGGCATCCTTGGCTTTATTTTATTTTGGATACTGAAGATCCACACACTGGTGTGGGGCACAAGAAGACTGAGAAGTGCTTTCAAGTTCTCTCTCTGTGACGCCGCTTACTCTGTCATCTTTTTGAGTTCTTCAGCAGTACTGTGTCTCCGCTAGGCCATTGGGAGCTGCGCTGTTTTAGGTCCTGCACGTGTGCCTCCAGGGATTCTGTGGACTTGTACAACGATGCAATGACTCACCTAATTTTCTCATGGACATTGGCTGCCCTCAAGTCTTCTAGGCCAAACTCCTCATCAGCCCATTACTTTGGTTGAAACCTGTTGTGGGCATTTTACTCCTGGCTGGACAGATCTAAACACAGCATGGGGCTGCTTGCTGTGCTTCTACTGTTTGAGATTTGCATTTGTGGATTTTCTGAGCAGGCTGGTTGAACCATGTGGAAACCCACAGCTGCCAATTCTAGGAGATGTGAAACTCGGGCAACGTGCTATCTTGGCTGGGTCCTGTGGCTGCCTTCAGCCCTTTTCCCAAAGCTGACAGCCAAGTAGAAAACTGAGTTAATTCCTAAGTCTACAGTATATAATTCTATTCTTTTTAAGATTTATTTATTTATTCATTTGAAAGGCAGAGTGACAGAGAGAAAGAAGGAGAGAGAGAGAGAGAGAGAGATCTTCCATTTGCTGGTTCACTCCCCAAATGGCTGCACTGGCCAGAGCCAGGAGCCAGGCACTTCATCCAGGTCTCCCACATGGGTGCAGGGGCCCAAGGACTTGGGCTGTGCTTCCCCAGGCACATTAATAGGGTGCTGGATAGGAAGCAGAGCAGCCAGGACTCAAACCAGCACTCCAATACAGGATCTGCATCAGAGCAGTGGCTTAACCTACCGTGCCATGATGCTGGCTCCATTTTGCTCTTTTTGATGTACTGTTTGAAATGGTTCTCACCATATTTACTATTTGAAGTGTGGTCACTTCCAGATGGACTGTAGATTCTTAGAGGACAAGGATTTAAGTTTCCAAGGAAATTTGTAAACTTTATCAAAGTACCATAGGGTACAAGGTATGGAAGACTCTTGATATCTCTTCATTATTTAATGTAACTAATTAGCTTTTTAGCCTTCAGTTTTAAAAACTAGGGCTGGTGTTGTGGTGTGTGGAAAAAGCCACTGCCTGCAACACCAACATCCTTTATGGGTGCCAGCTGGAGACCTGGGTGTACCCCAATCCACCTCCCTGCTGATGTGCCTGGGAAAGCAGCCTTAGATAGTCCAAGTGCTTAGGCCACTGCACTCACATGGGAGACCAGAGGAAGCACATGGCTCCTGGCTTCCGCCTGGCCCAGGCCTGGCCATTGTGGCCATTTGGGGTGTGAACC
Organism: Sylvilagus floridanus; assembly: GCA_949820135.1. Taxonomy (NCBI): domain Eukaryota; kingdom Metazoa; phylum Chordata; class Mammalia; order Lagomorpha; family Leporidae; genus Sylvilagus; species Sylvilagus floridanus. The sequence continues at coordinate 109,267,329 of OX463231.1, forward strand.
AGCAGATGGGAGATTCTCTCTCTCTCTCTTTCCCCCTAACTCTGCCTTTCTAGTAATAATAATAATAATAAAATAAGATAATTATCAATCTAATCAGCTTACAGATCTGTGGGATGGAAAGAACTTAGAATTCTAGAATCTATATGCATCTCAGAATCAGAACTTGAGGCCGGCGCCGTGGCTCAACAGGCTAATCCTCCGCCTTGCGGCGCCGGCACACCGGGTTCTAGTCCCGGTCGGGGCACCGGATTCTGTCCCGGTTGCCCCTCTTCCAGGCCAGCCCTCTGCTGTGGCCCAGGAGTGCAGTGGAGGACGGCCCAAGTGCTTGGGCCCTGCACCCCATGGAAGACCAGGAAAAAGCACCTAGCATCTGGCTCCTGCCATCGGATCAGCGCGGTGCGCCGGCCGCAGCGCGCCGACCGCGGCGGCCATTGGAGGGTGAACCAACGGCAAAGGAAGACCTTTCTCTCTGTCTCTCTCTCTCACTGTCCACTCTGCCTGTCAAAAAAAAAAAAAAAAAGAATCAGAACTTGAGGGCTGCAGAGAAACTGAAGTAACCCCAATTTAGAGAAACCTTTGTTGCCCCAATTCCAATGCCTGGAATGATCAGGGACTTTATAAGGGAATGAATGGGGGAGCTGGTGGTAGAGTGTGGCTGGAGTATATACAAATAGACAAATCCAATCATAACAATAACACAAGCATGCTTCTCGAATGTATGATATGTGTTAGGGATCAGGCTAATGGCTTACATTTATTTATTACTAAATAAACACAACAGCATGGAGAAATAGATAGAGCTGTTCTTCTTGTGTAGATGATGAAATTGAGTCATTGAGAAGCTAAGTTGTTTCTCAAAGACACACAGGCACAGCGAGGCAGAGGCGGGGGACAGGCACTGTGGCACAGCAGTTGAACTACCACAGAGGATACCTGCATTCCCTATCGGAGTACCTGGTTTTGAGCCCTTTGCTTCTGATCCAGCTTCTTGCTAACACAGACCCTTGGAGACAGCAAGCGATGGCTCAAGTACTCAGATCACACACGTGGGACACCTGGACAGAGTTCTGGGCCTCTGGCTTTGGCCTGGCTCAGCACTGGCTGTGTGGACATTTGGGGAGTGAGCCAGCAGATGAATGATATCTCTTTCTCTCTTGGTTGCTATGCCTTATAAATCAAAACAAACAAAAGGGGTGTATATAGAGCTGGAATGTTTTAAGCCTATGCATTTGATTACAGTGTGCTTCCACACAATGAAGAGTAATGAGAAGGCAGCATGGCCCTTGTTGAGAAAGTGAAATGCTGCTCCTCTCCTCTTTAGGACTCCTCTCCTAACTGGTTTCCAGGGTGACTGTATTTGTGAGGTTCCCCTGAGTACTTCTCCTCCCTGCAGAGATACTGAGAGGAGAGGAGGCCAAAAGAATTCATAACCTAGATAAAGCCACAAAAAAATCTGCTGGCCAAGTCAGCAAGCTGGCACGGCCGCAACAATCTGAGATAAGTTGCAACACTCACACTCAGGACACGCACGATGTCTTCCATGTGGCTGTGAATGAAGGACTCTGTGGTTTCATCATAAGGTAAGCTTTGGCTGAGAGAAGACAAAGATCTCAGGAATGTCAGCTTTGCATGTTCATCCTGAATTTGTGAAAAAAATGATAAAAAAACACAGTTATACATCATAATCTTGCTAGAAGACTTCTGAAAAGTTTCTTGGACTGTATTAGACATCTGGCATCTCATTCAGTCCAATATAAGTCTTTTATCCTAAGCAACGAATAGCTTAGAGGGGTTTTGGTGGAGTCCCTTGTCTCCTGGGCCTGCCTCAGTTTGGGACGTTTCTGCTCTCAGCTGGATTACTAAGGTCCACAGTGGCTCTCCCTACCTGCAGTCTTTGCTTCCCACCCCTCCCTGCCCTGTGCGGTGCAGCCTGATACGTTTCCTGAAGGTGGCCTCTGATGCTTTTACTTCTAAGCTCTCTTGATGACATTAGAACCATTATTTCAAGTCCTTAAAGTTTCTTATTAAAACTTAAGTTCTGATTTGAAGAATAACATTTTTTGTATTAACTTTCCCTTTTTTGAGTTATTTTTCTTTAAGATTTATTTATTTATTTGAAAAGCAGAGTTACAGAGAGGAAGGGGGAAGGAGAGGGGGAGGGGAGGGGAAGGGGGAGGAAGAAGGAGGAGTGTTCCATCCACTGGTTCACTCCCCAGATGGCCGCAATGGCCGAAGTTGTACCCATCTGAAGCCAGGAGCCAGAAGCTTCTTCCAGGTCTCCCACATGGGTGCAGGGGCCCAAGGACTTGGGCTATCATCTACTGCTCTCCCAGGCTTAGCAGAGATCTACATCAGAGGTGGAGCAGCCAGGACTTGAACCAGTGCCCATATCCCAGCATTGCAGATGGCAGCTTTTTACCTGGTATGCCACAGTGCCAGTCCCTTTTTATGATTTCAAAAGCGATATCTGTTTATCATAAAAACTTCAAAGACATAAAGCATAAAGATAAAAATAAAGGGGAATATGTTGTGGTAGAGTGTGTTGAGCCACCATCTTTGACACCTGCATCCCATATGAGTGCTGTTTGAGTCCTGGGTGCTCCAATTTCAATCCAGCTCCCTGCTAATGCACCTGGGAACGCAGTGGAAGAAGCCCTTGGGCCCCTGCCACTCATGTGGAAGAACAGGATGGAATTTCAGGCTCCTGACTTTGGGCTGGCCCAGGCCTGGCTGTTGCAGCCATTTGGGGAGTGGCCACTGTGGAGCTTCTGGCTGTCTGTTGCTGCTCACTCTCCACAGAGTTTCCCATCAGTGGATGCCACGTCTTTGCGGGGGAAAAGGCTAGACAAAACTTACTCCATGTTGTGAAATTATTTATACCTTTTCTTTTCCACACTTATTTATTTGAAAGACAGTGTGTGTGTGTGTGTGTGTGTGAGAGAGAGAGAGAGAGAGAGAGAGAGAGAGAGAATCTTCCATCCACTGGTTCACTCCTCAAATGCCTGCAATGGCCCTGACTGGGGTGGGTTGATGCCAGGAGCTGGAAGTTCTGTGCAGCTCTCCTGGGGGGTGGCCGGAATCCAATCCAAGCCGTCACCACTGCTTCCCAAGGTCTGCATTAGGAGGAAGCCGGAGGAGCCAAAGCTGGGTGTCAAACCCAGGCACTCCCACGTGGGACCTGGGTGCCCCAGATGGCATCTGAACTGCTAGATTAAATGTCTTCTTTCTATAGACTTTTCATCTTTTTTCAGCAAAGATTTACTTATTTATTTGAAAAGCAGAGTTAGAGAGAGAGAGAGAGAGAGAGAGAGAGAGAGAGAGAGAGAGAGAATCTTCTAATCACTGGTTCAGGACAAAGCCAGGGGCTTCTTCCAGGTCTCCCACAGGGGTGCAGGAGACTGAGTACTTGGGCCACTTTCTGCTGATTTCCCAAGTGCATCGGTAGGGAGCTGGACTGGAAGTGGAGCAGCTGAGACTCGAGCCAGTGCCCACGTGGGCTGCTGGTGTCACAAGTGTCTACTCAGCTGCTATGTCACATGCAGGCCCCTCGACTTTTACCCTTATCACTTTAGCGTCCTCTAGTGTCTAACATAAAGCCTTTCAAACCTGTTTGTTGATTGGCTAAATGGGGTTTGAAAGTCACCCAGGAGGTAAAAGCATTGGTGACACTGACTAGAAAGGGGGATCCTGTAAAAATTGCTTCTCATAAGGTCCAGGCCAGGAAAGCTCCCACAGAGTATGACAAGAGAGAGGTTACTTTGCAGAGGTAAAACAGATGGACACATTTTTCCAATTAGACTGGTAAAGATTAAAAATGAAAAAGGAATACTGATTTTGGACAGCTGTAAGCATTTAGTATAATGCACTTACTGTATTTTACTGGCAACTGTACAAATTTAGGTGTAAAATTCTTGGGAGATAATTTAACAGGATATATTCAAAGCTTGGAAAAGCTACATCCCTGTAGGTTCAGCAATGCCACACCTAGGAATCTACCCACGAGAAGTCATTTGAAGAAACCCAAAGAACTACAATAACAAAAACTTGAGAAGGATGTCAACCGCTAACAGCAGAGAACAGGTTACGTCAATTAGGACATGTTTCCTTGTGATTTCTTGTTCTTAGGCTACAGATCAAAGTTCCGGTCCAGGCTTTTAAGGCCCTGCACGCTCTGTCCTGCCTATCTTTGTCACAAGGTTGTTAAAACACATCATTTCGGAGCTGGTATTGCGGTATAGCAAGCTGCTGCCTGCGACCCTGGCATCCCACTTGGGCACTGGTTCATGTCCCGGCTGCGCCATTTCCAATCCAGCTCCCTGCTAATGGCCTGGGAAAAGCAGCGGGTGATGACCTAAGTGTCTAGGCCCCATGTGGGAGACCTGGAAGATGCTACTGGCTTCAGCCTGGCCCAGCCCAGCCATTGCAACCATTTGGGGAGTGAACTAATGGATGGAAGATCCCCTCCCCCCCGTAACTCTTTCAAACAAAATAAAAAAAAAATCTTTTAAGAAAACATTTCCTGCTTCTGAAATATTCACTCTAACTTTTTTCTTTTTTAATTTGAGAGAGACAAATAGGGAGAGATACCATCTGGTTACTGCAGGGTGCACATTAGCAGGAAGTGAAAACGGAGCAGGGCTGGGACTCACTCCCAGGCTCTCTGATATGGGATGAAGCTCAACCACTCTGCTAAATGGCCACCCCAGATCTGAACACGAGGGTTCCCTCCTCGGAGGTGCCTTCCCTTGCCCCAGGTGAAGGTCAGCTCCAGGACTTAGGAACGAATGAATTTTCCACCCAAACAAGCGGAATACTGTGCAGGCTTCAAGTCAGACAGCACAGACTACAGCTATTGACCCGGAAGAAAGTTTTCTTCCACCATGTCTGATGGTGTTTCTCCAATAACTGCACGCATTTGTGTGGATAAATAACAAGCCTGAAAAAACACACATAACAAAATGTAGCTCATCTCAGGAGAGTGGGACTAGGGAATATAAACTTTTAATTTTTATTATGTCTTTCTTTTATATGATTTTTATAATTTTTATAAATGTAAGTACAATTTACAAATTTACAATTTACAAATATATGCAAATATATGATCAATATAAACATAAAATGAATAGAGGTATAAATATGAAATGTTACAGCTTACAATGTAAAATTACTTGCCTACAAGAAATACTTCTGTTAAAATACTGAGAGGCGGGAATAAGCTGGGCAACTTGAAAGGCTCCCTAGTGCATACCTTCAGATCACCATGGAGGCCCTCCTCAATGGAGTGGATCAGCCTGTCAACGAGGGCCTCGCCCAAAGGTCCCGGATGGGTCAGGGATGTGAAGCTATCTGCGAGGGGATCTTGTAGGAGTCCAGGGAAGTTGGAGATATCTGAGTTTAACATCAAAACAGAGACACTTAATGACTGCCCACACTACGTGAGGGGATATAGTTTGGTGGGAAGCTGGCCATCAGCATAGACAGATTCTACTACTTTGCTCTGTGCCCTGGTCCTAGCCTTCCCTTCTTTGAGTCTTCGTTTCTCAATTACAAATTCAACTCCAAGGGCTTTTTTTTTTTTTTTTTTTGACAGGCAGAGTTAGACGTGAGAGAGAGAGAGAGAGACAGACAGACAGACAGACAGAGAGAAAGGTCTTCCTTTTCTGTTGGTTCACTCCCCAAATGGCCACCACAGCCGGTGTGCTGCACCGATCCGAAGCCAGGAGCCAGGTGCTTCTCCTGGTCTCCCATGCAGGTGCAGGGCCCAAGCACTTGGGCCATCCTCCACTGCCTTCCCAGGCCACAACAGAGGGCTGGACTGGAAGAGGAGCAACTGGGACAGAATCCGGCACCCCAACCAGGACTAGAACCCGGTGTGCCGGCGCCGCAGGCGGAGGATTAGCCAAGTGAGCTGCGGCGCCGGCCTCCAAGGGCTTTTTAAGCTACAAAAGGCTCTGTGACTGAGCTGCTGCAGAGCGGTTAAGGGTCTAGTCTCTAAATCTCAGTCTGGGACTACCTACTTATTAGATATCCAGTCCTCACTGTAAGTCTGCCTCCTGGAACCTCGGTTTGCTCATCTATAAAATAGGGTTATTTTAAGGATGAACTGAGGTAACACATCGGAGAACCGATCCTGGTATGTGACACAAAGTCAGCACTTAAATGCAGATAGCACTACTCAGGAAGTCAACACGTCTGTAAGACGAGAGTTAGGAACACAGTGAAGGCCCCGGTGGATACTCATCTCTCCCCACTGTGCCAGGCAGCAAGGAGCACTTCTGGGTTTGGGACAGGCTTTGCTTAAAACTCTAGGCTCCAGAACCAGTCTGCTTGGGCTCACATCCTGGCTCTGGGTCTAGTTCTGCACTTCCAAAATGGGAACGCCAACAGAACTTGCTCCATTTGACTAAGAACTAGCACCAGGCAAGGCCAGCAGCGGTTGCTCCTTCACCCGAGTGACCGCGACTGCCCGAACGCCATTTTCCTCCTTGGGCAGCCTTACACCCTCACTTAACCTGTTTCCGAATACGCAATCTCTTATTCCTAGTGGTCTAAGAGCCTAACCAGTCCCCTTGAACGTGTCTATCATCAGAGGATTTAATTCTTAAAAGACTAGTTTTATTTATTATTTGAAGTACAGAATGACAGAGGAGAGAGAGAAGAGAAAGAGAGGAATGGGGGGGGGGCAGAGGGAGGGAGGGAGGGAGGGAGAGAGAGAGAGAGAGAGAGAGAGAATCTTCTACCTGTTGGTTTACTTCCCAGATAGCTGTAACAGCCAGGTCCCTGCCAGGCTGAAGCCAGGAGCCAGGACTCTAACCTGGTCTCCCACATAGCACTTGGGCCATCTTCCTCTGCCTTTCCAGGCACATTAGCAGGAGGCTGGCTCAGAAGTGGAGCAGCCAGGACTTGGGGTGCCGGCGTCGTCTAAAGCGGCAGTCGAACTCGCTATGCCACTACACTGACCCGTCATCTGAGGACTTCGACCACTGTACCTTTGTGTTCCTCTTGGTTTTCTGAAAGCCGCCTCTGCCTCTGCCAACTCCTCCTGCTACATCCTTATCATCTACGAATGCTAACAACTGACCCCCAGTTCTCGTTCCCTCCGACCTTCGCGCAGGCTGCCCCCTCTCCTCCATTTGTAGTCTTCCTCACCCCAGCTTCCCTAACTGCTGCAAGATGCCTTTCTTGAATCCTCTCTCTGCCCAGTCTGGCGAAATGCACTCCGAGCCACTAACAAACCTACCTGTGTCCACTCTCCCCACCCTCCCCACCCGTCAGCCTCGGCACTCTGAGTTCTACTGCCTGTTTCTCTGTCAAGTACATCCTGTTCCGTCTGTTCACTGCTGTTATCCCCAGCGGCAAGGTCAGGCTGGAGCGCAGCAGGGCTTCAACATTTGCTGAATGAACGCAGGAACGAGAGAGTGTGCTTCCTCAGACGGCCCCGGGCCCCGCATCTTTCCTGTCTCCTGTGCATGCTGTCCCTGTGCGCCCCCCATGGCTGCTCTCCCTCACCCTGGAGACCCCCCGCAGGACTCAGTAGCACCACCTGTCACATGGCGTGCCTGATGGCCATGGCCGAAAGCAGGCTCCCAGCCTCCCGTATTGTGTGCGTCTCGGCCTCTTTAGCTCTTCCACTGTGCCTGCGACCACTGTAGTCACTTTAGGCACTCTGCCTTTGGGTCTCCTGCACTGAAACGTAAGCTCGAGGAGGTCAGGGACCACGCGGGTCATGCTCACTGTCTCAAGTGCAGCACACGGTCCTCACTGACAAGCCGTAGGGTGACTGCAAGGCAGTTAGCCCCATCCAGACACCGCCTTCTGAATGAAGCCCTCCCTCTCCATGCCATCCCGCACCTGCCTTTCCTTCTCAAGCAGTCCAACTCTGTGGAGGTCTACGGCCTCGTCTATCCTGGGACCTGGCCTAGTCGCACAGTTAGACAGTGAGAGAGAGAGAAAGGTCTTCCTTCCATTGGTTCACCCCCCAAATGGCTGCTACGGCCTGCGCACGGCGCCAATCCAAAGCCAGGAGCCAGGAGCCAGGAGCCAGGTGCTTCCTCCCGGTCTCCCATGTGGGTGCAGGGCCCAAGGACTTGGGCCATCCTCCACTGCATTCCCGGGCCACAGCAGAGAGCTGGCCTGGAAGAGGAGCAACCAGGACAGAATCCAGCGCCCCAGCCGGGACTAGAACCCTGAGTGCTGGCGCCACAGGCAGAGGATTAGCCTAGTGAGCCAAGGCGCTGGCCCCTTCCTCTTGCTTTGCCAACCATTTCCCAAGATCTCACTGTCAGGCACCAAGTTCACTGTCAGCCCAGGCAAGGGCTGGGGAGACGGACGCTCAGTCACGGCCTCTTGGCTTGACCTGGAGACAGTGCCTTCCCCCGCCCCTGTTCACCTGTAAGTTCAATGCTACTTGGGCGTTTTTTAATATCCTCAGTGTTGCTCAGCTGTAGATCCATACTGCCCGAATCATTGTCGGAAGCACAAGGGATCACCACATCTTCTCGGCCACAGATCCTGGGAATGAAGAAGCGATTAGAAAGAGTTTTCCTTTCCTTTTTTTTTTTTTTTTTTAATATTATTTCCTTTTTGTTGCAGTATGCTTTTTTTTTTTTAAAGATTTATTCATTTATTCGAAAGTCAGAGTTATACAGAGAGAGGAGAGTCTGAGAGAGAGAGAGAGAGAGAGAGAGAGAGAGAGAGAGAGAGAGAGAGAGGTCTTCCATCCAATGGTTCACTCCCCAATTGGCTGCAACGGCTGGCAGTGCGCCGATCCAAAGCCAGGAGCCAGTAGCCAGGAGCTTCCTCCAGGTCTCCCACACAGGTGCAGGGGCCCAAGGACTTGAGCCATCTTCCACTGCTTTCCCAGGCCACAGCAGAGAGCTGGATCAGAAGTGGAGCAGCCAGGTCTCGAACCGGCGCCCATATGGGATGCCGGTGCTTCAGGCCAGGGCGTTAATCCATTGCACCACAGTGCCGATCCCAGAAAGAGTTTTTCAAGATTGCTTCTGTCTTACTCAGCTGCAAGCCTAAATGGCCACTTTTCAGAGAGGAATTTATTTTATTTACCATTTTATTTCAAAAGCACAGTGACAGAAAGTGAGTTTTTTTTCCCCCATCTGCTGGTTCTCTCCTCTAATGCCTGCAGCAGGCAGGTTGAAGCCAAACATCAGGACTCAACCTGTGTCTCTCTCACAGGTGGCAGGAACCCACATCCTTGGACCTTCTCCGCTGCCCGCCAGGGTGCATAATAGCAGAGAGCTGGAATTGGAAGTGAAGCTGGGATTTGAACCCAGGCACTCTGATACGGAATGTGGGTGTTCTGAGTGGCATCTAAACTTCTGCCCCAAGAGCCATTGATTGATTATCAATAAATGATTGCGTGGCCTCCTCCCACCCCAGCCCCACAGTCGCCTTCTTAGTGTCTTTCATGGTACTTAGTCACCGCCCACAATGACTGGGTCTGTGTTCACTTGTTTGACCACCTCCTGTCACTGTAAGCTCCATTAGGGGAGAAACTTGGTCATGGTCACACTTTTGTCTGTAGCCCCCAGCCCATGGTCAACCTCTCTCACAGAGGATGAATGGACAGGTAAGAAGTACTATGCTGCTAACATGGACGTTTGGCGCGATGGTGGGGAGATCTGGCTCGGAGCATAAGCTTCCCGCTAATGTGCGCCCTGGGAGGCAGCAGGCAGTGGCTGCCACCATGTGAGAGGCCCAGACTAGTGTCAGGGTCCTGGTTTTGGCCTGGGTCATCCCTGTCTGTTGCAGGCATTTAAGGAATAAACCGGAGCATAGAAGATCTTTCTGTCAGACTCCTTCAAAGAAAAACAAATTAAATATCTTTTTTAAATAAAAAAAATCACACAAGTTGAAACAGAACACCCCCTAAATCTCCCTCACCCTTTCCTCCTTTTTCTTTCTTCTACTGTCCATAACAACTTCTAATTATTTATTTTTTTATAGAAAGCTTTTATTTAATAAATACAAATTTTGTGAATACAACTTTTGGATTATAGCGGTTCTTCCCCCCATACACACCCTCCCTCCCCCAAACCGTCCCACCTCCTACTCCCTCCCTCATCCCATTCTTCATTAAGATTCATTTTTTATTATCTTTATATACAAAAGATAAACTATACTAAGTAAAGATTTGAACAGTTTGCACCCACAAAGACACACAAAGTATAAAGTACTGTTTGAAGGCTAGTTTTACTGTTAACTCTCATAGTGCAACTCATTAAGGACAGAGGTCCTACATGGGGAGCAAGAGCACAGACTCCTGCTGTTGCACTTAGTTATTTCTGATGTTTATTGTTTATCACCTATTCCTCCTGCTAAAAGGTAGGCTCCTCGAGGGCAAGGACCTGTGGCTGCTTTGTTTGTGAATGGGTCCCCACAGTCTAGAACACGCCTGGACCATGGTAATGCACAACACATACTGTCGGAGTGAATAACTGAATAGATCTGAATTTACTCCATCTTTAGCAAAGATCAGCGCATAAAAAAGCAAGCTGCCAAACAGTGAGTATAATATGATTCCATTTGCATTCAAATAAATCAATTTTGTTAATGAAAAATTTTTATTATTGGGGCTGGTGCTGTGGTGCAGCAGGTTAAGCCACTGCCTACAACACTGGCATCTTATATGGGCACCGGTTCTAGTCTTGGCTGCTCCATTTCTGATCCAGCTCCCTGCTAATGTACCTGGGAAAGCAGAGGAAAATGGACCAAGTACTTGGGCCCTTGCCATCCACATGTGAGATCCAGATGAAGCTCCTGGCTCCTGGCTTCGGCTTGGCTCAGCCCCAGCCATTGCAGCCATTTGGGGACTGAATCAGCAAATAGATAAAGATCCCTGTCTCTCTGTGCCTTTCAGATAAGAAAAAACTTAACATTTTTATTATTAAAAATATTAATATTTCCACTAAAGTGATTAAGATGTAGGAGTGTGTACGCAGAGATACACACACACACACACACACAAATGTTGGGATACATGTAGAAAAATGAGTGGATTTCAAAACAAACGCCCAGTCAGTGGAGCTGCTGACGGAAGAACTGATGTTTTTCAAATGTATTTATTTTATTTATTTGAAAGAGGAGGAGGGATGGAGAGGGCAAGAGCAAGGGAGAAAGAGAGAGAGAGAGAGAGAGAGGTTCACTCCCCGACCACCTACAACAGCCCATATTGGGGTGGGCTGAAGACAGGAGCTGGGAACTCAATCCAGTTCTCCTGTAGGGATATCAGGGACTTAACTACTTGTGTGAGAAAGGACCATGGTGTATTAAAAAAAAAATAATTTGTTTTTATGGGGCTGGTGCCATGGCTGCAGGGGTTAAAGCCCCATACTGCAGTGCTGGCATCCCATATGGGCTTGAACTCCTATGGGTTCAAGTCCTGACTGCTCCACTTCCGAACCAGCTCCCTGCTAATGCGCCTGGGAAAGCAGCAGAGGATGGCCCACGTCTGTGGACCCTGCACCCATGTGGGAGACCTGGAAAAAGCTCCTGGCTCCTGGCTTCAGATCAGCTCAGCTCTGGCCATTGTGGCCATTTGGGAAGTGAAATGGTGGATGGAAGACCTCTCTCTCTCTGTCTCTACCTCTCTCTGTAACTCTTTCAAAAAATAAATATTTAAAAATTTTGCTTTTATTTATTTGAAAGGCAGTTACAGAGAGGCAGAGGCAGAGAAAAAGAGATTTAACATCTGCTGGTTCACTCCCCAAATGGCTGCCACTACCTGCAATGCTGGCATCCCATGTGGGTGTTGGTTCAAGTCCTGGTTGGTTCAAGTTTGCTTCTGATCCAGCTCCCTGCTAAAGGCCTGAGAAAAGCAGTGGAATTACATTTAAATACAATTATATATATATATATATATATATATATATATATATTTAAAGATTTATTTATTTTACTTGAAAGTCAGAGTTACACAGAGAGAGGAGAGGCAGAGAGAGAGAGAGGGGTCTTCCATCCATTGGTTCACAGAAAGAGGAGAGGCAGAGAGAGAGAGGGGGGTCTTCCATCCACTGGTTCACTCCCCAGATGGCTGCAATGGCTGGAGCTGTGCCAATCCGAAGCCAGGAACCAGGAGCCTTCCGTGTCTCCCACGTGGGCACAAGGGCCCAAGGACCCAGGCCATCCTCCCAGGCCACAGCAGAGAGCTGGACAGGAAGTGGAGCAGCTAGGTCTTTTTTTTTTGACAGGCAGAGTGGACAGTGAGAGAGAGAGAGAAAGGTCTTCCTTTGCCGTTGGTTCACCACCGAATGGCCGCTGCGGCTGGCACACCGCCCTGATCCGCTGGCAGGAGCCAGGTGCTTCTCCTGGTCTCCCATGGGGTGCAGGGCCCAAGCACTTGGGCCATCCTCCTCTGCACTCCCTGGCCACAGCAGAGAGCTGGCCTTGAAGAGGGGCAACCGGGACTAGAACCTGCTGTGCAGGTGCCGCAAGGCGGAGGATTAGCCTAGTGAGCCATGGCACCAGCTGCAGCTGGGTCTTGAACTGGCGCCCACATGGGATGCCGGCACTTCAGGCCAGGGCGTCAATCTGCTGCCCCACAGCACCAGCCCCAGAAAAATTTTTTTAAAAGATTGATTTATTTATTTCAAAGTGTTACACACAGAGAGAAGAGGGAGAGGGAGAGGAAGAGGGAGAGATCGGATCAGCTCTGCTCTGGCCATTGTGGTCATTTGGGGAGTGAACCAGCAGAATGGAAGACTCTCTCTCTCTGTCTCTCCCTCTCTCTGTAACTCTTTCAAATATATAAAAATAATTTAAAAAAGAAAAAGGTAAATTGTATGGGCTTACAATGCAATAAAGCAAAACTGACAGAACGCATCATTTCCTAATTCTAGTATTACATGTTGTCACTGTCTGTTCTTTAGCGGTTGCTTGTATCGCTCATACCTGTCCGGTGGAAACGTTCCATGATGCATTTGCACCCCTCTTCCCAAAGCAGCAGTGCTCGCTTGGCTTTGGCCATCATGAGAGTGTTTATGCCGTAAAGTCAGCACTGGGGCCATCCTCCTCTGCACTCCCTGGCCACAGCAGAGAGCTGGCCTGGAAGAGGGGCAACCAGGACAGAATCCGGCTGTGAACCAGGGCTTGCTCTGTTGCTTTATTGTCTCAACAGGATGACGGAGGACATGTTCACAGAATTTAAAGTGTGTCATGTCTTTTTTTTTTTTCTTTAAGATGTATTTATTTATTTGAAAGGCAGAGAGTTAGAGACACTCAGAGGCAGAGGCAGAGAGAGATCTTCCATTGGCTGGTTCACTCCCCAAAATGCCTACAAAGGCCAGAGCCAGGAGCCTCCTCTGGGTCTCCCACATGGGTGCAGAGGCCCAAGCACTTGGACCATCTCCTACTGCTTTCCCAGGCCACAGCAGGGAGCTGGATGGGAAGAGGAGCAGCCGGGATATGAACCGGCGCTTCAGGCCAGGGCTTTAACCCGCTGCGCCACAGCGCCGGCCCCACAATTTACTTTTGAAAATAGCTGTATTGAACCAATTTCAAAATCTCGGAAGATTCAACCATGAGCTGTCCAGACAGCCTGAGACGGCTGCAACACGCCATCGGCTGGCTGTCTTATCTCCGAAGGGTCTGTGCCGGTTCTGGATCGCCACTGCCCAGGAGACCTTCCCGTGACGTCACGCTGGTCAGCGCCAGGTCCGCGAGCTCCCGTGGAGCACTGAAAACGTGGCTGGTCCCGCCGAGCCGCCGGACTGTAAATTGGCTTTAATTTCAAACTGAAGTCTCCACACGCGGCTACTGGTCAGCAAACCGACTAGCACAACCCAGAAACAGCACGAAGGCGCTCTCTCCCTCGCGGGGGGTGACGACAGCGGCAGCGACCAGGAGGGTGCACGCCTCGGGTGCTCCCCACAGCTCGAAGCACTGTTGTGGGCTCGGACCTTTCAGCTTCTTTTCCGATCACGGGAGTGGTAAGGGTGCCGAGCACCGAACGAGGCAGGCGGCGACCCCCCTCCCCCCAGCGATGCGGGCTGCTTTCGGCTTCCGCGTTCCTCCCGTCTCTGAAACCGGACTAATGCGCGGATGTTCCTCAGCGTTACCATGAGGAAAAAGTCTCTCGCACAGCTCAGTCATTTGCATCCGAAACCAAAGCCTTGAGAAACCGCCCCCACCTTCGGACCTGGTTCTTCCCTCCCCACCCGGCAGTTCTCGTTCCTTTAAAATCGGCCGGGCTGCAGAGCGACACAAGAGTGACAGCCTGATGGGCCAATCAGCGCGAACGGCCAATCAGAGGCGGCCCCGTCTCGGGCCCACCTTGAAGCCTCGTCCAATCGCGTCCGGGCAGCGCCCGGAACTGGACCGTTGCATGCGGACGGTTCCAAATGGGGCTAGGCGCGGGGGAGGGGGAGGCAGGGTGGACCCCGGAGCCGTGAGGCCCACCGCGCGCGACGACCGGAATCCCGGCCGTGGCGGCTGGGAGCGGCCAGGCCCGGTGTGGCTGCGGAGACTGACCTGTGCTTGGAGCCCATGCCGGCACGCAGTGCTTGCCGCGAGTCCCTGGCGTCCCCTCCAGCACGCTCGTAGAGCCACTTTCCCGAGCGGAAGTCCGCCTGCGGCTCGGGCTCCGGTGGGACCTGCTGGGAGCAATGGCGCCGCCGGGTGAGGCGTTGCGCATGGCTCACGGACTGGGCCCCGCGGCCCGCACGCTGGGGGGAGAGGGCTGTAGCCCGCGGGACGCTAGTGCCCGCCACTCGGCAGCCGGCCAGGCGGGAGCCCCTTCCCCTGCGGGGCAGGGACATGGGCTCGTACTCTTGCGAGGTCGAGGGTCCGAAGGGGGGCTGCGAGCTGGTGGGAGTGCTCGCGTCTGCAGGGGCGGTTGGGGGGGATGTGTAACGCCGAGCTACGGGTCCCCCTGAGGCCCAGCCCGGGCGACCGCGACCGCGCTTGACCTGGGGCCTGGCCTTCTCACTCATTCATTTGATCCGCGCGGGCTCTTCCTCCCGGCGGCCTGAGATCTGGTGTCCCCGCAGTCCCTTAAGTTCCCGTCAGCTTTTGGCCAGATCGCCCTTTCTCGGGGCCTTAGTTTCTTTTTAAGTGAAAGGAGCAGGAAGAGCCCTCCCTGTCCCGGGAAAGTGGGCTGGGAGCGGGCTTGCAGCCTGCCACGTCCTCGTGTGACCCACGCACGCCACTCAGCCCCGTTGGACCTCTGTACGATAAGTTAGTGACATTGGCTCGCAGAGCTGCGGCGGGCGTGGTTGAGAGCAGTGCGTGGCATTCCGGGGTCACCGAGTGGACGCTGCAGGGTGGACGCGCGTGTCCTCCTGTTATTTCTGTCGGACAGATGAGACGTTAGGATCCCAGAGATTGGAAATCCCCTACACAACGAATGGTCCCGCTGCTTCGTTATTTGAGAAATCGAGGGTAGTAAATGGGTTAAAAACAGACTTTGGATATTCGGTTGCCTGTCGGTTGCGTGTCGTAGGGCAGGGGCTCCTTGTGAGCCTCAGTTTCTTGGTCTGTAGGAGGCAGAAACCACCCGTGTCACTTGGACCTGCTGGGGATGCGGTGACTGGGTGCCTGCAAACTGCTTGGTGCTCAGATTTGAGCCTACAAGGTTGCTGCTGTCACTCACCTCGGGTGTTGAGTTGGGTGTGATTTCCAGGCCAGCTGGGCAAGTGCTAGTTATGGTTGTTCGCTACGTTGTGACAAAGTACCCAGGTACACAGGCTTTGGGGATCCAGCACTAATATCTTTTATTTTTTTTTAAGATTATTTGCAAGTCAGAGTTACACAGAGATGTCTTCCATCTGCTGGTTCACTCCCCAACTGGCCACAGTGGCCGGAGCTGCGCCGATCTGAAGCCAGGCGCTTCCTCTGGGTCTTCCCACACTGGTGCAGGGTCCCAAGGACTTAGGCCATAACAGAGAGCTGGATTGGAAGTGGAGCAGCTGGGACATGAACCGGCGCCCATATGGGATGTCAGCACTGCAGGCAGCGACTTTATCCGCTACGCCACAGCGCTGGGCCCCCAGCATTTCTGTCTTGACTCTAACATTTTTCTATCTGCTGTTTTTCTATCCGTTAGCCATTCTGATAGACTTGCTGCTGAATTCTAGCCAGGCTGACTGGCGATTTCTCACCACCTCCTCTGCTGTCGCTACAGTTCAGAGTACTGTCACCTTTCTATTGGATGATGACACTGGTCTCCTAACTGGCACCCCTCTTTCTGTCTTTGTTCCTGCCTGGTCCCTTGTCAGCATGGCATTGTCAGTTCCCAACACAATGATCCTGTTAAAGTGGCAGTCCAGTCCTGTGCTCTGAAGTCTCCGGTGGCCCTCCAGTGCTGTTCAGGGCCCTCCAGTTTGGCCTGTGCTCTGTCATCTCATCTACTTGTCACCTTTTGCTTGCTTCACCATGCTGTCTTGCAAAGCTCAGAAAACACCATCTATATTACCCGTTCAGTCTTTTTGTTTGTTTTAAAGATTTACTTTATTCATTTGAAAGAGTTATGGAGAGAGGTAGAGAGAGACACTTCTTCATCTGCTGGTTCACTCCCCAAATGGCTGCAATGGCCAGAGCTGAGCTCCATCTGAAGCCAGGAGCCAGGAGCCCTCCTCTGGGTCTCCCCTGTGGGTGCAGGGGCCCGAAGACTTGGGCCTTCCCCTGCTGCTTTCCCAGGCACATGAGGGAGCTGGATTGGAACCGGCGCACATATGGGATGCTGGCACTGCAGGCAGCAGCTTTACCTGCCATGCCACAGCGCCGGCCCCCATTCAATCTCTACTCACTTTTCTTGCTGGCATCTTCCCCCAACTTCTGCTGGTTCAGGACGGCCGTGGGCATCATTGCTTGTCCTGTAGGCCTTCACAGGCTGCCTGTCCCACGTATCCGTCCTGTGTACTTGTTACCTTCTAGCCTGATAAATAATGGTTTTTAATTATCTCGTGGGATGTCTTCCTTTTCTCAATAGCTTACAGACTCTAGGGGTGGGGTTTGGTTTCTGTATGTTTAGCAACAAAGAGAGTGCTTGGCATGTAGTAGCATTCCGTATATATTTGGTGAACACTTCACGTTATAGATCTCCATTTCTTAAAGAGCTTTCAGTTTTAGGGTCACACGGATGGATTTAAGAGAACTAGTGGAACGTAGGAGAGCAATGCCTTGAGTAATGGCTAACGTCGGCGTCTCTTCTACAGCACGCTCACAGCAGTAGTGGGATGTGAACTTGGCAGTGCTAGGGCAGCGTTTGTGCAAGCTGCCTGTGAAAGGGCTGTTATCATGCCTTCCTCGGGGGTCTAGGTGGAGCTAATTTGACACCGTAGGCAAATGATTTGGGATCATGACTGTCAGCCTTGTGGGTGACTTGTCATTGCTGCTGCTTGGGTGGCAGACACTTCACTTTGTCATGGTTTTGGCTTTTGTTTTTTTAAATGAAAAATAGGAAGGTTCCATTCCTGATATTTTTTACTGTTCCCTGCAGCATCCTAGGTGGGAATTCATTTTCTTTCTTCTTATTCAGATGAGTCAGTAGCTGCTGTGTGTGGTAGTGTGCAAGGCTTAGAGACGCTGGGCTGAGACTCAGCCTTTGTCTTCCTAGAACTTGCAGCTGAGCAGAGACGTCAGACCTTTCAGTATTACAGTTGTGAAAAATACTGCACAGAGGAAGTACTGATGGCTCGGAGTGGCTACCGCAGCCGCAGTAATGATAGGAGAAATGGCAGCGAACACTTAATTTAGCAGTTACTGTTCTAAGATGTGTTTTGTATGAACTCATGTCATCCTCCCAACGCCCCGAGCAGGTCCGGTTGTTGCCCCACTTTACCCCTGAGAAAGCTGAGGCACCAGCTGGCTGGGTAACTGCCATGGCCATGGCCGTGTCGCTAATAGATGGCAGAGCTAGGATTTAGGCCTGGCCTGGAGGCTGGTTCTTCACTCCTGTACTGGGGACCTAACCCAAGGGAGGGATTCTGAAAGCAAAACTTCAACAAAGTTGCAGTAGGGGAAAGAACGCAGCAGAGGTGGGAAGAGGGAGGGAGGCGTCTGGTGGTGAGAGGGACCAGGCGTGATGAGGATTCAGCCTCGCTCAGCCTTGCACTGCCCTTTAAATGGGCCCACGATGGTGTCGTAAATGCTGAGGCTGCTGGGGGAACCGTGCTTCCGCTAGCGCGAGACCAACCTCTCCCCTTCCCCAGGCTCCTCTTCTGGTAAGCCCCCCCCTGCCCCCAGTCCCCGTACCCTTCCCCACTCTGCCAGGTGACTTGGTTCCCAGGTGCCGGGGGGGGGGGTGCGTCATTCCTGGAGCTCTGTAGAGAATGGCGTATTGAACAGTCCTTTCCCCTCAAGGTTCAAGCGCTGTGTTGCTGCTGGTCCTGACAGTCATGGCTGGCAGCCAGGCTCTGACGCCCACTCACTACCTCACCAAGCATGACGTGGAGAGACTGAAAGCCTCGCTGGACCGCCCTTTCACAGACCTGCAGTCCGCCTTCTACTCCATCGTGGGTCTCAGCAGCCTTGGTGCCCAAGTGCCAGATGTCAAGGTAAGCCCGATCGAGTTTCAGTGGCCAGAGTGGCTCAGAGAACCCTCATCCCCCTGTCTGGGTCCCTTTTGATTGCTTCTGAACAACAAACTCTGGCTCATTAGAGGATGACCAAAGGTGAGTTCAGCACAAGCTGTGTTTATTTATTTATTTTTAAAGATTTATTTATTTATTTGAAAGTCAGAGTTACAGAGAGAGAGAGAGAGAGAGAGAGAGAGAGGTCTTCCATCCGATGGTTCACTCCCCAGTTGGCCACAATGGCTGGAGCTGTGCCAATCCAAGGCCAGGAGCCAGGAGCTTCTTCCAGGTCTCCCATGAGGGTGCAGCAGCCCAAGCACTTGGGCCATCTTCCCAGGCCATAGCAGGGAGCTGTATTGGAAGTGGAGCAGCCGAAACATGAACCGGCTCCCATATGGGATGCCGGCACTGCAGGCAGCAGCTTTACCCTCTATGCCACAGCGCCAGCCCCTGTATTTATTTCCATCTGATGGATTTTTCTGGGTGCCTGCTGTGTGTTAAGGAACAGGCCAGGTGTCTATGAGCAGGATGTAAAGAAGCACAAGCCCTACAGAGCCAGAATCAAACCCAGGGACTGTGATGTGTGATGCTGGAGTCTTGACTGTTCAGGCTAAATGTGCCCTCCAGCTGTAACTCCTTACTGTCATTTAATTCCCAGTCTATGTTCAGTTATCTCAAGTTGATTTTTTTTTTTAATAATTAGTTGATTTGAACCAGAGTCTGAACAAGGCTTACACAGTGCATTTTGTTTGTATCTTTCTTTTAAGATTTATATAAGAGAGTGACAGGGGAGAGAGAGAGAGAGAGAAAGATCTCCCATTCACTAGTTTACCCCACAGAGGGCTGCTACAGCTGGGGCTGGGCCAGACCTAAGCCAGGAGCCAGGAATCCCATCCAGGTCCCCTAGGTGGCTGGCAGGGTCCCAAGTACTTGGACCATGATTCTCTGCCTTCCCTGGTACATTAGCAGGCAATGGGTCAGAGGCAGAGCAGGGGGTCTTGAACTGGCCCTCCAGTATGGTTGTGGGCATTGAAGCAGCGAGTTAATGCCATGCACCACAGCTATTGCCCATAGCTGCCTCTTCAGACTCTTCACCTGCTGCCTCCAGGGTACGGAAAAAGCTGGATTGGAATCCGGATAAAGTGTCCAGGTCTTGAACCAGGCACTCTGATATGGGGTGCTGCTGTGCCATAATGCCCTCTCTTCAAAAATGTGTTGCACCAGAATAAATGTTCCTTTTTAAAAAATAGAACATGTAGGGGCTGTGGTACAGCATGCATTTATTTATTTTCATTTTGTTTGAAAGAGATACAGACAGAGAGCCCACAACAGCCAGTAGACTGGAGCTCAGTTTAGGTCACCCACATGGATGGCAGAGATCCAAGTACCTGAGTTGTCACCTGCTGCCACCTGGTGCACATTAGCAGGAAGCTGGGTCAGAAGTGGAGTAACTGGGTCTCAGGCCAGGCGCTCTGATATGGGATTAGGTGGTTTAACCCCTGCACCAAATGCCTGCCCCCAAACTTACTTTTAATTTCATTTTCCATGAACTTTTTGAAATACCCTTGTATCTGTGGAATAAGCTAGATCACTTTATATGCCTTTGACTGATTGTATCTTTATGACATTTTTGAACATAGTTCCTTCTATTCCTAATTGATGATTAGTTCTTATGACTTAATTATGTTCAGGGTCAATTTTCTTGGCAGAAGTACTTCCTAGGTAGTACTGTGTCCATCTTATGAATGTAGTGTCTGCTTGTTTCACTTTTAGTAATGGTGGACTTGGGTTAGTGGGCTACGGCTGTCAGCCTAGCCTAACTCTTGTAAACAGTATGTGCTAGAGACTTTTTGTAATCAAGCTTGGCAGTTTCAGCCTTTTAATTACGGAGTTCATTCTGTTTGTATTTAAGGTAATTGTACTGTTGGGTGTGAGTCTACTTTGTTGTTTCTACTCGTTTATCTGTTTCCCCCCTCCTTTCCTGTCTTTTAGGTGGATATTTTTTTAACATCTCTCCTATTTTATTGGCTGTTTATATGCTTTTACTTTATTTGGTGGTTGCACTAGAGGTAGTAATATGCATCCGTCATTTATAACAGAATACTTTGAATTATTACTGTGCTACATCATGAACAGTGAGGGAACCTTATAATGATATATGGGGATACATCACCATGTTTGTACATGGAAAGGTACACTTACTTAGGCATAAAAATTTTTAAAATTCATACATAATGTTTTCATTACATTTTCTGTGAGATTTTTGTAGACCCCCTCTATGTAGTTTCATTTTTATGCTGTTATGCCTGTCGTGGCCAGAACTGGTAGTAGCAGTTAATGCTTTTCATTCTCTCTCTCTTATTACTCTTTTTTTTTTTTTTAATATTTATTTTAAATAGATGCAGAGAGAAATCTTGCATCTGCTAGTTCACGCTCCAAATGGCCATAACAGCCGAGGCTAGGCCAGGCTGAAACCAGGACTCAGGAACCCCTTCTGGGTCTCCTACATGGGTGGCAGGGACCCAACCACTTAAGCTGTCCCCTGCTGCCTCCCAGGATCTGCGTTAGTAGAAAGTTGGAATTGAGAGCAAGCTGGGCCTCACGCTCCAGCACCCTGATGCAGGATGCAGGCGTCCCGGGTGGCATCCTACTACTCTGCCAAATGGCCACCTGTTACTCTTTGTTGATCATAATGTTCCAATTTTATTTTTTAAGATTTTATTTATTTATTTATTTGAATGTCAGAGTTACACAGAGAGAGAAGGAGAGGCAGAGAGAGAGAGGTCTTCTATCTGCCGGTTCACTCCCCAATAGGCTGTAACAGCCGGAGCTGTGCCAATCTGAAGCCAGGAGCCAGGAGCTTCCTCTGGGTCTCCCACGTGGTTGCAGGAGCCCAAGGACTTGGGCCATCTTCCACTGCTTTCCTAGGCCATAGCAGAGAGCTGGATTGTAAGTGGAGCAGCCAGTACTTGAACTGACGCCCATGTGGGATGCAGGTACTACAGGCAGTGGCCTAACCAGCCATACCACAGTGCCAGCCCCAAAATGTTCCTTTTTTGCCTTTGCGTATGTGTACTTATATGATTCAGTATGAAAAGTTGAGACGTTTTTTGCTTTCTGGCATGGCATGCAATATCCTAAGCTCATTTTTTGTATTTCCTGCCCCAAACTGTAATTACTAATCAGTGCTGTTATTGACCGAGTGCCTCCTGTGTCTGAGGCACACTGGCTATCTTAATGTTCAATTAATTCTCCTAATTCTGCCTGATAAACATTATCCTATGGTAGATTAGGAAATGAAATCTCAGAGAGGTTAAATAAACAACCCAGTGTCTGTTAACATCTTCTCAGTGCTATGCAGCCGAGTGGTTGACAAACCATGGTGCCTAGGGCCAAATCTGGGTTGAAGCTTGTTGTTGTAAATAAAGTTTTATTGAAACACAGCCCCCACCTGTTATTTACATAGTGTGTACCACTGTCTGGAGTTGTTAACACACACAGAGTTGGTTAGTTACTAGACTGCCTGGCCTGAAAGCCTAAAATGGCCCCCCTAGAGAGCTTGCTAATGCCTGCTCCGAGGGCTGCGGTTGGCTCAGCTGTTTCTGGTTGTGGCTGGTATTTTCTTGCTGCGTGTTAAGGATGCTCTCCCTCCTGAGTGGACTCTTGTAAACCCTCAAGGTGAATGTACCTCCTGATCTAATTAGTTTAGCTCAAAAGTGAGAGCCCAGGCATCGGAGTCCCCAGGGCTTTGATTCTGGCTCCAGTCTGTGCACAGGGAGTTTTGACTGCAGCCTCGCTGGACTTTTATAAGGAGAAAGTGAAATCATTGTGTGCCCACAAAGACTCCTTAAATGGAGCTATTGTTCTTAATTTTAAAAACTCTGCTTCTATTTATAATTTACTCGGGCAAATTTGGGCAATTTGTGGTGATGCCTCAGCCCACTGCCCTGGTATTTGCCCTGTCAGTTGGCACTAGGGTAGAAAGAATAAATCAAGAGATATGAAGTGGAGTAGTCTGCACTAGTAGAGGGTTTATGCTGTAGGTGTAGAATTATTAATGTTTAGTGTTGGTGGTGCGTGTTGGGTAGGACACCTGCAGTGTACCGCTGTGAGTTAAGGTGCTACTTGCAATGCTAGCATCCGTATCAGAGCACTGGTTCAGGTTCTGGCTTGCTCTGCTTCCCATCCAGTTTCCCACTGAAGCGCCTGGAAGGCAGTGGGTGGTGGCCCAAGTACTTAGGCTCCTGTTGCCCCCATGAGTGCAACAGCTTGCAAATGCTTGCAACAGCGAGGGCTGGGCCAGGCCAAAGCTATGCACCTGGAACTCAGTCCAGATCTAAGGTGCAGGTGCCAGGGAGCCCTGTGCTGCCTCCCAGGGTGCTCAGAACGTTAGTAGGAAGCCGTGTTCAGGAGCGGAAAGCCAGGACTTGAACCCATATGCTCCCATATTGAGTGCAGGCATCTAAGGAAGCATTTTCATTGCTATCCTAGATACCTGCTGCTTTGTTAAACTTATAATCTCAACTCTATTTGACTTCAGGATGTTGACTACTTCCAGATTTCACTGCTGAGTAACCTGTGCAGCTTGCTTAGCCTTTCAGAATTATAGTATTCAGGGCTGGCATTGTGGTCAGTGGGAAGTGCTACCTACGTTGCCAGCATCCCTTGTGGGCGCTAGTTCATGTCCAGCTGCTCCACTTCCAATCCAGCTCCCTGCTAATGGCCTGGGAAAAGCAGTGGAAGATGGCCCCAGTGCTTGCTCCCTTGCCACTCATGTGGGAGATGTGGATAAAGCTCCTGGCTTTGCCCTGGCTCAGCCTTGGTCATTGTGGTCACTTAGGGCGTGAACCAATGAATGGAAGACCTCTCTCTCTGTAACTCAAATAAATGTATTTCAAATAAATAAATAAAATCTTTAAAAAAACAAAGAGAATTATGATTTTCCCATCTGTAGGATGGAGATACCGTAGCACTCAGCTGACAGGTGATGGATGCAGGATAGCTTGCCAGGTGATGAGTAGTAGCTCTTTGTGGTAGTACTACGATAGAGTAGTAGCAGTTGGTGTGCCTGGATTGGTGTTTTATTTTCCCTCAAACTGTCATCCCCCCTGCCCAGCACACAAGTGTTGAGCAACCATTTGCTGACTGAATGAATTGTGAAGTTCAGCTTTGTAGAACTGGAAGCTCCCTTGATGTCCCTCGTAATGAGAAAATGTATGGGTGGCTCACAGGCTGCGTTCTTGTCCTCCCAGGGAAGCCTGCTGATGTGATCAGGCAGGGAGCCGTGGGGGTTTCAGAACTGCACGTAGTGAGTGCTCTGCGGCCACCCTGCCGCGCTGCTGGTCCTGCTCCGCTGCTGCTGCCTCTGAGCAGAGAGGGAGCCCTGGGTTGCTTGTTCTCACGGGGAGGACCTTAGGGGAAAGAGCAGCAGCCCTGGGAATGGCAGTGTGGGGTGAGAGTTGCTTTGATTTACAGCGAACATCTTCCTTCCTTCCTTTTTGTTTTTTAAAGGTAGAGTGACAGAGAGAGAGGGAAAGAGAGAGAGAGATCTTCCATCTGCAGGTGCACTCCTCAAATAGCCATAGCAGCTGAGCATGGGCCAGGCTCAAGCCAGGAGCCAGGAATTCCATCCAGGTCTCCCACATGGGTGGCAGGGACTCGAGCACTTGAGCCATCACTGCTGCCTCCCAGGGACAGTAGAGTAGCTGGGACTTGAATTGACATCAGACGGGGGATACAGGCATCCCAAGCAGCTGGCTTAACTTACTGGGCCACAACATCTCTCTTTTTTAAAGTATACTTTTTTTTTTTTTTTTTAAGATTTATTTATTTATCTGAAAGAGTTACAGAGAGAAGAGAAGAGACAGAGATTGAGATCTTTCCTCTGCTGGTTTACTCTCCAGATGTTTGCAACAGCCAGGGCTGGGCTAGGCCAAAGCCAGGACCAGAAGCTTCTTTCAGGTGTCCCACATGGATGCAGGGTAGGCCATCCTCCACTGCTTTCCCAGGCGCATTAGCAGGGAGCTGCATCAGAAGTGGAGTGGCTGGGATGTTGGCATTGCAAGCGGCAGCTTAACCCACTACACCACAGTGCTGGCCCCACCATCTCTCATTTTGATAGTTCAGTACTATAGGCAGCCAAACATAAGCATATCAGAGTGGGGGAATTTTATAGATATTGTTTAGTTTTCTATAGGATTAAGAACATAAGAACGGTGTGCTTGTTTTATGTCCTTTTTAATGAAATGAATAAGTAAATTGAATGCATTCTATGGCAAAAGTTGAAATGATGGTACTCGGACGACAGAACTCAGGAGACATTAGATGGTGTTCGTGAGGCATTGGTCAGTCGATCATGCACTTTCCCACTCTATAGACTGCATAATGATGCTCCCGTAGGGAGAGGCCTGAGGGTTAAATGAGATAATACATACAATGTGCTTGTCTTCCTCTCTGGCCCTTGGTGAGCGTATTTGTGGGTCAGGCACCGAGGCCGTTGCTAGGGCTAGTGGAGAATGAGGTGCTGCTTCACCCAGCAGTCATCTTCCGAGCATCCAGTGCCAGGCAGTGTGCTAAGAACAGGGAAGACACGAGAGCTCCTTCGCCCGTGAGACACAAGCGCCGTAATCATACACCAGGTGCTTGGCGCTCAGGAGCTGTGCACGGAATGAAGGGTGTGGCCGAATCCTACAGGGAAAACTGAGAGACGGGGAGAGGGAGGGACTCTCACCGAGGACACTCAGGGCTAGAGAGCACGTGACAGCTGAGGGACTGAGAGGAGGCTGTGTCACACAGTGGCAGAGAGGAGGGAAAAAAGGAAGGAAGAGTTTTTCCCCAAAGCACAACTGATTTTTAGCAGTGAGAGTCATGATCCAGTTTGCATTTTGGAAGGGTTTCTCCCCTGCTTTGTGACAGGGGCTGCAGGGCCAGACTGCAAAAGAGTGCAGGATGACCCTGAACTTCTGACTTCCAGTGTGCGGATGGGTGGGTGGGCTGTCCCCTAAGAGAGAAACACAGGAGGAGAATTCGGTTTGCGCGGGGAGAGCGTGGATTTGCTCTTCGTCGGGCTGAGCTTGCAGTGCTTCTGAGTCATTTCGCTGGCTCTTGGGAAGAGTCTGGGGCTGCAGGCACAGACCTGAGTGACATCTGCAGAGAGGTTCTGGACAAAGCCCTGGGCACACGTGGGGTTGCTGGGATGGGGGATGCAAGGTGTGCCTAGCACTTGAGGAACCCTAGCATCTGATGGCCAGGCAGAAGAGCGTGAAACTGAGGGAGCTGCCGGAGAGCCAGGTCATGCAGTAGAATCTGGAAGTCAGCGGCAGTTTCTAAATAAGATGCGATCAGTCCATCCAGTGTCCAGGGAACGGATGCTGGAAAACGTCCTTGGCTTTGACAGCTCAGAGGTCACTGGTAGAGCAATGTGCGTAGAACACCGGCTGGAGAGGCCAATACTGTGCCTGTGGTGCCAGCATCCCATGTGGGTGCCAGTTCAAGTCCTGGTTGCTCCACTTCAATCCAGATCCCTGCTAATGTGCTTGGGAAAGCAATGAAGATGGCCCAAGTGCTCGGGCCTGTGCACCCACATGAGAGACCCACATGAAGCTCCTGGCTCCTGCCTTCAGACCGGTCCAGCCCCAACTGTTGCAGCGATTTTTGGGGAGTGAACCAGCGGAGTGAGGAAATGGAGATTCCAGCCTGGATAGCTGTGTGGGGAAGTTGGCTGTGTGGGAAGGGAGGGGAGAGGAGGATGCAGGGAAGTTTTACTTTAAAACTTTTAAAGTTTTTAAAAAGTTTAAAGTTTTACTTTAAAATGTCTTGATTTTGTTAATATGGAAGAGTTTCTGTCCTGTAAGTCTTGATGGCAGGCTAGGGAAGAATGGGTAGAAAAAAGCATCGATTTTAGGGAGTCCACACAGGCAGGCTGCAGAAAGTTGGAAGGGCACATTCAGGGTGAGTCGGAACACGGAGCGCAGCTGCAGTTAGAAATCCCAGGAGCCTGCTGAAGCTGGGCTCCAGCGCTCCCCGAGCCTCCTGAGCTCACTGCGGCTGTTGACACCCGGCCTGCAGCAGCATGAGCTCGGAGCTGGCGCTGCTCACCTTGGCTTTGCTGGTTCTCCAGGGCAGGTCGCTTTTGGTGGTCTCCTGGGAGATGGCTGTTGTGTGGCTCAGACTCCAGAGCCAGGCGGCTTTGAGTTCTGGCTCCATAGCAGAGTGGCCTTGGATGAGTTGCTTCTTTGCCTCCCTAGTGGCTCAGTTTTCTCTCGTGTAAGCTTAAGGTGCTAAGAGTATCTAGTGCACACATTGCTTGGGGATTGAATGAGAAGCACATAGGACACTTACAGCAGTGTTTGACCTTTTTTTTTTTTTTTTTTTTTTTTTTTTTGGAAAGGCAGAGTTAGAGACAGAGAGAAAGGTCTTCCTTTTCCGTTGGTTCATCCCTCAATGGCTGCTATGGCTGGTGTGCTACGGCCAGCGCACTGCGCCGATTCAAAGCCAGGAGCCAGGTGCTTCCTCCTGGTCTCCCATGCGGGTGCAAGGCCCAAGCACTTAGGCCACCCTCCACTGCCTTCCTGGGCCACAGCAGAGAGCTTGGCCTGGAAGAGGAGCAGCCAGGACAGAATCCAGCACCCCAACCAGGACTAGAACCCGGGGTGCCGGCACTGCAGGCGGAGGATTAGCCAAGTGAGCCGCGGCACCGGCCAGTGTTTGGCTGTTCTTAAGTGTACAGAAAGAGGGTGCACTGACTGATCATCTGGCTGGGGCCTTCGGCGCTGGTGTTCTATCACTGATGGAGACAGAGCGTTGGGAGGGTACCCTGTCTTCTGAAAGGGCTCCTTCGGTGGGTTGACTGCTTCTGCTTTAGGGCCCTGATCGATG
The DNA here is from genome assembly GCA_949820135.1 of Sylvilagus floridanus. Classification (NCBI taxonomy): domain Eukaryota; kingdom Metazoa; phylum Chordata; class Mammalia; order Lagomorpha; family Leporidae; genus Sylvilagus; species Sylvilagus floridanus. Next base: position 109,294,733 of record OX463231.1, read on the forward strand.
TAAGGGGAACTATTTTGTTCTCTCCTTTCTCTCTCTGGCTTCTGTCAAGCTTCTGGTGGAAACTTGAGACTTATTTACATTTTGTTCGTAAAATGTAAGTGATGGGTGTTTGGGACCCTTGGGACCCCTGCATCCCTTACTGACGGAGTGCCTGGGTTTGAGTCCCAACTCCGCTTCCAATCGCGGCGCCTGCTGTCATGCGTCCCGAGGGCAGCAGGTCCTAGCTCACGTTTGTGGGTCCCTGCCACCACTTGGGAAACCCAGACTGAGTTCCCACCTCTGACTTTGCCCTGTCCAACCTCAGCTATTGTGGGCATTTGGGGGGTGTGAACCAGCACATGGGAGATCTCTGTCTTTCAAATAAATAAATACATTTTTAAAATTAAAAAAGTATTTTGAGTAAAGTAACACATGCAAAGGGCAGGAGTTTTCCCAAGAGTTAAGACACAGCTTGGGAAGCCCATATTCCATATGGAAGACCTGATTCAGTTCCTAGCTGCTGGCCCAGTCCTGGTGTTGCAGGCATTTGGGGAGTGAACCATCAGATGGAAAATCCCTGTCATTCTGCCTCTCAAATAAAATGAAAATGGTTGGGGGGGGAGTAACTCAAGCATGCGGAAAAGCACGAGGTGATTCAGAATGGCTGTGGTGACAAGCAGTAGTCCTGTGCGTGGTCCACCTTGCCCTGCTCCCTGCCTTACTCCTCGGAAGCACCCACTTCTGTTTTCATTATCATATAATTTTGTATAGCTGAATTTTATATTACTTCAAACTGTTTAGCAATGTAGCTATTAAAGTATCTTTCTTGGGGTTGGAGAGACTTGAAGTTCCATGGGTTTCAGGTGCTTCTTGTGCCAGTCACTGTGATGGGCACTCAGCAGAGTCCCTGCCCCCAGGGATCTGTCCTGGCAGTGATGTCAGCAAAGGCTTTGTGGACGAGGTGACACCCGATGAAGACAGGACCTGGTCTGGCCCACAGCAAGGACAAGGGAGGGGAGTAGCAGGCTCCTGAGCCTGGGGGAGCTGGAAGGCTGCAGGACACAGTCTGCTGGGGGGTGTGAGCGAGTGTGGTGGTACCTCGGGCACGGGGAGGGCGGACCAGTCAGGAGGGCATTTTGTGCTGTGGCAGAAACTCTGGATAAGGCAGCACCGAGGAGCTTTTGCAGTCGCCAACACGGTTTCCTACATGTATTGGAAGAGCCCTCTTAGAGGGGCATACAGAACGGCTTGTGTGGGTTAGCAGAACTTGGGAGATGATTGTGACAATCCAGTTGAGAAATAGCAAGGGCCTGCCTGCCTGCAGGCAGAGACAGAAGCCAGAGGGCGAGATTGGGCCTGAGAAACAAAAAGGAGGCGGAATTGACAGGCTCAGGGAGGAAGGGCGTGGCAGGGGATGGTTCCCAGCATGCTCGTTTGGGCAGTTGGAGGCACGCTGATGCCTGTACAAGAGCCGGGAAGTCCAGTGGGAGACATGGGAGGCTTTAGGCTCATTTTAAATTTGCTGAGCCTGACTCGGCTTTGAGGATATCTATTGGAGACCCCAAGACATTTGGGGTCACTGGAGACTGCCAATTCTGGCTTTGATGTCTTCCTCAGGGTACTAAGCCACTGCGAGCCCAGTTCTGTTTTCTGTTAAACGAGGAGACGGCAACACTTGTCACAGTCCTTGTGTTCACCACAGAGACAGAAACCTCCTGTTCTCCCTTACATGGAAGAGCTAAAATTAAAACAGGAAAAATTGGCCGGCGCCGTGGCTCAACAGGCTAATCCTCCACCTTGTAGAGCCGGAACACCGGGTTCTAGTCCCGGTCGGTGTGCCGGATTCTGTCCCTGTTGCCCCTCTTCCAGGCCAGCCCTCTGCTGTGGCCCGGGAGTGCAGTGGAGGATGGCCCAAGTGCTTGGGCCCTGCACCCCCTGGGAGACCAGGAAAAAGCACCTAGCACCTGGCTCCTGCCATTGGATGAGTGCAGTGCGCCGGCCGCAGCGCGCCATCCGCGGCAGCCATTGGAGGGTGAACCAAAGGCAAAGGAAGACCTTTCTCTCTGTCTCTCTCTCTCGCTGTCCACTCTGCCTGTCAAAAAAAAAAAAAAAAAAAAAACGGGAAAAGCCAGAAAATAAAAAAAGAAAGATGCCCACATCTATCAGTTTTGTGGCAAATGTAGTATTTTATCAAACTTTGTTTTAAATTTTTGCCATATTGTTAAGAAGTATATATAACAGCTGGCGCTGTGGCTCACTTGGCTGATCCTCCACCTGCAGCGCCGGCACCCCGGATTCTAGTCCTGGTTGGGGCGCCGGATTCTAGTCCCGGTTGCTCCTCTTCCAGTCCAGCTCTCTGCTGTGCCCGGGAAGGCAGTGGAGGGTGGCCCAAGTGCTTGGGTCCCTGCACCTGCATGGGAGACCAGGAGGAAGCACCTGGCTCCTAGCTTCAGATCGGTGCAGCGCCTGCCGTGGCAGCCATTTGGGGAGTTAACCAATGGAAGGAAGACCTTTCTCTCTGTCTCTCTCACTAACTCTACCTGTCAAAAAAAATTATATATTACTATAGTTTGAATGATTTTGTGACTATTTTAAAATTTACTTTGAGTGAAGTTGAGCATCTTTTCAACTGATCATTTGCAGTAACTCTGGCCTACTTTCCTGCTGAACTGTGGTCTTTTTACTTCTGGGGGAGCATCAAACCTTTGACTATAATGTAACTTTAAAAATACATTATCAGGCCGGCGCCGTGGCTCAACAGGCTAATCCTCCGCCTTGCGGCGCCGGCACACCGGGTTCTAGTCCCGGTCGGGGCGCCGGATTCTGTCCCGGTTGCCCCTCTTCCAGGCCAGTCCTCTGCTGTGGCCCAGGAGTGCAGTGGAAGATGGCCCAGGTGCTTGGGCCCTGCACCCCATGGGAGACCAGGAGAAGCACCTAGCACCTGGCTCCTGCCATTGGATGAGCGCGGTGCGCCGGCCGCAGCGCGCCGACCGCGGCAGCCATTGGAGGGTGAACCAACGGCAAAGGAAGACCTTTCTCTCTGTCTCTCTCTCACTGTCCACTCTGCCTGTCAAAAAAAAAAAATTATCAAAAATAAAGTTCATAGAAAAGTAAACACAGATCATAAAAACAACAATTTAGGCCGGCGCCGTGGCTCAACAGGCTAATCCTCCGCCTTGCGGCGCCGGCACACCGGGTTCTAGTCCCGGTCGGGGCGCCGGATTCTGTCCCGGTTGCCCCTCTTCCAGGCCAGCTCTCTGATGTGGCCCGGGAGTGCAGTGGAGGATGGCCCAAGTGCTTGGGCCCTGCACCCCATGGGAGACCAAGAAAAAGCACCTAGCATCTGGCTGCTGCCATCGGATGAGCGCGGTGCGCCGGCTGCAGCGCGCCATCCGCGGCAGCCATTGGAGGGTGAACCAACGGCAAAAGGAAGACCTTTCTCTCTCTCTCTCTCTCACTGTCCACTCTGCCTGTCAAAAAAAAAAAAAAAAAAAAAAAAAAAAAAAAAAAAACAACAACAACAATTTAAAAAGTCCAGCAGAGGTCATGGCCAGAGCAGGGGACTGGTGAAGAGGCTTCTCTCCTTCCTTCCTTGCTAGGGCTCAGAGGGCCTCGACCCTGCCGGCCAGTTACTCCTTACATGAAGTCAGCAATTTGGGGTGTTTTCAGTGTCCAACAGAAAAAACTGCTTATAAGAGTGAAATTTTATGTAGTTTGTACTTTATGTCCTTATGGAAGATGGCCTAGAATTTTGCTTATGTTAAAACCATCTTGACTTTGCCCAGTCACTGTGTATGTCACCTCTTACCATTCACTTTCCCTCTGTTTAGAAAGCGTGTGCCTTCATCAAATCTAACCTTGACCCCAGCAACGTGGATTCCCTGTTCTACGCCTCCCAGTCCAGCCAGGTCCTCTCAGGGTGTGAGGTGAGTCCAGGTTCCTGCTCTGACTGCAAGCGTGAAGCACATTTGTACATCTCTCGAGGGCCCCTTGACTTTTCGTGGGTCTGTAACTGTCCCCTACTGCTGCTATTGTGGCTCTGGAAGGGCTTGGCTTTTTCTTCCCATTTCCCTTGAATATCTAAAAATGTGCACAGTAGTCCTCATACCAGGTTTCTGGAAATCGCTGTATTGAACACAGGAGACCCATGTAAGTAACTTGTCAGCAGCTTTTAAGGAGGGGGGAGCTGGGGTTTTACAGCCGTTTCTCTCTGGTGTCTGAGGATTGTTGGGGACACATCTGGCGAGGCGGGTGTGACTGGCAGCTGCTCTGTGTGCCACGTCGGGCAAGCTCATCACACATTGCCAGAACCTGAAATTCTGCCAATCCTTTCTCAGATCTCAGTTTCCAATGAGACCAAAGACCTGCTTCTGGCGACTGTCAGCGAAGACTCTTCCGTGGCCCAGATCTACCATGCAGTGGCCGCCCTGAGTGGCTTTGGCCTTCCCGTGGCGTCCCAGGAAGCACTCGGGGCCCTTACTGCTCGTCTTGCCAAGGAGGAAACTGTACTGGCGTGAGTTGTCATCTTGAGGCTTCTCAGGCTTCCTGGGAGCTGTCCTCGGGGGGTTCATTCGTTGGTGCAGGAACCATTTCTTGGGCACCTACTATGTGTCAGGTCCTCTGCTGGCCATGGCAGATACAACGCTAAGTTAAACCAGGTGAGATCATGTCCTGTGGAGCTCACATAGCTGCAGGCAAGCTGCTCAGGCAGAGGGCATGGGGCGGGCATTGGACATAGCAGTTAAGATGCCACCTGGGACACCGTCTGGGACACTCATATCCCATACAGAATGCCTGATTTCAGCTTCTGCCTCTGCTTCTGCTTCTGGCTTCCTGGTGGTGCAGACCCTGGGAGGCATCCATAGTGGCTCGAGTGCTTGGGCCCCAGCCACCCATGTGGGAGATACAGATGGAGTTCTGAGTTCCCAGCTGCAGGCTGGCCAGTGCCAGCTGTTGCAGGCATTTGGGAGTGAACCAGCAGATGGAACTCCGTCTTTTTTCTTTTTCTTTTTTTTTTTTTTGTCTCTCTTCCTTTCCAAATAAATAACTAAATAAGCCAGAGGCCCAGCTGCCTTCTGACATGGTGGGCTATAGCGGAGGGCCACTTGCATGTCTTGCTGAGGCGTGGCTGGCAGTGGGAGCTTTGTAAAGAAGGCGGGGAGTCCTTTGGAGCTTCGGGAGCGTGGGCCTTAGCGGGTGGGCTTCTCTAGGAGCTACACTCCACTGCCCTGGACTGGCACCACCCAGGAAAGGGACTGAGCAGCTTTCCTGTTTGTTATAAAAGGAAATGTAGCTGATTTCAGGGTAATAAACTTAAACATACTAATAAATGCTGTTAAAACGTTAAAACTCCTCATTGAAAGCTGTTTTTTTTGTTTTCTGTGTGTTTCCATGTAACTGCCACCCCTGATAGAGCGGGTGGAGGACCTAGAGTCCTGTTCATTGTTTTGGAAGAAGCTGGTGACACCGGTTTCCCCTTTGAGAATAGGAAGATGCTTCCCAAGTTGTGTTGGCTAACAATCAGATTTCCTCTAAACTAGCAGCTTTGTAAAGGCGGGGTCCACTGTCAGTTGCCTGCCTGCCTGCCTCTCTCTCTCTCTCTCTCTGTCTCTCTCTCTCACGCTCACAGCCTCCTCACATTCACATGATCGGTAAACAGTGACTTTGGGGTCAGTGTTTGGGGGCTGGTATTTTGTACACACTTTGCCCAGGCCTTGGCCCCTTGGTTTTTTGATTTCAGACCACATATGGTGATCTCTGCTATAATTCCTTTGTGGTAGAATTCTTCCCCGGTCACCACGTCTCATGTCATGATGTCACTGTACTTGCCTTACTGCAGAATAGTCACTTTGGCCTGTTAAGCACAAAAGAAAGTCTTCCTCAGACTCCCAGAAAAGGAAGACGTACAAGGCAAGCCCATGCACCTGGGAGTCAGGAAGAGTTTGCATTGAACACCAGTGAGTTCCTTCCTTGCTGTGTGACCTCGGGCAGGTTCCTAACATCTGTGAGCCCCATCTGCAAGTGTCAGCATTAGTGAGGCGATTGACTGGAGAGCCCAGTGCCAGGTCTGGCTCCTAGTGGGCACACAGGAGATGGAGTTCCTTCTCTAGAGTGTTTCCTTCCTAGGCTCCTCTCTTAGGGAGCTGGCTGGTTACTGCCTTGGTTGTGTTGCGGTGATTTCTGTATTAGATCGTAAGCTGCTTTATCTACAGTGTTTATGGAACTTGACACATGGTAAGTACCCAGCAAGAATGAATAAAACCTAAACAATGACACGCCAGTCACTTTGTCAGGGAGAAAGCACTAAGGTAGAAAGAGCTCATGCTTAGGGTCAGGCGGATCTATTTTTTTGGAGGGGGTGCTAAAGATCTATTTATTTTATTTATTTGAAAGGCAGAGTGACAGGGAGAGACAGAGAGATCTTCATCCACTGGTTCACTCCCCCAAATGGCTGCAATGGCCAGGGCTGAGCCAGGCCCAAATTAGGAGCCTGGAACTCCATCTGAGCCTCCTACAAGGGTGGCAGGGACCCAAACACGTGGGCCGCCTTCCACTGCTTTCCCAGGCGGTTTAACAGGGAGCTGGATTGGAAGTGGAGCACCTGGGATTTGAACTGACACTCCAGTATGGAATACTTGCGTCACAGGCAGTGACGTAACCCATTGTGCAACAACACCAGCAGCCCCAGGTGGAGTTGTTTTCAAGTCCAAACTTCTACTCAGTACCTCTGTGGCCCCAAGTGGGCTGTTTAGCTCACCTAAGCTTCAGGATTTTGGTTCATTAAACCTGGAGAATGTTTGTTTCATAGGGTTATTGTGAAGATTAAACTGGTAGAAGTCCTTAATGTTGTTACTAAGTTGCCCTTTTTGAGGAAATCTGATATAAACTAAGGTTCTTCTGAATGGGCCTTCTGTATGTCGGTGGACTTACTCTAGGAAGTGTTTGTTTCTGAACTTGAATGGAGAAAGGAGAGCACCTGCAGGTTTGAATGAACCCTGTGACGCTGTCACGTGGGCCCTCCGAAGCCAGCCTCAGAGCCATCTGCCGAACGCTAGCAGCACGGGGTCTGCGCTGGTGGAATGTTGCGCTGCTGCCGGGGAGGAGGCCGGCGTTGAAGCCAGTGACGTGGCTTCTCTAAAGCTCAGCGCGTTCACTTCGTCCTGAGACTTCAGAGGTTACTACCAGGTTACGGCCCACACTCGTTCCATAGCAGAGGAAAATGATATCTTTCTTTTTAAATTAATTTATTTATTTGAAAGTCAGAGTTACACAGAGAGAGAAGGGGAGGCAGAGAGAGGGAGAGAGAAAGAGAGGGAGAGGTCTTCCATCCGCTGGTTCACCCCCCAGCTGGCTGCAATGGCGGGAGCTGTGCTGATCCAAACCCAGGAGCCAGAAGCCTCCTCCGGCTCTCCCACGTAAGGGGCCCAAGAATCTGGGCCATCCTCTTACTGCTTCCCCAGGCCATAGCAGAGAGCTGGACCAGAAGCAGAGCAGCTGGGACCCGAACCAGCGGCCACATGGGATGCCAGTACTGCAGGCAGCAGCCCCACCCGCTATGCCACAGCGCCGGGCCCAGGAAAATGATATCTTAATTGAATGATTTATTTATTTATTTGCAAGAGTTACACAGAGAGAGGAGAAGCAGAGAGAGAGAGGTCTTCCATCTGATGGTTCATTCCCCAGATGGCTGCAACGGCCGGAGCTGCGCCAATCCGAAGCCAGGATCCAGGAGTTTCTTCCAGGTCTCCCATGTGGGTGCAGGGGCCCGAGGACTTGGGCCATGTTTTACTGCTTTCCCAGGCCATAACAGAGAGCTGGATTGGAAGTGTAGCAGCCGGGTCTCGAACCGGCGCCCATATGGGATGCCGGCGCTTCAGGCCAGAGCATTAACCCCTGAACCACAGCACCCACCCCAATTGAAAAGTTGTTTCCAGGCTGTCTTTACAGGCTTCAGCAAGCTCCGTGTTTCCCATGGGCAGATGTGGATTTGTCTCTTGTTTGGAAATTCAGGTTTCATTTTCTCAAGTGCATTGTAACAACAGGTGTCCCCTGAGTATTCTGGAGGCTTCCCTGTTAATTGGGACTCCCCCGCCCCAGGGGGGCCAGCTTGTCATCTTCATGAACTTGGTTTTCCATCAGGGGAACCTGAGTTGTTACGATCTTGACATGAGTGGCCAGAGCCTCGCCTTCCATTCCCTGTCATGTTGGCTGATGAGTGGTGGTTTCCTACCAGGGTCCTGGTGTCCCTAGGGAATTAGGGAACCAGTCCAGGGTTGAGCAGCCATCTGTGTAACCACCAGGGGGCCTCAGCATTCTCCATTTTACCCAGAACAGGCACCATTTATATTTTCCAAATTATTTGCATTAACAGAATAAATCCTGACTTTTAAAAATTCATATGTATACCCACCCATCACGTTCCACCTTCAAAAGTTTATCTTGTAGACATACACTCATAAATGGATTAAAATATATGAATACATAAACAAGAACCAAGTTCTGATTACGTGCTACATAGGGATGAGCGTTGAAAACATGATGCTAAGTAAGAGACGCCCAACAAAGAATATCACATGTTGTAGGATCCCGTTTATATGAAACACAAAGAACAGGTAAAGCTGTAGACACAGAACACAGATTGCTGGTGCCAGGAGCAGGAGAAACTGCTGAACGGCCGCAGTGTTTTGTATGTGATGCCCTTGGACCAAAATAGCATTCCTGGGGCGGGGGAGAGCCTGTGCTCCTTCTCTGCCCGCAGTTCCTACTGCTGGCTGTGTTACCTGGGTCGCCTTCTCAAGTTAGAATAATCTTTTCTAATCTTTGTCACATCTTTCCCAACTGGATTGTAAATAAACTCCTTAAAGGCTAAGATCAGCTTGTATTTCTGAAGAATCGGAGCGAGCAGGGGTGGGTATTTGGCCTACTGGTAGGGATGCCCATTGTCAGTGCCTGCGTTCAGTATCTGCCTTCAGATGCTTACTTGGACTTCCTGCTAATCCTGGGGCATAGTGGTGATGGCTCAAGTGGTGGGGTTCCTGCCACCCTCATAGGAGACCTGGATTCAGTTCCCAGCTTGGCCCTGTCCATTACAGACATCTGAGAAGTGAACCAGCAGAGGAGAGCTCACTCTGTCTCTGCCTCTCAAAACCCCCCAGAAAAGCAAGCCTAGGCTATTTTGTGGCAGTTTCCACCTATCCACATGTGGAGAGGGGGAAAGAGAAAGGAGACTGGTCATTCATTGGGTTCTGCTCTTTACCTTCCAGAACGATCCAGGCTCTGCAGACAGCTTCCCACCTGTCCCAGCAGGCTGACCTGAGGAGCATCGTGGAGGAGATCGAGGTGCGCATGTGTTCTGCCAGATGGGCCCCAGCTCCTGAGGAGCCATGCACACGTGACTGTCAGAGTCGGTTGCGTTTTCTGTCTCTGCAGCACACTTGGGTTCTTCATATGAGGGCAGTATGCCCCAGGGAGTGTGTGTTAGGCTGAGTTAATCAGAAAACAAGCTGCTTTTCCAGCTGTTTGTAGATAGAATCTAAGAGTCCACAAGTTTTAGAGCCCAATAAACCTAGAATTCAGATTGTTCTTCCTGCCATTTCTTTGTAGTCCTAGGCAAGTTATGTAGTGCCCTTAGCCTCAATTTCCTCATGAGGTGGGTGTAGGCACAGGGGAGTTCTGATGCATCTTGTACAGAACAGGAGCTGGGTCATGGTTGTGACTTTTGTTAGCCCTCCACCATTTGCCCAGAACACCCTGCTGCCTGGGGAGCCCTGCTGTGGGCTGCATGGCCAGCAATGACAGGCAGTCCTGGTCCTATTGCTCGGGAGAGCAGTGTGTCTCTCTTTGTCCTCTAGAGCCCTGAGTGAGAGAGAGAAGTGCTGTGCCTGGTAGGTGCTGGGCAGTAGACGGCCATGGACTCCACCTGTGTTGTAATGCTGCCTGGTGCACTGCAACCTGGCCTCCCAGCCTGCTGCCCACGGCTGCTGGGGCCTGGAGTGACAGTGGCCCCTGGGCTTGGGCAGGGTCTGTACAGTACAGTTTACTCTCTGAGAAAGTGCCAGGTGACCAGATGATGTTCAGACGTAGAGGGGGAGATCCCTCCACCCGGCGTCCTTGCCGGCCTGACCTCACCGTGCGTCTCTTCTGTTGGGACAGGACCTCGTTGCTCGCCTGGATGAGCTGGGGGGCGTGTATCTCCAGTTTGAAGAAGGCCTGGAAACAACAGCGTTATTTGTGGCTGCCACCTACAGACTCATGGACCATGTGGGGACTGAACCGTCCATCAAGGAGGTACCTAACGGTTCTCAGGCGTGACACCCAAGGGGTTGTCACTGTCATCTGCTGAGGGTGGCTTTTTCAGAGAGGGGTGTTCAGAAGCACCTTGGGGCGTCACTTAACATCCTGCAGTTGGCACTAAGAATGAGAAGACGCCTGTCCACAAGAAGCTGGGTGTCAGTGGGGCAGGCGACAGCCAGTGGTCGCCCTTGTTGTGAGGGGTACGTGCGTGGCAAGACAGCCAAATGTGTTGTACTTGCTTTGTCTCTGGCGTGTCCCCCTCCTTCCTGCTTGTCATGTGAAGCTTTCACTTTGGTGGCCCATGCAAATCCTCTTTGTCTTGAGAAGTGTCCTCTACTTGAAAATCTTGCCTTGTCCCTCCCTCCTCGTGCCAGCATTGGCTACCTCGTAACTAATCCTGGCTGATGGACACATTGCCTCTGCCAGGCATCCCCCACGAGTTCATTCCCTTACTCTCCTTTCAGGAGGAGCTTGTTAACCTGCAGGAACTGGGGGGTGGCCTATACGTGGGAAGTCTAATGGAACCTTCTTTGTACTCTTTGTGAGAAGATTCCTAACCCTTGACCTAAAGTCCTTAAAATATAAGCTGCTATTACATTGTAGGAGAGATTTAGGTTTCATTTTTTTACACCGAAAATAATTTTCTGTCTTGGATAACTTGAATTATTTTCTCCAGATGGTATGAGCTAATAATTTATTTGTCTGTTTGCATTCTTCTATTTTTTCCTTTAGCCTAAGTGTAGGAGGCCTAACAATATCCTGTCTTCTCATTTTTGTTATGGGTGGGAATTCAGGAATTCAGCATCTTATGGTACAAATGATTTGAGGATTCTCTATATACCGTAAAGTGGATTAATGAGCACCATTCTACATATATAGCTTAAACTTTCTTGCTTTATTTTCAAGCTGCTGCTAACCAGGTATTTGGCTGGAGTAATTTTGCTGTCATTGTATTTGACACAACGGTGCTGGTGAACAGTCACCCATTTTCACATGTCAGCAGCCTAGTGGTGGAAGAATGTAATTGGCACAATTAAGGGGAATTATTTCAAGTTGACGGTGAATAACACTGTCAGGAACAAGGGAGTTCTTTTGTTAGATGATGAATTTAAAAAAGCAGAGCTGACTGGGATGGAAAATGTTCCCTCCTCGGTAAACAACCCCAGCATTTTAGTAATGCCTTTTAGGTACCACTCTTAAAAAGTGGCTTTTCGTTTTCTCCTTAAGCAGCCCATTCATTCTTACTGGAGAGTTATTTCCATTTCTTTCTAATAATATGCATTTTGGCTATAAAGTTTGGCCTTAGAAATACAGACCTAGCCCAGTTTACTGGCTGGAGGGGCTGTGAGGGAAGGTGGTTTAGCCAGGAGGGTGATGGGAGAGCTCTGTGGACAGAACAGCCCACGGGGAATGTTGGGCTCCCCTCACCGCCTTCTCTTTTTCCATTATAAGCACCCTTCACCTCAGTTTCCCCATTAGGAAAAGCTTGGTAATATTGCTCTTTGAGGCTTTTTGTCAAGATTCAAGTTAGTGTAAGTAGTTTTTATTATACAGGCATTTTACACGTGCGTGCTAGTGTATGTAGTTTATATTATACTTCGCATCTCAGGAGTTGCCATTCATGAAACGGCTGACAGATAAACGCCTGCCTCTCCGTTTGCAGTGGAAGACAGAAAACCAACCAAATCCAGGTTTGAACTTTAAGTGCAGCCTGTTTGCTTTAATGCAGAATATGGGGATTAATGGCTAAAAGACCGTCCAGAGGCACAGGCAAAACAGCCAAGGACTGATGGGGATCTGGCGGGGGTGGGCGCTCTCCAGCATTTTATGTGTTTCTGTTGTCCCTCAGGACCAGGTCATCCAGCTGATGAACACCATCTTCAGCAAGAAGAACTTCGACTCACTCTCAGAAGCCTTTAGCGTGGCCTCCGCTGCCGCCGCCCTCTCCCAGAACCGCTACCACGTGCCAGTGGTGGTTGTGTCTGAGGGCTCCGGTTCCGACGCGCACGAGCAGGCCATCCTGCGGGTACGACTTCCATGCCCAGAACATGCTCCTCTGATCTCCCTTTCTGGTACAGGGCTTTCCGAAACCTCTAGTCGGGTCCACAGCCAGCTGGTGTCCCTGCGAGCACAGGCCGGCCAAGCCCAAGGCGCGACTCGTTTCCCTTCTCCTGGAAGCGGGGACGTGCCTGCTGGGTGGGCCACAGACCCCTTCAAGTCAGCCAAAGAAGCTGTTAGTTGTTTTCCCCCTGCGAGGTTTTAAAATAGGACAGGCTTGCTGTAAATTAAGTGCAACAGTTGTATTTCTGGGTCCATAACTCCGGCTGTGTAGAGAAGTCTGTGTGCAGAATGCATTTCCCTGGGCCATACTTGCTGCGCACGTTGTATTAAGACAGCTGTTTTAATTCCCCAGTGATTCTGGTGCCCACACTGGTAGTTGTTAATTGGGTGCTTGGCCTCTTCTGCCTCCTCACAGGAAGTGTCCCACCCTAGCAGGGACCGCTGACCTCTCTTCCGGTGCTACGTGTTGCCTTAGAGAGGGCATTTGGCTTGGACTGCAGTGATAACCTAACTTGTCTGCACGTTGTTGGCATTCCTGGTGGGGCCCCTTTGCCTTGGTGGCCTGTGCAGATCGCCTCCTGAGGACGTGGCCTGCACTTCAGTGTGGTCCGCCTTCTCCAGTTGTCTTGCTTGTAGCCCCCCTCAGCAGGCTGGGAAAGTAAGCTGACTGGCCTAGCTCACTGTGAGTCACGGGGCCGGGAGGGGACAAAGTAGACAAAGCACCAGCTGTGAACTTGGTGACTGGGGTTGAGTTCTGGACCTACCACTTAACCGGCAGTCCTTTACCTCCTTGGGCCTCACTTTTTTTATCTGTGAAACGGGGGCTATGCTGTCTATCTCGTGCTCATGATGGGCATACAGCTGACATTCAGCTAATGGGAGTTAAGAATGTTAATCCGTATTTACTCGGTTTCCTGTTGCTGATACCTTCCTAAAGCGTTTTTCTTGCTGACAGTATTTTTTTTAAAGAGATTGGTAGAAGGGTAGAGCAGGATATGAGTAAACTGGAAATGTAGCTGCTTGTGTCATTTTGGGTCCGGTCGTTCTCTTTCCTTGGGCTTTACTTGCCTTCTGGAAACTGGGACAGGGTCCTCCCCAGTGCTGGCGTTCTGTGATCTGTCCTGTTCCTAATCCACATGTGCTCCTCCCGTGTTTGATCTCTGATAGGCAACAGAGCAAAGGTCAGTGAAACTTCCTGAAGGAAGGCGTGTGTTCTCCTGCAGGGCTTGCTCCCTGTAGATAAAGGACCCCACAAGCAAAATCCTCCTCTCTCTCAGCCTTTGTAGCTACAGATAATTTTTCTGTTTATTTCTAGTTGCAAGTCTCCAACGTTCTGTCGCAGCCTCTGACTCAGGCCACTGTGAAATTAGAACATGCTAAATCTGTTGCTTCCAGAGCCACTGTCCTCCAAAAGACAACTTTCACCCCCGTCGGGTGAGTCCTGAGCACAGTTTTGCAGAGCCTGTTTGTTTTGGGACCTTAGCTTGCAGCTAGTATAACAGATTAATTGGATATTGCCAAGATTAGGAAAACAAATTTACCTAATTTCAGTTCAGTAAATTTTGATTACTGATAGCAAAATCCTAAAGTAGATAAATATAAGAAGAGGATTAAAATTTTTTTTTTCCATTTTATTTGGAAGGAAGCAAATACAAATAGATCTTCCATCCACTGATTCCCTGCCCAAATGCCCACAACAGCTGAGGCTGGGCTAGGCTAAAGCTAGGAGTCCAGAACTCAGTCAGGGCCGCCCCTGTGGGTGGCAGGGACCCAAGTACCTTGAGGCATCATTTGCTGCCTCCCAGAGTGTGCATTGGCAGGGGCTGGAATTGGAAGCAGAGCTGGGACTCGACCCCAGGCACTCTGATGTAGGCATTGCAATCAGCATCTTAACTCCTGCACCAAATGCCTCAGGAAAGGATTTTTTAGTTTGTTTATTTGTGTTTTTTTTTTTTTTTTAAAGATTTATTTACTTGAAAGAGTTACAGAGAGAGGCAGAGGCAGAGAGAGATCTTCCATTCGCTGGTTCACTCCCCAGCTGGCTGCAACAGCTGGAGCTGTGCCCATCCGAAACCAGCAGCCAGGAGCTTCTTCTAGTTCTCACATGCAGGTGCAGTGGCCCAAGGACTTGGGCCATCTTCTGCTTTCCCAGGCCATAGCAGAGAGCTGGATCGGAAGTGGAGCAGCCGGGTCTCAAACCAGCGCCCATATGGGATGCCGGCACTGCAGGTGGCGGCCTTACCCACTATGCCACAGCGCCAACCCCAATTACCCAGAGATCATAGCTTCTAACACTTGACAGTCCTTTTTTGTTGATTGCTTTTCTGTGCATATAAACACACCTTTAAAATTGAATGAGGTCTATGCTTTGTCTCTAACAGTATGTCATGAATATTTCCCCCTAGGATTAAACATCCTACAAGCATATTTAATGGCTGTATATTATTGCTATGTAAATTTTTAAAATTAAGAGTCAGTTTTTATATGAAATTCCAGTTATTAAGATATCAGAAGTTTTACATTTTAAGGAAAATATGTATTTGTTAGTCATAAATATACATAAGCATTTTGTGTAATTAAAAAGCAAAATAATTTTTAGGAATGACATATGGAGTGGTAAAAGTGCTAGGATTTTGCTATATCGTTAGAGTTAGGGATTTTCTCCCTTTTTCTCCCTTACTACTAATTTTTTCAAAGTATATGTTTATTTTTATTTTGTTTGAAAGACAAACCGAGGGAGATTTTCCATGTGCTGGCTCACTCCCCAAATGCCTGCAACAGTCAGGGCTGAGCCCTGCCGAAACCGGGAGCCTGGAACTGAATCCAGGTCTCCCATGTGGTGGCAAGGACCCGAGTTGTGAGCCATCGTCTGCTGCCTTCTGGTGTGCACATTAACAGGAAGCTGGATTGGAAGTGGAGGAGCTGGGATTTGAACCCAGGGACTCTGCTATTGGGTATGGGTGTCCCAAGCAGGGACTTAACCACTGTGCCAAATACCCACCCTATTGTTAATTTTTTTATTAATTAAAGTAAGATATGTCCTTTTTTTTTTTTTTTGAAATTCACAAAACATGGACAAATTAAAATACCCCAAAATCACCCACAATGATACTCCAGGGCACCAAGCTGATTTGAATATTTTAGAGTATTTCCTCTGTGTTTGTTTTTCTAAATGTAATTAGGATCCCACCCTAGGTTGATCTGACCTGTATTAAACTGTGGAAGCTGCCAGAGGGAGTTGGGGTTTAGAAGCTGAGGAGGAAACAGACAAGAAAATTTTGGAAATTTAGGAGGGAGGTTGATTTAGGTGGCCGGGTTTTCCCCACGTGGTAACTTGTGATGGAGCAAGGGAGATTCCCTTGGTGGGGCAGGAAGTGGAGGAGCTGAGGGACGTAGCTGGGACTGTCGCAAGGAGAGGCTTCATAGCATCTGTTTGTTGTGTTCTTGACTCTCCTATGGGAGTTCTTGCTAACCCTTTTGTCATCTTTCACAGGGATGTGTTTGAACTAAACTTCATGAATGTCAAATTTTCCAGTGGCTATTATGACTTCTCTGTCAAAGTTGAAGGCGACAACCGTTACATTGCCAATGCTGTAGAGGTGAGCGCATGCCTTGTCCCTGATGTGCAGGGAAGTGAGCTGGCTAAGGTCCCCACATTAGTCATCTGGTGTCTTCCGCACACAGAGGGACAGGTTTGAGCTACACTGCTTGACAGACCTGGCCATGGCAGTGTATTGAGAACTTGTTTGGGGCTGGTTATATTTGTAAATTATTCTTTTTCCTTTATAATTTTACCTATATTCCATAAAATTATGAAGTAGGAAAGTTAAAATAGTCCATTTTATGTCTGTGCAGTAGGCCTTCATGTGTTTAGAAAAGGGCTTGGTGCCAGCTGGTAGACAGAGCGTCAAGTGCCGCATCTGGAGCCCTGTGGCAAGGCTGCCTGGGTGACCTCATGGTGAATTGTGAGGCTGAAGCTCCAGGGCAGGAGCTGGGCCCTGCGGGCCTCACGCTGTGTGGGAATGACGTGGCCATGTTTGCCCTGCTGTTTAGAGTTTACCCCTTCAGACGCTGTTAGATGGACATTTATTTCAGATGCGTTACGCATTCTTCCACTTTGGAAACTGTGGGACGTGGTGAGCGTTTTCTCTCTCTGAATTAGGGTCGTCGATGCAGCCCTTTCTTGAAGGCCTGCTCGACGACAAGCACTGTTCTGGTGCTTTTGGTGCCGTTATTGATTTGTACAGCAGTGCCGAGAGCCGGCAGGGGTGCGGGGAGGCCATCTTCACTTCATCTACGAGGCTCAGAGGGGAAGTCGCTTGTCCAGGGTCATCCTGCCTGGGTGGGTGCCCTGCACAGTCCCAGTGGAGTTAGCGTGCCCTGGAGGCTGCAGAGCTGGCCTGCAGTAACGTGCCTTTCTCCTGCCTCTGCCACCGCATTGAGTTGTCGGTGCACAGTGTTGTCACTGTCACGGCCTTAGCTGGATCTCCTGACAGCTTTGCCACTGTGTTAGCCCCTATATGAAAGGAAAAGTGGGGGCCGGCGCTGTGGCGTAGCAGGTAAAGCTGCCACCTGTGGTGCTGACATCCCATATGGATGCCATTCGAGACCCGGCTGCTCCTCTTCTGATCCAGCTCTCTGCTATGGCCTGGGGAAGCAGTAGAAGATGGCGCAAGTCCATGGGCCCCTTCACCCGTGTGGGAGACCCGGAGGAAGCTCCTGGCTCCTGGCTTCTGGCTCCTGGCTCCCAGCTCCAGCCATTGTGGCCATCTGGGGAGTGATCTGGCTGATTAAAGATCTCTCTTTGCCTCTGCCTCTCTGTAGCTCTGCCTTTCAAATAAATAAACAAATCTTTAAAAGAAAGAAAGAGAGAGAGAGAGAGCTTCTGTCTGCTGGTTTGGTCCCCAAATACTCAAAACAGCTGAGGCTGAGCCAGGCCCAAGCCAGGCCCCCAGAACTTTATCCGGGTCTCTCACTTGGGTGGCCGGGCCCTAAGCCCTTGTGTCATCATCTGCTGCCTTCCAGAATGCATTACAGGGAGCTGGATCGGAAGCAGAGGAGCTGATGTTTGAAGTGACACGCCAGTATGGAATGTGGGCGTCCCAAGTGGCAGCTTAGCCAGCTGTGCCTCAATGCCTGCCCCGTAATGTAATGATTAATATCAGGAAATTGACATGGATAAGATACTATTAACTAATTTACAGCCCTTAATTCAGATTTTCCCAATTGTCTCACCAATGTCCCTTAATGATCCAGTTTTCAATCCAGGAACTAGAAATTAATTCTGGGTCTCCCACATGGGTGGTAGAGTCCCATCGACTTGAGCCTTTTCCTGTGCCCACCAGGGTCTGCATTAGCAGAAATTTGGAGTCAGGAGTCAAGCTGGTTACCAAATACAGGTACTAGGCTATGGGATACAAACATCTTAACCACGAGGCCAAGTGCCCACCCTGACCTTGACACTTCTGAGGAGTACTAGCTGTTTACGCTTTAGACCTCGCCTGGATTTGGGTTTGTCTGATGCTTTTCTCCCGGCTAAACTCAGGTCTCTGATTCTTCTGTGGAGGTGATCCGACACTGGTTTTGGTCCTCAGTGCGCCGTGTTAAGCCGTGTGTGGTGATGTGTCCTGTTACCAGACGTTGTAACTGTGTTAGCTGGGAAGCTGCTGGTTCTCTGTTTGTGGGGGGATCCTTTGAGACTCGCAGGTGTCCTTATCACCTTGTCTGTACTGGTTATTGCTGTGGCATTTGCGGAAAGGTGATTTCCTGCATTCCTTCTATATTTACTGGTTGGGATTCTCCTTAACAAGAAAACTATTCTTTTTCCTTCATTTATTCAGTTATTTGAAGCTTTAATAAATAGCTGTGTGTTTATATTGTATTGTGGATATGTGCGTTGCCGTGTATGTAACGGCTGTTACTGTCCTTGGCTGTCTTGCTTTTATCATCCATTATCTTGGATTGGCCTCCTCAAGTTGGCTTCTGTGACGCTTTCTTTTCCTGAGAAGGGTTGGCAGCTGGAAGGCTTGACCTTTTCAGAAGCGGGACATTGTTTAACATAGGTAGATTAAACACTTGCATTCAAAATTTGGCAGAAAGGAAAATGTTTTCTGGAACACTAGTCTCTGCCTCATGTCTGACCTTTTGGGCGTGAGACATCTCATCCCAGTCCATTCGCTAACACAAAATATGGACAGAAACTATTTTAATGTGTTCCTTGAACTTTAAAATCCCAGATTCTTACAGTTTCCTTCATCGACAGGCGGCCTTGTTTGCAGCCTGCATGAGAAGGAAAACTTCCCCACCCCTGTCAGGCTACTCTTCTTCTCCGGCTTAAATGCCAGGTTGATTCTTTCAGCTGTTCTTACACTCATCCTGTCCTTACACGTCTAACTTCTAGTCACTTCTGAAGTCTAGCTGCCCCCTCCTCTGCATGTTTTCTCTGAGCCTTTTGTTTTAGTAGGAAAACAGATCGCCAAATTGCTGTTCATATACTTACCATTGGCTGAAATTCTCAGTTTTTTATAATCTGATGGGTAGGAAATGGTTCCTTGTTTTAATGTTTTTCTTTTGCTACTAGTAAAATTGAACATCTTTACTTTTTTTAAGATTTATTTTTTATTTATTTGAAAGGCAGAGCTACAGAGAGAGGGAGAGAGAGATATCTTCCATCTACTGATTCACTTCCCAGACGGCTGCAATGGCTGGGACTGGGCCTGGCCAAAGCCAAGAGCCTGGAGCTTCTTCTTGGTCTCCCACATGGGTGCAGGGCCCAAGTACTTGGGCCATTTTCTGCTGTTTTCCCAAGCACATTAGCAAGAAACTGAATCAGGAGAGCAATTGGGAGTCAAACCAGTGCTTTTTTTTAAAAAAAAAATTGTTATTAAATATTTATTTATTTAAGTTACTGAGAGAATGGTAGAGACAAAGAGAGAGCTTCCACTCCCTGGTTAACTCCTTAGACAGCCACAACGGCCAGGGCTGGGCCAGGCTGGAGCCAGGACCTAGGAGCTTTATCCTGGTTTCCCACGTAAGTGATGGGGCTCAAACTCTTGAACCATCTTCCACTTCTTTCTTTTTTTTTAAGTATTAAGTTAGTAGGTAATACTTGTACTTTAAAAAAAAAAAAGATTTATTTACTTATTTGAAAGGCAGATTTAGAGAGGGGAAGACAGAGAATCCTCGATCCATCCCCTGTTTCACTCCCAGATGGCCGAAACAGCCAGAGCGGGGCTGGTCTGAAGCCAGGAGCTTTTTTCAATTCTTCCACGTGGGTGCAGGGACCCAAGCACTTGAGCCATCTTTCAATGCTTTTCCCAGGCCATTAGCAGGGAGCTAAATTGGAAGAGGAACAGCTGGGACTCAAACTGGCTCCCATATGGAATGCCAGCGCCATAGGCCACAATGCCAAGCCTCCTGTCTGCTGCTTTTCTCAGACCGTTAACAGGGAACTGGATTGAGAGTGGAGCAGCCGGAACAGAAATCAGTGTCCGTATGGGATGCTGGTGTTGCAGCCGGAGGCTTAATTCGCTATGCCACAACAGTGACCCCGAACCAGCACTTTGATATGGGAGACAAGCATCACGAGTGGTGGCTTAACCTGTGCCAGGACGCCAGCCCCCCAGGGGTATATTAGCCTCTGCCCCAAATACCTGCCCCTCTGATGTGTTTTGAGTTAATTTTTATTTATTGTGTGAGTTAGGGCTCTACCCCTTTTGCATGTTGTCCCAGCAGCATTTGTTGAAAAGACTGTCCTTTGCTTGTTGAATTGCTTCGGCATCATTGTCAGAAATCACTTGACCATAAATGTAAGGGTTAATTTCTAGACTCCCAATTTTTTCCCTTAATTTGTATTTTTGTCTTGGTGCCAGTGCCACACTGTCTTGATTGTCATAACAGCTTGACTTTTTGTAACGTCAAATCTGGTTTTTGTCCAACTGTTTCTGTGGTTGTGGGAAAAATTATCTAAGTACGAAATAGCAGAAATGGATAATGGCTGTTGTTCATACAACGATAATAAGCGCCTGTTGAGGGCATTTGCTGTCCTCCTTCCTGGAGATGGAGTAGGCATTACAAATCTCTCTTTCCCTCTTCATTGCATTAGAGCAGTGAGAGAGAGTTGGCCCTGACCTCTGCCGTATACGCAGCTTTATTTCGTGATCTCAGTAATAGTCGCACTTAGAGCCTCGAAGCAGGCCGGCAGGTCCCGTCTCCTCTCCCTGGAGGCGCTGACATTGGTCAGAGTGCATTAGCGGTGGTTTGGCGGGGAAGGCCTGGAATAGCACTCATTGACATTGAGCTGGCTATTGGGGAAGCTTGGGTTTTAGATGCTTTCATTAGCATTAATTGCCCCTAATGTACCATCATTTTTGACAGTAATAAGCTAAGCAGGGGGGCTGTTACTCCCAACAGAAAGACTGTGTTTCCTGATGTTAAGCCATTTTTCCAGTGTATGTGAATGCCAGCAGCCAAAGAAAGGGCTGGCCCGGTGCCGTGGAAAGCTGGCCTCCCTGCCTTGCTAGTGGGGAAACAAGCCCCTGTCGCAAACCTGACCGTACAGGGCTGCTTTGACGGAAGGAGCCACCAACCGGGGTGCTCCACTAGAGTCCTTCAAACAGGGCCTTGAGAAAAGTTAGGATGAGTTCTGTTTCTTGATTTGCTTTAAAGAATAGCAGGAACAAGTTTTTCTCCGGAGTGTTTCCAGAGACCCTTCATCTGTATTAAGACTTGGAGAGCGTTAAAGCAGTGTCTGCAGTAAAGGAAGAAGCTGTGACTTGGGAAGCCTTTTTTTCTTTTTCTTAAGATTTATTGAAAGGCAGAGTTACAGAGAGACGGAGAGAGATCTTCTATCTTCTGGTTCACTCCCCAAATGGCCGCAACAGCTGGGATTGGGCCAGGCTGAAGCCAGGAGCCAGGAGCTTCTTCCAGGTCTCTCACATTGGTACTAGGCCATTCTGGGCCATTCTCTCTTTCTCTATTTTTTTTTAAATGGTTTTTGTTGTTGGATGCTTTAAGATCATATTTTCTTTCTTTCTTTCTATTTATTTATTTATTTGGCAGGTAGAGTTACAGACAGTGAGAGAGAAAGACAGAGAAAGGTCTTTCTTCCTTTGGTTCACTCCCCAAATGCCGGCACTGTGCCAATCCAAAGCCAGGAGCCAGGTGCTTCTTCCTTGTCTGCCATGCGGGTGCAGGGGCCCAAGCACTTGGGCCATCCTCCACTGCCTTCCTGGGCCACAGCAGGGAGCTGGACTGGAAGAGGAGCAACCGGGACTAGAAGCCAGCGCCCATATGGGATGCTGGTGCTGCAGGCGGAGGATTAACCAAGTGAGACACAGTGCATTATCCCTTGTTAATTTTTCTCATTCGCTCTCAATTTGAGGCTGTCACACCTTGATACAGCCTTTTAGAAAAATGCTAAAGCTATCCTTCAATGATTTGCCCAGACTTCTATCTCTGTTTCTGGATCCTGGCATAGAATATAAACCAGTGGATTTGGCAAGGATTTCCTTAAGTGTTATGTTCAAGCCTATCAAATATTTGGAAGGCTCTCAGATATATTTGCACATAAAAGCACCTTGGGTTTGCATAACTTACATATTAAGACTTAGATTTGAACTAAAAATTTCCCAGAAATAGTCTTTTAATATTTCTGTCTTTTTTGAATAGTGACATTTACAGTAATCAGATTTCCAGATTTATTATTTACTGACATTAGCTCCTCTTGAAATTGTTTATAAGGAATATACATAGACTTCAAATACTCTAAGAGTCAAGATAGCCAACGCCACGGCTCAATAGGCTAATCCTCTGCCTTGCGGCGCTGGCACACCGGGTTCTAGTCCCGGTCGGGGCACCGGATTCTGTCCTGGTTGCCCCTCTTCCAGGCCAGCCCTCTGCTGTGGCCCGGGAGTGCAGTGGAGGATGGCCCAAGTGCTTGGGCCCTGCACCCGCATGGGAGACCAGGAGAAGCACCTGGCTCCTGCCATTGATCAGCGCGGTGCGCCAGCCGCAGCGGCCATTGGAGAGTGAAGCAACGACAAAGGAAGACCTTTCTCTCTGTCTCTCTCTCTCACTGTCCACTCTGCCTGTCCAAAAAAAAAAAGTCAAGGTAGACTGATATGTGCTTATAACAAACACGACATCTACGTGGCTGAAAAGAACAAGGATTTGTGGGGATTTTGGCCACTTGGTCTCTGCTGCATGTCGTCTTTCCTCGGGCCACAGCATCCATCTGTTCTCACAGTGTCTGTGTCAGACAAAGAGAATCACAGTGATCTTTCAAGCTTCCACCTTAAGTGATGCACTTAATTCTGCTCACTTCTCAGTAGCCAAGGCAGGTCACATGACCATATCTGATTCTGAAGAGCTGAAGAGGTAAAATTCTACCATGTGCTCAGAGGAGAATGAGGACGAGTTGGTGAGCAGCACACATAGCCACTGTAGCTTCTTGGGTCTTCATGGGCAGGGGAGTTACCACCTCGCTGGTGCACATGCGGTGCTGGGTAGCATGGGGCCTGAGCACGTGGGTTCTGAGTTGGGGTGCCTGTGCTCAAGTCCTGGCTCCTTCACCAGCTGTCTAATCTTGAGCAAGCAGCCCTTTCCTCCTGCATCTGAATTGTTGTGAAGAGTAAGTGCGATAGTCATTATGAAGCCGGTGCCTTTCAGAATTGTAAGTACTCAGTAAATCTTAGCTGTCTTTAGGATTGAGTACTTTTTTTTTTTTTTCTTAAAGATTTATTTGAAAGGCAGAGTTACAGAGAGTCAGAGGCAGAGAGAGAAAGGTCTTCCATCCACTGGTTCACTCCCCCAGATGGCTGCAATGGGCGGAGTTGGGCTGATCTGAAGCCAGGAGCCAGGAGCTTCTTCTGGGTCTTCCACGCGGGTACAGGGGCCCAAGGACTTGGGCCATCCTCTATTGCTTTCCCAGGCCATAGCAGAGAGCTGGATCGGAAGTGGAGCAGCTGGGACTAGAACCGGCGCCCATATGGGATGCTGGCACCCCAGGCAGTGGCTTTACCTGCTACACCACAATGCCGACCCTGAGTAGTTATTTGTTTTAAAGGACACATGAAAAAAATTATCTTCTTTATTTTTCTTTTTAAACATGTACCATTCAACCAAAGCCAATGAAAGGAAGAAAGGGTTAGAATCAAGAAGCTGTTCTGTGGCCCCTGGCTAGGTCAGTTTTACCAGTTCTTGAAGACTCCTGTCCTAGGGTTTGCTGGAGCAGTGGAACACTGTGGGTGTGCCTGTGAGTGTCCTCAGACCCGTCAGCTGACCTGGCTGTCATCTTCTGTGTTTTACTTTAGCTCAGAGTCAAGATCTCCACTGAAGTTGGCATCACAAATGTCGATCTTTCCACGGTGGATAAGGATCAGAGTATTGCACCCAAAACCACCCGGTAGGTGGGATGCCCTGTTGGCCCTGTGGGAGTTGATAGGCGCCCACCTAACCACTTGCCCCTCCCCCCATGACATTTCTGTGCCTGTGGTGCTCCCGCTTGTGCCCCGAATTCAGGAGGCTACCCATAGTTCCAGTGGTTCTGCACCAGGAACTCTGGCACCTTCTGTAGCAGTGTGCAGCTGCCCAGTGAGATGAGGGCAGTCTGACTCCATTGGCTAGGTCCCTAAGCACATTGTTCAGTTCAGATGACAACTTTATTGTTTAAAATACTTATTTACATTTCTTTGAAAGACAGAGATCTGTCTTACATTCACTGGTTCACTCCCCCAAATGCAACAGCTAGAACTTAATTTGGATCTCTTGCTTGGGTGGCAAGCCCCAAAGTACTGAATCACCTGCTGCCTCCAAGCGTGCACATTTGCAAGAAACTGGAATTGGAGGCAGAACCAGGACTTGAACCCAGTCATCTTTATATGGGATGTGGTGTCCCAAGCAACGTCTTAGCCACCTCGCCAAGTGCATACCCCCCAGCTGACAGCTGATTTAATAATAAGACTTTCTCGATGGGGGACGCATTAATTTCAGTTCTTATGCCACTTCCTGAATTTGCTTTTAATGGCTTCATGACAACTCTCTGGCCTGCTGGGTCTGAAATCAATTGGAAGCCTCACAGGTCCTTAGAGCTGTGATGGCAGACAGGTCCCCCACCCCGTGTGTGGAAGGCATTAGCTATGGAACATCTTACTAGTGGAAGGCACTACTCACGAG
Organism: Sylvilagus floridanus; assembly: GCA_949820135.1. Taxonomy (NCBI): domain Eukaryota; kingdom Metazoa; phylum Chordata; class Mammalia; order Lagomorpha; family Leporidae; genus Sylvilagus; species Sylvilagus floridanus. The sequence continues at coordinate 109,319,240 of OX463231.1, forward strand.
CCCCCGCATTTGTTCCTGTTGAACTCAGGTGCAGCTTCCACATCTGTCTGTACCACAGCCTCCCAGGTAACCAGGTAACCAGAGTTGGGCCAGCACTCCGTATGGACCCCGTCCATCAGCCCTTGCCCAGACTCTTGCTTTTTGTGGGGAGCCCATTGGGATCTCTGGGGTGATTCAGACTCTGGCTTCCGCCATTGAGGTAACCTTGGCGCCTTGGAGGCCAGAAGGTAGGGGACCCCCCAGGTCTTCCTGAAGATGAGTCTGGGAGCGGACATTGACAACTCTTTAGTCTTGTGCAGCTGGTGTCTCTGCCCCCAGCCCAGTTATTCCCAGAGTAATACTGGAGAATCCACAGTAGCGTCATGTGGGAGAGCACTTTGCAGACTTGAATCCCCTGTGTATGTGAAGAGTGGTCTTACCCGTGAATAAAGATGAGCCTGAGTCTGAAACCATCTGGGTTTTTAAACCCTTGGCCACCTCACTATAAAACCCAGGGGTTGGCTCTGAGAAGAACAGGTTTCCTCAGTGAGTCTGCATTTTGATGAATTCAGTTTTTAAGTTTTTTTTATTTAGAATTTTTTGTTTATAAGTGAACAGATTTCGTGTATTTCATATATACAGATTTAGGAGCATAGTGGTACTTCCCACCTTCCCCTCCTTCCTTCCTTATTTTTTCTTTTAATTTTTATAATGACATACTTTCAATTTATTTTATAATCACAAGCCTAACTCTCTACCAAATAAAGAATTCCACAGGTAGGAAGTAGAAAAACCACTATTCCTCCAGAATGTAGACAAGAGCTGTGGACAGAATCAGATGTCAGGGTCAGTGTTGCTCGTATCCATTACATGTTTCTGTGCTCTGAATATTAATTACCACAAATCAGGAAAACATATGAGAAAATGACTTTAAAACTCAATGTCTGGGTAGAAAAGTGAATTGAAATAGTGTCCAGCGAAAAATAGAGCTTACAAAATAAGAAAAACCCAAATACCCTCCATCTCCTCCTCCCCTACTGGCGGCCTCACTTCGAGTGCAGCTGGCGCTGAGCCTGTGGCTGTCTCCCCGCGTGCCACTGGGTGCTTCTCAGTCCCCCAGGGGCCTGCAGAGGTGCACGAGAGCGCCACCCGTGGCTGTAGTGGAACCGAGGGCCTGAGATCCTGAAGTGGGAGCCTGTGGATACAAGTATCTGCAGGACACAGCCTTCTCCCAGACCCTGGTGAACGTTTACTCTTGGTCCTGGCTTTGTTGATCCAAAATGTCCTCTGGCCACAGGCAGGTGTCAGGGCCGCCGGGGGCAGGTGCGACAGTGAAGGGGAGGGTGTCTGCTTCACCTGTGCTCCGATTCAGGGCCTCTCTGAAGAGTGTCTGACGTGTCTTTCAGGGTGACCTACCCAGCCAAGGCCAAGGGTACCTTCATCGCGGACAGCCACCAGAACTTCGCCTTGTTCTTCCAGCTGGTGGACATGAACACTGGCGCCGAGCTCACCCCGCACCAGGTCAGGAAGAAGCCCAGATACGTGAATGTATACCAGAGTTAACTCTGGTCCATAACGCGGGCAAGAGACAGTTCCCCATTCCTGCTTTCCCTTCTCGGCTCTGAACCCTAACAGTCCATCGTCAGGGTCTCCTGTGTGGTGCTGGACCCGCTGTGAACTGTTGTCCCCCTTCACCTGCACACGCTTCTTTCTAAAAGGTTAACTGGTGTTGAGAAGCCATCTTTAAAGCAGATTAGCCCTTAATCCAGGCTTCTTTCTGTTTTTAAAAGAGTATATTGAAATGGTCTTGAAAGGAAAACGTAGGCAGAGAACCCAGGGCATCGTTCTGTGAGTGGGCCCCGGAAGAGTGGCCCTGCTTTTCTTTGAAGACATGAGGTAAAGAGGTCAGCTGGGGGCCAGTGGTGCAGGGCACTGAGTTTACATTGCTTTTTTTTTTTTTTTTTTTAATTTTCATTTATTTATTTGCGGGGCAGAGAGAGAGAGAGAGAGAGGGAAGGACTGAGATGGGAAGTTCCCATCTTCTGGTTCATTCCCCAAATACCTTGCAACGGCTACAACTAGGTGTGGCTAAAGCCAGGAGCTGTGAGCTCAGGCCATGTCTCCCGCATAGGTGGCAGAAGCCCAGTCCTTTGAGCCGTCCCCTGTTGTGTCCCAGGATCTGAATTGGTAGAAAGCCAGAATCAGGAGCCAGAGCAAGAAACAGAACCCGGGTGCTCCACTGTGGGATGCATCCTTTTTTTTTTTTTTTTTTTTTTTTTGACAGACAGAGTAGACAGTGAGAGAGACAGAGAGAAAGGTCTTTCTTTTGATGTTGGTTCACCCCTCAATGGCCGCTGCAGCCAGCATGCTGCGACCGGTGCACCGCGCTGATACCGAAGCCAGGAGCCAGGTGCTTCTCCTGGTCTCCCATGCGGGTGCAGGGCCCAAGGACTTGGGCCATCCTCCACTGTACTCCTGGGCCACAGCAGAGAGCTGGCCTGGAAGAGGGGCACCCGGGACAGAATCCGGTGCCCCAACCGGGACTAGAACCCGCGGTGCCGGCCTGGGGTGCATCCTGATAGGCACCTTAACCACAAGGCTAAATACTCACCCCTGAATGGCCTCTCCCCACACTTTTTTTGTAAGATTAATTTTCAAGGCAGAGTTACACAGAGAGAGAGAGAGAGAAAATCTTCCATCTACTGGTTAATTCCCATGGTGGCTGCAATGGCCAAGGCTGGGCCAGGCCAAAGCCAGGAGCTTCTTCTGGGTCTCCCAAGCACGTGGACCATCTTTGGCTGCTTTTCCCAGGTACATTAGTAAAGAGCTGGATCACAAGTGGAGCAGCTGGGACTTGAACCAGTACCCACATGGGATGTCAGCATTGTAGACAGAGGCTTTACCCACTATGCCACAATGCCATTCCTTAGAATGGCCCTTTTTAACTTGGCCTACTTTGATTTTGAAAGAACTAGGCTTGTTTTGTTTTGTTTTTCTTTTCTATATAAAAAAGTAAAAATTATACTTTAGAAGTATTGTCAAACCCTTCCTTTCAGGCAGTAATCCCCTCCCTCACCACCTGCCCACTTAACTCTGTCAGCATCCCCCTTGGTGAGAAGAACTCGTGCCACAGTGCCACGTGCATGGTTAAGTGTTCTGTAAAGGAAAAGCCAGACAAATACTTTGAATACTGAGAAACAAGAAGGAATGTGGAGCCTCGTGGGCTTGGCAAGAACCAACAGGCTGTGCCTGTGCCAGGAGGCAGCCTCAGAACAGAGCCTGAGGTGACCAGGGTTGGCAGGAGGCTGCGTGCTGCGTGCCCAGAACACCTGCCTGCAGGGCTGCGGTCTCAGCAGCTCTGCACGTCTCTCCTCTCCCCACCCAGAGCTGACTGTGAGCACTCCTGCTCCTCCCCCGATGATGTCTGCTGGCCAACACAGAAAAACCAAGAGCCCAGATGGGTAGGATTAGGGCTAGGGCAGGGAGTGTTGGTGAGGAAATGTTGTTTGAACTCATTACTTGTCTCTTCCAAGGTTCTGTTTTGGAAGCCATGGCTTAAAGACCCCTTAGGTAGAGCAGGCCTTTTACAAATGAGCTTGGCAGTGGCCTGCACTTGACTGTGATAGGAAGGAGTTGAGGCATCCAGGCTCGTGATTCCCTTCCTGGCCAAGAATGGCTATGTAGCTGGATGCCTCGCATCTCTAGCCCCTTTCCCTAAATATGCTGATGATTCCCCTTTGTTGTCCAGAGGTGGAGTAACAAACAAGATTTATGTGTGTTCTGTAGATCCAGGGCTAGCTGTGTGACCATGGCAGCTAAGTTAATGTCCATGCCTTCTGCTCTGTAAATTGGAACCAAATTATTTGAATTCTTTATTTGGAAAACAAACTTGAAGGGAAAGCTTTGCCTAAGACCAGTGTCATCATATCAACAATATTAACTACTGTTGGTTGACAAGCCAGTATGAAGTTATTTCAAAAAGTTCATGGAAATAATACATCTTTTTTTTTTTTTTTCTGACAGGCAGAGTTAGACAGTGAGAGAGAGAGAGAAAGAGACAGAGAGAAAGATCTTCCTTTTTCCATTGGTTCACCCCCCAAATGGCTGCTATGGCTGACGCTGCGCCGATCTGAAGCCAGGAGCCAGGTGCTTCTTCCTGGTCTCCCACGCGGGTACAGGGCCCAAGGACTGGGACTAGAACCTGGTGTGCCAGCGCCGCAGGCAGAGGATTAGCCTAGTGAGCCGTGGCGCCGGCCCTGGAAATACATCTTATAAAAAAACTAAGCGTGGACTTCAAAAAAGTTTTTACACCAAAATAAACTTTATCTTCTAATTCCTTTTCTTCTACAAACTTTTTTTAAATGAAATTTAAAAATCTATTTTTTTTTTTTTGACAGGCAGAGTGTACAGTGAGAGAGAGAGAGACAGAGAGAAAGGTCTTCCTTTGCCGTTGGTTCACCCTCCAATGGCTGCCACGGACAGCGCGTTGTGGCCGGCGCACCGCGCTCATCCGATCGCAGGAGCCAGGTGCTAGGTGCTTCTCCTGGTCTCCCATGGGGTGCAGGGCCCAAGCACTTGGGCCATCCTCCACTGCACTCCTGGGCCACAGCAGAGGGCTGGCCTGGAAGAGGGGCAACCGGGACAGAATCCGGCGCCCCGACCGGGACTAGAGTGCCGGTGCCGCAAGGCAGAGGATTAGCCTGTTGAGCCACGGCGCCGGCCAATCTATTTTATTTTTGACAGGCAGAGTTAGACAGTTAGAGAGAGAGAGAGAGACAGAGACAGAGAAAGGTCTTCCTTCCCTTGGTTCACTCCCCAAATGGCCGCTGTGGCTGCACACGCGCTGCACCGATCTGAAGCCAGGAGCCAGGTGCTTCCTCCTGGTCTCCCATGCGGATGCAGGGCCCAAGCACATGGGCCGTCCTGCACTCCCCTCCCGGGCCACAGCAGAGAGCTGGCCTGGAAGAGGAGCAACTGGGACAGAATCTTCCCCAACCGGGACTAGAATCCAAGGTGCCAGTGCCACAGGCGGAGGATTAGCCTAGTGAGCCATGGCGCCGGCCAAAAATCTAATTTATTTGAAAGGCAGAGAGTCAGACAGAGATCTCCCCCTTGCTGGTTTACTCCCCAAATGCCCACAACAGCTGGGGCTGGGCCATGCCAAAGCTGGGTACCAGGAACTTAGTTTGGGTCTCCTACATGCGTGACAGGGGCATGAGTACTTGAGCCTTTTGGTGTGTGCATTAGCAGAAAGCTGGAATTGGCAGGGAACTGGGACTTAAACCCAGGTACTCCAGTAAGGGGTCAGTAAGGAATATGGTTGTTCAAGTGACTTCGTAACCACTGCACTAAATGGGTGCTACCCACTTTGACGCATTTTTATGTATTTGTTCAGAAAGAGATAGAAAGCCACCATCTGTTGGTTCACTCCCCAGATGACTGCAGTAGGCAGAGCTTGCCAGGCTAAAGCTGGGAGACAGGAACTTAATCCAGGTCTCCCACATGAGTGGCAAGAACCCAGTTACTTGAGCCATCACCGCTGCCCCTGAGGTGAGGGTTCCCATTAGCTGAAGTTGGCATCAGAAGCTGGAGCGAGAGGGTTGAACCCTGGCATCTGATGTGGGCCATGGGCGTCCTAACTTCTAATCCAGGTGCCTGCTCCTTTCTGTGAGCCTTCTGAAGCACCCTCCGATGCAGCAGCCCTGCACTGACGGCTTCCTTCACTACAGACTTCACAGAGGCACCGCACGTCCAGTTTATCTTTCTGCCTTACAGGTGGAGGAAAGCCAGGTGCAAGGAGTTTGAGTAACCTGCTCTGCTGATAAGCAGTGGCCTGGGTCTTTCTGTGTTCAGAGCCCACGCTGGCTGCTTTCCACTGGGCCGCTCTGCTCGATGAGAACCCTGCCTTGCCATCAATACCCAGGCCTCTGCTACTGAATCTTTAGCTGGAGGCACTTGGAAATTGAAAATGGGCCTCTCACAGTTCCACCTCATTTCCCTCCCTTCACCCTCTGGTGAAGAAGTTAATTGGGCAGCAAAGTGGCTAAAAGGCAGGAAGAAGAAATTGCAGCGCTAGCAAAGGGCTCACATCATCCCCAAGCTGGGTGTACAGCCTCCAGCAGCCGAGCACGGCCAGACCTCTCGGTTACACTTCTTGCCTCATTCCAGCACAGAGTTCTCCTAGCTAGAAGCCAGAGTGGGCTGCCCACGCCATGCACTCTGGCCAGGCCTCACCTGTCCCAGGGCTCCGTGGGTGACCCAGGAGCTCACAGTGTGCTGTCTTGTGATCCTATGTTGGGCCCACTGGGCATTTGAAATGATCAAATGCAAGGTTGTATTGTTGCCTCTAGACTTTCGTCCGACTCCATAATCAGAAGACAGGCCAAGAAGTGGTGTTTGTGGCTGAGCCAGACAGCAAGAATGTGTACAGATTTGAACTGGACACCTCTGAAAGAAAGATTGAATTTGACTCTGCCTCTGGCACCTACACTCTCTACTTGATCATCGGAGATGCCACTCTGAAGAACCCGATCCTCTGGAATGTGGTATGTGCCTCAGTGCCCTGCCCTGGCCAGTGCAGCTGTGTGCATATGGCGGCTCCTCCCCCAGGGGCAGAGCCTCTTCACCTTGGCCGGTCAGTGAGCCCTCTAGGTGAGGCGCTGTCTCTAGAAATACTCCCAGGGTCATGCACTTGACTTGGCATGTGGTCGGTGCTTAATAAATATCGACTGAGTGAGTGAGTGAATGAATGAGACAGATTTGCCCTTGTGTGAATTTCTACAGGTGTTATCCTGGAATGAGCCGCTTCTGCTACAGCAGGTGCTATGGGGTTCCATTAACATAAAAGATCACGTTCTGGCCTTGCAGATACGGGCTAGCTTCATGGGGGCAGTAGGGTTTGAATTCTGGTAACAGTTCAGGGTGGTATCAGATAGTGAATTACAGAATACACGTGACGTAGTACCCAGTATGGGCAGCATGTCGGGGTTTGTTTGCATCCTGCTCTTTGCTTCCTGATGTACTTCTGATTGGTGTGACGAGAGGAAATGTACTGAAAACCACAGCCTTTGAGCAAGGGGTAGGCAGCTGGCAAGGGCTCTGAGCTCAGTGTCTGAGGTCTTGGAGTGATGGTGGGGGGCTGGCCCTAGAGAAGTTCTCAGTGGTGCTCCTTAGCAGAGCCCCTGAAACCCGTCAGAGCAGGAGATGATGAGCTTCGTAGGCCAGGTTGCAGGTTTCATGTGGCCGTTGGCTCCTGTGCAAGACAGCAGCCAGCCACCTTCTCTTGCTGTGTTTAAGGCTCATTTTCCTATCCTGGACTTAGGGCTACTTTTATGTACAAGAGTGCACTTTCGTCTTGCTTTTTCTTGTCTTTTTTCATGATGTGACTAAATCGCACTTCCTGGGGACACGCGGCGGTTTCTGATCGCCGCTGTAACAGCCCATGCACCAGCTGGGGCTTTTATATTAAGCAGCTCTATGGGGCTTTCTTTGCCATACTGGTTAGCAAATTTGAGCTCTGGCTCTAAAAAGCCTTCTCAACAAGTACACGTTGTTGTCTTGAAGTTTTTACTGCCTCAGTTTATCTGCTAATGGATCAAAAGTGATTGGACTGCTTGGTGGTTTTTCAGTTATGGTTCTGGGTGTGAGGCTATCACCCTTTGCGTGCCTGTGCCTTAAAGACTGCCCTTCTGTTTTTTAGGCTGATGTGGTCATCAAGTTCCCTGAGGAGGAAGCTCCATGGACTGTTCTGTCCCACAACCTCTTCACCCCAAAACAGGAAATCCAGGTACATCCCAAAGTGCTTAGCAAATGGATGCAGCGAGAGAGGACAGCACATGCTGGCCCGCAGCTCTGGTCCTGTAGCCTGCTCAGCTTGACCTCACAGTGGGAACATGAGGGCAGAAACAGTCCCATCCAGTAGCTGAAGAGAGGCTCAGAGGGCCCAGCTCCCAGAAAGCAGCGGTGGAGGTGAACTCAGAGCCCACAGAGGCTCTGCCTGCCAGGTGTGACAGCTGCATGCACGGCGGGGCTTAGCCTTCAGCCTCACTGCTCCTCCCTGGATTCGGGCTGATGGGCCAGCAGGTGGGAAGACTCAACTCGGAGCACAAAGTGAGTCCTTCATCTTTCTGGGGCTCGCCTTCCCTGAACACAAAAGCCAGGCCTGCCCACCCCAGCCCATAGGACCTTGTGAAGGTATACGTCAGTACCAAAAGGCAAGACAGGCTTTGGAGTGTCTCCAAAACCTTTTGTAAAATAAACAACCTCATTGTTCAACAGCGTGGGTACTGGCTAAGGAAATCGAGATGGGTCCACTCAGCAGTGTCTTGCGGTCATGAGAAATGAGCACCCATTTCTGTGGGTACATGGAAACCCACGTGTGGGTGAATGTCAAAGTGTTGCAGCGGACCACTTCCGCCTATTCAGTAGGGAACGAACGAAGGCCCAGAGCGGAGAGTAGTGGGGTTCTTTTGGAAATTCCTCCTCTTGTGGTTGTAGCATTGCTTAAGGGTATCAGATGCAGTTAAGGGGCAGAGCACATGACTGTGACTGTGCAGGGTGCTGACTGCTGTGTGAGAAGACGAGGTGGCAGCGGCTGCTCCAGTCACTGTCAGAAATCCCTGACGGGCAGCCGAGAGGAGCCGTGGTAGGCACTGGGGAAGAGCCAGCCTGATGGTGGAGCTGGGTTGCTGGGCATTGGCAGGTAGGAAAGTCAGCCTCAAGCTTGCCACAGAAGAAATGTTTTGAAAATTTGTGCAAGTGTGTTCCAGCTTACAGAGCATCGTCAGATGCCCTCTGCATTCGGTCCTTAAGGCAGCATCTTTACAGCCTAGGAGGTGCTCCTAGCCCTCCACACCCCTAGTTTCCCAGCTGGAAAGCAAAGCCAAGAGGGTTCGAGTGACTTGCCCCTGGTCCCACAGCTTGGCCCAAACAGAAGCCTCTGTGGAGGGGAGCTTCCCGGTGAGATTTCACTCGGGAGATAAAAACGAAATGAATGTCGGAGCAGTGTTCTCCCAGATTTCTGGTTTAATTCTAGAACCTGGGCAGAGCAGACAGGGTAGAAGCTCATCTGAAGCTTCCTAGAGCAAGCACGGTGGGGGAAGGGAGAAATGAGTTATGGTGGAACCACATTGGGTGAGGCTCTGTTAGGTTTTAGAATGGGATGCAGTCATCACTGGTTAACTCACTGGAGTGTGTCAGATGGGGGACACTGCTACCCTAGGAGCCTGGAAGCTTTGTGAAACCCAGGGTCCTGCTGTGTGTGTGTTGTCACCCAGGCCATCCACAGAGCCTGGCACCCTCTCTGGCTGTAACCCTGTGCCACTCCAGGGGATGCCTTCTCCAGCCTTGGAGTAGCAATGAATCTTCGAGGGGAAAAATGGGTTTGCCAAGTGGGAGGGTTTGTCCTTTGGAGGGAGGCCTCTGGGAGCAGCAGCCACCTCGGCAAGAGGCCAAGTGACCACCCCTTTAAGGAGCTTTCAGCCTCCGGGAGGTGTGTCCTCCTCATGACTGTCCCTGAGGTTTGGGTCCCTGGCACGCCCTGCAGCACCTGCTGGGGAGGGCACGTTCTCGAGTCTCAGCATCATCCTCTCTTGGCAGCACCTGTTCCGTGAGCCGGAGAAGAGGCCGCCCACCGTGGTGTCCAACACATTCACGGCCCTGATCCTCTCGCCCTTGCTGCTGCTCTTTGCCCTGGTGAGTCGCAGTAATTAGCATAGACGGAGTGTGTCTGGCGCCAGACTCGGCAGATGTAGGCCTTCCAATGGAGGCTTTGTACTCTGCCCTCAGCACAGCCCCAGAGGGCTCCAGCAGCTGTGACCTGAAGTGCTGGTCAAAAATTTGAAAATAACCAAATTCCCCACTCTGAGGCAGCTCTATTAGCAAAAAGGGCATGAGAAAGGGGCACGAGTATATGGCCTGCGGTGCCCTGAGGCGTGTTCAGATGAGGTCAAGTGTGAACCCGCAGCCTCGTGCTGGCAGCCGTGCAGTGTGGCACAGAGGCTGTGCGTGCCTGTGCTGGTGGGAGCGTGCACATGGAGGCAGCCTCGCGTCCTCCTGGAAGCAAGTGTTGACTGCATCACGGTGCAGCCACGCGGTGGAATACCATGCCGCTTGTCTAGAGGTGGACTCCTCTACATCGTCCATGCCAGAGCCCGTGCGCTTGAGTCCCGACTACTCCTAATCCCAGCTTCCTGCTGGTGCACACCTTGCAGGGCAGAGATACCTCAAGTGTTTGAGTCTCTGCCACCCATGTAGAAGACCTGGATTCAGTTCCAGTCCAGGCTTTGGCCTGGCCCAGCCCCAGACTGTTGAGGGGCACTTGGTGTGAACCAGGGGGTAAGAAATCTCTCTCTCTCTCTCTCTCTCTGTGTCTTTCTCAAATAAATAAATGAGTCAGTACTTTTATGGATATTTGTATGCTCTCACGACAAGATTGCCAAGGTATATTACTGCATGAAGAAGGCAAGGGTAGCACTTTGTTTAGTGTGATCCACTCTGCATAAAAATTTGAGAATACATATTAGTGTTGATCACCACCAAGGAGACTATAGAAGGAGATTCTTACTTTTTATACTTTACTGTTTAAAAATTGTTTAACCAATTGTTTCTCTATTTTAATATTTATTAATTTGAAAGTTATTGTTAGAGAGCGAGGGAAAGATAGACAAAGAGATCTTCAATCTGCTGGTTTACTCCCCAGATGGTCTCAGAAGCCAGGAGCTTCATCCGGGTCTCCCACATAGGTGTAAGTGCCCAAAGACTTGGGTCATCTTCTCCTGCTTTCCCGGGCGCATTAGCAGAGAGCTGGATTGGACTCGAAGTAGAGCAGTCGGGACTCCAGTCGGCGCCCGTACGGGATGTTGGCACTGCAGCACTGGCCTCCTCTTACAGTTATAAACAGATGTGTATCCTCAAAGTTCCGATAATTTTTTAAAAATTTTTATTTATTTATCTTCATTTTATTTGAAAGGCAAGTAGACGAAGAGAGATCTTCCATCTACTGTTTCACTCCCCTGTGCCCTCAACAGCAGGGACCTAGAACTCAATCCAGATCTCCCAGTGGGTGTAAGAGACCTAAAAATCTGAGCCATTATCTCATTAGCAGGAAGCAGGGTCAGAAACAGTAACTGAGACTCAAACCAAGCACTTGGATCTGGGGTGCAGGGGTCCCACACGATGACTTAACCCCTGTGCCCGGAGTTCAGAGAATTTTGGGGAACCACTCCTTGGCTTTTGCTTTCAGGTCATTGCCAGTTTTCTGAATTAATCACTTGTAAGAATCCCTGGTTACTCCAAATCTAGAAGGCATGTCAGAAGCTTTCGGAATCAGACCTGGTTCCAGGTACCTGTTCTCATCACGGAGTGATCAGGATTTCACAAGGGAAGCACGCATCCTGCCGGCGAGTTTCCCTCCCAATTCCTAGAGACTCAGTGGCGTTGTCAGTTACTTTGGCAACAACGCAGTTTCTGCCCTGGGGGCTTCCTGGTTCCACATGTAGTAAAAAGCCGTGGTTTGCCATGTTAAAAGTGACGTTCTTGTCTGGGTCAGCTGGCAGGCACATTTGAGAGCAGGTGCTGAGAAGTGCCTTTTTATAGCAGAAGGGAGCAGTTTTTTCTGAGGGCTTATAGTAGGGTGGCTATGGCTGGGAGAAGTCCCAGCCCTCCAGTGGGCATACCCGTTTGAGCCTGGGCCGTTCATTGGAATAGCATTGGCATGGTGCGTGTTGCCTCCATTTCAAGTTCTCATGTCTTTTTAATTCATTTCTCCCCATCATTCAGTGGATTCGGATTGGTGCCAACATCTCAAACTTCACCTTTGCTCCTAGCACGATTATCTTTCACCTGGGACATGCTGGTAAGTGCCCCTGGCTGCTGACGCCATCCAGCTTCCTCTGACACTTAGCCTGCCCACGCGGAACCACAGCCTATTAACTATAATGACTTAATAGCATAACATTTTCCTCTTCCTGCTGGCCTCTTCGGCCAGTTAATAGGATGATAAGCCTGTAGGGCCCATCAACTTAGAACAGCCGTCATTATCCTGGGGGCGGCGTCCTAGGCTGCTATGTAATAGCCTCGCTCATTTCCAGAGATCACGCATATAGCACACTTGTACACTGGGCCGTCTTCCCGGACAAGGCACCTTAGTGCCGTTTCCAGGGGTTGTCCCCCACACCGCGTCTGTGTTCATAGGAGCTGGCCGTTGGCTCTTTCTGCCCGGCAAGAGAGGACCGTCCCTTCCACTGTCAGTTGCGCTAGCCTACGTTGAACTTATGTAAGCAACCTGAACCTGGTGAGACAGAAAATCCTCAAGCCAGTGTCCCCAAGACCCTGACAGTCTGATTGGAGCACTTCTCCCCTGTGTTGTGGCGGCTTGACCTCCTTCGGGTGTCGCCCTCCGTGTGTCAGAGTAGACGGATTCGGAGGGGTCCAGGCCGGGGAGCCCCGAGGTTCTTGGCAAATGTGTGTGTGTGTGTGTGTGTGTGTGTGTGTGTGTCTGGCGATAGTCTGTAGCTTGGGTCAGATGATCACAGTGGTCCCTGATCTCAAAACTGGCCCGAGCCCCCACTGCAGTTCATCTGTCATCCCTGGGCAGGATTGGCAGGCTGACCTTGCTCTGCAGTGCAGTTACTGGATTTGAATGGTAGCCCTCCTGGGTCAGAGCAGGAACAGAGCCTGAATATAAATTTGTGTCATATGGGCTTGACTCTGTCACAACCCTGGTCAGGTAACTGGAGCAAGAATTGTGTGCCTGTTTAACAGCGCAGAGAATTTGGACTCAGAAATTAAGCAGCCAGAAAGGGCAGAAGCTGAACCAGAACTCAAGACTCTGGGTGCCTAGCTCTGAGCCCTTTTCTTTTCCTTTTTTTTTTTTTTTTTTTTGACAGGCAGAGTGGACAGTGAGAGAGAGAGACAGAGAGAAAGGTCTTCCTTTTCCGTTGGTTCACCCCGCAATGGCCGCTGCAGCTGGCAAGCTGCGCTGATCCAAAGCCAGGAGCCAGGTGCTTCCTCCTGGTCTCCCATGCGGGTGCAGGGCCCAAGCACTTGGGCCATCCTCCGCTGCACCCCCGGGTCACAGCAGAGAGCTGGTCTGGAAGAGGGGCAACCGGGACAGAATCTGGTGCCCTGACTGGGACCAGAACCCAGTGTGCTGGCGCCGCAGGCGGAGGATTAGCCTAGTGAGCCGCAGCACCGGCCTCTGATCCCTTTTCACTTCCTCCCAGTTCTTGTCCCCTTTCTAGTGGCAATTTATCCTTATCGTGTTTTTAATAAAAAGGCCCCTCTGACGTATAGCCCGTATGCTTCCATGAAGGACGGTCGAGGCAGAGAAGGCAATTGAACACAGCTTAACACTAGGATGTCAGACTTGAGTTTCATTTTATTGAAAAGTCGAATGCATCCCAAATTTAACACTAAAGCTCTAAACAAAGCAAAAACAAACTGCAGTCAAGAAGCAGAGACGTCCTAGCTGTGAGTAGGAACACGGAACGAGATCAAGTAGCTGCAGTCTGACTCTCGCCTCTGGGTTTCTCTGTCGCAGAAGCTGAGAAGCAAGTATGTTGGGTTATTCGCTTTGAGGCATCAGATTAAAGGAATACGAGGGGCCGGCGCTGGTCTAGAAATGAAGGCCGTTGCATTTCCAGCAGTCGCTGCTTGTCAGTCTGTGCCACCCAGGGCCCGTCCCCGTTTCCTCTAACTGGATACCATGATGCCTCTTCTTGTAGATATGCTGGGACTCATGTATGTCTTCTCCGTCCCTGTTTCCTCTAACTGGATACCATGATACCTCTTGTAGCTATGCTGGGACTCATGTATGTCTACTGGACTCAGCTCAACATGTTCCAGACCCTGAAATACCTGGCCATCTTGGGCAGCGTGACGTTCCTGGCTGGCAATCGGATGCTGGCCCAGCAGGCAGTCAAGAGGTAAGGCCGGGGCTGGGCTGGGGCCCCAGACTGGGATTTAGAATAACCGTGTCCACACTGCCCAGCTCTTTAATCAAGGGTGTGTGACAAAATGATTCATGTGCTTAAGGGCATCCTGACACAGAGACCACAAGACAGAGTCAGAAATGGGCCTTAATGATTAAAACTGTAGTGATACTGTGTGTCCCTACACCTTGGAATGAGAGGAAAGTCGTGGCTCTATGCAGATTGAAATGGCTTCGAATAAGTGGTGGAAGTGGTTCATTTGCTGGCCCTGTGAAAGCTCTCGCTGTCAGGAGAACCCTGCTCCCCCCATGCCCGAGGGCCCCTCCTCTGCAGCCCCCTCCAGCACCGAGCTCTTCCTCCTAGGCCAGGCACTGCAGCTATCTTGCAGAGGCTCCTGCTCAGAGCACCCCTGCCCCAGGCCAGCAACCTGAGAGGCCTTCAGGTGGCCAGGCCTGCAGGGGTGGCAGCTCGCTGGCAGCTTGCCTTTTGAAACAGCATTGAAGGCAGATGTAAATGTCACATAGGTGCTTCTCGTTGATTTGACTTTATTAGAACTGGGCTGATGTCAGCCACGCAAAGGCCAAGAAGAAAAGGTCAGGGTTGCTTTCACCTTTGAAGGGCTCGTTTTCAGACATGCCATGCCTTCTCCATGCCGGGAGGTGTAGCTGAGTGGCAGGCTCTTGGCCGCTCACAGCAGGAGGTGGCTTTGTCAGGGAGCCCAGGACTGGTCTGGCGAAGCTCGCAGCTCCCCTCCAGCTGAGTCCATGGTGAGCCTTCTGAGGGCCTCGCCCCAGAGAGCTGGCCCCAGCGTGCTCCTGGGCTTCCCTGTGTCATACAGGCCCCACCGGGGCCTCCCTTGGCACCGGCAGCGGCAGCTGGTTCCGGTTCCTGCCCCTCGCAGCCCTTCCTTGGCTGCTTTTGCAGAGCAGAGCCTTGTTCCCTTGCAGCAAGCTGGGCCTCAGGGAACCAAAATGCTGTGTTCTTCTCGATTCTCTTTTCTGCAAGTTGCTCCCCTAAGATGAAGACAATCAAGGACAGAGTGGAGGAGAAGCCATCTGATTTAGCTCCTGCCTAGCAGGGCTTCCTAAGCTAAAATGGTCAAGCTGGGTGCGCTTTCTGGGAAGACAGAAGGGGTCTGTGACTGCCTGCATACGGCTGTCCTAGAACCAGCTGTGCCCTGCGGGCCCCGTGCCCCGACAGATGCCCTGTCCTTCCTCAGCTTACTCCCCCTCACTGTCCTTTCTTGATTCTCAACCCATCTTTCCTTTGGCAGGATCGCTGCAGAGCAGAGCAGTAGATTGGCAAAATATAGGACACTACGGTAAAGATGAAGGGCGAATGCGTCCCAGCACAGGGCCCCATCCCATCCTGTCCGCCTCATGCATGTCTGTTGCTCTCCGTGTTCAGTCCACTTCCTCCCCAGCCCTCCCTGAGCCACATCTCAACTCTGAGGCTGTTTTCCAGCTTGCCGGCTAAGGCTGTGACTGGAGCAGGACGGAAGCTTCCTGCATGAGCCCAGCCCATGGGGCAACTGTGCCTGGGGAGTCACGTGGGCTGGGCTTTGACGGTGTAAGACTCTGTCCTCCCAGCGTCCCGTGGGGTACACACAGCCAGAGGCCTCTCTCCTCTCTGTGTATGGGAAAGTGGAGTTGAGGGTGGAAAGACAAGTCCAACTGGGACTTCTTCAAAGGGGACCTCGTTCAGACCATTTTAGCCCATTCAGTGATGGGCCCACGGCAAATCCTGGCACACCTGTCACTGTCTCCAGGCCTTTCTGTAACAAGGATCTCGGTTGGGCCCAACAGTGAAGGTTGGTGAGGCTCTGAGTGACGAAGAACTGATTGCCACAGGTCGAAGGCAGTCTCAGAATCCACTTCCTCGCCTCCGGTGCGGCCCAGGCTGCTCCCACCGTGGGCGAGCTCTCTCGAGCTCTCGCCAGGTGTTCATCCCTGGGTGGAGGTGAAAGAGGAAGTGGGGAGCAGGTCTGGCTCACAGCCCGTCTGCTCCTCTGGCCCAGGGGTCAGCACGAGCTTCCGGGAAGGATCCAGACAGTTTGTTGGCCCTGCAGGCGGGGTGGCCTCTGCCACAGCTCCTCACTTGACCACTGTCCTGCTAAGGCAGAGGAGACCGGATCCAAACATGCATGTGCCTGTGTGCCAGGGACACTCTACCAAAGCCAGTGCAGGCCTGAGGCTGGGCTGCAGGGCGCAGTTTGCTGGCCCTGCCCTAGGCTTGAATTTTCGAGTCGTGCTCTCCCGTATCCCTTTGCCTTGCAAGTGGCTTTCCCTGCCAACGCAGTGGATTCTTCAGATTTGTGATCCCCTGGAAATGGGAGAGCAGCGGAAGCGAGGATTTGCAGCCTTTCGCTGTGGTGTGAGCAGAAGCTGGGTCACCTGTCCTCAGCGTTGGCTTTGGTTTGGTTTTCTCGGGTTTAACCGAGGCATAGTTTCTGTGCAGTAAAACACCCTTCTTGGCGTGACATTCTGTGAACCTTGGAAAGCTGCGGTCACCGTGTGGCCTGCAGGGTGCCGACGCTCCCCCTTTGCAGCTGGTCCTCTCTGCCCAGCCCATACCCATTCGCTTTCGTCCTAAGTTATGGCTGCTCTGTCAGATTTGCTTTCGGAACTAGCCCTCTCTGCTAAATGTTTGAAACAGCCAAGGACTGATTGTTTTTTCCCGGATGTTTAGGGAGTACAGCCTATACCACCAGACCCTACTGAGAGGCGGTCCCTCGGCCTCTGGGACATTTGGCACTTTCTGAGGCTCTTGAGGGTTGGGGGTTACCCCGGGAGCTGAGAGCTGGCGGTCTGAAGACACTGATTGGCGCAGGCCCAGCGTGGGGCCTGACTGCTTAGCATGGAGGGCCGTGCCCGCCCCCGCCCCCCCCCCCCCCCCCCCCCCGTTTGCAGCTCGTGCTGTCTCTTCTGCAGGGGAGTTCTGGTGCACACATCGGAGTGCACTTAGGGACCATTGCATGTCGGCCAGGAATTAGGGGCACATGCTCCAGCTCTCAGGGGGTAGTTCCATGTGAGACATTTTTGGTCATTGGTTTGGAGCCTGCCATGGGCACTGTGTCGTCAGCATCCAAACCCTCAGCATGGGGTCTGTTTGCTGCTAAAGGGTGTGAGTGTGTTGGCCTCCAGCCTCTGTGCACAGCCTGCTGGGCTCAGTCGCCTGCTGTGTTCCTGCCCAGCCTGGGGCCCAGCCTGGTGCCCAGCGTCCATCTATGTGATCATTTTCATTTCTGCATTTCCCCATCACTGCCTAGGGAGGGGCAGACAGGGGGAGAGGAAATAGGGAGGTTATTCTCTGCTCTGGAAATTTCTCTGTGGGCCAAGTCCTGTCTTCAAGAATCACCCATTTCCGGGGTGGGAATACAGCGCAGGCTGCCGTGCTGCGTGCTGGGATGTCAGCCTCCAGGCCGCGCTGGTGGCCAGGTGCGAGTTGGCAGGTCTGTCCCCCCGGGAGACGGAAGATGAACTTTGTCTAAACTTCCTCTGTTGGTCAAGCTGCGAGTGCCTGTCTTAGGCCTTGCACTGTGAAAGGTGTGCCTGGACTTACCTGTGCTCGCATGTTCACACGCTGCTTCCGGTCCTCATCCAGTGTACCTCTGATGTAAGTCGTGACCTGGCTGTGTCCCGTCCTTCTGTGAAATGAGAGGGCGCTGAATCTCCCCTTCGAGTGGGAGCTCACAGTGGGACAGCGCCTCGATCTCTGTGTCGCTCCCAGTGGGGTTTGAGACCTTTAATAATTTTGTGTTTGTCTGCGTTTTTTTTCAGAACAGCGCATTAGTTCCAGAAAAAGGATGGAAATTACAAAAACTGAAGTGAATGTTGAGACACAGAGTCGAGAGCAATCCACAGTGTGTAAAGAGGAACGCACACCCTTTATTTAAAGAGACACGTGAGATCGTGGTTGTACTTGTGCTTGTTGTTCAGTTCTCCCCAGCACAGAGCAGATACCTGTGAGCCCAGATAGTCGGTTTCTTTGGCTTGACGCCCTAGCAGGATGCTGTGAATAGTCCTCACTTCCCAGATGTTGCATTTGAAAGCCGAAATGTGTCATTAACTGTTTTGGAATAAAGAGAAAGATAATGGGAGCACAGGCCTGCTTTCGAGCTTTTTCCAGGATGTGCGGGGTGGCGGGATCCTTGGGAGTCGAGCGTGAGGCCCTGGTTGGACCTGGGTGTTGACAGTGACCAGGATGCTTCCCCAGTGCTGTGTACTGTGGTCACGCTCGTCCCCTCCTGGCAGCACTGAGATCGCCTGGAAAAGCGCGCTCCTTTCTCTCCCTTTCTTGTCCGGCACCGGGTGCCAGCTGCCTGCATAGGAGCTGTGTTGGTGTCTGCTCAGTGTGCCGATCCCAGCAGCTCGTTGGGAAGGAAGGGGCAGAGCTGGGGAGCCCATGTCTCTGGATTCTCCGTTGCCTGTGCCCGCCCCTGCACGGGCTTGGAAACCAGCCTGGCCTAGGCCTGATGGACAGTGTGCGGTGTGCAGACGCATAGTGGAGCTTGAGAACGGAGGTGCAGAGGGCCCCGGCTCCTCGTCACTGGCGATCAAGGGCAGTCTGCCAGGACAAGGCGCTGGCAAAGCTCCAGGGTACCGAGGCCGGGTCAGGACTGGCCTGCAGACCCCGAGCACAGCAAGCATGTGCCCTGTGCCAGCCTCCCTGCTGTGTCCGGAGCTACTGCTGGGAGCAGGACAGGTGCAGGCCCAGCCCTCCATCCACTTAGAGTCTGGAAGGAAGCGCAAGGCAGGAAGGGGGCGGGGGCTGCAGGTGTTCACAGAGGAAGCAGCTTCAGCCTAAAGCCTCGTTTGTGTCCTGGCTCCTCTGCTTGCAGCCCAGCTTCCTGCTGAGCGCGCGCGGGGGGGGGGGGGGGGGGGGGGGACGACTCCCGTACCTGCTCCCTGCCACCATGAGGGAGACCTGAATGGAGGTCTGGCCTCCTGACGTCGACCTGACTCAGCCCTGGCTGTTGAGGGCATCTGGGAAATGAACCAACAGATGGAAGATTCTCTCTCCTGTCTTTCACATAAAATGAAAATAAAACAATTTTTTAAGTGGGCCAGTTTTAAAACCCGGGGGGTTTCGCAGCAGCCATTCAAAAGGGGCCCAGTCTACCTGATCTGCAGCTAGGAAGCTCCCTCTGCTTCAGCCCTGGAAAGGGAATAACTTTGAAAAGACCACAATCTCTTTTTATTCTCTGCTTCTGCTTCAGCCCCACCCCTCTGCTCAGCTCTCTGGGGCTCCCTGCAGGAGTTCATAAATCTCTAATAAAAGCCAGCTGGGGCTTTAAAACTCAGTCTGTTAAGGTTCTGTATTTTTGTTTTTTGTTTTTTTGACAGAGTGGACAGTGAGAGAGAGAGAGAGAGAGAGAGAGAAAGGTCTTCCTTTGCCATTGGTTTACCCTCCAATGGCCACCGAGGCTGGCACGCTGCGGCCGGCGCACCACACTGATCCGAAGCCAGGAGCCAGGTGCTTCTCCTGGTCTCCCATGGAGTGCAGGGCCCAAGCACTTGGGCCATCCTCCACTGCACTCCCGGGCCACAGCAGAGAGCTGGCCTGGAAGAGGGGCAACTGGGACAGAATCCAGTGCCCCGACAGGGATTAGAAGCCGGGGTGCTGGCGCCGCAAGGCAGAGGATTAGCCTGTTGAGCTTCAGCACCAGCCAAGGTTCTGTTTGTTAACACCTACACAGTAGCCTCCTTCCCTCCAACCACACACACTTGCCCCTCCCCCATACACAGAGTTCCCTTGGGGCTCCTTCAGCTCTGCTCCCCCACCCCCGCCCCATGCCTAGAGTATTCTTTTTTTTATTTTTCCAAAGATTATTTATTTGAAAGACAGAGTTACAGAGAGGCAGGGAGAGAGAGAAATCTTGCATCTGCTGGTTCACTCCCCAAGTGGCCGCAATGGCCAAAGCTGGGCCGATCCAAAGCCAGGAGCCAGGAGCTTCTTCTGGGTCTCCCATGCAGGCGCAGGGACCCAAGGACTTGAGCCATCTTCTACTGCTTTCCCAGACCATAGCAGAGAGCTGGATTTGAAGTGAAGCAGCTCCGACTAGAACCAGCGCCCATATGGGATGCCGACACTGCAGGTGACTGCGGATGGAAGACCTCTCTCTTTCTGCCTCTCCTTTCTCTGCATAACTCTGACTTTCAAATAATTAAATCTGTCTAAAACACACACACACACACACACACATTGCTAAGTACTTAAAAAAATAAAAAAAACAGTTCCCAGCACTTGGCAGGTGCTCTGTTGTTAGTTGTTGAATGCATACATGGTATTGCTCCTGGGTGAGCAGGACACCAGTGGTTGAAGATGGCTCTGAGCCAGGCTAGGTAGATGACTGTGGCTGATGGGACTGCCTGGCTCTGAAGCCCAGACAATTGAGAAAGAGACGATTGAAGTGCAGACCAGGATGTGGAATTTTATTTGTATTTACAAAGGAAAAAGCAGGTCAGACATGAAGCAGGATTAAGTGGGTCAGGTTGTGTTTGGGCTGCAGGCAGCCAAAGCCTGGGGCAGAGTCGTCATCCTTGGGAATCCCTGTTGCAGAAAGAAAATAAGGCTCAGCCTGGGGGTGGATGTGAGGGTGCGGGGGTGGGGGGAGTCGCCCACAGGTGCCAGCCACATGCACTGGGCCCCTTCTCTGCCCTCCCTGCTCCCGTGCTGCTGATTGCGCTGGGAGAAGGTGGGGAAGTGCGTGCAGAGCCCTGTGGGGAGCTGGCTCACTTATAGGCCTGGAGGAGTCACAGGGACATGCCGGAGCCCCTGGGTGGAGTCGGTATCAAAGTCAGCCGTGCTGGAGGTCCAGCATCCCTGCCTTGGGGCCTGTGGCCGCGTCTCCTCTGCCTTACTTTCCTCTTCTGCAACATGGGACAGCTCGTGCCTGCCTGCTCTTCCCTGCCTTGCAGTGGGAACCTGAGGGCCGTCAGGTGGGGAACGGCAGTCCTGCCTGCCTGTCCCTCTGTGTCAGTGTGTCTGCCATGGGGCTGGGGAGGGCCGGCCTGCCTCTGGCTTTCGGGTTCTGTGACACTAGCAGGGCACCCAGGGCCAGCACGTCCCTCCCATTTCACTGACCACACCAGAGTCCCCTGGGACACTTGGGAACATTCAGGGTTCTGCATCCCATCCCAGCACCATCGAGTGAGTGACACACACAGAGGCCAAGCTCAGCTGGGAGCCGCGACTGGAGGCGGTGCAGGCCGGGCAGCCCTTTACTCCCCTGCCTCTGCTTCATGTAGGTCAGGAGGGACCTGGTCCTCCCTGTGCCGGGCGGAGGGGAAGGAGTTCTTGCCGCTTCCTGGCAGCCTTGGAGAAGGGCGTCTCTGGGACCCCACCTGTGCTGCGGCAGGGCCGCGGGGAGGCTCTCCCGTGCTGCCCGCTTCCGCTCTGCCTGGCGCCCAAGCCGTCCTCTTGCTCCTGGCTCCTGGTGTCTGTCTCTGGCAGGATAGGAAAAGAAAAACGGGAGGCTGTGATGTGGGCACGATGTGGCGAGGCGGGGGGGGGGCTCCTAGTGCCTATCCCAACACGAGGGGACTTCAGACAGACCATGGAGCTAAAAATACATCGATTTTGGTGCATCCGTGGGATCTTCAAAAACTTCATGAAAAATGTATTGGGAAAGAATCATGCATGGATTTCAAAATTTTTACTCCAAAATGCACTTACCTTAAAATTTAAAAAATACTTATTTGAAAGAGACAGAGAGTGCGCTCCAATCTGCTGGCTCACTTCCCAGATGCACACACCATCCAGGGCTGGGCCAGGCTGAAGCCAGGAGCCAGGAACTGAATCCAGGTCTTCCCACGTGGGTGGCAGGAACTGACACCTGCTGCCTCCCAGGGCGTGCATTAGCAGGAAGCTGGAGTCAGGAGTGGAGCCAGGACTCCAACCCAGGCACTCGAACGTGAGCTGCAGGTGCCCCACGTGGTGTCTCAACCACCAGGCCAAACGCATCCCCAGCTTGATCTTTTAATCCCACTTTTCCCACGGTCTTTTTGAAGTTCCCCCGGAGCTGGTGTGGGCTCTGCTACCCTGCTGAATTAGACTCAGCCAGAGGGAGGCAGAGCACAAGGGCACTCCCAAAAGCTCGTTGAAAATGGAAAGAAAAGGTAAGTTTATCTTGGTGCAAAAAATCCCGCCATCCACGCAGAGCATTCGTGATACACATTTCCTGTAGTTTTTGAACACCTTGCCTGTAGAGTAGTGAGAAGAGGCAGGTGAAACGCCCCTACCGCAGGTTTGTAATTGCAGCGGGAAAAATGGGCCCTGGGCCGGGAAGAGATGTGGCAGACACCGCAGCACCCAGTAACCAAAGTCCTCACCGAGCACGGGACGAGTCGACGTCCTGTGCTGCCCAACGCGGGGCACCAAGAAAAGCACATTTTGTGAGCGCACACCCTGAGGCTAATCGTGAGGACACAGCCAGCAAGTTCACGTCCAGGGGCATTCCACCCATCACTGGCCTTTACTAACCGAAGGTGGCAACCCCACGGAGGATGGAGGAACTATTCCACATGAAGAGAAACGAAACATGACAGCCAACAGGAGCCCATGATCCTGGGTTGGATCCCGGATCAAGAAAAAAAAACCTGTTGTGCAGAGGTTTAGGCACCAGCATCCCATGTGGGCTCTGGTTCAAGTCCTGGCTGCTTCACTTCCAGTCCCGCTCCCTGCTGGTGGCCTGGAAAGGCAGCAGCAGATGGCCCAGGTGCTTGGGCCCCTGCCACACACATGGGAGACCGGGATGAAGCTGGCTTCTGGCTTGGGCCTGGCCATTATGGCCACATGGGGAATGAATCAGTGGATAGAGGATCTGTCTCTGTGCAACTCTGTTTTTCAAATAAATAAGTAAATCTTTAGAAAGAGATTGTTATAAGGGAGCTCCGGGGACAGTTGGTGAAATTTGAATATAAGAGATCATTTGCTGTGATTGCACAAGGGGCTGTGTTGGGAAACAGGCGCAGAAGTTCCTGAGGGTCAAGGTCACGGTGGCAGCAATCAGCTCTCAGCTGGTACGGCATGAGTGATGATGACAGTAATGATAAATGTGCGTGTGGACCTCCAGCTGTCGATAAGGAGACACAGAATGTGAGGAACTGCTGACCGTAGGGGAGGAGGTATGGACATCTACTCTACTGTGATTGCATTTTTAAGAAACGTTTGAATTTTAGGCTGTGGAGCCAGGCCCTTGGGGTGCCAGCTCCGCCCCTCTCTGTTCATGTGTCCTTAAGTGGCTGGCTGTTGTGGGCCCTGCATAAAGCAGGTGGGAGTCCCTGCCTGCTCGCTGGGGTCATTCCAAAGATCAGATAGGAAGGCGAGAACCCGGCTGACGCTGGCCATGTGCCCAGCACCGTGCATGTCTGCAGCCGTCCTGACCGGGTGGTGCAGTGAGCGCTGTGGCTGGAGGAGCTGAGGTCCACCATCGGGGCCTTTGCTATGGGGAGTCTGGTAATGTCAGGCACTGGGCCAGGAAAGACCCCAAGCCTGGTCCCCGGCCCGCTGCGTGGGAGCTGCCCCACTCTGCCGCACGGGAGGGGGGCAGGGAGAGAGCCCAGAGCCCAGGCTTACCCCTGCTGTCTGCTCAGGATGTCCTGGAGCAGCTGGCGGGCAGACAGCTGGCCCAGCACCTTCCGGTAGCTGTTAGTGAAGATGGCATCTGCGTAGCGCTGCATCCTGTGTGGCAGGGGTCAGAGGTCAAGGGATGGCCAGGACCCCGTGCTCACTGTGGCTCTGCAAGGCCCTTCTGTTGTCCTGGGTGACTTCTCGAGCTCAGTGACAAGGTGGGTGCACTCGGAGAAGCGGCCATGCACCGCCGTTGGCTCCAGCATGCATCCTCCCATCCCCCCCCCCCCCCCCCCGCCACCACAGCAGGCATGGCCTGGGGGGAACTGGCGTCCGTGGTGGGGGGGGCTGCTTACCTAACAGGTGTGGAGGGGGGCAGGGAGCAGTGGGAGCCGCTGCCGACGGTGAGGAGCACAAAGAACAACACCCAGAGTGGCATCGTTCCCCTGTGGGGCGGCACCTGCCGGAGAACAGGTGGGGAGCGTCAGGCGCAGCCACAGCCACGGGGTGCCCTTTGCTGCGGGGGGCCAGCCCTGGGCTCCACTGCATCACAAGCCTTGGTCCTTATCCTTTGGATGCTGTGGGGCAGGAAAAAGACCCTGTCTCAAGTTCCAGTTCTGCCTCTGCCAGTCACTGGTGCTGACTTCATTTTCTCCATCTGTAAAATGGGCATTATACAACGACCTGGTAGCCTTAGAGGGCTGGAACAGGACACTGATGATAGTAGCGGAATGCGCCGGCTGCAGGCACTCCAAGTAGAATCAGGCCTCAGCAAGGATGCGGGAGGAGAAGGCAGCCTCCCTCAGAGCCCTGGAGTCGCCTGCAGCCCGTGTGGCGCCGGCAGCGGCTCTGAGTCAGAAGTGTGAGGTCCAAGCCTGGCCCTGCCGTCACTCGCCGCGTGTCCCAGGATGAGCGATGTCCCCCTAACCCTGAAATGGAGACGGTCACGATACCTTCTGCCCCAGGTCTGTGGGATGGTCGAGTGAGAAGAGGCACCTGAGGGAAGTGCTCTGGAAACCTCCAGGGTGGTCTCAGCACAGCCCCTCTGAGGGCAGACCCGCCTGTTTTTCTTCTGTGCGGAGCTGGAAGGAGAAAGCTCCCAAGTCTGGCTGCAGACGCTGAGATGTGCTGAGGAGTTTCTGTCCCGGATGTGCGACCAGGAGCCGGCTACACCGGAAGGGCTGCCTCTGCCTGCCCCCTGGGGAATCTGCTGGCCTTGGGGGTCCGGGCCACCTCGGAATTAGGTCTCCGCCTGGGCGTCCCTGTCTCAGCAGGACATCTCCACGGGGACACAGACCCAGCCAGAGGCCCCAGAGAGGGGCAGCACCCCTCCTTCCCCACGACCCTGACTCCTGCCTTCCCCCCTCCATCCCACCGAGGGGAGCCTTCCCACAGGCAGGCCCCACACCGCTGGCAGCCACCTTACCCCAGGGCATCACCTCCCAACTGCAGACCCTGTGGTCTTTACCAGCCCAGGCCTGCCACGTACCACCAGGGAGCACCCACAAGGGACTGCTCACGGAGGCCTGAGACCCCTCCCCACCTCCAGAGCTGGAGGGAGCAGCTATCCATGCCTCAGTGGCCAGCCCCTCCCTCCAGGGCACCGTCCCCTCCTCCAGTGCTCCAGTTCCTGCTTCAGCGAGCACTTGTCACCAGTGAGTGACAGGGAGCTCACTACCCCCATGCTCATCTGTCTTATTGCCAGGCAGTTTTATCATTAGGACATTTTCCTCATCCTGTCAAGCCCAGATCCCTTTTATCCTGCGAATATCTGTGGAGCCTCTGCTATTCTGGTAAAGACTGGGGCTGGAGAAAAGACGAGAACCTGCTCTCTGTCCCAGGGCTGCCTCTTTCACTCTCACCTGCTGCGGCATCTGAGCTCCTGCACCTGCACCCACAGGCCGAGCCCCGCAGGTGCATTTCACACCTCACATGGGCCTCGGTCCCCAGACACAGGCTCTGCAGTCCCTGGCTCCCCAGGCTGCCCCTCCAGAAGTGGGGTTTCCTAGGCAGGGGGCTCTGTGGCACTGAGGGGGGCCCTCTGCTGTCTCCCAGCTGCAGCCTGGCTTTCTCGCCTTCTGTGCTGCTGATCTCTTAACGATTTGGATGTACCCAGGCCCCAACAACCACACTCCCCTGTGCAGATGCGCTTGGCCCTGCACTGCCCCCGGGCCGAAGCCCAAACACCTCCCCCTGGCCTACCTGCTCCCTCTGCCTCCTCACCCTGGCCCCTCTCTCCCTAGAGCTGCCACAGGGACTCGCAGCCCCTGCTGCCTCCCGGGCTGCACAGCCCACCGTCCCCGCCCCCACCCCCACCCCCAGAGTGGATATCACCACCCTCGATTCCTTTTCTCCCTCCACCAGATCGGTTTCTGAGCAGATCCTACAGAATGGCCATCCCGACTCCCAGGCCGGCAGACCCCCCTTCTGCTCCCGCAGCGCCTCCCAGGTACAAAACCCTCTTCACGGCCGCTTTGGAATTGATCACCTGCACGCGTGGGAAACAGATCAGAAAAAATAGAACGCATTTGCTCGTTGTCCCTGGGCCCCTGGGGGAGAGGGATGGGGGGAT
This sequence comes from Sylvilagus floridanus, assembly GCA_949820135.1. Lineage (NCBI taxonomy): Eukaryota > Metazoa > Chordata > Mammalia > Lagomorpha > Leporidae > Sylvilagus > Sylvilagus floridanus. Next base: position 109,345,295 of record OX463231.1, read on the forward strand.
CAGCAGAACACCTGCTCGATCGGCACCGCCCTTCGTGTAGCCGGTGGCTTCAGGGAGTTGAAGAGAACCTTATAAGGGGGCTCCAAAGGAGGCTGCCTGCAGTCCGGTGAACCCAGAGGCTCAACATTTGCTGTAAACCGGGTGTCCCCGGATAGGTCAGGATGTCACAGCTGCTATGTGAATCTAATCCACGAGGTTGCAAAATCCCATTGGACAAAGAAAGGAAGGAGCAAGAGTAATCCAGCTTTGGTAACGTAAGAATAGAGATTGCAACGCCGAGGACAGACCGGCTGTTGACACGCACACATCTCCCGTGACAATAGAAAGTGCTGAAATTCACTGAGTGAAGGGTGGCGTGAACCCAGCGCGCCATCACCGACAACTCCTGGAGGAGCCTGGGTGGTTCCCACGTCTATGGTGCACATCAGGAGTGTCAGTGAGCTTCCTGACTCCACGACTCGATACACGTGGGATCACCTGGATCCAGGATCAGTGTGCACTTGATCTACATCACTTGGTAGCATTTTGCCAACCCTCAGGCCCCCAAAATTCTGCAGCTACACCTTCAGCCAATGACAGAAGTCTCAGGTGCCCAAAGTTGCAAGGCCACTTTTGAAAGTCTAGGGGGTGAGGCCAGTGCTATGGCGTAGCAGGTAAAGCCACCACGTGCAGTGCCGCCATCCTACATGGGCGCCGGTTTGAGTCCCGGCTGCTCCACTTCCTAACCAGCTCTCTGCTATGGCCTGGGAAAGCAGTAGAAGATGGCCCAAGCTCTTGGGCCCCTGCACCTGCGTGGGAGACCCAGAAGAAGCCCCTGGCTCCTGGCTTCGGATCAGTGCAGCTCTGAGTGTTGCAACCATCTGGGGAGAGAATCAGTGGATGGCGGACCTCTCTTTCTCTCTCTGTCTCTGCATCTCTGTAACTCTGCCTTTCAAATAAATAAATAAATCTGAAAGAAAGAGAGAGAGAGAGAGAGAGGGAGGGAGGGAGGGGGGAGAGAGGGAGGGAGGGAGGGAGGAAGGAAGGAAGGAAGGAAGGAAGGAAGGAAGGAAGGAAGGAAGGAAGGAAAGAAAGGGTACTGCTCCTCTCCAGTACTCGGCTCCTCTCCGATCCCTGGCCGTGGTCTCGCCTTGACGGGAGGATCCAGCCAGCTCAGGTCTCGCCCTTGCAAACTGCCCCTACACCCAGGAAGGAGCGCTGAGCCCTCCGTTGCCTGCGACAAGTCTGCCTCTCACTTCTCCGAGAGCCATGTGTCCAAGACAATCTCCAGATGGCGCCAACCATGGCAAGCAGCCTCCAGATTGCCAGGAAGCCATGATTCTATCCTGGGAGACCAGCTCTACCCTCCGTGGTGTCTCCCAGTTGGGGAGAGGTTTCCTCCCCAGGCCCACCCCCTCTCACCTCCGAGGTGGCAGGTCTCCCGTGTTCCCGTGTGCGAGGCGCTGCTCTGGTCGCTCGGCCCTCGGGCTGGGCGGCTGCTCTGGCGGCTGCGTGGCGATCCCCGTCGTTTATGGCTTCATTTTCCTAAGCGTCGTCAGCGTCAGAGAATCAATTACCCACAAGTCCACCAGGGCACCATCACACCGACAGCCAGCCTTGGCAGGGGAGGGAGGTGTCGCCCCTTGCACGTGGAGACTCACGGGAATGTTCCTTCTGTGAGTGGCCGCTCGGGTACAAAGTTGCACCGTTCTTCCAAGGAGCGGGGAGGTCTGACGCTGCCCCTCTAGCCAGCGGGGGCTCCGAGGCCAAACGTTCGTCTGCTCCCTGAGAGAACTGCCTTTTTCAAAGTTCATGTCATTTTCGTTTGTCCACGGGCAGCTTGACTTCACGTGGGGTAGGCAACGCTGCCGATGTGTTTTCCTCTGCAGAGCGAGGGAGATCATTTGCTAGCTCCCTCGTGGTGCAATTATCAGAATTTCCCTCTACGTGATTGACGCCGGCTGTGGCCGCAGTCCTGTCTCCCAGCAGCTGGCCCGGGAGCATCCGTTGTCCTGTGTCAGGGCAGCCCAGTCCCAGCAGCTGCCTTGGGGGAGTGTGAGGGAAGAAGAGGCAGCTGGGAAGCCTCAGCAGGTGGCTGTGACTCCAGATCTCTCCGGCCCCACAGCCAAGGAGCCCTCGCGAATGACATCAAAGCGGCCGAAGCAGCTGCTGTGGCGCCCTGGGCGGCTGCCGCTCCTGAGCCTGGTGCCACCTCTCTGGCCCTCAGCAGGTTCCTCCTCCCCTGTAGGCCGCAGAGCTGGCACTGAATGGCAACTGTGGAACTTTATAAAAAGTGCACAGGGGCCGGTGCTGTGCATAACAGATTAAACCTCTGTCTGCAGTGTCGGCATCCAATACAGACGCCGGTTCATGTCCTGGCTGCTGCACTTCCGATCCAGCTCTTTGCTAATGGCCTGAGAAAGCAGTGGAGGATGGCCTAAGTCCTTGGGCCTCAGCACCCGCGTGGGAGACCTGGAAGAAGCTCCCGGCTTCTGACTTCAGACCGGCTCACCTCCGGCTGTTGCGGCCATTTAGGGAGTGAACCAGCAGGTGGAAGATCTCTCTCTCTCTCTGTCTCTCCCTCTCTCTGTCTGTAACTCTACCTCTCAAATAAATAAAATCTTTAAAAAAAAAAAAAGTGGCACAACCCTAGGTTTGGAAATCTTTGACAGAATCCCGGTCCCTAAAGCAGGTTTGTAAAGGCAGCGTCTCTGGTTCAAGCACGGAGGCCTGCCCAGGCGCCCCGTGGGTCACAGTCAGAAGCAGCAGGTGGTTCTGAGGACCCTGCCACTGGGGATGTTCTGTGACTGCTTCCTACCCTGGGCTCAGTGTTCCCGGTGCACACAGGGACAGAGGTGCAGGTCACCCTGTGGGCCTGGACGGGAAGCGATCAGGCCAGGCCAAATCCCTAGGGATTACAAATGAACGGATGGCTTTAAGTATTGCTGGAAAGGGCGCAGAGTGCAGTGGGTCAAGCTGTTGCTTGGGAAGGGATTGAGGGCCTGCGGGTGACCACACCTCCGCTTCCATCGGCTTCCTGCGGAGGCAGCGGGTGATAGCTCTGGTGTCTGGGGCCCTGCCACCCACAGGAGAAACCCATGTTTCTGGGCTCCTGGCTCTGGCCTGGCCCAACCTTGGCTGTTGAGGTATTTGGGGAGTGAACCTGCAAGTGGAAGATGTCTCTCTCTCTTTCTCTCTCTGTTGCTCTGCTTTTCAAGTAAATAAATAAACTTAGAAAATAATAAAATAAGCAATAAAATAATTACAAAATAATAAAAAAGGAAGAAGAGGAGGAGAGAAAGAGTGGGCTGAGGGTCACAGCAGCAGTGTGGAGCCAGGAGGCATGGGAGATTCCAATGACCATGAGGTGGAAACCACAGACAGCGGGGCATCCAGATTGGACACTGGACCCGCGTGCAGAGGCAGGACACGTGGCATTGGCTAGAGCAGCCACAGGACTCAGAATTCACCCCCCCCCGAAACGCTGTGACAGGCAGTGCCCTCAAACTTCATGTATGATCTGTTTCCTCATCTGTAGAATGGGAGGTGCAGGGTTCAGATTCCTGCTCGGTGCACAAGATGCAGGCCAGGCTCAGAGTAATCCTTGCAAGTTAGCATTTACCATTGCTATCATTTTTTTTTTCCTGAGAATTCTTTTTATTTATTTGAAAGAGTTACAAAGAGAGGTAGAGTCAGAGAGAGAGGTCTTCCATCCGCTGGTTCACTCCCCAAATGACCACAACAGCCAGAGCTGAGCCGATCCATAAGTCAGGAGCCAGGAGCTTCTTCCGGGTCACCCATGTGGGTGCAGGGGCCCAAGGACTCAGGCCATCCTCCTCTGCTTTCTCAGCCATAGCAGAGAGCTGGATCGGAAGTGGAGCAGCTGGAAGTTAAATCGGCACCCATATGGGATGCTGGTGCTACAGGCTGGGGCTTTAACCCGCTGCACCACAGCGCCGGCCCCACCATTGCTATTCTTATTACTGCAATTAATCAGGAGATGGGAGAGAGGGCAGCAGTTTCCAGAGAGCCAGGACACAAAGGAAAGTTTTCCGACTTCTGGAGCCAGGAGCTACATCTGGTCTCCCACGTGGGCAGCAGGGCTGGGGTACCTGCTGCCTCCCAGGGTGCGCGTTTGCAGGAAGCTGGTTGGGCTGTTGGAGCCAGGTCTCATTCCTGGCATCTGATGTGGGATGAGGCTGTTCCAAGTCTGTAACCACTGTGCCAAATGCTCACGCCCATCATATCTCTTTAAAAAGAAATGTAACTGCTTTTATTGCAGTGTAATTCATTCCTATGCCTAAGCATACTAATGGTAAGCCCACAGTTCCATGAGGCTCTGTGATTTGATGCGGATCTGTCTGGAGCACTTGCGGCACGGGGAGACTCCCTCCTGCCCGTCCGCTGTCAGCCCTCTGCACCCGCAGCCCCAGGCAGCTGCCAGTCTGCTTGTGTCTCTGTGGGTTTTCTCTGCTAGAAGTTCATATAAATGGAATCGAACAAAGGGTAGTGTCTGGTGTTAGGCTTCTTTCCCTCAGCATTTTTTTTTAATAAATTAATTTATAAAGAAGAAGAGACAGAGACGGAGAGTACCCGCCTGCTGGTTCACTCCTAAACTGTTCCCAACTGAGCCTGGGCCAGGGCTGAAGCCACAAGCTGAGAACTCAACCCAGGCCCCCCATGTGGGTGGCAGGAACCCAATTCCTTGGGCCGCCACTGCTGTTTCCAAGTCCACAATGCAGGAACCTGGAGTCAGACACGGAAGGGGATGCAGGACGTGGCTCTTTCATTTTCTTTAAAATATCTTATTATTTTGTATTTATTTGAAAGGCAGAGTTACTGAAAGAGTAGGGGAGAGAGAGAGAGAGAGAGAGAGAGAGAGAGAGAGAGAGAGAGAGAGAGAGAGAAAGAGAATCTTCTATCTACTGGTTCACTCCCCAAATGGCTGCAATGGCCAGGGATGGGCCAAGCTGAAGCCAGGAGGACTTGGGCCATCTTCCACTGCTTTCCCAGGTGCACTAGCAGGGAGCTGGGTCGGAAGTGGAGCAGCTGGGACTCAAACTGGCACCCATAGGGATGCCAGCATCACAGGTGGAGGCTTAACCCCCTGCGCCACAGTGCCGGCCCCTGGATGCGAGCTGTTAACTGGCATCCTCACCACTAGGTCAAGTGCCGGCCTCAGTGTAACGTTTCTGAGATGCATCCACGCTGATCTGCCTGTCAACAGCGCATTGATTTGCGGATGAATGACCGTCTGTTCATCCATCCCCTGGGACGGACATGTAGGCAGACGGCCGTCGGGACTACTTGAGTCGTGCTGCTGTGAGCACTCGCATGTGACATGGAGGGCAGGCACACACGTGCTTCGGTTGCTTTGGGGCAGGTATCCAGGAGCAGAATTCTGGTCATCTGGTCAGAGGTGTAACATTTGCAGAAACTGTCCAGGGGCTGGTGCTGTGGCGTAGCGGGTAAAGCCGCCGCCTATTGTACCGGCATCCCATATGGGCACCGGTTCGAGTCCTGGCTGCTCCACTTCCGATCCAGCTCTCTGCTATGGCCTGGGAGAGCAGTGGAACATGACTCAGATGCTTGGGCCCCTGCACCCAACCCACGTGAGAGACTTGGAAAAAGCTCCTAGTTCCTGGCTTGGGATCGGTGCCGCTCTGACTGTTGCGGCCATTTGGGGAGTGAACCAGTGGATGGAAGACCTCTCTCTCTCTCTCTCTCTCTCTCTCTCTCTCTCTCTCTCTGCCTCTGTCTCTCCACAGCTCTGCCTTTCAAATACATACATACATACATACATAAATAATCTTAAAAAATAAACTGTCCAACTGGTTTGCAGCTGAGCTCCCACCAGTGGTGACGGAGGCTGTCCCACCCATCCCTGCAAGTGCACTGCTTCCCTTAGCCCCTGCCCCCATGCAGCACTAGTCAGTCCCATTGCTGCCAGAGGGGAGGGGGCTGGGCGTCTTGCTGGCTGCAGTGTAGAGGCAGGGCTTGTCTGCCAACAGCTGCAGGTGCAGGGGAAGCCCCCAGGTAGGTCCCAGAGAGGGACACAGCACCTCTGCTGTAGGAACAGAGAGGGGAGAAGGTGCGTGTCCTGGGGCAGGAGCAAGGAGAAGCCGAACAGGGAGCGTGGGAGCACAGGCTTGGAAGCAGCGAGCGGATTTGGATTGGAAAGCCAGCTCCACCCCTGGCTGGCTCTGCGATTCTGGACCAGGCACGTAAGCTCTCTGAGCCTTGATCGCCACATCTGCAAAATGGGTGCAATGACAGGAGCTCCCCGGGTTCCTCTGAGAATGAGGCACGTGCTTGTCAGTGTCCAGCGCGCAGGCGTCTGGGCAGCAGTTGCTGCTACTCTACTGTGGTTTATGTTCAGCGTGGTGGCAGGCAGAACTGGAACCATCAAGAAAGAGAAAGGGGTAAGAAGCCAGCAGGAGCCCTGAGACAGAGGGCCCAGCTGGAATCCGCAATCCTGGCTGCAAGGGGCTGAAAGAAAGCACCCCAGAGAAAGGCCAGCTTCAGAGGGCCTCCAAAGGCCGGGCCAGTGGGGCTGGGGGCTGCGGTGCCGGGGGTGGGGTGGGGGGGTGGGGGGGTGGGGGGTGGAGGTGGGGGTGGGACAGGTCGTTCATTTGTGTTACAAATTTCCAGGGTGCTTGAGCCAGCCATTCACAGAGGGGGGAGGCTGAGGGCCCCAGGCCTGGCGGTGGGGATGGAGAGGAAGTGGACAAAAGGGGCCTGTCTAAGGGCCTCAGCCATGCTTTGTAAAAGCTGCTTTCATGGCCCTCGCTGTGCAGGGAGGGGAGCCCCTGAGCTGGATGCCTGGGTTCCCTGACACCCCCATGGTCCCCTGGGATCGCTGACACCCCCATGGTCCCCTGGGATCCCTGACACCCCATGGCCCCCTGGGTTCCCTGACACCCCATGGCCCCCTGGGTTCCCTGATACCCCCATGGCCCCCTGGGTTCCCTGATACCCCCATGGCCCCCTGGGTTCCCTGACACCCCCATGGTCCCCTGGGATCGCTGACACCCCCATGGTCCCCTGGGATCCCTGACACCCCATGGCCCCCTGGGTTCCCTGATACCCCCATGGCCCCCTGGGTTCCCTGACACCCCCATGGCTCCCAGGCCTGTTTGTAAGGAGTCAGCAGCAGCAAATGTCACAGGAGTGCTCCTGAGTGCTTTGTCACCGTATGGGGTCCAGGTTCAGTGGCTTTGCTGGGTGACTTCAGGCAAAGTCACTTGACTTTCCTGATCCTCAGTTTCCCCTTCTGTAAAATGGGGGCATATCTGGTCCTTTCTCTCTTTTTAAAAATATTTATTTGAAAAAGTTACACACACACACACACACAGATCTTCCACCCACTAGTCACTCCCTGGATGGCTGCAAGGGCCCAGAGCTGGGCCAGGCTAAAGCCAGGAGCCAGGAGCTTCTTCTGGGTCTCCCACATGGGTGCAGGGGCCCAAGGACTTGGGCCATCTTCTGCTGCTTTCCCAGGCCATAGCAGAGAGCTGGATGGGAAGTGGAGCAGCAGGGACTAGAACCGACGCCCATACCGGGTGCTGGTGTCCCCAGCGGCAGCTTTACCCACTGCGCCACAGGGCTGGCCCCTGCTCCTTTCTCTGACTTCACACAGTCCACTCAAGCAGAGGGGCCTGCGGTTCTGGGTGCCGACTCAGAGCTCATCTCTTTCTGGAAAAGTCCGCGTTTGGGAAGATCAGCAGAGGAGCCCTTCCATTGGAGAAGCAAGGTCGCTCGTCCCCGGGGAGTCAGCTGCACAACCCCAGGCTGATGGGCAAAACTTCTTTTAAAGTTTTTATTTATTTACTTGAAAGGCAGAGTGACGGAGAGGGAGGGGGAGGAGAGAGAGAGAGAGAGAGAGAGAGAGAGAGAGAGAGAGATCTTCCATCCACTGGTTCACTCCCCTCTGCAGCAGCCACAGTTGGGCCAGGAGGCAGCCAGGAGCCAGGAACTCCATCCGGGGCTCCCACACGAGCAGCAGGGACCCAAGTACTCGGGCCATCACCCGCTGCTTTCCAGGCACATTCGCAGTAAGCTGGATCAGAAGCTGAAGCAGGACTGGCTCCCTCCCTCTTCCCAACAGGAGAGGCAGGTGTCCCAGGGAGCAGTCCCCAGGAGTAACATTTTGAGTGATCCTCTGGGCCCCCATCGGTTCTGCCCACAGCACAGGGGGGCTGCCCCCACTTCCTGGTTAAGATCTGACTACCCTGCAAAACCCCTTGGGATCCTATGTTTCCAAGAAGCATTACCTGGCCTCACCAGGTGCTTGTGAGACTACACCATTGTTTGCTTCCCTGAGACCCTCGGAATGGCTGGGGCTCCTGCAAGCTGTCCCATCACAGTGCGCTAAAATCCAGAGTCCCACGTTCCTCGCTGGCGGGACCTACACCTCCATCTGCGGCTGGAGCGTCTTAGTTCTCAGATTCCTAGGGCACCGGGCTCCCAGGATAGTCCGGATGGGGTCTTGTGGTTCTGGCCCAGGCGGCCAGAAGGGGTCGCTGTTTGCCAGTCGTTGGCAAAGAGATTTCACTGCCAAAGCCCGCGGCTGCACACGCGGAGCTTTGTTCTCTCTGAAACCCTGGGACCACCCAGGGGTCCAGGTCAAGTCTGCCGCAGCACCATTTGCTCCGCCATCCAAGCCCCCGGCCCCATCTTCCTCTGCCCAGTTCCTGCCCAGGTTCTCGGCTGTTTCCAGCAAGGGGAGCCCGGGTGAGCCCCAAAGCCTGCGCCGACTCCATTTTCCAGTTTCCCAGCGGAAATGATAGTGGAATGTCAGGGCTTGATGGCGCCTCACTCCCCTCTGTGGTAAAAATGCAGTTAAGGGAACCCCAAGGGCTCTGCCTGCAGCAGACCTGGGCTCAAGGGTTAGGGCCAAACAGCCCCCACCCCGAAGCAGAGTGGCCAGTTGCGTTTCCCTGCAGCTCCCAGGCAGCTCCCAGGCAGCTCCCAGCCCCTGCCCCTGGCCCTGGCCCTACCCCAGCCTGTCTCATGTAGACCCTGGCCCCACACACAGCCCCTCCCAGCTCCTCACCCCTGGTGGCTGGGCCCTGTTGGAGCTGGCACTCTGGCCCAAACTCCAGCATCCTGAACCAACAGCTGATACCTGGCCCCCAGTGCTGGGCTGTTGCCAGGAGGGAGTGACTCCCGTGCGCTGGCCCGCAGGCAGCATGGTGGTGGCAGCCAGCAGCCTGAATGGTTAGGAAATCATGTCAGGGTGCAAGAGCTGGCTGGGTCTTGGAGACGTTGCAGGACATGTCACAGGGCAGCCGGGGTTAGATGTGGGGTGTTTCTGCCCCGAGCTGTGCTGCCCCTGCCCCGTCTCGCTGCCCGCTCCTCCAGCAAGGGTGTGCTCTCGCAGCCAGCAGTCTCCTGGGAGAGGCTGATAAGGCGACAAGTGTGGCCCAGGGCAGGGAGGCTGATGGATGAGGCACTTTGTACAAGCACTGGTCGTGGGGATAGCGACAGCTCTGATTAACATCAGAGCTTTGACCCGCGGATTTCACTGGTGAACCTGAAGGTGCCCAACTGACCTCTAACCCAGTCCGCATGTCCTTCTGGTTAGGGACAGCCTCAGGCATGCATGAGCCTTCCCAGGTATTAATCAGTGGTGAAAAATTGGCACTAAATTGGTTGGTCAGCATCCGGTCCTGCTTTCATCCATCCTCCGGTAATCCATCCATCAGACACCAAGGGACCATCTCCCACCGGGTTCCAGGCGCTCCCTTTGAAGCCAAGAAACAGTAAGCTGCAGAAATGCTTCTGTGTGACCCAGTGTCCACTGTGAGCCATTCACCGTGCTAGGGGCTCCGGGCACTCTGTAGGCTAGCTTTGTCGCATGGAGGTTCCGTGCCGGATAGGCAAGCGGTCAGCAAACAGGGAATTCCGCAGTGTGCGAATGAGGGCTGTGTGCAAATGAGGGCTGTGCAGGTGCTGTGGGAGCCGAGTACGTGGGGAATTGGCTCTGCTGGGGAGCAGGACGGGTTTTGCAGAAGATGTGACACCTGAGCCGGGCCTTGAAGAATGCAGAGAGGTCAACGCGGCACCAGCAAAGGCCAGGAGGCCTGATGAGTGGCAAGTTGTCTGCTGGGGGAGGGGGCTTCAGACCTGGGCCTGGTCCTGTTGTCTGCGGTGGGAACCAGTGTTCTGGAATTTTAACCAGGGCCCAGATGATTCCGATGCAGGTGGAAGGGACCGCCACCAGCAAGAGTGAGGCCTGTGGCTTCCTCAGTAGGCAACGTGGATGATTCTGGAAGAATGTGTGTAAGCCGAGCTGAGTGAGGTATCTAATGCCAGGCCAAGGAAGGTGGGCCAGTGGTGGGGGAACGTCGGCGGCTCACAGCCCCCCCACCCCCCTCCAGCAGCAGCAGCAGGGAAGCATGGGAGTGGGGAAGACGATCTGGTGGCCACTGGGCAGGTGAGCCCGGGGGCCTGCAGGGAGCAGGCTGGGGCGGGGTGACCCTGGGCCTGCAGGGACAGGTGGAGAAGGAGATGCTGAGAATGAGCCGTGGCCCCAGGGATGATCGGGGCTCTCAGGGAGCAGGCTGGGGGCAGGAGCAAGGCTTCCGGCTTCTGAGTTTTCAACACTCGCGGGACCTACAGGAGGCCTTGGGGGGTGAGGCCCTTAGACCCCACCTGGAGTCTGGAGAACACGGTAGAAGCCACGGGACCGAGGCCTGGAAGAGGGGCTCAGTCAGCTTACAAATACAGGGCAGGGCAGGCGTTTGGTAAAGACAGCACTTGGGACACCCGCATCCCAGCTCAGAGTGCCTGGGTTTGAGTCTCGGCTCGGCTCCCGAGTGCAGATCCGCGCTGATGCGCACCGTGGGACACAGCAGGTGATGGCTCCAGTACTCGGGGCCCGGCTCGGCCCTGGCTCAGGGACTTGGTTCTAGGCTCCTGGCTTCAGCATGACCCAGCTTTGGGGTGGGGCAGGGGGGACCAGGGGTTAGGAGTGTCCCTCTCTCTCTCTCTCTCTCTCTCTCTGCCTTTCAAATAAGTAAAGATAAAAAAATAAAAATTCAAAATCACACATCTTTGCAAGGCTAAGGCTCTGCTAGGACATGGCTTAAAAAAAAAAAAAAAAAAAGCAGCAGTGAGGGCCCGAATGCATTTATCATTGCTTCTCCTCTCGAGAATGTTTTGCTGCAAATCCCAGACATTTCGTCCATAAATATTTCAGTATGTGTCTCAAAAAAGATAAGAGCTCTTTCTTTAACATCATCACAATCCTATTTTCACACCTTAAAAAAAAATGGAACAGTAATTCCTAGGAAGGGAACCAACTGAGGACGGTTTGCCAAGACCTCAGAGTGGAAAAGGGCCAGAGGGAAGAATTCACGTCTTCCCGGGGCGACTGCCGGGACTGGAAGTGCAGGGCTTTGAGGGGTAGAAAGGCCCGGAAGGGTTTTTGGAGCACAAAGCAGGCTCTTCCTCCCAACTTCTGTTTCCCCACCCGAGGGCCTTTAGTCGCAAACGTGAAACAGCAGCAAGGTCTCAAGGGAAAGCAAATGGATAAAAATAATGCAGCGAGCAGTTGCTCACCGCAGCGCCAGATTGTCGGGTCTCCGCTCCCAGCGCGTGCACGCGACAGCTCGCGCCGCAGATGGGGACGGCTGCGCTGCGGCGCTGAGCAGGGCGACTTCCGGAGGTGCCGCGTGTGGTTTAACAACTGGGCAGCAGGACACTGCCTTGGGCGGGGCGGCGGGACATTTCTAGGTGCAGCTCCTCTAGGCACTTGCTCTGTGACGCCGGGCCACTTACTTCACTTCTCTGAGCTGCTCTGTAAAGTGAGGGAGTTGGATCACAGGACCTTGTGGTTCCCGTCCAGCTCGGAGGCCGCCGACTCAAGGAATGTTCACTTCTCCCAGGGCTTGGGAAGCGTGACCACGGGGCGGCGCTGTGGCAAAGCAGGTAAAGCCACCCTCTGCAGCGCCGACATCTCATATGGGCGCCGGTTCGAGTCCCGGCTGCTACACTTTCGATCCAACTCCCTGCTAGTGGGCCTGGGAAAGCAGTGAAGGATGGCCCAAGTGCTTGCGTCCCTGCATCCACGTGGGAGACTCACGACTTGGGCCTGGCCCAGCCCGGGGCCGCTGCAGCCATTTGGGGAGTGAATGAAAGAGAGAGAGAAAGAGAGAGAGAGAGAGAGAAATGTCTTCCATCCACAGCTCCGATCCCCAAATGCCTGCAACAGCCCGGGGCTGGGCCAGGCGGGACTCCATTCAGGCCTGCTTGGGTCTCCGGGGCACAAGTACTTGAGCCATCACCTGCTGCCTCCCAGGTGCACTGGGCAGGGAGCTGGCTTGGAAGCAGAGTAGCCAGGACTCCAACCAGCACTTCCATATGGGCCGTGGCTATCCCGAGTGGCGGCTGAACCTGCAGACCATTATGTTCTTTTAAAAAAAATAGCACTCACTGCGTTCTGATTTTTCATGTATTTATATGATTCTATTAATGCCCAGTTTTGAAATAATGTTGCTTTCAAAGTTGCAAGAATAATACAGTGAACTGGCATATCCTCTTTGCTCAGATTTAACAGTTGCTAATATTTTGCAACTGTTTGCTTTGCCATTTTGTCTGCCCTCCGCCATGTATATACACTAGATACAGATTTCCCTGATATTCAGCCATGCATATAGAGATAATATGGATGCTTTAAATTCTTATTCATTTTGCTTGAGAGGTAGAAAGCTCCTCACCTGCTGGCTCGCTCCCCAAATAGTCAGGGAAGTCTCTGTCCTAAGCCATGCTGGGCCCTTCTGATAGGGCCTTGTGGCTTCTCAGTGTTGGACAGAGATGGCCGAGGGAGGGGAGGGCTGTGCCCCTGCGTGTGGGGGGCGGGGCATGCCGCTCACTGCCTGGCCTGTTGGGAGGAAGTTTTTCCAAATGCGGCCCCCCAACAAGCAGCCTCCATCCCTCCTGGGAAGTCGGGAGAGGGGCGCCGGACCAGCTCACGAGCCATCAGGTGCATGCTCAGGTTTGGCCCTCTGCTCTAGGCGGCCTCCCTGTGTGCGAAGCGGGAGCCACTGTCCGGAAGGTCACCCTGATGCCCTCTCTTGTGCTGGCACCTTCTCTGTGCGTTGTCACCCATCTGCAGCTTAATGGGTTTTTTTCCCCCCAATGTTTTCAGAATCAAAAATAAGCTCATCACAGGCTATTATGTTACCATGGCAACCCGGCAGCCGGCTGGAGAGAAGCAGGTAGCACAGTGCCTGGGGGTCTCGCGGCACTCCAGCGAGTGGGTTTTCGCTCTGCAGGTCCCTCTCCCGGTGCCCGGCCACTGTGTTCCTCTCGTCCTCTCCTCGCCCTTGCTCCTCTTCTCTGCTGGGCCGCTTGTTGCTCTCTCATCTCATTAGGAGCAATCTGATCCCTGATCGCTCCAGCTTTTCTGAGAGGCTGCCGCATCTGACCTCTCCTTTGAAACTAACAATCATCGCAGGAGGTGGGCTGGTGCAAAGGGGGCTGTTGGACTGCGTTTGTATCCTCATCAAAATGTATTACATTTTTCTTGGCTTGATTAATCTCTCTCTCTAGAAGGCACACACACAGAGTGCAAAATTCTAAAGGTACAAAATGGCACACCTTGCAAGGGAGTCTGCTCCTGTCCCTGTTGTCCAGGTGCCCCCCGGGGTAGGGGTCCCCTCACCTGCTTCTGTGCATGGGGTGGGTGTCCTGCACCTCTTGCACCCCCGCTGTGTACTTGCTTCGGTCACTCGGTGTGTCTCAGGGACCTTTCCCAGGCATTGACAGCTGCCCATACCTTTTGAAAAATGCTTATTTATTTTTAGTTTTCATTTACTTGACAGGTGAAGCAATACACAGAGAGAGAGAGACAGAGATCTCCCTTCTGCTGGTTCACACCCCAAATGCTTGTGACAGGCAGGGCTGGGCCAGGCTGCCGCTGGGGACCCGGAACACCGTTCAGGTCTCCCATGTGAGTGGCAGGGGTCCGAGCACTGGGGCCATCACCTGCTGTCTCCCATGTGCACTAGCAGGAAGCCGGGCACTCTGGTACAGGATGTGGGCATCGCAAGCAATGGCTTAACCTGCTGCACCACAATGGTCTTCCCCCATCGTGCCTTCCAGTAGCATGCACTTGGGGTTTTGATGCCCCATCATTTTTGTTTGTTTGTTTTTATTTATCTGAGGGGCAGAGTTATAAAGAGAGAAGGAGAGGCAGAGAGAGGGAGGTGTTCCATCTGCTAGTTCACTCTCCAGATGGCTGTATCGGCCAGAGCTGTGCTGATCTGAAGCCAGGAACCAGGAGCTTCTTCCAGGTCTCCCACATGGGTACAAGGGGCCCAAGCACTTGGGCCATCTTCTGCTGCCTTCCCAGGCCATAGCAGGGAGCTAGATTGGAAGTGGAGCAGCCGGGACGTGAACTGCACCCATATGGGATGCCAGCACTGTAGGCAGCTTTACCCTCAACAGCACTAGCCCCAGAGCACCAGTTTTGAGTCCTAGCTGTTCCCCTTATGATCCAGCTCCCTGCTGATGTGCCTGACAGAGTAGCAGAGAGTGATCCAAGTGCTTGGGCCTCTGCCACTCATATGGGAGACCTAGATGGAATTCTGGGCTCCTGGTTCAGCCTGGACCAGCTCTGGCAGTTGCAGCCACCAGGGAGTGATCCAGTGAATGGGATATATCTCTCTGTCCCTGTCTCGCTCTCTGTGTCACTCTGCCTTTCAAATAAATAAATCTTTAAAAGAGAGAGAGAGAGAGAAAGAGAGAGAGAGAATTTACATTTGTCTTCCCTGATAGGTAAAACTCTTTGTTAGGGTAGATATCATGTTTTCCTGACTCTTGCATCCCTAGCAAGTGCTGGGTATACAGTAGGTACATAATAAGTGCCTGCAGAATGAATGAATCCTGCATGTACCAGGATGGTGTGAGATTAAGACAATGGACTTTGAAGCCTGGCTCCAACTCTTAGCAATTGTGTAACTCTAGACCTAGCACTCTGTGTCTCCTCCGTCCGCAGCTCCGGGGGCAGCTGGGAGGACACTGCCCAGGGCTCTGTGTGCAGGGAGGGCTCAGCCACCTCTGTGGCCAGCGTGGCCCAGGGGCTGCTCGGGAAGTCTAATGGGAGGACTGAAAAGTCCTCAAGGCAGCGGTAATCGGGGCTGGGCCCGAAAGGAGGATTAGGATTCCAGTGTGGGTGGCTCTGGCCCGCTCTTTCCTAAGTCCATCCAGCGACAGAATGGACACGAGGACACCAAGTTCTGGCTCCCTCTGGGAGCCAGTCTGGCCCAAAGTCCCCAGGGGAGCTAATCCCTGCCAAACAGGATTCTTCTGGTGCCTGGACTGAACCAGGGAGCCAACAGTGCGGCAGGGCAGAGCCAAGTTTAATGGGGCACTTAATAACTATGGGAGTAATTAGTAGCATCCAGACGCCCGGTGCATGCACAGCTTCCGTGACGGAGCACTTTGGAGAGAGGAATCTGGAGCGTGAGCCCTCACTGCCCCTGGCCGGTGCTCACGCTGTCCCCTGGAGAGTGAATTTCGCCTCTTCCGGGCAGCCTTCTATGATTGCCAGTTGCAGGGTCTGCTCCCACCACTCCTGTGGAATTCAGGAGAGCCTGTTGTGCCAGTGTCTGTGTCTGTCACTCCCAGTGGAGCTCCAGGTCCCCAGGGTTATGACGCATACTTGGTGCTTAATGAATGCCTGAAAGATTTGCAGGCGCAAGACTGAGGCACCTTGGCTCTCAAAGGCAGGTCAGGGGCTGGGATTTTCCTGGGAAGGGCGGCCCCCTGTGGTGCTGTGATCTATCTTCCAGGTGGAAATTCTGCCCGTGGCTCTCGGGAGCCCAGCGTGGAAATGGGATCCCGTCCTGTTTGGGAGCAGAAAAGTCCTGGGGCCCAGGAACAGGACTGGGGGGTGGGGTGCTCACAGGCATGCGAGTGTGGATCCAGCCCTTCTAGAAACTTCTAGGAAGGGAGAGGAAAGGCTCTCTCCAATCAAAATGGATTTTCTGCTGAGGCTCTTGGAGGCCCAGAGCAGGAGCCTGGGTGCTGATGGGTTTGAGGTAAGCATGTCCCTGGCAGTAAATGAGAAACGCAGACTGCGATAACCGGCATGGAGGGAGTAGGCAGGGAGGGCGCTGTGCTGGACAGCAAGGGGACTTTGCTTAGAGAGACTCTGCTGTCCATACCCCAATACTCAGAGGCCCTAAATGTGCCTTTATTAAATTCTTGGCTTTTTGGCCCAGAAGTTGGGATAATGTTGGGTTGGTATGGTGTCTGCTGACATGTCCACAGCTGGAGAATTCACATCTAAGATGGCTTCTTTGTTGCCCAAATTCATAATGAAAAATTTCAAATATACAATAAAGTCAAAGAATTGTGCAGCACTTGTGTACCCAGCCCCCAGATTGTACACTTCACATTCTACCATATTTGCTTTCTTGTGCATTTGTCTCCCCCCCCCCCTTTTATATGTGAAAGATTTATTTAGGGGCTTGAATTATGGTGTAGCAAGTGAAGCCACTGCTTGCCACAGTGGCATCCCATCCCGGAGCATGGGATCCAGGGCTCTGCTTCGGATCCAGCTTCCTGTTGATGTGCCTCGGAGGACATGCTAGCAGAGGATGGCCCGAGTACTCGAGCCCCTGCCACCCATGTGGGAAACCTGGATGGGGTGCCAGGCTCCCAGCACCAGCCTGGTCCAGCCCTAGCTGTTGTACGCATTTGAGAAGTGAACCAGGGGATGGAAGATCCTTCTGTTGCTCTCTGCCTTTCAAATAAGAGAAATCTCATAGGAAACGTAGGCGGCAAGGAACCAAGTACTTGAGCCATCACAGGCTGTTCCCAGGGTGTGTATTAGCAGGGAGCTGGATCAGAAGTGGAAGCAAGACTCCATCTAGGTGCTCAGAGGAGGGATGTGAGTGTCCCAAGCGGTGGCTTAGCCTGCTGCCCCCCAACACTCACCCCTAAGCGGCGTTTTTACTGCCAGGTCTGATGCCAGGTGCTCCCGGGTCGCTTTCTGTCCCCATGGCTTGGGATTCTCCCAGCGTGGTGGCTTCAGGGTTGTCACATTCTTTACATGGTGGCTGACTCACAGTCCAGGAAAGTACCATGCCCCATGCCCCAAACTGCCCCAGCGTCTCTCCCCCAGTAGTTTTATTGCTCAAAGCAGGAAGGGAAACACTGCTGTGGCCACCTCTAGGGAAAATTATCAGCCACCAAGGGCCATCGGGGAGGCCTCTGGGGAGAAGGTGATATTTGGGCTGAGCCCTGAAGCATGAGGACGAGCCTGTCCCTAGGTGAGCCAGAAGAAAGCGTTCCAGAAAGAGAAGCACGCAGGCCAGGGGAAGCGGCTGGAAAAGTGCGGCTTAGTCTCCACCCTCCTCCTTCCACAGCCAAATCCAGCCCAGCATCCAGGACGCCCGTCACATCGCCTCCTTCAGGAAGCCTTCTCAGATTCCTCAGTCCCTGTTGGTCCTTCTGCGCCTTCCCCTCTGCCCCAGAGCACGCATGCCTGTCGCACTCATCTGGCTGGCACAGGTTGGCTGGGGAGTGCAACGGTCACACACACACACACGGCCCCAGGGAAGCCACTGACTCTCCCAGCTCCGGGCTTCTTTCTCTGCCGGTGGAGATAATCAAACTTCCCTTACAGGGCAGCTGGAGGGGGCGGACTGACATGTGCGAGGTACTTGACACGTAGCGACCATGGAAGGAAGGGCAGTGCAGCCAAGACTCAGAACACGGCCTCCCTGCTACGTGTTCAGCGACTTTGGAAACTGCTTTGCAGAGCAGAGCCTCTCTTCCTCCTGCCTCACGCAGGCCTGCGCTCACGTGGACATTACGCAGAGGAGCGAGCGTGCCACGGAGTTCTCCGCCATGCTGCGGCCCTTGCTAATGCAGCCATGAGGGGCACAGAGAGGAGCAAAACGCAGCTGGAAGTATAGTCGATAAAGCCATCGCCTGCAACGCCAGCGTCCCACACGGACACCGGTTCGTATTCTGGCTGCTTCACTTGCAACCCAGCTCCCTGTTAATGCGCCTGGGAAAGCATCAGAAGATGGCTCAAGTGCTTGGTCTCCTGCCACCCACATGGGAGACCTGGAAGAAACTCCTGGCTCCTGGTGTTGGCTTGGCTCAGCCCTGGCCATTACGGCCATCTGGGGAGTGGACCAACGGATGGCCTTAGCTTCTCCCCTTCATCTTCTCTTTCTTTTAAAGATTTATTTGAAAGTCAGAGTTATGGAGAGTGGGAGGGACAGATAGAGAGGGAGATCTTCTATTTGCTGGTTCACTCCCCAAATGGTCACAATGGCCAGGGCTGGGCCAGGTCAAATGCAGGAAGCAGGAGCGTCATCTGGGTCTCCTCCGCTTCTTTTCCCAGGATGTCAGCAGGGAGCGGGATCGGAAGTGGAGCAGCTGGGACCCAAACTGGTACCATATAGGATGCCAGCGATGCAGGCAGTGGCCGTCTCCCTCATCCATTCTTTTTTTTTTTTTTAATTTGAAAGGCAGAGTTACAGAGAGGGAGAGAGGGAGAGAGAGAGAGAGAGAGAGAGAGAGAGAGAGAGAGAGAGATCTTCCACCCACTGGTTCACTCCCCAAATAGCCGCAACTGCCAATTCAAAGCTTCTTTCAGGTCTCCACATGGGTGCAGGGGCCCAAGGACTTGGGCCACCTTCCCTTGCTTTCCCAGACCACAGCAGAGAGCTGGATCAGAAGTGCAACAGCCGAGACTCAAACTGGCACCCACATGGGATGCAGGCACTGCAGGTGGCGGCTTTCCTGCCATGCCACAGCGCCAGTCCCCCAAGTGTCTCAACTAGCACCTAGGGCCGCTGCCCTCTCCCCACCCCCAGCTATTCCTATGCCGCGAGCACTTTCCCACAACCCAGCCTTTCCGCCCACCAAGCCCTTTCCCTTCTCTCCTGGCCTGCTGAATTCCTTTTCATTCTTCATTTCACACCTCAAATGTTTCCTCCTCCTCCGAGAGGCCTTCCCTGATCACCTCTCTTCACTGAAACCCCTGTGTTATTCATCCCCTTACGATTTCACCATGTTCTTCCCAGCACATTTCCTGGTCCGTAAGCATCATGCAGGCGTGTGCTTGATTGGTGGGAGCGGCAGACATTTGTCCCTGGCCTGTAAGCGCGGTGGGGATGGAGACCTCCACTCATCTACCACTGTCTCCCTAGTTTCACAGAGCACGATCCAGAGTATAAAACCCATAAATACTGAGTGAGTGAATGGAACATGCCTCTTCGTGTAACCATCCCACCTCGTATGGTATGGGATTCACAAGTGTTGAGTGAATAAGAAACCATAGCTGAGACTTTCAACAGTGAGCACCTTTGCTGTAACCTCGAGCACCCAGCCCCTCCTCCTCAGTCCTGCGAATTCCTTACCTAGCTACACAACACATCCTCCTAAAAGTGAGGCACTTACAACCGTGACATCTTACTGTCTGTGATTTCTGTGACTTTTCTGGGTGTTTCTGACTCAAGGGTTCTCATGAGGGTTTTTTTTTTTTTTTTGGACAGAGTGGACAGTGAGAGAGACAGAGAGAAAGGTCTTCCTTTTCTGTTGCTTCACCCTCCAATGGCCGCCGCACCGTGCTGATCCAAAGCCAGGAGCCAGGTGCTTCCTCCTGGTCTCCCATGCAGGAGCAGGGCCCAAGGACTTGGGCCATCCTCCACTGCACTCCCGGGTCACAGCAGAGAGCTGGCCTGGAAGAGGGGCAACCGGGACAGAATCCAGCACCCTGGCCGGGACTAGAACCCGGGGTGCTGGCGCCGCAGGCAGAGGATTAACCTAGTGAGCCGCGGCACCGGCCCTCATGAGGTTTTATTCCAGATTTTGGCCAGGGCCGCTTGGCTGGAGAGCTGGAGTTGGCTGATGGCAGAGACGTGAGCCACTCCACACACCTGCCGATGTCCTCACCAAGCCGTTTTCCCATGAATCGTCGAGAAAAAGCGAAGAGGCAGCTGCCATGTCTTTTATGACCTAATGGTCAGTGAATGCTCCTGCTACTGCGGCTGGGTCCAGGTTGAAGTTACTTGGGGGTTATTTTGTGCTCTGTCACCCCAACCGAAACTTCTAGTGCAATGTTTGCTACTGCTGCACTGAGTTAGGGCTTACATTCACGGTCGGTGATGGGCGCAGTATCCCGCCCACTCTGCGCGTCGGCCGTGTCCGGCGCCGGAGGGGACCAAGTGGCGGCGAGGCCGGCTGCCCACTGCGCCCCACAGAGCCCAGTCCTGACCCGACCGCCTGCCATAGAGCTGTTCCTTCCCCTTCAGCTTGTCCCGAGGCGCGTTCGCCAAATTGTTCTCGTCCGTCCCCCCTCTCACAGGTCTCCCCCGAGGCAGATAACGATTTGTTTCTGTCTCAAGAAGATGTATCATTTGTCTTCTCTCCGCCATTGTAGGCTCCCACGCCAGGGCCAGGCGTAGAATTACGGCTTCTATAAACGTGCTCAACTGGACGCTGGGCCTGGAGAATCACAAAGGCTCCCTAAACGCCTAGCAGCCACGCACGCCACACACCAACCGACGGGGGCGGAGCTGAGCGCCTGGGGGCGCGTCACTTCCGGGGCTAGGGGCGGGTCTTGGGGAAACTGCTTCCGGGGTAGCGGCTCGGTGGCGCTGGAGGTGAGTGCCGCAGGGCGGATGCGGGACAGGTTCTCTACGGCTGGGGCGGGGTTCGGGGTGCGGCGGAACCTGGAGCCCGGGAGGACTCGGGCGCGGCGGCCTGTAGCCCCCGGCGGCGCAGCTCAGCCGTGCTGGGCGTCGCTCGGAGGGCGGCGGGATTCACTTCCGGCGGCGCGTGGTGGAAAGTTACTTGCAGAGGAGAATTTGAGTTCCAGGGAAGCTCAGCCCCTTAATGCAGAGCCCGGGCCAGAAGCCAGCGCTCCTCTCGGCCGTGTCCCGGACTTTCCTCGCACGGGTGGAGCGGTAGGAGGAGCCCTAGCCCCAGGTCAGGCTGGCCGGGGTTCGAACCCTGAGCGGGGCCCGAGTCGCTGTGTAACCATGGCCGGGTGACATTTCGTCTGGGCTTCCTCCCTCGAGCAGGCACGGGGGCTCGATGTGAGCATTAACGGAGATGGTGACCGTGGGTGGGCCGTGCGTGTGTGGAGTGGAAGTGTCCTCTTTAAGCAATGAATACGGTCGTCCTCCCCCGCATCCGCGGTGTTGCAGCCCACAGCGCCAGCACAACCTTGCATGGGCTGTTCCAGAATAGTGAGTTGTACACTGAGCACCGTTCTGAGTAGAGTGAGGAAGCCTCCTGCAGGCCTGCCCGGGACGTTAAGCATCCCCGTTTCCAGCGAGATCAGCGGGCTGCTTGGTTATCAGAGCACCTGTCCCAGTGCAGCGCTTCTGCTCAGCTGACCCGTAGTTTACTTAGTAATGGCCCCAAGCGCAGGAGCAGCGATGCTAGCAACCCATGTGCCAAAAAGGGAGCCGGAAAGTGCCTCCTGTGAGTGGGAAGGTGAGGGTTCTCAACTTCATCAGGAAAGGAGAAAAGCCGAATGCCGAGGTTGCTAAGATCTACGGTAAGAACGAATCTTCTGTCTGGGAGAATGTGAAGAAGGAAAAGGAGACAGGTGCCAGTTGCACTGCTGCCCCTCAAATCCCAAAAATCACCACACAGGGAGTGCCACGTGCTTAGTGAAGGTGAAAACGGCATTGAGCTTGTGGGTGCAACCAGAAAGCACCGAGCCTGTCCAAAGACGTCAGCCAGGATCCCCTGCAACCAGTGGCACCAAACCGTTTTTGCACGTGACAGACAGCTACGCAGATGGAGGAATAGGTTTGGACTGAAAATATTACCAGTTCCTGGAGAGGCTGGGTCTTCTGGTTCACTCCCCGAATGCATGCAGCTAACCAGGGCTGAAACCAGGAGCTGGGAACACGATCCCGGTCTCCCACATCGGTGGCGTTCACGTGTCACTCCTAGGAGATGGCCTAGGAGCCATCACCCCTGGCTCCTAGGGTCTGCTTTGGCGGGAGGCGGGAGTCAGGAGCTGGAGCTGGACATGAAACCCACGTATTCTGATATGGGATGTGGATATGTTAACCGCAAGGCCGAATGCTGCCTCTACATTAAACTTTAGGGGCCGGCGTGGTAGCATAGTGGGTAAAGCTGCTGCCTGCAGTGCCGGCATCCCGCATGGGCGTCAGTTCAAGACCCAGTTGCTCCATTTTCGATCCCGCTCTCTTCTATGGCCTGGAAAGCAGTAGAAGGTAGCCTAAATGCTTGGACCCCTGCATCTGCCTGGGAGACCATGAAAAAGCTCCTGGCTCCTGGCTTTGGGTCGATGCAGCTCTGGCCGTTGCGGCCATCTGGGGAGTGAATCAGCGGATGGAAGACTTCTCTCTGCCCCTCCTCTGTAACTTTGACTTTCAAATAAATAAATAAATCTTTTTTTATTTTTTTAAGTCATTGTGAAGATACTGCAGTGAATTCTCTTACCCCACACCTGGGTTCCCTTGTTATTAACACTTTACATTGGTGTGGTATGTTTATCACAATGAAGGAACCAGTATTGTTAAGTTACTGTTAGCTGCAGTGTGTGCTTTATTCTGTTTTTTTGTTTGTTTTGGTTTTAAAGATTTATTTATTTTTTAAAGATTTATTTATTTATTTGAAAGAGTTATGCAGAGAGAGAGAGAGAAGTAGGTAGGGAGGTAGGTCTTCCATCCGCTGGCTCACTCTCCAGATGGCTTCAACGGCTGGAGCTGGGCTGATCCTATGCAGGTACAGGGGCCACAGAGAAATGTGAATAAGTATATTTGAATTTCAGAGTTACAGAGAAGGAAAGGCAGAGAGAGAGATATTGATTGATCTCAAATGGCCATAACGGCTGGAGCTGGGCCAAACTGAAGCCAGGAGCCAGGAGCTTCTTCCAGGTCTCCCACATGGGTGCAGGGGCCCAAGGATTTGGGCCATTCCCTGCTGCTTTCCCTGGAGCATTAGCAGGGAACTGGATCAGAAGTGGAGCAGCCGGGACTTGAACCGGTACCTGTATGAGATAACGGCGCCATAGGCACTGGTCGAACAAGCTGTTGATATTTTCTTCTTTTAATATTTATTTTGGGAGGGCCAGTGCTGTGGCATGGTGGGTAAAGCTGAGCCTACAGTGCTGGCATCCCATATGGGAGCCGGTTCAAGTCCTGGCGGCTCCATTTCTAATCCAGCTTCCTGCTATGTCCTGGGAAAGCAGTGGAAGATGACCCAAGTCCTTGGGCCCCTGCACCCGCATAGGAGACCTGGAAGAAGCTCCTGGCTCCTGGCTTTGGATCAGCCTGGCTCTGGCCATTGCAGCCATTTGGGGAGTGAACCAGAAGATGGAAGACTTTTCTCTCTGCCTCTGCCTCTCTGTAATCCTGCCTTTCAAATAAGTAAATAAATATTTTAAAAATTTTATTTTGGAGCTAGCACTGTAGAGTAGAGGGTAAAGCTACTGCTTGTGGCATTGGCATCCCGTGTGGTGCCGGTTGGAGTCCTGGCTGTTCCACTTCTGTTCCAATTTCCTGCTAATGCACCTGGGAAAGCAATGGAAGATGGCCCAAGTGCTTGGGCCCCTGCACCCAGGTGGGAGACCCAGAAGAATCTCTGGGCTTCTGGCTTCGGTCTGACCCAGCTTTGACCATTGCAGCCATCTGGGGAGGGAACCAGAGGATAGAAGATCTCTCTCTCTCTCCCTATCTCTCTGTAACTCTGAATAATAACTAAAATAAATCTTTTTTTAAAATAAAGATTTATTTATTCATTTGAAAGGCAGAATTACAGAGAGAGAGAGGGAGACACAAAGAGAGATCTTCCATTCACTGGTTCCCTTCCCAGATAGCCGCAATGGCATGGGCTGGGCCAGACTGAAGCATGGAGCCAGGAGCTTCATCCCAGTCTCTCATGTGGGTGTCATGGCCCCAGGCACTTGGGCCATCTTCCACTGCTTTTCCCAGGCCATTATCAGGGAACTGGATTGGAAGTAGAGCAGCTGGGACATGAACTGGTGACCACATGGGATGCCAGCATTTACCAGTTGCACTAGAATCCCTGCCCCTACTGATTTTTTTTTTTAAAGATTTTATTTATTTATTTGAAAGAGTTACACAGAGAGGAGAGGCAGAGAGAGGAGAGAAGAGAGAGAGAGAGGTCTTTCATCCACTGGTTTACTCCCCCATTGGCTGTAACGGCCAGAGCTGTGCCTATCTGAAGCCAGGAGCCAGGAGCTTTTTTCAGGTCTCCCACGTGGGTGCAGGGTCCCTAGGACTTGGGCCATCTTCCACTGCTTTCCCAGGCCATAGCAGAGAGCTGGAACAGAGTGGAGCAGCCAGGTCTCAAATTGACGTCCATATGGGATGCCGGTGCTTCGGGCCAGGGCATTAACCCACTGTGCTACAGTGCTGGCCCCCCCTACTGATATTTTCTTTTCTTTTCTTTTTCTTTCTTTCTTTTTTTTTTTCTTTTTTCTTTTCTTTTTTTTTTTTTTTGACAGGCAGAGTTAGACAGTGAGAGAGAGAGAGAGAGAAAGGTCTTCCTTCCATTGGTTCACTCTCCTAATGGCTGCTATGGCCAGCACGCTGCACTGATCCGAAGCCAGGAGCCAGGTGCTTCCTCCTGGTCTCCCATGGGGTGCAGGGCCCAAGCACTTGGGCCATCCTCCACTGCACTCCTGGGCCACAGCAGAGAGCTGGACTGGAAGAGGAGCAACCAGGACAGAATCCAGCTCCCCAACCGGGATTAGAATCCCGGGATGCCAGCGCTGCAGGCGGAGGGTTAGCCAAGTGAGCCATGGCGCCGGCTACTGATATTTTCTTATGGCCTCTTTTAACTATTAGCCATTGAAATCAGTTTATACATGGTTGTAATCACAGTATTTACATGGCTGTTTCCTTTTTAAAATTAATATAATTTTGCAAAGGCTTACTGCTGACCTGGTAGCACAATGTAGGTGTACCGACTGCACTGCCATTTAGTGAAGGGGATTCTGCTGTGGCGTTCGTACTGCTGCAGGGTTAACTGCTTGCTTATTGCTGGACATTGTCGTTGCTTCCTGTTTTTCCAATATTATGAATAGCACTGCCGTGAACTTCTTTGTACCCAGAAGCTTTTTCTTTTGAATTGTTTCCTTACTATAAATTCTAGGAAGTAACTGATTCGATCAGAGGATATAATTGTTTTTATGACTGGTGTTATATATCGCCTAATTGCCGTTAAAAGAAAAAACTTGAGTGTGTTATGGCTTTGAATAGATATTGTTGTTGTTGCTTGGCTGCTGAGAACGTGCAGTGTGCGGGGGGTCAGAGGTTAGCCCGAGTGCAGCTGGGTGGTGGTGGAGTCGGCTCTGTGCCTCCTGGCCCTAACTTTCTCTTGCAGCACTCTAGTACTCTAGGTATTGCTGATGGCATCTGAGTGCATCTGAGTATGATAAGCCCAGGAGGCTTGTTACAGTCTTAAGCATAAAGCGTGGGGCCAAGGACACTTGACTTGATGAGGTGTAGCTAAAGAAATGAGACACTTTCATCCCCCTTGGTACGCCCAGGGGTTGCCCTGTGCACTGCGTGCATTGCTCCCCTGAGCATGTTCCTACAGCTGCCTTGGAATTTACTCCAGGGCCGGTTTATGAGCCACTCCAAACAGTCCGCCTGGAGTCCTACCTTGTATTTGACCAAAAATGGCATTCCTGAACTGACTGCCCCACCTGATTCACCACGCTTGGAACCAGATGGTGTTGGCTTCTTTCCAGAAGTCAACTCCATCCTGGGAGGATGAGGCTCTGCCAGCTCTGAAAATTCTGAGAGATCTGGGCTTCAGGCTTTGCAGACCATTTGCAAAGTAGACAGTTAGAATAAAGCAAAGTGTGGCCATCCTGATGGCCCAGGTTGAAAAGGAAGCAGCACACATTGTGGAAGTCCCTCTCTGTTTCCTTGGTGTCACGTTTGGGAACACGTTGCCAAGCTCTGTGTGAAGCCACAGAGCCAAGGTAGAGGAAGTCTTCAGGACGGCCTCTCCTGCCAGCCGGCCCCCAGATGTGCTCTCCAGGCCAGGTGTGTGATTCTGATAGCCACACCTGAAAAGCAAAAAGATGGGCTGGTGCTGTGGTGCAGCGGATTAGGGCCACAGCCTGCAGCACCAGCATCCCCTATGGGTGCTTGTTTGAGTCCTGGCTGCTTCAGTTCTGATCCAGCTCCCTGCTAATGCACCTGGGAAAGTAACGGAAGATGGCCCAAGTCATTGGGCCCCTACACGCATATGGGAGACCTGGAAGAAGCTTCTGGCTCCTGGCTTCGGCCTGCCCAGCCCTGATCATTCCAGTCATTTGGGGAGTGAATCAGTGGTTGGAAGATCTCTGTTTGGCTTTTCTTTCTCTAATTCTACCTTTCAAATAAATAAATAAAAAGTCTTTAGAAAATAATAATAAAGTGAAAAGAGGGGCCTGTCTTGTTGCACAGTGGGCTAAGCTGCTGCCCGTGACGCTGGCATTCCATAACTGAGCACCCGTTTGAGTCCTGGCTTCTCTACTTCCCATCCAGTTCTCTTCTTTGTGCCTGGGGAAACAGCAGATGACCCAAGTGCTTGGGCCCCTGCCCCCATGTGGGAGACCTGGCTAGAGTTCCATGCTCCTGGCTTTGGTGTGGACTAGCTTGGCCATTGAGGCTTTTTGGGAAATGAACCAGTGAAATCATAAGAAAAAAAGAAAAAAAATGAAAAGAAACAGTTAAATTATTTTATTGTGTTAAAAGTATATAATGTAAGATTGACTGTTGTAGTCATTTTTAAGTGTAAAATAGTGTTACTTATGAGCCATCAGCACTGTCCAGTTCCAGACTTCTTTAGATTCCTAAATTAAACTCTATATCATTAAAAAATAACTCCCAGCTCTCCTCCCCCTTAGGCCCTGTTAACTTTTTTTTGGCTTTTCTACTTTGAGTTTTATTTCTTTGAAAGGCAAGGTGATAGAGAGAGGGAGATCTTCCGTCCATTGTTTGGCTCCCCAGATGTACACAGCAGGCAGGCCGGAGCCAGGCCGGAGCCAGGAGTCCCATCCGGGTCTCCTTTGTGGATGGCAGGAGCTCTTACGTTGCCATCATCTGCTGCCTCCCAGACACATCAGCAGAAGCTGGATGGGAAGTGGAGGCAGGCCTCCATGCTGGGCACTCTGATGCAGGACATGGGTGTCCCAAGTGGGGTTTAATCTGCTGTGCCATGGCTGCCCCTCTTTTAAATACTTCACATAAGTGGCACCATGCAGTATTTGTGCTCATATGTCTGGCTTCACTTACATTCCATGAGGTTTCCGCATTCAGCATGTTGTGGCGTGTATCAGCATTTCCTTCCTTCAGGCTGAGGGGTAATCTCACGTATATGTGTATACGCACCACATTTTGTTCATCCATTCATCTGCTGGACTCCTGGCTGTTTCTGTCTCTGGACTGTGATGAAAACTGGTACTGTGAACAATGGTTTCTGAGTCCTTGCTTTCAGTTCTTTCCTAGGTAGGAGCAGAATGGCTAGAGCTTAGGATAATTCTGTTTTTAACTTTTTGAGGGGCCATCAGACTTTCCCACAAGTTGCATCACTTCACATTCGCGCTAGCAGGGCGTGGGAGTTCCAACTTCTCCGTGTCCTCACCACCACTTGCTATTTTCCTTTGTTGCTTTCAGTCATGATCGTCCTAATAGGCGTGAGGTGATGTCTGTGTGGTTTTCAGATGCATTGCCTCAGACCAGTGGTCATGAGCATTTTTTCATGAGCTTATTGTCCATTTGTGGATATTTTTTTGAGAAGTACCTATTCAGCTTCTCTACCCATTTTTCAATTTTTTGTGTTATTACATTATAGAAGTTCTTTATATATTTTGAATACTTGACCCTTAGCAGATATATATTTTATAAATACCTGCTTCCATTCTCTAGGTTGTCTTCACTCTCTTGGATAATGTCCTGGTATATGTGTATACCAAAGTTTTTAATTTTGATGTGAAGTCCAATTTTTTTGTTTTTGTTTTGTACTTTTGATATCTTTGCCAAGTCCAGTGTCATAGAGGTATCTCCTATATTTTCTAATTTTTTTTAAATAAAGATTTATTGATTTATTTGAAAGAGGGAGAGAAATAGAGAGCTCCTCCATTTGCCCTTTCATTCCCCAAGTGGCTGCAACAGCCAGGTTTGGGCCAGGCTGAAGCCAGGAACTCCATGCTGGTCTCCCACATGGGTGGCAGGGGCCCAAGAACTTGGGTCATCTGCTGTCTTCCCAGGCACATCAGCAGGGAGCGGTATCAGAAGCAGAGTAGCCAGCACTCAGATTGGCACGCTGACATGGGATGCCGGCATCACAAGCAGCGGCTTAACCCACTGTGCCGCAGTGCCTGCCTCCCACCACCGTCATGCTGCCTCTTTTTTTTTTTTTTTTAAAGGATTTATTTATTTATTTGAAAGCAGAGTTACAGAGAGGCAGAGAGAGAGAGAGAGAGAGAGAGAGAGAGAGGTCTTCCATCTGCTGGTTCATTGCCAGGGCTGGGCCAGACTGAAGCCAGGGGCTTTATCAGGGTCTCCCGCGTGGGTGCAGGGGCCCAAGGACTTGGGCCATCTTCTGCTCTTTTCCTAGGCACATTCACAGGGAGCTGGATCAGAAGTGGAGCAGCTCATGTGGGAAGCAGCGTAGGCAGTGGTTTAACCTGCTGTGCCACAATGCCGGCTCCGCTACTTAAGATTTTTTTTTCCTAAACAGTATCACCGCCTGGCATGTTTTGGTGTATTCACTGTCTGTTCTGTGCATGTAGTCCCCAAGAACGCAAAGATTTGTCTGTTTTGCTCACTCTTTAGTGCTTGATGTTTAATAATTTGCTGAAAGAATGACTGGATAAGTAAATAAATCAAACGTGGAATACAACAGGCCTTCAGTAAATGTATAGTTTTGAGATTTTTGTTGAAGTATTTCCTTTTCCATTTACCTATTGTCTTTATAGTTGGAAAATTTAAAGCATAGGAAAAAGTTGAAAGAATGGTTCAGTGGCTGTCTGTGTATCCTCTGCTTAGGTGGAAGAATTGTTAACGTTCCACGTGGCTGCTGGCCCTGGTGCATTTGTATGAACAAGATGATTTAAGTCGGTTGTAGAAATATGACGTCTACCCTTTGCATTTAGAAGTTGGCAGTGGAGACTGGTGGGTCAGAGAAGACCTCAAGTGGCAAGCTGCTTGGACCATGGCCTCTGACCTTGACTTCTCACCTCCTGAAGTGCCTGAGCCCACTTTCCTGGAGAACCTGCTGCGGTACGGACTCTTCCTGGGGGCCATCTTCCAGCTCATCTGTGTGCTGGCCATCATTGTACCCATTCCCAAGTCCTCAGAGGCGGTGAGTCCTCCTGTGGCCCTTTGCTCCTCTGAATGCCCAGTTGGGTTCTGGGTGTAAAAACAGATTCTGCCGCAACCGAGACCTGCAGGGCCTGGGCTGGGCTTTTGTGATTTCCTGGGCCTGAATTCTCAGCTGGTGGACTGAACCGTGCGACTGATGCTTCACGGTTCATGGATCAGTTATGAAGGTTTTTATTTAGTGCCTACCACATGCTGGAAGGATGGAGTATTCACCTTCAGGGGGTGTCTAGACCTTGAGGGGAGGGCAGATGTCAATACATTCAGAAGGATCCCTCCGAGAAGTGCAGGGTACAGTGAGGGCGGACACCAAGCCCAGTACCTGATCTCACCTAGGCAGGGGCTGCGCTGTCTGCTCCCTGCTGTCCAGGGAGACAGTGTTGTGGTCTTGTTTTTGTTTTTTGTTTTTAAGACTTACTTATTTATTTGAAAGGCAGAGTAACAGAAAGAGATCTTTCACCTATTAGTTCGCTCCCCAAATGGCCACAATGGCTGGAGCTCGGCCTGGCCAAAGCCAGGAGCCAAGAGCTTCTTCCTTTTCTCCTACATGGGTGGCAAGGGTGCGTGCGGTGGGGCCATCTTCTGTTGCCTTCCCAGGCTTATTAGCAGGGAGATAAATCAGAAGTGGAGCAGCGGGACTCAAACCAGCTCTTGGCAGTCTTTTATGGAGTACTGGCATTATAAGTGGTAGCTTAATCTGCTGTGCCACGATACCCGCTCCTAAATATTTTTTTAAGGAAAGAAAAAGGGGACCAATGCTGTGGTGTACCAGGTAAAGCTGCCGCCCACAGTGCCAGCATCCCATGTGGGCACTGGTTAGAGACCTGGGTGCTCCTGGGTGCTCCACTTCTGATGCAGCTCTTTGCTATGGCCTGAGAAAGCAGTAGAAGATGGTCTGAGTGCCTGGGCTTCTGCACCCACATGGGAGACCCAGAAGAAGCACCTGGCGCCCAGCTTTGGATCAGCCTAACTTCAGCTGTTGTGGCCATTTGGGGAGTGAACCAACAGATGGAAGATCTCTCCTTCTGCCTCTCTATAACTCAGCCTTTCAAATAAATACATCTTAAAAGAAAAAAAGTTATGGGGCCAGAGTTGTGGTGCAGTGGGTTAAGCTGCAGCTAGTGATGCCAGCATCCCGTATGAGAGCACCTGTTAGAGTCCTGGCCGTTCTGCTTCTGACCCAGCTCCCGGCTGATCTACTTGGGAAGACAGTGGAAGATGACCCAAGTCTCGGGTCACGAGACCCGAATGGAGTTCCAGGCTCCTGGCCCAGCCCCCACTGTTGTGGTCATTTGGGGAGTGCACACTGCCAGCACCAGTGAATAGAAGATCCCTTGCTCTCTCTCAATCTCTCCTTCTGTTACTCTGCATTTCAAATAAAAAGAAAAGTTGTGAGTTTGTCCTGGTATTTCAAATTTAAGATTATAATGTTTTTACTTATTTTTTTAAAAAGATTTATTTATTTTGGCCGGCGCCGTAGCTCAACAGGCTAATCCTCCGCCTTGCGGCGCCGGCACACCAGGTTCTAGTCCTGGTCGGGGCACCAGATTCTGTCCCGGTTGCCCCTCTTCCAGGCCAGCCCTCTGCTGTGGCCCAGGAGTGCAGTGGAGGATGGCCCAAGTGCTTGGGCCCTGCACCCCATGGGAGACCAGGAAAAAGCACCTAGCACTTGGCTCCTGCCATCGGATGAGCGCGGTGCGCCGGCCGCAGCGCGCTGTCCGCGGCAGCCATTGGAGGGTGAACCAACGGCAAAGGAAGACCTTTCTCTCTGTCTCTCTCTCTCACTGTCCACTCTGCCTGTCAAAAAAAAAAAAAAAAAGATTTCTTTGTTTTATTTGAAGGGCAGAGTTACAGAGAGAGAAGGAGAGACAGAAATCTTACCTGCTGGTTCACTTCCCAAATGGCTGCAGTGGTCAGGGCTGGGACAGGCTGAAGCCAGGAGCTTCATCTGGGTCCCCCATGTGGGTATCAGGGGCCCAGATACTTTGGCCATCTTCTGCTGCCTTCCCAGGAGTATTAGCAGGGAGCTGGATTGGAAGTGAAGCAGCTGGGACTTGAACTGGCATCCTTATGGTGGCTTATGCCACAAGCCACCCAATTTATTTGATTTTATACAGATACCTTTTATCTTTTTATCTTATGTTTGAAAGCTTGTTTCCCAATTATTGTAACAGAGAGAGAGAGGGAGGGAGGGAGGGAGAGACAGAGAGAGAGAGAAAGAGAAAGAGATCCACTGATTCACTCCCCAAATGGCTACAATGGTTGGGGCTGTGCCAAGCTGAAGCCAGAGGCCAGGAACTTTTTCTGAGCATCTGGGACTCGAACTGGCGCCTATATGGGATGCTGGCACTGCAGGCAGCGTCTTCACAGCACTGGTTTGTTTCTTTTTGAAAACATAAACAAACACGTATGTATATGTATGCTGTGTATACATTTATATTACTAGCCCCCTTTGATGCGTAAGAGGCAGAATACTGCTAAACAATTATACCTTTCTTTTCTTAATGATATACAGTATATTCTGGAGGTCCATGTCTTAAAGATCACAATGACCTGGAGTTGGTGTAGCCGGGAAGATGATGGGGATTGACAGATGGCAATGGGGAACTTGGAAAAGGAGCAAGCATAGGGTTAGGTTGAGGAAGAAACATGCCAAGTTCAGTTTTATGTATTTGAAAGAGAGACAGACTGAGAGAGAGAGGCCAAAAC
Organism: Sylvilagus floridanus; assembly: GCA_949820135.1. Classification (NCBI taxonomy): domain Eukaryota; kingdom Metazoa; phylum Chordata; class Mammalia; order Lagomorpha; family Leporidae; genus Sylvilagus; species Sylvilagus floridanus. The sequence goes on from OX463231.1 coordinate 109,377,346, forward strand.
CAGCAGCCCGGAACTCAGTCTGGGTTTTCCATGTGGGTGGCAGAGAGCCAAGTGCTAGAGCTATCCCTTGCTGCCTCCCAGGGTGCTCATTAGCAGGAAGCTGGATTTGGAAGTAGAGCCAGGACTCAAACCCAGGCACTAAGATGTGGGTTGCAAGCATTTCAAGCTGTGCCGAACACCTGTAGTGAGTTCAGTTGTATTTATTTTTTTTAAGTTTATTTTATTGGCCGGCGCCGTGGTTCAACAGGCTAATCCTCCGCCTTGCGGCGCCGGCACACTGGGTTCTAGTCCCGGTCGGGGCGCCGGATTCTGTTCCAGTTGCCCCTCTTCCAGGCCAGCCCTCTGCTGTGGCCCGGGAGTGCAGTGGAGGATGGCCCAGGTGCTTGGGCCCTGCACCCCATGGGAGACCAGGAGAAGCACCTGGCTCCTGGCTCCTGCCATCGGATGAGCGCAGTGCGCCGGCCGCGGCGGCCATTGGAGGGTGAACCAACGGCAAAAGGAAGACCTTTCTCTCTGTCTGTCTCTCTCTCACTGTCCACTCTGCCTGTAAAAAAAAAAAAAAAAAGTTTATTTTATTTATTTGAAAGGCAGAGTGACAGAGAGAGATACCTCCCATCCTCTGGTTCACTCCCCAAATGGCCACAGTAGCTGAAGCTGAGCGTGCTTCAGCTGGGATCCAGGAGCTCCATCTGGGTCTCTCATGTGAGTGGCAGGGACCCAGGTACTGGAGCAGCATCTGCTGCCTCCCAGGAAGCTGGATTGGAAGTGGAGGTGCGACTCCCTCCGAGGCATTCTCATGATGTACAGGCTCCCTAGATGGCGGCTTAACCCTGTATGCTCCAACGCCTGCCCCCAAGTTCAGTTTTAAACAGGTGTCTTTAACGGCTGCATGCCTCTACCAAGTAAGCAGTTGAGGGGAGAGGGCATTTCTGATCCATCTTCCTGCTAATGCGACTAGGAAGCAACAGGAGATGGGTGACATACTTGGGTCCCTGCCACCTACATGGGATGGGATGCCCGAATGGAGTTCCTAGTTCCTGGCTTCAGCCTAGCCTGGTCCTGGCTATTGCAGCCATTTGGGAAGTGAACCAGGAAGATCTCTGATTCTTGCTGTGTGTCACTCAACCTTTCCAATAAAAGGGAAAAAAAAAAAACTTTTAACAAAGGAAGCAGGTGGCTTGCTAGGTCCACAGCAGGCGGAGAAGCTGGGCTGAGTGCCGGGCAGCGTTCGGGAGTGAGTCAGATGTCACTGAACCCATGGTCGGGAGAGAACGGGTAGGATGAGAAGAGGGAGTGGGTAGGGCCTGAGGCTCTGCAGGGTTCAGGGGACAGGAGGGGAGAAGGAGCAGCTGGCAAGGGCTCCTCAGTGAGGAGCGGGAGCCTAGTGGGCGTGGCCAGGCACCTGCTGCGGGCAGTTCTGCTCGTCACTTACTCTGGTGTTGTGAGAAGGCGGTCTCGATGCGAGTTCTTCCTCCCATGGCTGTATCTCACTTTAAAAACGTACCCCTGTGCTCAAGGACGCTCGCCTCACAGACGTGCCTCTATTGGGTGTTATAAATAACAAACACTTCCATTGTCGCTGGCCGCTCGTGAAGTCCGCCAAGCGTCCCAAGGGAAGGTGGTGATGAATGTGGCGGTTGTATCGGCCGAGATGTGGTCAGAGGTGTGTGGCCGCATGGAGCCCTGGGAAGCTGCTCACCTCTTGTGTTCTTGACTCTCCGAGGCCTGGGTCAGAGCAGCGAGCCTGAGAAAAGGCGGCCTTCGCTGTTCTCCATGAAGTTTTTGTGGCACAGATTATCTGGGGCAGGCACTTGACAAAAGGGCTCAAAAATGTGCTTCCCTGCCCCCCACCCCCTGCATTGAGAGGTTAGTTCGGGATAACAGCCTCATCTTTTAAAATATAAATATCCTACATCCCATCTCATTTTAATTCGTCTTGCAGTTGAGGGAATGGGGTTCTTGCAAGCGAATTGTCTTCATACTTGAAGCTCACTGTTCTGCCTTTCTTTTTTAAGCTTTCCAGTGACTCAGTAGCAACAGATACAGTGTTAATGTCATTTGTGTGGCTGTACCAGGGCAGCCAAGGCCCCAGTTACACTGGGCTCCGCCCGCCAGCTTCCTCCTGGGGGGCAGCTTTCCCTCACGCCCCCCGTTCTGAATTAAGTGGAAAGGAGTGAAGCGATGAAGAGCTATGTGTGCACACAGCGTGCTGCATGAAGGCCTGGAATTTGGAATTTGGGGGTTGGGGATGGGCAAGGAATGGGCTTTAAGTTGGGGACAAGGAGATGTTAGGGAGGGAGGGAGCCTGTGGGGAGTAGAGGCCGCTAGCCTGAGGCCCGTAGGGAGATACCTGGGAGTGCAGGGTGGCAGGAGGTGGCGATGGGGCAGAGGCGAGCGGACCCTGGGAGCAGTCATGCTCCCTTGCCCTTTTGCTTGGGGCAGGACCATAGAAACAAGGTTTACCAGCGGTTTTTTGGGTCAGAAGATAGTATTTTTGGCTCCAGCTGATGGGAAAGGCTTTGAAAAGCTAAAGAATGTCTTTCCTGTTGTTGCAGTGAGTCGATTTCTGCCACTAGTTTATGACTTCAGAACTTCGCAGATGATCTGAAAGCTCTCTTGGGGGTGATCAGGGGAAGGAATGGCACACACACAAATGCTTCCTGCTCTCCTCTTGCCCCGTTCCTGGTCCAGAGCCGGTTCACGCCATCAGAGCCCAGGCCTCCAGAGTGCGGAGCCCAAGAAGCAGGTTTCTCGTTGACACCTCGTTACACTGAGGCCGAGAAAAGAAACATTTGCTCGTCTGATTGAGCCAGGCCTCACGTAACCCAGCATTTTCTTGCCAGGCCAGGTTCTAAACTGTGAGAGAGTAGATTTGCACACCGCTGCTTTCTATCACAGGATGACAGGTGCGCCGAGTCCGGTATGCGGTGGCTGGAGTGAAAAGGGTTCTGGGGCTCCTGCTAGGCTCTAGAGGGAAAACTTGGTCTGAGTGTTTGCTGGGGGCAGGGCCTAGGGAGTGGGGGTGCAGTTGCCTGTCCGTGGCCGCCTCCTGGCCTCACGGTGGAACTGGCTGGGGACTTTGCAAGGCTTGGGCTATGCCCTCAGATTCTGATTCGGTTGTTCTCTGAAGCCTTGGCTCCATAGTTTGTTAAAGTGCCCAGGTGATTTTGATATGCAGCTGCTGGACACTTTCCCAGAAGCCACTTTCAAGGGGGCACAGGAGACGTGCACTTCAGATGTGTTCACTTTGAAATAATAACAAGAGGTTGCCAGTGGGACGGAAGAGCTCAGGAGTCGGGGGAGGAGACCTGGGGACTGTTTCATCAACACAGCGTTGTTACTTCAAACCCCGAGCGGGACTTACACACCCTTCAAGGGAGGGCCTGAGGCGGGGCGTGCCAGCCTGCCTGCAGTGGCTTCCACGTAGCAGAGTCTGAGAGGGTGTGGGTGCTGTCCCGGAACCCACGAGCAGGGTGCAGCCAGGCCCTTGGGAGGGGGGGAGCAGGGACGCCCTGGCCTGCCCCCTGCGTGCCCTTGCCTTCCTCGTGGCCCCCTCCCTTCACTGCTCCCGGTCCCCATGATGAGAGGAGCCGTGGCCACTGACAGCCTCCAGAGTGTGTAGCTCTCAGCTGCAGCATCCCATGAGAGAGGCTGCTGTCCTACTTGGTCCTGGTCCCAAAATCCCCAGGGAAGGAGCCGCAGCTGACTCAGCCTGGGGCACCAAGGCCAGTGTGAGGAGGGTCAGGACCTGGCAGTGACTGTAGGAAGGGGCAGGGTGGCGGCCGCTCTGGTCCGCAGGCCTCGGAGCACTGGGCAGCAAAGCTGGAGGCCGCGTTCCTCTCGTTCCCCCAGGAGAAGGGTAGAGCGGTGGGCAGGAGAGTGTGGCCCCTTGAAAGCCACTGAGTGGTCCAGGGGAGTGCACGTGGGAACCCAGTCCCCACAGACAGGAGACGGGTGCCCACGCGCCAGTACTGCGCCCCCCTCGGGCTGCTCTCCTTCACAGGGGGCCTCCGCACCCGCCGGGGTTCCTACAGAGATGCAGGCGTCTGTGAAGCTCTGAAAATGCACACGGAGCCGATGTTGGTGTCTCAGGCGTGTGTTCCAGGGAGGTAGTCCGCTTCCCAGGAGCCTACCAGATCCGAGCAGGGACTGCACAGAACTCTGATCCTGGAGACCCCCAGCAGGTGGCTGGCCTTCAGTTCCACAGCTCACGTAGCAGACAGCAAAAGTTCCCTTGGCAGCTAATCCTCCACTGTCCTGGTAGTTCCTTGTTGACTGTCGTACTCTCTTTGGAGTTTCTGTCCCATCTCGGCAGCCTGCTGCCGGCTCCTAGAAGGTAGGTGCCTTCTTCCCACTCGCTGTCCTGTGTGTCGCGTTGCTGGTTGCATTTCCTGTTGAAGGTTCGGAAACTCAGCTGCAGCAACTTCCCCAGAGGGGATGGTGTTGGCCCTTGGAACTGGAATTTCAAGGTAGAGCTGGATTCCAGGGCTCCAGGGCCCTGTCTGTCCAGCTCCCGGCTTCCTTCTTGGGCTCTTGCTGTGTGACTGGCAGGGGAGGAGGCTGCGGCAGTCCCAGTGGCATCCTCCCCACTCAGGACTTGGCAGGGGGAGCAGCCATTGCTCTACCTGTGCTCCCCTTCCCAAGCTCACGGAAGGCCTCTGCTTGAGGTGGGAAGGGGGCGTGGGTGCCATCCCGGCCAGGCTGCATCGAGCCTGTGGCCACCTTGAGAGTCCCCCAGAGTCCCGTGGCATGGGGGAAGCTCAGGGCCCCCGTAGGAAGGGGGTGCTGGGCAGAGACAGCAGATGGCCAGCCTTGTGAGGCTGTAGAGGAGAACTTACCAGAATGTCAGTGGTGTAAGGGTGGCTTTCCACACAGGATGTCCACACAGGCTTCTCCGTCAGCCAGAAAGCCCAGCAGTGTTTGGAGCCCCGAGGAGGATGCCGCCTGCCCGTGGCACAGTGCAACACTGCCTGGAAGGCAGGACCCTATTGGGAGTTTTGGCACAGGGGCCTTGACGTAAAACCAAGCTGCTGGCTGCCATGAGGGCTGCCATGAGTGAAGGAGTAACTCGGGCAAGCACGACTCAGCTCACAAAGACAGCCCTGCCGTTCGCTCTGGGTTGTGGTGTTGTACTTGAGAAGCAGAGAATTAGCAAGCTCCCATTAGCTGGTTCGCTCCTCCGGTGTTTGCAACGGCCAGGGCTGGGCCAGGCTGAAGCGGGAAGCGGGAATCCAGGTCTCCCCGCTGGGGGCAGGAGCACGACTGCGTGCGCCATCCCCGAGGTCTGCACCACCTGGAAGCTGGACTGAGGCGCGGAGCTGGAGTTGGACCTGGGTGTGCAGTGGGGGGTGCGTGTCTTACCCGCTAGACGAGCACCCACCCCGCTCTGTAGTAGTCAGGCGTGAGAGGGGCTTGTGGTGGGAGTGGGCAGTAGTTTTTCCACATAAAGACCCATTCCTGCAAGATGGCTCTGTGGGGCAGGGCGATGGTGGCAACCTGCTCTCCACAGCCCCTGGTGTGTGGTGTGTCCTTGCTTGCAGGGGCGGGCGGCAGCTGCACACAGAGGGAGCCGCAGAGCACCCGGGGCAGGGCCTACGGGTGGTGCTGGGTCGTGTCTGGAAGGCGTCTGGGGCCTTCCTGTCTAATCGCAGCTCCCCTCTCCTGCCAGGCGCGGCCTGGGCTCCTCGCTGGCCTCTCCCACTCCCCTTTTTAGCTGGTCCTCAAGTCTCTCGATGCCAGTGCTGGTTCCATCCCTGCCAGGTTTCCTCTGTCCCCACCCAGCCAGGGACCAGGCAGGAGGGACACGGCAGGGCAGGTGCCCCACCTCAGTCTTGTGAGGGTGGCTTTCTCCCTCCAGACCCTTCTCAAGGAAAAGTGGTTTCTGGCCGTGTCGGAGGACACGGGGCCCTGACGACACAGCTAAGTCCACGGGGACCGTGTGGTGGAAGTCACAGGACTCAGCACGCCGTCTCTGCTGCAAGGCCGTGTGGTGATGGTGGAGCAGAGCCGCTCACTGGAACGTGATGTAGAGCAGCGACTCCAGGCCCGGGAGGCGGCTGTAGCTGGGCCCGTTCCCGCAGAGGAGCCCCTGCGCGAGGGTGGTCTTCACTCTGTCAAGTGACTGCTGGGAGAGCTGCGACTTGCCCCTGGGGCTGTGCGGTGTGCCCAGATTGAACGGTGTGGCTGTGGGGTCTGTGGGCAGCCTTCTGCCTGGCTTGTTCCAGCCGCTAACTAGAGGAGAAACGAAGTCAGCCTTCCGTTCAGGGTCCTCCCTCACAGCTAAGAATGTGGAGCCACAGGCTCTGTGGCTGGGACCCTGGGATCCAGCTGTCATGGGTGACAGCCATCTTTGCTTCCCCGCAGCCTGCGGGAAGGTGGCAGCTGGGCTCCCTTGGGCCATTTGCGCAGTCTCTGCCTCAGTTTCGTCGGCGGCTGGTTCATCAGGGTGGCCCAGGCTCAGGGACCAGAGGTCAGCAGCACCTGTGTGGTGCACATCCGCTCGCTGAGCCTGCACGCTCGTTCTCTCCCCACTGTGCCTGGCCTAGGACCCACAGGCGGCACCAGTGGGTCGTGCAGAGACTGAAATGGAGTTTGAAAGGCAGCAGAGTCTGTGGGGACAGAGGGACAGAGCGGGTGGTATTGGGGAGGGGGGAGGGCATGCATGGAGCTGGGGCCGAGGCTGAAGTGGAATGGCCCTGGGGCTGCCCGAGTCTCTCGCAACTTACTCATACTGGGAAGAACCAGCAGGGCTTTTAAAGCAGCAGAGACGCGATCAGAACTGTGGCTGTCATTGTGTCAGGAGAATGGACTGAAAACAGCACGCAGGATGCTGAGAACGGAGGGATGCAAGACGGGGCGGGCAGGAGCCCGTGGTCGGAGCCGGGGCAGAGAAGGGTGTCTGGAGGGCACTGGTGGAGCCGAGCTCCTCGGAGAGCAGAGTGGGCAGGAAAGAGCAGCTGTGGGTCTCTGAAGCAGTGGAGGAGGTAGAATTCTGGCTCAGGTGACTGGGTGGGTGCCGACGGGCGGGGAGGAGAGGAGGAGGTCTGGAGTGAGGAGGAGCCGGGTAATGCCTTCAGATGACTCGACAGCTGTGATCTGTACACACACCCACAGCGAGCTGCTTTCGGCCATGAAAAACCCAGCGTGGTGCTGGAGCACAGCCCACCTTCCTGACCCTGCAGGAGTGTTAGTCACAAACAAGGGGGCTCCGGGTGACCCGGGGCTGACAGAACCAAGAGTAAGCTGTGTGTCTTTCCAGGGTCACCCTGTGTTTGTGGGGGCTGCTCAGCAGAGAGCGGATTTCAGAGTTCACTGAGATTTAAGGCATCCATAGTCCGGAGGCCCCAGGAAACCTGGCGGAATCTGGACCCATGACCATCGAGAGGCGTGGGGCCGCTGTTGTGGCAGAGCGGGTTGAGCCACTGGAGTGTCTGGTGGTCCCAGCCACTCCGTTCTAATCCAGCTTCCTGCCTGCATGCCTGGAAACAGTGGTGATGGCCCGAAGTCCTTGGGTTCCTGCTACCCACCTGGAAGATCCGGATGGAGTTCCTGGCTCCTGGCTTCATCCTGGCCTAGCTGTTGTCACAGGCGTTTGAGGAGTGAACCAGTGGATGGAATAGTTCTGTCTCTCCTTCTCTCTTTGTCACTCTGCCTTCCAAATTAAGTAAATAACTTAAAAATCCGAAAGAGTGAAGTTCAACTCTTGGCTCTGCCGCTGACCAGCTGAGACCTTAGGCAAATCACATGTGCTCTTGGAGTCTGTTCCTTGTTTCTGAGGTGAGGCTGTGTGTGAGGCTAAAAGAAGACAGGTGCAGAGCAGGTAGCACGGGGCCTGGCAGGTTGTAGTAGTGCCTGTCAGCGACTGCCGTGGTGACCGGTATTGGTGGCTGCGCTTGGCCATGCTTCAGGCAGTTTATGTTGTGATTCAAATCTGCCTGTGTTCTCTGGGCCATAGAAGAAGAACAGCTGCAACTTCCTTTTTAACATACTCAGTATTTATTTGAAAGGCAGAGTGACGGGTCTTCCATCCCCTGGTTCACTGCCCAAATGGCTACAATGCCTGGGGCTGGTCCCGGCTGAAGCCAGGAGCCTGGAACTCTGGTTCTTTCACGTGGGTGGCAGGGCCCAAATACTTGGACCATCTGCTGCTGCTTTCCCAGGTGCATTAGCAGGGAGCTGGATCAGGAGCTGGGACTTGAACTGATACTCAGCCTGGCATTGCAGGCTAGCAGCTTAGCCCACTCTGCCCCCAACACCAGTCCTCTCTTTCTCTTTAAAATATTGTTTAAAAGTTTATTTTTATCTACTTGGAAGAATGACAGAGGTTGAGAGATGTCTTCTGTCTGCCGGTTCACTCCCCAAGTGCTCGCAACAGGCAGGATGGGGCCAGGTCAAAGCCGGAAGCCAGGAACTCAGTCTGGGTCTGCTTGGTTGGTGGCAGGAGCCCGAGCACTGGAGCCATCATCTGCTGCCTCCCGGGATGCATTAACAGGGAGCTGGGTCAGAAGCAGATGGGCCAGGCCATGGGAAGAGGAGGTGCCTCTGGATTGAAGGGACCGGGGCGGTCCTGGGGCCTGACCAGTGGGCATGCAGAAGAGCCCAGCTGTAGCTGGAGAGGTGGCCTCCTCTGTGTCATCCCAGGTGTGGGACATGAGACTTAGGGGCATGGGGAGCCAGTGGCAGGTCTAAGACAGGTGCAGTGGGCACATCTGTGCTTTGGCAGAATTCCTGTGGTGGTACATTAGGGATGGGGCAGAGGCAGCAGGCCGGCCGAGCTGAAGCAGGGGACTTGGATACCAGAGAGAGGGGTCAAGTCAAGACGTAGAGGAGGGTGGGTCCGCGGGGCTTGGTGTGACCCCTGGATGGTGGGGAGCCTGGAAGCGGTAGGGTCACTGGGACTGCTTTGCCTGTGGGAGGGGGGTGGGGCTGCATGTGGTCCAGGACAGTGCAACATGCCAGTCCCAGTCTCTGACAGCTTGATGGAGGGCAGGTCTGGGAGGTGCCAGAAATCGTGGGATGCTGGGAGGGGGGTCTGTGGAGGGGGAAGCACTGGGCCAACAACTGGGTGTCCCCACCTCTGCTGAACAGGGCCCCACTGAAAGTAGAGGAGGCGCCCAGCTTTGAGCTTTGCAGAGGGGCTCCATCCAGAGCCCTAGACAGGCCCAGCAAGTTTCTGTGCATGTACTCTTGGCCGTTCGGACCCCTGTGGTCGGCCTCAGTGCGTTGTGGCCTGTCCTTCCTAGCTGCAGCACACTGCGGGTTACCACCCAGAGGAGGAGAGGACTGGACAGGCACGGACTGAGTCCGTTCCAGATCCTTCTGTGACATGAGCCTGAGGGGCCAGGACAGGCCGTGTCCCCTCCCTGGAGTCCACCTTCGTTATCAGCACAGTGAAGGTCAGGGCTGGATCTGAGACTTTGAAACCTTTTTGGTTAAAGCAGCAAAGCCTTGGTTTCAACCAAATTTTACAGAGAACAAATCACAGTGTTGAAATTGACGAAACAGAGAGAGGCTGGAGTTCTACCCTGAGGCTGGCTCTGCCAGGCTCCACAGAACACAGGTGGTGCCTGCCCACCTGCCAGCTGCCCTCTCCCCCAGCCCTGGCCTTCTGTGGCCTGACTTGGAGGAGGAGCGTGGTGGCTGGCAGGAGAGCCTCGGCCAGCTCCCCGTCCCCCATTCTGCCCCGGCCCTGGCCCAAGTGACCCCCGAGCTGCTGGGCGCAGCCGCCAGCTCCTGGGCGCTTTGCTTGTGATTTTGCCTCCTCACTTCAGCCCGTCTATTTCACAGGTGGGTGGACCAAGGTGGAGAAAGAGAAGTGAGCAGCCCACAGGTTGCTCAGCTGGAAAGTCATGGAGCCCCGGTTCCACCAGGCCCGTGAGGCCCCAGGCAGCCCCACGTCTGTGTGGGCCCACCCCTGTCCCTGGTGTTTCTGCGCAGGCCTCAGCTTGAGCTCAGGTGGCTGGTGTTGGGCTTCTTCCTCTAAGCACCGTCTCCTTTTCTCACCACGCAGGAGGCGGAGCCCGCGGAGCCCAGGAACGTGGAGGTGTCGAGGAGGCCCAAGGCCGTGGTGCCTTCTGCAAGCAAGAGGCCCAAGAAGGAGACCAAGAAGAAGCGCTAGAGCAGGAGGCCAGGACCAGGCCAGCTGCTCTCCCGGGAAGCCACATCCTGTTCCCCATCTCCGTCCCGTCTCAGGGGCTGAGGTGGCCGCGACGCGCCCTAAGCACAGAGGTCTGGATAGTCCCGATGGGCCCCGGGGCCCCGGGCAGACAGCGCTGCTGGTGCCTGTGCTTCGGGACCACGTCGAGACAAGAGGCCTGAAAGACCCTTGAGCAGACTGTCCTAGGAGGCTGTCAGAGGCGCGTCGACTCCCATGGTTGTTTCCTCACTGACCCGTCCCGGCTGCCTGTGGCCACCGCCTGTGGTTTGGGGTCATTGTCTCATGCTGACGACAGTCCTCTCCCAGTGTCTGTGCTACAGGCCTCCTGCTGATCAGTCACTCTGCCTGTCTGTGTGGACAGAGCCGGCCACGCTTGCGTGTTTACGTCAAGGCACCGAGGCCTGGCACCATTCGTGATTCCACCAGCTGCGGCAGCCTGGGCCGAGAGATGCCTGGTGTGGGAGCCAGCAGCCGGCCCGGGCCAGGGCAGCGCCTGGTTCTGCTCCAGCAGGTGGAAGGGATTTGGCTGAACGAGTGCTTCTGTCTTGGGCACAAGCCTCCTGAGGCTCTGAAACAGGAGGCCTGTCAGTTAGGACCAGCCTGGCGTGTCAGCCAGTCGTAACACATCGGGTGTGCCTTTACCTTTGACCCCATCTGTCATTCCCTGACCAGCGAGGAAAGGCCAATAAACTGTGCATGTTGACCCTGCCTGTGTGCCATCTGCTGTGGAGGGAAAGGGGTGGCTCGGGTGAGGGCGAGGCTGGCCCCCCGGAGAAGGGGACCGTGGGAGCTGGAACAGGTGTCAGGAGGGGTCCGGCCCACGGCTGGTCACTGGAGACACTCAGGACGTCCGTGGGTGTGTTAGGGTTCCCACTGGCTCCAGCCACAGTCACTCTGCAGGTTCCTGTGGCCTGGGCAGACACTGCTGGTCCTCAGAGTGGCTTGTGAAAAGCCCAGTGCAAATCAGTGGAAAGCCTTGCGTGGTCCTGGGTGGGGCCGGCCGCGGGCCCTGAGTCGGTGTCCAGGAAAAGCCCCAGCCTCTGGTGCCAGAGCTGCCTGTAGGTTCAGTTTGCCACACACTCCCCCAGATGGGAGCTGCGAGGCCTGGCGCGGGACTCGAGGGCTGAGCGACCGTCATCTCCGCGTGGGAGACAGGACACTGGCGCCCAGACTACTTGATGCCAGAGTTGGCGCTTGTACCCAAGTCCAAGGTCGTTTCCTTGGTATCTAACAGATGCTCAGTGATGGCAAGCCCAGTGCTGGGCTGCAGAGGGGCGTGGCAGGATCCTCCGAGGGCTCAGGAGACGATACCCAGGGACTGCAGCTTCTGCCCACACAAGGGCCCGTTCCTGGCCACGTGGGCGCAGGAGGGACCTCTGTGGAGTGGCTTTTCATTACCCTGCCCTGAGTCTCGAGTGCCAGGCTCCGTGCTAGGCAGTGAGGATGCCGGTGTGATGAACCTTCCTGCAAACCCGGGGTGCCCCGGCCTAGTGTGGGACCCTGACGTGAGTGGGTTTGTGGTGGGGAGTGCCACTCTGGCACAGGGACACAGCTCTGTCTCAGGTGGGTCCTGGCAGAGCAGAGGTGACCGAGCCGAGTCCTGATGGGCCATTGGCAGTTGTGCTGGGAGAGTCGGGGCCAGCTGCTGCAGGAGAAACAGCTCCTATCCCAGGCGCAGAGCTAGCCCGCGATACTCCCTCCCCTGAGTTGTCCCCTGAAAGGTTGTGCCGGGGGTCAGCCATCAGAAAGCAGGCAGTCACTGCTCCCCTCCCCCCGCCTTCGTTCCACAGTGCCCAGGGTGGGTTGTGGCGGTGGCCCTGTGGGCTCCCAGGACCTCCCGGTGTCTGGAGAGCCCGGGGGCAGCAGAGGAGGGCGCCCTGGCGGATGCAACCTTCCTCCTCTTCCTCTTCCTGCTGTCTTCGGCCCTCAGGGCTTTGCTGAAGTGCGTGCACACTGGGGGAGGCCCACCAGTTCTAACACTGTCTCTGCTGTGGACGTTCTAACGGACACGCAGGAGTGACGTGGCACCAGATGGGGGGGCGGCCCTGTGCTGGCGCCTCCCAGCGACCCTGGGCCCCTCTGCTCAGCTGCAGACAGCGTCCGCCTCGCCCCTCATGCACACCCAACGCGCGTCTCATCTCGGAGCAAAGTCCTGATCCCACCAGCAGCCCAAGCCTGCCCTGTCTGTGACGCTTTCCTAAAAAGTGTGTATGTATCTGAGGCATACAGCTTGGGGATTTGATACATGTCTGCATTGTGAAATAATCACCAGCAGCAAGCTCATTAAAAATGCCCCTCATCTCGCACGGTTGCCTTTCATGTGGGTGTGATGAGGACGCTTAGCTTATCTGCCTCTTAGCAAATTCCAGGTACCCTCCCGTTCCCCGTAGTGGCCCTGCTGTCCGTCCCACGTCCAGCACCACTCACCCTGCTTAGCTGAAGCTTGCTGCCCCTCGGTCAACACCTCCCCCTCTCCCTCCCGGCCAAACCCATCTACCCCCCTTCTACTTTCTGCCTCGGTGAGTTTGACTTACTTATTTCTACTTTATTGAAGCACAGCCATGGAGTCCACAACAGCCAGGGCTGTGCCAGGCTGAAGCCAGGAGCCAAGAACTCCATCCGGGTCTCAGTGCGTGCAGGGTCCCAAGGACTTGGCCATCCTCTGCTGCTTTCCCCCGTGCATCAGCAGGGAGCTGGTTGGAGGCAGAGGAGCCAGGTCTGGAGCTGGCTCTCCGCCGTGGGGTGCACGCGTCCCACGTCGGGGCAGCAATGCCGGCCCCTGGTAGTGGAACAGGGAACCAGGAAATGTGAAGCCTCGAATTCTGCGTTTGAGGCTTCTGTGGCTTTTGGGGGTCCTTTGTGATTATATATGAATTTTAGGATTTTAAAAAATTTCTGTGAAAAATGCCAGTGGGATTTTTGATATGGATTGTGTTGAATCTTAAGGTTGCTTGGGCATTTTAACAGTATTAATTTTTCTGGGGCCAGCACTGTGGCATAGAAGGTTAACCCTCCACCTGCAGAGCTGGCACCAATATGGACATTGGTTCAAGTCCCAGCTGCTCCACTTCCCATCCAGCTCTCTGCTCTGGCCTGGGAAAGCAGTGGGAAATGGCCCAGGTGCTTGGGACCCTGCATCCATGCGGGAGACCCGGAAGAAGCTCCTGACTCCTGGCTTCAGCCTGGCCCAGCCCTGACCGTTAATGGCCATTTGGGTAAATAAACTCACGGATAGGGGGCCCTTTCTCTCTTTCTCCCTCTCTCTGTAACTCTGCCTTTCAAATAAATAAACAAATTTTTAAAAAATATTCTTTGATGGATAACTTAAAAAATACAATAGTAATTTGTCCACTTCATGAACACAGGATATCTTCCCATTTATTTGTGGGTTAAAAAGCATTTTAAGGGGCCGGCCTTGTGTAGTGGATTTAGCTTCCACCTGTGCCGCCGGCATCCTAATGGGCACCAGTACATGTCCTGGCTGCTCCTTTGGATCCAACTCCCTACTGACGGCCTGGGAAAGCAGTAGAAGATGGCCAAGTGCTTGGGCTCCTGCACCCGCACGGGAGACCGGGAGAGGCACCTGGCTCCTGGTTTCGATGGCTCAGCTCTGGCCATTGTGGCCATTTGGGGAGTGAACCAGCAGATTGAAGATCTCTTTCCCTCTCTGTCTCTCTCTCTGTGTAACTCTGCCTCTCAAATAAATAAATAAATCTTTTTAAAAACTGTGTGCTCATCAATGAGGAAGAGCCTGGGGGAAGCGGTTTTTATTTTTTTTTATTTTTTATTTTATTGAGGTGGACTTCACATACATAAAGGTAACCTTTAAAATTGAACCGCTTTGCGGCACTTCGTGCAGTCGGGGTAGTGCAGTCACCGCCTCTGCCTGCTTCCAGGATATTTCTGTCTCCCCAAAAGAAAAGTTACCCTCCCCCACCCCGGCCCCCACCACGCTGCTACCCCGCCGTGTAAATCCACGCACTCCGGCACTCCGACAACACGCACCGGCTTCCGACCGGGCTGCTTGCGCTCAGCCTGCCGCCCCTCGGCGCTTGGGTCCTTCGGCGCCGGGTCACCCAGTGCCCACCGGCAGGCAGGCAGGAGGGTTTTCCTGAAGGTAGCTCCGGCTCCAAGGTTTGGCCTGGATGCCATGGAGACAGCTGTGTGGGGCTGGGCGGTGGGCTCAGCGCCTCCGCATTTCAGAGCCCACCCCGTGGAGAGCGAGCGACCACCGTGCGGACTGTGGGAGGCCTGGACACACCGCGTGCGCCGGCAGCGTAGTAGGTCGTTTATACATGGTGGCAGTGCGTGATTATTCAATTAGAGACAAATACGGAAATACTCTTGGCTTCCGGCGAAGGCGGGCCTGTCCGGTCCCCGAGCCCAGACTGTCTGAGGTCCTCGCATTTGCCGTGGGTTCTGCCATCAGCTCCTTCCGACGGCGGAGGGAGAAGGCGGCCCTGCCATGCAGCGACCCCCGACAGGCACGCGGGAGGCGTGCGTCCTCAGTCCCACCCATCCGCGTGACTGCACCCGGAGACCGACCACACGGCGTGTCCGGGCGGTGTGGGGCCAAGGGGCTCTCACGCTGCTGGGGGAGGTGTACGAACTAGAAAGTTCCACATACACCTGCCCTGTCACTTTGCATCCCCCTTCTGGGTGCCGTCCGAAGTCTTATGGGCTTTCGTCCCCGTCCCCTGAATCCTAGCCAGAGTGTTCACAGCAGTTTTATTTGAAATTGTAAAAAAAAAAAAAAAAAAAAAAGTAGAAATAGCCCAAGCGCTCACCAGCGGCAGGGGATGGGTGGTGGGAGTGGAGCGCGCATGTGCAGTGAGGAGCTGCACACCGCGGAATCTGCGACGCGAGCAAATGGCGAAGCAGCACAGTGTACACTGCTTGCCTCTGTTCGAACAGATTCGAAAACACACGAAGCCACCCCAGGGAGAGAAGTCAGCCCAGCGTTGCTTCTTGCAGGAGGGCTGAGCGGGACGGGGGGGACGATTTGCGGGGTGGTTTAAATGTTCTACAGAGGGGCAACGGCCAGCCGGGATGCTGACGATCTCACAGTTCCACTCCGGAGCTCGCGCGGCCCACCCGTGAAGCCGTGTGCTCCGTGCACATGGCCTTGACCCATCAGCGAGGTGCACCTCGCGTCTGGTTTGTAGGGGCGAAAACTGACGCGCAGAGAGATGAAGCGACTTGCCTCGGGACACACAGGTAGGAGAGAGACGACAGAACCCAGGCAGTGGTCTTCAGAGGTGTGGCTCCAGGGTCGCCCCACTCTCTTCCAACCGGCTCTCTTACCCAAGATCTCACAGATGGGGAGACCCGGTCCCATGGAAGGCTGGACAGCCACTCAGTGCCACTCAGCTCTTTGGAATCAGAGCTGAGCTAGAACCCATGTAGCTGCAGCTTGCTTTTTAATTTAATTTTTTTTATTTTCAAGGTGAGGGGGAGAGAGAGAGAGAGAGAGAGAGAGAGAGAAAGAGAAAGAGAGAGAATGATAATATCTTCCACCTACTGGTTCTCTCCCCAAATGCCCACAGTAGCCAGGGCTGGGCCAGGTGGAAGCCAAGAGCCGGGAATTCAATCCAGGTCTCCCATGTAGGTGGCAGGAACCCACCTACTTGAGCCATGACCACTGTCTTCCAGGCACATTAGCAGGAAGCTGGATGGGAAGTGGAGAAGCCAGGACTTGAACCAGGTGCTCCGATGTGGGATGCAGGCGTCCCAAGCCGTGTCCTGGCCGCTGTGCCCAATGCCCGCCCCTGGAACTTTCTTGCTGTGTCACAGCCTGGCGGAGCGGGCAAGTTCACGTCCATTGCACCCAGCTGGTGGCTGGCAGCGGGAAGGCTGGGGCTTGCAAGAGCTAAGTCCAGCATTCACTCTGGGAGGCCCAGACACGGGGCACAGATATCCTGTGGTTTCAGAGCGAGCCACTGCGCCTCCTGTCTGTGTCCCTGGACTGGTTCTCGGTTGGTGTGCTGTGAGTAGGCGGGTTTGCAGCCCGCAGGCACCCCACGTTGTCCCCCAGGCCCTCCCAGCCTCGCCCACCGCCTCGCCTCATCTCAGCAGGCCTCCCCCTGCCCACAGACCAAGGGGTGAGCCTGACTCCTCCTCCTCCTTGGCTGCACAGTCCCGGCTGTACACACATGTGTGCCGGATGCAGCGGGCGCCGCCCTCACATTGATCGTGGCCACTTGCAGTGGTCGCCTGGACAGTGGCTGCTGCCCGGCCCAGCCCTTCATGTGTGCCGTGCAGGGAGGGCACTGTCCTGTGTTTTGAGACCTGAACTCAAATCATCAGCTCCCCCTGATCCAGAGCCTGCTTCTCTACCCAGGAAGAGAGCCTCATGCGGGCCTCCCTGGCCCTCTGTCCCCCCAGGAGCAAGGCCATCTTCAGAGTGGGTTTCAGGCTTGACCTTGGCCCTGGAGCTGGCCAAGGGCACTGCGGATGAATCACCCTGCCTCTTGGGAAGGCTCGGCTAAGGCTGCAGGGGGCGCAGCCAGATGCTGTGGGCCACTTCCCAGCCTTCTCCCCGCCCCACCCCGCCCCCACCCCTGCGGGGGCCAGCGCCCATAGGCGGAGCTTCCAGACCCTGCGGGGTGGCCTGCAGCCTCGCCCATGAGGAGACCTGGGCTTTAGCATTTATGGAAAGGGCGCCGGGCAGCAGGGCCCCGGCTCTGTTGTGACTCATCCCCTGGCCCCGGGCCCCACGCTTCGGCTTCCTCCTTTAGGAAAACGAGACCAGGAGGCCTGGCGTCCGTTTGGTTTTCTGTCTTTCCGGGGACGCTGAGACTTTGTGCCTATATGGTGGCCCGGTACAAACGGCCACCTGGAACTGTGGCCCTTGGTCTCCCAAGTGGAGAAAGATTGGGGCTCCGGGGCGCCAGCCTAGGAGGGACTTGCCTGCAGACACACCCAGATCCAGGGCCAGGCACTGGGGATGCCCAGTCGATCACGCGCATGTTCCCCGCTTCCCTCCGTGGGATGGGTGGACGCACGGACGGGTGGTGGCTACAGAATGCCCGGCTGGTGAACTGCCCTGTGGGCATGGGTATGGGGATGCAGGGGAGGCTCTACCCCAGCCTGGGGGTCGTACAAGGAGGCTTCTGGGAGGAAGTGACCATGCCCAAGGGCTGGCATCTGCTGGCCCTGAGGGCAGGAAGTGAGGCCCAAGTAGAATGGGACCTTGGGTGGGCCTCTGGACCCCTTCCCCAGCTCAGGCCTAAGCCCCCCCCCGGAATACAGGCAGGCAGGGCCCTCCCCTCACCTGTGGTGTCACGCGTGGCGTCACCTGTGGCTGTGATCTCCAGCCCGTGGACTGGAGTCTGGAGAAGCGTGGCTGCTGGGTGCTGGCCTGGGAGGGCGCCCGTGCAGGGGCCAGGAGACCCCCTGATTCTGGCAGCTGAGGCCTTGGCCTTCCTCCACCCCAGTCTTCAGCGAGGATCAGGGCACAGCCCTGACCAAATACCCACCCACGTGGGGACACCCCGAGAGGGTGACAGTCTTCCTCCCTCCTCTGACCCCAGGCCCTTGTTCAGGGCACCGGACCTCCGCTGCAGGTGTAGCACCCAGGGCTCCAAAGTGCCCATCCCCCACCCCAGAGGGGCGGAGCATGGCCAGGCTCCTCAGTCCCTGTGGGCTGCCCCAGCTCTCCTCCACCTCGCCAGCCGGGAGCAGCTCCCTGGAAGGCTGAGGCCCCTGGCTTCTCCCCCTCCCCCTCTAGAACCCCCACTGGCCTGCTCCCCTTTCCCTGAGGCTCTGGGACCGGTCTAACACACTTGGCCTCCAGCAGCACCCCGCCAGGCAGAGCCCCCTTCCAGGGAGGCCCGGCACCCCCATTGTAGGCCTCTTCCTGCAGCCTGTTGGACTTGGGAGCACCTTGGGGCTCTACCTGGCATTCTCGTCCCACCCACGGCAGCCTGTGCCAAGCCTCGGTCTCCTTATCAGTGAAATGGGGATAATAAAGGTCCCTTCTCCAAGGGCTGAAGTGAGTCGATACACATCAGGCACTCAGTGTCTGAAGCAGTGTGTTCAGAAAGTAGAGGTTAAATCGCTCATTTCTTCAGCGTCTCTGTGGTAGCGCACTGGTCTGACCTGCGTGATTTGGCCATAGCTGAAGTCTGGACTTTGCCCCTCAGTGGACTCTGGCCAGGCTCCTCCTCTCGGGCAGTAGCTGCCCCGCCCCTCACTCACCCAGGGCAATGGGACTTGCTTTGCAGCAGCCCACTGTGCACCCAGCCTCCGGCTCCACTGTAGGGCTGTGGGTGCTTCCCGCGAATGGATTCGAACCATCAGCAGCTCTGGCCTCCGTCCATCCCCACCCTGCGGCCAGAGGGATATTTCAGAAACACATTAGCTCGGGTCACACCCAGGGGTGGTGATTTTTAAATTGTTTTATATTTTTAATTTTATCTTGTGTTTTATTTGAAAGGCAGAGAGAAACAGAGAGACAGAGAGAGAGAGATGTCCCATTTGTTGGTTCACTCTCCAAATATTCTCCACAGCCAGGGCTGAGCCAGGCCAAAACCAAGAGCCCAGAACTCCATCTGCGTCTCCCACACGGTCGGTGGGGACCCAGGCACTTGGCCATAACCTGCTGCCTCCCGGGTGCTCCGGAAGTGGAGGAGCTGGAACCAGGCACTTGGATGTGGGATGTGGGACGTGGGTGTCCCAAGCCGCGACTTGATGGCTGCCAGATGCCTGCCCCCAGAGGCCTTCCCATCCCCCGCTGCCTCGCTCCACCCACAGCACCTGCGGATCCGTGTAGGCCGGGGCCGCTGCGGGGCGAACCCCCAGTCTCCCTGCTGGCACTTGGCCCACTCTTCATGCTTCAGCTCCAGTTCCACTGTCCTCAGTGCCCCACCCACTTCCCCAGCCTGCCCCTTCCGCTGTCCACTCCCACAGAGCGCGGGCGCCCCCACAGCTCTGTCCTCTGCTTCATCGCCTCTCACACCAGCCCCTGGGCTCTGCCGAGGCAGGAGCCACCTCCAGAGTGTACCTGCACTCCCAAGGCCTCCGGGTCGCCAGACCTGGGCTCTGTGGCCTTGGGGAAGATGCTCACCCTCTCTGGGCCTTGAGTTTCTGGCACCCAGGAATAGCTTGGCCTGGATGGTGAAGGCCTCCTCCTCTTCTTCGTGGTGGGGGGAGGAGGCTGCCTTCCTCCATGGACACCCAGGCCTGTGCACGTGTCTGCTGAGTCAAGCAGCCCTGCCCCAGGGGCCCCTCCCTTGGGAGATGAGCCGGCCCAGGGGAGCTAACCACAGGGGGACTGCGGGTGTCTAATTTTCAGGAAGTAGCTGAGGAGCAGAGCTGGGTGCAGCTGCACCTAGCAGGAGGCCTGAAGTAGATTCAGGTGATGGGGCGAAGCCTCCCTGCCAGCTCTGGGACCCCCCCCCCCCAACTCCCACCATCCAATGGGCGGTGCTACAGCCAGGCCCTGTGTGGCCAGGGGCTGAGGCCCGGACCAGTGCTGGGCTGGGCTCTCTCCTGGCTTTTCTGGGGATCCCCACCCCTTAAGCCTTTCCCTGAGCTGGCAAGGGTTTGGGAGAAGGTGGGGCCAGACTCAGGGCGCGACCTAGGGCTGGGTGAGAGTCTGGCTGCGCTCCTGCTAATGTGCTGGCCTTAGGCGAGGGCCGGGCTTGCCTGGCGCAACTCCAGCCGACCTGGGGAATCCAGGTCCTGGCTTCCTGTCCCAACAGGCTGGGGCCTGGTCAGTGTCAGCTCTGGGTTGGGCAGTGCTGGGGTGCAGGATGACCCCGGACCCTGCCTACTCACCGCCTGCTTCCAGGAAGCGGTCTCTTTGAGGAGGTAGCCAGCTTTGCCCCAGGCTGAAGGGCGGGGGAGGGACCAAAGAAGGAACCGGAGCAAAGCAGGGAACAGAGGCAGGGACCCCCCCATCTCCACGGCCACCAAGAGGGGAAGCAGAGGCAGAAGGCATGTGGGGAGATGGAGCTGGGGCGGGGAGGCTGGGCCCTGGGCTGCCGAGGGCCCACACTGCACAAGGGCTGTGAGCAAATGAACCGGGCAGGGGAAGTGGAGCTGAGAAGGGTTTGAGTCTTGGGTGTCAGGGGGCGGGGTTCTGGCTGCACTTCCTGCAAGGATGCAGCAGCTAGTCGTCGCCAGGGGCCCAGGAGGAGATGAGTTTTGTGGGACCCAGAGCGGCGTCTGCTGACCTGGGTCAGGCGGGGCTGCCGTAAGGAGAGGTCTGGGCTCCGGAGGGGGCGTCGGGGGAAGCCCAGACTTCACATTGTCTGTCTGCGGCCTGCTCCTTCTCATGTCTCTTCCCTGCTTCCTCACTCAGGCCTTCTGGGATCACTTCCCCAGACAGGGAGAGTCTCAGGCACTGCTCCGGGAGCACCGGAACTAAGACACAGGCCAGCCGGGACCCGCAGACAGCGGCGTGCCCTGGCTATGCAGGCTGCACCCCGGGGCTCCAACCCAGGTCCGCCCTGGATGTAGACAGGGTGAGCCAAGGCCAAGGCAAAGGGGAAGCTTGGGTTTGAAGAGAACTAGGCACTTCCCCTGGAAGTCTCTCTTCCTCATCAGGTAGGGACAGGACAGGAGTCAATGAGCAGGGGAACCAAAATGGAGCATCCCCAGCAGTGCACCTCTGCTGCCCAGAGGGGTGGGGAAAGACCCGGTATAGGAGCAGCCGCCTTGGAGCACTGGCCCCGGAGCCTGGGGCAGTGCAGCTCTGTACCCAGGCCTTGTGTTTCAGCATCCAGACCAGCTGGAGAGCCAAGGCCTGCTGTGACTAGAGACAGCTACAGAGCACTTTAAAAATAATTCATTTTCTCTAGCCTGAGGAATCAGAGCTCACTGTAGAAGACTTAAGTAAATAAATAAAGACAAGTGCAAGGAAAACAAGTATTGAGCTCATCTGTGATTCCCCATCCCGTACCCCTGGGGCAAATGCTAGGAATGTGCCAGCAGTGACCCCTCTTTTTTTCGTGTGCCAATTTTCAAACCAAACCAAACCTGGGGCAGGGGGGCAGAGGTCACAATGCTGTGGGCAGAGGTTGAATTACTATTGCGATGTCAGTTTGAGTCCTGGCTGCTCCTCTTCCAATCCAGCTCCCTGCTGCTGTGGCCTGGGAAAGCAGTAGCAGACAGCCCAAGTGTCTGGGCCCCTGCACCCACATGGGAGACCCAGGTGGAGTTCCAGGCTCCTGGCTTCGGCCTGGCCCAGCTCCAATCATTGCGGCCATTTGGGGAGTGAACCAGAGGATGGACGATCTCTCTCCAACCCCCTTCTCCTCTCTGTTGCTTTACCTTTCACATACATAAACCTTCAAACAGTCAATGGGGTTATGTCATTAATCCTGTGATATTTTCGGGGATGGCACTGTGGCATAGCTGGGTAAGCTGCTGCCTGTGACGCTGGCATCCTATATGAGCACCTGTTCGAGTTCCCGTTGCTCTGCTTCTGATCCGATTCAGCGCTATTGCGAAGTCCCTGGGCCCCTGCCGTCCACCTAGGAGACCTGAATGAAGCAGAAGCTACGACCTAGCCCAGCCCTGGCTGTTGTGGCCATTTGGGAAGTGAACCACTGGATGGAAGGTCTCTCTCTCTTTCTCTCTCTCTATTTCTGTCTCTCCCTCTCTATGTAACTCTGAATCTCAAATACATAAATAAATCTGTAAATATGCATCAGGCCGCATCAACTCTCTGGTTCCAGCTCCATAACTTCAAGGCTGTCCTAGTTCTCCCCTTCGTTCATGGAATCTTCTCTCAGCTGAACCAGAAATGACACCATCCATTTACTGAACATGCAGCGTGTGTGTCTCGCTCATTGTTCAATAGCCGTACGTGGCGTATGCAATTGTCCCCAGGTCACAAATGAGGGAAATGAGGATCAAAGGTGACATGATTTGCCTGGAGTCGCGAAGCCACACAGTGGGGTCAGATTCGAACCCGGGTCTCTGTGGCTGCTCTTATTAATGATGTTCAACCAGCCAGTGGGTCCCCTTCTAGGGCCCTCCAATTCCTTTTCTTTTGTTTAATTAAAGATTTATTTTATTTTTTTGAAAGGCAGAGTGACAGAGAGAGAGAGGGAGAGAGAAAGAGACCTTCCATTCTCTGGTTCACTCCCCAAATGACCACAACGGCAAGGCCTGGGCCAAGGCAGGAGCCCGAGGCCTAGAACTCCATCCGGGCTTCCCACGTGGGTCAGGGCCCAAGCACTCGGGGCAGGCCCCGTTTCTTTCCGCATGGGAATTCTGACGAGCCCAGGGCGTGTGTTTTCCAGTTGCATGTGGAGGAAGTTGTGTTAGTTTTTCCTTAGCTCTCCTGGCCAGGGTGCCTCTTCCCTCAGCAGCTGCCGAGACAATGGTGGCCGGTGGCTGCAGAGGGCAGGGACTTGCCCAAGGCCACTCCGGGCAGCGGCGGCCCCGGACTGGGCTCCTGTCTCCAATCCCTCACCACGGCGTGGGCAAGGTGTGCAAGACACAGGGCATCGGGTGGAAACACCAGCTCCTGAGGACGAGGGTCCCCACCCCTGGCTCAGGGCCTGACCTGCAGGACTTGTGATTGGCCAGGCCAGGGAGCGGCCTCTGTGGAAGACTTGAGGGGCCCTTGGGCTGGGCTGGGCAGGGTGCGTGGGGTTGGGATGCACAGAGAGGAGCCCGTGATTCTGCAGGGGCAGATGTGTGGGGGCAGGAAGGACGGGCCCGTGGGAGGGCGGCCCTGGATGGGGCTGCGAGAAGGCTCCCAGGCCAGGCCGAGGGTCTGGGAGTGGCCAGCCGAGCTCGGGGCACCCCCACCCCCGCCCTGCCTGGGTGATTCAGAGCAGGAACAGGAGAAGGAAGCTGTCCCAGTGACACTCAGCTGGTGAGTGGGAGGCAGGGCTTGGCTTCCCTTCCCAGCCAGCCCTGGCGCCTGCCCCCACCCCGGCCGGTCCCCAGCTGCTTCTGCTCTTGACTCAGGAGCTGGTGCAGCCCATGGGGGGCAGGAAACCGGGAAGTTCCACAGCCATGGCCACGCGGGGTCCCCTGGGGGAGCTGCCGGGCATCTCCTCCTGTGCGGGACCACACTGAGCTCCCACCCCTCCTTGCCTGGGAGACTCCTCCCCAACCATCAAGACCCCCCAGAAACGCTCAAAGGCAGAGCCCCTGCAGCTCTCGGATCACAGGTATGCACGCTGTCGGTGGAGCGTGCACGGCACACAGGCCCTGCGGCCCCAGCGTCTCGGCGGGCGGGCGCACAGCCTCCCTAGGAGCAGGCACCGTGGCCAGCTTCACCTTCCCAGAGAGTGAGGTCCTGGCGCCCACGTGCACAATGGGGCTGCGGCGCCCGGGCCCTCCAGCTCCGAGGGCTTCGAGCCTACTTCCCCTTCCCCTTCTGGCTTGGGAGCCCACAAAGGGCGGGGTCTGTGTCCCTGGACACCTGACCCCAGGAGGTGCTGCCAGTGGGCAAATCTCCAGCCTCCCCACCTGCCTTTGCGAGAACCAGGACTTCAGCTGGTTCCTTGTATACAGTAGGCAGCTAATAAATCCTTGCAACAAGGAGAAGTTTGATCCTGGTCCAGGCTCTGTCATAAACTTGCAGTGTGACCCTGGGCGGGTCCTTTCTCCGTCCTCAGTCTCCCCAGCTCTGGGAGGAAATGTGTAGATTGTTCTCTTTGCTTTCCATCCTGAAATTCTGTTCTCTGGCCTAGAACATGACACGGAATATACCCCACTCCTGATTTAATTCTCTCCTCTAAAAATCCTTATTTATTTATTGGGAGGGAAGAAGGGAAGGGGAGAGAGAGAGAAAGACTCTCCTACCCGCCGGGTAATTCCTCAAATGCCCAGGACGGCTGAGGTTGGGCTGGGCCGAAGCTAGGACCTCCATCCGGGTCTCCCGCATGAGTGGCAGGGCCCCAAGCACTTGGGCCATCACCTGCTGCTTCCCAGGGTATGCATAAGGAGGAAGCCATAATCAGAGCGGAGCCGGGGCTTAAACCGGCACAGACGAGGGCTGCAGGCGTTCCAACCAGCTGCATAACTCCTAGGCCAAATGCCTGCCCCCGATTTCCCTTTTTAAAGTTTATTTATTTGAAAAGTAGAGCAGCAGAGACACACACACACACACACACACACGAAGAGGTCTTCCATCCACTCAGTCACTTCCCAAACACCTACAACAGAAGGGGCTGGGCCAGGCTGGCACTGGGAGCCAGGAGCTCCATCTGAGTCCCCAGCATGAGTGGCAGGAACGCAAGTACTTGAGCCATCACCTGCTGTCGCCCGGGGTGCTGGATGGCAGGCAGAGGCGGGGCCGCACCCCAGGCACCCTGAGGTGATGCCGGCGTCCCGAAGCCGTGACTTGAGCGGCTGCACCACACCACCCGCCCTCTCCTGTTTCCTTTTACTGACATCCGTGTCTGTGTGGCCCATCCGTGCCAATCGACAGCACGCATCAGCACACCATTAGGAACCACAGGCTGTGCTCTGCTCAGACTTGCTCTGGCCCCGCTGGCGCCCGTGTCTGTGCAGGGACCACCTCCCCTGGTGCCCCGCGGCTGCGGTGGTCTCGATCTCTCCGTGCTGGTGATCGTGCCTGTTCTGAGGTGCCATGGTCAGGCACAAGCAGGACCCACCTGACGTCTTTTTTTTTTTTTTGACAGGCAGAGTGGACAGTGAGAGAGAGAGAGACAGAGAGAAAGGTCTTCCTTTTCTGTTGCTTCACCCCCCCAATGGCTGCTATGGCCGGTGCGCTGTGCTGATCTGAAGCCAGGAGCCAGATGCTTCTCCTGGTCTCCCATGGGGTGCAGGGCCCAAGCACTTGGGCCATCCTCCACTGCACTCCTGGGCCACAGCAGAGGGCTGGCCTGGAAGAGGGGCAACCGGGACAGAATCCGGCACCCCGACCGGGACTAGAACCCGGCGTGCCGGCGCCGCAAGTGGAGGATTAGCCAAGTGAGCCTCGGCGCCGGCCCCACCTGACGTCTTGCTCGTGGCCATTGGCAGCACTGGCCTGGCTCGGGGCCGAGGTGTCTGCGGTCACTGTGTAGGCCAGCCCCAGCCCACTTCCCTTCCCGTGCTCTTCCGCAGGGAGGAGCCTCCTGGGGGACTGAGCGGAGCAGCCTTGCGCATCTACTCTCAGAGGACCCCCACAAGACCCCGCTGCATCCCCGCTTCTCAAAGGCCCTGGAGCCTTGGAGCTGAGGTGGACGGCCCGGCTCAGAGTGGCTCTGGGGCGCCTGCTGGCCCCCGGAGATCTGGCTTCCCTGGCAGGTGTGAAATCGCAGGAGGTCTGGGTGGGACAGAACCACGGCGCCCATATTCCAGATTCAGGAAGGCACGACTTTGTGGTCCTCCCAGGCCTCAGTGCTCGTATCTGCACAGTGGGCACAGCTCCCACCTTGTGTAAACACCGTGTTACACCCGGAGCCCCAGACCAGAACACAGCTCGGGAAGCACCACATGCAGCGACCGTGAGCTGCTGATGAGGATTGTTATGATTTTTTTTTAAAAAGGTTTGTTTATTTATTTTGATGCTCAGAGTTAGAGAGAGAGAGAGATCTTCCATCCACTGGTTCGTTCCCCCAGATGGCCGCAATGGCCAGGGCTGGGCCAGGTTGAAGCCAGGAGCCAGGAACTTCCTCCAGGTCTCCCGAGGGGGGCAGGGGCCCGAGCACGTGGGCCGTCCTCCGCTGCTTTCCCAGGCCATAGCAGGGAGCTGGATGGGAAGCGGCGCAGCCGGGTGCCACAGGGCCGCCCCGAGGACTGCTGTTTTTACTGCTGTGTTTCTAGCCCCTGCTCTCACACATCTCTCTGTGGGCAGCCGGCTCAGGTCTGTGGGGTCCCAGCCGCCCTCCCCTCAGGCCAGAGGGTCAAGGACCTTGACCCCTTCCATCTTTTCTGGGCTGGAATGGCAGGGGGCCAGGCCGGGCGGGGCCGCTCTGCCTGCCGGGATCCTCCATGAGACCCTGGGAGGCCGCCTGATGCTTGCTGGCCTCTCCTGTGGCCTAAGGGCAGAGCTGGGATGAGCAGCCGAGTATCCGGGCACTTGGCCCGGTGGTACTGGCTTCTCCCCCATGTTCATGTCCATGACATCCATGTTTTGTCTTCAGACTCTGGACTGGTAGAGACGCACGTGAGCCTCAGTCTTCCTGTCTGAGAAATGGCCTTACAGCCAGAAGGTGAGGCCATGGGGGCTATGACTGCAGGGCTGCTGGGTGGTTAGCACCACCTGTGGCATCACTCAGGCTCCACCTGCTCCATGCTCAGGTCTCCATCTGCTCCCCGGCAGGAGCAGGTGCTGGAGGGGCCCCTTCCCGGTGTGGGGAGAGCGTGTGAACCCGCTCCTGGTCCTTTCTGGCGCCCGTGGGGCTGCAGATGTCCCTCAGGAGTGTTGGGTTTGAGGCCTCCGGCCAGGCGGGCCTCGCTCCCCAGGACGTGGATCCTTGCAGGTGCCCACGCACACGCATTCGTGTGAGCCGGGCCCTCGGCCTCTGCTGGTCCCCTCCGTCCGCACGGAGCCTCCCGACTGCTGCTTCCCTGCACCCCTGTCGGCTCACCACCCCGCACCTCTCCAGGGCCCCCACGGCTCCCACTGCCTCCCAGGCAGAAGCCACTCTTGGCACTCAAGATCCTCACCCCAACCACCCTTCCCGCCTCTCTTCCCTGTGCTGAGCCCGAGCGTCGCCCTACCTCCAGCTGTGAATGCAGCGGGGTCCTTCCGGCCCCACCTTAGCTCCTGCCGTCCCTCTGCCTGCCCCCTTCTCTCCTCGGGCTTCCAATACCCACACAGTCCAGTGCTGGCCTCATCCCTGACTGTGAGCACCCCTAAGTCGGAGACCTGGTTTGTTCACGGTGTGTCCTGGGCACCTAGTAGGTACTCAGTCAGTACTGGCTGCAGGGGGCAGAACAAGCAAGGGTTAGCTGGTGGGAGCAGCTGCGGGGAGGGACAGCAGTGCAAGGCCACGGGCCAAGGATGGGCTGCTGGCCCGGCGGCTGGCAGGGCCGCAGTGTGATGTGTCTGTGTAAACTGTAAAGTGCAGTGCCGGGGAGGTGCCAAGCCCATTCTGCAGCCTCCAGCTGGAAACTACCCGTCTCTCCAGCCCATCCTGTAGCCTCGAGCCCGGTGGTGTCACAGCTAACCACGTGGGACTGGCAGGGCTTGAACTTCCGACACTGGGCTAGGGTGTCAAGGGTGAGCTGGGCTAGGGCCAGGCAGGGTGGATCGGCCACCACGGAGCCAGGGCCCCGAGCAGGGTGTGGGCAGCAACCCTGATCCCAGGGCACAGGGCAGCTCTGGCCTGCGGTGCCCCTGCCGGCCGTGGGGGGTTGGGCCTTGTCCCAAACTCCCCATCTTACCCTGACCTGTGGCATTTTTTTTTAAATTCCTTAATACCTCTTTTTTTTTTTTTTTTTTTTTTTAAGATTTTATTTATTTGAGAGGTAGAGTTACAGACAGTGAGAGGGAGAGACAGAGAGGTCTTCCATCCACTGGTTCACTCCCCAAATGGCCACAATGGCCAAAGCTGAGCCGATCCGAAGCCAGGAGCCTCTTCTGGGTCTCCCATGTGGGTGCAGGGGCCCAAGGACTTGGGTCATCTTCTGTTGCTTTCCCAGGCCATATCCGAGAGCTGGATCAGACAAAGAGCAGCCGGGACTTGAACTGGTGCCCATATGGGATGCTAGTGCCACAGGCAGAGGATTAACCTACGGCACCATAGCGCTGGCCCCTGACCCGTGGCTTTGACCCAGGTAGAGGGAAGGAGGGCAGAGGAAGCTTCCGGAAACAGAGAACTGTGCGCCCATCCCTGTAGTGTTGACATCCGTAGCATCTGTCGCCTGGGCACTCTGGGTAGGGAAGCGGTCCCTGTTGGCGGCCCAGGCCTGGCTTCAGCCATGTATACAGTCTGTGGTTAAAAAACAAAGAATTGCTGTGTCCGTTGATGATGAACAATTCGCGGGTATAAAGCAATGAGCTGCTGTTTTACTAACACACAGCATTTCAAGCATCAGGTCAGGGCCACTGCTCTCCCACCCGCACAATCCTTGCCGTCAGTAGGGTCGTCACCCTGTCTCGCTGATGACTGAGCCGAGGCCCAGACAGGGGAGGGTCCTGTCATCGCAGAAGAGAAGAGTTAGAACCCACAGTTTTGGGGCCGGTGCTGTGGTGTAGTGGGCTGGGCCTCTGCCTGAGGCGCCAGCAACCCATTTGGGGGCCGGTTTGAGTTCCGGCTGTTCCTCTTCTGAGCCAGCTCTCTGCTGTGGCCTGGGGAAGCAGTAGAAGACGGCCCAAGTCCTTGGGCCCCTGCACTCACGTGGGAGACCTGGAAGAAGCTCCTGGCTCCTGGCTTCAGATAGGCCCAGCTCTGGCTGTTGCGGCCATTTAGGGAGTGAACCAGCAGATGCAAAACCTTTCTCTCTCTCTGTAACTCTACCTCTCAAATAAATAAATAAATCTTAAAAAAAAAAAAAAAAAAGAACACGCAGTCTTGTCTGCGGGTCCCAGTAGAGTCAGTCTCCAGCCAAGTGGGCAGGGCCTGCTCTGCCCTGGACACGGGCCAAGCCGTGTCCCTGCCCTGAGCAGGGACAGACACACCCACAGTGAACGCGGGACGAGCCTCCCCTTCTAGGGGAGTGGCATCGGCCCCGGAGGTACAGGCTGGGGGAGAGCTGGAGATGGGTTGTACACAGCGCAGCAGAGGCCCAGGAGGTGGTTAAAAGGAAAAGCGTGTTTTGGCTACTTGATAATGAAGCCATTGAAACCATGGTGTTGGTCACATCCTGCTGGGTGGGAGTCTCAGCAGCTGAGCCAGGCCCTCGGCGCCAGCTGTGGCTCCAGCTGGCCAGGTCAAGACTCACCTAGGTCGCCCCTCCTGCAGGAGACAGAAGATGGGCACTCCATGCACTGAATGGACGTCACCACATTGCATCCACGTGAACCTGCTGAGAACCCATTTTTTTTTTAAAAGTTAGAGTTACACAGAGAGAGGAGAGGCGGGGGGGGGGGTCTTCCATCCGATGGTTCACTCCCGATTGGCTGAGCTGATCCGTGGCCAGGAACCAGGAGCTCCTTCCGGGTCTCCCATGCCGGTGCAGGGGCCCAAGGACTTGGGCCATCTTCTACTGCTTTCCCAGGCCATAGCAGAGAGCTGGATCAGAAGTGTAGCAGCTATGTCTCAAACTGGTGCCCATATGGGATGCCGGCGCTTCAGGCCAGGGCATTAACACACTGCGCCACAGTGCCAGCCCCAGAGAGAACCCATTTTTCAGGCTGGCATATGGAGGCTTAGAGATAAATGGTATGTTCAACATCACACATCCAGGAAGTGACAGAGTTGAGACTTGAACCTAGGTCTCTGGGTCCAAAGTCTGTGTTTTGAAGCTGGGATCTCAGCTCTCGAAAAGTCCAGAACCTTCTGTTGAACTCCGGAGGCTGAACGCAGTGCTGTGCTGGGAAGGGTAACAGCCCGGTCTGTGCGTCTGCCGATGGCCCAGGTGTAAACACTCCCGGTGTGGCTGGCATCAGTGACATCACAGTGCTCAGAGGTGGGAGGGGCCAGCCCGGGTGAGCAGCCCACCTCCTGGGCGGCCAGCGATGGCCTTTAGACACACATCCGCGTCTGAGGAGTGCAGAGGGCCAGGGACCTGCTCCTCCAGCCGCGGTTAATCTTTAAGCCAGCCTTGCAAACAGGCGCAACCATTTCTCCAGCCCGGGAGGGCTTCTGCTGCCAGCCCTGCTGACGACTTCCGCAGGGGCCCGGGCAGCCTCTTTGTCCTCTGCGCTGTTTATCATTTGTAAGGCGCAACCCCGGCCACCTCACACCACAGGCTGGGGTAGCTGATGAACTTGAACCTGCTCAGCTGTGAACCCAGATCAGCTGCGGCTCCTGGCTCCCGGCCCACGGTACCCCGAGCCGCTGCCCCCCACATCCTAGGGAGCTTCTCCCACCTCCTCCGGGCAGGGAGAAGCCCAGGCTGGTGCTGCTCTGGCCGGGCCGGGCCTTGCTTTCCTACTGGTGCATCGAGATCACTTCCTAGGAAGGAAGGAGAGGCAGGTGCTACGTTTCAAGCTTGGTTCAGGCCGGGTGCTCAGACCCCTGCCCTGACTGCAGGAGGTCAAGGAGCAGCCAAGGGCACCCCCAGCCCGGCACCTAGCAGGCAGCCGTGGCCAGGGGGTCTCTGTGGCCTCAAGCAGCCTTTCCCTCCAAGTCCTGGCTTTCTGATGCTGCGCCGCTGGGTCCAGAAATCTTGGCGTCTTCAGGCGCTGGGAGGCGAACCTGTGTCCAGGTTTTGCCAAACTCTGCACGTCGGCCACTGGGCTTTGCCTCTGCCTCCCTCCTCGGAGGAACGCAGCGGACCTGCAAAAGTGGACGCCGCTCCTCCAGCACCGTCCCTCCCGCCCCAGCCCCCGCTTGGCAGGTCAAGGCAGGGTTCATGCCTCAGTGTTCTCATCTGTGCAATGGGGTAACCATCGGTCACCAGGGTGCACTGAGCCACTCAGCTGGGTGCTGGGCGAGCTGGGAGCGCCGCGTCAGTGCAGACATTGTCAACAGCGGGAGAGGCGGATCGGGGCCACCGGAGGGCCGGGGTGCGGGGGCTGCGGGAGGGGGCGCTCTCAGGGCGGGGCGGGGCTTGTGGCCCGGGCCCCGCCCCCGCCCGGACCCTGGCCAGGCCGCGCCTGGGTCCCTCCCGGGTCACCGGCGGGGAAGCCGTCCCCGCAAGCTTCCTCCTTCCTCCAGCCGGCTCCCGCCGGCCCCTCCTCCCGCTCGCGCGCCCTCCCTCCCCTTCCCCTCCCGGCCGCCGCCGCCTCCTCCCTTTCTCTCTCGGTCGCTCCGGGCCCGGACTCCATTCCGGCCTGGGAGCCGGCGCGGCCAGGCCGCCGTCAGCCCGCCCGCTCGCTCCGGCCCCGCGGTCCGCCCTCGCACGTCCGTCCGTCCGTCCGCCCGCGCGCCCGCGCGCCCGCCCGCGGCCCAGGTGAGCGCACCCGCCCTCCGCAGGCCCGGTCCGGCGGCGTGGGGGGGAGCCCCCCTCGAGACCCCTCTCCCGGTGTCCGATCTCCCGCCCGGGGCCCCTGTGCCTCCCCCCAGGTCCGCACCCCCAGCTGAGCCGCGGCCCCCGAGAGCTGGGCGGACGCGCGAGGCCGTGCCCAGCGCGGCCTTTTGTTGCGATGCGGCGCGGGGAGGGGGCCGGGCGGGGGCGCCGGGGTCCTGTCTGCGCGGGGACCGGGGGGCTCCATTCTCCCTGTGGATCCCCGAGACGCTGGCGAGCCGGGCCGGCCCCGGGGCAGGTCTAGGCCACATCTGAAATCAGCGCGTCGGCGTCCCTCTGGCCCCCGCTGGCCGGCCTGGCTCCCAGCGCCCCGGTGGGAGATGGGGGCCGGCAGAGCGAGCGGGTGTGGGGGGGGGCTGCAGTCGGGGCCACCGGGACCCCGCTGCCCTCCTGGGGCCTCAGGTAGGCCCTGGTGCTTCTGGCCTGGAGGGGACTGGGCCAGACAGCGCTGGATGCCCCCAGCCTCACCCATGGGCAGGCCCAGCCTCCGTGGGCTTTGAAGTTGACAAAAGTTTTGGGGTTTCGCCACCCGGCCTGTTCCAGTGGGCTGCCTGGGCAGGGCTGGGGGTGGGTGTGAGTGCCCGTGGGGGCCACTGTTTGCTCTGCTGTGTGTTCTCCCCCAGCTGCCAGCCCTCTCTGAGCTGGGGCCCTCATCAGTGGCAGGTGGGTCTGGCTGGGGCTGCCCAGCCTGGGGGGGAGATTGGGGTGAATAGCAGGGGCTCACCTGTGTGGCCTGGGCAGGGTTTCCGGTGCCTCACTGGGTTCTGCACCTTGGGGAGTGTGGGCCCTGGGCCCCCAGGGGCCCCTGAGCTGAGGCCAGGCCCCGCCTGCCTGTGGCTGAGAGGGGACTTGGTTTTAAGGCTGGGGTCCAGACACCTAGCCTTGACTCACTGGGTGAGCCTGGCCAAGGGGCTGACCCTCGATCCCTGCGTGGGCAGCGGGGTCCTAGGGTGGACGGCCTGTGCACTTCTGCATCCAGGGCTTGGTGCGCAGTAGGTGCCCAGTGAAGTTGGAGATGGGCTGCTGACCCGAGCAGACTGCCGGCTTCAGAAGAGCACGGACTGGGGCCCAGGAAGGCTCCTCCTGACCCCTAGGGAGAGCACCAGCCCCGCGCCACCCTGCCACCCAGCAGCTGCATGACCCCAAGCAACCCACGGCTCCCTCTGGCCTCAGTCTTATCAAATGGAAAATGGGCCGATGGGTGAACGCCTCTCGTTGATCCTCGGAGTACCGACGGGGAAACTGAGGCTCAGAGGGGGGACGTGACTTGGTCAGGGCCACACCGTTGGCAGCTGCCCTTGAACCTCTCCAGCCGCTGCCCAGTGTGGGGCCAGGCACGCGACAGTGGCAGCAGAGACGCCGCTGCTGAGCCCTGGGCTGGGAGCCACGAGGCCCTTCTGGTGATGTGGTCTTCCCACAGTGTGTCGCCTCCCTCAGCTGACTGCCTGCCCCGGCCCTGCCAGGAGCACCCCCTCTCCTCTGAGCCGCTTATCTGCTCTTGGGCTAGGGCCCATCCTCCCGGGAAGTGAGGCCCCAGGCCGCTCTTGCCTGTCCCGCTGCCCTGCGTGGAGCCGGAGTTTTCCCCAGGGCTCAGCCTGGCTCCTGCTTGGGCTCCTTCCCTGACTGTGACCTGGGTGGGGGTGGGGAGCTGTCCTGCTCCCCTGAGGCCCAGGAACCAGGGAGGAGCTGGCTCAGCCAACCACTGACACCCCCTCCCCCACTCATCTCCCTGGTTCTTGCTGACCGCGTGTCCCCAGACCTGCCTAGTGCAAGCTCTGGCACCCTGTGTTGAGCACCTACTGTGTACTAGGAGCTCTGAACCCAGGCTGAGCAGGGCTGTGTTGGGGTTGGCAGTGGGAGCGGTGGGAGGCACTGGAAGGCTTCCCGGAGGTGGTGTGCCTGAGCTGAACAGGGAGCAGGGGTTCCCCAACAAAGAAGGGAGAGGGTGCCCCCGCCTCCTGCTCACACACTTCTCAGGACCTTGGGGCCGTGGGCGTGGCCAGCCTGGTGGAGGACTAATGACCAGGTCCTTGGCCTTCTAGAAACTTGAGTCTGGAAGGTGAACCAAGTTGCAAACAAGTTGCCAGATAAATTAATATATAATCGGGGATGTGATAAGGCCTGGAGAGAGAGGCCTGGCGTACAAAGGAGTCTTGAGAAAAGCGTGTAGGAGTTGGCCAGGCGTGAAGCTAGGGTAAGGGCCTGCCTGGCAGCGGAAGTGCATGTGTGAAGGCCCTGGGGTGGGGGAGGGTGTGCTGTTGTGGGCACAGAGAGGGGGTGAGCAGGTAAGAGGTGAGACCAGGAGGTGTGGCCTGTAGGACTGGCGTGCGGGTCTGAGCCTTCGGTGGAGGTTGGTCATCCCACGCCAGACGGTACCGAACTGAGCGGGGCACCTGACGGAAGTAGGTCTCCTACGGCACCGACTCGGGTCTCTCGAGGAAGAGGCAGGTGCGGCTGGGCTTTCGATGGCAGCGTCGGAGTTCGCCAGCAGGAAGGCCGCCGTCGTGAGGGCCAGGGCCAGGGCTTCGGGAGCTGGTGATGAGGGTGGCTAGGAGCCAGAAGGGGAGCAGCGAGGGGTTGGCCAGCGGTGGAGGCCAAAGGTATGGCAGAGGCTTGTGGGTCCCACAGGCCTGGCTCAGCTTCCGACTGTCCGTGCTCTCTGTGTGTCTTACTGGTTGCAACTTTCTGAGAGTTAGTTTCATTGAAAAATCAAACAATGAACATCTCCCGGGTTAGGGGTAGAAGAGGGCTGTGTGCCCAGTGCCTGGTACCTGGAGATTCTCAGTGAGGCCCGCCTTGCCCCGTGATGCCTCGGGGAGGCTGGCAGGTGTCTGTGTGGCCCGCCTCGCCGCTGTCCGGGTCTTGAGTGGTGAGTCCATGAGTCTGAAGGTGCTGATCTGGGCAGGGTTGACCCTGGGGTGGATGTTGGCAGCTAAGGGCACCGGTGTGCTGGGTGGCCCTGAGCCCCGCTCTGCCCTCTCTGTGCCATCTCTGGGTACCAGGAGGCTGCAGTGGGGAGCGAGCCAGGGGTCTCGTCCTGCTCTGCTTCTTGAAAGCCTGCTCTAGGTGAGGTTGGTTCCACTTTCCAGCTGTAAATATGAAGACCCAGAGAGGAGAAGCCACTGGCCTGGTCTCTCCCAGCTGCCAAGTGGCTGTGCTGGGCCTTTGCGCCGCCGGCGCCCCCTGTCCCCACAGGGCTGTCGCCCATGGCCACCTCACTGCTGCCTCTTGGTGGCCCCCGCCTGCCCCTCTGTCTCCCTTGGGGCTGCCTTTGCTTCCTCTCCATGGCTCCAACCCCTGTCTCCATGGGAAACTGCCCTGGCTTCCCCGAGCTCTGCGGGGGCGGGGTGCGTCCTCCGGAGGCCTCAGTTTCCTCCTCTGCGAAATGGGACAGTGACTCCTGGTTCCCAGGGTGGCCCAAGGGGACAGAAATAAAGCACTTTGCTCCCATCAGGTGCTTCGTCACTAGGGGTGGGGAGAGCTCGGCAGGGCAGCCGCTCCCAGACCTGGGACTGACGCTCTGAAGTGTCACTGACCAGGTGGCTCCCTGGCCAGGCCGGGGAGGGAGTGGCTTGAGGCTGCAGCGCGGCTGGCTCTGTGTGGCTGTTGCTGGGGAAGGAGATGGAGCAGAGATGGGATGGCCCGCGTGCAGGGTGCCATCCCCAGTGGGGTGGCCACTGCAGGTCACCCCACGTACCCCACCTCGTGAGTTCCCAGACTGCTCCTGTACTCCCCCGGCCACTCAGGAGAGATGTTGTCTGTCTCCTTCCTTCTCCGCCCTCTCTAGGGCTCAGACCCGCACAGGCTGGGGATGGCCTGGGCCTCAAATACCCCAGGCCTGGGGCCCTGTGTCGAGAAACGCCGTGAGGCCCAGCCTTGACTTCCAGGGCCAGGATGCGGGGATAGATTAGTAATGTCTGCCGCGGGCCGAGCATGAGGAAGTGCCGCGTGTGTGCGTGAGCTGGCGTTCCTCATCCATTCTGACCTTCTTTTCTCAGGGGTGGGGAAATGAGGCCAGAGAGGCCAGTGCACCTCACCGATGCCGGGAGAGAAGCACAGACCTCTGTGTGTTGGCCCTGGGTGCCCCAACCCCTGGCCGGCCTGCGCGTTTTGGGGCTCAGTCCAGGCTGGGTGTCTTGGGGTGGGGTCCCAGGGTGGGCAGCCAGACCTCTGTCTCCCTGCCCCTCGCCTCCTGACCGTGGTCCCCTTCCCCTTCCTCCCCCAAGCCCTCCGCAGATCTCCAGGAGAAAGAGGCACGAGAAGGGATAAGTTGGATAGTGTTGTCCGGCCCCTCCTGCTCTGCCCAAGTCTCCTGGGCTTCTCCGAGCCGTGGGTTCCACGGGGACAGGGTGGCGGGTGGGAGGCGGTGGAGCTGCTGAGAGCCAGAGCCCTTGGACCCGCTGGGCTGTGGGGCCCGCAGAATCTGGGTGCTGGGGTTGTCGGCCAGGGTGCGCTGGGAAGCCTGGGCGCCGTGGGGCTCTGGCCGGCTTCTCCTGTGGCTGTGTCCCTGTACAGGGCCTTGGCTCCTGTGTGACGGTCATAGCCTCACACTGTGTCCTCCCGAGCTGGGTCATGGTCACGTCGCTCGGCCTCTCCCGACGATGGGCAGAGATTCACTCCCACTGCACAGAAGAGGAACCGAGGCGAGGCCAAGCGAGGCAGAGTGAGATGTGAAGCCGACTTCTGGCTTGTGGGTGACTCTTGCTGGGTGTGAGCCCAGCCTTGAGTGATGTCTATCCCAGGTGGAGGGCAGTGTGGGGCTGAGGACACGGGCCTGGCTCTGGGCCTGAGCTCTGGTTGATGGAAGCCCATGACACTTGGACTGCTGGGGTCCTGGGAAGGGTAGGAAAGGGGAGTGAGAGGAGCAAGACCTTTGAAACCTGATGGTTCTGGGTTCAAATCCTGCCCGGCCCCTTGATTGCTGGAAAAACACTGTTCTGAGCCTCAGTCTCCCCATCTGTGGGAGTGGGGACATCAGTGGCAGTACCAGCTTTGAGAGATGTGCTTAATGCTTGGGGAGTGCTGGGTGTTTATGAGAGCCTGTGGTGGGCCAGGTAATCCCCTGATGAGACAGGAATTCTGGGCCTAGGGGCCCATCGATCTGGGAATCCCCAGGGCCAGAGCTGGCGCCTTGGTCTGTGGCCAGCTTGTTCTCTGGGGCAAGGAGTGGGGGAGGGTTAACCAGGGACAGAGCAGCTTGGTGGCTGGGTCCATTGGGAGCCCCCAGCTGCATCCAGTGTCCCCGAGCCCAGCTTCCTGGAACCCCGTGTCAACGTGGCATGTGAGGACACTGCCCTTCGCCCAAGGGCCCAGCTTTGCCAGGATGAGAGTGGAACGGGCCTGCTGGATTCTCAGGCACTTTGTGTCCTTGCCTGCTTGGCCTGTTCCTGCCCTTGGGTTTGGGGGCAGGCAGTTGACTCCGAGAGGGTATGGGCGGGTGGGGCCCAGGCTCCATGGCAGGTGGAGGTGCTGTCGGTCTGGGCCTCCCTCTCCCTCTTCCCTTTTGTGGTCATCTCTCACATCGCCCTGTCCCTCGGGTCACCCTGTTGCCTCCGTGAACCCTTGGTTCTCTCCCTGTGTGCCCTGGGTCATGCGTTTGCCACGCCTTTGCAGGTCCTGGTGCCTAGTGCCCTCCACTCAAAACTCTTCCAGGGCTCAGACACCCTGGCTCTCACTGCCCTCCCTGCACCCCTGCGTCCACACCACCCTCCTCCTCTGCCCCCTGAGCCCACACCGCCCTCCTCCTCTGCCCCCTGCACCCACACTGCCCTCCTCCTCTGCCCCCTGCGTCCACACCGCCCTCCTCCTCTGCCCCCTGCGTCCACGCTGCCCTCCTCCTCTGCCCCCTGCGTCCACACTGCCCTCCTCCTCTGCACCCCACTTTCCCCTTCTTTGCCTCGCCCCACCCCCAGCTTCGACTCATTCTGCTGTGGACAGGAAGTCTTGAAATTCTTTTTGCTGCCAAGGCACACGTGGTGGTCGTCACGCCCCAGGTTGGCACTTTACACCTGGAGGAGCCGGGGCTGCCCTGACAACCTTCATGTGCCAGATGAGGGGATTGGTCTCAAGCCAGGTCCCCGACCTGTCCTCTGTCTGCAGTCTCCCCAGGCAGGAGCCCCGTGAGAGCCCGACTCACTGTCCCCAGCAGGGTTGGGAGGGTCAGGGAGGTTGGGTGACTTCCCTGAGGTCGCATGGTCCCCACGGGCAAGAGCGTGGCCGCTTCTTTCCGGGAGCTGGAAGAGGGCGGCGACGCCCCCTCCCCCCCGTAGGTCCCAGCAGGGCCCCCACTGGGCTGCCTTCAGCAGGTGGCCAGGGCCTTGCTGGGTGCCAGGCCTGCAGCTGGCTCATGCTCCCAGCAACCCTGTGCAGGGCTGTTCCCGCCCACTCCACCCAAGGAAGCTCAGAGAAGCACGGGCGCTGGCCTGAGGTCCTCCCGTGCCTGGATTTGAACCCAGGGCTTCCTGGGCACTGCAGGCCTGGCCTGCCTCCTCCAGCCTGAGTCCTCCTCTGCCTTGGTTTCCCCCTCTGAGAAATGGACCCGATGGTGGTGCCCCGTCATGGGCTTGTTCTGAGGCTCTGCGGTATTGTGCCAGCATTCAGTTAGTGCTCAATAAATGTTAGCGATTATTTTATTTTATTTTAATTTATTTTTTAAAGATATACTTATTTATTTGAAAGTCAGAGTTACACAGAGAGAGGAGATGCAGAGAGAGAGAGAGAGAGAGAGAGAGAGAGAGAGGTCTTCCATCTGCTGGTTTACTCCCCAATTGGCAGCAACAGCCAGAGCTGCACCGATGCAAAGCCAGGAGCCAGGAGCTTCCTCCAGGTCTCCCACGTGGGTGCAGAGCCCAAGGACTTGGGCCATCCTCCACTGCTCTCCCAGGCCACAGCAGAGAGCTGGATCTGAAGTGGAGCAGCCGGGTCTTGAACCTGGTGCCCATATGGGATGTCGGTGCTTCAGGCCAGGGCATTAGCGCGCCGTGCCACAGCACTGGCCTCTTAGTTATTATAGTTTCCGCCGACCGGGGGAGGGAGGGGATGACAAGCCCATTCTCCAGATGAGAAGACAGAGGTTCAGAGTCAGGAAATAGCGCCCACCACGGGGGGCTGTCCATCCCTCTTCCCTGAGGCTTAGAACCCAGGAAGGGCCTCATCCGAGGTCCCAGTTCTCTTGCTTTGGACTGGGTTGAGGCCCCCTCGTCTGCTGCCTTGCCCGGGTCTTGGGGCAGATGGTTTCCCTGTGCTGAGCCTCAGTTTCCTTTCTGGATGTGCTGGCCTGGGTGGGGTCGTCTGGAGGCCACGCAGAGCGTTCAGAGGCAGTGCTCGACCACCAGCCGCGAGGAGCGAGGTCCCCTTTGAGGACTGTCTGTCCGTCTCAGCGTGGATCTGTGATCCTGAGGGGGAGACATGTCCATCGCATCCCCCACAGTGGCTCCCAGGGCCCAGCAGCCACGCTGGGGGGTTGGGGTGGGGGCTGCCGAGGGCAGGTGGGGGCTGTGTCCTGTGTTCTGCAGGCCCCCGAGCCTGGCCTGGGTGGGAGGCTGGACCTGGCCCCGCAGGCCTCCTGGGCACCCTGAACCCACACCTGGGCTACTCGGTGCCTCTGCTGTGTGCCCTGGGCCCACGGCTTCGGCTTTGGAGCCTGGTTCCCTGGTCTGGTCTGTTCTCTTGGGGAGACTTGACCAGGTCCTGTGCCAGGCCTAGGGGAGGTGCCGTGGTCGGGAAGGGGGTGGCCTGCAGGCAGAGGCCCCTATAATGGAGATCTGGGGGGAACAGGTAGGGGGTGCGCTCTGTAGCTGGGGAGTAACCGCTGGGGTTTGACCACCCTGATGGAGGGTGCAGGGGCTGATCCCTGAGTGCGGTGGTCTGGCCCCTTGCCCGCCCCACCCCCGCCCCGCCAGGTGTTCCCGAAGGCCCCAGAACCAGATGAGCCACAATTCTATTTGGGGACGATTCTGCTGTTCCCATTTCTCTCCTGTGCCCTAGTTTTAGAAACGATGTGGGTTTGGTTACCAGTTGGCCATTTGCAGAGAGCTCCCCCTCCACCCACTCGGCGCTCCCTTAGATCTGTGGGCATCGTGGGCAAAGCAGGACATGGCGCCGCCACTGGGAACTGCTCCCAAGCATCGCATCGCCTTGGGGTTCTCTGGGCAGGGAATTGGCAGCTGGATTCTCGATGTTCCACTCGTAATGTCTGGGCTTTCTGATGGGTGCTGGGGACTCCAGGGGTGCATTCTGGGAGCAGCTGATACTCTGGGGGAGCCAGGCACAGCCCTGGCATTGCCCTGCCGTGGGCTGGGTTCTGTGTAAACCATGACAGCCCAGCACAATGCCAGGAGGGCTTCCTGGAGGTGATACTGGCCTGTGGGTCTTAAAGGCTGGGCAGGAGCTCATGGGAAGAAAGGAAGGGTGAAGGCATGCCAGGAAGAGGGAAGGCCTGTGCACAGGCCTGGAGATGTAGGAGTGCACATGTGTGTCCATGTGTGCACCTGCTGGGAGCCTGGGGTCACGCGTGTCGTTAGAAGGTGGCTCAGGTGATCCGCCAGTGCCTTCAGCCTCACCTGGAACCCAGCTTTGGGCTGGGGCCCATGGGAGCAGGACGCCTTCAGGGTGGCAGCACCCTGGGCTCGCTGTCTAGGGGCTTGGAGGGAGTGGGTCAGGGAGACCTTCCTGGAGGCAGAGGATCGGTGACTCACCTGGGAGGGCGGGAGGGGTCTCTGGGGTGAGGCCTTACAGGGGCTGTGGGGTCTGACCTGGGGGGCTGGCTGTGCCGTCAGGGAGGGTCCCCAGGGCCCTTGGGCAGTGAGGAGGCCCCGGGAGAGACTGGGGTCCAGCATCGTGGGCAGTGCCTGGCCCAGGTGGGGATAGCCTGTGAGACAGTCCTGTGGCTCGGAGAGAAGGGGCTGCTGGCCGGGGGAGTGGCCAGGCCTGGCGTGGACGGGGCAGCTATGGCATGAAGGGTGGGGGCCTTTGCCTGTCGCCCGCCTGCCCGCCCGCCCGCACCCGCCTTCCTCGCAGCCGCTCGCCTGGCAGGAAGTGGCCGAGGCATGTTGCGGCCTGACGGGTGCATTCCAGGCCCCCTCCTCGCCATCCCATTGCTGGGTGAGCCTGCTCCCGGGATGCAGAGCCCCTGTGGAGACCCCGCCCCCCTCCTGGTATCAGGGCTCTGTCCTCCAGGCACAGGGAGTTGAAAGTTCCACCGTCTTGGGCACCGGAGGGGCCTGGGGGTGAATCCGCTTTGTATTCCTGGTTTGCAAGGCCAGGAGTCCCCCTAGAGCCCTCCTCTGGAGCCAGGAAGCGGCTCTGCCTCCAGAGCTGTGGCCCCAGCTGGTGGGGTGCTGGGGCCTGGGGGGGCTGCGGAGGGGTGGTTTCCGGGCTGCCCGGGCTAGGCTGTCAGCTAGGAGGACAAAGCCCCTTTGTGGTGGGACAGCAGGAGCCGGGAGCCCTAGGGCAGGGGGGAGCAGACCTAGCCCCTCCTCTCCTCTCAGTTCCCCGGGGAGCCAAAGTGGGGCTGCCAAGTGGGGCTGCCAAGTGGGGCTGCGAAAGTGGGGCTGCGCCTGCTGCAGCTGCCCTGGCCCGGCCTGGCTGCTGGGCTCGGCTGGGGGTCGTGGGAGGCCCGGCATCCTGGCCAGTCCCAGGCACTCGGTGGGTGCCCCGCCCACTGACGTGGTCATTGATTCATTGCTCCGGCAGTGCCCAAGGGCCCCCTGCCTTTGACATTGTCCCTTCTGACCGAGGGTCCCCAGGCGTCCTAGCCAGTCACTGACTGGTTAGCTTTTTATTTGCTTGGTCCCCGCCTTACATCGGAAAGACAGAATTGGAGAGAGATCTTCCATCCACTGGTTCCCTTCCCAAGTGCCAGGCTGAAGCCAGGGGCCCGGAACTCCACCCGGGTCCCCCATGTGAGTGACAGGGGCCCAAGAACTTGAATCATCCTCTGCTGCCTAGGGGGTCCTATGGACTCCCCCTTCCCCCCAGTTCCAGTCAACAGCCCTGAAGTGTGCCTGAGATCTCCCTGTTGTCCTTGGGAGACAGAGGCTGCCCAGTGTGACCTGGGGTGAGGTCAGGGGGCCTGGACTCCAACTTGCCATGTGTTTGGGCCTCAGTTTGCCTTGCTATGAAATGGATGCAGTCGTGGTCCTTACCAGATAGAGATAGTGAGCATCAAGGGCCACCGGTGCCCAGCACATGCCGTCGTACTGGCGGGAATCAGGGCGTGTGTACGACTCGGGGCTCTGGCCGTGTGCACCGGTGGAGGTGGCCCAGTGGTCTCTACCAGATAACTCGGCACTGTAGGTTTGAGGCTCCCAGAATCCAGGACCAGCGTCCCTTTCTGCATGGGGAAACTGAGTCAGGCAGGGCACCTGGGTCCCCACAGGGCTGCCTAGCACCTGGAGACAGGTCAGTGTTTCTGTCCTGGCCTGGGGCTCAGCTCCCCTGGCCTCAGCCCTGCCTCTAGGAAGTCCGGGTTCAGGACCGGTCCTGGCGGGCAGGGTCCTGTACACTGCAGTACGGGCCAGAGGCCACTCTGGAGCAGCCAGGCTGGAGGTGGGGCCCCGCCGTCCACTTGCTGGGCACTTGCCTGCCCGGTCTGCAGGTCTGCTTCTGGGAGC
This sequence comes from Sylvilagus floridanus, assembly GCA_949820135.1. Lineage (NCBI taxonomy): Eukaryota > Metazoa > Chordata > Mammalia > Lagomorpha > Leporidae > Sylvilagus > Sylvilagus floridanus. The sequence continues at coordinate 109,419,115 of OX463231.1, forward strand.
ACCCCCAATCTCCCGGATGGAGCCAGCCCCGGCCTGCCGCCGCCCCACCCTGGCTGCACTGGCAGAGCCGGTTTCAGGCCTGCCGGCCCCATAAACGCGGGACCAGACACGCCCGGCCAACCCGGCCTGTGTATGGCCCCCAGCCCACTCAGCCAACATTCCCAACCCTGAGGTCTGGGTCAGGCCCGTGCTGGGCGCCGCTTGGGGCTTAGCGTGGTCTCAGAGTGCCCCCTGCCCTGTGTGAGTCAGCAGTGGTCAGAGGCAGGTGCAGGAGAGCGCAGTGGGTAGGGCGTGGGCTGTGGGCTGTGGGCTGGGCAGACCTGGGGCTGGTGCCGGCTGCCTCTCCATCTCGTGGGGCCCTGGGGCTGAGCCGATCTCTCCTGTGGGTCCGTCCGTCCGTCATCCTTCCAGCATTTACTGACCTTATACTGTGTGCCAAGCAGTGTTCGAAGGCTGGACACACGGCCAGTAGCCGCTCAGACACAAATCCCTGCGTTCATCAGGCTCATGTTCTCCTGGGAGAGACGAGAACAAGACAGCAAGGGGAAGCCACCCGGCCTGTGAGGGGGAGATAAGCCCCCCGGCGGGGTCGTGGGGATGACATGGAGTTAGACCAGGGGCGGGGAAGACCTGTCATGTCACAGAAGCCCACGTGGACAGGGGGGAGGCGGGAGGGGAGCGTCTGGGGTGGGAGCAGCCTGTGCAAAGGCTCTGAGGCAGGGCGGAACAGAGGGAGAGGAGGGCGGAGAGTGAGAGGCCGGACCCTTCTGGAATGAAATGTGGGGTGAGGTGGAGCCGCAGGAGGGGCCTGGGCTGTCGGGAGGTGGTTCAGGTAAGCTGCCCAGCCGCAGGCCCAGCACACAGTAGGTCTTCAGCAAATAACGGCTGCTGCGATGCTTTGATGGTAGCAAATGCTTCGCGCACCCTTGCTAGGGTCTGGGCCCTGTTCTGAACCCACGAGCATGATCCATTTCATCCTCAGAACAGTTTTTTGTGTTCATCCTGTTTCATAGGGGAGGGGTCAGTGTCACAGACAGGTGGGGGAAGAGCTGGAGCTAGTTTTTTAAATTTTTTTTTTTTTAAATTTGAGAGGCAGAGAGAGAGTAAGCTCCCATGTACTGGTTCACTCCTTAAATGCCTGCAGCGGTGCTGGGGCAGAACCCAGGAGCCAGGAACCAGGTCTTTCACAGGGATGGCGGAGACCCAGCCACCTGGGCTGTCGCGTCTGCCTCCCAGGCTGTGCCTTAGTAGGAAGCTAGGGTCAGGAGCCAGCTACTCCGATGTGGCTTGTGGGCAAGCTGCTTGGCACCTTAACTGCTAGGCCAGATGCCTGTCCCCAGAGCCTGCTTTTTATTTATTTATTTATTTTGACAGGCAGAGTTAGACAGTGAGAGAGAGAGAGAGACAGAGAGAAAGGTCTTCCTTCCGTTAGTTCACCCCCCAAATGGCTGCTACAGCTGGCGCTGCACCGATCCAAAGCCAGGAGCCAGGTGCTTCTCCTGGTCTCCCATGAGGGTGCAGGGCCCAAGGACCTGGGCCACCCTCCACTGCACTCCTGGGCCACAGCAGAGAGCTGGACTGGAAGAGGAGCAACCGGGACTAGAACCCGGGGTGCCGGCACCGCAGGCAGAGAATTAGCCTAGTGAGCCACGGCGCCGGCCCCAGAGCCTGCTTTTGAACGCAACCTGTGCAGCCCTCAGTCCCTGGGGTGGTGGGAGCTCTGGAGCCCAGAACAGCAGGTGCCACTCTTAGCCCGGCGGGGTCCACCCTGAGGGAGGTGCTGGGGTTCGTGGGGGGCGTTGCCAAGGCCTGGAGGTGCAGAGAGGAGGGGACAGGGTTGTGACCGTCTTGCTGGCCACTGTCCCTCGGATCGGCTAGAGAGACCCGTTTTATGGATAAAGGGTGGTCCCACAGTGCGGTGGGGGAGGCTCTCTGTGGGCTTTGGCTGGGGGTGGGGCGGGCTTTAAGTCTGGCCCTTCGGCACTCCTGCGCACCAGTGTCCCTGGAGGGAGAGGCTGCTTGGGTGTGGGCGGGCAGGAGGGGGCACTGTGTGTTCCCAGAGCAGGGAAGCAGCCCGAGCTGCCGGCAGGGAACAGCCGGCGCCGTGGGCAGGGGCCGCCTGGCAGCTGCACCCCCAGGCCCATCAGCCGTCAGCCCGTGGGGCTCGGGGAGAGAGCAGAGCTTGGTGTCTCAGACCCGAGGCTGGGCCTGCCGAGGGCCCCCCGGGTACGCGGGGCACCGGTGATTCTGCCCAAGGTTTTCTGTGGCCCCTCCTCCCTGAGCCCTGAGCCCTGAGCCCTGCCCGGGGCTGTGGGTCCCTCGGGGCCAGCATCTCCTCCTCGGACTCCCCAGCCCAGCGCCGTCTGTCCTGGTCCCCAGAGAACCTTCTCTTAACTTTTAAGTTTTTAGAAATTGGAGGGCCGAGAGTTAGAGATAGACACGGAGAGATGGCTCCTCCACGGGTTCGCTCCCAGAATGCCCGGAAGTGCAGGGGCCAGGTCGTCTGAGCCGTCACCCGCTGCCCGCCAGGGTTTGCATGATCGGGAGCGGGAGGCAGGAGCCAGGCAAAGACCCAGCAGTGTTCGATGCGGGCGTCTTAGCTCTAGGCTGAAAACCTGCGCCTTCACAAACGTGCGAGGAGAGGGAGCCTTACCTTCAGCCTGGCACTCTGCCCACACCCGCATGCAAGGGTGCCCCCCGCCGCGCCCCGGGCGGCCTCTCCTCTGTGGCAGCTGGAGCCTCCTGGCCGTGCGGGCTGCCCTGCCCGGCCCACCGAGAGGTGCCGCAGTGAACCCGGCCGGGGCTGGGTGCGCTGGGCTGGGCAGAGCAGACAGTGCGGCTGCCCAGCGCTGCCGCCTCCCCGGCCCTGGCTGCTCCTAGCAGCCACCTTCTGAGTGACCTGGGCCCTGGACAGGGCCTGGGAGGAGGGTTGTGGGGAGGTGGCGCCCCCAGGCCCTGCGCTTGCCTTTCCCCTGCTTAGCTGCTGACCACCCTGAGGCCACAGGACTCCAGCTCCCTTAGGGGCTTCCTTGCCTTCCTCTAAACCGCCTTCCTGCAGGCCCGGCTGCCTGGACCACACCCCCACCCTCTTTCCTCAAACTGCCCAATGTCCCCTCCTGCAGGAAGCCCACCATAGTTTAGATGTCTCTTCCTGGCCTCCCAGACCTGAACTGATGAGTCCATGCCTCTTGGGTCTCCCCTGGGCCTCTGCATGCCTGGGCTGGGGGCCGGCAGTGGCCTAGGCAAGCCACACCCCCCACTCCATGCCCCCAGGTGCAGTGGAGAGGGGCTGGCCTCGCTGTCACTCAGGTCTGGGTTGGTGTCCGAGCTGCCCGTTTGTGCACTGGGGCAGCCTCCTGCAGCCCCCGTGCTCTCAGGGTGCCACAGTGGGCTCCAGGACCGTGGGCAGCAGACGGGAGGGGGTGAGTGGAAGTGTGGATCTCCCCACCCTGTTGGCACAGCCCCCTCCATCCCCAGGGCACTGGAGCAGCCCGTGGCTGGGTTCTGGGGAGGGGGCTGAGCTGGCCTTGGGCCTTTCCTGACTGCCCAGGGGGCAGTGGCCTGGAGGGAGGGCCTCAGTGGGGGTGGGGCTGAGAGCCAGCAACCGTAAAATGGAGTAATAAGGGTGACGCAGAGAAGGTGGTAAGTCCCCGGTAGCTATGGCAACGTCATCTTTCTCATTCCCCACCTACCTTCCCAAACCAGGGAGTGGAGAAGCCCTCCCCTGAGCAGTGACTCTGCAGACCCCTGCCCTGCCTCGAGAAGCAGGGCTGTGGTGAGGAGTGCAGGATGGCACCTGGGGACCCAGCCCCGTCGGAGGCGATGGCATCACGCCTCCGCTCCGAGGCTGGGGGCCGGAAGCCTGGGTCTGCTGCACCCTGTCCCCGGGGCCCCGAGTGGCCTTGGGCCAGCCGCTCTGCCCTGCTGAGCCTCCCGCGCGAGGTCCTCCTGGGAGCAGCGGGAACGACAGGAGGGGGCTGGCGGTGGCCTGGGGCCTCGGCGGGGCCTCTGCCACCCTGGATGGCGGCCCAGGCCCCTGACTCGGCTTCTCTGAGTCTCTCTGTGGCCTTCCTCCCCGTGTCAGGGTCCTGCTGACAATGGCGGGGTGGGGCGGGGGGGGGGAAGCTGAGCAACCGCAGAGCAGGTGAGCGGGAGGCCCCACATGGCAGGCATGGCCTGAGGGCTAGGCTCTGCTGCCACCTGGGCAAGACTGGGCGTCTCCATAGCAGCAAAGGAAGCTTCGGGGCCTGGCCCGTGGGCAGCCGCAGCAACCCCGTCACCCCCGCCTGGCTTGTGGAGGTGCCTGCGGGGGGTGGGGATGGGCTCTGTGCCCATGGGTGGGGGCCCTACCCCGCCCTCTCCCTACTCCACCCTCCCCACATTCCAGACAGAGTCCACGCAGCACGGCCACTGTCTCCACCCCTGGTTGGGCTGTGGTTATCAGGAGACATTGCTGCGTGGGCTGTGAGTCTTGCTGCGGGGCCCCTGCTTTGGGGCCGGGCCCTGGGCTGTGAGGCGACCAGACCATCTAGGTTTACCTCCTAGGGAGCTGTGTGACCTTAGGAGAGCAACTAACTGTCTCTGTGCCTCGTCTGACCACCCGGGGAGGGGTCACCCAGGCGTGTATGTGCAGCTGCACAGGAGTCTCGCTCTGTGGGGCCCCCAGCGTGCACGGCACCTGTGTCCCCTTTGTGATGGGGGCAGGCAGGAGGGCGGAGCTGAGAGAGGCTGTTTTCGGAAGTTGAGAACATGCTGTGTGGCCTTGGGCCGCCCCTCTACTTCTCTGGGGACCTCCATTTCCCGGTCTGCTCTGTGAGCACGTGGATGCGGGTGGCGCTGTGTCCCAGCTGCTGGTGGTCCCTGTCGCTGGTGCGGCCATCTGGCTGCCTGGGACATAGTAGGTGCTCAGCTAACCTTTGTGGAAGAAGCCAGCAAGTGTGCACTGACCCAGTGGCGCTGCCCAGGGCTTTGTGGCAAGTAAGTCTTTGCCTCCCTGGCTCCTGGCACAGGATCACCATCCCTGCCCATCCCTGCTTGTAGAAATCCTTGTTGGTGGAACCTTTCTCACATGCTGCCTCTCCCAGGGAGCCTTCCCTGGTTTCTCCCAGCCAGAGAAGATTGCTGGTCCTCTGCACACTTTTTTGGATGCTCTCTGGTGGTCCCTGCCACAGCCCACCTTGGTGTCCATCATAGCAAATGCATCACCAGAACCCGGGTGCAGGGGGCAGTCCTGTGCCCCCATTCTCTCATTCGCTCCCCCACAGCTGTGCACACGACGTATGATGACAATAAAATTTTTAAAAAGATTTGTTTATTTATTTGAAAGGCAGGGACACACACACACACACATACAGAGAGGGAAAGAGAGAGAGGTCTTCCCTCCATTGGTTCACTCCCCAAATGGCTACAACGGCTGGAGCTGGACCTATCCGAAGCCAGGAGCCAGGAGCTACTTTTGGGTTTCCCACATGGGTGCAGGGGCCCAAGCACTTGCACTATCTTCCATCTGCTGGTCCACTCCCCAAATGGCTGCACGGCCAGGGCTGGGCCCATCAGAAGCCAGGACCTCCACCTGGGTCTCCCAAATGTGCGGCAGGGCGCAAGCCCTTGGGCCATCCTCGGCTGCTTTCTCAGGCACATCGGCAGGGGGCTGGATGGGAAGTGGAGCGGCTGGGATGCCGGCATCCTGGGTGGTGTCCTAACTGCTGCACCTCAGCGCCGGCCCCAGGTGTGACTGTCGCCAGCTCTTCTGTGCAGAGCAGGTCCTGAGGGCTCAGAGAGGTGCACTCACTCACCCAGCGATGAGAGGCAGAGCCAGCCCTTGAAACCAGGTAAGCCTGCACTTTTTTTCTTGAACAGGAGAGAAAAAGGCATTCACACACATACACACACACACATAGACACACACACAGACACACACACACACAGACACACACATAGACACACAGAGATATACACACAGACACACACAAAGACACAGACACACACACACACACACACACACACACACACACACGGCGTGCCCCTCACAGCTAGGGGGCGCTCTGGTCCAGGATGCCAGTGCGCCATCTTTGTGGATGGCATCTTTTGGAACACAAACGCTCTTAATTCTGGTGAAGTGCAGTCTGCACGTTTGCTTCCATTGTGCCCTAGGTGTCGTATCTAAAAAATCATTGTGATCTGGGGTCAGGAAATTTACGCCTGTATTTTCTTTGGAGTTTTTCTTTCGTTCTTGCCTTGCCTTGTGGGGTATGAGCTGCCTGGGGGGGGGGGGGGTCCTCTGCACAGGGCATGGACTGGCCTCCTTCTGCTGCAGGTTGACAGCCAGTGGCTCCCACGCATGGGTGGAGAGGTGCTTCCTTCTGCATTGTATTGCCTTGGCACCCTGGTTGGCCTTTCACTGTCTGTGTGAGGCTTTGTTTCTGGACTCTCTCTGACTCTTAATATTTATTTATCTACTTTGAGAGTCAGAGTTACCAAGAGAGAGTCAGGGATAGAGGCGGGGGGAGAGAGGGGAGGGTGGGGAGAGTGATCTTCCATCCACTGATTACTCTCCAAGTGGCCACACCAGCCAGAGTTGGCTTGATCCGAAGCCAGGAGCCAGGAGCTTCTTCTGGGTCTCCCACACAGGTGCAGGGGCCCAAGCACTTGGGCCGTCTTCTACTGCTTTCCCAGGCCATAGCAGGGAGCTGGATTGGAAGTCCAGAAGCTGGGACTCGAACCGGCGCCCGTATGGGATGCCGGCGTTGCAGGTGGCAGCCTAACCCTCTGTCAAGACACTGGTCCCTCTGGGCTCTGCTGGATCCTGTTCCACTGGTTTATAAGTTGACCCCCTCCCAGCGCCATACTGTCTTGATAACTGTGGTTTTGCAGCAAGTTTTGGAATCGAGAAGTACGGATCCTCAAGTTTTTTCTTTTTCAAGATTGTTTTGACTGCTCTGAGCCCTAGAGTTTCCATTTGAGCTTTAAGGTCTGGTTGTCGATTTTTGTAAAGCAGCTGGCTGGGATTTCTCTAGGGATTCTGCACAGGGTACATGTCACTATGGGGGTGTGGGATCATTGCCGTCTTTATATTTGGCCTTCTGACCTGTGAACATGGGAGTCTTTCCATTTATTTCTTTCAGCAATTTTTAGTTTCGAGAGTGTGAGGTCTACATTTCTTTTGTTAATCTTATTCCTAACTCTTCTTTTGGTGCTGTTATAATTTCTTTTTTTTTTTTTAAGATTTATTTATTTGAAAAGTAGAGTGACGGAGGGATGGAGAGAGAGGGAGAGAGAGGGGCAGAGAAAAAGAGGGAAATCTCTGTTTTGCTGGGTCACTCCCCAAATGGCTGCAATGGCCCATCCAGGCTGAAGCCAAGAGCCCAGAGCTACATCTGGGTCTCCCACATGGATGTCAGAGGCCCAGGCGCTGGAGCCGTCCTCCACTGCCTTCCCCGGTGTCTTAGCAGGAAGCTGGTTTGAAAGTGGAGCAGCCAGGTCTTTAACTGGGATGCTGGTGTTGCAGCCAGCAGCTTAGATCACCATGTCACAATGCTGGTCTCTAAATTATTAATTATTTCCCTTACTTTTGTATTGTTCATTGCTTGTATATGGAAATATATTTTTTAAGTTTTGTTTTTTTTTTGAAAGGCAGAGTGACAGAGGGAGAGAGAGAGAGAAAGAAAGAGAGAGATCTTTCACCCACTGGTTCACTCCCCAGATGCCCTCAATAGCTGAACCTGGAACTCAGTCTGGGTCTCCGTGGGTGCATTGGCAGAAAGCTGGAAGTGGAGCAGCCAAGACTCCACCCCAGGCACTGTGATTATGGGATGCAGGGGTCCACACTGTGGTTTAACCCACGACACCACGGGATCCCCCGACCCAATTTTTCGTTTTGTGTTTCTTTTTTTTTTGTCTGTTTTGTACTTTGCAACCTTGTGGAACTGGTTTGTTAGTTCTGATGGTTTCAATGGGGTCCTTGGGATTTTCTGCGTACAAAATCATGTTTCCTGAACACAGAGGTGCTTTGCCTCCTTCCTGGCCCGTCTGGATGCTTCTGTCTCGTCTTCTCCCTGCTTGGGCCGGCGAGAGCCTCCAGCACAGCTCTGATTGGAAGCGGCAGGAGTGGGACCCGGTGCAGCCCCCCCCCCCCCCCCCCCGCGTGTGCCGTCAGCCTGGGGTTTCTCATCCACGCCCCTTACCTGGCTGAGGAGGTTCCCGCCTGTTGAGAGTTTTTATCGGGAAGGGGGTTAGGTTTGGCCAGATGCCTTTTTCGCCTGTATTGAGATCATGATGTGGTTTTTGTCTTTAGCCTGTTGATGGGGACGGATGTTACCTGAGCTGATTCAGAAGTTAAACAACTGGGATTCCCAGTGCAGTGTTCGCACCTCGAGGCTGTGTCTCTAGGTCACGTAAATGCTCCGTTCAGAGCAGTTACGCCGGGTTGTTTAGGGATAAGGGCGAGGACAAAATGTCCGTGCAGTTCGGTGGGGCTGCATTTTGTTTCCAATGACTTTGAACCTCAGGTGTTTGCACCCACAGCTCTGCAGCTATGGGGGGGGGGCATGCCATGTGGTCCTCTGCATATGCCGCTGGCTCCAGTGTTCCAGTTTCCATAGAGGGTTTTGGCTGCCGATGTAGATTTCTTGGGACATCTTGGTCTGATTGTACAGTGTTGGGTGACACGGCCGTTGTGGAATGGGTGAGAGGCCTTTCCTCTCCCCCGGGTGTTTGGGGGCCCTCGCAGGTGATGGGGTCTCTTTCCTTGTAGGTTCATCCACACAGCCTGCTCTCAGTTGTGGCGGTTTGTGTAGGAATTCAGCCATTTCTTCTGTGGTATCTGATTTGTTGGTGCGGCACTATTGTAGCATTCCATTTTAATTGCCTTTATTATTTTTTAAGGTTTATTTATTTGAGAGTTACAGAGAGAGAGAGAGAGAGAGAGAGAGAGAGAGAGAGATCTTCCATCTGCTGATTCACTTCCCAAATGGCCATAAGGGCTGGAGCTGTGCCAATCTGAAGCCAGGAGGAGCCAGGAGCTTCTTCCAGGTCTCCCACGCAGGTGCAGGGGCACAAGGACTTGGGCCATCTTCCACTGCTTTCCCAGGCCGCAGCAGAGAGCTGGATTGGAAGTGGAGCAGCCGGGACTGGAACCGGCTCCCATATGGGATGCTGGCGCTGCAGACGAGGCTTAACCTCCTATGCCATGGCGCTGGCCCCTAATTGCCTGGATTCTTTAACGTCTCTGCTGTCATTCCCAGTTTTAGCCATCTGAGGCTTCCTCTTCTTTTTCTCTTTGTGGTTAGTCTAGTTAGCCTTGCCGCTTTTGTTGCTCTTTTCAAAGAACCAGCTATTGCTTCTGCCGATTTTCTTTATTGTCTGTTTTCCCGTTCATTAATTTTTGCTTTAATCTTTGTTATTCCCTTTCTTGCACTTGCCTTAGGTTTGATGTGCTCTGATTTTGCTAATGTGAATTAAATCGGAAGGTTAAGTTGTTGATCTTCTTACTTTTTTAAAGTTCTTTATGTATTTGTTTGTGCTTATTGGACGGCAGAGTGGCAGAGAGAAAGGGGGAGGGGAGGACAGACACCTTTCACCCGCGGGTTCACTCCCCCAATGCCCGCAACAGCTGGGGCTGCGCCAGGCTGAAGCCAGGGGCCTGGAGCTCCATCGGGGTTTCCTGCAGGGTGGCAGGGTCCCTAGTACTTGCCAGGCGCCTGAGCGGGGAGCCGGGCGGGAAGCAGAGGCGGCAGTCATGCAGGCTCTGTGGTGTGGGCGTCCCCGGGCCGCGCTCCGCGCCCTGCCTCTTCCTCACTGCGGACACAGCGGGCTCCCGGTGGCTCCTGTGCCGTGTTTAGGACGCGTCCGCCTTCAATTCCGGCCCTGCCGACCTCTCTGATCCTGTCGGTGGGGTGGTCTTGCACTCACCGGTTATTGAGGAGTGGGCGGCCGAGTTTTCACTTACTTGATTTCGCCGTTGCTGATGTCTTACTGCATCCCACGGCGGTCGAAGCCGCGCTTGTTCTGCGGGGTAGCCCGTGGTCCACACGCACTAGAGGGGAATGCACCTGCATGCTGCTGCTGGGGGGGGGGGGGGCTTCTCTGCGTTTACCCCGTGCGTGAGGTTGAGCACCCGCCCGGGGACCATCCGGGGGCATTTGGCTTCCTTGGCGGGAGCGCACTATCTATTAGGGAGAAGCCACCTCCTGTCTGGCTGAAGAGTTACGCGTGGCTTGTCTGCTTTGAACTGGGGTTCGGTGTGTAATGAGCTGTGCAGACAGAGCTTTCTGTAGATGGTTCGAGCATCTTATAACAACAACAACAACAACGTTCAGGAAGCCTTTTCCCATTCTGGGGTTGGAAAACGCACGGCCTCCTTCCCTTCTTAGAACGCACCGTTTCTGTCGCTGTGATTTTATCTGACTGCTGTTCGCGAGGGAGTGAGACCTACACTCAGCCCATTTTGTCTCCGGGGGCACATCAGCGGCCCCAGCTGCGTCTTAAAAGTCTCCACCTTCTCTTGCCTGGTCTGCAACGGCCCCTTGGTTACACACTGGACTCCCGGGCGACTGGCCGCTCTTCCGTTCCGCTGCCGTGTTCCCGAGCCGGTATCACGCGGCCTCAGTGGCCGTGACTGAGCCGTCTGCTCGGCCCGCTTCCTCCTCGGAGCTGTCAGTCTCACCCACGCGCCCTTACCTCTGAGTTTACACATTAACTCGCCTGGCGCAAAGGGAACCTGCTGAGGGTTTCTAGATTGACTTAGGAATAACTGCTGCTTTTATGTATTTGTTTATTTTTATAAGACTTACTAATTTAAAAGTCAAAGCTACAGAGGGAGGGAAGGGGGGCGAAGAGAAAGGTCTTCCATTCGCTGGTTCACTCCCCAGCCGCAACCGGCAGGGCTGAGCCAGGCCGCAGCCAGTGGCCACATGCCAGGAGCCGGGAGCTTCTTCCAGGCCTCCCACGCGGGTGCAGGGGCCCGAGGACTTGGGCCATGTTCCACTGCTCTCCCAGGCCATAGCAGAGAGCTGGATGGGAAGAGGAGCAGCCGGGACTCGAACTGGTGGCCATATGGGATGCCAGCACTGCTGGCGGCGGCTTTACCTGCTACGCCACAGCGCCGGCCCCAGCTGATAATTTCATAATGCTAAGCTTTCTTTCCCGTTGTTTCCTGCTGGCTACTGGTAAATAGATACATTATCGATTTTCAAAAATCCCCTGCCTCTTGACTTTATTCCTTTGTTATTTGGTGGTTTTCCCGTGGCGTCGCGTGGCTCTCCCAGTCCACATCCACGCCGACTCTGTGCCTGACTGCCTTCTGTTCCCTCCATTTCTGTTTCCTGGCGGCTTGCACGGGCACGTGACTTCCAGGGCGGGCGGACGGCGGGCGCATGCGCAGTGTGGGCTGCTCGCTGAGTCAGCCCGGCGCAGCGACACGGGCCACATTCCTGGGCCTGGGCCGACAAGGCGCCGGTAGGCTCAGCGGGCGGTGTGTGGCAGGCGGCGTGTGCCGGGCGACGTGTGGCGTGTGGTGTGTGCCGGGCGACGTGTGGTGTGTGGTGTGTGCCGGGCAACGTGTGGCGTGTGGTGTGTGCCGGGCGACGTGTGGCGTGGCGTGGCGTGTGGCGTGCGGTGGGCGATATGTGATATGTGGCGTGTGGTGGGCTACGTGTGGCGTGTGGCGTGGCGTGTGACGTAGTGTGTGGCGCGTGACCTATGACGTGTGGCGGGCGACGTGCGGTGCGTGGCGTGTGATGAGTGACGTGCGCCTGGTGCCGCAGGTGGCCGCCTCCCGGCCGTGCCCTGAGTCCAGCTCCCCGCCCGGTCCCCGTCCCCCTGCCGGGTGCTGGTCCTGCCACATGGGCGCTCCCTCACGGCGCCCTCCCAGCGCCTGGCCTCCAGCGCCAGCGTGGGGACGTGGCGGGACACGCGCCGGGTCTTGGCGGGCTTCCTCCCCGGAGGGCAGCCCCCGGCGCAGGCCTGGCGACAGTTTAGACTTAGGGACTGGACCGACCGGGGTTCCACGCCCCGCGAGGACCCCAGCTCCTGTGTTGGTGGGCGCTCCCTGTGGGCCAGCCACTGCCTCCCGTGGCCGGCTCCCAGGCCCGGGGACACGGGGCCGTGCCGCCCGCCGCTTCCCCGGCTCCTCTGCCTCGCGCGTGGAGCACGCAGCTCCGGGCGTGGCCCCCGGGGCCCTGCCTCCCACGGCTGCCCGCTTCCCCGGCGTGGGCGGCGTGGGCTCTCAAGTCCCGGACGTTAGGTTCCTTGTTTCCCCATCTTAACTGTGTCTTTGAAAGGCAAAGAGACGGAGACAGAGTGGCAGGCAGACAGACGGAGCTCCCGTCCGCTGGTTCACTCTCCAGCAGCCCGGGCTGGGCCGGGCCGGAACACAATCCGCGTCTCCCACGGGGGTGGCAGGAGCCCAGTGACTTGAGTCCTCCCCGGCACCTGCCCCGTACTCCCATTTCAAAGACTGGGAAACCGAGGGGCGGAGTGACTTACCCAGGGAGGTTTTAGCTCGGGAGCAGTGGAGTCTCTGGGGTCCCTGTGGTCCCTGCTTCCAGCTCCCAAAGTCCTGTCCCGCCTGCCGCCCCTGGGAGAGGAGCCGGGAGGCTGCGCAGTGGGCTGTACTGGGCTGTGGGCATCTGTGTGCAGGAGGTGGGAGACAGGGCTGTGCTGCTCCGGTGGGGAACAAGTGAAGACCAAGGCCGGCAGGATGGCTGCATGCAGAGCAGGGGGTTAGGCCTCAGGCACAGGGGATGATGGGAAGATCTCAAAAAAAAATTATTTTTTAAGTCTCATTTAAAAAAAAGTCATGACAAAGTAATTTCTAAATGTCAGTTGACACAGAATAGAAAGTGAAAAAGGGATCTTCCTTTCTCCGTCCCACGCCTTTTGGAAGAGACACGGAGAATTGGGAATGCTTCCAGAACTTTCTCTAAGCTTCTCGAGCACGCATGCGTATGCGTGCATGTGCACACGTACACATTCACATACAAACCGGTTTTCTCGGGCGGGTGTTTGGTGCAGTGGCTAGGATGTGGCGAGGGATGCCTGCACCCCATATCTGAGTGCCTGGGTTCGAGTCTGGCTCTGCTTCCGACCCAGCTTCCTGTGGATGCATCCTGGGAGGTGGCTGGGGATGGCCCAAGTGCGTGGTTCCCTGCCACCCACGTGGGAGACCTGGATGGAGTTCCTGGCTTGGCCCCGGCTGTTGCAGGCATTTGAGAAGTGAACCAGTGGGTGTAACATCTCTCTCTCAGCTAAATTAATGATAAAAAAGCACCAGTTTTCTTTGTAGAGAGCTTAGTAGTGCAGGTTTGTCATGTGCCAGGCACCGCCCCACACCCTTGCTTGTATTATCCCACACAACCCTCCTGCAGCCCCGTGAGGTCAGAGCTCGAGTATCCCCACCTTCCAGGTGAAGGAACTGGGCGGAGCTCTTGACACAGGACCCTGAGCCCCCTAGGGGCAGGGTGGGGCGGGGCCTGGCGCGGTGGTCCTCTGGAGGCCAGGGCTAGTGTCCTGTTCGTGTCCCCAGCTTCCCATGGGGCAGCATGGAGCTTGTTACTGGAGACGGATGGACCGGTGAGGCCCCTGGTGTCCATGTGGTTCACACACAGCGGCCATGATGCTGCGTCCAGGCCCAGAGAACAGAGAACGGAGCCTGGTGGAGGTTAGGGTTCATTTGTCTCGGGCCAGAAGGAGCAGGGCCCAGCGCAGCGCTCAGCTCGCTGGTGAGTGACCGAGCAGGGGCCGCTGCAAGTGGCCGGGGAGACTCAGCGGAGGGAGCTGGGCGCGCGTCACCGTGTCTGCCGGGGCAGAGGTCGGGGAGCCTGTGGTCAGGAGCGGCTCCCGGAGGAAAGGGGCGTGTCCGGGCCAGCGCCCCACTGCTTCCCCGAGGATCTATCTTTACCTCGGAGCGTGCAAGTGGCGGAAGAGATGCCGGGGGTTGGCCCTTGTCAGATGGGCAACTCACGGTGACTAGGCGTTTGGGCCTGCACCGGAAGGTTTTCGCCAGCAGCCCCTCTGAGACCGGGCCCCATCCTAAATGGGACCACCCTTCCTCTCCCACGTTTTGCTTTAATGACACCTCAGAGCAGGGCTGGGCCCCCTGCCAGGGGCCGCCGGCTGCTCTGCAGGGAGAGGCCGAGAGCAGGAGGTGGGCCCATGAATTTCCCCCTGGACCTCACGGAACACCTCGATTCTCACCGGCCCAGTGTGGTTCTCACTGCCCCCACTCCGTTTCACTCTCACCCAAGCTGTGTGACTTACGGCAGGTTCCTCTCCTCTCTGGAACTCATCGATTGGAAAAAAGGACACAGCTAGTGTCTGCCTCCTGGGTGAGCCGGCAGGCAGTTTGCAGAGAGCTTGGAGCTGGTCCTGGTCTGGGCCCGAGCGGGAGGCGGGCAGGAGCCAGGTGTGGTCTCTGCTCCGTGGAACAGGACACGGAGTGACTTCGCGCGTGTGCCCTCCTAGTCGGCTGCCTGTCCTGTGCGTGTTTCTAGAGCCTCAGGTGGGTGCCAGGCCCCGCCCCAGCCCTGCCCCCAGGGTGCACAGGGTCCGTGGCAGGCTGGGAGCAGACCGCCAGCCCCGCCCCCGCAGTGGTCCTGGGGGGGAGACCAGGGGGCATTTTGTTTCCTGGGCGTCTGCTGCAGTCGGTGAGGAAAGTCACCCCTGACCTGAGGCCTGGCAGGTGCCATGCTGCCCAGAGCGGGCCTGGGCCCTCCCTCACAGACTCCCAGCAGGACCCCCAATGGGGGGGCATGATAGAGGAAGCAGCTGAGGCTCGGGGCCCATCACTGGACTTGCTGGGCAGGGATTTGGACCCAGGGAGCCTGCCGCGGCCCCCAGCCGTCTGCAGGTGCGCCTCGGAGTCAGCCAGGAAACAGCAACAGCCCCAAGCCGACGCATGCTGCACTCAGCGTGTCTTAAAGGCCTGCGGTGGGGTGGGGGGCTGTGGGGGGCTGTGTTCTTGGTGAGTGTAGGAGCTTAGGGGCGGGGGCTGTGTCTCCTCCACTCCAGGAGGGCACACACAAGCTCTTGGTGCTGAATACCCTCACGGCCCTGCCCGGGCTCCCTCCCCATTCTTCTGTCCTTGATTCCCTCCCATGACCGGGAGCTTACTCTTCCCTCACCGTAGTTTGTTCTACAGAAAGTTTGGGCTCTTGGATAGTTCCTCTTATATTTGACAGCTTTTTTTTTTTTCCCAAAGTTATTTTTGGAAGTTTTATTTCCTCTCGAAGTCCAACGAGGTCCTGGCCGGTTCATCTCTGTGTGTACCGTGGTGATTAGCAGGGGTTGAACATGGTGCCCCAGGGGTGCAGTGGACTGGCTGGGCCTGGGGCTGTGGGTAACCAGGTCAGCAGGTCCTTTGGGACCCCAAAGACTTCTGATGGGTGCTGTAGCCTCAGTGAAATGGGTTGCCATAGAAACTGGGGGCCCAGTGACCCCTCAGGCTGTGGAGCAGGTCTGCCGTCCACCCAGGGCCGCCTCAGCCCCATGTTCTCTGAGCCAGTGGCCTCCAGGGGGCATGCGGGCTGCACCCCCATTGTGGCCCACAGGAGGTCCCGGCTTCATGCCCTGGGCAAACAGCCTTGCCCGAGGCCCCATCCAGTCAAGGGGAGTTTTTCTTATTCAGGGGGTCTTGGAGGACAATCTAGACCCATTCTGGGCCTGTAGGCGCCCTTGGGGCATAATAGGACGTCCCCTCACTGGGGTGTCCGGGATCACCATGTCAGTAACGCTGATGTGACAGGTGGCCTGCGACAGCGCCTCGGTCCCCATCATTTACAGATGAGGAAACGGGGCACTGAGAAGCTAGCTCAGGTGCCCGGGGTCACACAGCTGGCTGGGGCATAGCTGGGTCCAAAACTGGGGGAGCCCGGCCCCAGAGCCTCGCTATAGCCCAGGAATGCTTCGGGAGGGTGATGGTGAGGCCTGATGGGGAGTGGCCCCGGGGGTGGCAGCCGGTAGCGTCTCCCCCCTAACCCAGTCTTTCTCTGATTTGCAGATGAGAACGGGGAAGTGACCCGCCTGGAGATTCAGAGTGGGAGAGGCGGAGCTGGGCCTCCAGTCCAAGGCCAAGACCCCAGAGCCTCTGGGACAGGTGAGGGCGGGAGGCAGGGAGGGGTTTCCAGCTTGGTCCGGGCTGTCCTTCCTGGTCTCTGCACGGCCCGCCCGGACTTCTGAGCTCTTAGCTCCTTCTCCCACTGCTCCGGCAGCCATTCAGCCGTCTGCGGAACACAGCTGTGCGCTGTTCAATGCGAACTCAGGCCCAGGAGCCCGGGGCCGGGCCCAGGGACTGGGGCTGGGAGGTGCTTACTTCCCAGGGGGCCACCTTCAGGCTGAGGAGCCTGGTGAAGCGGTCAGCGCGGTGCAGGCGTGTGCAAAGGCCTCTGGCTGCAGTGGGCTCCCAGCCGGCCCCATCCACACCTCCTCTTAGCACCTTTCTTCCAGGTTAGACTCTCCGTCAGTCAAATATTCATTCAACAAACCTGCGTGCCAGCTGCCTGCTCAGGAGGGCTGGGCCAGGGACCCTGGGGAGGTGGGGCAGGCCAGGGCTTCTGCACGGGGCCCTGTCCCCAGGAAGCCACCCTTAGTGCCCTTCACAGATGAGGAACCCGAGGCTGAGGCGCATGCGCCCAGGAGGCTGGTCCTCTCTCTGGGCCTCAGTTTCCCCCGCAGACCGAGCGGGGGTCCCTCTCGCTGCTCCACCCAGGGCCCCCTCTCCTCCCCGCCAGGACCATGGGCAGCAGTAAGAGCAAGCCCAGGGACGCGAGCCAGCGGCGCCGCAGCCTGGAGCCGGCCGAGAGCGCCCACGGAGGGGCCGGCGGCGCCTTCCCCAGCACGCAGACCCCCAACAAGCCGGCCTCCGCCGACGGCCACCGCGGCCCCAGCGCAGCCTTCGCCCCTGCCGCCGCCGAGCCCAAACTCTTCGGGGGCTTCAACTCTTCGGACACCGTCACCTCCCCGCAGAGGGCCGGGCCGCTGGCTGGTCAGTGTGCGGGGCTAGGGGCCGGGCTGCCCTTGCCCCTCCTCGCCGCACCCGCCCCCTCCCCCAAGGGGGAGGGTCTGGCCTTATTGTCCAGGGCTGCGGGGCGGGGGTGGGGGGATGGGGGGTGGAGGGGTGGGGTGGCGCCTCCTCACTCTCCACCGCCCTAGGCTGGATTCCCTGCAGAGAGGCTCGTGTGGGGCAGCACAGGGACCCGAGCCACAGGGGTCCAGGAGGCAAGGAGCTGGGCAAGACCAGGGGTGGGAGGGTGGGGTGGTGGCCAGGTGGGGCGGGCCGGTTGCAAGGGAGCAGCGAGTCCGGGAGGCCAGGCCCAGCTCCCAGATGCGCCCCTGCGCTCTCTGCTGGCGCCTTGGGGTATGGCAGCCTCAGCAGGAGACAGCACTTCAAAGGTTCATGGAAAACTAGAATTCCAGGAGTTTTGAAATTTGCATGTTGTTTTTTCGTAATTTGCTCTCCCGTAAGGTTTTAAAGACCTATTGTGTTTATAGATTTCAAACATTTTTGCAACAAATATTTTAAAGAAATTTTTTTTATTTGTATACTTAAGAGGCAGAGGGAGACAGACATGTCCCATCTGCTGGTTCATTCCCCCAAATGGCCACAATGGCCGAAGCTGGGCTGAAGCTGGGAGAGGCAGAATCCAGGAAGTTAGCCAGGGTCTCCCACGTGTGTGGCAGGGACCCGACTATCCGAACCATCCCAACTGCTTCCCAGGGTGCACATTAGCAGGAACTTGGACTCAGGAGCCAGAGCCAGGAATTGAACCCAGGCACTGTGATGCGGAGTGCGGACATGTTAACTGCCAGTCTAAACCCCTGCTCCTTAGTGTTAATTTCTAGTTCATTTTCCATGAACTTTTTGAAGCACCCACTAGGTGCATAAACATGTGCACTCTTAGCCAGCGCATTCAGTTGGAGCCACACCCGTCCTCAGCTGGGACTTGTACACCTGCCCAGCGGAGAGGTTGCCAGCCAGGACAGACACAGCAGCTGCACACTGGGATGCAGACTCACCCATGTGCAGGTGGGGGCCCAACCGAGGGCACACCCAGGACAGACACACGCAACTGGAGACTCGGCCCCAGTGCCCTGGTTGGCAGGTGCTGTGTTCATCAGCACCAGGGCGGCGGGCAGGCTTGAAGCCTGTGACAGACACACACCAATCTGTGCAAGAAATAACTGGTGGAGCCCCAGGATGTGCAAAGGGCTCTTGGGACATTAGGGTCCAAGCAGTGCAGAGGACAGAACCCTGTGGGCAGTGTGTAAACTGCTGGGGGTCGGAGAGACCCCAGGGGGATGTAGAGGTGGAGGTTGTTGGTGACACAGGGGGATGAGGGGCCTCTCAGAGGGGACAGATCCTGCAGCCAGGACCTCCCCAGGCCCCTCACAGCACCCTGAGTCACTCCAGGGAGGAACAGAGGGACCCAAGGGTGGGCTCCCTTGTACCTTGGCTCCTGCAGCCCACAGCTTTTCTTTGAGCACCTACAGTGTGCCAGGCCCTGGGGCCTGTCCTTGGGGCTGCTTGCTCTGTGAGCCGGCGCCACCAGGGGGCGCAGTGAGCATGGACACAGCATCCCTGGGCCGGCCCTCTCTGCAGGCGGGGTGACCACCTTCGTGGCCCTCTACGACTATGAGTCCCGGACCGAGACCGACCTGTCCTTCAAGAAGGGGGAGCGGCTGCAGATCGTCAACAACACGTGGGTGCCCCTCCCCCTCCGGAGGGCCCTGGGGAGCCTCCCAGTGGGGCTGGGGAGGGTCCCCCTCAGGGGCTGCCGCATTGCTGCCTGGGCGTCCCTGCTGCCCTCCTGTCCCCGGCGCGCGCTCAGTCTCTCCCTCTCTCTCTGCTTCTCTCTCGCTGGCCTTAGGAGGAAGGTGGATGTCAGGTGTGTATTTGCTTGGCAGTGGGTGCGTGTGGCTGCTGCCTGCATGCGCTTGGGTCCAGGCTCCCCTCCCTGCTGGCCCACCTTGGCTTCCCCTGCCTGCCCTCCGCCCCGTTGGTCCCAATGGGCCCTCCTCCCCTTAGCCTGCCCATCACACACCTCCTCCGCACCCACCGTCCTGCTCACTCCCCTCCCCACCGTGGCTCCGGGCCACGCTGAGTGCCAGTGGCATGCAGGGCACCGGGCCAGTGAGGCCTGGTCCTCGCACCCCTGGAGCCAGAGTGTGGCCTTGAGCCAGCCCCAACCAGGCTGCCAGGTCCCCGAGCCATGGAAGCAGGCTGCAAGGTGCAGGTGCAAGGTGGGACGGGCAGGGCTTTGTGGCTGCAGAAGGCCGGGGCTGTGGAGGGGAGAGGGAAGCGGAGCCTGCGGCATCCTGGAGGCCTGGCTGAGGCTCGGTGCCCATTGATCCCAGAGGGTCCCGCTGGGTTGTGTGTGCTGCGTGCTGACCCCTCTGCTGGAAGCGCCGCCCCTCCCTGCCTGCTGAGCTCCTCTCCACCCCTCGAGGTCCCAAGCAGGACTGCCTACAGAGAGGTGCAGGGGGAACACGGTGCCAGGTGCTGGGCTGGGGTGGGGGCGGCGGCTCCGTTTTGCGAACGAGGACATTGGGGCTCAGAGAGGTGAAGACCCTTGTCCAAGGTCACACAGCTATCAGTCAGTAGAGCCAGGACTGGAATCGGACGCCCACTGCCTCCTGGGGGGAGGGGCTTTCCTACCCTCCCTCGGTCTGGAGGGCTGGGGTGGGCTCCACTCTGACTAGCTGTTTTCATGTCCCCCACCCCCAAACTGGGAGCTCCCGGGGGCTGCTGCCCACCATCTCCTTCTGGGCCCCTGGCTCACCTACCACCCGGCATGCGGGGCACCGGCCGGTGTCAGCCCGCAGAAGTGGCCGCTTCCTCGTGCTCTGGGCGAGAGGCAGGGCCGCCCGCAGCGCTCGAAGCTGCACCACTTTGTCTGGGGCCTCCACAGCCCTGAGAACAGAGCGTTCATTTCTTCCACTTTACAGAGGAGCAAACTGAGGCCGAGGTCACACAGTGAGCAGAGGCAGGGCTGGGAGGGGCCTGAGCCGGGGAGGCCGTGATGAGGGTGCAGGGAGGGAGCCTGGGCTGTGGCTTTGATGCTGGGTGGGTGGGGCTCGGGTCACAGCTGGGGCAAAGAGGAGGAGACTGGCAAGGCTGGGGAGCCCCCCCAGGCCAGTGGCAGCCCCACTCCCTCCTCGGCCCAGCCTCTGCCTCTCTGCCTGGGTCTCCCGAGGGTGAAAGTGGTGGCGTCTGCTGCATGGGAAGCCCCAGGGAGCAGTGGGGGGCCCTGGGGTGGGTGGGGCGGGTCAGGAGCCTTCCTGCTGTCCCAGTGCGCAGCTGCCCTTGGGCTTAGAGGTCATGTGCAGGCAGAGTTGGAGCTGGCGTTGGAGGGAGAGGAGAAAGGGATGTGTGGGCCCAGGGACCCCCCTGCATGGCTGTAGCCCTCCCCCGCCCTCCCCCACCTTTGCTGTCTGAGGGACGCTCCGTGCTGCCGTGTCGGGGTCCGGGTTGCTGTCGGGATGAGCTACCTGGTGGCCCCAGATCTTTGCTTCCTGGGTCCCACAGAGTCCTCTGGGTCTGAAATCTGACTGCCCCAACCCTGAGCTGTCCCTTCCCCCGAATTCCAGCATGTTCTGGGGAGAGCTTCCCAGCAGGCCCTGGGAAGCAGGTAACAGTCCCTAGGGCAGGGGCACCTCAGGCTCTCAGAGCCCCCAGGACCCCCACTTGATACTCCTCCACAGCCTGCCCTCACCTCCCACACCTGCGGCCCTGGGGCTGCACCCGTCTGCCTGGCCCTGCCCAGCTCCGGCTCTGCCAGCCTCGGCCATGGGTGTGGGGCTCAGGCTGGGCCATTCCTTTCTGCCCAGCAGGGCTGTGGTCCCCAGGGTGCCTCCCTGACCAGTCCCTGCAGCCCCCGAGAGTGACTGTCCTTACCCGCTCTGGCATCATATCCTAGAGTCCGTAGCCACCTCTCCCACCCCTTTGCCACTGGTGTACACCAGCCTAGACACACGGGTTGGGGTCAATGAAGGCCCATGGGGACAAGATCATGGCTCAGGGCCCCTGGCCCAGGGCTATCTCCTCTGTCCCCCCTCCCGCCCAGGCCCCAGGGAAGGCACTGGGTGCAGAACCCAAAGCCTGATAAGCCAGTGTCACGGTTGCTTCTGCTGGGCTTGAAGCGGTGTCCCGGCCAGACTGGACCTGTGAGGGCTGCGAGAGCAGCTCCACCTGGCCCTTGGCAGACACAGAGGTGGGTTTGAGCCTGCCAGACCCCTATTATGGCAAGATGGGGACTGACACCCCCTCGCCACAGGGAGGCAAGCCGAGGCTCGGTGGATAACCACAGCATGAGGCTGGGTCTTCGCACATTTTGCCTGAGGGAGACGCTGTGACAGGACTTCCTCCTTACCGAAGGGCACTTGCCCAGGGTTCCATGCGAATTCTTGGTGGCGACTGCACCGCTTTGGCTTCTTTCTTTCTATTTTTTTTAAGACTTATTTATTTACTTGAGAAGTAGAGTTACAAAGAGGGAGAGACAGAGAGAGGTCTTCCATCTGCTGGTTCACTTCCAAGATGGCTGCAGTGGCCGGAGCTGGGCCCATCTGAAACCAGGAGTCAGGAACTTCTTCCAGGTTTCCCACACAGGTTCAGGGTCCCTAGGACTTGACCATCTCCTACTGCTTTCCCAGGCCATAGCAGAGAGCTGGATCGTGGCACAGCCGGGACTAGAACCGGCGCCCATATGGGATGCCGGCATAGCCTAGTGCACCAGAGCGCCAGTCCCCACTGCTTTGGTTTCTGAAGACATTTTGGAGACTAGGGAGGGGTACCCTAGAGGTACATTTAGTGCTTTTCAGTATTGCCATTTTTTTTCAGCCAAATTAAGACACTGTCAACTCATGCAGGCTAGTGCCCTCAGCGGGAGGCCTGACTGACCTTGGGGGTGTGGCAGAGGGCGCTGAGGCCTGAGCCAGGGTGGCACCCAGGGCCGCCTGCTCTTGGGCTCAGGCAGCTAGAGAGCTGGGGGCCAAGGCGGGGGCAGGCCTTGCCCCTGAGCTGTCAACCCCACCCTGGACTGGGCAGCCCCAAACTCTCCTCGGGGAGTCCTGGTGGTGTCTGCTGACCTGCCCTATCGCCCGGGCCCTGGCCCCTGCTGGCCTAACACCCTGAGGCCGCCAGCCTGCAGACTGTCCTTGTTGAGTGGTCTTTTCTGTAGCCTATGACCTTGGACCTGGCCCTGTCCTGGAGCTGCCCTCCTGCTGCCCCCAGCCTCTGAGAGGATGGGAGCCGAGTCTGGCTGCAGACACTCAGGCCCTACTCCTCACCCGCCCTGCCACCGAGTCATGCTGCCTGCTCCATGCCTCAGTTTCCCCAGCTCTACAGAGAAAGTGCTGGTCTCCTCTGGCTGTGTGCTGTGTGTCTCTGCTCTCTGAGTTCTCAGCCCTGGTTTCCCCAGCTGGGGGCGGGGCCTTGCCTGCCTTCCTTGCAGTTGGGGCAGATGGACAAGCCCCCCACCCCTGCAGGTGCAAAGAGGGAGGTGGGTGGTGATTTCTGGCTCCCAAAGGTTCCTTCTCTGGAGGGGGCTTTGCCCCTTCTTCTGGGGCCCTCTCCTCCCCCAAAGACTCTCTCCAGAGCTTCACACCCAGCTGAGTGTGCAAGCAGCTATGCAAGGCTGCACAGCCCCAGTCAGGCCAGGGCCCCTACACCCTGCTCCACACACGGGGCTTCCCGGGGCCTGGGGTGCTCGCTGCCCCTTCATGAGTCCTCAGAGAGTCCTCCAGCCTGGTACTGTCTTTCTAAAAAATTTTATCATTTTTATTTATTTGAAAGGTAGAGACAGAAATCTTCCATCTGCTAGTTCATTCCCCAAATGCCCACAACAGCTAGAGCTGGGCTGAGCCGAAGCCAGGGGCTGGGAGCTCCATCTGGGTCTCGCCTGTGGGTAGCAGGGGCTGGGAGCTCCATCCGGGTCTCGCCTGTGGGTAGCAGGGGCCTGGCCACCTGAGCCATCAGCTGCTGCCGCCCACAATGGTGCATTATCAGGAAGCAGGACTCGGAAGTGGAGCTGGGACTTGAACCTGGGCACTTTGCTACGAGATGTGGGCGTCCCAAAGTGGTGTCTTTACTAGTGCATCAAATGCCCTATCCCTCCCCCACCGCATTGGCTTCAACTTCTCCATCTTTAACATGGGCTGAAGAGTATGGCCAGGGGCAGCTCAGAGAAGCAGAGAGTTAGGGTCCTGGTTCGAGTGGAGACTGTGTGACTGCAGGCGAGGGGCCTCTGTATCTGTGTGGCGGCGGTGGTGGGCGCATCCTGCTGGCGTCATTCAGGGCCAAGGTGATGTCCAAGACAGCCTTGTACTGACGAGAGCTCAGCAGAGTCAGGACCTTCCTCACTCTGTAGGGAGGGATCCTCCTCCTTTGGGCCTGGCTGTGTGACCTTGAGCAGAGCGCTTTGCTTCTCTGGCCTCAGTCTTCCCATCTGTACAGCGGGAATAGGATGGGGGCTGAACCCTAGTCCCCAGGCTGCCCTGCCCATCAACCCCCCACCCCCCGCCCTGTGGGTTGCTTTGGATGCGAGGCCTCTGCGGCTGTCCCAGTCTCTGTCCCCAGCCCCGCCTGGCTCTTCTGCCCCCTCCCTCGCTCTCTGCCACTCGTTGCCGCTCACCACCCCCATCTCTGCCTCTTTTCTCCCGTCGGGCTCTCGCTTTCTCCTCCCTCCTCTGTGTCTCTGGACCCCCGCTCCAGCCAGACCTGGTTCACATTCAGATGGCTACAAAGGTACTTCCACCCCTCCCCCCCTCCCTAGGCCCCAGGGGACCTGACCACACCAGGAGCCCCTCCTGCCCCTGTCCCCGTCCTCCTCTCCTCCTCTCCTCCTCTCCTCCTCTCCTCCTCCTCTTCCTCCTCCTGGGGCAGTTAGTACAGAAGGGGCCTGGGCAGTGGGCTGCACCACCTCGACCCCTCTGACGAGATTGCTGTGTGACTTTGGGCAAGTCGCTGCCCCCTCTGGCCTCAGTTTCCCGTGGCGGATGGGTAGGCTGCAGGAGGGGCCTGTAGTTTGCGGCCGAGGACCCTGTAGGCGTGAGCCATGGTTTGTGACAGGCAAGCGCTGCTCTGCTCTGCAGGCTGGGGCCTGGGTTGCCCCTAAGGATGCCCCCCCCCGGCCTCCACCCAGGTCTCCCCAGCTGCTGGCGTCTGGCTTCTGAACCTCAGGGCTGGGGGAGACTTGGGGGGTGGAACCTGACGTTCCTCTTGGGTGGGAGTCTTCTCTCCCATTCCAGTGTTGCCTGCCCCCGAGGACCGGGAGCGCCCTCCTCAAAGGCCTGGCCTCCGCCCCGTGCACGGAGACCCTGGCTGCCTTCTGGCCTGGGAGGGGGGGCTGCAGGCCAGCTCCATGGGGCAATGTGAGAGCTCCCCTGGTCCCAGCCTCGCTCACTGCAGGAAGCCGGTGGCCCCAGGCTGGCTGCTGACGCTCCCTTGGCTCCGTGCTCTCCCCTGTGCAGGGAAGGAGACTGGTGGCTGGCCCACTCGCTCAGCACAGGACAGACTGGCTACATCCCCAGCAACTACGTGGCGCCCTCCGACTCCATCCAGGCCGAGGAGTGAGTATCTTCCTGGGCGTCTGCTCGCCACGGCTCCTGGACTGCTGGGCAAGGTTGAGGGGCCCAAGGCTGGCGGAAACTGGACTGCTCACTGCTCGTCCCTCCCTCCCCAGGTGGTACTTCGGCAAGATTACCAGGCGGGAGTCGGAGCGGTTACTGCTCAATGCAGAAAACCCAAGAGGGACCTTCCTGGTGCGCGAGAGTGAGACCACGAAAGGTAGCAACACTCCTGCTGGCCAGCAGAGGCTGAGTCTTTTGTGGGTTCGTGGGGCTGGGTGTTGCAGAATGAATAGGAGTTGGGGGTAGAGAAGGAAGAGGATGAAACAGCAGGACAGAAATCAGGCAGGCGCATGTCTAAGTCAGTGGTGGGAGCCGGGGTGCAGCAAGAGGAGAGACGAGACTTCCGTGGCCTCAGTTTCGTCAGATGAGAACGGGCCCAGGTTGTCGTGAGGTCCGAGTGTCACAGCGCAGGTGTGTTCCCAGAATGGGTGTGGATGCAGGGGGCCCTCTCTTCTTCTCCCCCAGGGGCCTCTGGGGCTGCAGGGAGTGCTGGGAGCCGGCCTCCGCCTCCTCCCCCTCCCTCCCAGCCAGTCCTGGCCCCGCCCCTCCTCGGGAGGTGGGGAGGGAGGTGGAGCATCCAAGCCGGGCATGTGCGTTTGAGTCCTCAGGCGGCTTTGTACACGTGGGCACCTGTGTGCAGGTGTGTGCCTGTGTGTGTGTGTGTGTTTGTGCACACGGGGGGTGGGGTGGGGCTGTGGGTTTGTCCTCACACTCAGGGGCCTGGGGAGTGTGTGGCTGCTGGGCGTGGGTGTGCCAGCAGGTGTGTGCGCCTGTGTGTGTATGCACGTGCGTGTGCACACACCTGTGGCAGTCACTGCCAGCTGCAGCCTCGGGCCTCTGCTCCTGCCTGCCCTTGGCCCTGGCCATCTGCAAAACTCACAAGACACTAGGAGGCGGTTCAAGGCCCGGCTGTGTCCTGACTCAGTGACCGGGGTAGCTGCGTGCTGTGTCGGCACCGCGGGTGTTACCTCTGCCTGAGTGCCGTCCCTGGGAGTTCGGTGGCCGGGCACTGCCTGCCAGGCCCCGGAGAAGGCCTCTGCCCCCAGGGCCCAGTGCTGCCCCCGACACCGGCCACGTGTCTCCTGGGCAGGGGTAGCATGGGCTGCCATCCTGGCTGGGCACCAGGAGGGCCGCCGTCTGGCCACACGCAGCACCTGGACCTGACCTGTCTGCAGAAGGGGCCGGGCATGGACTGTGCCCCCAAGGGCAAACCTGGGAGCCAGGGCTGCGTAACCGCGGGGGCCATTCCCAGACTCCCAGAAAACCTTCACGGAGCGCCCGCTGTGCCAGGCCCTCTGCTCTGCGGTCTCCCTGACTTTTCCCCGCAGCCCTGAGGATGCCCCCATAATGCAGAGGGGGAAACTGAGACCCCGCAGCTTGTCAAAGTCTGGCTGTCTTCCCAGCGGTAGGCCGTGGGCTGGCCTCCCCGGGCCCAGTGCCAGGCAGGCCCCAGCACAGTGCTTGGTGCTGGGGCCCTGGGAGGGGTGCGGGTCCGGCGGGCGTGGCGGTCACGGTGCTGCCTCCCCTCGGCCCGCCCCCTGCAGGTGCCTACTGCCTGTCAGTGTCGGACTTCGACAACGCCAAGGGCCTCAACGTGAAGCACTACAAGATCCGCAAGCTGGACAGCGGCGGCTTCTACATCACCTCCCGCACGCAGTTCAGCAGCCTGCAGCAGCTCGTGGCCTACTACTCCAGTGAGTGCACGGCTGCCGCCTCCGGGCAGCCCCCGGGGCTGCCATCCTCTGCCCCCCACTTTCCCCCTTCCCTCCTCCCTGTCCCGTCTCCTTCTGCAGCTGCCCGTGAGGAAGGGGCTGCCCTGGAGGGGAGGGGATGGAGGGGCTGGGTCTCTGCAGCCCCAGGACCGGTCTGAACTGGTTACTGGGAGAGGTGGAGGGGGGCTAGATGGATTCCAGCAAAGTGGGAGGGGGAGCGGAGCTCACGGGGCTCCTGTGTGTGTTGGGGGTGGGGGCCGCTGGGGGTGCCATGGTGTGGGCCCGCATCTGGGGGGACTGAAGCTGCCTGGGGAACCGCAGTATCGGGAGCTTGCAGTGGTCCTCCTCTGCCTCCCGACGCCCAGTGGGCTTGGCCACCCTCATGGGGCTCATTTGAACCCTGTCCCCACAGCTCCCAGCCCTGCAGGGCCCTCGCCCCGAGCCAGGCTGGGCCTGGCGCCTCCCTGCCTCCACCTGCCCTTCACTCCCCGCAGCCCCTCTGCCCTTTCTGCAGCTCTCCCAGCCCGCAGCTGCTCCTCCCCCAGGGCCTTTGCACAGGCTGTGCCCTCGGCTTGGTGTGCTGTTCCCTGTTCAGCCCTCACCCTCCTGCAGATCCCAGCCCAGCCACCACTCCTAGGAAGCCTTCCGGGACTCCGTCAGATCTACTGCTAATGCATGCACAGCTTTTCCCTGTCACCCTCGTGGTCCTGGGGGGCATGGGCCACTGCGCTTCTTCCCTTTGGATCCCGGGCACCCCTTCAATGTCATGAATGAATGAGTGAATGAATAAATGACTCAGTGAGCAGGTGCATAGGCGTCGTGGGCCTGTGTGGGGTCGGGGGATAAACACCCACAGTTGTCGACTCCTGGCTGCGAGGGCGCCCTGTGTCTCACGATGCACAGGGCCACACACCCTGGGCCTGCCTGAGCCTCACCTCCCTCCCCATCTGCAGAGCATGCCGATGGCCTGTGCCACCGCCTCACCACCGTGTGCCCCACATCCAAGCCGCAGACTCAGGGCCTGGCCAAGGACGCCTGGGAGATCCCCCGCGAGTCGCTGCGGCTGGAGGTCAAACTGGGCCAGGGCTGCTTCGGCGAGGTGTGGATGGGTAAGGTCCTACGCCACCCTGCGGGGGAACCGTGGCCCTCAGGGGCACTAGGGGGCACCCCTGAGAGCCGGGCTGACGTCTGGCCTGCGTGGCAGCTCAGCACCCTGGGCCTCCTTCCCTCAGCTGTGTGGCCTGCTGTAAACGTGGCGGTGGGGTAGCCCCCAGGTGCCATGCTCGGAGCTCCCGTGGGCACATGGCCTCAGCTGACAGCAGTGGCACCCGTTTGCCACAGGAGGCTCAGGGCTGGGCACTAGGGTTCTCCAGGGTCTGCCATGTGTCTGGGCAGGGTGGCCTTACCCTGAGCCTCAGTCTTCCTGACTATCGATTGGGCTGGAGAAGCTGGGCGACCCCAGCAGGGCTGTGGGAGGACCCCAGCCCAGCCTCAAGACGCGTGAACTCTGAGTCACAGGAAGGGATGCCCCCACTCGCCGAGGGGTGCTGGGGAACCTGGCCTGGTAGCCATTTGCTGTTCAGCCCGGAGCAGTGGCAAAACCACTCCTGCTGGTGAGCACCACGCAGCCCACAAAACCTAGCCCCCCCCCCCCGCCAGCACAGGAGCCCCAAGGCCGCTGGGCGAGACAGGCAGCGGGCACAGCATTAGCTCCCTGTTCAGATGGCCTGGGCGGCTGAGGCCAGCGGAGGGGCTCCCGGGAAGGCCACCTGGAGGCTGGCGCTCGGCCTAGTCCAGTCTGGGAAGAGAGGTGTGGGCTTAGAGAGGCAGGCCTGGGGGGAAGGAGGGGCTCCCACAACAGGGATGGGGGCCATAGCACCAGGCCTCTGGTGCTTGTGGGTCTCGTTCCCGCCCTCGTGTCCCACCGCCGGCTCTGCATGAGGCCCCAAGACAGAGCCTCGGATGCCTGTGTCCCCAGGGCCCCAGAGGCCCTGTGACGCGGAGGAGAGCCCCAGCCCTGCCGGGACAAGAACCGGATCAGACACCGTGCTGGAGACCACAGCTTCCCCCAGGGTCCCCGCGGTGAAAACCTCAACCACAAAGTGATAACACGAGCCCGGCCCTGTGGCCCAAAATTTCATTTAATCCTTGACTGGCCCTGCCGCTCCCTAGGATCCCTGGACACTGAGCCTCGGACGGCCCCCCCAGCTCCCTGCTGGCGGGAGGCAGAGCTGGGAGTCGGCTGCAGCCAGGCTGGCTCCATGTCTTTCAGGGGAAGGCAGGCTCGGCGGGGACCTCTTGCTCACGTGGCCTCAGTGGCCTCCACCAGGACACGCCCCCTGTGTTGATGTCCTGCCCAGAAGGCATGGGCACCCGGGAGAGGGAGCTGCTCTTAGGGATGATCCTCATAACCAAGGTGCTGATAACAGCCAGTGTTTCTCACACATGTAAGCAGAGACTCATTTAATCCCTGTAACAGCCCTGTGCGGAGTGTGCTATCATTGTACCCATTTTACAGATGGGGATGCCGAGGTTCTGGGCCTGAGCCTTTGCTGGGCTCATCACAAAACTAGGGAGGCTGCAGCTGACATTGACACCCAGGTGGACAGATCCAGGGTCCCTGTGCTGTAGGAATGGGGGCCCTCCACTGAGGCAGCCTGTGCCCCTCCCCCCACAGGGACCTGGAACGGCACCACCAGGGTGGCCATCAAAACCCTGAAGCCTGGCACCATGTCCCCGGAGGCCTTCCTGCAGGAGGCGCAGGTCATGAAGAAGCTGCGGCATGAGAAGCTGGTGCAGCTGTACGCCGTGGTGTCCGAGGAGCCCATCTACATCGTCACGGAGTACATGAGCAAGGGTGCGTCCCGTCCCGGAGGGGAGCGCGGCGGGAGCCAGTGGCCTCCCCGTGGGCGTGGCTTCCAGAGGGCGGAGGCGCCCCCAGCCCTGCAGGCTGAGCCACGTGGGGGCCCCCGTGCCTGGCTTGCTCCTGGCTCCACTTTGCAGTTAACCAGCTGTTTCTCAAAGCTCCCACTTTGGCACAGGTTTGATCAGACACCCCCGAGGAAGTTAGAGGCAGGGGAGAGAGGAGGGTACAGAGAGAGAGGTCTTCCATCCGCTGATTCACTCCCGAAATGGCCACAACGGCCGGGGCGGGGCCAGGCCAAAGCAGGAGCCAGGAGCTTCTTCCGGGTCTCCCATGCGGGTGCAGGGGCCCAAGCACTTGGACCATCTTCCACTGCCCTCCGAGGCCATTAACGGAGAGCTGGATTGGAAGAGAAGCAGCCGGGATTCGAACCAGAGCCCAAATGGGATGCCAGTGCCACAGGTGGAGACTTAGTCCACTACGCCATGGCGCCGGCCCCCAGTTCAGTGGGTTTAACCAAGGGGTCCTCCGTGTAGCCTCTGCCGCAGGCAGGGTGTGCTGCCATCCGCAAACGCAGCAGCACCGACCCTGTCTGTCACGGACACTGATTCCGTTTGCGCCAACTTTGCACGCGAGATTCATCCTGGTCGGCGGAGCCTGCGCTCTTTCCTTTTCCACGGCCAGCCTGGCATCCCCAGTGACAGCTGTGCGCGGCTGCTTCCCAAGCTGCCCGTCTTTGGGCCTGCCGTGCCAGCCAGGGGCCTGGGGGTCCCTGTGTGCCGCCTGTGGGCGCACAGGGCAGGGGCTGGAACAGGTCTCTCTCCACCAGGGAGCTTGCTGGACTTCCTCAAGGGAGAGACAGGCAAGTACCTCCGGCTGCCGCAGCTGGTGGACATGGCTGCACAGGTGAGTCGGCCCCTGCCCCCTGCCCCCTCGGCCCTTGAACACCCAGCCAGTTCCGGCCTCTTGAGTGCCCCCCTCTGGGAAGCCCGCCTCAATTGCCCCCACATCCGGTGATCTTGCCATACCTCTGGCATAGGAAGATCTTACTTGGAAGCACCAGTTTTCGTCTCTGTTAAGGTCATTCAGTCACTCAGCAAACATTAGTGCTAGGCACCAGTCAGCAACCATTGTTTCATATAATCCTTACAAAACTCGGGAGAGGAAGAGGTTGGCTGTTCCCATTCAATGGATAAGAAGTCTGAGCTGAGGGGACGTAGTAGCCACCAGAACTTGGCAGTCATCTGTGTCGGGGTCAGTGGGGGCCTCTTTCCCGGTCACCCCAGCTCCCTGGCCTGGGTCTTATCTTGCGCCTCCCCTTTGCCCTTGCACCTGCTGCCGAATGGGGCTCCTGCCTTTTGTGCCAAGGGCGTTTACTGTAAATTGACTTTGCTTGCCTGAAGCAGTAGGCAGGGCGGGGAACAGGGCTGGCTGTCCCCCCCGGGGGTGACCCCCACCCTGGACACATGCCCGTGACCTTCTGCCTGCCCACAGATCGCCTCAGGCATGGCGTACGTGGAGCGGATGAACTACGTGCACCGGGACCTCCGAGCTGCCAACATCCTGGTGGGGGAGAACCTGGTGTGCAAGGTGGCTGACTTTGGGCTGGCCCGGCTCATCGAAGACAACGAGTACACGGCCCGGCAAGGTGGGCAGGATCCGGCCGGGTCCCTCCCTGCTCTGGGGGCTCCACGGGGCAATCGGGGCACTCCGAGGGGCCTCCCTGAGCTTCCTCCCCACCCTGCAGGTGCCAAGTTCCCCATCAAGTGGACAGCTCCGGAGGCTGCACTCTATGGCCGGTTCACCATCAAGTCAGACGTGTGGTCCTTTGGCATCCTGCTGACGGAGCTCACCACAAAGGGACGGGTGCCCTACCCTGGTGAGAAGCCCCTGGATCCCTCTGCCCTGGTGGCCTTGGGCAAGCCACACCCCTTCCGGGCTTCAGTTTCCCCACCTGGAGGCCAAAGGGGTTGAGCATCTCTACTTAGACTCCATGGTCAGGACTGTCAGCCTCGGGGCAGGACTCGGCCATGGTCCCGCCCAGCCTGTCCCAGGCAGGAAGCCCTCTTGCCCCCGCCTCTGCCCCTCCCCGCTTCCCGCTCCCCTCCCTGGAGCCTGGCCCCTCATGCCCGCCCTGCCCACAGGGATGGTGAACCGCGAGGTGCTGGACCAGGTGGAGCGGGGCTACCGGATGCCCTGCCCGCCCGAGTGCCCCGAGTCCCTGCATGACCTCATGTGCCAGTGCTGGCGGAAGGAGCCGGAGGAGCGGCCCACCTTCGAGTACCTGCAGGCCTTCCTGGAGGACTACTTCACGTCCACCGAGCCGCAGTACCAGCCCGGAGAGAACCTATAGGAGCGGGCAGGACCAGACTGGCTGCTCGGCTTGGCTCCTGGGCTGCGCCTGCCCGCCCTGGAGCCTCTCTGTGGGGCTGGCTCGCCTGGGACGAGGCCCCTCACTCGCTCTTTGCTGGCCTGAGGCAGCCCACGGGGCTGGGCAGCGCTGCCTGGCACCTGCCC
Organism: Sylvilagus floridanus; assembly: GCA_949820135.1. Classification (NCBI taxonomy): domain Eukaryota; kingdom Metazoa; phylum Chordata; class Mammalia; order Lagomorpha; family Leporidae; genus Sylvilagus; species Sylvilagus floridanus. The sequence goes on from OX463231.1 coordinate 109,450,825, forward strand.
AGGCCGCCGGCCTCCCGCCTGCACTCACCCCTTCACTCTAACGGCCTCTGCGGGAGGAGCCGGGCAGCAGGGCAGGGGCCCAAGGCGCCCCTTTCAGCCGCAGCCTCCTCCTTGCGTCTGGCTTCTTGTCCACGACCCACGCAGCCCCAGGTCTGTCTCCAGAGCTGGCCAAAGAACCTTTCCAAAGAGGAGCGAGGGCCCTGGCTGAGCCGCCTGCCACCCTGCCCGTCGCCATCCGTTTCTGGTTCGACTGTGGGTGGAGGCTGCCGTGTCCGCGCCCGCCAGCCAGCTCTCCCAGGCTGGGCAGCCTGAGCCCTCCCCTCTGAGACCCGCCCTTCTGAGACCCCAGGGACCCATGGAGAGCAGCAGTTCCTTGCCCCCCGTGTTGCCCATGGGGAAACCATATCCCCAGCGGGGCTGGGACTTGCCCAAGGCCACAGCAGTTTGTGCTGAGGTGGGATCGGCGCCCGGTGCTCCTCTGTCTTCCTCAGGAACCGACAGGCATCATGACCACAGCAGGGCAGCCCAGGGGCCGAGGGTGGGCCTGAAGCCGCGCTAGAGATGGGAGTCGGGGGCAGGGGGAATGTGGACGGCACAGGAGTGGCGAGGCAGCTTCCCTCTGAGTGAGGCTGGTTTTGACCTTTGAAGTCTGCCGGCTGTGGACGGGAGTGAGCTCCCAGGCTCTGTAGGCAATCAACACAAGAGCTAAGAGGCTGGCAGCCTCTGGCCTCGAGGGACTCCCAGGCCCTCTTCCCCTCTTTGTCCTGTGGCATTTCAGGGTCCGGCCTCTGTTCCTTTCCCCAGGTTGGCGCCCTGCTGGGTGGCCCTGGGTGCCTCCCGCCTGGGCTGTGTGACTGCTTCCTCTCCGGGCTGCAGTCTGCCCCACAGGTTGCCGTGGCCCTGTGATGGGGCAGCCACGGTGAGCCCAGCCCTGGGACAGCAGGAGACCATGCTTTGGCCAGGCGCTGCTGTCCGGCCTTAGGGTACGTGGTGGCTTCCCCAGGGCCCGTGTGTAAAAGAGGCGGCAGGCAGTTCGTGGCATCTTGCCAAGGGCCCCTCTGTGTGTGTGTGTGTGTGTGTGTGTGTGCCCATGTGCCCGCGTGTGTGTGTATGTGTGTGTCTCCGTGTGTGTCGTATTTAACATGTAAAAATGCCCCTGCTCCGTCCCCCAGACCCGTCCTGCACCTCACCTGCGGCCCCGTCATAGCAATAACATTCCGCTGCGGGTCACCTCCAGCCAGCTCGGCCCCGCAGCGCAGGAGGCGGCCGCGCGGTGCCTGCCCACGAAGTCTCCATTTTCCCTCTCGTTTTTACCGTCCGTCCCAGTTAGATCTGGGCTTGCTCACCCGCCCGGTCTCACACACCCCACCCCCTCCCCACCCACTCAAGGCCCTGTGTATAAGGTGTCCTAATACTGTCTTTTTTTTTTTTTTTTAAACCAGTGTTTTGTAGATTTCAGATGACTATGCAGGGGCCTGGGGGACCACCCCTGGCTCTGGGCAGGGCCTGGGGGTCCTGCATCCCATGGCCCAGGCTTGGGGGCAACCCAGAATTGGTTGTAAATACTTTGCATATTGTCTGATTGATTAAACACAAACAGACCTCAGAGTTTGTCCCAAGCTTTCTTGAACATCTGCTGGGGCGGGAGGAGGTGACACACTGCAGTCCTGGGTCCGTGGTGGCAGCTGGGCTTCCGGCTGGGGTACAACCCCGGCAGATTGGAGATACCCCAGTGGGATGCGGTCGGCGTGCACCTCCGGGTGGGGCCCAGGACTCCCAAAGTGTGAGTTCAGGATTCAGGTGCCTGCGGGATGCTGGTGGCACGGTGCGGACTGCGCAGGAGTGGGGCTGGAGCCCATCCAGCGCATGTGTAGTGGCCCCCGTGGTCAGCTGCGGGCAGCCGGAGATCCCAAGATAGAGTTGTGTATGAGCTGTTTGTGGGTTTCCTCGGCAGGCTGGGCAGGGTGAGAAGTGGAGGAGCAGGCCAAGGCAGGCCCGGGCATTCAAGAAAAACCCAAAGACCCTCCCCACCCGTCCCCCAGAGGAAGCATTCCCCGTGCAGCACACCTGCGCTGCGCACCCGCTCTGGCCGCCAGAGCACAGCTTCATTAAACAGGTGCTTCAAATGTTGCGGCAGGCCACGTGCCCGGGCGTCCAGCCGGCCACGCCCTGAGCCCCCAGCAACGTGGACACGCAGGAGCTGCATCTGCAGGCGCACGTGTTTGTGCGTGCGCTCAAAACTGCAGCCTGCGTGTGTGTGCCTGCGTTCGTGCAAGCCTCCCGCATGTTAGGACCTGGGTCTCAGCGGGGCACAGGGCTCTCTGCTGCGGCTGTGGGTGCTGCCTGCACGCCAACCCACGCACATGGGGGCGGTGTTTGTGCCCGCGTGGGCCTGCGCGAGCTCGGGCGTGCACCTGGGCGGGAGCGAGCCCACGTGCCCGCGGGTGCGACCAGCGGGGACAAAGCGCTCTGCCGCGCGGCCGCCTCAGCCATCAACAGTGCGCCTGTGCGGCGCGGGCTTGGCTTCGCGTTCCGGCTGTGGCGCACCTGACGCTTTGTCCTCTCCATGTGTCGGTGCCCCAACAATTCTCTGTCTCCCGTCCTAAGCTCTGCTTGTGAGTCTCCGCTTCTACGGGTCTCACTGGGCGCCTGCCCCCTCTCCACTGCGCCAGGCCCACGCCTCCCCTCCCCTCCCTGCAGCCTGGTGGCCCCCCCGGGCTGTGGGGCACGGCACTGGCTGTGGTGGCCAAGGGACTGGCCCGGCCGCGCCCACGCGGTGCTGTCTGGCCGGGGAAGGCGGGCGGGACAACTGCCTTTCCCCCTCCTTGGGTCTCTGGCTCCTTGGCCCGTTTCCACTTGCCCACCCTGGGCCTGCGGCCGCTTTGCTCTGGCGCGCAGCTTCATGTGCGGGAGACTGGCACGGAAGGCAGAGGACAGAGCGCCTGGGACCCCCGCCTGCAACCTGCCCTTTCTGGTTTCACTGGTTTTCCGTTTATTCTGCACAAATAAAGAACACAAATAAGAAAACAAACAAGAACCATAGCAGGTGCCCTCGCACTCCCCCCCACCCCCGTCTGCCTGACTGCACCTGCACCCCTGCACCTCATCGGTTGGCTGTCGCTGTGCGCTGTGCCTCTGTGGTTGGCTGTCGCCGTGCGCTGTGCCTCTGTGCATTCCTTCCCAGGTTCCCTGCCAGGGCCACGCGTGTGCCATCTGACACCTGCATCTCAGGCGAGAGCCCTCACTCCCCTGCCTCCCCTTCCCCACGGTCTCACTGACCCCTCACCCCCTCTCCAGCCCTGCACTTCCGGTGTGTGCTGTGTGTGCCCTCTGCCCCACACGTCCGTCCTGGAGCCTCCCACACTGTGGCGGTCTCACTGCCCAGGGACCAGTTGAAAGTCCGTTCTTCCTGCCCCTTCCTTGTAAAATTCTGCAACCCCCTTGCCTCATTTTCTCTAATCTCTGTGTCTTCTCCTATTTTCTTCTCCAAGGCTCCAAAGAGCTGTGGGTTGCGGAGAGAAACGAGATGGAGAGGGCTGCAGGCCACAGTTGAAACAGTCAGAGACAGGCCAGGCTTGGCGGCAGGGCAGGGAGGGGCAGGAGCCGAGCTCTGTGTGTCCGTGTGCTGGCCAAGTCCATCCCCGTTCTCACTCTCCCCTCTCTGGGGCTCTTCCTGCTGCCAGTCCTTGGAAGGTGTCTCACGGGTCCTGGGGCTGTGTCCATCTGTCCGTCTACCTGTCAGCCTCTGCGCATGCCTGTCTTCCGCTGTGGTCTGTTTGTCGGGTTGTCCCACCCCCAGGGTGGAGTGTGTGTGTCTGTGTCCCCGTGCACATGTGGCGGGATTCCTGCACTGGCCAGTGAGTCTTTGCCTCCCTCCTGATCTCTCTCTCCCTCCCTGTCTCCTGTTCTTTTTTTAAAAAAATCTTTTAGTTCTCTTTTTTATTTGAAAGGCAGAATGACAGAGACAGACAGATGGAGAAAGATCCTCCATTTGCTGGTTCGCTTTTCAAACGCTTGCAAGAGCCATGGCTGGGCCAGGCTGAAGCCAAGGGCCCAGAACTCGATCAGGATCTCCCACGTGACAGGCAGTGACCCAAGTGCTTGAGCCGTCACCTGCTGCTTCCCGGCGCTCACTAGCAGGGAAGTGGGACTCGGACCATGGGGTGTGGGCGTCCCAAGCAGGGATGTTAACTCTGTGCCAAACAGCTGCCCCTTAATCCTCTTCTGCTGCCCTAGGGTGTGTGTGTGTGTGTTTGTGTGTGTGAGAGAGAGATGCTGTGTGCTGTGTGCTGTGTGTGCAGCCTGGGGACCCTGCTGCGGGCTGTGCTGCTGGTCCCTCCCATGGGACATCTCCATTCATTCATTCATTCATTCATTCTCTCGTCCTTTCGTAAGACCTGAGTGGATTATTCTGTTGCGGCCAGCTCGGGCGGCTGTTTCCCTGTCTGTCTTCGTCTCTGTTTCTACATCTGTGTTTCTCGTTCTCTCGTTCGTCCCCTCTCCATCGGTGTCTCCCAGTTGTAGCCTAACTGTGTGTTCCTCTGCCCGGGAGTTTAGCAGTTCTCCCCATTAGGCTGCACAGGCTCGTGTGTGTGTGTGTGTGTGTGTGTGTGTGTGTGTGCATCCCACGTGGCTCTCACTCTTCCAGAAGGCTTTGCCAAGACCCCACCTCCCATTGATCCTCTCACTCCCACCCCGCCCCGTGCTTGTGGGGTCCTGGGGGCGTGGCTTGGCCCTGCCCTCCCACTCAGGGCCTTGCTGAGTGCAGGGGGTAGGCGGTGCCTGCCGTGGACTCCAGCTTCCAGGGTTATTGCCGGCGGCTGCAGGGACTATTTGCTTTCCTTCCCACGCCTCATCCTAAAACAGTCACCACAGAGCAGCTGCTCTGGCCAGGCCTGCTCCCGCCCGGCGTGTGTGTGGCAGGGAGAGACAGAGGCCAGGCAGAGCAGCCCCCTGCAGGCCCCTGCTTTTTGTGCTCATTCTAAGTCCCTTGCATTTGTCCTTCCATTCAGTCAACACCCTGTGATCGTGCATGTGTGTGCCTGTGTGTGTGCCTGCCCTCTTTCCTGTCCCTAGCACTGCTCAGCCTGCCCTGGCGCTGAGTGTGCAACGCTGAGTGTGACCGCTGTCTGTGGTGCCCCCTGTGTAGCCCCACCTCCACACACTGCTGAGCCTGCCCTGGCTGTGCCCTGAGCGTGCAATGCTGAGTGTGACCACTGTGGGTGCCCCCTGTGTCACCCTGTCTTCATGCACTGCTGAGCCTGCGCTGGCCCTGAGTGTGACCGCTGTCTTTGGGTGCCCCCCCACTTCTCCCAGGCCTTGGCTTCCCTCTGGGGTTGTAGCCTTCATATTTTCTTTTGGTCAACACCTCTGGAAAGTTCCCAGAAGGGTGCGTGTACCACATGAGTGTGTGTGTGTGTGTGTGAGAGAGAGAGAGAGAGAGAGAGAGATCTCGTCTTTTCCACCGCTGCCTGTCTCTGTCCCCGCCTCCCTCAGAGTCTCTCCCTGTCTCTTCCCATGTCTGTCTCTGAGGCTCTGTAGGGTCTGCTCACGCCGAGGGTGAGCACACAGCCTGTCTGTCTGTCCACCCATCCATCTGCCCCGAGAGTTATTGCTGGCTCCTCTTCCTGGGGTCCCACTGCCCCCCACTCCCGCTGTGTCCACCCGGCCTCTGACTCCATCTCCAGGTGGCCGCCCCTCCAGCAGATCCCCTGCGCCCCCTGAGTGACCCCAGGAGCTGTCCTCTCCTGGCCTGGTTGCTTTGACGTCCCTTTCCCGCGGACTTGCCCAGGGTCTGCTGTCCCTGAGCCCTGTCGTCTTTCTTCCCCTCTTTTACGCATTTCTTTCAGTTTGGAAAACTGGAGTATGATCCACATAGCACATTGCACAGCCTGAAGCGGGAAGCCGCCTGAGCCCCATGTGCCCCCATCTGTGGCTCCGCAGCTGGAGCAGGGGCTGCCCGGACCCCAGCACTGCCGTGTGCTCATCGTTTGAAGTCCAGCTGGTGTGGGTGGCCTTCGTCTGTCTGTCCTGGACCCTGCTCAGCTGTGCTTGGCTTCTGTGAGCTCCTGCTCTTTGTCCCCTCCATCGACAATGAATGAATTCCTCCTAAGCCGGCTCCGCCCCCTCCCTCTCCTCCCTCTCCCGCTCCCTCTCCAAGCCCTTATTGAATTCTGCTTCTATTCCCTGCGTCACTGCAGGAGTGTGTGTGTGTGTGTCCAGCTTGCCCACTGCCTCCCCTCCCTCCCTGCTCCCCCACCTCTGCCTCCCTCTCCCACTCCTGGGGACTCTGGATGTTTGCAGGTGACCCCCCCCCGCCCCCTGTTTGTGAAGGTGGGAGGGGCCTGGCTGCCCCAGCCCCCTCTGGCCTTGCCCACTCCTCCTGCCCTCCATCTCCCCACCCCCTTTGCAGGGTCTCTGCCTCCCAGAAGGGTGGCCTGGGCCTGAGGCCATCACAGCAAGGACTCCCCATTCCCGCCAGTGCCTCCCTGGTCCCAGGCTGTCCTCACGGCCCCACCTTCTCACCCCCTGTCCAGCTGCTGGGCCCCAGAACGCCTGTTGTCATGACCTCACCCACCATCCCCCAGACCGGCCTCGCTCCCATGTCCCCAGCTCCGGGCATCTGCCTCTGTGCGCAGTCCCTGGGCTCCCCGAGGCGCCTTCTGCCCCGACCTCATCTCCCTTCCCACCCCCACTCTGCACCTCCCCCTTCAGAGGGACCCCTTGTGGTTTCCCTGTCCTGAGTCCCAGGTCTCCCTGCACGCCTGTCTGGGACACAGCACAGGCACTGACCAGGGGCCTCTCCCCTGCTCCCAAACCTGTGTGAGCTGCCTCAGGGCCCCCCTGCCAGCTCAGAACCACCCCTCCCCGCACTTGGTCTTCCACAGCTGGCGCTGGGTCAGCACCCAGGGCCCCGGGCCCCGAGGACTGTGGCTGGCAGTCTGTGTGGCGCCCTGCGCGGGGCCTGGCTGCGGGCGCCCGTGTGGCTCAGGGTTCACTGCTCCCTGCACCTGTCTTGCTGTGCAGCTGTCTGACCCCCTGTGCTTCCGCCTTGGTGTGTGCCTGTCTGTTGGTCTTGACCGTGTGCTGTGATTCCCTAGGGGTGTGTGTCCATCTTGGAGGGGCCGGCCTGGGGGTGTTGCCCTGGGCACGGGGCTCTGTCTGGATGATCTGGATGATTCTGTGTCTGTCCTGCTCTCTGCGAGTACTCTGGGGGCGACCCAGGATCCCCCTCCCCCGGCCACCATCAGCTTCCTGCAGTCCCTCCCCTGCTGTCCTGGGGATCTGTGCCTGCCCGCCTCGCTGGTCGCCAGCGGGCAGCCTGCGTCACACCGCGGGCCCAGCTCTGGCTGACACCCGCTGTCCGTGCTTGGGCCTTGGTGCGTGCGTCATCCCGGAGCCCCCGGCGGGGTGGGGGTCTCGCCTCGCCGCTCCCGCTCTCCTCGGCTCCCTCCTCTCTCCCTCTGAGCCTCTCTGGAGCTTTCTTTGGCTGTGCCTATGTGTGCGCCGCTCCGCTCCGGCTCCGGCCCCTCCTCTTGCCTTTCTGTTTCGGCTGACTTTGTTGGGGGAGCTCTCGGGGCAGGGCTGGCCGGGGCCCCACCTTCCCTCCCCTGCCTTCCTCCCCGCTGGTGTCCCATGGGGGAGCCAAATCCCAAGCACTCACTCCTCCTACTCAGCCTTTCCTCGAGTGCTCTCCCCTTCGCACGTGCCGTTCCCTCAGCCTGCAGAGGTCCTGAGGGCTCTGCGCCCGCCCGTGCCCTTCCTGGAGAGGCCGTGCCTGAGCCCTTGTCCAGCACAGCGCCCCACCCCACACCTGTCTCCGTAGCCTCGTCACTCCCTTCCCTCATCTCCGCTGACTTTCAGCCCGTCACATGTCCAGGGCAGGACTGGGTCTGCCTCGGCCAAGGCCACGCCTCCAGCTCCTGGAACGGTGCCCAGCACGCGGAAGGTGCTTGGTGCATGGTCGATGCCTGAAACATCTCGTTTGTAAACCCTGTCTGGCCGGGCTGCGGGAGAAATGCCCCCCACTTCCCGCCCTGTCCCCAGAGGGCACCTGTCCCTTCCTACTGCCCGCCTGCTGGCCTGGCTCTACTGCTGGGCCCAGACTCTCCCCTCAGCCGGCTCTGCCACCCCTCCCCTGCGGCTTCCGCCTCTCCCATCTCCCCCTGCCTCGGAGACCCTCCCCACCCTTGGCCACACCCCTGCTGGCTTCCGTACATTTGCAGTGCTGGTTCGTGCCTGGAAGTCTTGTTGAGTTCCACGCGCCCTTTTATTTATTTATTAACTAAAGCATATTTTTATTGAGATGAAATTTATAACGTGTAAAATTAACTGTTTCAAAGTGAACAAGGTGTCCTGCGTGGCGGCACAGCAGGTAAAGCCGCAGCCTGCAACAGGTGCTGGTTCGAGTCCCAGCTACTCCCTTCCTATCCAGCTCCCTGCTATGGCCTGGGAAAGCAGCGGGAGACGGCCCGAGTCCTTGGGCTGCTTCATCCATGCAGGAGACCCAGGCGAAGCTCCTGGCTCCTGGCTTCAGCCTGGCCCAGCTCTGGCTGTTTCGGCCATTTGAGGAGCGAACCAGCGGATGGAAGATCTCTCTTTCTGTGCTTCTCTCTCTCTCTCTCTCTCTCTCTCTCTCTCTCTGTAACTCTGACTTTCAAATAAATAAACAAATCTTTAAAAAAAAATATTAGTGAACAAGCAGAGGCCTCGGGGGCATTCCCCAGCACCGTGCAGCTGCCACCTCTGTGGAGTTCACGCCAAAGCCGCACGCTGAGCCGCACGCTGAGCCGCACTCCAGCCACCTCCATGTCCCCTCCCATTCCCTGCTCCCGGGAGCGCCAGACCTCCCCTGGGCATCTCGCTGTGCTGGCCGTGGCACGCGCACGGAGCCACGCAGCACGTGGCCTTTGGGGCCTGGCTTGTCTCCCCAGGCGCCACGCCTTCGCCCACCCGTGCCACCGTAGGCAGCGGCCCGTCTGTCCCCTTCGTGGCTGAACCGCGCCTCGTTGTGTGGGGCGCCCCCACGTGGCCACCCCGCGGTGCGTCCTTTCCAGTCAGCTCGGGGCTGTCCCTTCTCAGAGCTCCTGATCCTGAGATCGCGGCCGCCCGGGTCTGGCTCTCTGCTGGGCCTCGTGGCTGCCTCTGCAGGCTCCTGCAGCTGCTTCCCAGCCTCCCCTCCAGCTGCCCCTCGCCCCTAGCCTCCCCAGACTCTACTCCTCTCGCGTGCGTGTGCACACCTGACCACATCTCTCTACCTGCTTGCTCTCCCCCCCCCCCGCCCCGCCTGCACCCGGGTGCAGTCCCGGCCTTAACCTGCTGTCGAATCCTCTCACACCTCCCCCTTCTCCGTCAGCCCACAGCACCCCACAGCACCCTCAGACCCCTTTCTGCATCCTCCCCCCGGGCCTTTGCATCTGCCCATTTCACTGTCCAGGGTGCCCTCTCCTCACCTGCCCTGGTGCCCAGGCATCCGGCTCCAAGTTATTGTTCCTAGGTTGGCTAAATGTCCGCTGTCCCTGCCCCTCTCATTCTAGGCACGGTCAGTGTCTCCTTGGTGGCTTCCCGAGGGAGGGGACTCCCAGGGCAGCAGCTGCCCCACTGTGTGTTGAAGGCGTCTGTGTGTCCAGCCAGGCCACGGATGGCTCAGCTCTGGGTCCAGGCATGGTTGGAGAGGGACAGACAGTCGGAGAGGCTGTGTGTCCTGGCCCCTTGGTGCCTCTATCTCTCTGTCTCCTCCCCAGAGCACCTTGCACCCTAGTTTCTCTTATCCTGTGTGCACGTGTGTGTGTATGCGTGTGTGTGTAATTGTCACACACTCCTCCCTGCAGCATTACACACCAGATGTGTGCACGTGCCTGTGTGCATGTGCACGTGTGTGTTCGGTTGTCTGTCACACACTCCTCCCTGCGGTGGCTGTGGGCTCCTTTTGCACCCCAGATGCATTGCCGTGTGTGTGTGTGTCTGTCTCTCACTGCCTCACTGAGCTGACCCCGTGCTCTCTCGGCTCTGGCCCTGGGGAGATCCTCACTGCCTGGCCTGTGGGGAGGGGAGAGGGGAGATCACAGCCCTGCGCCCCCTCTGTGGCTCCTGCTTTTGTGCTCATTCTGTGAGTCGCTGGCATGCACCGCTCCGCTCAGTCAGCACCAGCCTCACCGGTGCACTGCCCTGCGTGCGTGTGTGTGTGTGTGTGTCTGCCTCTTCCCCTCCCTCCAGCCCATTCTCTTTCTGTCTCTGAGCGCTGCTGAAATCTGCCCTGGCTGAGGGAGAGAGAGAGAGAGAGAGAGAGAGGTGCTGTGCAGCCCCTACCTGCTGCTCCCCTCCGTCTGCTTTGGGCTTTTGCCTCTGAGTCTTCATGTCTCAGCCATTGTCTGTCTGTCTGTCTCCCTCTGCCCTGACCTGTCCTCGCTGCCTGCTGCTGCATACCGCCGTCCTGTCTGTCTCTCCCCGTTTCTCTTCCACTGGCCCTGCTCGAGTTTTCCAGATGTGCCGACTTGCCCTCCCGCCCCCTCCTCCAGGCTGTCCTCTGGTCTTCCTGCAGTCTCCGTGAGTGTGAGTGTGTGTGTGTGCCTGTGCCTGTGAGTGTCTCCTTCCATTCCTCCCTAACCTGCTGGGGCTCCCAGGGGCTCTGACCTGGGACCTCCTGGGGTGGGCAACCCACTGGGGGACCCTCACACCCCCCACATCCCGCAGACATCTCAGAGCTATGCCCCCCACCCTCCTGAGAGTAGGTCCCCAGGCCCTGGAGATGGCACTCCCAGCCCGCCCTGGCGACCCTGCTGGCCCCAAGGGGCTCCCTGCAGGCCTCTGCAGCCTTCCTGCTTCAGCGCCGGGCGGAGCCTCAGTCTCCCAGGGTTCGAAGGACTCAGCCAGCTCCCAGCCCCGCCTCGGGCCGTCCCTCCACCCCTGCCACCTGGGAGTGGGTCCATGTTTCCCCTGTGCCCCTTCCCCTCTGCTCAGCAACCCCCCCCCTCCTCTCCTTGGGCCTGCCTTGGGCTCCAGGACCCTCCTCCAGGAGACCCCTCCCCTGCCCCAGCCTCTGAGTCAGCCTGGACGTTTGGGGGTCTGGGCCCTGGTGCTTTGGTTGCTGGCCTGTCCTTGCCTGCCTCCCCTCTCTTGGCTCCGGTTGCCCCCACCCCACCTCCAGACCCCTCTGCTACAGTCGGTCCTGCTGAGTGCCCTGTGTGTGCCCGTGTGTGCTGTGTGTGCGGGCCTGTGTGCATGGCTCTGAGGGCCTTCCCTTGCTCTCGGTAGCTTCCTCTCCCCGCATTTCCCCTGCTCTGCTTCTCTTCCAGGCCATGTTTTGCTGTGAGTCTAAAAGTATCGCACCCATCTTCATGACCGGACTTTAGAAAACACAGAGCCACACAGAGAAAAGCGCAGGCCCGCTCCTGCTCCGGGGCCCATGTCCTGGGAGGAGGTGCCCCTGGAAGCTGGTGCAGAGCAGAGCCCGGGGCGGGTGGCAAGGCTGGGCAGCTCCAGGCAGGTGTACTGCGTGTGCGCCTCTGGTGCCCTCCCCGCCGTCCTGCCCGCTCTCTGGGACTCTGTCTGCTCCGTCTCGGGCCTGCTGGATCTCTTGGGCTGCCCTTCCTTTCCGAGTGCCTCTCTCTGCCTCTGCTCTGCTGCGTCTCTGGGATTTCATTTGCGCATGCGTCCATTCATTCATTCATTCATAAAACCCATCCTGAAGTCGCTGCCTCTGCCTGACTCTCAGGTCCCCGCCCTGCGTGAGCTCCGAAGTGTGTGCCAGAGGTCGTGTGTCCCCGGGCGCCATCTGCCTGCCTTTCTGTGCCCCTTCCCTCTCTCTGCAGCCGTCACTTCCGCCTCATCATGCGTGTGCACACGTGTGCCCCCTGCTGCCTCTTGCCTCCCTTGCTCCCTCTCTGTAGCTCCCTTGCAGTGCCTCACCCCCTCCGAGGGTCACTCCCATTCATAACTTTTTTGCTCATTCAAAAACTAGAGCCTTGTGTTTTTCTACATTGCCTGCGGGGAGCACAGACTGCTTTTTTTGCCCTGGTAACAGGAAGAACCACCATCGCCCCCGGAAGGCCTGGGCGGGAGAAGCCGCTGTGAGTGTCCACGCCCCGCAGGGCGCCATCCGCCGGCCCATCCGTCCATCCATCGTCCATCTGTCTGTCAGTCTCCCGCTTTCCTGGCGCCTCTCCTTCCTCCTCGTCCCCCTTTCTCTTCCTTGGAGATTCCTGGAATTTCACAGCTGTTCATGCTGTGAGTCTAAAGAATGGGCCTGGCGTGCGTGCGAGTGTGTGTGTGTGTGTGTGTGTGTGTGTGACAGAGAGAGAGACAGAGAGAGAGGAACTCTACAGAGAGCCGGCAGGGAAGGGGAAAGACCCCACTCTCTTCCCTCTCCTGTTGCGCCCTTGGGACCCACGGGGGGCAGGGAGGCCTGAGCTGGGTGCTGCCCGTGCCCCCACCCCTTTGTCCTCCATTCCTTAAGAAGCAGAAGGGATTGGGGGTGGCATGGGCAGCAGTGTAGGTGCTGGGTACAGGCCAGCAGCAGGACCAGGGCAGTGTTTCTGGAACTTTCCTTGGGTGGCCAGTGACCAGCGGGTGGGCTGGGCAGGTCTCGCCCTGGGGGAGGGGCTGCAGGTCGCTGGCAGTCCTGACCCCCCCCAGCCTCTCCCCTTCACCACCCCTCCAGTAGCCCAGCTCACCTCCCTGCGGATCCCCCCTCTGGGGTTCTCACCCCAACTCTGCTGTGTCTCTGCCTTGTACCTAACACAGCTGAGAAGCCCCTGGGTCTGGCTGCCCGGAACACCTGGCTTCAGACTCACTCTGGGCCCCAGACAAGTGACCCTCGTCACAACCCAGTCCCCGCCTGCGAGATGGTGCTGCAGGAGCACAGAGCTTGGATGTGATGCTCGTGTGTGGGGCGCTTAGGTGCCGGCTGCCTCTTCCCAGCCTCAGCCTGTAATTGGAGCTCCACCCTCACCCCGGCCTTCTTCTGCCCCAGGCTCTGTGGGGCTGAGTGAGGGGTTGTGTGTGCACGCGCGCGTGTGTGGGTGTGCCTGCCTGGGTGGCTGCGGCCACTCAAGTTTCCATGAGGCCCAGGCTGGGCTCTTGCCACTGACCCCCAAGCTTGACGTGTGTCCCTTCTGGAAAGGCATTTGTTTCCCTGGGCCCCCACAGACCTCTGCCCCTGGATGGTCAGCACCCCCAGGGCCCCTGTCTGACCCCTCGCTCCTGCCGCCCAAGTCTGGGCTACGCTGTTCCTGGCGGTTCCAGCAGCATGCGTCTCCCTTAAGTCACCCCTTCTCCCTGGGCTCCTTGTCCTGGCCTGGACATTGCTGGGGCCCCTCAGCAGCTGGTGGCCCACTTGGAGGTTCCCAGCACCAGAGGCAGCCAGTTCAGACAGGCTGAGAGGCCCCACGGGTTGGGGTGGGGACAGGGAGCGAAGGGGAGGGTGATGCTAAGGCCAGCACTCTCATGAGGCTCCCGGCCCAGCTGTGGTTGTGCAGGGCAGGGGGCATCAGGGAGGGGGTCGGGTGGGTGTGGAGTCATAGCTGGGGTGTATCTGCCTCGGCCTCACTGCCTCCCATGGGAGCCTCAGCCATCGAGCCTCATTCTTCTCATCTCTGGAATGGAGCCAACAACAATGCTCCTTTCACGGGCGCTGGAGAGGATCCCAGAATGGACATGGGGGACCTGGGTGAGGGACGCGTGCCCCTCTTGCCCCAGGGCTGTCCCTGACCAGGCCTGAGACAGCATCCCCAGCACCTGTGGCCGGTGTTCCCAGGCTGGCATGTGTGGGCGTGGCTCTGAGCGATGTAGAGGGCAGTAGCAGGTGGGCAGGTGTGTGGGCACAGGTGCACAGCAGGACAGACCCATGGGGAGGGGGCGGAATGGAACGCAACTCCAGAGACAGCAAAGACCCAGGACATGGGGGAAAGACCCTTGGTGGGCAGAGCCAGGCCCCGAACAAAGTTTGGGGCTTGGCAAGGTGCCTGCCCCGTCGGGGTGTGGGGGCTCTTAGGTCTGCACTGAGGAGCAGAGCAGGTGCTGGTGGTGGGACTTCAAGGGGAGAAAGAGGGAGATGGGGCAGGGTGGGGCCCGGGGGATGGAAAGAGAGGAGGGGGAGATGGTTGGGGGACAGAGAGAGAAAGAGAAAGAGAGAGAGATCAATCTTCTATCTGCTGGTTCACTCCCCAAAACGGCTGCAATGTCCAGGCCAGGAGCCAGGAGCTTCTTTGGGGTCTCCTGCGTAGGTGACAGGGGCCCAAGCACTTGGGCTGTGTTCTGCTGCTTTCCCCGATGCATTAGCAGGGATCTGATTCAGGGGTGGAGCAGCCGGGACTCAGACTAGCGCACATGTGGGATGCCAGCAACGGTGCTGTGGCTTCACCCACTGTGTGCCACAACGCAGGCCCAAGATGCATTGCCTTAACTGCTAGGCCAAATCCCACCCCCAGAGATTGTTATTATCCCTATTGCACAGGTGGGGAAAGTCCAGGCTGGGAAAGGTTGGGCGGCTCGTGCCGCGTCACACAGCAGTGAGAGTCACGGAGGACTTGAGCGGCGATGGTTAGAAGGCACCGTGTGCTAAGCCTTTGCTCTGTTCCTGCAGGGAGCCCTGGGGGCCTGTCTGCATCTCCTGCTCTGCTTGGGGCCCTTCCACCTCATTCTGCACCTTCTCCTGGGACAGCCCCTCCCTCCTGCCCTGCTCCCCGGGACTCTCCCGGCGGCGCACAAGGAGCCCTCCCGGGATACCCGAAACCCACCGCCTCGTCACACGGCGCCCAGCCTAGTTCTCTCCTCTCAGCTCCTGCTCCCACTGTGTGTTGGCCCCAGGGGTTCCCAGCAGCCCCTTCTGCAGCATGGCTCCCTCCTGGGCCCCCCTCCCCACCTGCTGCAGAAACACCTGTCACCTTCCAAGTCCCCTGTCTGTAAAGGAAGCTGGTGACAACGTGTCCCTCACGGGGTGCCTCCAGGATGAGCCAAGTCGGAAAGCTGCAAGGGCAGGGCCAGGCTTCTGTTAAAGCGTTTCTGAAGGAATGAATGAGTGAATGAATGAATGGAGGAGTGAGGGAGCCATGGGAGTGCACTCCGTCTCTAAGGCAGGGATTCCTGCAGGACGCCTCCCTCCTGAACACGTCTTGGCTCCTGGCAGCCAGCGTGCAAACCTCTCCTACCAAAGCTCCCTGGCGGACTCCCTCTCTCCCCCAGCCCCGGGTCTGCTTCCTGCCTCCTTTCTCAGCCCCAGGTCCTCCACCACTTCTTCCCCTCCGTCCCTCCGCCGCAGCCCAGGCCATGGGCAGTCCCCACGCTGCCAAATGTTACCTTCATTTGCAAAGTCAGTCTTGCTCTCGCCAGACTCCCAGCCGCGTCTCAACACCTTCCACTCCAGGCCCCTCTGCCTTTCTCCTTTCGCTCTCCACCTCTTCCTCTACCCGTGGTTGCAATAACCACACAAGTGGCTGTCACTCCTGAATTTCTACCTGCCGGGCCACCTTTACTGGGAGCCTGCGAGCTGTGTGATCAGCCACGCCCTGGACCATCTGCCTGGAGGTACAAGGTCCCCTCCACACGCCACGCCCCTTCCTGTCTGCAGGCTGTCACCCTGGCCGTTCCTCCAGACTGGAAGACTCTTGTTCCAGCAGTTCTCAGTCCGGCCTTCTTCCTTCTTGTCTCTTGGTTCTTAACCTTTTCTTTTTAAGGATTTAATTTTTATTTATTGAATGGCAGAGTGAGGGGAAGAGAGAGAGAGAGAATGAGAATCTTTCACCTACTGGTTCACTCCCCAAATGGCTGCAATGTCTGGAGCTGGGCCAGGCTGAAGCCAGGAACCAGGAGCTTCTGCCAGGTCTCCCACACGGGTGCAGGGGCCCAAGCACTTGGGCCACCTTCTAATGCACTTGCCCAGGTGCATTAGCAGAGAGCTGGATCAGAAATGGAGCAGCTGGGATGGGAACCAGTGGCCATATGAGATGCCAGCACCACAGGCAGCTTAAGCCACTACAGCTCAATGCCAGCCCTTCACTTCAAATCGCTTTCTGTCTACAGAGGAGCCTTTTGGGGTTTTTACTCTGCATCTTGAACCTTGCAGTCTCTGTGTGTGTGTACAGCTCAGTCTCCCACATCTTTCCCCCTGGGGCTTGTACCGAGGTGGTTCCTGGTCTCTGGGTCACTGTCATTCATACTTTGTCCCTCTCTTTGTTGATTCATCCACAAGAGTTGATTAGACACCTGCTTCCTGGCAGACCCCTGGCTGGGCCAGTGTGTGCATGTGTGCACATGTGTGCACCCTGCTGTCCCTGCCTTTGTCTCTTCTCTCCCTCTTCCGCCACTTGCCCCACACCTTGGAGCCTCAGTGCACGTCCTGGGCCCCACTTCTCTTTCATTGTACCTGCTCCCCCACCCTTGCTGCTGGCAGTGCTGCAGGCCAGCTCCCAAGCTGGCAACTCGAAGCCAAGCCCCAGCAGGCACTGGTACTGCAAACCCAGAATATGACAAACTCGCCACATCATTTCCGCACCCTTAATGCGCTTCTTTCCTTGTTCTCATTAGCGCTGAGTGTCATTGCTGCTTGGGTCTGCAGCCAGGAGCCCCGAGTCATCTCTGAGTCCCCATTCTCCTGCCGCCTACAGGCCATCTGTTCCCTGCACAAGCTTCCTCCGAAAGCTGCTCAGCACTCTCCCTCCTTCCGTCATCTTATTCACCCTGGTCTCCCTAGTCCAGACCTAGGGAACTGAAGCCTGAACCGTTGCATCCACCTGTCAGCCATTCATCCATCCACCCACCGTGTATCATCCATCCATCCATTCATCCATCTACCCATCCATTATCCATCCATCCACCTACCCATCTATCCATTATCCATCCATCCACCTACTCATCCATCACCCATCCCTCCATCCACCTATCCATTCATCCACCTATCCATCCATCTACACAACCATCACCCATCCATCTATCCATCCACCTATCCATCCATCCACCTATCCATCTATCTACCCATCCATCATCCATCCATCATCCATCCATCTATCCTTTCATCATCCATCCACCTAGCCAAGCATCCATTTACAAACTCACACTGAGTACCACTGGGTCTCTGTTGAAGACACAGGCCCCAAGCCCAGGTTGCATCCTGCAGCTGCTCAGAGTCTAGGGGAGGGCAGACTGGTTACCACTGCCCTGCAAGACAGGGGACAGGGGCTTCCCAAGACTTTGTGTCCCTTTGACCACCAGGCTGTATGTGTTTGAGGGAGACAGATCTGTGCTGTTTGCCTGAGCCACAATTTCCTGCCATTTTCCTCCTTCCAACCCTGGAGAATTGGTGCACCATCCTGCTCTAGCCCTGCTTCCATGAGCTCTCCTGCACCACCCTGTCTGCACTTAGGGCTTCCAGAGCCCCCAACAATGCAGGTGACCCCTCCTGAATACCCACTGTTCCTCCCACCATCCTGGATGTCTGATGACACTCCAGATTGCCCAAGACAGGCTCAACTCAGTATCCCCACTGGCATCCCTGCTCCTACCCCCACCTCTAAGATCAGAAACCTAAACAACTTCCCTGCCCTGCCCTTCACCTCCAGTTTAACTGCAATCTCTTGATGATTCTCCTCCAATGTCTTTCTCTGGTCTTCCCCCAGATCCTCCCCATGCTCATGGCCAATCGCCCACCTCCCTGGCTCCTCTCAGCTGGGAAATGTGCTCGATCCTCCCTTGTTCCTTCTTTCCTTCTACCCCTGGAAGCGCTGGGGATGAAGGAGGGACTTAGTGCTGCTGCCCCGCCCCTCAGTGCCCATCATGGTGCCCAGGCAGAGGCCCCCCTCATCGACCTTGTCAGCCCAGTGCAGAGGGTCAGGAACATCCCACAAGCTTCCCCTCGCTGTGGGACACAGTGGCCGCTTTCCCACTCCCTCCTAAGCCTTTATTTCTTGAAAGAGGCACCTGACCTCTCTGATGAAACCTTTGATGGTCTCTCCCCAGGGACCCATCACCTGCCAGGAGCTTCTCCCAGGAACCACCAACTCTGCCTTGCAATGGCCATGGACACCTGATGTCAGTGTCCCCCTGGGAGTCCGCAGGAAGGGAGATGGATGGACAGATATGTGATACACCTGTCCATCAGTTCTTCTTCTTTCGAGTTATCATCCCTTTCTGTTGTCTCTCTTTTTCTACAAAAATTACTTCCATCTCACCTGTGACACACAAATGCATTATCTTAAAATATTCAAAGATCACATGTGAGCCTGAAGTCTCTCCTACTGCTCACTCTCTCCTTCCATTCTGGTCTTCAATTTTCCTTTTCCCAAGGGGAAATTAGTCAGTGAATTAGTGAATTAGTGGAGAAAAATAGTCTCTCTCTCTCTCTCCTATACAACAGTTAAAACCATACCTAAGGCCGACGCAGTGGCTCAATAGGCTAGTCCTCCGCCTGCGGCGCCGGCACACCAGGTTCTAGTCCCGGTCAGGGCGCTGGATTCTGTCGCAGTTGCTCCTCTTCCAGTCCAGCTCTCTGCTGTGGCCCGGGAGTGCAGTGGAGGATGGCCCAAGTGCTTGGGCCCTGCACCCGCATGGGAGACCAGGATAAGCACCTGGCTCCTGGCTTCAGATCAGTGCGGTGTGCCAGCCACAGCACGCTGGCCACAGCGGCCATTGGAGGGTGAACCAACAGCAAAAGAAAGACCTTTCTCTCTGTCTCTCTCTCTCACTGTCCACTCTGCCTGTCAAAAAACCAGGAAGCAGGCAAGGATACCCGCCATCACCATCCAGCATCGTGCTGGCGTGCGAGCCAGTGCAGTAAGGCAAGAAAAAGGATGAAGGGGACATAGAGACTGGAGAGGAAGAAACAGAACTGGCTCTGTTCGCAGGTGACATTATTGTCTTCGTAGAGACCACTAAGGAATCTGCACAACACCTCCTGGAACTTCTGAGTTCGGCAAGGCTGCAGTGCAAGATGCGGGGACCCTGGAAGTGGAAGTGTGTACGATGCTCTAGAAAGTGCCGAGCGGGGCGTGGGGATCTCGTGACCGGAAGAGCGCTCCTGTCGCACTGTGTGCGCTGTTCTCCAGGGGGCTTCTGCCCCCTGAGCCCAGAGGCTCTCTTCCCCCAGGGCTGCAAACACTTGCTCTCTGTCTTTTCCTCTGCTGCTGGGAGCTGGTGCGGCGACGCCAGGACTTCACTTAGCTCCTTCCCCTCGGTGGACGTCGTGGCTGTTTCTGCTTTGTCGCCGTGCCAGACAGCTCTGCGGTGGACACCTGCCCCCTGCCTGCCGGCTCCCTCTTCCCTAGGGTCTCGGGGCACCCACACCCTGTCTGTGCGTGCATCCGCCTCGGGGGGCCCCAGGGCACTGCCTCTCCCCTGTCTTCCCTGTTTCTCCCTGGACTTGTCCCAGTGCTGGCTGTGTCTTGCTTGTTCACTCTGTGTGCAGCAACCGTGGCCCGTTGGGTGTTGATGCCACACCCAGAGCAGGACGGTTTCAGCATCCTTCCTCTGGCTGGGGCCTTTCTCTGGGCCACCCCATCCTCTCATCCACCCACCCACCCTGCAGGGCCGTGAGTGTGTCAGACTGCGTGTGCACAGGCTCGTGCCTGGGTCTCCGCCCGCCTGCCTCCCCCTTCTGTCTAATGTTCTAACTTTAATTTACGAAGCTCTCGCTCCCCTCGCTGCTGTCTTGCTCTCCCGCCCAGCTGTGCCCTTCCCCACGCTCCTGAGCAGCATTATGTAATTTTGCTCCGAGTCCCGGCGTCATCCCCACTCTACGTGTGTACGTTTGTAAGTGTGTGAGTGCACGCCCACACTAAGCCGCCCCTCAGCTCCCTCTTTGTTTCAAGCTCGTAAAGTGTTGCACTGTCCCCGGGTCCTACTGTGTGCGCACGTGTACATGTGCAGGAGCCCATGTGGAGGTCGCGGCTGGGCTGCACCCTCTCTGTGGGTCTCAGCGACTCCTCAGCCACTCCGGTCCTTCCACCCAGAACACTGCCCTGGCCGAGCTGGTCGCAGGCTCTGTGCCTCTGTCCCGTGCCTCTCTGCTCCCGATGCCTCTTGCTCCACACACCCTTGTGTCCAGGAGCCCTGGGTCCTTCCTCCTGCTGCTCACCAGCACCCTGCAGGAGTTCCCAGGGCCCTTCTTTCTTTCTTTCTTTCTTTATTTTTTTTTTGACAGGCAGAATTAGACAGTGAGAGAGAGACAGAGAGAAAGGTCTTCCTTTTCCGTTGGTTCACCCTCCAATGGCTGCCGCGGCCAGCGCACCACGCTGATCTAAAGCCAGGAGCCAGGTGCTTCTCCTGGTCTCCCATGGGGTGCAGGGCCCAAGCACTTGGGCCATCCTCCACTGCACTCCCGGGCCATAGCAGAGAGCTGGCCTGGAAGAGGGGCAACCGGGACAGAATCCGGCGCCCCGACCGGGACTAGAACCTGGTGTGCTGGCGCCGCAGGCGGAGGATTAGCCTAGGGAGCTGCGGCGCCGGCCCCCAGGGCCCTTCTTTGTGCCAACACCGAGGGCCCCGCGTCCCAGACCCTCCTTGTGCCCTCCCCTTCCTGCCCCCGACTGTGGGCTCCCACGGGCTGGGCTCCAGCACTCAGACATGGTGCCTCCTCTCCTAGCCCCTGAACACGTTTCTGCTCCACTCTCATTAGCGCTGAGCGTCACCGCCACCTGGGCCTCGCAGCCAGGAGCCAGAGTCATCGATCCCTCCCCTCACTCCTGCCGCCCACCACTCATCTGTCCCCCTTTCTGAAAAGCCTCCCTCCAAGGAGCTGCTCACAGCCCCCTCCCCACACTAATCAGTCCCTGCCACAGCTCTATGTTCAGCTTTCTGATGCTTGGTCCATCTACCCCTCCTTCCTTCATCCATCCGTTATCCATTCCTCCTTCCTCCCTTCCTGCATCCACCTGTCAGCCATCCACCCCCCAACCCATTTGTCTATCCACCGCATCTCCATTCACAAATTTTCATGGAACCCCCACTGGGGTGCTGCTGAGGACCTGGGAGCTAAGGCCTAAGAGTTCAAGGTCTGGGGAAAGATAGCCCAGTTCTCACCGCACAGCCAGACGGGTGACAGGGGCTTCCCAAGATTCTCTGTCACTGTGCACGTCACAGTGTGTGCTTGTGCAGTGCATGCCTGTGTGTGTAGCACCCGTGTGCGTCTGCTCGGAGCTGGGCCCTCCTGGCCTGCGCCCGTGGCTCCGCACCCCACTCTGCGACCTCCGCATTGCCCTCATACTCACCCCCTTGCCGCCTCTGCCTTCATCTCTCCACGGGGCCTCCTGTGAGCCTCACTGTTTGCGCAACGCCCCCACTGTGTGTGTGGCTGCCCCCCGCCAAGTCAGCTTTCTCTTTCTCCCATCCGAGGCTCTGTGCCTTGCCATGCCTGTGTGTGCTCATGGTCAAGGTTGGCACCCATACATCCTGACCTTCTCCATCTGCCCCCACGCCCCCATCCATCCAGGAGGCATTCAGCAAGCACATGTCGAACACCTACTATGTGCTCTGCTGGGGGCAAAGGGCCCCAAACCCCAGCCATGACCTGAGATACTCAGCCCAGAGGCGGACAGATCCGCTGTGACCACGCAGCCTACTGGGACCCAGGGGGACAAACACCTTCCTCGCAGTCTCCTCCCCACCTGCCTACTGCCAGGAGAGCCTGTTGGCCAAGCCCAGGCAGGAGCCAGAGGCCAGGGAAGCCCACTGAGGAGAGTCGGCATGGACAGGCTCCGGAGCAGAGAAGGGTGGAGAGGGGCCTGCAACAGCCAGCAGAAGGCATCTAGAACGTTCTCTGGGCTCTTTCCCAGGTGTTGTCTCCAGTGTGGGTTACTTCCCCCACCCAACCAGCCCAAGGCACGGAGCATCTCCCAGTGCCCTGTGCGTGGCGCCCACCTGTTGGGCTCCGGGTGCTCGCGGGAGCTCTCGCTGGCCGCTGCCTGGCCCCGTCCCTCTGTCTGTGCGCACTCCGTGCCCTCTTCTTTCCGACTTCCTTGCTGACGTCGCAGCCCTCTCTCCTCCGGCGTCTGGCGGCATCGTGCCCGCCGCTGCCCCTTCCCTCGCCTCTCTGCAGGAGAGGTATTGACTCGTGCTGGAGGCCGTGTGTGCCCGTGCGCCTGTGGTGCGCGGCCACCTCTCCCCAGAGCGTCCTGTCTTCTGGGGGCTTGTGGAGTGGCGCTCTAAAGTCCTGCGGTTCTCTGATTCCTCAGATCCAAGCTCCCACCCGCCGTGGCCCAGAGGATGTCTCAGCCACACGATGGCGAGCAGCACAGGGTCACGCAGGCGTCTGTCTCTGCATCCTTAACCTGGTTTATTCCTGCTATCCCTTGTCCCTGGATCCCTCCCTGCATCTCTCCCTCATCCCTCATCTTCCACCCACCCAGCATCCCCTGGCCCTCTGTGAGAGCTCTGTTCATGATCAGAGCCCTGGGCCCTGTAGAAGCCCCAAGACCACCTTCTGTCTCCCCTGTCAACAAACCCCACAGCCATTTCCCCTCCACACGGTCCTCTGATGCCTGCCCCCCCCCCCCCCCGCCTCTAGCCACCCCTATGCTGTGCTGTGGCCCGGCCTCCCTCCCCTCTCCTCCTGCCGCCTGTTGCCCTGGGAGTTCTTTCTCATTCCTCACTCCCACCAAGCCCCACACCCCTCCTCCCCTCCACGCACTCTGCCTGTGAGCTCCTCGGAGGAGCCTCTGTCGTCCTTGCCCTGGGGCTCCCGCCCTAGCAGGTGCATAGCCCTGGTGCAGGCTCGTCTGCCCTTAAGGGCAGGATCTGCTCTGATTTCTCTCTGCCTCTCAGCACAGGGGAGGGAGGCAGTGGGGGAGTCTGGGCAGAGGGGAGGGCAGGACAGACACCAGGGATCTGCAGAACTCTCCCCCCTCTCTCCTCAGCCTCAGCCTCCCCTTCTCTCTCCATGCTCTCCTCCTTCTCATTTAAAAATTTAGCTTGGAACAGGTGCTTAAAGTTCCCACATTTGAATCCTGATTCTGCTCCTGACTCCAGCTTCCTGCTAATGCCCCTGGGAGGCAGCAGTGGTGGCTCAAGTGCTTGGGAGACCTGAGTAGAGTCCCCGTGTCCCTGCTTCAGCCTGGCCCAGATCCATCCCGCACTTGGGGAGTAAACCAAAGGATAGGGGATTTCTGTCTGTCTCTGTCCACCTTTCAAATAAATGAAGTTTAGATTTTTAAAAATTTAAAATTTAAAAGCAGAGTGAAACAATAATCATTGAGTGTTTAATTAGACCTGTGAAACAGGCGGGCGCCCTCTTTGTGTGGCTGAAAGGGTTGGAGTCTCTAGGCCCCTCCCCTCCAACTGCCCTCCAGGGGCATCCACTGTGGCCGGCTCTGAGTGACTGTCCTGTACGCCGTCTGTACGCGTCTCCTCACTTTGGCGGGGGAATGCTTTCACATGGAATCACCAGGGGCTGGCATTCTTGTGCCGTGGGCTAAGCCACCCCATCTCGGAGCGCCAGTTCAAGTCCTGGCTGCTCTGCTTCTGATCCAGCTCCCTGCTAATGTGCCTGGGAAAGCAGCAGAAGATGCCCAAGTACCTGGGGCCCCTGCCACCCACGTGAGAGACCCAGATGGAGTTCTAGACTCCTAGTTTTGGCTTAGTCCAGCCCTGGCTGTTGTGGCCATACGGGGAGTGAACCAGCCGTTGGAAGATCTCTCTCTCTTCTCTCTCTCTTGCCCTCTACCATGTCTGTCTCTCTATCTCTACCTCTATCATCTTTATCTCTTTTTGTCTCCATCATCTCTGTATCTCTCTTGCTTTCTTTCTCTCACTGACACTATGCCTTTAAAATAAATAAGTAAATTTATCTTTTAAGAACTGTGATTGCTTTTTGCTGTGTGCAGGCTCTTTGGGTGTGCAATGCTAAGCCCTGGGGTCCTTCCCTTGAATGTGCACAACCACAAAACAGCCTTTGTTGGCTGGGGCTGGCTTGTGGGGTGTGTGTGAGCCGATGACAGGCAGCTTCCCAACTCTGCTCAATAACAGACCCCTGGGCAGCTTGAAGTTGACCTTGGTGGCGGCGTTGGCCCCACGGAAGCAGAACAAGCTAGAGATTGGGCACCCCCCCGACCAGAGTGCCAGCTGGCCAGCACACCAGAGGGTGCACCTGCTGTTCACACGTGCCCTGCAGAGCTGCACGGGGGCTGCTTTGCTCTCCCGCTGTGGGCTGACACCGGGTTGGTTCCTCATTTCCACCAGGGCAGGCAAGGTTGCCATGGACCTGCGTACCCAGGACCCCCTCTGCCTTGTCCTCCTCTCCTGGTTCCTGGGTGGTCTCCAGACTTTGTGCACAGCCTGGCTCCTCTTCTGAGCATCCTCTCCTGTCTCTGTCTTTGCCTTGCTCTTTCTGTTCTCCATTCTCCTCATCTCCTCACTTCTCTTCCCTCTCTCCAGGGTTAGTCCTTGCTCCGAGGGCCAAAGTTCGTGTCTGCTTCTGTATGGACACAGGGGTTCCAGCTGTGCCCCTCCCTTTGGGCCCCTAGGCAGGTTTTGTACCCTCTTCCCTGCCCCATCTTCCTGCGGTGCCCGCATCTCTGCGCCCGCCTGCCTCTCACCTCCCCGAGGAGCCCACCTGCCTCGCTTTGGTTTATTCCTTAGCTCTGTTATTGATTCCCTCCAACCCTGCCTCTGCCTTCCTCTCGCTCAGCCACGCTCCCCCTGCTCTCCAGAGGAGTCTTATTGAATTTTGCTGCCAGCGTGTGCGTCACTCCTGCTCTGAGTGTGTGTGTGTGTGCGTGCACCTGCCATGCTCCCCTTCGGCTCCCTCTCTCTCTTTCTGGGGCTTGCAGAGTCTGCGCTCTCTCTCTCTCTCTCTCTCTCTCTAGATGAGTCACGTCTCTCTGAGGCATGGCCTGGGTCCCGGCACATAATGCCTAATGAACTTTGGGCCAGGGTCTGTCTGTTTGTCCTCTCTCCTCCTGTTCTTCCCTCACACTGTCCCCTCATGCTGCACCTGCTGTCTGACAGGACACCCCCAGGCTCCTCCCACTCTGTGAAGCACCCTCCACCACGCCACACATTTGAAGTCAGGGCAATAACCTGCCCCCCCCCCCCCCAGGTGCCTCAGCCTCCTCTCTTCACCGCCACACCCCCTTCCCGCTCTCATTACCCTGCAATGTCACCGCCTTTCCTGTGTCCCACAGTCAGGAGCCCCAGGTTTCTGACTACTCCCAGGGAACCACCCACGGCCCATCTGCTCCCCTCCCCTCCAGCTCTGCCTCTGAGGGGCTGCTCGAGCCCCCACCCCTCCTCCCCTGCCGCCAGCACTGGGTGGGTGGATGAGCCGATTGCCTCCGTCCCTCCGTCCCTTTGTCCACCCATCCACCCATCCACCCAACACACTGATATCTACAGGGTGCTGGGTGCTACTGCAGACAGCAGCTCCCAGTCCCTAGCTGGCTCCTCAGGGATCTGGGGGAGAACCATCCATCTTTGTCCATGGGGAGGGGATGACAGGGACTCCCAAGGGCTCTAAGTCATTTTGGTCAGCCTCATTTTTGTGTGTGTGTGTGTGTGTATCTATGCAAACATATGCACACGTGTGTGTGTGTGTGTACCTATGCAAACTTGTGCACACGTGTGTGTATGTGTGCGCATCTGTGTGCATGCAAACACGCCTAGGGCTCTGTCCCTCCACCCCCTCCTTCCGTATGCCTCTGGGCCTCTGAGGACCCCACCCCTTGCTGTGGTCACAGCCCTCTTTGGGTTCTTCAGGCCCTGACCTGGGCCCCCTTGGCCCGTCCCGAACAGACCTCTGCCACCCCGCCAGCCCTGCAGACCTGCCCAGCTCTGGCCACCCTCTCGCCCTGCTCTTGGCTTGAGGTTGGTGCCAACTTCTCTGACACCGCTCGTCCTCCCCGTCGCTCCTGTCTGAGCCACCACCACAGGGGGCGTGATGGCCGGTGGCCGCCTCCTCCTCCCTTTTCCCTTTGCTCCTCTCCTTCTCATCCTCCACGAGGGAGATGATCTTGGGTGATGGAGCGCTCCTCTCTTAGTCCATCCTCTCTGTCCACCCGCAGAGGAGCTGGGCAGGACTCTTGGCTCAGCTGCTGCTGCTCCCGCCCAGCCCCAGCCCGTGCCTGACGGCTGACCCGTGCACCCCAGGTAAGCCCCATAGCAGCTTCCTGCTTGAAAACCCCACAGCCCCTTCTGTTTTTAAAGTTTTGTTGGTTTATTTATTTGAAATGCAGAGAATCAGAGACAGAGAGAGACTTCTGGTTGCTGGTTCACTCACCAAATGGCTGTGTCGGCCAGGGCTGGGCCAGGTGGAAGCCAGGAGCCCCGAACTCAATCCCAGTATCCCACATGGCTGGCAGGAGCCCAAGCACTTTGCGCTGTCATCGGCTGCCTTCCTTGGCGCGTTAGCAGGAAGCTGGAATCAGAAGCAGAACTGGAACTTGAACCTGGGCCCTCAGTATGGGATGGGAGGTGCTGGGCAGTGTCTTAACCAATGCCTGCCCCCTCGGACCCCTTTTTTCCCTACCCTTGAGTGGCTCCTCTGCAGCCTCCTCCTCCATGCAGCCCTCAGGATTGGTGCTCCTGGTGTTCAGTCCTCCTCCTCCCCTTCTCCTCACCTACAGGACGTCTGGGAACAGAGCTCGCTCCTAAATCAGAACCTCTATGTCTGTGTCCCTGCGCACAGCACGGGGGGACAGGAGCTCCTGTGCACCCATAAAAGGACTCTCCCCACCGCTCCCCAAATGAGTTGTCTCTTCTCTAACTGTGAAGTAAGTGGACCAGGTCACAAGAAACTTCTGGACTTATGGCCATGCCCATCCCCTCCCCTGGGCTACGAGGTCCCCTCCATTACAGGCAGGGACCCTGCTCTGCCTCGGGCAGGCTGCCCTCATCTCAGCTGGAGGCTCCCTGAGCCCCCTGGGTGTCCGTCCCCAGTCTCTCCCACTCTGTCCACCCTGGCGATGCTGTCCCAGCCACCTTCCTGAATCTCCTTCCCTGGCTTAAGCCCCGCCCTCCTGGTGAAGTTCAAGTCCACCATCGAGGCTCCAAGGCTTTCTAGATGGCGCTCAAGTCTCACGCTCTCGGTGGCTTCTCTGGCTTCACCCCGGCCGCAGTGGACCCCGGCAGGGGCTGGAAGGCTGGTGACTGGCAGGGTTCTTGGCTCGGCAGTCCCGCCTCCCCGGTGCAGCCCCAGGGCCTCTCCGGTCTCACACTGAGGGGGTCTGAGCTGCAGAGAGGTCTGTCTGCCTGTGGGAGTCTCCCCCTCTCCTCTCCCTGTCCCTAATCTCCTTTTCTATATCCCCTTTCAAGCTTTTCCTTTGAAAAGGTAATTTGCAATGATCCGAGTGAGTGTGCGGACTCATTCAAGTTGAAAACAACCTAAGACGTTACAAGGAGGACTAAAGTCTCCTTTGAAATCTCACCCCAACTCCTGGTTCTGACTGATCTTCCCACGTGGAGTTACAGTGTTACATGGCTGTGCTTCGCTCTCACAGGAAGGAAGGGAGGGCGGAAGGAGGAATGCGGACAAAATTATTGTTGCATGGTTATGGTCGGGCCAGGTACACTGGAAGGCAGAATGAGTGTGTGGAGGGGAGATCTCCCATCTCCTACTCACAGGTTCATTCTCTAAGCCAAGCTGAAACCAGGAGCCCAGAACTCAATCTGGGTCTCCCACAGGGGCAGCAAGGACCCAAGTACTCGAGCCATCCTGCTGCCTCCCCGGGGTACACGTTAGCAGGAAGCTGGTGTCGGGCCTCAAACCCAGGCACTCAGATATTGGACAGGCACATCCCAAATGGCATCCTAGCTGCTGGGCCGGACGCCTGCCCTGCGCCCTGCGTTGTCACAGCGTTAGTGTGAATGCCGCCCTTCTGTGTGCGTGCTCCTGCAAAGCACTTCACCCCACCATGTGCCGTGGGCCTCCTCCAGGTCGGAACCTGGAGGTCTCATTCTTACGTCCTGTTCTGCACGCCGTGCGTGTGCGAGTCTCTGCCTGTTGCTGGGCGCTTGGGTCTCGCTGCCCCTCGGACAGAGCAGTCCAGCTCTGCGCAGCCGCTTTCTGCCACTGGCCTGGCGTCTCGGCGTCTGTCCTGTTTGTCTGTCTGTCTGCCTGGATGTGCACACGTCTGCCTCTCTGCATCTGTGGCCCTCTCTCCTTCCTCCCCATCCCTCTCTCACTGCGCCACGGTCCCCACGTTGTGTCCCAGCTGTGCCTGCATCTGTGTCTCACCCTGGATCCCACAGGGGCCCCTCATACCTGGAGATGTCCCTCCTTCTAATTCCCCTTTGCTGGGTGGCTTTAACCCCCACGCACCCACTTCCTCTCCCATCCATCCACCCACCCGCGGCGGACACGAGCATCTGCCGGGGGCAGGGCCTGGGGCGGCTCACTCACCGGAGATGGTGCGGGCTGCACAGGGTCTCCGCCCGTCCGAGTCCCTCTCTCTCTCTGAGCCCCATTTCCTGTGCCCTCTGTCTATATCTTGCTCAGCCGTGCTCTCTCCAGCTCTCTGGAGGAGCCCTAGTGAACTCACTTTGCTTGTGCATAACTCCTGGTGTGTGCGTGAGTGTGTGTTGGGGGGGTTGGGGGGTGAGGGGTTGGCTTACGCCCCCTCTGTCACTCCCGTGGACTCGGCATACGCTGCCCATCACACCTGCTTCCCACGGCATGCCCGGTTAGCTCTGGGGCAAGCGCTGCCTGCCCGTCTTGTCTTTCTCTTTCCTCTCTTGTTCTTCACACTCCCGGGTGATCTCCTCCTCTGCTTTCTGTGCTGACACCCCCCCACCAGCCCTGGCCTGTGCCCTTTCTCTGGAGCCCCCAGACTCTGAGCCTCCATTGGCTGCAACCCACAGGTGCCTCAGACCCACTGCAGTGCCTCCACACCCAGAATGTGATTTTCTTCCCTTCCTTTTTTTTTTTTTTTTAAAGATTTATTTTTTCTTTGAAAGTCAGAGTTACACAGAGAGAAGAGAGGCAGAGAGAGAGGTCTTCCATCCGCTGGTTCACTCCCCAATTGGCCGCAATGGCCGGAGCTGTACTGATCAGAAGCCAGGAGCCAGGAGCTTCTTCCTGGTCTCCCATGTGGGTTCAGGGGCCCAAGGACTTGGGCCATCTTCTACTGCTTTCCCAGGCCATAGCAGAGAGCTGGATCAGAAGAGGAACAGCCAGGACTAGAACTGGCACCCATATGGGATGCTGGCACTGCAGGCCAGGGCGTTAACCCGCTGTGCCATGGCACTGGCCCCTCTCTTCCCCTTCTCATCGGCACCCAGGGCTGCTGCCCACCAGGGCCTGCAGCAGGAGCCTGGAGGCCTCTCTGAGTCTTCTCGATCCTGTGGCCCATAGCCCATTTGTCTCCACTTCCTGCCAGTGTCCTGCAGGGGGCTACTATGAGAGCCTTCTAAGGCCTTCTAGAACCTTCTAACTGCAGACTCTTCAGCCCCGGCCTCTGGGCAGCCCCAGCATGTTGTCTGGACAATCGAATATGCTTCCCCCTTGGTCCTTCAACCCCACTCTCGCTCCTTCTTCTTTATTCCCCATCAACCTCTAGGAGAATTTTCTTTGCTCGATTCACACTCAGAATAAACATGAATTTCCTGCCCAGGACCCCCAGGCCTTACACAGTCCAGGTGTGCTGGGTTGGGGGCAGGGGCTTCCGTAAACGTCATCACAGTGCCCAGGGAAAAGGTGGCAGTCAGGGGTGCCCTCCCGAGCAGGGAGCCCGACTCCCTGCCCACTCATGGCCACTCCTGGGGCACAGATCCCCCTCTCCCCAGGCCTCAGTTTCCTGTCTGTGGCCAGAAATCGCGGTGTTGCTAGCCCATTGGAGGAGGTGGCGGACGAGCCAGCCAGCGGGAGCCAGGAAGCCGTGTGTGGCCTCCACGCCAAGGAGGGGCTGCCAGGGCAGTGGTGCGGCTCAGCCCGCCGGGCGGATCGCCACCGCCCCACGTTTGCTCCCTCCTACCACCGCCGGGAATGAAACGTGGCTCAACGGCCTGGTCAATCCCGCTGCAGCTGTTCCACCGGAGCCTCTGCCCCGCCCCGCCCCTCCACACCCCTGGGTCCGGTGGCCACATCGGGCTCCTGCCCAGCGGGGGAAGCAGAGGCCCTGGGGGCTGCCGGTGCCTCCTGCTCCACTGGGCCTCACTGCCGGCCCCCATTTCGCCCTCTCGCGGCCACAGCCCGGGCCTTCCTGAGCGCCCTCCTGGCCAGCTGGCTGCCTGTCTAGTCACAGCCCAGCTGCCTCCGGCTGCCGGGGCCCTGCCTGCCCGCCTGCCCTCTCCAAGGCTCTTGAATTGGCCACAGTCAAGTGGGACCAACTGTGGGAGCGTCTGGCAGGAAGCGCCCTGCCCTCCGGGACCCCAGGGTCACCCAGGACTGCGGGGCACGGTTACAGCTCAGGGCTTAAGGAATTCACGTGCTAGGTTATTGTCCCAGCCTAATCCTTCTGCCCAGCCAGCTCGGTCGCTTTCTGCCCTTATCAATCCCCTGTCCTTCTGCCCTGCCCACTCCGGCAAGCAGCCCCTTCCTCTCCGCCTAGGAGAGCTCCAGGCGCCCCCCGGCAACTGTCACCTCCCTGGCCCGCCCCTGGCCTCTCTGGCACCATTCTGCCTTGGGTTTCTTTTTCTCGTTCGTTCTTTTGGTAAAGACTCTGGAGGGGAGAGATCCTACGATGGAGTTCTTTTTATTTTATTTATTTATTGTTTACTTGACAGGTAGAGTTATACACAGTGAAAGAGAGAAACAGAGAAAGGTCTTCCTTCCATTGGTTCACTCCCCAAATGGCCAGCGTGGTGCCAATCCGAAGCCAGAAGCCAGGAGCTTCTTCCTGGTCTCCCATGGGGTGCAGGGCCCAAGCACTTGGGTCATCCTCCATTGCTTTCCTGGGCCACAGCAGAGAGCTGGACTGGAAGAGGCGCAACTGGGACTAGAACCCGGTGCCCGTATGGGATGCCGGCGCCACAGGGGGAGGATTAACCAAGTGAGCCACGGCGCCAGCCCCCAGATGTTCTTTTGAAAAAAAATTTAGTTTCATTTTGTTTGAAAAAGAGAGAGAGAGAGAGAGAGAACTTCCAGCTGCTGCTTCACTCTCCAAATGCCCTCAACAGCCAGGCCGAAGCCTCCAACTCAACCCGGGTCTCCCAGGAGGGTAGCAGGGACCCAAGCACTTGGGCCGGGACCCGTTGCCCCCAGGGTGCACTGTGCCCTGGGATGCAGGTGTCCCAGCTCCTTTCCCAGTTCTCTGGCTGGGCCCCCGCCACTCCTCGCCGCCCCACCCCCTGTGGCACCTCCTCTCTGGCCCCCAAGCCTCTGGAGGCGGCCCCTCCCACCTCTGCGCCCTCCTCCCGCAGCTGCCCTCCGTGCCTGGCTCTCACCCCTCACCCTGCTCCCCAGAAGCTCCTCCCCTGCCTGCCATGGCTCCACTCCGTCCATCAGGGAGCGAGTGCTGAGCGCCTGCAGGTACCCGCCGCTGCTCCGCTGGCCTGCGCCACAGCCTGCGTGGGCTGCCCAGGTTTGCAGACTGAGCCCCGCCTCTGGCAGTCAGTGTCTCATGACCAGCAGGGGGCTTGGGGCTCTTCCCTCGCTCCAGGAGCTTCTTTTCCCCACAGTCCATGGGCGTTGACATCTCCCACCCCCAGCCCCGTATGCACCTCAAGTCTGCTGGCTGGGTACAGCTTCCTGGGGTACATGAGGGACAGTGGGAGGTGGGACAGACTGGCCCCCGAGCTCCCCTGTGGGGTGAGCCTGCCCTCCGCCAGGCCGCTGCTGCTCCGTTCCCTTTCCAGTCTGTCTGAGGACCATGTCCTGAATAGATGACTGGCTCCTGGAGACCTGTAGTGGGCACGGTGGAAGCTGATTTTTAAAAATTGGTACAACGGGCTGGCACTGTGGCGTACTGGGCTGAGCCTCTGCCTGCGGGCCCGGCATCCCATATGGACACCGGTTGGAGTCCCGGCTGCTCTGCTTCTGATCCAGCTCTCTGCTATGGCCTGGGAAAGCAGTAGAGGATGGCCCAAGGGCTTGGGCCCCTGCACCTGCATGGAAGACCCAGAAGAAGCTCCTGGCTCCTGGCTTTGGATTGGCCCAGGTTTGGCCACTGAGGCTATTCGGGGAGTGAACCAGTGGATGGAAGACCTTGCTCTCTGTCTCTCCCTCTCTCTTTCTGTAACTCTACTTTTCAAATAAATAAACAAAATCTTTAAAAAAAAGTTGATACAACCGATTTGGAAAACTGTTGAACAAACATCGATAAAAGCTGAACACGGGGTCTGTGTTGTGGCGCAGTGGGTAAAGCCGCACCTGTGACTCCGGCATCCTGTATGGGTGTTGGTTTGAGGCCTGGTTGCTCCACCTCTGATCCAGTTCCCTAAATGCCCAAGAGAGCAGCAGAAGGTAGCTCAAGTGCTCGGACCCCTGCACCCATGTGGGGGACTTGGGTGGAGTTCTGGTCTCCTGTGGTCAGCCTGGCCCTGCCCTGGCTGGTGCCACCATTGAGAAGTGAACCAGTGGATGGAAAATTTCTCTCTCTCATAACTCTGCCTTTTGAATAAATAAATAAACCTTGTGTTTTTTAAACAACATATGCTACCTTGTGACCCAGCGATTCTACCCCTAGGAAGTACGGAGCAGAATTGTGCCCGGGGCCTCCATGTAAACATGTCACAGCAGCTGGATTTGTCACCACCCCAGTGTCCAGCAACAGGAGAAGGGTGGCAGAGCCGTGCTGGTTTATTCAAAAGAAGGAGGGCTGCATAGCCATGAGACAGAACAGTGCACCTGCCCCGGGCACCACAGGTACATCCCAGGGACAGATGTGTCATGAAAATTCACACCCAGAGAGGACAGGCTGACTCGATGCAAATGAAGCTGCCGGGCAAGCCAAAGTCGGGGTAGTTATTACTTCGGGGGGCGGCTCCTAACTGGGAAGGGGTACGAGAGAGAAACTTCCAGAAGGATGAAGGTTGATCCCTAGGGGTAGGCAAAGCTTAGCATTCATGGAAATTTGGGGCTGGTTCTGCGTGTACACTAGGAGTGAACACACAGTGTACCGCGTTTATTTCACCAACCGCTGCAGGTGGCCCGGGGGGCCAGGAGATGAGGAAGACGTGACCCCGGGCAGGTGGTGCCTGTGCGTCACAGGCAGCCGTGTTGGTGGGGTGGGTAAGCTAAGTCCCTGGAAGGACACAGGGTTCAGGTTACCCGTGAACAGCAGAGGGTCTAATTAGGTCTTGCTCAACCTAACATACGTGACCGTCTGAGGCTAATCCCTCCACCGACACCCTCGGCCCCATCTGCTCATGAATTGGTGCTCCTTAATTACTCGATGTTCCCGTCCCTTCCCTGGGTGGCTCCTGGCACTAAGAGCACCTGCCCATGCCCCTGTGAGGCTCCGTCCCCCCTACCCCCAACGCAAGCTCGTGGCTTACGGCCACCATCTGGAAATGTCCTCCTCCCTCGCTTCTGAGAGTGCCCTCCTGTCCTCCCCAGGGCTCCAGTGGGCCTTCCTCAGCCTCCAGGGGAGGCCCACGCGAGAGAGGCCTTTCCAAGCCCAAACCCCTGGATGCACCCCTCAAAGCTCAGGCAGACCGGGACCCGGTGCTCACCGTCAGGGCCGAGGCTCCCCATTCTGGCTCCCTGACTCTGCCAAGTGCAGAACAAGGGGGCCTAACTGGTGGCAGGGGAGACCCTGAGGGGAGGCTGTGGTCAGAGCGCAAAATGCTGGGAAAAGGGCACTCATCTACCCCAGATCCGTTCCCTCCCCTCCTCTCCCCTCCCCTGCCCTCCCTCCCTCTTTTCCCCTTCCCCTCCCTCCCTCTCTCCCTCCCTCCCTCCCTTCCTTCCGGCAGAGTTACATAGAGGCAGAGGCAGAAAGAGAGAGAGAGAGAGAAAGAGAGGTCTTCCATCCACTGGTTCACTCCCCAGTTGGCCACAATGGCCAGAGCTGCGCCGGTCTGAAGCCAGGAACCAGGAGCTTCTTCCAGGTCTCCTGTGTGGGTGCAGGGGCGCAAGGACCTGGGTCATCTTCTACTGCTTTCCCAGGCCATAGCAGAGAGCTGGATCGGAAATGGAGCAGCCAGGACTCGAACCGACGCCCATGTGGGCTGCTGGCACTGCAGGCGGTGGCTTTACCTGCTACGCCACAGCGCTGTCCCCCCAGATCCATGTCTATAGCCCGAGACTGAGGCCTGTGGAAGAGAGCCATCTGCCTACAGTCACAGAGTGAGGCAGAGGGAGGCAATGGGGAGGGGAGACCCCGACCTGATCCTGCCCCACAACCCCATGGGCTGCTGAAGCTGGAGGAGAGGCCCCCAGGAGTCTTGCCATGCACAGCCCTCACTTCCGGCTTCCGCAGGAAGCTGGGCTCAGGAATCTTCCGGGCCACAGCGCCACACTGTCCTGCTGCTGCTCTCCCCGCAGCCCTAGAAGTTCCACTGGGTCCTCTTGGATGCCCCATGGACGGCAATAATGAAAGCCCCAAACCAGAAGCCGGGTGTGCCTCAGTGTCCTGCCAGGAAAGGTTGGCTCAGCCCGGGCTGGACGCTGGGGGCAGGGGCGGGGGGCTCCACGTCGAGGCTGCTGCTTCCAGCTGTGGGGCAGGACACGCTCACCAAGGGAGACCCCAGCAGGAAAGCCGAGCTCATGGGCTTGGCAGGAGGAAAGGGACTGGATTTCATTCCACTCAATGAAACACACGTTCTTGTCCAGGACTGACTCCCGCTGCCACCCGAGCCCCCCCACCCCCGGCTCACTCCCAGCCCTGTGTCGCCCCCGACAGCGACTCTAGCCCGAGGTTTATTTTCTATTCCCAGGACTCCAGAATGCTCTGGAATCTTGTGCTGGGTGCCTTTGCCCGGGGGTCCTGAGGGGCCTCGGGCGGGAGGATGGGATGCCCACTTTTCCTGGGCATCCTTCTGTGGATTTTGAATTTGGAACCATGTGAATGTATTTTCTAACTGAGCAAAATTTAAATTTCAAAAAGCTTCTATTCACAAATATATTTCTGGACCCTGCTCCCTGGCTGCCCCACCCCTGTCTCTCTTGGTCCCAGAGCCAAAGCGGTTGCTTCTCCCTTCAGGGTTTCTCTGACCAAGATCCCTGAAGCTTCGCCATGGCCAAGGCCAAGTCCCCTCCTCTCTCCTCTCTGGACACAGCCACTGTCGGCTCGGCCTTCTGGGTACTCTGCTCCCATGAGCCTCCTCCCGCCTCTGCCCTCCGGCCCTGGTGGGCAGTCATCTGTGCTGGTGTGGTCCTGGCCTCCGCCTGAAGCTCTGACTCCCCTGCTCCCTGCCACCTCTGGGGGTCCTTGCCTCCTTGCGATCTTCCCGCCTGGGACTCACTCTCTCACCTCCAGCCCAACCCCCGCCGTGCACCTGCTTCAGGGACCCCCGTTTGTTTATCTCGGGGCCCTGGCACCACCATGTCCCAGTCCAGACTTGGCCTTCTCCTTGCTGTAGGTGAACTGTCTGTTTTTCCCAGGGTAATGAGGGAGTGAGCTGGTATCTACCGCGTGGGGCAGTTGTGAGTCTAAAGGAATTCCCGTGAGCGAAGCTGTCAGCACAGGGTCCGGGTGTTGTAAACTCCACAATGCGGTTTGTCAGATCAGAACATCCCGAATGCAGGTCCTGCATCCTTTTGCCCACCCGACGGCCTTGCTGTCCAGCCCCTGCTGCCACCGGCCAGTCTGAGCGCCAGAAACCCCAGGGTCTTGCTGAGCATTGCCCTCCCCTTCCTCCACCCCCACCTCACCTAACTCGCACCCCATCACCCACCCTGGACTGTGTTGCTCCTGAGTCTCTCCCCACCCCTACCCTGCCCCTAGCCCCCAGCCCCCTAGAATTGTTCTTGCGTAGCTCATCGATGTTCGCCTAATTGCCAAATCAAAAGAAGATTTTCAGCCTTCATCGGTTTGGATTTTCTGCTACATTTGGTCCTGCTGATCCCGCTCTCCTAGAAACGCTCTGCGAGCTCAGTTTCCATGGCAACCTGCTCTCCGGCTCGGCTCACGTGGCCATGTGGTGCTGACATTTCTTTCTCTCCGCTACGTTAGTAGGTGCCCCTGAAATGGCGGGTGGAGGGTCCGTGGACTCCGGCGGGGTTGAACCGAGCCATGGTCAGCAGTATGGCAGCCACCCCAACACTCTTGGTGTGCGTGTGACACCCTCCCAATGGCCAGCCTGCGGGCCCTGACTCCCGGCTGGTCATCTTCCACAGTCCACAGGCCTCTCCAAGCCAACCCTGGGCTGTGGCCGTGACCCCTCTCTGGCCCACTTGCCTCTCAAAGGCCAAGTGAGAGCCCCAGAAAACAAAAAATCTGCCCCTGACTCTCGTCTGCTCTGAACTCCTCCAGGGTTCTCCACTGCCCATGAGATGAAGCTCAAACCTTGTAACAGGCACGAGCCGCTCGCTGCTGGCTTTTCTTGTCCTGTTTCCCACCACTTCCGATCTTATCCCCAACTTCAGGAACACCCGGCAGCCTAGAAGCACACACGACGGGTCCTGCCCTCCGCGCCCTGGTTCTCACTGTTCTCTCTGCCGGGGAGCCTTCTACCCGGCCCTCCACATCCTGGGAAGGCCCCTGCTGTGGCACTTTCTACAGGAAACTTTGTCCGAGCAATCCTTCCCCCAACCTAAGGCTACAGCCCCCTCCTCCTGCTCTCTTAGCTCCAAGCAAAGCAGAACGTGTCTGGTTGCAAGCAACAGAAACCACATTTGAAACAGCTTAAGGCAAAAGGAATGCCCCAGGTCAGGGAGGGCAGGGTTCATGTGGGTTTCTGGAAAACAGAAAATAGAGCTGAGGGAAGGGGAGACATCTCTGCTCCCCAGTTTCACCAATGCAACTTCTATGTTGTTGTTATGCTTGTATATATTTAATAGCTTCATGAGAAACAATTGACATGAAAATGGCTCATGTTTAAAACATACAATCTGGGGTTTGTAGTGAGGCAAGTTAAGCTGCCAGTGGCAACGCCAGCGTCTCATATCGGAGAACTGAAGGACCCTTACGGGGGACAAGAAATTAGGCCTGGGCAAATACCAGAGGTTTCTTAAAAAGCAAGATGTTCCTCAGAGATTAGCGGGTGGAACATTCTCTGGGAAGGAAAAACAACCCCCGCCCAGAGCAGAGCTACCCCTCCCCTTCAGAAAGTCTCTAGGCGCGCACTTATGATGTCACTGCGACCGGCCAATCCAGTGCCACCTCTGCATTTTATTCCAGCATTCTCTGCCAGCATTCTTTGCCAGCATTCTCCAATATGCTAATTGTTCTTCTGAACCGACCAATCCTGTAACACCTCTGCATTCTCCGCCAGCGCTTTATGCCTGCATTTTATGCCTGTGTTTTGCATATGCTAATTCTTGCCTATAAAACCGGTGTGTAACTGCTGTTCTGGGCTCCTCACCACCTGAGGTGGAGGGCCCGTTTGCACAAATGCTCAAAAAAACCTCGTGCTTTTGCATGAACTCGTCTGGAGTCTGGGTCTTTGGGCGTCCTCCCGAACAAGTTGGCATCCCAACAATTGGGGGTCCAACAGCACGAGTCCCAACTTCTCAGCCTCCAGTCAAACTCCCTTCTAATGCGCCTGGGAAAGCAGCAGATGATGCCACCTATCTGGATGGAGTTCCCGACTCCTGGCTTACCTCTGGCTATTGTGGCCATGTGGGGAGTCGAAGAGCGATGGAAGATCTCTCTCTGCCTTCCAAATAAATAAATTTGTTTTTAAAAGTAAATAAAATGTACAATTGGATGAGTTTTGACATTTGCACATACTCATGAAACCATCACCAGGCAAGATGCCAGGATAATGAACACCCTCTCGTCACCCAGATTTCTTATTCCTTTTGTGGCCCTTCCTTCTCTGCCTCCCGCCTACCCCGTCCCTCCATCTGGGCCACCGTGAATCTGCTTTCTGTCACTCTACATTGATTGCATGCAGTACTCTTGCATTGCCGGGCTTCCTCTGAGTAGCTGAACTGCTCTGAGACCCCTCTGTGTTGCTGTGTGCATTAATGGTTTGTTGCTTTTTGCTGTTGAGTAGTACTTCATTGTGTGGGTTATGGTGGTTGGTTTGTCCATTCACCCTTGATGGAGATTGGTGAGTTTCTAGCTTTTGGCAATTACAAATAAAACTGCTCATGCATCCAGGCACCAGTTTCCTAGTGGATATGGGCTTTCACAGCTCTGGCTGAACAGCTAGAGGGGAGAGGCTGGATCGTATGATACATGTGTATTTTGCTGCTTAAGGACCTGCCAAGCTGTCTTCCAAGGTGGTTGCACTATTTTACATTCCTACCCTGCAAAGTATGAGAGTTCTGGTTGGCTCCATACCCTAATCAACATTTTGTACAATCCATATTGTCATTTAAAAAATTATTTTATTTAGTTGAAAGGCAGAGTTATAGAGATAGAGAGAGAGGTTTTCCATCTGCTGATTCACTCCCCAAATGGCCTCAAGGACTATGGCTGGGCCAGACCAAAGCCAGGAGCCAGGAGCCAGGAGCCAGGAGCTTCTTCCAGGTCTCCCCTGTGGGCATGGGGCCCGAGCACTTGGGCCATCTTCCACTGCTTTCCCAGGCTGTTAGCAGGGAGCTGGATTGGAAGTGGAGCAGCTGGAACATGAACCAGCACCCTTATGGGTTGTGGGCATCGCAGGCAGTGGCTTTACCTGCTACACTGCAGCACCAGCCCCAGCACAGCCAGCGTTTCTAACAGTAGACATCCTGCTAGGCCTGTGTGGCATCCATGGTGGTTCTGATTTGCATGTCCCCAGTGCCTAGGAGTGTTGAATATCTTTTTGTGTATTTATTTGCCATTTGTTTATTTTTTATGAAGTGCCAGTTCAAGTCTTTTGTTCATTTCTTATTTTCTAGTTTTAGATTTTAGCCTGTTTATCTTGTACTCTCACTGTTACGCCAGAGTTGGAACTGGGCTTTTGGTGTTGCAAAGCACCCTGGCTGACACTCTCTTCTATGTAAAAGGAGCTGAGCCCTCCACTTCCCCGCACGGCTTCCTGGCTGGACTCCCCCCGCCCCGCGGCTCTATGACCCAGAGGCAGCGGCTGTGTTAGCTTCTCTAGAGGTACCGAGCTGCGAGGAGGGGCCTCCAAGGATGGGGAGGGGGCTTGGTTCACACCACAGTGGCAGCTGAGGAGTCCCACCGTAGGCTGTCTGCAGGCTGGCGGCCTCCTGGATGCCGGTAGCACCGCATGGCTCAGTCCAAGTCTGGAGAAACCAAGGATTTGAGTCTCCGTTCAAGGCCCAGAGACTGCAGGTCAATACCGGGGCCACAGGTGTGGCCTGGAGTCCACAGCAGCAGCTGACGTCTCAGACGGGAGCCGAGCATGTCCCGGGTCTCTCACAGACCAAACTGCCCCCTCCCCACTTGAGTCTCTCCTGACTCGCAGCCCACCCACATGGAGGCCACGTCTTCCGGCCTAGTGCACACAGACTCATGGGCCAATCTCGCCTGGAAGCCTCCTCGCAGACTCACCCCGATAACGCTTCCCAGGTTTCTAGGTAGTCCTGATCCGGCGAGGCTGACCCCATCAAGGTAACGCCCACACTGGCCAGGGGCAGCTCCTTGAACTTGGTGCCACAGCAATCCATTCTTGGAGCTTCAGGGCTGGACCAGATAACCAGTCTGGAACCAGACCCTACCCCTTTCCTCTTTGAACGGGAGACCACGCCGCCCCCTGTGGCCCGGGGCCTCCCACTCTGCCAGGGACACTGGCTCGTCCGACCCCACGCTCTCAGGCCGCGGTCCTGCCTCCCAGCCTCTTGGTGCTCCCACGGCCGGGGTTCCCTCCCGCGTTCCAGTCGCACTGCGGCTTCCCAGCGGCCTTTCTGCTTTCCAGATCCTAAGCCTATTCCGAGCTTTTTGTTCGAAATACGATTAGCTGATGAATAATGGCCCGTTTGACTGGATATAAAATAATTTGCTTAATGTTTTCCCGATAGTTGGCTATTTGGGTTGTTTCCATTTTTTATCGTAAACAAGGCCACGCGACGTCTCCTTGTCCGTGCGTCTTTGTCAGTTTGCGATGACTTCTGCCTGGTGCTGCTCCGGAAGTGTCATTACTGGGTCAAAGGCCGTGCTGGGTTACATCACAGCCAGCAGGGGGTATTCTCATGAAAACTGCCTTCTTCGCTCTGTGTTGGGCCAGAAGCGTTATCTCACTGTTGTTTTAATTTACTTTTTAAAAAATAATTAGATATTGGAAAATAGGTTCAACCTATGAGCCATAAAAAATTAATCTTCTGTTAATTGAGTGCTCCTGCCCCTTCACAGCCATCCAGCAGTGAGCTGAATTTTTAAAGCTCCATTTGTATGGATTCTTAAACACCAAGGAGATTAACCCTCTGCATGGCAGCCTCAGTGCTAGTTTCTATTTTCCTGTGGTTAACTCTAAAATTTTAAATCTATTTTCTTTTTCTTTTCTATGGGATGGCTTCCCTCGCTTTCAAGCTTAGACGGCTCAGCCAGTGGCGGATGGGTGTTTACTTCTGCTTTATTCAAGTGTGATTTTTAATTTAAATTATTAATCCTTCTGAACCTGATGCTGCTGCATGACAGGAAGTGAGGAATGAAGTGGATTTGCGTCTCCAAACGGCTCTGTGATCATCCAGCAGCTTCTACTGACTAAGCCTGGGAGCCAGGGTGTCCATTTTGAACGGTGCAGAGTGCGTAATAATTTTCTCGTACGCTGTGTGTGCCTTTCACATACGGCCTCAGGGACGAGGCTTCCTGGTGGCACTGGTCCTGGGGCGCCTCCGTGATCTCGAGCCCCACCCCCGTTGCCGAGCGCCTGTGGGCTTCTGGGAGGCTATGGCACAGGGAACGGCCATGGGGACCACTCGCTGGCTCCTGGGGAGCCCAGGGAATGAGGGAAAGAGCTGGGGTTCGAGATGGGAAAGACTCCGCCTCCCACCAAGCTCGGGAGCTCCAGAGTCCAGGCTAAAGGAGAAGACAAAGCGCACACAGACGCGGGATCGCAAGGACAAGTCAAAGTGATGTCCTGCAGGAGCTCCGTACGGGGCTGGGTCTCACCTCTGGGGCACCCCTCTGGGCAGGAGGGCAACGCGCGGGGATCCCACCGCAACTTCGCTACTGCCTGGCTCCCGGGAAGGGGCTCCGGCCCCAGCACTTGAGCTGAATGCCAAGGAGGAAGATGATGGCGCCCAGGCAAGGTTGGGGGATGGCAGGGCCAAAGAATCCAGTCTGAGCCCGCGCTTGAAGACAGTCTGAGCGGTTGAAGACAGCATGGGCCGGTGTGGCCCGTAGACACAGGCATGCGTCCTGGGGTTGGGCACCCTCGGGGGACACGGCGAGGCTGAACATGAGTGAGGGGCAGGCTCCGGGGGCCTGGGACAGCTCAGGAGGATGCAGCACCCATGGAGACGCTGCTGTGGTCACCAGAACGCCAGGATGGGAACAGAAGTGGCAAAAGCCTGCGCGCTAGCACTGGGCAGCTCATACGTCCTGCCTGCGATGATGGGGCACCCACGGTAGGCATGCCGGGTCACCCGGGCCTGGCCCCACACCTTGCCCCGCGCCTTGCCTGCATGGTGTCGCAGACATGGTTAGGGGTACACGCTGATGCTGGCCTGCCCTGGAGCTCAGCCAGTCTTCTCGTCCTGTCTCCTGATGACGGAGAACTTGGTTTTCACCTACGTGCCGGAGCCAGAGGCCCAGAGCACAGAGGCGGAGTCCTTGGTCTGCCATGAACACGCCACGCACGCCACATATACCATACACTCCACGCACGCCGAGGTCTTCAGCAGCCAGCGTGCCCTGCAGGAGCTCGCCTGCCTTCTCCATCCCCGTGTGGAGGCAGCGGCTTTCACCTGCTGTGCCCAGGCTGGCGGGCCGCCCTTGGCCCTGACACCTCCGCCCACCTTCCCCTTTGCTTTGCCCCGCAGCGTCTGGCACATGCGTGGAGCATGGCCTTTGATGCCTCGCAGTGTCTGGCACACGCGTGGAGCGTGGCCTTCGACGTCCCGCAGGCCACAGACTCCTTTTGGCTGAAAACGTTTTGAACCTTCCAGCTCAGACCTTTTATTTCAAACCAGAAAATACCCAGCCGCCTCCCGTTGGCTGCTCTGGGTGGGGTTGGTTCCAGAATGAAGGAGCCAGGGTCCCGGCCTCTGGACGGAGGGAGGCTCCTGCCAAAGGAGACATAAAGGCCGCAGACGGACTCCCTGCAGGGATGTGGGATGCGGGTGACCCAGGCAAAGACCGCGCGAACTTCCCCGGGGAGGCAGGGAAGCTGCTGCCGTGGGCAGAGCAACAGATGGACAGATGGCGCGCGGCTCTCCCATGTGGCCTCGTTCCCTCCGAGGCCTTGTTCAGTTCGTTGTCCCGCACTCACACCCCGCAGGCAGCCTCCCCGGGGAAAACTCATGCGTGAGTCCTGCTCTCTTGGCAACACCACGACCAAGCCGCAGGCTCTGCCTCCTTTCTCTTCTTTCTTCCCTTTAGGGGACCCTGGGTTGCACTCGCTCCTGACCTCCCCTCCCTGTCCTCCTAGCCAAACTGGCTAAGGGCCCCCTCTCCTGCTCCCTGCCTCGGGCCCTCTGCCCTATGGGACTCTCGCCTCCCTGGGCTTGGCCTCTGGGCTCTGTCCTTTACTGTCACCCCTCCCCGCCACCTCGCTCGGTCTCTGGCCTGTGGAATCCAGACATCTGAAAACACCTTGCTCCCAATGTAGGCAACAGACCCCTCTTCTGGCTGGAGCCTGGGGTCTCGCTTGCCTCACACCCATCCACAGTCCAGGTCTTCTCCGCCCCCGCATCCGCGTCCCAGTGGCCAGCAGCATACACTGGTCAGTGGGCAGGAGGCGGCTTTCTGCAGCCACGCTGAATCCACTGTGCCCGTGGGAACATGTCACTGCTGCGGGTCAGCGCCTCCAAAGCACCCCACCCTGCTGGCCCCTGGTCCCCTGGTCACCTGGCCCTTCCCTCTGGCTGCAGGGCCGTGGCCTCTGCCGGGACGGTGTTTTCTTCCGCACCTCCGGCCCTGGCTGACACCCCTCATCTTCCTGGTCCCTCCCAGGAAACCGTCCTGGCCTCTCTCGCCTCTGGCAGTGGGGTCTCCTCACTGTTAACACCCGTCTTCCCCGATCACCAGTGATGGGGTGGGGTGGGGGGTCCCTGCATATACGCCATGCTCCAGGTGGGCAGGGGTGGGTGTGTCCTGTCCCCCGTGGTCTCTCCATGCCCAGCCAGCAGCCAGGAGTGCTTGGAAGACATGGGTTTGGATTGAGCTGGGAACTTTCTCGACTCCCCAGCTCCCAGACGATCGATCTGTCTCTAAACTTTTCCAATTATCTAAACTTAATTATCTGAACTTCTCAAACAGGGCCGTCCTCCCCGCCCCACTATCTGTCATCCTCAGGCGCTGCAGGCTGGTTCTGCTCCACCACAGCCCTGGATCTGCTCTCGCTGAGGGCTCCGATAACCTCCTAATTACCACCTTTAGTGCTGTTTTTCCATCCCTGTCTTAGTGGAATTCTCTGCAGGGTCTGATATTGTTGATCACTCTCGCCTCCTTGAAACACTCAGCTCTCTCGGTTTCCATGACAACACCCTCTCCTTGTTTTTAACCCATCTCTATGACGACTTTTCCTTCCCAGTCTCATTAATCAGAGCCTCTGACTCAACCACCCTTGAAATGTTAGGGTCCCGAAGACTCGATATTGTAAAGATGTCAATTCTCTCCAAATGAACGCACAAATTCAATGCCTTCCTAATCAAAATCCCACCAGGAGTCTTTAATGGAACTTCATGTGCTGATTCTCTAAGTCACGTGGTAGAGGAGATGGGCAGGGATAGCCAAGATCACTCTAAGCAAGAAAAACAAGTGGTGGGAACACAGTAGGAGGAGAAGGACTGGATGTGTCCAAGGAGGCCACGCCAGGGCCATGGCGGTTGTGCAGAGTGGCCGTGGCACAGGGAGAGCCACTACCTGCAGAGCTAAGTGGCTCCAGATGGGATGTGGAGGCGGTTTTCTACATATCCGGGGAGGGGCACACCACCTGCTGGGCAGTGGGCACCAGGAACTCGAAGCCCCTCGCTCCCTAGCTCTGACGGTCTCGAAAGGGGCTCACCCAGGTAGCTCCCTTCCTGCTAAACCACTGTCTTTCCTCCCCTGCCCTCCTCCGCACCGGCTCCAAACCTCACCCGGTGCAGGTGCCATTCCCTCACTTCTCTTCCTTCTTCTCGATTTTCCTATTCTAAAGGAAACACATGACCTTGGCTGGTGGATCTACTGTGTGTTGTGTTCATTACATTATCCTGGCTGTCTTCTGTGGTTTTGAAATATAAGATCATAAGGACAGTAATATCCAAACACAGCAGACAATTTGGAGAGTCACTGAAGGCAGGAAGAACCAAAAGAACCTCTGCGAGAGGCTCAGCATCCACCGTTGTGTTCTGTAAAAAAGCATCGGAAAAGTGTCTCCCTTCTTGGTCTTTTTCATGCCTGTATTTATACGGAATGCTTTTATTATCTATCATCTATCTGCCCAAGTATCTTCTATCTGTC
The DNA here is from genome assembly GCA_949820135.1 of Sylvilagus floridanus. Lineage (NCBI taxonomy): Eukaryota > Metazoa > Chordata > Mammalia > Lagomorpha > Leporidae > Sylvilagus > Sylvilagus floridanus. The sequence continues at coordinate 109,495,284 of OX463231.1, forward strand.
TATCATGATGTGTCATCATCCAGCATCACCATCGTCTCTATCATCCGTCTGCCTACCTACCTCTCCCCCATGATTTTTATTCCCTTGTGCACGGAGTATATGGAAAGACTGCCCTGTGCGAGCCAACATCCTTTGTAGCGGCCACGTTGCATGGCTGCCCAGTAATCCGTTTAATGACTAGAACCTAATCTGCTCATCATCCCTGGAGCTGGAGAGTTCACAGCTTCCTTTTGTCTCGTTTCTGTCTCCGTGGCTCTTAGACCAGAGCCACAGAGCAGGGCTTTCCGCACCCGTCTCTGGACGCCGCGCTAGATCGTTTCCTAGGGATGCGCTGCCTGCAAATGGAATTACCGACTGGAACCGTGTGAGGCTTCCTGAGGCTCTTCACACATCTCCAGCGAATCGCCTCCTTGAGAGCTTGGCCACTTGACAGTCCCACCAGCTGCACGAGAGAGGCCCCACCCCACCAGGCTGAGCGGCAGGGAGAGCGCCTGCGGGCGGAAGTGCCGTCCAGGGACCGAGAGTGAGAGCTCCGCATTCCAATTTGCATTATTTTCTTACGAAGAAGTTCAACGTTGGCAACTGAACTTGCCTGTGGAAATTCATCTTTCATAAATGGACGCTTACCTCCTTTTATTACCCCAGCATTGCGTTCTGAAAATTCTTACTGCCTCCGTGAATGTTTTATTTGTGAGAATTTTCCACACACATGCAAGCTTTGCATTTCCCACGGTCAATGATGTTCGTATTTCCATTATAATTCTCTCTGTTGCTGTAAGGGCTGCAATGGCCTCCTTCAGCCACGGTTTAGATCATGACTCATTTCAGTGTTTCTCTACTTATTAGTCTGCTTTTTTTTTTTTTTTTTTTTGCATTTAAATCACTAACATGGATTTAGACCCCTGATATAAAGGAAGGTAGAAGCTGGGTTTTGTTTCCAGGCCCTCGGAGTGACAAACCCTTGTAGTCCCTGCTCCTGTGCGGTGGCTCCGCTCCCATAATTCCATGTGATTTTCTAGGGTCTGGCATCTGCTGTGGGGAACTGCAGGCCGGCCACCTGTGGGAACCTCCTCATTGCACTGCCTCAACCTGCTGAGCAGAACAAAGACTTGCAAGAGATACACCTTCGACCTGAGGCTATGCGTGCCCTTTGATCTGATTGAACTGCTGGCTAAGGACTGCTCCCCCTAGGGGACCGGGGATAGATAAGAGACTGGGATAGGGGCGGGAAGGGGGGGCGGGGGCTTCTTCTGTTTCTCTTTCTTTCTCTTGGCGGCTTCTTCTTCTCCTTCTTCTTCTCCTTTTTCTCCTTTCCTTCTGCTGTCGCTGAAAATAAAGTTCCTTGAGAACCGATCAACAGCGGTCGTGTTGTGACTCCGTCGGACCCTTGCTGGCGAGGGTTCGACAACCTGTGCTTTCTATCTTCTTCCTTTGAGATGCCCTTCATTTTTCTGTAAAAATGTGATTGTTTGCTGTGAAGCTGCGGTGCCTGTTAGGGTCAGAGCACTGGACATCTCTGCTTCCTATCAGATCGGCTGCCCCAGTGTCTGACACCCACAGCCGCCTTCCGTGCTGGTCTCTCACGTTGGCTCCCATGGTGCCACCTTTTCACACAGGCATACATTCTTCTAGCAGCTTCCTCTCCTTGGAAGGCAGGAGGTGTCATCGCGCTCCGTAATGGCCTGCCTGTGCTGTGCGCAGGCCTGAGCTGTGCCCCTGTCAGCCACGCAATGGGCTGGGCCGGGCAGAGACAGCTCCTGCAGAGCCGGCCTCCCGCTGGCCAATTAGGGGAGAGTTCTCCGCCAAGGAGGGAGAGGGTGCCAGCCAAAGCAGGAATCCCAAGGGCCACAGAACGCTGGGGCAGCAGGGGCGGGCTGCTGGGAGCGCCCGGGTGACTGGGAGCAGGTGCAGCCACGAGTGTGCCAGGCGGAAGCAACTGCAGGGGCTGAAGCTCCGAGCCGGGAGCCAGCTTTGTGCATTTGAGGAACTAGAAGGTTCTGTGTCTCGTTCTCTCACTGTCTCTCTCTGTGTCCATCTGCATGGCTCCCTGTGTGTCTCTGCCTTTCAAATAAGTAAAGAAAAGAAAGAAAAATAGGGGCAGATATTTCATGCACCATGTAAGACACTGCTTGTGACAGCCACACTGCAGACAGGACACCTGGGTTTGAGTTCTGGCTCCACGTCCGCTCTCACCATTCCTGCTGACGCTCGCCCTGGGAAGTAGCGGCTGACGGCTCAAGCTGGTGGCTCGATAATGCCTGCTACCATCTAGGAGACCTGGATTGCGCTCCCTCAGAGTGGCTTTGGCCTGGCCCACCACGCCCTTTGGGGAGTGACCCAATAGATGGAAGGTCTCTCTTCGTCTCTGTCTCTGCCTTTCAAATAAATAAACGAATTAATACCAGACTCCCTTTGTGGATGGAGGGCAGCGCCTGGAGCAGCCAAGGGCACTGATGGGGGACAGAGCAGATCCGGGGGGCCTGGCAGGTTTAGCAAGAGACAGACATGTCCCAAGGGCAATGAGAGGTCAAGGGAGGCGGTTACAAGAAGCGGGATGAGGAGACGCCAGGTCTTATGGCATCTGCTTTCCCTTCTGGGAGACACATGGCAGTGGGGAGGGGGAGTTGGCGTGGGGCAGGGACGGGAGCAAGAAAGGGAGGCCACAGGAGGGGGCAGGGGGCAGGGGGGCAGGGTCAAGGGCCAGCCTGGAATTCTGCAGATGGGAGTTCCAGGATTTGAAGGGACTGGCTGGGAGTGGGCAGGGAGGGGACTGGCTGGGAAACTGGTTGAAGGGTGGACCCTTTGTGGGGCGGGGGGCAGAGTTTCGGGAAGGAGTTGTTGGTGTTCTGACCGGGGCGGCCCGGGGAGCTGGGAAAATGGAGTTGTCTGTGGTCACTCAGGGTGCCGGGGTGGATGACGGGGCCCGACAGTGCCGTGGGGGTAGGAGAGCTGCCCTGCGGAGGGCGTTGGCTGTGTCAGATGCTGCCACGAGGCCGAGCGAGCTAGGGCAGAAACGCATTTGCTGGGCTGCACAGTGACAGTTATGAAAAGAACGGGTGAAGAGGATGGGGGCGGTGGGGACGGGGGAGCCCCGGGCCAGCTGGAAGAGTGGGCCCCTGCTGGGTTGAGTCCTCTGGTGGCCAGCACAAGCCCAGCTGTGCAGTGAGCCTGGCCACACTTGCAGCCCCCGAACCCTCCACCCTCACCCACCCCAGCGCTCCTTTTCCCGGCATTGCCCCCCAGGCACCATCACACCTTCGGCAAGAAGAATGGTTCTGATCGTCCTTCCATTTCAAGCTGACGGCAGGCCTAGCTGGCTGCCTGTTGCTAGGTGCCCAAAGGTGCAGATGGGGCCAGACAGGGCCCCCGCCATGAGCAGGATGGAACGGCTGCTAATTAGGGCCGGAGTCGGCACCTGGGGCAGAGCAGAGGCCACCCGGGGAACATGGAGATCAGGTTCCCCAGTAGAACGTACATGATTCAGTTCTGTCCCTTCCCACCAACACAGCTAATCCCTTGCCCGCGACACTTAATCCCAGCGCCCCAGGCCCCGTTCACGCCTGTCCCTGTGCTTCCAGCTTGCTCCCTCCACGGGGTGGGGGTGGGGGGAGTGTGGGAGGGCGCCCCTCCAGCCCCTCTCCCTCCTGCTCCCAGCCAGGCTGCTGTGCCCCCCATGCCTGGCCTCTGTGTGGAGGGCCCACCTGTGGCCCCTGTGGCCTTCTAGGGCTCCCTCCCTCCCTGTCTGTCCAGTTCTGCTCCGTGCCTGTAAGTGCCCATGTGGCGCGGGTTCAGGCCCCGGCCTTCTCTTCCTCTGGGCGCCTCTGCCCCGATCTTGTGTACCCTGAAGCTTTGCCGATCTGCGCAGGGCTGTGTCCCGGAACTGCCGCCCACGTGGCCCTCCTTGGAGCACTCCGCGTGTCCTTAGAGTCCACGCTCCCGTTCCAGGCCAGGCTCTGCTCTGAGCCCGACCCTGCTCCAACCACCGTGGTCATCTAGACGGGACCCAGGAGGAGCCTGTCTGGTTTTCCTTTTCCACGGGACTTTCCCTTTTAATGAAGCAGAACACGGGTTTCATTGGGGTCTTTTATTTTTCTTTTTTAAAAGATTTTATTTATTTATTTGACAGGTAGAGTAATAGACGGTGAGAGAGAGAGACAGAAAGAAAGGTCGTCCATCCGTTGGTTCACTTCCCAAATGGCTGCAACAGATGGAGCTGCGCTGATCCAAAACCAGGAGCCAGGTGCTTCTTCCTGGTCTCCCACGTGGGTGCAGGGGCCAAGGACTTGGGCCATCTTCTACTGCTTTCCTAGGCCATAGCAGAGAATTGGACTGGAAGAGGAGCAACTGGGACTAGAACTGGCACCCATATGGGATGCCGGCGCCGCACGCAGAGGATTAATCCAGTGCGCCACAGCGCCGGCCCCTCGTTGGGGTCTTTATACACCCACCTCTTAAACCATTCAGCGGCTCTCAAAGACCAAACTTGAACGTCTGCAGCCTCATCCTAATCCGTGCCCCAGGGCCATGAGGGTTTGTGTATTTTTTTTCTTCAAAGACTTATTGAAGTGAAAGGCAGAGCGACAGGGCAAGGGAGACCTTCCATCTTTTGGTTCACTCCCCAAGTGGCTGCAGCAGCCGGCGTTGGGCCAGTTTGAAGCCAGGAGCCCAGAACCCCATCCAGGTCTCCCATGTGGCTGGCAGGGACCCAAGCACCCGGCCCATCTCCACTTCCTCCTGGGAAGCATCAGCAGGGAGCTGGATTGGAAGCAGAGTGGCGGGAACTCTGCCGCGGGACGCAGGGTTAACCCGCTGTGTCACTGCGTTGGCTCCTCTGCTTGGTTCTTGCTAACAGAGACCGAACTCCACGGCCATCAGAGGAGGCCTGGCCCTCCCATGGGTCCTCAGTGGTGAGCGGGCCCACTTGTCCTGCTGGTGCTTATTTAAGAGTGGACACTGAGGCAGACCTGATCAAGGAAAGGTGTGTGCGTGTGTGTGTGTGTGCGTGTATGTGCGTGTGCGTGTATGCATGTGTGTGTGCGTGTATGTGCATGTGTGTGTGCGTGCGTGTGTGTGCGTGTGTGTTGGGGGTCTTCTAAGACAGTTTCTGTCTTCAATAGAACTATAAAGAAGGGCTGGTTTTCATTCATCTCTGGACACTAGAACGTAGAAGCTCAAAGAATGTCTGGAGTGACTGCAGCCATCTTGTGACCACGGCGACTAGAACCCATATGTTGAAAAATGGCTAGAATGTGGGTCCCCAGTGACATTAGGGCTGTCGCCCTTGAGAGTTCCCACTCTGTGTGATGCTACATCTATTATTGGTCAGGCATTTTTGAGTTAGGCTTTCTGTCAGGTGTGTCAAAATCACTTACTGCCGGCGCTGCGGCTCACTAGGCTAATCTTCCGCCTGTGGCGCTGTCACCCCTGGTTCTAGTCCCGGTTGGGAAGCCAGATTCTGTCCTGGTTGCTCCTCTTCTAGGCCAGCTCTCTGCTGTGGCCCGGGAGTGCAGTGGAGGATGGCCCAAGTGCTTGGGCCCTGCACCCCATGGGAGACCAGGAGAAGCACCTGGCTCCCGGCTTCGGATCAGCGCAGCACCGGCTGTAGTGGCCACTTGGGGGGTGAACCAACAGAAAAAGGAAGACCTTTCTCTCTCTCTCTTTCACTGTCTAACTCTGCCTGTCCAAAAAAGAAAAAGAAAAATCACTTACTGACAACTGTCCCAGCCAGGATGGCCTCTGTGCCTTCTGCATCCACCACTCCTGGCCGGGCCCCTGATCCAGGCAGGTGTCTCCATGCCACCTGCCAGAGCCAGAAATGAAGCATGGCTTTCATTGCTTGATTGCCATCTGGGTCTCTCCTGGACGGGGAGGGCCCAGGTCTGGTTGCCTCACCACTGGCTACCCTCCCACTGTGCGAGTCATACAGTGTAGACCAGCAGGATCACAGATTCAGCCAGGGTCCTCGGGGAGAGCAATGGTGTCCCCTGCGTACGCTCCCCATTCCTCCTCCTTTGCTCACAGACAAGGAGAAGCCCAAATGGAGGCGCCTGCACGGTGTCGAGGTCGAGGTCGGTCCAGGTCGTGGTCGCAGTCGGCAGGGGAGCCCAGCGCGGAGAGGAAAGTTGTGCACCGGCCTTGCAGAGGCCGCTGGGGAGTGGGGTCCTGGCCGCTCGGGTCCAGGCACCTGCCCCTTGCTGAGCAGCCTGAACCAGCCCGCAGGGCCCACTGCGCAGCCAACCCCGGCTCAGCTTTCCTGGGGTCAGCCAGGGCACCGCCAGGGTCCCCCCCCCGCCGCCCTCTGCCCCCCTGCCACCCGTCACAGCCGATTGCTTCCTTTCTGTGAGGCTCGCTTGGAGGGCGGATCCCAGCACCTCACAAATATCGTGTCATCCTGTCTGCCCCCATTCGAGACTGCAGCATGCTGGGGTCTCTCTCGTTTTCTCGTTTTTCCCCCAAAGAAACTTATTTAAGGAACACAGAATTCATGCATTTTGTAAGTACAACTTCAGGAATATAGTGATTCTTTTCACCATACCCGCCCTCCCACCCCTCCTCCTCCTCCCATTCCCACTCCCAGCCCCGTTCTCCACTAAGATCCATTTTTGATTAACTTTATACACAGAAGACCAACTCCATACTAAGTAAAGAGTTCAACAGTTTGCATGGAAAAAAAAAAAAGGAAAACAAAACAAAACAAAAAACCATTCCTCGAGTGGAGACAAGGGCTGTTCAAAGTCATCGCATCTTGAAGTTAATTTCACTTTTTTTTTAAAGAAATTTAATTTATTTTAAAGAAGCATATAAGAATGATACATCTTTTGCAAGCACTTAGACATAATTATAATACAACTCTTGGAGGACAGAGGTCCCGCATGGGGAGTTAGTGCACAGTGACTCCTGTTGTTAATTTAACAATGAACACTCTTACATATGATGTCAGTGATCATCCGAGGCTCTTGACATGAGCTGCCTAGGCTGTGGAAGCCTTTTGAGTTCACAAACTCTGTCAGTATTTAAGCAAGAATATAAGCAAAGTGGAAGCTCTCTCCTCCTTCTTTGATGACCGCTTCTTTCCACTGGGGTCTCACCCACTGAGGTCCTTCATGCAGGACATTTTTTGCCACAGTGTCTTGGCTTTCCCTGCCTGAAATGCTCTCGTGGGCTTTTCAGCCAGATCTCTTGTTTTCAAAGCCCCTCCCTTGGTGTCCCACGCTGTTCTTGCTCCTCCCTGCCCCATTCCTCCCTGGTCATCACTGTCTCCAGGGAGGGGATGTGGCTCCCCTCCCCCCAGCTAGCTGTCAGCCCCGTGCCCCTGAAGCCCTTCCTGCCAAGCCTTACAGTAGCCCCCTGATGGCTGGATTTGGAGGGGGCGCCTGCCCAGAGCCGTGCTGGTCTTGGTCTCCTGGAAATCTTTCCCTAGCTGGGTTGCCACGGCAACGCCTCTCCCAGTGGCCCCTGCTTCTCTCAGGCCTTTCCTCCCCCCTCCCCTTTGTTGCCCACCTGCACTGGAGCAGCCTGGAGATGTCTCCAACAGCTCCTGCCCCGCCCCCGGCCCGCTCCACGGGGCTCCCTCTGACCCCTGTGTGGGGGGCTGGTCCCTCTGAATCTCAGGCTCTGCCTGTGGGCTCCACCCTGCTGTGCCGGCTGGGCCCCCAGCCCCTCGGCTCTCGCTCTCTGAGACTGAGCCCAGTGCTACCCGCCTGCTGTGCCACCCACCGAGAGTCCCCCAGGAAATGCAGGTGACCCCTGGCTCGGCCTTCTCTGTCACCTCCCAGCCAAGCCTCCTCCTGCGTTTCTGGGCTCCTACCTGGACCCTGTCACCTTCCCAACGTAGCCTTCACAGCGGCCACCACAGCCACCCCCAGCCACCCGCCCAGCCACGCGGCTGGAGGGCTCACTCCCCTGGCGTTCGACTTCCACCGGTGCTGCCGATGGCAGGACGGGTCCAGGCTCCTCGCCACGGGTGCCGTCCAGGGCCTGGGCTCTGCCATGCCCTCCGCCTGCCCTCGTGCTCCAGGAAGACCACGGCCTTGCTGCCCCCCACCTCCAGGGTCATGCTTGTGCTGGTCCCTCTGCTTGGAGTGTCCCCAGTCCCTCTACGTTGCCCATTCCTGTCGCCCAGCCAGACCAATGGTCACCCCTATGTCCCCCATTGCTCCTGCCACTTCCGTGTGGCCTGTGAGGTGCGACGCCGGCTCGCAGCGCGCTCCCGGGCCCAGCCCTGGGTTGCTGCATGACAAACTACCCAGCGTTTATTGTTTCTCATGTCTGCGGAAGGCAGGGCTCAGCGGGGTCAGATGGTGGCTGGGCCTCCTGCACACTGCCGACAGTCAGCTGGTGCCCACACCGGGTGATGCTGCAGCTCCCGAAGGAGATGGGGCTGTCCCAGAGCACAGGGGACGGGCGGCTGGCTGCTCCTGTCTCCCGGCCTGCTTCTACCTGCGCGGTGCTTAGCTCAGGCCCACCTTGCTTCTCACCTGGCCGACAGTGATGCCTCTTAGGGGTCTCCCTCCAGTGGGGCCCCTCCTGACTTTGCTGCCTGTGGTTAGAGGGCTGGCCAGACCACCCACTTTCTTGATCCAGGGCAGTGCCCCCCCCCCCCCCCTCCCCGGTCACTGCATATCCCAACCTTTTTGTTTGGAATGGAGCTCCCCTTCTGATTGGCCAGGGGTGGGCTCTGACTCAGGCTGAACCAATGGGAGCCTGGGTTTCTGGATCTGGGCGTGGACAGCGACATTTCTGGAGCCCTGACTGTGGGTGGGGCCCAGGCTCAGCACTTAGCTGGCCTCTTCCCCTTGACCTTCTCATGCTCCGGGCTGGTGCAGGGGTCATGGTGTGGACACCGAACACAGGGGTCAGAACCAACAGTGAGGGGCAAGTAGCCCCTCCTGGAGTGTGGCCTCTCAACCAAGCTCCTGCTCTGCTCCCTCGGCGTCGTCACCGTCATGAACTTGAGGGATGGGAAACACTGGCGGCCCTGCCTGCCAGGCTGTGAAAGCAGCAGGCCTTGGGGGAGGGAGGCCCAGCCCATGGAGCCGGGAGCCGGGAGCTGGGAGCCGGGAGCCGGGAGCCAGGAGCCAGGAGCCAGGAGCCAGGAGATGGGAGAGGCAGGGAGACCCGGCCCGTCCTCGCCTGCTCTGTGCTTCACTTATGGACACCAGTGGAATCCTTGTTTTGCCTCCGCTGGTTTGTGCGAGCTTCCTCAGTGGCAAAGAAGAGACCGGACAGAGCGGGAACGAGCCACTGGGTCACCCTCGGGAGAAAACGCAAATTCCCTGGCCTGACTCCGGTCCCGCTCCTAAGGCTCTGGTCATTGACGCTCTGCTTGGAATTAGACAAGTGACACACGAACCTCTTAGGGAACTGCAGGGTACCCAGAGGTGCCCACCGCTCACACTGTGACATACTTATCAGACTTGTTTTTTTATGAAAGAGAGTTACAGGGTCTGGTGCTGTGGCATAGCAGGTAAAACCCCTGTCTGCAGTGCTGACATCCTATATGGACACCAGTTCGAGTCCCAGCTGCTCCACTTCCAATCCAGCTCTCTGCTGTGGCCTGGGAAAGCAGTGGGAGATGGCCCAAGTCCTTGGGTCCCTGCACCCAGAAGAAGCTCCTGGCCGTTGCGGCCAACTGGGGAGTGAACCTGCAGATGGAAGACCTCTCTCTCTCTGGCTCTCCTTCTCTCTCTGTGTAACTTTGACTTTCAAATAAATAAATAAATCTCGAAAGAAAGAAAGAAAGGAGGGAAGGAAGGAAGGATGAAAAAGAGAGCTACAGATAGAGAGAGGAGAGGCAGAAAGAGAGATCTTCCATATACTGGTTTACTCCCCAACTGGCCACAATGGAGCCAGGAGCCAGGAGCTTCTTCCAGGTCTCCCGTGCGGGTGCTGGGGCCCAAGGACTTGGGCCATCTTCTACTGCTTTCCCAGGCCACAGCAGAGAGCTGGATCAGAAGAGGAGCAGCTGGGACTTGAACTGGCGCCTGCATCATTTATTTCTTTCAAACAACAAGACGTCCAGCGGCAGGGATTCTGGGGTCGAGCTGCGTTTCTGCTGGCCGTCCCCTCCTGGTCACAGGTCATCGCCTTTGCATCCTCCAGCACCTTGGCAGAAAGGAAGGGGCAGCCCAGGAGCCTCTCAGGGTAGAGAGGGAGAAATGCGCTCCCTCGAGGCCCTGCGGATTCCCCTCGCAAGCCCAAAGCCAAAACTGAGTCACACACGTTCTCCAAACAACGTGCTCCACCCTGTTTCAAGTTCATGAGCTCCATGGCTGCCCCACGTCCCAGATTAGGCTCCCTCAGCCCTTGCTTCCCTCCCACGCCCCCAGCTCCGAGGCAGCTCTTCTGGCATCTTCTTAAAAAATCCATTTGCCACCTCGTCCCTTGCTCTGCCGTGTGCAAGCGGCGGCTCCTGCTTCCTGCTGTTGTCCTGAGAGCCCCCTCTGCCCCTCCCTGTGGCCGCCTCTGGCTTCACTCTCCCTGTACACTGAGGAGAAGGCCACATGGGATCCTGGTCTGTACCCACAGCGAGATCCAGGTCACCAGAGCAATGAGTACCCACAAAAACCAGGCAGGAAAGGGGACTCTCCTCTCTTGAGAAGCCGCGCCGTCTAGTTCCCGTGGGCTCCTATCCATGCATGTGCGTGTTTGTAGGTCCAGAAAAGCACGCGTCAAGCCCATGGCGGTGGCTATCCCTGGGGGGAAGAAGGAAATTGGCCAGGCAGGGGGTGGCCAGAGGGGACCTGGGCTTCAGCGGCAATGTTATGCTTTTTAAAAGGGACAATGTATTCATGTATCGCTCATGTCGTTCAACTTTAATTTGAAAAAATTCCCATTCATTTGCAGCCAATGATGCGGGCTCTGTGGATTTGGCTGCACGCGCGTGTTTGTGTCCCGGGAGCGAGAAGGTTTACTTTGCGTGTGTCTGTGAATGAAGCGCAGTGATTAGCCAGCAGATTACATGGAAATGAAACAGGCAAAAGCCAAACAGAGGGGAGTGCAGAGACAGTGCATTCGCAATACCAGTCAACCCTGCAGGAGTGGACGCGTCCCGGGCTGGGCCTGCTCTACCCAGAGAAACGTGAAGGACCTGCTTGAGGACCAGGCCCAGTGCCCGGGCTGCTGTGCTTGAGCAGAGGTCAGAACATGAAGGGAGGGTTTGTGGCACAGTGGGTTAAAGCCCGAGCCTGTGGTGCTAGCTTCCCATATGGGTGCAGGTTCAAGTCCTGGCTGCTCCACTTGCCATCCAGCTCTCTGCTATGGCCTGGGAAGGCAGTGGAAGATGGCCCAAGTGCTTGGGCGCCTGCACCCGCCTGGGAGACCCAGAAGAAGCTCCTGGCTCCTGGCTTTGGATCGGCCCAGCTCCAAGCCGTTGTGGCCATCTGGGGAGTGAACCAGCAGATGGAAGACCTCTCTCTCTCTCTCTGCCTCTGCCTCTCTCTGTAACTCTTGTCTGTCAAATAAATAAAATAAATATTCTAAAAAAAAGAAAGAAAGAAAGAAAGAAAAGTGAAAAGAATGGGGAAGGAAAGCTCAGCCTTGCACTGATGTCATCTTCCCCAGATTCGCCTGTGCAATCAGCAAGATGCTTCTGAAAGTGGAGGAGCTGACGGGCAAGGAAGTGCATGGAATGTGGCACTGTATTTCACAAGTGATAAAATGTGGTAGGACAGGCCGGCGCCGTGGCTCACTTGGTTAATCCTCTGCCTGCGGCGCCAGCATTCCATATGGGTGCCGGATTCTAGTCCCGGTTGCTCCTCTTCCAGGCCAGCTCTCTGCTCTGACCTGGGAGTGCAGTGGAGGATGGCCCAGGTCCTTGGGCCCTGCACCCGCATGGGAGACCAGGAGAAGCACCTGGCTCCTGGCTTTGGATCAGCACAGCTCCATCCGTTGCAGCCATTTGGGGAGTGAACCAATGGAAGGAAGACCTTTCTCTTTGTCTCTCTCTCTCTTTTTCTTACTATTACTCTACCTGTCAAATAAAAAAAAAATCTAGTAGGACGTTTAGCAAAAAATAAATAAATAAATAAAAGCCTGGTCCCTACAGGAATACACAGATAGGTGAGGGAATCAGGGGCCTGAGCCTGGGAGGGCAGGGAGGGGAGGCGCCAGCCAGCCCACCAGGCTGTGCATCTGGGGGAGACTAGAGCCCATATAAGCACAACCACAAAATCTATTCTAGTGTGATCACGGAGCACGTAAAGACACCTTCGTACAACCAGCAGGAAGGAGTAATACACTTAGACGCTGGGAGCAGGGAAGACTAAGCACACACACAGACACAGACACACAGACGGGGTAAAGCAGAGACTGATGCTTGGAACCCCGGCAACGTCAATAACTCTTGTTCAGTCAAGGATGCCAGGAAGAGCTAAAGGCAACACACTGCGGGGAAATCTTGGTCACAGGCTCACAAAAGATTCTGTTAGGAAATTCCACAAACCAATGAGCTAAAGACAATCTACTGTTTAAAGTGGGCAAAAAAGAAACTGGTATCCAGGAAAGGAAAAGCTCCCAATGCCTGATACACAGAGCGGAAATCTCACCAGCACACAGCGTGATACAGGTTCCAAGCAGGATTCAGTTGTTCCCCCATCGGCAGATATTTGAGGCCGTCGCTGAGGGCTGGAGCTCCCAGAGGACACCGTGGCAGTGTCCGCTGGAACTCAAAGTGTGGGGAGTGGAGGGGAGAGCCCAAGCTCCGTGTCCGCCCGTCCCGCGAGCAGCGCGCCCTGCTCGGGTGGCAGCCGAGGAAGCCACTAAAGGGCGAGATAGGGGTAGCAATAGGGGCCTAGGGTAAAACCTACAGGACCCGGCACAAAACGCAGTTTAAAGTGAAATCCCCATAGCGTGGTAGCGCTCATCCAAAATCCGGGAGACGCACACAACTGTGCGAGTGGCCAAAGGACGTGGTAGCCACACTTCCTCTCAGTCTCCTTCTAAAGTGGGAATGGGTTCCTGCTCTGCCTGCTTAACGAGCGCACAATGTGAAAGATGCTCGTTTATTTCCGGCCAGTGCTGCCGCCCGGGTGTTCGTCCGCGCCCGCGTGTTTGCGTCCAGGGAGGGAGAAGGTTTACTCCGTGTGCGCGCCAACCGGGCATAGCCATTAGTAAACAGGCCGAGCTGGGAGACGGGAAATAGGGGCCAAACAGACGAGAGCCGGGCAGGAGCGAGACTTTGGCCGTGCTGGGGAATAAACGAATCAAGAAACTCGCCCAAGTGTAGCTGGCGAGCGCTTTAAGGCTGCTGTCAAGACCCAGCAGACGAGTCTGCGCAGTGAAAACTGTCCCCGCTCTGCAGTGGAAACCCCAGCAGAAACTCCCCTGCCACGAGACCGGCTGCTTCTAAAATTTATCTGGCGGGACGATTCGCAAGAGCGAGCAAGGCAGTTTTGTAAAAACAGCAGACAGGGAAGTATTTGTCTTTCCAGTGTGCACAATGCCCAGAAGCAGACAAACAGGTCCGCGCACTAGGGAGAGCCCTGACATGCACCTGCCTTGGGATTTAGCAACAGACAGTGGCAGCAGCTTAGGTTAGTCATCGAACGGTATTGGAAACAAAATGCGTTACCCACGTCACAATTTCTTAGCATTATTCCTTTTCAATTATTTATTTGAGAGGCAGAGAGAGAGAGAGAGAGAGAGAAACAGACAGAGTGAGCTCCCTTCTGTTAGGTCGTTTCCCAAATGCCCACGACAGCTGAGACTTGGCCAGGCCGGAAGCTGACAGCTGGGAACTCAATCCAGGTCTCCCGTGTGGGTGGCAAAAACCGCTTACCTGACAGGCTAACTGTGTGTGGGACGCATACCCAAGAGGGACCAAAGCAGTTTTGCAAAAGCAACCAAGAAGGCGAGATTTGTTCTGCCCATTAGTGGAGCTTATTATCAATCTCGGGAACACACAGACCGCTGGACCCTGAGCCCCGCAGAGACCCACACTGGGATTCTGTCTCAAACGTAGCGATTTTATTATATTTTTAAAAAGGTTTATTTATTTTATTTGAAAGAGCTACAGAGAGAGGAGAGACAGAGAGACAGATCATCCATATGCTGGTTTACTCTCCAAGTGCTGCAATGGCCAGGGCTGGGCCAGGCTGAAGCCAGGAGCCAGGAGCTTCCTCCAGGTCTCCCACGTGGGTGCAGGGGCCCAGGGACTTGGGCCATCCTCTGCTCTTTTCCAGGCCACAGCAGAGAGCTGGATCAGAAGTGAAGCAGCCAGGACTTGAACCAGTGCCCACATGGGATGCCGGCACTGCAGACAGCGGCTTTACCCACTGCGCCACAGCGCTGGCCCCAGAGTAACAATTTTAAATCAGTGGGGAAATGATACCTGATTGCTGGGACAATTTCCTACCCACTGTGTGTGTGATGGTGGAAATTAAAGTTAGATCCTGAGATTCATGCATATGGAATTTATTTTTTAATATGGTATAAAGGATTAAATCTTTATGTATGTAAACTATAAATATCATAGAAGAAATACTGTAATAAAAGATATAGCATAGTTACAAGGTAAGGGTCTCAATGGCAGAGAACTGAATGCAAAGCATAGAACAGATAGGAAATCGCTATCAAGAAATACAAAGACTTCCCATGAACCAGTATGAAAAAGAACCCAGATGGAAGATGGGCAAAGGATATGCACAGATGATTCCAGAAAGAGGAAGTGGACACAGCAGTGAACCTGCAAGCAGGCCACAGCGTGACCAGCCACGGAGAAAACACAAGCCGCGGAGCAGCCATATTTTCACCCATCAGATTTGTAAAGTTTAAAAGCTGGTAGGCAATGGTCTGGGAAAACGAGAATTCCTATGTTCTCGCGTGTGTCGTGGGCCGTTTAAGTTGGCACCGTCACTTGGGAAGACACCTTAGGACGCAGAGTTCCACTCTTGCTGCCAACCCAAGAGGCAATTTCCAGAGGAGGCAGCACCGAGACGCGCTCCACGCATTCTTCATAACAGAGAGGAGACCACAGTGGAAGGTCCGTGCGTGCTGCAGACGGGGGAAGAAATGCGGACGGTCCGTGCGAAGTGGTGTGACAGAGCTGTTCCAGGGACAGAGGAGGAGCTGCCAGAGAGCTGACATGGACGGATCTCAGAAACAGATTAAGTGAAAAACACAGAGGATGGGCATTTGGCATATTGATTGTTTTTAATTTTTTTAAAATTTATTTGAAAGGCAGAGTTACAGAGAGAGAGAGAGAAAGAGAGGATCTTCCATCCACTGGTTCACTTGGAACAGATGGCCACAACAGCTGGAGCTGGGCTGATCTGAAGCCAGGAGCCAGGAGCTTCTTCCAGGTCTCCCGTGCAGGTGCAGGGGCCCAAGGACTTGGGCCATCTTCTACTGCTTTCCCAGGCCATAGCAGAGAGCTGGATCGGAAGTGGAGCAGCCAGGACTTGAACCAATGCCCATATGGGATGCCGGTGCTGCAGGTGGAATCTTAGTCCGCTACACCACGGTGCTGGCCCCTTTGCATATTGTTTAAGACACCACTTGGGACATCTGCATCCCATATGAGGGCATGGGTTCAAGTCCTGGCTCTGCCCCCAATTCCAGCTTCCTGTTTATGGGCACCCTGGGAGGTAGTAGGTGATAACTGAAGTGGCTGCTTCCCGCCACCCACGTGGGAGCCCTGGCTGGAGTCCCAGCTCCTGGCTTCAGCTTGTCCCAGCCCTGGCTGTTGCAGGCATTTAGGGAGTGAATCCGCAGATGGGAGACCTGTCTGTCTCTCAAATAAAAAACAGCTTAATTAAAAAAAAAACAAAAAACAAAAAACACAGGCTATTGTAGAATATCTATGATGGGATAATTCATTCAAAATATTTACATCAGTACTACACTGTGTAAGAGATGTTTTCAAAAAGTTCATGGAAATGTGTTTTATGAAAAATTATGCATGGATTTCAAATTTTCTTTTGCAATGAGATAAATGTATCTTTAAATCCAGTTCTCCACACACTTCTTCAAGGACTCTCACATTACTATAGAAGGGGGTACACGGAACTCTTGGCGGGGCTGCATCTTGGGGTGGGACCAGGCTCCTGGGTGGACAAACAGAAGTTTAGCCACATTTCCTCTCAGCCTCCTTCTAAAGCGTGGAATGCGTCCATGTTCTATCTGCTTAATGAGCGCATAATGTGAAAGATGCTCATTTATTTCCCGCTGGTGCTGCCGCCCGAGTGTTCGTCCACGGAGGGAGAAGGTTTACTCTGTGTGCGCGCCAACCGGGCATAGCCGTTAGTAAACAGGCCAAGCTGGGAGACGGGAAATAGGGGCCAAACAGACGAGAGCCGGGCAGGAGCGAGACTTTGGCTATGCTGGGGAATAACCGAATCAAGAAATTCACCAAGTGTAGCTGGCGAGCGCTCTAAGGCTGCTGTCAAGACCCAGCAGACGGCCTGAGCTGGGCAGAATGGCGGGTACTGGCAGGAAGGCCTCCAGGATTGCGATACTGATTTTAAAGCCTATACACAGACTCAGTGTGCGCCCAACTAAAATCCCAGTGGGAATTCTCCGGGAATTTGACAGGCTAACTGTGTGTGGGATGCATACCCAAGAGGGACCAAAGCAGTTTTGCAAAAGCAACCAAGAAGGCGAGATTTGTTCTGCCCATTAGTGGAGCTTATTATCAATCTCGGGAACACACAGACCGCTGGACCCTGAGCCCCGCAGAGACCCACACTGGGATTCTGTCTCAGACAAACGTAGTGATTTTATTATATTTTTAAAAAGGTTTATTTATTTTATTTGAAAGAGCTACAGAGAGAGACAGATCATCCATATGCTGGTTTACTCTCCAAGTGCTGCAATGGCCAGGGCTGGGCCAGGCTGAAGCCAGGAGCCAGGAGCTTCCTCCAGGTCTCCCACGTGGGTGCAGGGGCCCAGGGACTTGGGCCATCCTCTGCTCTTTTCCAGGCCATAGCAGAGAGCTGGATCAGAAGTGAAGCAGCCAGGACTTGAACCGGTGCCCACATGGGATGCCGGCACTGCAGACAGCGGCTTTATCCACTGTGCCACAGCGCTGGCCCCAGAGTAACAATTTTAAATCAGTGGGGAAATGATACCTGATTGCTGGGACAATTTCTTACCCACTGTGTGTGTGATGGTGGAAATTAAAGTTAGATCCTGAGATTCATGCATATGGAATTTATTTTTTAATATGGTATAAAGGATTAAATCTTTATATATGTAAACTATAAATATCATAGAAGAAAATACGGAAAAATGCTTTATTAAGATACTAAAAAAGGTATAAAAATAAGACTCATAGATCCAACTGTATCAAAATTTAAAATTAAATGAGAATCACAGTGATGAAAACATTTGTAATATACAGAACAAAGTGTTGGTATACAAAATACATAGAGAATCCAACACATCTGTAAGAGAAAACAGCTGCCTTAAAGGAAGCAATGGACAGGAGAGACGGACAAGCACCCCAGGGTAAGGTCTCTAAGCGGACAGTCAACAGGCACAGATCTGAGCCCTACTGGCAGCTCAGGAAAGTGTCCCCTAAAACCAGATGCTGCGCCCCCGTCAGATCAGTTCAAACGTAAACCTCAGAGGCAGCCGGGGACACAGGCACTCACCCGGCACTGGTGGGAGATGAACCGTCTAGTAGCTTCCCCTACAATTTCAGATGTGTCTGCCCTAGGCCCATGAATCCCAGTTTTAAGGGTGAGCCCCGGAGAAACACCTGGCCGTGAGCAAACGGGTCTGCTCTAGTGGCGCCACGATGGCAGCATTTCAGTAGCTGATCAACAGACAACAGCTGAACGACACGCGGCCTGATCAGTGCCGGTTGCCAGCGGCCGGATCCGGTCCAGGGGCGAAGGTGACAAGAGGCAGGTCCCGTCGGGCGCGCTGAGCCCAGGAGCACCAGCTCCTGCGTAGCGGCCGCCGCCACATCACCACGGCTGTGCACAGACGACGTGAACCCACGGCATAGGGAGACGCTGGGGCTGCACACAGTGCCCGAGAGGAGCTGTGGCCACGGCAGGGGCTGGGGGGGGTGCGGGGAAGGCACCCGGGGACTTCTTTATCGAACACTCTAATTTTATTTAAAGGACATGTATTCGTGTATTACTTGTATAATTAACATTTAATTCAATTTTTTCATTCATTTCTAGCCAATTAACTTTGATTTACATGGGTGCTGTGTTCTCATGTGTGTGCCCAGGGACAAAGCACATTTTTACTCTGTGTGTGTGTCTGTGGATGAGGCACAGTGATTAGGAAATTGATTACAATTTGGAAAGCCAAATGAACACAGACAAAAAGGAAAGTTTCCCCACTCACAAAAGCAACAAAATGAATCAGGTAGTCAGGAATAAGCCAATGAAGACAGGCGGAAACGCTGTGACTGCCCAGCTCTCTGCTGTGGCCCGGGAGTGCAGTGGAGGATGGCCCAAGTGCCTGGGCCCTGCACCCCATGGGAGACCAGGAGAAGCACCTGGCTCCTGGCTTCGGATTGGCGCAGTGTACCGGCCGTAGCAGCCATTTGGGGGGTGAACCAACAGAAGGAAGACCTTTCTCTCTGTCTCTCTCTCTCTCACTGTCCACTCTGCCTGTCAAAAAAAAAAAAAAACAAAAAACAAAAAAAACACGGGGAGCTGGAGGGAGGGAGGAGCTTACCTTTCCAGGCAGAAGACACTATAAACTGTTGCTCATTACACTGTGGCGCTGGCCCAGAAATGAGGAGAAGTAAAAGGTGTAGTCTCGGGGACAATAGATGGTGCTTAGCAAACCGGATGTGGTTTGCAGACAGATCAGATGGGATGTCCGTGTCGCACTGTACGGAAACACAGTTCAGATGGGCTGAAGGCAGAGGCAGCAGATGTTTCAGCTGCAGACGCAGTGGCCGGCCCAGCGTGGCGGGCCCTGCCTGCCCCAGCCACAGCCCCATAGATGCCATCGCACCGTGCCGGCTGCTTTCATATCCGGGAGTCGCTGGTCCTCTCGGGCCAGGGCCCACCGAGCGTCTCCCTGCGGGCCCCGTGCGGCCCTCAGCCTCCTCCTCTCTAGCTCAGCCTGGTCTGGGGCACAGGGATCGAGCCTGCTGCCATGTGCTGACCTTAGTGTGTCTCCTCCATAAAATGGGGCGACACTGGGTTTCTCGGGGAAGGGTGCGAAGGTCCCGCGAGATGGTGAATGTGGGCATGGCCTGGAGCCTGCAAGGATGAGGGGAGCAGACTGCGGCCCAAGGCTGAGCACCCGTTTCTCCCGCTCGCCCTGTGACTTGAGAACCGTCAGAGGTTCTCTGCTGGCCAAAATAAGTGAATGTTGACTTCTACTCTCTCACATCAAGGCAAAAATAGTGATTGAGTACGCAAAGCGCATACTGCCTGTTGCTAGGCGGTGAGAAACACAGCCAGTCAGACCCGATCCCAGCCCCGAGACAGGATGAAGCTGGTGCTAATTAGAGCTATAGTCAGTGCACACACAGGTCAGAGAAACTGCCCGAAAGAACACAGAGATCAAGTTACTCGCTAAAAGGTAAATAATTTAATTTTGTCCTATTCAGTCAAATATACATTATTGCCCCAAACTCATTTATCCGCCTGCCTAGTCATCCCGGCCCCCGGGAGCCCATCTCACCAAGCGTCTCCACCCCTGATGGCTCAGTTTCCGGCTCCTTCCCTCGGATAGTCAGACTCTTCCCTGTACGTCGGAAACACGCGAGCCCCGGCTCTTGCTCGTTCCCCGTCTCTCCTTAGCTGGCTCCCTCCCAAACTGCTCTGGGGTGCCGGTCAGCAGGGCCCCCACCCTGCTCACTTCCAGGAGTGCTGGGGGATAGTGCAGTTGACTCTGGAGGGGTTCAGGGGTCACCCTGCCCCCTGACCTCTCTACACATGCTCACTGCTGGCCGGCCCAGCTCTCTGCTGAACCCCCTCCCCCCCCAGGCTCCAGATGTTGGTGCTTTCTGGGCTTGGTTTCTGGTCTCTCTTCCTCAGCCATCACCATGGCCTCAACATACTGCCTGGAACCTGTCTGTGTCCCAACCCACTTCTGCTCTCGGATCCCAGGGAGCCCTGAGCCAGCCTCTGTCATGTCACTGCTCACTCCGGGCTCGGGAGCCACGCATCCACCACCTTCTCACCATCCCAGCGAAGGTGACAGCAGCTGTGCACCACCGACGTGGGGTCTGCCTCACACACGGCTCCCCGGCTCCCCAGCAGGGCAAGCCAGCCACCTGGGGGGGGTCATCCTAAACGCCCCCTCCTCTCACTGCCTCTAGCCAGCACCAAGGCCAATGGCAACATGGCGGATCAGGTTCAAATCCTGTCTACCATGACAGCCAACGCTTCCCAAGTGGTCTCCCTGAGTCCGCCCCTGCTTCTCTGATGGCGTCTCCACAGAACAGCCGGAGTGTTGGATACTAGGGACACAGTGGGCAGGCCCCCACTCTCAGGAGGCAGCCGTGCCCGGCCATGGCCAGCACCTCTCTGCCCTCTCAGGTCAAGCTCTTTGCATGGGCTGTTCCCTTTGTCTTCCCCCAAATGCCTTTGTCCAGTGAACTCCCTGCCCCCTCTCGACTTGGCTGGGGGCATTGCCCCCTCGGGGGAGGGGGGTCTCTGGGCCCTGGCTGTGCACCTCCTGGGCTCCCCATCCTTCCTGCAGGTGCCTGTCGGGGGCGGTGGTGGGACGGCCCTGAGGGCGTCCTGTGGGGCGATCTCACCACCTCTTGCTCCCTTACGGAGAATGGGGATTCTGCCTACTTTGAGTCCCTTGCTGAGGCACCCACAGAGCAAGGCACACGGTGGGGCACACGCACGAGCCTGTGGCACTCCGGCAGGCGCCTACCACACTCGGGGCTGCCCCTGGCCACTTGCTCCTCTTTCCCGCCCTCGAGTCTTCCTTCCAGACTCCTGTCTCCCTCACACCTCACCCCCATCACGCCCCGAGACGCCTCTAATAAGGCCGCCAGAAGCCTGCCCATCACAACGGCCAAAGGAACAAGGCCGCCTTTATCCGTTGGCATTCTCTGCTGCCTTCCTGATCGCTTTCTCCCCGGAACCCTTCACTACCTTGGTTGCCACAGCAACCCCCTCTGCCTTGTTTGTTGCCTCTCAGGCCCCTGGTTCTCTCTGCCGCCCGTCCGCCCACACCTCCCGAGGCTCTGCCACGTCTGTAACTCACGATTCTCATGGCCCTCTCCTGTCCCCTCGCACCCTGACTGCCTCGTGCCACTTTCCTCCAGGTCCCCTCACTTGGAGTGGCCGTGGCCTTGGGCCAGCGTTTCCAGCTGAGTCCCTCTCTGAGCCCTAGCCCAGGAGCCTGCTGGGCCCAGCTGGTGGGCTGTCCACTCTCCTGCGCCCACCCAGGACACACACTCACTGCCACCTGTGGCTTCACCTTCTCCTACAGCTCCCACCCAGTGCCCGCTCTTCTCCACCATGAGCCTCTGCTCTGCTTCTCCCAGCCTGCACCAATGCAGCCCAGGCCTCTCCTACCCGGCTGGCTCTGCCTCTGGGCTAGTCACTTCTTACGCTGGACGGCTGCGTGTTTGGCTCTCTCGCTTCCCTTATTCTGCCTGTTACTGTGAAGGAAACCCCCTCTTCCCCGTCTTGTGTGGTTGTGGTGGGACCTGGATTTTCTTTCACGTGGGAGCCACAGAGTCCTCTCCTGCAGGTCCTGCCTCTTCTGGCACAGGTGCTCCTGTGTGTGTGTGGGGGGGTGGCACAGGCCTGGGCTCTGCCAGCCAAACCCAGGCTTTCTCTGACTCTGATGTATCCAGTCTCTGGGAGCTCCCACCAGGTAGAGCTGCTGTTGAGACCCTGAATACAGCATTCAAGGCTGTGATCCAGGCCCCAGCACTGTGGTGTAGCTGGCAAAGCCTCTGTGTGCGACACTGCTGGTTTGTGTCCGGGCTGCTCCACTTCCGATCCAGCTCTCTGCTGATGGCCTGGGAAAAGGAGCAAAAGATGGCCCGAGTGCTTGGGACCCCGCCCCCCACGTGGGAGACCTGGATGAAGCTCCTGGTTCCTGATTTGGCCTGGCCCAGCATTGGCCATTGCGGCCATCTGGAGAGTGAACCAGCAAACAGAGGATCTCTCTCTTTCCTTCTCTCTGTAATTCTGACTTTCAAAATAAATAAATAAATCTTAAAAAAAAAAAAAAAACAACTGTGATCTAGAACCTGTCGTTGCTTATTATTCCTTCCCTATACACCGCCTCTCTGGGTCTCAGTTTCTTTCCCTGCTTCCTGGAAGGGAAATGAGGGGCTGTGATGACCGGAAGAGAAAATGGCCCTGACCCCAGGGCCTAAATTAAGGAACCCATAGAGTGCACAGTGCCTTTCCTGAGACCCATAGGGTCTCTCTCTCTTTAAAAAACATTTTATTTATTTGAGAGGTAGAGTTGTAGACAGAGAGAGGGAGAGACAGAAAGGTCTTCCATCTTCTGGTTCACTCCCCCAGATGGCTGCAACGGCTGGAGCTGAGCCCATCCGAAGCCAGGAGCCAGGAGCTTCTTCCAGGTCTCCCATGCGGGTGCAGGGGCCCAAGGACCTGGGCCATCCTCTGCTGCTTTCCCAGGCCATAGCAGAGAGCTGGAGCAGCTGGGACTTGAACCGGCACCCATATGGGGTTCTGGCACTGCGGGCAGGGGGTTAGCCCACTACACCACAGTGCCGGCCCCCAGAAGGTCTCAAGTTGGACATTTATTTCCTCATTTATTCTCTGGAAGTTGTCACAAGTCTTAGTGATAAAATACATTTGGTCACCTGTTTCAGACTTTTGATTTCAAGCAAAAAGCAATGATCCTACCCCTGCTTAGCTGGCTGCCTGTTGCTAGGTGCCCAAAGGTGCAGATGGGGCCAGACAGGGCCCCCGCCATAAGCAGGATGGAACGGCTGCTAATTAGGGCCGGAGTCGGCACCTGGGGCAGAGCAGAGGCCACCCGGGGAACATGGAGATCAGGTTCCCCAGTAGAACGTACATGATTCAGTTCTGTCCCTTCCCACCAACACAGCTAATCCCTTGCCCGCGACACTTAATCCCAGCGCCCCAGGCCCCGTTCACGCCTGTCCCTGTGCTTCCAGCTTGCTCCCTCCACGGGGTGGGGGTGGGGGGAGTGTGGAAGGGCGCCCCTCCAGCCCCTCTCCCTCCTGCTCCCAGCCAGGCTGCTGTGCCCCCCATGGGTGCTGTGACCGCACCTGGCCATGCCTGGCCTCTGTGCGGAGAGCCCACCTGCAGTCCCTGTGGTCTTCTGGGAGCTCCCTTTGCTGGGCTGCTGGGTCCCCTGCTTGTTTGGCCTCCTCTCCTGTTCCTGGATCCACCCTAGCATCAGTCTCTGGCCTCGCTCCTGTGAACTCAGGGCTGTCCCCTGGCTTGCATCTATCCTTGCTGGGAGATGACCACATTGCTCTTGTGGGCTCCAAAAGGACTGGATGACAGCTCCAGTCAAGGTCACCCACGCCCGGTGCCTCCCTCACTGCCCATGTCCTTCGATCTGGCCTGTGACTTGACGGGGCTACAGGTGATGAACCCATGGACTTCTCCCATCATCTCAGTCCAACCTTCCATCTCAGCCCAGCTCCAGCTCAGAAGCCGTCCCTGGCCCAGAGCACGACCCCAGCAGCTTCTCCTGGGGAGGTGGCCACGGTACCTGCTTCCCCTCCTCTGTTCACTGCCCCTCCCCCGTGCTGCACAGGAAATTGCTCTTACAGCGGATCTGGTGGCCCCCTAATGACTGCCTCCGTGGGCTCTCTGGCCGTATCGATCCAGCCTGCATCTCTGCCTCTTGTTTATTCTCTCCACACGCCGGGGTTTCCATGCCAACGCAGGCTTCAGGTGCATTTTCCGTGTCTCTCTTCTGTTTCCCCCTTTGTGGGCTTTGTTTTCTGTCTGCTTCTTAAATGGGGGTGAGACTCTTATTCCTGGGCCTCTTCCCTCTCTCTTCTCAGCGTATTCTAGGGCCAGATCACCCAAGTCCATGGCTACAACCACTATCAGTTGCAACCCAAATCTCTTGCTTAAATCTTATGCAGGAATCCAGACCCTTTACCTAGCTCCTTGCAGGCTACCTCCACCTGGAATCCCGCCTCTGACTCAGTGTATCCAAAACTGAGCTCCATCCTCCTCCAGCCCTTTCCTCCGGTGTTCTCCTGTCCACCCAGTGCCCCCAGATGGAAGCAGGAAGGGCGAAGGCATCCTTGACTAACCCCGGTCACCAACCAGCCAGCAGTCAGTCAGGTTCTGCTAACCTTGCCTGCTGCATCTGATCACTTCTCTCACCCTCTTGGCCTCTGCCCTAATTCAGGCCTTGTCCTGTCTACCGAGACCAAGGTAATCACTTCCGCACTGGCCCTCACACCTTTGAATTCGTCTAAGCAACCAGTTATCACCTTAAGCCAGACATCTCACAGTGGCACCCGCTTGCTCAGCATACTCTGCCAGCTCCCTGTTGTAACGGAAACCCCGCTCTTCAGGCAGACACAGGGCCCGCTTCCTCCCGGCCTCTTGTTTCCCGCTCAGCTCATTTCACCCTCAGCTATCAATGAGCTCGTCCACGATGCTTCTCACCTCCACCTGCGTTAACTCCTGCTCCTGCCACCTCTCCAAGGCCTCTCCTCGGGGGCTCCCGTGAAGCTTCACACCTGGACTGCGGAGCCAGGCTGCCCTCTGCACTCGTCCCCAGCCTGTCTCTGGCCTTCTGCTTCCTAGGTGTCGTTTTAGAATCTTTCTTACCTCTCTGTATGCTCAAGCGCACGCGTTGTGTCTCATTTACCTCTGTGCTTTAGAACCCAGCACGATGCCCGACACAAAGCACTGGAGAGATGATGGATAAATACAGAGGCTGTCTACCTTCTCTTGACACTTTCATCCCCTTTCTACCATCTTCCTTTCCAAAAAGTGGAAATCGATTCCCATTCCCCCGGCAGCATCGAGCAGTGCCTATTTGCATCCTCAAACCCTTTTCCCCCGATTGGCTGGTGAAGATGTACTTCTGTATTGTGGGTCTTTGTTTATTAGTGAGGTTAAATATTATAGAAAATATATTATATATTTATATTATATATAATGATATATAATTTATATATAAATATATAATATATAATTTATATAATAATATAAATATATTATACCAATATATATATAGGTAATTCCATTTCCTCTTCTGTTGAGGTCCTTCCCGAATTACCTGTTGTGTTTTCCGGTTGAAGTTTTGGGTGAGTTCTTTCCCACACGGTGGACCTGCAAATATTTCAGCCTCTGCTTTCTTGTTGTGACATTATTTGTCTTTGCCAATGTTTATTTTCATGTAGCCAGATTGATCGGCCTTTGCCTTCTTGATGTAATTCTGCTGGTTTCCAGCTTAGATGGACCCCCTCCCATTTAGACACTCGCTAGATATTCAGTTCCTTTTCTTCCCAGTTTTTAACAGGCTCATATCTCCTTTTGACCTTACACAATTATTTTCCAGTTTGGGTGTGTGCTCCAAGGAGAGGTCGGATGGCTTCCCTGCTTCTTTCTAGCGAACGCAAACCCCAAGTCCAAGCTTCCTTTTTGGACGAGGCTGCTCCTCTGGGCTCTGTCTCTGAGCCGAGCCATTCCTGGCTGAATATGGCATTCACGGCCACAGTCTTGTCAGAGAACACGCCACCGATCAGGAACTGGAAGGCCACAGGAAGGTATGATTAAGGCACAGTGACAATGAAAACGGGGAGTCATTTAAGGGGTGGGAGCAGAAAGTGGGAAGTGGGGGGGGTGGGTCTAGTTATCAACACAAATGCTCAATCTAGTTGGCATCACCAGGCCTGGAGGCGTCCAATGATGCAAGGAGACATTACTCAGGGGTCACGAGAGAGAAAGCGTCCCACCCCCATCTCACCTGCACTGACCTACCTGCACGGACTCAGCCAGCTTCCGCCAAGGTCAGCTTCCAGGGGCCACAGCCATCACCAAATTTCTTTCTGCTCCAAGATGTGGACTTGACCCACAGCCTGGAGTCACCACGTCCCATGTTCATCCGGACAGCTGAGGGTGATGCCAGAGCTGGAAAGGAACTCGGGGACTATGCAGCCCAATTGCCTTGTTTTACAAACGGGGAAAGTGAGGCACAGTGGGGGAGGTGACTAACAGCCTCCAAGCATCCCTGCTGAGAGAGCTCGGGACGAGGACTTCGTCTGTCTCATCTTGATCACCAGACATCTAGAAGCCTTGGTTCTAAAAGAATCCCATAGTTCACCTGGCTGTTGTTCAGGGACATGGCGCGGTGTTTAGAGGGGACACCAGTGTTCAAAAGAGACAGGTCTGTGTCTGGCAATTCTTGCCGGGACAGTTGGACTGTGCTCTCTCTTCTGTGAAACAGGATAATCAAGAATCCCAGGTGATGGAAGCGAACTCGCCCAACAGGCTGGTGGTGAGGCTACATAAGGTCCTCAAACCTCAAGACCCTGGGTGTGTGTGAGACCCTTGCAAGCATGGAGAACTGTGCCCATAGGAGGGGCTGATCATCGGAATCCTGACCACCTTGTCGACCTATCTGAAAGCCCCAGGCAGCCCCACCTGCTCGCCAAGGATGAGGCTTGTGGCTCCCATCTACCACAGCTTAACACCAGGACATTCCCTCCTCCATCTAATTTATCATCTCATATTTGCTTCACATCAGCACAGACTTACTCAGCACCGCCCAGTGATGGCTTGAACCTGGCTACGTCACTTGCCAAGTGCTGGGCCTCACAGCAATGCTGGCTTTCCAAGGCAAAGACCCTACCTGCCTGTCCAGTCCGGTCCGCTCCAGGCATCTTGGGACACCCCGTCACACGCCCCTCTTCACTGTGGGCCTTTGCCTTCTTGATGTCATTCCATTGCTTTTCAGCCCGGAGGAGGCCCTCACTCGGAAACGTGTTCAATATTCAACTCCCCTCCCCCTCTTTTTCAATGGGCTCCTATTTCCCGTTTGCCTTTTAGCTGGCTTCTCCCTCGCACCTCTTTCCCCTCTGAGAAGTTACGTGTCTAGCTGAGTCCCATGTGAGCCCCAATGACGTCCCGCGGGCTCCTCCCTGCTTCGCACCTTCCACCTCGGCCTTGCCCTCCTGGCTGGAGGAAAGACGAGGTGGCGGTCGAGGTGGGCAGTGGGGCTCTGGAGCGTGGTGGACTGGGGTGCAATACCAGCTCTGCCCGTCCTCATCTCTGGAACCCCCTCCGTGGGACAGGCATAGCTGTGCCGACCTGAGCAAGTTCTGTGACCATGGCTTCTGGGAGCATTGCTGCCAAAATGCTTATCCGGCCTGATCCAGAAAGGAACTTGCCAAATACTAGCTAAATAAAAAAGAGAGCGGTGCAAACGGGCCACCTCCGCTTCTGCCCGTTCCTGCCTTCACTGGGAGGGGCACTGTGTCCCTCTCCTCTCCACTTCTGCCTCTCCCTCTTGGCCCACGGGCTGACGTCTGCATCTAACACTGCTAAGCCCAGTGGGGAGGACAAGCCCCCAACGGCCTCCTCGCTAGTGGGAGGACCTCACCCTCTTTCTCAGAACCCCTGGGTGAACACCTTCTCCCCGGGCAGTCCAGTGGGCTCTCCTAGGGCATCTCTCCAGGGAGAACAGGCAGGCTCACTGGCCCTGGCCTGCTGAGATAGGAGCCCACCCACGCCCCTGGTGCTGCCGCTGAGTCAGGGGTCTGAGGGAATGGGGCGGGGAGGACTGGCGTCTCGGTGAGGGGCTCACAGAGGGTCTGAGGGATGGGCTGTGGGGAGGGAGTTCTGAGAAGATCCTACAGAGGACCCCCATCGTCTCTGAGGGAGGGACAATGAGCAATGCGGGGCCCACGTGCGGGGATCGGAGCTCAGAGCCAAGGCCAGCTGGGCCCAGCTGCACGCCCGTGGACAGGACAGCCTCTGGCCGGGCTTCAGCCAGCTCTTGGTGAAGCAGTGCCCTGCCCTCCTGTCAGCTCACCTGCCTGCCAGGGGACAGGAGGCGCTCGTCCAAGTGGGAAAGTGTGGGGAGTCAGTCCCATCTGGGGGGATGGGGTGTAGGACGGTAGAGGGGGATGAGGGGAGCCCCTCAGCTTACAAGTGGGGAGGGAGTCGAGAGGTCTTACTGGGGGGCGACTCCCGAACCACACGTATGTACGTACGTACGTAGACAGCTGGCACGGGGAGGACCTCTCACACGGCTCTTCTCATGGATCCTTCTCAGAGCATTAGTCTGGCCCTTCAGAGTTGCCAACAGGGGACTTAGGAGGCAGTTCCCTTCTTTCTAGGACAGACTGGGCCACCTACTTCCTTAGGGAGTCTAGTGATTAACTAGGCCTTGCACCCGCCGGGCCAGCAACAATAGGTCCTGCGTCAGGCCCGGGCAGGCAGAATCTGCACCCGGGCATGGGACAGAACCTCAGCCTGGTCTGCAGGGGCTGCACAGGGCCCTAAGGAGCACACTGAGGACGGAGAGCACCGGCAACAGGGGGCCACTGGAAGGTGCTCTCTCCCCCGAGACCCCTCCACGTCTGTCTTGGCTCTGAGCCAAGGTTCTTGACAGTGCTGTACCCTGGAGATGTAAAGTACAGCAATGTTTCTAAGACTGAAGAAACAAAGATACAGTTACTGCTGTTTCAGGAAAGATGGCCGCCTTAAAGACCTCCTGTGCCTGGCTGGTACCTGGGGAGGCTCTTCTACTCCTGGGAGAGCAAGGTCACATGGGAAGTGGGCAGCCTAGGGCCTTAGCTCCTGCCCTTCTGGGAGGGCGGCCTCCATGGGGCTGGGGCGAGCCTGGACTGGCAGAGTGCTTCGGTTTGGAAGAGGCGGTGAGCTACGTAAGTGCCCAGGAAGAGGCGGGAGGCCAGAACCACCCGAAGGACTGGTCTTTGGAGAGGGCTCAGGCTCTTGGCGCTGACAAAGCTCCACATACTTGCTCCTCCCGGGCAGGAACTAGACAGGCAGGCATACTCTCCCAGAGAGGGAAATGTGTGGGGGACGCTGGGCAAGCTGATGGCCAAGCAGAGCCTCAGGCCCAGGCCTGTGGCCTCCCAGGAATAAGCTGTGTCTTTCAGCAGTAGGAAATCAGGGACTTCATGCTGAGTGACTGGCATGGTCTCTCCCTAACCCCACCCGAGCGTAGTAGCTATCTGCCTACAGTGCAGCCCCGGGGCCTCCCTCCTCCTCCAGGGGGGCATGCTGGGGTCCTTTTCTGATCCAGCGTCTCAGAGCTTGGTGGGAAGCCTGGCAAATGCTGGTAGCGTGACTGGTCAAGGGCATGAGTTGGAGGACCCGGGTCCACCCCTGAGGCCTGAGGCCTGTGAGGGCTGGGAGAGGAAGCCCCGTGGAGGTGGCCTCATGGCGGGTGAGGAAATCAAGGCTCGTGGAGGTGCAGCCACAAAGGCCACGCCTAAGGCCTGGGCTCCCTGAGGCCTTGAATCAGGGCCCGCGCCCTCTCAGTGTTGGGGCCCCTTTCCCATCCCAAGGGGAAACCAGGGACTTGTCTGCCGCTTGCCAGCCTCCCGGCCTCCCCTGGCATCTACTCTGCAGGGAAAAATTCTCACCCATGGAATTTACCACCCGAAGCCTGGCACAGCACTGGGCTTCCTCCGCCTTTCAAGAGGCCCCTGGGGGCATAGGCTGGCCCTCAGTCAGGGTCTTCTGCCAGCCCTGCTGAGCAGTGCCCCTCCCACCCACATCGGGGGAGGGGTGAGCTGTGCACTGGAAGCCAGGAGGCTGGGTTCTGGCCTTCTAGACACAGGTGACAGCACCCTCTGGCTCCCTCTTGTGCAGCTCCTCAGTGGGAGCTCCCTCTCCTTCCGTCGGCGCTCACCACTCCTCCTGGCCCACAGTCGCCCTTAGACCCACTGCTCCCCATTTTCAGGGATCAGGACAAGGCAGGGCCTCCCCAAGGGCCCCGCCACGCTCGCTGTTCAAGGCTGTCCTGTTCCCTGCAGAAGGAATCCCACCTCACTGGTCACCCCCTACTCCCAGCAGGTCCTTGTCTGCGCTGGCGCCCGTCTGCGGGACGTGGGAGCGTCGTGGGGACTGAGTTGTGGGGCTCGTCGCCAGCGTTTCCTCCCTAGGCCCCCGCCCCTCGGGGTCTCCAGCAGCCGTCCAGGGTTAAGCAGACTGGTCTCTAGCTGAAAAAGCCTTTTGAGATTCTGGTTCTAGGGCAGCCACACACTCGTGGTGCTGAAGTTAGTGGTCAGCCCAGTCCCTTTATCGGAGACGCCTGATCAGATGGTGAGAACTAACATCTCATCTGTGACTTCACTGCTCAAACATGTGCACTGGTCCTCCCAGGCTTGCACCAGCTGCCCGCTCTGTCTGCCAGCACCTGCCACAGTCCTCAATGTCACCCCTTTCTCATCGCGTGGAGGCCTCCCTGACGGTGGGAACCGTCCCACCCTGTCCACTGCACGGTGATGCCAAAGCCTTGTGCCGCATGGGATTCTGACTTTCCCTCTGAATGGCAGGGGATGATGGCCGGCAGAGGGGGAGGCACGGGCCACGGCCCCCAGGGACTCAGTCACTAGGAGGGGACAGTCTGCCTGGCTTGAGGCAGGTGGGTCTCCAGGGAGAAGAAATCCAGGAAAGCTTCCTGACAGTGGTGCTGCCTAAAGCATAAAGCACATGCAGGCTGTCCTGAAAGGGCACGGCCACCTCCTCCGAGCTCAGCCACCGTCCAGCAGGCCCAGGAGGTCCCTCGATCCTGGGAGAAAGAATCTCAGGACATCAGGGCTGGGAAAATTGTGTGTTCCAAAGCCCACGTTTGACCTGTAAGGGAACTGGGGCCGAGCATGGTTCGGATCATCTCCTAGAGAAGTCCAGACCGAGGACCCCTGGGGGTCTTTGCTTGGTTACCAGGTGGCACAGGAGCGGCGGCACAGTGAGCACCCGACTGCAGAGTGTGGCCTGTGGAAGGTCTGGTGCCCCTGTTCTTTCCCACCAGAGGGAGGGATCTACTTCTCTTGTTCCTCAAAACAACAACAAAACCACTTCCTGAAAAGCACTGTAGGGCGATGAGGTGCTTGGGAGGCGGGGTGCATTGAGCGGCAGTCACCTGGGGGCCAGTGGGCTGCATGCTCCCTGCTGGGAAGGGTCACACATCTTGCTGAGGGAGGCCTCTCTGGGCCTGACTGAAAACAGAGAGCTGCTGTCTTAGGGAGAGCAAAATAAGCAATCATCTTGGCTTCATTCATCATCCAGGTGCCTCCCCAGGAGAGGAGCGACACCAAGGCCTTTCTGGTTTGTTTTGTTTTCTGGAATCCATGATCGTCTGTTTTGTTAAGTCTCCACACCAGGCTAGAATCATGAGCTCCTGGAGAGTCGAGCCGGGGTCTTGCCTGAGACCCCCGTGGGCCGAGCACAGGGACGTTGCGTAAATGTGTGTGGAGCAAACCACGCTGCCTGTCGGTGTTCGTGGCTCCTCCGCCGAGGACTGCCCAACCCCGAGGTGCGCAGCAACTCAGAGAATTCAGAGATCAAAGCACAAAGGAATCAGACAGGAAAAACACCCAGCAGATAGAATCGATAAACGTTTGCTTCTTGCAAGTACCTCTGACACAGACAAACCTTTGGCAAGTTTTGATCAAGAGGAGAAAGTAGTGATAAGCAAGACCAGGCATGAAAAAAAAGGGGGGGATCAAGTGACAACGGGGAGATTTAGGAGAGCGGGAGAACACTGCACACAGCTTCATGGCAACAGAGTCGCAGTCGGGCAGAGCAGGTGGTCTAGCAAGGACCGAGGTCCCTTCACAACTGTTGTCTCCAGAGAGCCTCCCGCAGCCCCACACGTGGCGGTGCTCAGATGCTTTCTAGAAGAGAGGAGAGAGGCAGAGGTGGGCGCCTGGCCCAGCTAACCATCCACGCTGCTTTGCCTCAGTCACGGCCAGGGGAGCACACCGAGATCCGCCACGGGGAACCGCCCACGCATGCACTGCTAGCTGGACAGCCAGCCTTGTTTGTTTTTCCTCTTGGAATAAATGCCATGAGGGGTTCCGCTTCATTTCTATTTCAAAAGCAGCACCATAGAAAATCCTCGATGATTAGCGCTCCAGCTGTCCTACGCTGTTTGTCGAGGATCAGTTACTCCAGTCTCCTATGGAGGGAAACAGTTCCGGGCGGGAAGCCACGGGCGCTGAGAAACGCAAACGTCTCATCTCCGAAAGCTTTCAGGCTCCCTCCTGCTCACTGCCTGCTCCGGCCCCCGAGCCCCCTCCCCCCAAACCCACCATCTGCTCTCCAGAGAACAGATCAAATTCTCGGGCTAAGGTACTCTGGCGCCAAGGACTCAGCCCCTCCGTTCTTGCCTCTGCCCTCCACCAACTCAGAAACCCAACACCACCACTCAAATGGACTGCAGCCACAGAAAGCCACAAAGTAAAGTTTATAAAGCTTTATTAAACATTTCCAACAGCTGTGCAACGAACACACCAGAAATAAAAGCTCCAGAACAGCAGTCCGAATGTTTCACAAGTGTGGCCTCGCGGTCCCGTTCCCTAGAGGGACTGCCTCCAGTTCTGTCCGCTGCCTGGCCCGCCTCCCTCCCTCCCCGGGCAAAGACAGACGGACGGCTCCCAGCAGAAGGACGACCATGCTGAGCCCCAGTGGGCAGCGGCCAGAAGAAGAGTCCCATTGGCCAACACTTGTTATGGAAGCGCAGAAAAACAAAGCAGCAAATGACAGTCACAAAGTCTTCCGTGGATTCTTCGTCATGCACAGTCCACACGCGCAGGGATGAAGAGGCTCCTGGCCTGGAGGACGACGGCCACTGCTCCCCTGCGTCTTGTCTGAACACCTCGGAGTCCAGCGTGCTGGTCACTCGGCAATCCCCATGCTAAAGAAATACTGCAGCGGCACTAACACAGCTAGCGACTGCTAAACCTCGAAATCAGAACACGTTCAGTAAAGCTTCTTTAAAAGGAAGTACACGTGCACCTGTCTGCATACGTCCACACGCGTGCGCGCACGCACACACACATACACACACACTCACAGCACACCAAGAAATATCCAAACACCTATCCAGGGGATCGTGTCGTGGCTGCTATCAAACACACACGTGCTCGCTCATTCACTCGCTGGGGACTGCTAGATCTACACGAACACGCCATATCTCGGTCCCGTGGAGCATGCATGGGACACACAATGAGTGGGGCCCCCCTCCTGGGGATGGCTGAGAAAGGCAGGAGGCAGGGCAAGGGGGAAGGGAGGCTGGGCGGGAAAGCATGAGCCCAGACCCGGGGTGAGGAGCAACATCTCTCTGCTGCTGCTTCCTTCAAAGTGAAGCGGGGAAAATACTGGAGACTTCGGGCCACAGTCAAGACATGTTTCTGTCTAGCCTGCCCAACAGGGAAAGGGGGATGGAAAAGCGAGGCTCTCGGGCGTCAGCAATCTCTTCAAGTTCGAGATAAGTGCAAAGACGAGCCCTGTCGTGGACAGGTGCTCCCCCAAAAAGGAGAGGGGCAGAGGAGAACTAAAGGGAAGCCAGGAGAGGGAGTGCAGGGTCACAGTAACACCTTGGGAAGGAAGGAGACCCTGACAGGTGGGGTTGGACGGGGGGCGTCACGGGGGGGACGGTGAGTCTGGCATTTTATCTGCCCAGGTCGTGCTGGGGCGGTTGACCAGGATGGGCACAGATTCCTTGCAGTAATGAGGCAAGGGGGGTGGCCATCCCGCCAGCTGGGACCAAGGTGGGGACAGAACACACACAAACACAAGACCACCCACAACTATAGGACTCTACAATAAAAGCACCGGGCAGTGCCATTATTCACATTATAAGGATAAAACATCACAGGCCAACAAGGCGCCGTCAGGAATGTAGCACCCGCGGGGCTGCGGGATTTGAAACTCCAATGCTTTATGACCTATGTCAATGCCTCCCCTCCCGTCTTCTGCTTCCTCGGAAAGCTAACAGGGCGCTGTTAGGTGCCCACCACGCCGGGGTCGTGTGCTGATTCCGGAAGCGGGGAATCGGAGCAGTGGTACAGGAAACAGTTTCCCCAACAGCTATAGCAGATGAGGAACAGGGCTGCTAGGAAGACCAAGGCACAAATCGTGCAAGGCTTCCGCTCCAGGAGGAAGCTGAGCAGGTAGAAGCCCATGAACATGGAGTGGCTAAACCACAGGGCGGGGTTGAGGGGCTTGGGGATGAGGAGGACGGGCAGCAGCCACTGGAGGCAATACATGATCTCTGCTGGGCAGGACCTCGCCAAGGCTGCCGGGCACCGCTGCAGGAACCGACCCAGTGGGAGTCAGCGGGCGCAGGCGGCTGCCCTCCGCTTTCTTCCACCCTCACTCTCCAGGAGCTGAGCCGCTGTGCTCTCTGGCTGGCAGCCTGGGATCACCAAGGCAGCAGGGATCCTGAAGAGAAAAGTCAACACAACAGACAAAGAACAGACAGACACACACAAACAGAAAAACAAAAAACAAAACAAAAACAACAACAAAAAAAAACAGGAACAGAATGTATACTTATTTGGGAAAATGGATCATGGTTAACAACAGCAAATGTGAGTCCCTTTCCTCCCTGCCCACCCGTGGAGGTTCTATTCCTCTCCAAGTCACCAACTCGGGAAGCCTCCTGGGTGCCTTCCCTGGGCTTCTCCTGGGGGCTCCCAAGAGGGCTCTGTGGCACGGTTTGCACAGTGCACTGGCTTCGCCTGGGCCCTGCCCAGCAGAGATCATGTATCGCCTCCTGGGGCTGCGGCCCGTCCTCAGGGGGGCCCAGACCTCTCAATCCCGCCCTGTGGTTGCCACAGGACAGCCATGGGCTCCGTGCTGTGCCCGCGCAGGGCGCGACAGGCTTTTGTACCGAGCATCTCTCCCGCGGTAGGCAAGGAGTGGCGAGCTGAAGCACTGAGTGGCGCACTGTGGGCTGGAGACAGCGGGCAATTAATGCATCCTCCCAAGCTCCGGGAGGCCGCCGCCGCAGCAACAGCGCGGCCCCAAGAATTTTAGTCCAGCAGCAGACTGGGCCAAGCTTGTCTTTTTCAAATAGCCCAGCACCGTTTTGCCAAAACCAGCCAACTTCTTCGAAAGTCAATGTAGGAAAAAAAAAATCACTGTGCTACTTCATCCAAGCTGAACTAGCTTGGACCATTACACCTCCATCTGCTGCTGGCCCTTTACAGAAACTGACCTCTATGAGCTTTTAATCAAAATTAATTTTCTATCCACACAGGGGCAAATGCCAGTTGGCTCCTGTGCCAGGCAACTTGTTGGAGAGCGGTGCTTTGCGAAAGCGCTGCGGCGGGGCTCAGAGCCGCCTTTCGCTCTTCCCACCCGCAAAACCCGCGCTCTGACACGGACCACCGGACAGGCGTCGTCGTGCGCCGCCCGCCTCCCCGGGAACCCAGGCTGCAGTAGCCACGACCCTCTGCTGGTAGTGGCGGAACTCCGCTCAGCGCTCCAGCACCTAACGCGACGCGTACAAAGAACCGCCGGCGAGGCAGACCTGCCGGGGCCCGGGAGTGGGGGAGGGGAGGGGAGGCAGAGGTTGAAAGGACCCGGCCAGGGACGTCTCCCGGAGCGCAGCCAGACCACTTCCCGGGAGACCTCATTCCATGGCTGCCCCACCCCTCCCGCGGGCTCCCTAGAGTCAGCGCAGCTTCCAAAGATCCTGATCTCGCCGCTCCCCTGAATCGGGGACCCTTGGGCAGCAGAGAACTGGGGCTTCCCACCCACGGAAAATTGGGAAAAGAGGGTTGAGCGCGGGCTCTGGGGCAGATGACCGCTCCCTAACTCAGGTCTTCCATCCAGGCCTGAGGCGCTTTCTGCCGCGCCACTGGGCACTGCGCTCGAACCTTTCGGTCAGGGTTCAGAAAGAGGGGCACCACTCTAAGAGTCTCTCCCTACCCTCGCCCCTTGCTTCACCCAGGACCGTGGCACCCCTCCCTCCATTTTACACCAAAATTCAAAAGCGGGCAAGGCGGAATCTTCTGGAAGGGGGCGTAAATGGAACTCAAGAGGCGGGGGTCGGTGTGGAAAGAGCAGATGGATTATTTTTTTTTTTTCTCTCCTGGCGAATGAGCACCCCGGGCTACCCCTCCTCATGAAACCCCCCCATCAGGCGCGCATGCGTACTTGGGCGGCGGGCGGGTACTTAAGGCACGGCCACCGCGGCTGCGGCAGTGCGCCCAACAGCGGACTCCGAGATCAGCGGACCTCGGCGAACCCTCGCTCTCGACCAACCGCTCTCCACTCTCGAAACCATGGCGGCAGTGGCGGCAGCTTCGGCCGAACTGCTCATCATCGGCTGGTACATCTTCCGCGTGCTGCTGCAGGTAAGTGTGTCGCGGCTCCCGGTGGGGACCTGCTCCCGATGCGCGCACCCGAATCCCGCAAACCCGCGTCGCGATTGCCGCCTTCCCAGCCGTCCCACGCCGATTGCCGCGATCCCTGCCCAATTGCCGCTGCCGGCATCGCGTGTCCCCCGCCCGTTCCCCGCGCCCTCCTAGTGCAGACCCTCCCTAGTGCGCCCGCGCCAGGCCGGGAACAAAGACTGGGGCGCGGCGGTCGCCTGCCGCGGACGATCGCCGAGGCTTTTAGCTACCTACGCGGTAAGAAAAACCCGCTATGCCTAGACTCGACCCCAGGAGGGAGGCGGGGGCACTTCTGTACTGTGAGACTTTACAGCTCTCATAAAGAAAATTTTCCATCTTAAAAATTGCGCACTGCGGGGAAATTAAAAAAAAAATTGTGTGTGTGTGTAGTGCTTGCAGAAGTGGGACGCAAAACAAGTTGGAAAAAGGTACTTTTTAGGAAAAAATACTTCACAAAAAAAATCCCCAACAAATTAGAGGAAAAGTAATTCACAGGGAAAAGAGGGAAACGCGCATTGCAGGAAAAATAAATCAGACAAGAGCACGTGGCACAAAACAAATGCATTAGATAAAAAGCGCACTGCAGAAAAATTAAGACAAAGGAGCTAACAGGTAAAAATAAGTCGGACAGAAACGCTTTATAGAAAACACAGGAAAAAGCTCTTCGCAGGAAAAATGAAAGGGGGGAAAGGCGCTTCCAGAAGAGGGCAAAATGCTTTCTAAAGACGAAAATCACGGAGATGAAAGTGCTCTGCATAACACCAAATTCGGAGGAAAGCACTTTGCCCATAAAATCATTTCCCTAAAGGCTCCCTTTGCAGGAAGAAGTCCCTGCTAAAGGGATCCTTTGCCAAAGGAATCGCATATTTCCTTTAAGGTGTTCCTGGAATGCTGCATTTACTGGGTAGGATTCGCTTTTCGAAATCCTCCAGGGACACAGCCCATTGCGAGAAGTGAGGTATACCTAAGTTGTGGGTCCAATCAGCTTGCCGCCATGCAGCTCTCAGCACAGTTGGAAAAGCTCCAGCTGCCCTGACTCGTGGACAAGCTG
Organism: Sylvilagus floridanus; assembly: GCA_949820135.1. Classification (NCBI taxonomy): domain Eukaryota; kingdom Metazoa; phylum Chordata; class Mammalia; order Lagomorpha; family Leporidae; genus Sylvilagus; species Sylvilagus floridanus. The sequence continues at coordinate 109,532,588 of OX463231.1, forward strand.
TGCCCCGCGCCCGCCTTTCTGGCCCGCGGCCGGACAGGCGGGCGGGGCAGGGGGCGGGGCGGGGGCGGGCACGCAGCACGGCAGGCGGGCTGGGGCGCTCTCCGCTAAGGGCGGGTCCTGGGTGTCTCTCCGCAGGTGCTCAGGTATTCCCTGCAGAAGTTGGCGTACACGGTGTCGCGGACCGGGCGGCAGGTGTTGGGGGAGCGCAGGCAGAGAGCCCCCAACTGAGGCCCCAACTCCCAGCCCTGGGCGGCCGCGTCATCAGGTGCTCCTGTCCATCTCAGCCAGCATGGGAGCCAGTGCCGCGCAGGAATGGGGGGTCCCCCGTGCTCCCTCGCCAGAGGAGCACTTGCCAAGGTCAGTGAGGGGCCGGTAGGTCCTCCGGAGAAGCAGCACCGACCATGATGACCAGATATCCCTTTCCCCTGTGCACCGGTCCCACTGCGGGGGCAGGGGCGGGGGCAGGGGGGTGGGGGGAGCAGACCCCTGAGATCTGGGCCTAGGCATCACATTCTGATCTGGACCAAGTCGGGACAGCGCCATCCCAGCCCACAGCCAAGGCCATGCCAGCAGACCCCACCACGGAGATCCAAGCACCACACCAGCCAGCAGAATGTGCCTCCGGACATCAGCAGCTGAAGCCCAGAATCTCGGGCAGCAGAGAAGGCGCCAGATTGCGAGCCGGGACTGGAGGGCGGGGGAGATGGTTAGGAACCAGTGAGAACCAGCGAGGGCCTTCTCGCCGGCCCCTGCTAGGGCACGTGCATTCCAACCTTGCTGCCTTTTGCTCTCTCCACTCCCCTTTCCCCCACCGCCTCCAATGCTCACCCAGCACCCCCCCCCCATGTGCCACTTGATTTGGACCTGTTCAACCAGTTAAACGAATCCCGCCTTTACAAAATACCTTCTCTGAGCTGCCCCTCACTGATCTTGCTTTTCCCTGGTCTCACGCAGTTGTGGTCAGTATTGTGGTATTCGCTAATTGTACTGATTGTTTAAGTGTGCGTTAGTTGTGTCTCCCCAGCTAGATTGTAAGCTCCTGGAGGACAGGGACCACCTCTACAAAAAATAAAAACCAGTCCCTCCCCTGTCCCGCACAGTGTCCCAGGACCCTGCGGGGCGGTGGAGGCACGCCAAAAACCTGTCTCTTGTGGTTTCTTCTGCGGCCTCTTCTAAGACTGGGCTGATGTGTCTATTGTGGAAGGGGCACACTGGTGGGGGCAGGACTGGGGATAAACTGGGGCTCTCACACACCCAGCCCCATTTCAGGTGTCCTCACATAAAAGACTGTTTCCCCCTCCCCAAAGAAAGCCGGACACCTCTACCTGTGGTCCCAGAATAAGGGCCACTTCCCCTCCTCGGAGAGTGGGGGTATGTCCCGGGCTAAGGGGCCACGGCAGGTCACTGCTTTGATCAAGATGGGAGGAAAAGCGGCAGCAGCCCTCAAAATGGGCCACTGAGGATCAAGCGGAGGCCTCAGCACAGGGCCTCGCTCCAGGCCTCATGCAGCAGCCCTCAAGGAAAGGAGCACTGGGCAGGGTGGACACAAGCCTGGGGCAAGAGGTGGCACCTCCTCCACCCAATTCAATGTCCCAGGCCCCCAACCCCCATCAAAGCACTACCACGGCACCCCGCCTGGCCTGGCTACTCTCCAGGGACTCCCTCACCCTGTCCCAGAAACCTCTTTGCCATTCGCTCTCCCCATTGCTGGTCCCTGCCTTCTCAGCATCAGCCTCTTTATTCTCAGAGTGCTTACCAGGCCTCTGCACCCTGCTCCGGCCATCACAGCAGGGAGGGCGGGTGGGCTGGCCTGCTGTGCTCCCACTTCTCCATCTCCCACTCCTCAGTGAACCAGGGATCCTTTACATGGGGTCAGCTGACTGCCTCACCAAATGGCGCTACCGCCTGTTCAGGCTCATCTCTGGGTTTTTTGTGTCCCTGTCACTACGCACCTGTTCCTGGGTCAACACCAAGGAAGGGAGTTGGAGGCCATAAATCTTTCTTCCTGCCAGTTCCTCAAATCCCTTAGTCACAGCTGTCATGAAGGTTCTGGAGCAGGAAGCACCTCGCCCCCTTTCGAGCCGGCTCGTCCCTCCCTTCCGTCTCTCAGCCCCATCATCAGCACCATGAAGGCACCTCCACCTGCACTCACATGAGAATGGTGGTGCGCAGATCTGCCCAGGGGACTAGATGCGATCACCTCCTGCCCCGTACCTGCCTTCCCCTCTGCAAGCCTGGTGAAGCCCAGCATACCCAAACCTTCTGCCATCAGCATGCCCACCAGCTGGGACGTGCAATCTGACACGCCATCTTCAAGATGGCCAAAGAGGCTCTCACAGCCTAAAGGTGAGGCAGGGCTCCTCCCGCCCCAGGTCACTCACCCGGTCCCGCCACAGCCTGCAGAAGCTTGTATTTTGACAGGCCTCAAGACTGGGAGTTTCTGTGCCTTTCCACACTCAACTCAAGGAACCACGAACACATTTCAACCTGTGTTTGCAGTGAGGGCTGCCCTTTGGAGCCTTGGAGGGGCGTGCCCGCCGCCCTACTCCTGAGACGCTGTGACCTCAGTCCAGATTACAAGCGAGCCAAGTTCAAGGAAGGAGGCCAGGCAGCACGGGAGGATGTGGCTGTTCTGGACACAGGACAGCCCCCACCCTCCTTAGAGGGCAGGAGGCAGCTGGTGGCCCCGGGACTTCCCAGGTGGTCTGGCAAAGCCCTTTCCTGCACCCATCCACCAGCAGGGCTCTGTGACGTCACATGACACACTCCTGGGGAGGGGCAGCATGGAGGGTGTCAATGTGTAATGCCAATTCCCCACTTTTGTCCCCCCCCACACCCTCCCAAGACAGAAGGAACGTGTGCTTTTTCCATTCCCACGCAAAGCCTAGAAGTCTCGTCTTGTTCATAAACTTCTCCACAAGCTATACCGTGAAAACACTTTATTCTGACAGAAAGCAACGGGAGGAGTTCCAAATGACTAGCGTTTTATTGCAAAGCCTGTAGTCCTCGGAGTTAAAGGTCTCTTTTCCCTAAACTGTCACCACCACCACGCCCACAAGGCCAAGGCCAGAAGAGGCGAGCAGTGAGGGACCAGTAGTGAGAGTGGCTGGTGGGGTGGGGGCTCCAGCAGGCAGGGGCATGGGGCGAAGCCCGAGATGACTGTTAGCCCCCCAGAAGCTCACCGGCTGAAGCGGAGGCCCCTTCAGCCCGTAGGGGGTGTGCAGGGGCCCTCAGTTAAGGACCCGGGCTGTGGCTGAGGAAGGCTGGCTGTTCTGGGGCAGGGCAGAGGCCAAGTTTCTGGAGCTTCGACTGGGTGTCAGCGGCAGCTCATTACGTGGGTTGGACAGGGGAGCAGGCTTGCTGAGCCATTTACTACATACTTATTTCCAAACTTGGCCCGCCTCAGCAGCCAAAGGGAGATTTGGAATTTGCAGTCAACCTCCCCCGAGAGACTGACACACACACACATCTACTAAGTCTCTTCTCCCCTGCGACCTCCGACTTCCTCTGTGCACCCCAGAGACATGCTGTCGCCGTCTTCTCCGGGAACGTGCCCTTCATCCTCCCTCCCTCCCCTCCCACAGGGCCCAAACCCCAACAGGATCGGGATTCCTGAGCGTTCCCAGAGCAGAAGTCAGAAGGCACGCAACACATGGTCCTTGGTCCACCGCGCAGTACCCGGCTTAAAATGGAAATGTGTGTGTTCCAAAGATAGCAGAACAACACACACAGACAGCCTAGCCCAGATTCCTCTTGGAGACGAACTCCAGATAAAAGGTTAAACTGTTTTTGGCAGCGACCCTGAGATCAATTTTAGATACGGAATTCACTCGGTCAATTCCACTGGAAGCCTTGGTTGCTTTCCAGCCCTGAGCCTTTTAACAGATCTGCTTGACATTCATTAGTCTCTGGTTTAAGGCGAACCAACCAGATGGAACACTTGGCATTAGCACGCAAGCTGGAACTTTTCTAGGTGGGTGGGGTGGGGTGGGGTCCCGGCTTTGGGGGTGCCGTCCAGAAGGCTGGCGGGGTGGCTGGGCCGTGTCAACGCACCAGAAAGGGGTGAAAGGCTGTTTATTTCCTAGACCAGACCCCAACCCCCCAACACTTAGGGTTGAAGAGAGACAAGGCAGCCAGGCAGGAAAGAGCAGAGGGAAGCGCACCCGCCCCCACCCCCCATTCTTCCTTTCCAGGCCTTCACCGCGCCAGGCATTCCGTTCCTTCCGTTCCCCTGGCGGCCACTCCCCTACGGACCGGGGAGAGGGAACGGACGCGTAGACGTGGTGTCAAGTTCGGAGCGGGAAGCACCGGCCACCGAGCCCAAAGCCAGGCTATCACTCCAGACGCCGAAGCGGGGGGCCCGGGCGGGAGACCCCTTTCGCCCTTCTCTCCCCACGCCCCTTCTCATTAAAAAAAAAAAAAAAAAACGGAAGTGAAGTGGAGGGAAAGCATGACGGGCGTCTCACAAGCTCGGGCCCCTTCCGCGGGACCCCGGGCGGAAGAGGTGGTGGTCGCGCTCCGCAGCCCCGCGCCCCTCCTGCTCTGCCACATCCCGGAAGGGCGCTGACCTTGGAGGTTGGAGCCGAGAACCAGGAGCCCGGTGACCCACCCTCGGGCCGGGAGGGATCCCTAAGGCCCAGGCTGGGGCCAAGCAGGGCAATCACCTGACGCCGGACAGGGGTGGTCCCCCACCCCCGGGTGCGGGCAGGAAAACCCCAGTTAAGGACCCAGCGACGCCTAAGGTGACCCCGAAGGGACAACATGGCGGCGCGGCCGCCTGGAGGGCCTCTTATCCCGCCCCCGGGAGGCTGACGCCACGGTACCTGCGAGCCCTGCCATGGCGTCGCCGCCACTGTGTCGGTCGCCGCCGCAGCCTCCCTCCACCTCAGCTCGCCGCCGACGCCGCAGGAAGCTGGGGAGACGCCCCCTTGGTCTTCTAGTCGAGCCGGCTGAAGACCCGGCCTGGGCTCGGGCTGCCCACAGCAGACGCCTGATCACACGGCCAAAATCGGGGGGTCATCTCGCCAGTTATCCCCCAACAGTCTCACGTACGGCCCTTGGGGAACTCTGTGCATACTTTGGAGCAATTCTGGGCGTATCTAAGGCTTCCAGCGGGAGAAATTTTTAATCAGGCGCAGCCTGGGCAACCCCGAACCCGGCCCTCCCACGGCCCCCTCATGCATATGCAGCAGATTGTGATCTGTACTCATTGAGAGCCTGGCGGCGTAGCACAGACCTGGTTCGCGAGGCCGCGGTGTGTGATCTCTGCGCTCTGGGAAAACCTCTTGGGTCAGAGTCCGTCCGCTCCCTGCCCTTTCACCACCAGCAAGGTCCGGCCCCAGGACTTGGGACCACAGGACCTGACTTCTTCCCTTGCCTTGTATCTCGGGAGAGACAGCTGCTGGCACACCCCGACTCTCTCAGCTCCTTGCTGTCTGATAAAATGCCCACCTCGGGGTCCTTCGGGGGGCGTTGAATAGGCCAAGATGCGGATCAAGCACGTGCCTTGAGCGCTGTGTCCGGCACAATGCTAAAGGCAGGGGTCCCACCCTGACCTCAAGGCGCTGGAGGTGTTATCTTGGGAAAGACAGGCGTCGAATAGTCATTATATATGAATTCTTTAAATAAAATCAACACGTAGCTAAAATCAACCAGTGCTGCGAGGGGGAAGAGAGATCGGTGAGAGAACCGGGAACGGCTCTAATGTGGGCGAGGGGTTGGGGAGCACCTCCTTGGGGAGCCGGCATTTAGCTAGGAACCCGAGGAGCTGCTAAGGGCCAGAGTCGGGGGCAAATGTTCAAGGCAGAACTAACGATTTGTCCCCCACGTGAAGGTGGTAAGGAGGCGAGGACGAGAGGTGCGCAGGACTGGGAAGGTGGCACCGCGCAATGAACTTGGCTCTGGGGGGGGGGGGGGGCTGTGCTCATCGGTGGTCGGGAAATGATACCACCTTTGGGTTTCGGAAAGGCCACTCTGGCTGCACTTGGGAGCGGGTGTGGGGAGACCCGTTAGGAGGCTACTACAACTTCCCAGGCTCCAAGGAAGGGTGACTGAGACAGGGAGGCAGAGAAGGGAAGAGTGTGAGGTTGGAGGTGACACCTGGGGTTCAGCCGTGAGCAGGTGAGGAGGTGAAAGAGCAGCCCTTGACCCAGGTGGGGGTGCGAGATGACAAGCTTGCTCGGAGAAGTGAAGTTTGTAATGCCTGGGCAACGCGGAGGTGGAGAGGAGCCCAGGTGTCGTCAGAGGCCGGGGCTGGAGACAACAGGTGGACATGTGGTGGTGCTGGGTGGGAACCCAAGGTGGGAGGTGGACCTCAAAGTAGGCAGAAGAGGAGCCAGGAACGGAGGCTGAGAAGCAGCGGTCACGGGGCGGGGCCAGCCCAGGGGAAAGGCGCACTCAGTGGGACTGACCGCTACGGAGCACTGGGCACCACTGGGTTGGGCGGGGAGAGACTTGGTGGACTTTCTATTAGAAGTTAAAAAAAAAAAGTGCCTGCGGTAAGTGACAGATGACGAGTGTGTTGGCAACGTCAGGAACCCAGGTTCATTCTTGTGCTGACGGAATGCCCCGGCCACCGGGTTTCTGGGGCCGCAGCCAAGTCAAGGTGATGCCATTCATGTCTAGCTATGGCCGCTCACCATTGCGCTGCTCACGGGCTGTGAGATCAATGTGTCCACGCTCAGCACCACCCTGTAGGGACGAGGTCTCTTGGAGTGGAGGAGAAGGGCTGATATTGACAAGGAGGTGCAGCAATAAGATTCTCCTGTGGCAGAGGCTGCTGGGACAACCCCTTGAGAAATCGGTCAGGTGAGCTACCTCTGAACACACACCCAGCTGTGACCGGGAGTCTCCACTCCTAGGCTCAGGCGTTTACCCAAGAGCAGGCGATGTGCGTATGTGGACATCCAGACCTTGTGTGAGTTTGTTCACAGCACTCACAGCTCTGCTGGGCTGGAAGTGGCCTGATGCCTATGAACAGGAGAGGGGGTGAGCTGCAGCAGGCTCCTCCGTGGGTTATGGTTGGCCTTCTGCATCTGCAGGTCCTGTACCCACGACAATCAAAATTATTTTTAAAATATCGTGTCTATGAGGGGTGGGTGCTGTGGCTCAGCGGATTAAGCTCCCACCTGCGATGCCAGCATCCCATATGGGCACTGGTTTGGGCCCTGGCTGCTCCACTTCTGATCCAGCTACCTGCTAATGGCCTGGGAAGGCAGTAGAAGACAACTCAAGTGCTTGGGCCTCTGCACCCACCCATGTGGGAGACTCATGCAGTTCCAGGCTCCTGGCTTCATTCAGGCCCAGCCCCAGCCATTGCAGCCATTTGGAGAGTGAACTGGCCGATCTCTCTCTCTCTCCCTGTCTCTCCCTCTCTCTGTAACTCTGCCTTTCAAATAAATAACTAAATCTTTTTGTTTGTTTTAAGAAAGGACTCCTTTATTTAAAAAAAAAATCGTGCCTGTGAAACATGTACAAACATTTTTGTTGTTTTCCCCCTAAACAATGCAGGATAGCAACTTATTTACACATCATTAACACCAGGACCTTTTAAAATTTTAAATTCATGTTTATTTATTTGAAAGAGAGACAAAGATCCATCCATTGATTCACTCCCCAAAGGCCGTCAACAGCCAGGCTGGGCCAGGCTGAAGCCAGGAGCCTAGGGCTCATTCTGGGTCTCACTTGTGGTGGCAGGAACCCAAATATTTCAACTATCACCTGCTGCCTCTCAGGGCAGGAAGTTGGAATCGGAAGTGGAGCTGGGACTTGAACCCAGGCACTCTGACATAGGGGTATGGGCATCCCCAGTGGCGTCCCAACCACGACACAGGATGCCCCCACCCCTGCCGTGTCCTGTGAGGGACTTGAGCACCTGCAGATGCTGACGTCCAGGGAAGGCCTGGACCAAGTCCCCCACGGGTCCCCAGGGTGACTGTGTTTCACATAGAAAAGAACAGCCCACTGACGATACAGCACCAGGGATGAATGGCACGGACTTCAAAAAGTTGGTGGAGAATAAATTAAAAGATAAGATTGGGGCTGGCACCATGGCTTACTTGGTTAATCATCCGTCTGCAGTGCCGGCATCCCATATGGGCGCCAGGTTCTAGTCCCTGTTGCTCCTCTTCCAGTCCAGCTCTCTGCTGTGGCCCAGGAGGGCAGTGGAGGATGGCCCAAGTGCTTGGGCCCTGCACCCCATGGGAGACCAGGAGAAGCACCTGGCTTCTGGCTTTGGATCGGCGCAGCACCGGCCGTAGCAGCCATTTGGGGAGTGAACCAACGGAAGGAAGACCTTTCTCTCTGTCTTTCTCTCTCACTGTCTATAACTCTACCTGTCAAATAAAATAAATTAAAAAAGATTATTTTGGTGCAAAAAAAAAATTTGAAATCTTTGCATGGACTAAGAGGAGCCAGGCACAGAAGCAGCTCATACTGTACAATTCCATATAAAGTTCAAGAGCAGTTTTCACGTTCAAGTTCAAGTCTTATCTATGGTGACAGAAATTAAACTAGTAGTTACTTGGTCCAGGTCAGGAGTGGGGCTGGGAAAGGAGCAAGAAGGCTTTTCTGGAGTGCTGAGAGGGGCCAGTGTCTTCATTGGCTTGGTGACTACAAGGAGACTCGCTGTAGGTCACGTTTCTAGAACAATCAGAATAAAAAGAAGGGGCTCCGTCACCCCTGCTGAGCCAGGAGCAGGTCTGTTCTGGGGGGACGCTGCCTCCCAGTGCCTTCCTGCCACCTCCCGTGCCCTCCTGCCGCCTCCCAGTGCCCTCCTGCCGCCTCCCAGTGCCCTCCTGCCAGCCTGAGCGCCAGCAAGGCCTCCCTCCGCGGCCCACCTGCTCCTCAGCGAGGAGGCAGGGCTCTGTTCAGCTGGCCCCTCTCCTCCGCGTGCCCGGCGGGCACTGCCCCCCAAGCTCAGTTCCAGGCGGCAGGAACGCTCCCGCGGGCTTTCTGCCCTCTAATGAAGCCGTGCAGGCCTCAGCTCCCCCCAAGGCCCCAGCTTGCCCCCACACCCACCCGGGACCTCCGCCCTCTGCTGCTCCTGTCGCCTCTGCAGACTCGGGCCCAGGCCGCCCTCCTCGCTCTCCTGGACCCTGCCCCAGGCTCCTCACTGGTCTCCTCCAGAACCAGGGTCCTCCCCACAGCAGCCAGGGGGATTCTTCTCGAATGCCCTTGTCACTCTTCCCCCTTTAGGGGACGTCCCCTCCCCCCTACCTGTCAAGATCCTTCCAGGCCCCAAAGCCCAAGGTCAGAGGCCACCGCCTCCATGAAGCCTTTGCCGCCCTTCAGCAGCTATGTCTCGGGCACCAGAACTTCACCAGGCACTGTGCTGGGCATGGAGGCCAGAGCAGACCAGGCATTCACACTGGAGGGAGGGGGAGGGGAGGGGGAGAGGCATTCACATGGGGGAGAGGATGGGGGAAGGGGAGAGGCATTCACAAGGGGGGAAGGGAGGGGGAGAGGCAGACCATGCATTCACATCAGAGGCTTGACAAGAGGAAGGGGGAAGGGGAAGGAGGGGGAGGGAGAGGAGGGGAAGAAGGGGGAGGGAGGAGCAAGAGGAGGGGAGAGGAGGAGGAGGGGGAGGGGGAATGGGAGAGACGCTGGAGGAATGAGCACTTCCTGTGTGTGGGAGCCCTCCCCCGCCCCCCCAGAGCTTCCTGAGGCTCATGTTAGAGCCCCGAGGAGAAGGAAGTGGGGAGAGCTGAATGGCCAGGCCCTGCTCCTCCTTCTCCCATCTGTGCTCCAAGTTAGCCTCTAACCAGGCCAGGAAACTCGCCTGGATCTGCATGGCAGAACTGGGCTAAATGATAAGGAACTGGGGCCGCACTGTGGCACAGCAGGTAAAGCCTCCGCCTGAGGTGCCGGCATCAGGTTCAAGACCCGGCTGCTCCTCTTCCGATCCAGCTCTCTGCTATGGCCTGGGAAAGCAGTAGAAGATGGCCCAAGTCCTTGGGCCCCTGCACCCGTGTGGGAGACCCAGAAGAAGCTCCTGGCTCCTGGCTTCGGAATCGCACAGCTCCAGCTGTTGAGACCATCTGGGAAGTGAACCAGCAGATTGAAGACCTCTCTCTCTCTCTCTTTCTGTAACTCTGCCTTTCAATAATAAATAGATAAATCTTTAAGAAATGAGGAGGAACCGGGAGACGGTCCCGTTGTGAACAGAAGTGTCTGCGCCATCACAGCGCCTGCCTTCCTACCCCGCTCGCTGCGGAACGATTCCTTCTCCTTCACTGGGAAACCGCGTGACTTCCTCACCCAGACTAGATTCAGGAAACTGACCCTGTAGTGGAACGAGAGTTAATGTTAAAGCCCGGAGGAAGCTGTGTGAGTCCAACAGACCTCGAATGTCATCAGAAAGGGTGTTACTAAGGTGACCAAAGAATAAAGGAAGCTCCGAGATAGCAGACTGTACCAGAAGGTTCCAATCTATGCTTTCTGTGTGTCCTCGGGCGAATTCTGCAACCTCTCTGTGCCTCACCTTTCCCATCTGTAAGATGGGAAGAATGTGACTCTCCCACGATGGTCGTTCGTTCGTGGGGAGCCGATTTCTTCATATCTGAACGTGATTGTGAGAGCACCTGTTGCGCAGTTCTCAGTCATGTTAACCTGTTGTTCCAAGTGGAGAAAAGAGCCTATCCCAGGGATGGGTGTGCCATGGGCACCCCGGCGGGGAGGGGCCTGGCTCAGTCTCTTTCCTGTTGCTATCTCTAAACACTGGAAACTGGCTGACTTGCAGAGACAAGTGCACTGGGCTGCCGGTGAAGTTCCAGACACAGCCCTGGCGTCGGCTCTGCGGCGGGGCAGGGAGGGACGGGCAAGCCGCCAGCTCTGGTCTCTTCCTCTTCTGCAGAGCCACCAATGCCATCAGGAGGGCCTCCTGCTCGCGGCGGCATCTCAGCCAAAGGACCCACCAAAGGCCCTGCCCCAAATACCATTGACGCAGGCATTTGGGGGTCGTGCACTTTTAGGGGACTTCCGGGCTAGAGCAGCCCCTCCTAGCCATGGAGGCAGAACGATTGCGTTCAAGTCCCCGATCTGCTCTCACCACCTTCGGAGGTCCTTGCTTCAGTTTTCCTGGCTCTGGGGCTGTTTTGTGCCAGGCTGCTTAGGGCTTCCTCTTTGGAAAGAGCTGTCATTTTAGCCAAGCCTGTGCTGCCCCCTAGTGGTAGGATGGGGAACTGCCTTACTTTAATTTTCATCAACTTACTAGAGACAAATCATGATGATATATTAAACTCTTACTATGTGCTGGACACTGGCTGTAACAGGACTGTCCTGATCAGTTGTCAATGTAATCATACATAGATGGTTACTACTTTAGAGAAATGGAAAGGAAGGCTCAGAAAGGTGAAGAGAGGCGCCGCAGGCTGCAAGCCAGAGCGGACAGCTGGACCTGAACCCAGGCTACCCGGACCCGAAGTTTGACCTTGAACCCCTTTATGTAAGGCTCTTGGATGAGGATTGGGAAAACATGATAACCCCTTTCCTGTCTTCATACAGGTCATAAATGCAGGAGAAAGAGGGCCAGACTCCCGACTTAGATCAGCTGTAAAATCCCCTCTGCAGTCTCCCTGGGAGAAGTTAGATGCAGGGAGCCCAGTCCTCTCCAGGGAGCCCAGTCCTCCCCAGGGGAGCCCAGTCCTCTCCAGGGAGCCCAGTCCTCCCCAGGGGAGCCCAGTCCTCTCCAGGGAGCCCAGTCCTCTCCAGGGGAGCCCAGTCCTCCCCAGGGGAGCCCAGTCCTCTCCAGGGGAGCCCAGTCCTCTCCAGGGAGCCCAGTCCTCCCCAGGGAGCCCAGTCCTCCCCAGGGGAGCCCAGTCCTCTCCAGGGGAGCCCAGTCCTCTCCAGGGAGCCCAGTCCTCCCCAGGGGAGCCCAGTCCTCTCCAGGGAGCCCAGTCCTCCCCAGGGAGCCCAGTCCTCTCCAGGGAGCCCAGTCCTCCCCAGGGGAGCCCAGTCCTCTCCAGGGAGCCCAGTCCTCCCCAGGGGAGCCCAGTCCTCTCCAGGAAGCCCAGTCCTCTCCAGGGAGCCCAGTCCTCCCCAGGGGAGCCTAGTCCTCTCCAGGGGAGCCCAGTCCTCCCCAGGGGAGCCCAGTCCTCTCCAGGGAGCCCAGTCCTCCCCAGGGGAGCCCAGTCCTCTCCAGGGGAGCCCAGTCCTCTCCAGGGAGCCCAGTCCTCCCCAGGGGAGCCCAGTCCTCTCCAGGGAGCCCAGTCCTCCCCAGGGGACGATGAGACGCTGCAAAGGCCCGGTGGTGGAACCTCGGCCCTGGAGTCCCAGCCGTCATCGCCCATACCCGCTATTCGCCACCCCTGCTGCCAACATGGAGCGAGCGCCTCCTATGAGCCCGGCACTGTGCTGAGCACCAAGGAGACAGCGGTGGGCAAGACAGAGGAGCCGGACGTGGGGCACAGGACAGAGGCGTGGCCCTGCGTGACACGGGAGTGTCATCAACAGGCAGGCTGCTGACGGTTGGCCGAGGCCAGAGCAGGCTTTCTTTGAACTGAATCTGATGTCGAGGAACTTTCTGGGTTGTGACTATGGAGAACAGCATGATAGAGAGAGAGAGGGAGACAGAGAGAGAGAGAGAGAGCGAGAGAGAGAGCGAGAGAGAGAGAGCTGAGCTAAAGACCACGCTGGACCTCTGGAACCGAGGAGGCAGCAGGCTGTGTCTTGGTTGTGTCACACGGGGTCTTACAAGCTGAGACAAGCATTGGAGTTTTGTCCCGGAGACAACGGAGAGTCGGTGGGAGGTTTTGGGCAGAGCGGGGGCGCGATGTGGTTGACATTCCAGGTCACTCTGGCTGAAGGAACTGCTCGAAGAGCCAGAGAGGAAGTGGCTGGAGCAAGGCTCGGCTGAGCCGGGGGCAGTGGTGACCGGGAGGCGGCGGCCGTGTGACGTATTCTGGAGGCAGAGCTGGGGGGGGCCGGCTTGAACGGGAGGGCGTGAGCAAAGGATGCCCGATGCTCCTTGGGGCTTTGGCTTGAAAACGGATGTGTTTCCCAAAGTGGGGGAACCTAAGTGGAGCAGGCCTGGGAGCACCAGAGTGCATATCTGCCCCCATGGAAGGCGGACTCTGAATTATCCCAGCTCAGACGTGCAAGGAGGAAGTGGGCGTCGGAAGTGTTGCTCCAGGAGCCCCTTGGCTTCTGCTGTCCAGGCCCCTGGAGGGGGCCAGGGACTCCGAAGAGCCAGCCCCGAAGCCTGGCTGCTTCAAAGGATGCCCTGGAATTTTCCTTGGAAAAGCGGAGGGGTGCACCATCCATTGGCACTAGAGCCTTGAGGTGGGAGCTTATCTGAGACACTCTTGCTGACGTGACCCTGGGACAGGCTGCAGGAACTAAGGCCAAAAAGTCCAAAGTATATTGTTATTCCATCGGTGGAAATCAGTGGAACCCCAGTTCATTTCAGAAAAGAGAACCATCAGCAGCATCTTGGGGCTTGTGGAATTGAGAGACAACGCAAGCAGCACACTTGGAAGCCACTAGGAACCCAGGAGGCGCCCTCGCTGCCCCAGGGCTTTTGCACGTGCGGTTCCGTGTCAGACTATCCTGCCTGCCTTTTTCATCTGGTGACCCCAGCTCACTCTGAAGGTGTCAGCATTCAGCAAAACCCTTGCCGGCTTGTAGAAGAAGTCAGGCACCCGTGGCCGATGCTATTCCAGGATCAAGTCCTTGTCCTCTGAAGCTCACAGCATAATTGCGGCCGAATGTGATTTGCATCTTTCTTCCTGAGCAGACTGTGAGCCTCACAAGAGCCAGCCTGTTGCTTGTCCAGAATCCAGCACGGAGACCGGCCGGAGGTGACGCGGCAGGGACAGGCAGCTCCTCGACCGCAGCGGCTGCTGGTGGCGGGAGAGTATTTCCAGTTCTGGCTCCAGGTGCCCTGCAGCGCAGCTGTGGCTGTGCTCCAGCTGGGACCCCGCTGGTCTGGCAAGGGTGGCTGTGCCTCAGCCGTGGGTGCCCAGCCCTTGGCCCCGGGGCCAGGCGTGGGACGCTGCCGTGGGAAGTCCGTCATGCAGGATTGCGCTGAGATCCAGGAGGGACACGGGGGCTCGTCCTGGCACAGCTGGGCCCCGTAGGGTCTGTGCCGTGACCACATCAGCCACTCCTGTTCTTCCAGTGGCGCTGAGTTGCACGGAGGTCCGCTTTCGCCTGGTGAATCGTGCAGGTGCTCAGTGGTGGTTGTTGAATGACTGAGTGAATCTGAGAACTTCCTGAGTGAATAGCCAAGGGGACGGAGACGCCCACGGCTGGATATTAAAAAGAAAATCTGAAGATGAGAACCATCTAACTACTGCTTAGACGCCCATCTTCATCCAAGACTAAGCCGCGCCGGGCCGACAGGGTTGTTCTCATTCGTCACAACTGTTTTTCTCCTTACCGAGATGCCACGCCCTAACATGCGCCTCTCTTTTATTGTTTTATTTATTTGAAAGGCAGAGGGTTGGCGCTGTGGCATGGTGGGTAAAGCTGCTGCCTGTGGCGTCGGCATCCCATATGGGCACCGGTGCTGGTCCTGGCTGCTCCTCTTCCAATCCAGCTCTCTGCTATGGCCTGGGACAGCAGGAGATGGCCCAAGTGCTTGGGCCCCCTGCACTCACATGAGAGACCAGGAAGAAGCTCCCGGCTCCTGGCTTTGGATGGGTGCAGCTCTGGCCGTTGTGGCCGTCTGGGGAGTGAACCAGTGGATGGAAAACTTCTCTCTCTGTCTCTGCCTCTGCTTCTCTGTAACTCTGACTTTCAAGTAAATAAATGAATCATAAAAAAAGAAAATAATTTCTCACCAAATCGACCTTCCAAATTAAACACAACATCATGCAAAATTCCAGAAGAGCCTTGCAGAATTGATGAGATGATGCTAAAGTCTGTGTGGAAAGGCCCTAAAGCAGCCAGAATATTTTTTTAAAGAATAAATATGAAAGATTAATTCTACCTGATCTCAACCCCGTTATAAAGTTACAGGAGTGCTGGCATCCCAGATGGGCTGGTTTGTGTCCCGGCTGCTCCACTTCCGATCCTGCTCCCTGCGAATGGCCTGGGAAAAGCAGCAGAGGATGGCCCAAGCCCTGCACCCACATGGGAACCCTAGAAGAAGCTCCTGGCTCCTGGATGTGGCCTGGCCCAGCCCTGGCTGCTACTGCCATCTGGGGACTGAACCAGTGGATGGACAGTCTCTTTCTCTCTGTCTCTTCCTCTCTCTGTAGCTCTGCGTTTCAAATAAATAAATCTTTAAAGAAAGATACCTAACGTGGATCAGTAAAAGAGATGCAACTCGTTTCTTCTGAGAGCATCAAAGTTTCCATGGATGGATTATTATTTTTATGATTTTTCATGACTTAAATTTATTATTTATTTTCAATTTATTTGAAGGGAAGAGAGACAGAAGATGAGATAGACAGAGAGACAGATGGAGAGAGAGGTCTTCTATCTGCTGGTTCACTCCTCAAACAGCTGGGAGTGGACCAGGCTGAAGCCAGGAGGCAGGAACTCCCTCCAGGGCTCTCACAGGGATGCAGGGACCGGACAGTTGAGCCATCACCTGCTGCCCCTCCCGGTGTGCGTCGGCAGGAAGCCGGATCATAGGCAGAGGAACCAGGTCTTCAACCAGGAGCCCAAGGGGCACATTAACCACTGCACCAGGTGTCTGCCCGGGAACCACGGTACTTTTAGAAATCAACCTTAGTAAGGTGTGTTTTACATAAAATCGAATGAGCCCATCTTAAGGGAAGATTTCCTGCTTTAAGAGCCGCGTGGGGGGTCCACTTCCTGGAACACGTGAGCATCGGGGAGACCACGCTTCTAACATTCGGCAGCGTCCTCACGTGCCTTTGCAACCCGCTGCTGTCTGTGCCCTTGTCTCCAGGCAACCGTGGGCAGGTGTTGCAGAATTATATAGCAGTGGAACCCGGCAGAGACGACCATCCATATTCCTCACTTTTTAGTTTGGATTGATTGATCCAGCGCCCAGTTCCCAGAATAAAATCCACCTGATCATGATGTATCATCCTCTTTATATTTTGCTGGATTTGATGTTGTTATGGGTTTTGTATCTACATTCTTTTAATGTCTGTGTCTGTTCTCCTATTCGGGTAATATGGCTCTCACGGAATGAGTTGTGAAGTATTCCCTTGAGTTGTTAAGAAACATTGTATGGGGGCCGGCGCCGTGGCTCACTTGGTTAATCCTCCGCCTGCAGCGCCGGCATCCCATATGGGCACCTGTTGTAGTCCTGGCTGCTCCTCTTCCAGTCCAGCCCTCTGCTGTGGCCTGGGAGGGCAGTGGAGGATGGCCCAAGTGCTTGGGCCCCTGCACCCCATGGGAGACCAGGAGGAAGTGCCTGGCTCCTGGCTTCGGATCAGCGCAGCGCCAGCTGTGGTGGCCATTTGGGGAGTGAACCAGCCGAAGGAAGACCTCTCTCTCTCACTGTCTGTAACTCTGTCAAAGAAAAACAACAAAAAAGAAAGAAATGTTGTATGAATCGGCATCATTTCTCCATTGGCTATTTGAGGGCAGCTGTGCTGTAGTGGGTTAGGTCACTGCTTGGGGAAGCCCACATCCCATATGGGAGTGCCTGGTTCAAGCCCCAGCTACTCCACATTTCCAATTCAGCTTCCTGCTAATGCGCCTTGCAGGCAGCCGTGTGGCCCTGCCCCCCGCGTGGAGACCCAGAAGGAGGGACTGGCTCCTGCCTGCATCCGGGTTCAGCGCTGGCTGTGTGGCTATTTGGGGAGTGAGTCAGCAGATCGAAGGCTCCTGTTTCTTTCTTCCTTTCAAATAAATACATAAATAACATTGCTAAAAATGATTGGTGTGCGTCACCAGCAGTCAGCTAAGCTTAGATTTCTCTTGGTTTCAAGCTATGAATTCAACTTTTTTTTTTTTTGGACAGGCAGAGTGGACAGTGAGAGAGACAGACAGAGAGAAAGGTCTTCCTTTGCCGTTGGTTCACCCTCCAATGGCTGCCACGGCCGGCGCACTGCGGCCGGCGCACCGCGCTCATCCGATGGCAGGAGCCAGAAGCCAGGTGCTTTTTCCTGGTCTCCCATGGGGTGCAGGGCCCAAGCACTTGGGCCATCCTCCACTGCACTCCCGGGCCACAGCAGAGGGCTGGCCTGGAAGAGGGGCAACCGGGACAGAATCCGGCACCCCGACCGGGACTAGAACCCGGTGTGCCGGCGCCGCAAAGTGGAGGATTAGCCTGTTGAGCCACGGCGCCGGCCTCAACATTTTTAATAGTAATAGTAGGGGCCAGTGTTGTGGTGTAGCAGGTTAAGCCTCTCCCTGCGATGCCGGCATCCCATATGGGCATTGGTTCAAGTCCTGGCTGCTCCACTTCCGATCCAGCTCTCTGCTATGGCCTGGGAAAGCAGTAGAAGATGGCCCAAGTCCTTGGGCCCCTGCACCCACGTGGGAGACCTGGGAGAAGCTCCTGGCTCCTGGCCTCAGATTGGCGCAGCTCTGGCTGTTGCAGCCATAGGTTGGAGGGTCTCTCTGTCTCTTCCTCTCTCTGCCTGTAGCTCTACCTCTCAGATAAATAAATAAAATCTTTTTTTAAAAATTAATTTTATTGATCTTTTCAAAGAACCAACTTTTTTCATCATTGATTCTTTGTTGGTTTTATGATATTTTTTCATTGATTCTGTATCCATAAGATATGATGGTTTTTCTCTTTTATGTAGTCACCTGCTCTGTTGCTGGGTAGACGATGTTGCTTTGGGCTCCAGCTGGGCACCATAGTGGTCTCCACGTGGCTTCTTCAGCTACAACTGATGGCTTTGGGTGCCCTGTCTGTGGCCATGGGCTCAGAGAACCTGTCTGTCTTCACAGGTGCCCAGGGCCCCACAGGACTAGGCGGAGGGAGGCCGGGGGGATGGCATGGGTTGCATGCTCTGCTACAGCCGGCTCACGTTGCTTTCTTGTTCAAGTCTTCTTCGTGTCAGGGCAGCTGAGCCTGGGTTATGGGTTCTCCATTGCCCTGGAGGAGTCTCTCCTGGGCTACTGACAGTGACCATGGGGCCAGAGGCAAAGCTTCGTCTTCTGTCTGTGTCTTACTTCTCTGATTCCAGAAATGTACTGCTCACAGTTCCGCAGCCTGCGACGTTCAAGATCAAGGCCCTAGTGGATTTGGTGTCTGGTGAGGAACAGCTTCCTGGTTCACGGTTAGCACCCACCAGCTGAGTCCTCACCCAGCGAAGGGTGAGCGAGCTCTCTGGGACCTGCTTGTAGGGGCCCAGGTCTCCACTGGAGTTCTGGGGGCACAAGCACTAAGACCCGGGCACTCAGACCCCAGCATTCACTCCCTGGCACTCAGACCCCGGCACTCAGACCCCAGCACTCAGACCCCAGCACTCAGACCCCGGCACTCAGACCCCGGCACTCAGACTCCAGCACTCAGACCCCAGCACTCACTCCCTGGCACTCAGACCCCGGCACTCAGACCCCGGCACTCAGACCCGGGCACTCAGACCCCAGCACTCAGACCCCCGCACTCAGACCCGGGCACTCAGACCCCGGCACTCAGACCCCGGCACTCAGACCCCGGCACTCAGACCCCAGCACTCAGACCCTGGCACTCACTCCCTGGCACTCAGACCCCGGCACTCAGACCCCAGCACTCAGACCCCGGCACTCAGACCCTGGCACTCACTCCCTGGCACTCAGACCCCGGCACTCAGACCCCGGCACTCAGACCCCGGCACTCAGACCCTGGCACTCACTCCCTGGCACTCAGACCCCGGCACTCAGACCCCAGCACTCAGACCCCGGCACTCAGACCCTGGCACTCACTCCCTGGCACTCAGACCCCGGCACTCAGACCCCAGCACTCACTCCCTGGCACTCAGACCCCGGCACTCAGACCCCGGCACTCAGACCCCAGCACTCAGACCCTGGCACTCACTCCCTGGCACTCAGACCCCGGCACTCAGACCCCAGCACTCACTCCCTGGCACTCAGACCCCGGCACTCAGACCCCGGCACTCAGACCCCGGCACTCAGACTCCAGCACTCAGACCCCAGCACTCACTCCCTGGCACTCAGACCCCGGCACTCAGACCCCGGCACTCAGACCCGGGCACTCAGACCCCAGCACTCAGACCCCCGCACTCAGACCCGGGCACTCAGACCCCGGCACTCAGACCCCGGCACTCAGACCCCGGCACTCAGACCCCAGCACTCAGACCCTGGCACTCACTCCCTGGCACTCAGACCCCGGCACTCAGACCCCAGCACTCAGACCCCGGCACTCAGACCCTGGCACTCACTCCCTGGCACTCAGACCCCGGCACTCAGACCCCGGCACTCAGACCCCGGCACTCAGACCCTGGCACTCACTCCCTGGCACTCAGACCCCGGCACTCAGACCCCAGCACTCAGACCCCGGCACTCAGACCCTGGCACTCACTCCCTGGCACTCAGACCCCGGCACTCAGACCCCAGCACTCACTCCCTGGCACTCAGACCCCGGCACTCAGACCCCGGCACTCAGACCCCAGCACTCAGACCCTGGCACTCACTCCCTGGCACTCAGACCCCGGCACTCAGACCCCAGCACTCACTCCCTGGCACTCAGACCCCGGCACTCAGACCCCGGCACTCAGACCCCAGCACTCAGACCCTGGCACTCACTCCCTGGCACTCAGACCCCGGCACTCAGACCCCAGCACTCAGACCCCAGCACTCACTCCCTGGCACTCAGACCCCAGCACTCACTCCCTGGCACTCAGACCCCGGCACTCAGACCCCAGCACTCAGATCCCAGCACTCACTCCCTGGCACTCAGACCCCAGCACTCACTCCCTGGCACTCAGACCCCGGCACTCAGACCCCGGCACTCAGACCCTGGCACTCAGACCCCAGCACTCACTCCCTGGCACACAGACCCCAGCACTCAGATCCCAGCACTCACTCCCTGGCACTCAGACCCCAGCACTCACTCCCTGGCACTCAGACCCCGGCACTCAGACCCCGGCACTCAGACCCCAGCACTCAGATCCCAGCACTCACTCCCTGGCACTCAGACCCCAGCACTCACTCCCTGGCACTCAGACCCCGGCACTCAGACCCCGGCACTCAGACCCCGGCACTCAGACCCCAGCACTCAGACCCCAGCACTCACTCCCTGGCACTCAGACCCCAGCACTCACTCCCTGGCACTCAGACCCCGGCACTCAGACCCCGGCACTCAGACCCCAGCACTCAGACCCCGGCACTCAGACCCAGGCACTCAGACCCCAGCACTCAGACCCCAGCACTCAGACCCCGGCACTCAGACCCCAGCACTCACTCCCTGGCACTCAGACCCCGGCACTCAGACCCCGGCACTCAGACCCCAGCACTCAGACCCCAGCACTCACTCCCTGGCACTCACTCCCTGGCACTCAGACCCCGGCACTCAGACCCCGGCACTCAGACCCCGGCACTCAGACCCCAGCACTCACTCCCTGGCACTCAGACCCCAGCACTCACTCCCTGGCACTCAGACCCCGGCACTCAGACCCCAGCACTCACTCCCTGGCACTCAGACCCCAGCACTCACTCCCTGGCACTCAGACCCCGGCACTCAGACCCCAGCACTCAGACCCCAGCACTCAGATCCCAGCACTCACTCCCTGGCACTCAGACCCCAGCACTCACTCCCTGGCACTCAGACCCCGGCACTCAGACCCCGGCACTCAGATCCCGGCACTCAGACCCCGGCACTCAGACCCAAGCACTCGCCTTGGTGGTGGCTGCCTCATCTTCATGTGTTCTGCTGTTTGTGGGTGCACAGCAGTTCTCTGGGTCATTGTGGGCCAGCCCAGTTTTCCCTCTTTTCTTGCTTGTCTCTCTCAGTGACAAGTGTAGAATGTCCCGGCAGGCGGCCTCCTGGGACCCGGAGGCATGGCTGGACCAGCCTGGGCGCTGCTCCAGCCTCCTCTAGAAACAGGTGCCTCTCTGTGCTTCCGCCCAGCGTGTCCTATTCCCCCAGCGTCTGAACTGACTTATTTCTGGGTCCCTTCACAGAGGTGCAAGGGGGGTGTGCATAGACAGGACTTCATCTACCTGGGGCAGCTTCCCTGAGCCTGCAGGAGCAGCTCAGCGTGAATCCCGGGCTTGTACTGTCCTCTGTTGCCTACCTGGAACTAGCCGATCTGCTGTCAGTGACTGTTTGTGCATGTGTGTGCATGGGTGTGTGCAGGTATGTGTGCATGTGTGTGTATGTTGGTGTATGTGTGCATGTGACCAAGTATATGTGTGAGTGAGGGTGTATGACCAAGTATGTGTATGTGTGTGTGCAGTTGTGCAGGTGTGTGGGTGTGTGCATGTGAATGTGTGTTGGTGTCTTGTGCACGTGACCAAGTGTATGTGTGCATGTGCCTGTGTGCGGGTGTGTGTGCCTGCAGGTGTGTGTGTGTGTGTGTGTGTTGGTGTCTGTGTGCACGTGACCAAGTGTATGTGTGCGTGTGTGCAGGTGTGTGAGCATGTTCTGTGTTACGGCCAGAGCCGTCTCGGAGGCAGGGGCAGAAGCAGGAAGAGTGAGCTGTCTCTGCAGCGGTCCTGTCTCAGCCTGCAGCAGGCTGGTAGCCCCTAGAATTCACTTTGCTGTGTCGACCTCAGATCTCTGATGGACTCTGGGAGAAACATCAGCCAAGGGCAATATTCTCTTGCAGCTTTTATTTTTTTTTAAAGAAATTATTTATTTGAAAGGCAAAGACAGTCTGACAGAGTTCTTCCACCTGCTGGTTTACTTCCCAGGTGCCAGCTGGGCGGGGAAGGTCAGTGCCAGGAACCTGGAGCTCAATCCAGGTTGGTGGTAGGGACCCAGGCACTGGAGCAGGACGCTGGACAGGAAATAGAGACCTGAGTCCGGGCACTGTCGTGTTGGAAGCGGAATTCTGGGCAGCGCTCTAACTGCTGTGCCAAATGCCAGTCCCTCCTGTAGCTTTTTGCTTCTTAAGCCGCAATGGAACCCTGCATTAACATCTTAAGTCCGAGTAACTTTGTATTGTTGCTGTATACTAACGACTCCACAATATATTCGGGATACAAGCGCTGAGCATTACAAAGCATGAATGAGCAAAATCAAAGCAGAGCAAAATAAGTGGAGAGGCGCTGCTCACCGGGCGGGGCGGGGCGGCAGTTCTCCCCGGTACCTGCTTGTGTAAGGAACTTCCTGTAAAAGTCCAAGGAAGATGCTTTTGTAGACACGGACAAGATTATTCTAAAATTCATAGAGAAAGGCACAAGCCATGGACTAAAAAAAGCCCGAAGAACCGGGGCGGGGGGGATTACCGTACTCGACATGAAGTCTCACTCTGGAGCCACTGAAACAGGTCGCGTGGCGCTGGCAGGAGGGTAGAGGCACAGGTGAACGCGGGGTCTAGAGAAACTGCACCAGATCTGCATGCCCAGGTCTGCCCAAGGGGCTTTGTTTCGGAGATTTATGTATGTATTTGAAAGGCAGAGTGACAGAGAGAGAGAGAGAAAGAGAGAGAGAGCGGCAGAGCGATCTTTTACCCACTGCTTCACTCCCCAGGTGAAGACAACAGCCGGGGCTGGGCCAGGAACGCTATCCAGGTTTCCCGCCTGGGAGCAGGGGTCCGAGTACTCGGAGCTATATTCTGCCTTCCCAGCACATCTGCAGGAAGCGGGATTGGAGGTGGAGCAGCTGGCACCCTGATACGCGATGCTGGTGTCACAAGCAGCAGCAGAATCCACCGTGTTACAATGCTGGTGGCAGCAGGGCACTAAGCGGGAGGTGCCCAAGGGAGATAAGGCCGAGGGCTTGCCCTGCCCAGTGGAAGACAGGAGCCCGATACGTAGCCCGGAGTCTTCTCCCGGTGGGGGCACGGCTCTCTCATGCAGTCTCCCAGACTGAGCCCAGGTGCCAACAGCAGGAACTCCCCTGCTAACAACCTTCCACCGGCTTCTGTCTCTTCTCTGCTCCCTGCCCTGTTGGGGACCATCTCCCTAAGAAATCCTACACCCAAATCACTGTCTTGTACCCCAAAGAGACAAGAAGTGTGGGGGTCACTGCTGCTCTCCGGTGTCTTCTGGAGCTGCAGGCTTCGCTGTCAGGGTCGCACCCCGGGCTGCTGTGGGCTCTCGGAGCCGGGCATCTCCAGCAGACTCATGGGCACAAGCAGTAAGCTGGGGGGGGGGGAGCAGCAGGCCCCCCCATGGTTGTTTTGATGAACCAGCAACTGGCAGCCCTTGGCACCTGCGAGTATTGCTGTGGCTGGAGCTGCTTGGTAGGAGGGGGCGTCTTGCCCCTGGGCCTTTGCACTCGCTGGTCTCGCTGCCTGGGATCTCCCCAAATGCAGCTCCCCCACTTCACTCAGTGCTCACTCAGCCATCACCTCCTCCGCGAGGCTTCTCTGCCCTCATTGTCCTAAATGTTCCTCTTTCACCTTCATCCTGGAGTCTCTGTAGCTCTTGGAGTGTAGCTATAGCTATAGATATAGATATATGGATAGATATACATACACATATATCTATACTTGGAGTATAGATATACTTTTAAAATATATATTTTAAATTTATTTATTTAAAAATTTTATCTGAAATACATACTGATGAGAGAGAGAGAGAGAGAGAGAGAGAGAGAGAGAGAGAGCGAGCTCCCATGTGCCTGCTCACTTCTCAAATGCCCTTAAAGGGCAGGGCCAGGGCTGAAGCTGGGAGCCAGGAACTCCACCCAGGTCCCCACGTGGCTGGCAGGAACCCAGTGACTTGAGCCACCACCGCTGGAGTTGGAATTAGCTGGAGTCAGGAACCAGGGGCAGCCACTGAACCCGGGTATTCCAACAAGAGACAGAGGTGTCTTGACGGACAGGCTAAAACTCGCGCCCGCGTGTCTGCTTGTGTGTTGGAGTCTTCGGCCCAGCAGAACGCGCATCGATGCCAACAGGCCACGGCGCACGTCCGTGGCACGGGGTGAGGATTTCTGGAGCCTTTACATCGTTTTATAGAATAATCTGGAGATGAGTTAAAGTAGGGGAAAGGATTTGCAGGCTTGAGTCACAGACTACGGCACGTACACAAGGACTTGAGCATCCGTGAATTTTGCTTTCCTTGGGGGCCTAGGAACCAGTGCCTCTCAGATAGCGGGGGATTACATTAATATTATTACTGTTATTCATGCTATTTGAAAGGCCCACAACAGCCAGGAATGGACCAGACAGAAGCCAGAAGCCTGGAACTCCATCCAGGTCTTCCACGTGGGTGGCACTGAGCCATCACCTGCTACCTCCCAGGGTGTGCGTTAGCGGGAAGCTGGAGCAGAAGTGGAGCCTCAAACCTGGTGCTCAGGTATAGCACGGCCGCATCTTCAATGCTGGATCAAACACCCACCCCGGATTCTCTTTCGTTTGCTTATTTTGCTGCCGGTCTGACCTCCCATCTAAGGAAAGGGCCATGAAGGCAGTGGCTTTCCTGTGCACAGCGCCCAGCAACCACAGTGCACGCAGCAGGTGCACACAGCACGTGGTAGCAGTTGCACAGGGAAAAGGCCAACAAACCTGATTTGCAAACAGAAGGCCTCCAGGCCAGGGATTTTTGGTTCTCCTGTGTCCTTTCCCCAAGCCAAAGGCTCCCGCTGGGGCGGGGTGGGGTGGGGTCGGGGGAAGCCTGGACATTTTGTTTCCCAAAGTGGAAACGCGGCACTCATGCTAGGGGTCTCTGCCCACACCGGGGACATCCCGAGGGTCTCCTGTGAGCTCCCGCAGGATCTTGGCCGGCCCCTGCCTCTCTCCACACCAGGGCACAGCCGCACGTGGACGCCGGGACAGAGGCCTCGCCGCGCCCACACAGCCCGCCCACAGCCGCCCTCGCTCTCCGGCGCCTCCGCGACACAGGGTCTGGATCTCTGAGTCCCGGGGGTCTTTGTGTCTCTAGCCCTTTGTGCTCCCGTGCCTGGCGGTGCTGTAGGCCCTGAGCCGTCCGCGCCCAGGCAGCCGCCGCCGCGACTGGGAAAACTCGGCGGCGGCCTGAGAACCCAGCGTGCAGCCCGCCCAGGGCCAGCAGGGGGCGCCGGCGCTCCGCGGAAAGGAGGCCTTTCAGTGTCTTCTGGAGCCTCCAGGTCCTTCCTGTTGCCCAGAGAGGGACACTGAGGCCCAAGAGGGACGTGAACTGCCCCAAACCTCTCTCCAGACTCAGCGGGGGAGGAAGGAATGAGAAGAGTCAGATCCTCAACTGGGCTGCACAGAGGCAGGGGGATGGACCCAATGACACACTGTCCCCTCGGAGATCCTCGTTAGCTGCGGGGAAGTCAGTGAGCTCAGAGGCGAGGTCTGGCGGGCCAGGCTGGGGCTCACTCCCTGGAGGTTGCTGTGTGTGTGCCTGTTTCCTCATCTGTGAAATGGGTGCAGGGGCGACAGGCACCTGGTGGTCACTCCTTTCCTTTCTGCTTCGTCTGAGATCAGCCAGGGGCTTCAGAGGTGGCCGGGCCGCCGTCCTGGGGACTCCCTCTTGGCCCTGCCCAGGCACAGCCACCTGCAGGCTCCTGGACCTGGTAACTCAGACAACAGGTGGCCTCTGAACCGAGGGCAGGCATTTCCGTGCCCCAAGCAGCCTGGCCCCAGTTGATGAGTTGGAGCCACCCAGTAGTGCCTCTGGCTCCTCTGTTATAGCATGGCCACTGTGTGCCAGGCCTGTGCTGGGCGCTGGGGGAGAGCGGTCCACAGAGAGGCCAGGATGGGCAGGAGGCAGGCTAACATGCCAACCGCAGCAAGCGCTGCCATCCTGGTGGGCACTGGAGGAAGCAAGAAAGCCCCGCTCCTCCGGCTGCTCTGCTCTGCTCTGGCTCCCGCAAGTGCATCCTGGGGACAGGGGATCAAGGCCCCTGCATCCACGTGGGAGACCCGGAAGAGGCTCCTGGCTTCTGGCTTCCGTCTGGCCCAGCCCTGGCTATTGTGGCTATTTGGGGAGTGAACTAGCAGGTGGAAGATCTCTCTCTTTCTCTCTCTCTCCCTCTCCCTCTCTCTACCTTTCAATTCAATAGATAAACATTTAAAGAAGAAAACCCAAGGAGGGGGAGGCTACTCTTGCTGGAGCTGTCCCTCCAATGAGGCTGTCCCTCCTATGGGAGGTGAGTGGGAGCAGCCTTGCCGAGGCAAAGCAAGAGGAGAGGGGGAGCAGCGCCAGGAAAGCCCCTCCGGGTGCTGGGTGCTGGGTGGAAGTGCCCTTTGCCCGTGTGGAGAAGGGTGGGACACGGGCACATCGAAGGTAAGAGTGTGGCCGGAGCCCAAGAATCCAGGGCAGGATGCGGCCCTGCCTTCTTACTCCCCGGTCTTGGGGGTTTTGCCCTGTGGCTCTGAGCTCAAGGATTCAGGCTCTCAGAGTTGGCCCAGCCTCCGAGTCACCCTGGAGCCTTGGGACAAGAGGTTCCTATGACCCAGATGTTTCAGGGGGCCCCAGAGGTCGGAACCGCTGCCCGAGTGCAGGATTTCTGTGGCCACCAGGCCTAGTGACCTCAGCCCTCGTCTTCCAGGTGGCCAGACACAGGTGAGGGAGGGGCGGTGGCTGGAGAGTTAGTGGGGAGCCCCATGAGAGACAGATACACAGAGGCTGCTGGAGAGTCCGAGACACCACTGAGTGCCGGGGAGAAACAAGCCGCCCTCTTTTTCTGGCCTCCTATCCAATGGTCGGAGCTACCAAGCAAGGTGTTATTTTGCCTGCCAGGAAGTGGGTAGAGGGAACCCCTAGAGGGCACCAGTGAGCAAAACAGAGCCTAGAGCTAAAGCCCTTGCACCTGTACTTTCCCCAGGGGACAAGCGGGAAAGGATGAGGCCTCTGGGCCCTGGGTGCTGGGCTCGCTCCAAGCTAAGTCCAGCAGCAGGGGTGGCCCTGTTCCCTGGAGCCATCCCATTGGTGGGTCTCAAAGGGCCAAAGTGTCCTGTTCCAGGCAGGTTTCAGGGGTGCAGGGACCGCTCTGTCTCCCTGACCCGCTTCATTGTGGGGGGTCATCCTTTGGGTCTCCCCACCAGCATCACTGCTCCAGAAGCCCCTCCCTCACCCTGTTACTGGGTCGCATCCCCAGGGCAGCCCCTGCTTGGCCCTGCACCGCCCTGCCACGTGCATACCCAAGATCTTCCCCTGCCCGGCCAGGGGGGCTGCTGGCTCCTTTTTCATGGGAAGAGTTTCCAGTCCAGACTGCCTCAGCAGCTCACCCAAGGTCACACAGCTAGCACATGGCCTTGAACTTGTGCACAGCTGCACAGGCGCAGGAGACACAGCCCCAAGTCCTTGGTTGGAGTGGATACCGCTTAGCAACAGAAATCCATGGCTGCTCCGGAGAGTGGGCTGGATCCTCGCACAGCATCACATAGGCACCTGTGCCGGCCCAGGGCCCCAAGCAGGGACAGTATCGGAAACCCACACCCACCTGGAGGCACGGTAGCCGCGCGGCCACCCTCCGCTGAGCGGACCCCTCCCCTTTTCCAACTCTGTCCTGGAAACGCCTCTGAAATGTCAATTGTGGGCTGCCTCCCATGCCCCCTCCCGCGAGCCACGAAGCAGCACAAATATATTCTACATATTAAAGGAATATATTCTCGGGGAGCCCTGACGGGGATAATGAAACCAATCCATATCTATATCTATATATTTATACACAGTGGATTGGCTGCAGACGCCGTGGCCGTCCCTCCAGCTGTGGCAACCCTTTGAAATATGGCGCTCGGGCACCGCCGCCCCCACCCGTGGCTGGCAGGAGACATTAAAGATTTAAAAAAGGGAAGGAAGGAAGGAAGAGAAGAAAAAGGAGGCAGCTGCTTTCGCCTTGGGCTGTGCAGCGGCAAACTGTGTTTAAATATTAAAACCACCCATCACCCGGCCCAGCTGTCCGCCCCTCAGTGGCCTGGGTCCTCGCCAGGGCCTCCCTCGGTTCTCAGTGGCTGGGGGCTGCTGTGCCCATCTAACCCTCTCCCATCCCAATCCCCCAGCCCCGGGGGTGGGGTGGGGTAGGGGCTGGAGGGGAGGGGGCTCCCCTCCAGATCTTAGACTCTGGGTTTGTCTAGCCTTGGCTGGGAAAAGGGCGCTGCTGTGGGAGCGAGATGCGGGATTCTGTGGGATTTGAGGCAGAAGATGTGGCTTGGGATCTTGACCCTGGAGCTTTGGCATGGGTGCTGCATGCCCTTGACCTCTGGGACGCCTCGGCTTGGGTTGCAGTTTTCTCATCTCTGCTATGAGAGATCTGGATGAGATCATGGGACTTCAGGGGTCTGAAGCCTCAAGAGTTTTGTGGAAAATTGTGGCGCCATCAGGGGCTGTAGACTTGCTGGAGTGTGGGGTCAGTGGAGAGCTTTCTGTGTCCACCCCAGCACGTGGGGGGCTCCAGAGGGGGCCTGATTAGCTCTGCGGCTCCAGTCCTGCAGAGCAGACGCTCTGTAGGCACGTGTTGATGACCAGAGACGCAGAAAGGCTCCCGGGTTCTGCCAGTACTGCTACAGCCCTGCAGAGGCGGCACACGTGGTACTGTAAGGGGTGAGCTTCCTGGCACTACGGCCATTCAAACAGGGGCTGGATGCACGCTGTGGGGGAGGTGTAGAGCATTTCTGTGCTCGGTCAAGCCTGCCTGTGAGGTCTCTTCTGACTCCAGATATCTGTGATTTTAAATTTCCTCTGATTGGAAGCTGTGCAGAACTGGGGAGAGGGCGATGGGGAACCGTCTCGGGGCTGTGAATATTCCACGCCGGTGAAACATGACGGCCGGGGTGGGGGGCGGGACCTTTCCTCCGAGATGCCCCTCACGGTGCGGGTGGACAGCTTGCGGCCTTGAGTTTGTGTTTTAGATTTTGCTCATTCAAGAGGCAGAGAGGAGACAGACAGACATCCGGTTCCCTCCCCAGATGCCCACTACGGCAGCCAGCAGGTGCAGGAACTAGGGCTGGAGCTGGGACTGCAGCCCAGGTCTCCCACGTAGAGGGCAGGAACGCAGTCTCTGGGTCTGTGTGGGCAGAGTCAGGAGCCAGAAGTGGGGATTAAACCCAGGTCTTCTGATGTGGGATGTGGGCACCATAGCCACCACGCTAAGTACCACTCCTGAAGTCCTGAGTTCAAGTTACGTACTTGACTATGTCGCTACCCCTAACCTCACACCAAGTATGCCATCACTGGCTCAGAGGGGGCAGGGATCATGGCTCCCTGTGAGATGCGTGGCACTGCCCAGAAGGGCTGCAAGGGGCGCTCTGACCACACCAGGCTGGGACGCCCGCCTGCCCGCTAGTTCTGGAATCATCTGAGACGTCATCCCCTAACTAGGGTGCTCCAAGTCCAAGCTGTGGGCGTGTAAGGCTTCGGGACTTTGCGGCGCTGGCATTTCTGAGTGGAGTCACTGGGAGCCTGCGAGTCAAGGGGTCTTTAAGAGGAAGGTGAAGACGGATTCTCCAGGGGGAGGGAAGGGAGGGCATGGGAGCTGTTTGTTCCCAGGTGAACCACCCACCCCCAGAAAAGAATCTGTATAAAGCCCACCCACACACGTGGTGCAGAAATTCAGGCAGAACGCTGCTCATGTCCAGATGAGGCTGGACCATGGTGGCACTTGGGCAAAGGGGCGGTGTCGCTGTGTGCAGGTAAACCGCCCTTCCCAGAAAAGCCGGGCTCTGTGGTGCTCACCTCCCCCCAAGAGGGTTCCTCCCACCACGGTCAGCTTCCGGTCACCGACAGCTCGACGACTGCTACCCAGAATTCCGGAAAATGCAACTGTTGCCTCCCAAGAGCTGGCCAAAGCTCCGGAACATTCTGGGGTGTGTGTGTGGGGGGGTGCCTGTGCCCTTGCAGTGGGGCCTGAGAGGGCTGGAGTTTGGGCTAAGAGGGTAATCGCTTGAGAGGAAAGGGGGCTGAGTGGGTCTCAGGATGAGCCTGTGTCCTGGGGGGAGGAAGCAGGGGCTGCTTTTTCTGCCCTGAGCTCAGGAAGCGAAGAAGGGCAGGGGCAGGAGGGCAGCTGGCGGGGGTGGCGGCAGGGATGGGAGGCAACTGACCTGTGACCCAGAGCGCCTCTCAGCCAAGCCGGGCCAAATGTCTGCTCTTCACTTGGTTTCCCAGTAAAAATTGGTGCAGAGAAGGTGGGGTTGAGCTCATTTTACAGATGGGAACATTGAGACCCAGAGAGACCAAGGCACAATCAGCCCTCCCAACCTGTGGGATCCTGCGTCCACAGGTGCAGCCAACCTCGGACCAAAAAATAAAATAGAATAAAAAATGAAAAACCAAGGGCTAGTATTCCGTGCAGTGGCCAAGATGCCACTTGGGGCACCCGCCTCCCACAGCAGCACGCCTCGGTTCTAGTCCCCGCTCTGCCTCGCTTCCAGCTGCCTGCTGACGTGCACACTGGGAGGCAGGAGATGAGTCAAGCGGCTGAGTCCTTGCCACCCCCGCGGGAGAACGGATTGAGCTCCTCGCACCTGGCTTTGGGCTCTCCCAGCCTTGGCTGTTGCAGGCTTTTAGGGAGTGGGAGAGTGCATGGAAGCTCTCTCTTTCTCTGTGTGTCACTCTGCCTTTCAGGTACATGGTAATTAATTAATTTTTAAAAATCCAGTAGAACAGCTATTTCCGGAGCGTTTGCATTGCATTAGGTTTTATGAGTAACCTAGAGATGATGTATAGTATGTGGGGGCTCTGTGCAATGCCGCATTGTTTTAGAGGAGGGACTTGAACATCTGAGGGGCTTAGTGTCCTTGGGGGGGGGTCCCCTGTAGGACTCAAGGGACACCTGTCACATCATTGCACGAAATAAAATGACGGCAGCTGAGCTGGCTGGGGCGTTCCTCTGCACAGCTGGGCTGGTTCTGGGCGCTTCAGGTGCACCACTGTCCCAGGTGAGGCCTCGGAGTAAGCGGTGCTGTGAGCATGACGACACGGAGGAGCGGGGCTGGCGTCGTGGTGCCCTGGGGTGAGCCACTGCTTGTGATGCCCGCACTTCATGTCAACGTGCCTGGTTCAAGACCCAGCCCCTCCACCTCCGATCCAGCTTCCCGCTCATGCACACCCTGGGAGGCAGCAGGTGATGGCTCAAGTACTTGGGTCTCTGCCACCCACATGGGAGACCTGGATGGAGTTCTGGGCTCCTGGCTTTGGCCTGACCCAGCCCTGGTGGTTATGGGCATTTGGAGAGCATACCTGTGGATGGGGGATCTCCTTTGTCCCTGACTTTCTCCTTTCTCTCTCTCTCTCTCTCTCTCTCTCTCTCCATGTCAAGTGAAAATGAACAGGAATTAATTAAAATTATTTTTAAAAAGGAAAGAAAGTCCACATCAAACGCCTGGCCCAGGGTGGCCCACGGTGAGGCCTGACAGCCCCAGCTGTTCTCTCGGCCTGGCCGCAAGGCAGCAGCTGGGGCACCAGATGTGAGCGGGGCCGCTGGCCCCTGGGGCACGAAGCTGCCAGGGCTGTGTCTGCTGCAGGAGCGGGCGGCCCGCACGATGGGCCCCCTCTGGGATGCCTTCCGGTCACCTGCATATTTCATTCCAGGGGCGGGCTCATGTAACCCCAGAGATAATACAGACTTGCAAACACACACTCAGGTATGCCACGCATGCAAGCGGGGATGCCGAGGCTCAGCGTGTGCGGGCCCCTTTCGATGCCCCCTCATCAGAGGACAAGTCTCTGTCCTGGCCGTGAGTACCTGACTGCCCCCCCCGTCTGTCTCATTGCCTCAGTGCGCACGAGGTGCCCCATGCTGCGCCCTGTGCCTGGCATGGGGGTGACGAGGGGACCAAGACTCACACGGCCTCAGGTTGTTCACAGCCTGATGGAGATGAGAGAGAAGAGTGCGCACACACACACATACACACACACACACCCATCTTTTCCCCAAGGACAGCTGAGCCCAACTCCGGGCCAGGGAGCTGGGTTTGAGCTGAGCTGGAGTAGGAGCGAGTTGAAGGCAAGGGGGGGGCAGGGGGCACCCTTGTTTTCAAGGAAGGGAGCAGCCTGTGTCAGGGCCCTGGGGCTGCCGAAGCCTGGGCCCCAAGAGACGCTGCGTGTTGGCAAGTGGGTCTGAGAAGGACTGGGGGGTGGCGGGGGGGGGCAGAGTCCCAAGAGCTTCCAGCAGGTGGTGTTGTGGGTTGTGGTTGTAGGGCAGGATGTGACCTGAGCGCCCCAGAGGCGGTGTGGTGGGTGTGGCGCTGCCTGCGTGCAGGTGGAGGGAGATGAGGTGGCCAGTGCGGGTGGAGCGTGGGAAGGCAGCGTCGTGTGCCTGGCGCGTGTGCATGCTGGTGACTGTGCGTCTATGACAGCACAGGTGAGGACCATGTGGGAAAGTGTGGGTGCTCACTGCAGTAGTGGGCCTGCTACCTGACTGGCCTTCAGGGGTGGCTGAGGGGCTGATGGGCAGTCTCCACTCCCAGTCCTCGGCACTCCCATTGTCCCAGGGTCTGAGGAGGAGCCGGGCTGGAGGAGTCGCAGGTGGTGAACTGAGTGAGATGGGCCCAGGGGAGGAAAACTACACCCACCAGGAGAGGTAGTACCGTGAATAAGATGGTGGGAGGGGCTGGCGCTGTGGCGCAGCGGGTTGAGCCTCCGCCTGCAGTGCCCATACGGGCGCTGGTTTGAGTCCTGGCTGCTGCACTTCGATCCAGCTCTTTGCTAATGCGCCTGGGAAAGCAGCAGAGGATGGCCCAAGCCCTTGGGTCCCTGCACCCACATGGGAGACCCTGAAGAAGCTCTGTGCTCCTGGCTTTGGCTTGGCCCAGCTCAAGCCACTGTGGCCATTTGGGGAGTGAACAGTGGATGGAAGACCTCTCTCTCTCTCTCTCTCTCTCTCTCTTTCTCTCTCTCTTTCAAATAAATAAACAATAAAAAAAAAAAAGATGTTGGAAGAAGGAGCTCATTAACTAAGTAAACTGAGGCACGGAGCCTGGGGCTGGCGCAAATGCTCCGACCAGAAAACCTGCATTGATGTTGCGCATCCTGGTCCCCAGGCAGCGTCTTCATTAGCTGCAGACGGCTCATGCTATGAGACCCTTGCCTGGGGCTGACGCCCTAGTGGACCCTGGACACTGGCTGAGCAGCCTGTGGCACGCGGGCCGACTGCAGGCCTGGCCAGGGACGCATGCAGCCTCGTTAGCAGCCAGCACTTGGACCAGCGGCTTAACGCCTGCTTTACGGGGAGCAGTGGCTCCAGGGTGAGGCGCTCACGGAGGGTGCAGGGGGAGGCAGGAGGCCCTGGCTGGGGCCCAGCACTCCCTCCCCAGGAGGCCCTGCATGGCTCTGGAACCCTGGCTTACAAAGGAGAAGATGAAAGGGTGCGGAACGTGAAGTGCATGCGTCAGCTGGAGCTTAGCCGGGGAGTTCCACGGCCTCCTGGGTGTAGAGATGAAAGCCTGGGCTCCCAGGAGGAGCTGGGAGCTCTCCCCGCCCCCTCCCTGCCAGGCGCCTGCTCCTCCCCCTCTCTCCCTGCCCCTCCCTTGCTGTCAGTCTGTCCAGCTGGATGCCTCACATCCAACCATGTCTGTCATTTCTGGATCCTTTCTCTCTCTCTCTCTCTCTCTCTCTCTCTCTCTCCTTGACTTTGCTCCATTCTTTCCCACCTTCCCCCCACCCCAACTCCCTCCCTGCCTCCTCCTCTAAACCACTACCACCTCCAGGAAGCCCTCCCTGACTCCCCAGGCCCAGCTTCTGCCCCTGTGTCACACCCGTCCCGTCTTGAGAGCCCCCTCCTCTACTTGTACTGGGTGATGACGCCCCACCTGTCACCCACAGAATGTGTGCTTCCCGTGTCTGGCTCACTGCTGTAGTCTCGGTTCTTGGTACACAGTAGGTGCTCAATAGGTGTTTCTGCTATCACTGCCTCTTTCTCTGCCATGTCTACTCTCTCTGCTTTGTCCTGCTCACCCAGGTGTCCCAGCCAGAGGCTCCTTAGTGGGAACGTGCTCTGTGAGCCGTGAGGTGCCCTGGAGGTGTCTGTGGCCACACGATGTTAGCAGTCCACCCTCCCCTGCGCTGGGCACCCAGAGACTCCAGGCGCAGCCCCCAGGGATCCCAGACAGGTGGCCAGTGGCTGTGAGAAGAATGGGGAGGAGAGGGTAGCTGTTGTTTAAAACGAAATCCGTGTGTGTGTGTGAGTGTGTGTGTGTGTGTGTTGTTGAGCACCTACTGTGTGCCAGGCACTGCTCCAGGCTCCTGGGCAGTCACCCCACCATCCACGTGTCCAGCAGATCTGCACTGAGCACCTACTGTGTGTGGCGTGTGGAGGAGCGTCGGGAGGGAGCACGAGCCCTGCCTGCCCGGGTTCGGTCCTGGGGCGGTGCAGTGCGGTACCTGGAGCCCTGCTGTCCTCTGGGGCTTGCTCTCACTCTGCCCAGCCAGACGGTGAGGACGGCTGCGGGTCCCCACCTCTGCCTGGTGAGGGACGGCCCATCAGGCAGCCGTGCTGGGCCTGGACAAGCTGGAGCACACACCCAGGCCCCTGTGGCGCGGGGGCCTTCACTCGCTGGGGACTTGGGGCCCTCCGGGCTGTGCGGGTCGCTAGAGCAGCCGGGGTCAGGCAGGGGTGCCCAGGCTGACTGGCGACCCTTCCCGGCCAGGCTGGCTCAGCCTTCACGGAGCTGAGGGCGTTCTAATTATCGGCTGCAAATGACTTTGGCATCCATTTGTTTGCTGCATTTTGATTTTGCATTCAATTTCCGGTCCATTCATGGTGGCTGTGCTACTTGGGGCATGCGAAATTGCGGCAGCCAGGAGTGCAGTTTGGACACGCCTGAGAGCCGCCTTGCCCCGGAGACGTGAGCCCGCCTGCACCCGCAGCTGCGGGGCCTGGGAGCTGCGGGCTTCCCCCCGCTGCTGCCCTGACTCCAGCCAGAATCTGCCAGATGGGCCCTTGCCCTGAAGTGGGGGACCTCTGCCTTCCCTGCCCCCCCATGCCCCGCATCTGAGACAGCGAGATACCCCTGGGGTCCTGGTCTGTTCTCAGGCCTTCGGGCACGCCGGGCTCTGAATTTTATGAAGGATTTGAAATTCTGCTGGAATATGCAGGGGCTTTGGAGCAGGGAGACCCCTCCAGCCTCTCTTCTCCAGGCACCACTGGTGGGGTCTCTCCGACGCTCACTCTGACCTTGCCACTCACCTGCTCAAGACCCTCCCATGGCTCCCGAGGGCCCTCAGTCCCGGGCACCGTCCCTGCCTGCCCAGCCCTATCCACGCAAGCCTCCTCTCTCTGTACCTCCTGAGCGACAGCGTCTTCTGGCAGTCCCTGCTTCCCCGTGTCCACACCCCGGGCAGCCTCTCCCCTCTGCCCAGACCCCTTGCCCTCACTCTGAACCCCGGGCAGAGGATCAGACATTCCAGAAACGCTGAGAATGTTGCTAACCCTGCAGGCTCGGTGCTACACGGCGCTTGTTGCCTACCTGACTCACTCGGCACTCACAGCCCCTGTGAGCAGGATTCCTGGAGTCAGCGGAGGCTCAGAGAGGTCCCTGAGGCATCCATGGTCACACAGCAGATGGCATGTGCGTGCAGTCCAGCACCAGGGCACAGGCCCCTCACTGCCAACTCAGAGACCACCGCCTCCCACCTCCCCCAACCACACCCCCTGACTCCCTGCTCCAGAACAGGGCCCCCTTCCTCGCCTGGGGCAATGATGTCCCAGAGAGGTGTCATGTGGTGCCCCGGGCTGCACAGGGACAGTGCCGGCTATGCCGTCTTCCCTCGGCAAAGCCAGGGCACAAGCCAGGGTCTCTGCCCTGTGCCTCCACCCACCAGCTCCACGGCACTGCATGCCCCAGCCCCTAGCCTCGGGGCATTTGGGGGAGCAGGAGGGAGCCGGCTGGGGAAGGGGCCCTGATGGAGGCCATGCATCACAGTGGCAGCCGAGGCCGAGAGCGGGCAGTGATTTTTCTTCATGGTTTGCAGACAAATGAGGCGGACAGAAAATGGATGGCAACCTTCAGAATGAAGGCATGGGGCCCAGGGCACTGGCCATGGCAGCCTGGGCAGTGGGGGTGCTGGTACCTGCTCCTCGCCGCCCTGTATCCCCCACCCTGGCTGCTCTGCCTTTGGCGGAGGGAAGGGAGCGACACATGTGGGGAAAGGAGGAGGGAGGCTATGTGTGCAGTGGCCTGAGCCACTACCTGTGTGATCAGGGCACAGTCAACCCTTCCATGGGCCTGTGCTACTGTGTGACCAGGGCACAGTCAACATTCCGGGAGCCTCCATTCCCCACCAGCGCCAGTGAGTGACCAGAGACTCCCCAGGCAAGTGGTATAATCTCAGCTGGCTGGAGTTTCTGGGCCCCTGCCCTGGAGGAACCGCAACAAGTGGAAGGGGGCTTCTCCCCACAGCTCTCCACCCTGTGGTGCCCGGCAGGAGCCTGGGAGGGCCAGGAAGATGGACACAGCCCTGGCAGAGGCCTCCATGGCCCCGAAGCTGGGCTTGTCCTTCTCCCAAGTTGTCCAGAAACTTTGCAGTTTGGGGGTGTAGCCTATGGCCCTGGCCAGCTTATTTTGCTAGAAACTGGGACTCCTGAACTCTGGGGGCAGTGAGCACTCCTCTCCACGTGCATGCAGGGGTGCGAGGAATGTGCACCCCTGTGTTTGAATGATGCAAGTGGATTTCCATCTCGCGATGCAGGCAGGCTGGGCTCCCCTCCTTCCTGCGGCTGGGCCACATTCTGGGGGCTGCCGGGTCGTGCAGAGAGAGCTGCTCTCCAGCCATTGTCTGTCCATGGAGACACACCTTTGGCCACTCCCCATGGTGAGCTGCTGTCTGCAAAGCCCCTCTGGGCCTGTCCTGTCTCCCACCCACCTCGGGGTGCAGGGCCTCTGCCTGGCCATGGCGGGCTGGTGCACCCAGAGTGAGCCTCAGCCAGGCCTGGGGCAGAGGCCACCACTGCCCTCAGGCCCCCCAGGCCCGCCCCGTGGATTCTGTCATCACCCTGAGCCCTGGAGATGGGGTGGGCTCCTTTCTCAGGTACAGGGACCTGCACCGGGACTTTGCCTTGGGGCAGAGATTGCGCTGGACTCCAAATAGAGCCTGGGCCAGTGGGAGCTGACAGCCAAGAAACAGGCGAGGGCCAGTGGATGGGCCATTCCCAAGAGGAAACCTCTGGGGTTGGGGGGATTCCGGATAAAAGGACCCACAAGGTTCACTGCTGACTGCCAGGCCAGGGCCATCAGGCGCCATCTGGGCGCACAGAGGGTGGGGAGCCCCGTCAGCATGAAGGTGGTCAGGGCCCAGGTGGGAATTCCTGCCCGGCCGCCTTGGCAGGTCCCTTGCTACACCCGATCTTACAGGGCAGTGGGCACAGGAGCACAGAGAGGACCCGGGAGCCCGCTCAGTCTTGTCCAGCGGAGCTCTTGATGGCTCCCAAAGGCAACCGCCTCTCTCTCGCCTCCACTGCTGTGTCCCAAAGCCTTCCTCTTCCTCTTCCTCTCAGGACTGTGGCTTTGCCAACCCAAGACCAGAACTGGGTGGAAGCAAGGGTGGAGAAGATCTGAGCTCGTGATTCTGAAGCGTGGTCAGGAACACTGGACGTGGAGGGGGCGAGAAACGTGGCCTGGGGTCTCGGAATCACAGAATCAGAAAAATGCAGAACTGCTCAGTCCCGGCGCTAGGAGGGAGCAGAGCAAAGTGCAGCAGGAGTGTGCTGCTCACAGCTCGGCCCGGATCAGCCTCAAAACTGCAGGGGCGGGGCGGGGCGGGGTGGGGGAGAAGCGAGTGGCGGGGGTGGGCAGTGGCTCGGTGGCTTGGATACCCACAGCCCCCAGGAGTGCCTGGGGCTGTGTCTTGGCTCTGCTTCCCATTCCAGGTTGCTGCTCTCGCGCACCCTGGGAGGCAGCTAGGCGCCCTGCCATCTGCGCAAGAGACTCGCATGGAGCTGCAGGGTCCCGGCTTTGGCTTGGCCCAGCCTCAGCTGTGTGGGTGTTTGGGGAGATCTCTCTGTGTCTCTCTGCCTTTCAAGTGAAAATAAATAAATAAATGAATAATTTTCAAATAAGGAGTGAAGCAGTAGTATTAGAATGCACACAGATAGATGGGTGTCCATATATGCATGTGTTTGTGGAAGTTGTTTGTAAAGTTCATTAAAAAACAGGTCGAGAGCAGACTTTAGCCTAGTGATGAAGGCTCTGACGTCCCACATCCGAGTACGTGGGGGAGTCCTGGCTCTGGCTCCTGACCCCAGCTTCCTGCTAATGGGCACCTGGGAGGCAGCAGGCGATGGCTCAAGTCTTGGGTCCTTGCCACCACGAGGGAGACTTGGGCCAAATTTCCAGCTCTTG
Organism: Sylvilagus floridanus; assembly: GCA_949820135.1. Taxonomy (NCBI): domain Eukaryota; kingdom Metazoa; phylum Chordata; class Mammalia; order Lagomorpha; family Leporidae; genus Sylvilagus; species Sylvilagus floridanus. Next base: position 109,570,783 of record OX463231.1, read on the forward strand.
GCCTAAGTCCTAACTGGGGAGTGAACCAATGGATAGGACCTCTCTCCTTGTAAGTCTGTCTGTCTGTCTATAGGACCTCTCTCTGTAAGTCTGTCTGTCTGTCTATAGGACCTCTCTCTGTAAGTCTGTCTGTCTGTCTGTCTATAGGACCTCTCTCTTTGTAAGACTGTCTGTCTGTCTAAAGGACCTCTCTCTGTAAGTCTGTCTGTCTGTCTATAGGACCTCTCTCTGTAAGTCTGTCTGTCTGTCTATGGGACCTCTCTCTGTAAGTCTGTCTGTCTGTCTATGGGACCTCTCTCTGTAAGTCTGTCTGTCTGTCTATGGGACCTCTCTCTGTAAGTCTGTCTGTCTGTCTATGGGACCTCTCTCTGTAAGTCTGTCTGTCTGTCTATGGGACCTCTCTCTGTAAGTCTGTCTGTCTGTCTATGGGACCTCTCTCTGTAAGTCTGTCTGTCTGTCTATGGGACCTCTCTCTGTAAGTCTGTCTGTCTGTCTATGGGACCTCTCTCCTTGTAAGTCTGTCTGTCTGTCTATAGGACCTCTCTCTGTAAGTCTGTCTGTCTATCTATGGGACCTCTCTCTGTAAGTCTGTCTGTCTGTCTATGGGACCTCTCTCTGTAAGTCTGTCTGTCTATAGGACCTCTCTCTGTAAGTCTGTCTGTCTGCCTCTGGAAAAAGAGAGAGGCGGTCTGGTCTCCATGCCCCTGAGCTTGCTTCTTTCCCTCCCTGCTGAGCTGCGCCGTTCCACTCGCTCGTTGTCATGCTGGGCAGCGTTTGCGAGGAGACTGGGGGAGGCAGGTCCCTGATGCCCCTGCGGCGGAGAGCGAGCTGAGACCCCCACGTTGGGAGTCAGCTTGGCAGCATCTCCTGGTGCTGAGCACTCAACCAGTCCGCTCCTAGGTAAGGACCCACGGGGGCTCGCGCACGGGCGCAGCAGCAGGCGTGACAGGAATGCTCACCACAGTTCTGCCCCCTGTGGCACAACCCTGGAAACAACCCAAATCTCATCAACCCGAAGAGTGGAGCATTTGTTGACAGAATATTTTTTTTTTTTTTAACTTGAGTAGAGGCACAGAGAAAGAGAGCTAGAAGCAGAGAGAGAGAGAACCTCCCACCTGCTATGTCACTCCCTAGATGCCTGCAGGGACCAGGACTGGGCGGGGAACTCAGCCCAGGTCTCCTACTTGGGTGGCAGGGACCCAATTGCTTGAGCCCTCATCCCCGCCTCCTGGTTGCCCATTCGCTGGAAGCTGCAGCCTAGGGCCAGAGCCGGGCCCTCTGGGGTGGGAGGCAGGCGTCTTAACCACTGGGCTGAACGCCTGTTCCTGAAAAATACGTTCCTAAAGGTAAGTGAACGGGAAGGACTGAAGCACATGACTTAACACTGGGTGGTGCCTACACTGGTGTTTGTTATATTTTTCTTAAGGCATTTGAAATAATTTCTAATAAAAATGACATTTTCCAAAAATCCCGGATGGAGGAGGCCTGTGGTCTTCAGCACCGGGAGGGGCTGCAGGGGGGTGCAGCCTCGTCTGTGAGCCCCAGCATCTTACCCAGCGAGCTTCCGGCCCTCGCCTGGCAGCGGGGACGCCCAGAGCAGGAGAGGAGGTGGGCTGCAGGAGTGGGACAGCTTCTCAGCAGGAGGAGCAATGACCTTGAGTGACACGGGGTGGCTGACGACAAGTCAGGGGGACCCACGAGGGGGGCTCCCAAGACTGTTAAGCTGTGCCCAGGACATAGAAGTGGACCAGACCAGGATGGGCCTGAACAGCAGGAAAAGAGGTGTCCACCATGACAGAGGAGGTTGGCAGGCCTCGGCCCCTAAGCCAGAAACCTGCACCTCTCTGATCCCCTCCACCACATCTGTGCTCCTCACAAGGGCCCTTACTGCTCAGTCTGTGCCCCGCCTCTCCTTTTTAACTTCAACTCTGTGTTCCGGGAAGCATGCATGGCTGACCCATGCCCCATGCAGCTCTCTGCGCATGCGCCTGCGCCTGGGTACCACAGGGTCCTGAGGAGGCATCAGCTGTGGACGGTGTAGTCCTCCCCGCACCACGTCCACGCTGTGCCCAGTGCTAGTACAGTTACCAGAGGGCTCCCCAGGCTTTCCATCTCCTGTCCCCCTCCGTCCCTCCTCCATGGGGAGGTCCTTTGTGACTTGCCGAGCTGGTGCCTCTACCCCATGGCACAGATCAATGAACGCGTGTCGCAGGCAGAGGTACTCACTCGTGAGGTGTGTACCGTGGTGTGTGCTCCAGGATCGCGTGTGTGCACACGCATGTAAATGTGTGTACACACTCTGTTTTACTTGTATATTTATTGTATATTTTGATTGGGCAATACTTGGACATGATAAAAACTTCCCACAATACAAAAAGATACCTAAGGAAAGTCAGGGTCCCCATGGCTGGCGTTTGGAGGAAGGACTTCTGAAGATTTGTTCCTCTGTGAGAACAGTGAGAATGCTGGGGGGTGGGGAGGGGTGGGGTGGGGAGAAATCTCATATGCACTTTTTTGAAATGCTTTAAATTAATGAAGACTCACAACCATCTGAGGAGCATTTAAGACACTAGTTGGGCGCCAGCAATGTGGTGTAGTGGGCCAGCCTCCACCCGCAGCGCCGGCATCCCATATGGGTGCCAGTTCGAGTCCCAGCTGCTTCTCTTCCAATCCAGCTCTCTGCTGTGGCCTGGGAAAGCAGCAGACGATGACCCAAGAGCTTGGGCTCCTGCACCCAGAGGTGAGACCTAGAAGAAGCTCCTGGCTCCTGGCTTCATATCGGCTCAGTTCCAGTTATTGCAGCCATTTGGGTAGTGAACCAGTGGATGGAAGTCCTCTCTCTCTGTGTCTCTCCCTCTCCTCCACATGGTTGCTCTCTGCATCCTTTGCCTGCATGGTGAGCAGGAGTGCTGGCAGCTGCCCTTCAAGTTAGCTGAGCCTGAGGGGTGGTCACGGGCACCCTGATGTATAACTCGTCACTTAGATGTAGGTGACAGCCTAGTACTTGCAGCTGGCATGTGGCAGTCTTGTGGGATGTGACGCTACCTCCGGAGAGACGGTGTCTGGAAAGGAATGGAATTAGAGGGTGTCCAGCAGGCGCCTGCTGGAGGGTTCATTGGTGGAGAGAAATCCCCGTGCATTTTGGTGACGGGGAGTCACAGAAGGGGTGTGTACCGTGAGGGTACAGGAGCAGAAACTGACTTTGTTTTTCTTCTACCACAAAACTGAGCAGCCTCGTTAGCACAATAGCTGTGTCAGCCATTGGCCTAGTAGCCCTAGAGGGGATAGGAGATGGCTGGAGCCTCTGCAGAGACCCGGTCCAACAGAACTGCCGTCCTCTGGCCTGCCCGGCCACCTTCTAGAAGCTTCACCTTCTTTTTTTCTTGTTTAAAGATTTATTCACTTATTTGAAAGGCAGAGTTACAGAGAGGCAGAGAGAGAGAGAGAGAGAGAGAGAGAGAGAGAGAGAGAAAGAGAGAGGTCTTCTATCTGCTGGTTCATTGCCCAGATGTTACCAATGGCCAGAGCTGCACTGATCTGAAGCCAGGAGCCAGGAGATTCTTCCAGGTCTCCCATGCAGGTGCAGGGACCCATGGACTTGGGCCATCTTCCATTGCTTTCCCAGGCCATAGCAGAGAGCTGGATTGGAAGTGGAGCAGCCAGGTCTCGAACTGGCACCCATATGGGATGCCGACACCGCAGACGGCGGCTTTACCCGCTTTGCCACAGCGCCAGCCCCAGAAGGTTTGCTTTCAAGGCTGGTCTCCCTTGACCTGAGTCAGAGCTCAGTCTGCGGCCTCTCCCCAAGGGCATTTTTTCCGAAACAGTCAGGAGCAGTTGTTTAACACCACGGCTGCCCAGCGCAGCATTACCTGCTGCTGGCTACCAAGAGGCTAACAGGCTTAGCAAAGACATCTGGGGAGTGGGCGGGGTTCTCAGAAAGGCTCCCATGTGTACTTGTGACTCTGGAAGACCAGGTCTGTCCGCGCGCCCAGGAAAGACACGAAAACCCACAGCCTTTCACCTCTGGCAGACCCCAGGCTCGGTGCAATCAGCAGGTGGAACTGAGGCTGAGTTTTACATTCGCCAACACCCACAAACGGCTTCTGGGCAGAGGCTGTGAGACTTTGCTATGAAATCTGTGTCAGTCCTTAGCTGACCACTGAGCTCCTGGGATACAGACTTCAGTGGTTACATGTAACTACAAAGTAAACCAGAGAATTGGTCCAGGAAAGTCCCTAAGCAAACAAGAGCAGCAGCAGCAACAAACAGAAACAAACAAGCAATCACGGAGGGAAAACTGAATTCCAGACTTCACAAGGTGTGTATGTAAAATGTCCAGCTTTCCACTCAAACACGCACAGAAACAGGAAGTACGGCACAGCCATGAGCAAGGGAAAGTAGGTGGCAGGGAGAGTTCCAGAAGAAGCCGAGTCTGGACTTCCTAAACCAAGACTCTAAATCAGGTGCTATAGATATTTTCTTTTTTTTAAAAAAAAGATTTATTTTTATTTATTTGAAAGAGTTACAGAGAGAGGCAGAGACATCTTCCATCCACTGGTTCACCCCCCAAATGGCAGCAACAGCCAGAGCTGAGCCGATCCAAAGCCAGGAGCCAGGAGTTTCTTCTGGGTCTCCCATGTGGGTGCAGGGGCCCAAAGGCTCCCATCCTCCTCACCGCGATTCCTAGGGTCCCGCATACATTACACGCACCTAAATCCCTGTCTCAGACCTTTCTTTAGGGAGATCTTGGATTTAGACATTGTGTCTGCACCTGTGAATACGGGCGCATATGTGTTCGCATTCATGAGTGCATATGAACTCATGTGTGAATGAGTGTGGACGTGCACTATGCAAGCTTCGCTGTTTGAGCCTTGGTGTGAGTGTGCACACACATATAAGTGTGTATGCATGTTTGTGCATGCTTATCCTCTAATGTGGGTGCACCTGTGTGTGCTCATGTGCTCATGTGTGTCAATACATGCATGTATTTGTCATGCAGTACATAGTTGGGCTCTCAGGCCTGTTTTAGGGAGTCTTTGTGCACCTTCACAGGCAGTGAGGTTGAGGGGGCCCAAGAAGGGCTGCAGAGGCCCGCTGGTGATCAACAGCCTCTTGTTAGGTGGCACGGGGGGACGGGCAGGGTGTGTGTTATGATGTTGGCCTGGCCCTGGCAGGCAAGGATGTGAAGACCATCTCATCCTTGTGCTCTGAGATGTGTTCTCTCTGGTGGGAGACGGCAGGAGCGGCTGTCAGGGGCTCTCCGGCAGTCACGGTCTGCTGTGCTTTAGAGCTATCCTGGTGACGGCTGCTGAGCGCGGGAAGCTGACTTGGGACAGCCATTCTTTGGTCCGGCTGCTCTCTGCTCCACTGCTCCTTGGCCCTGCTGCATGGGAGGCTGGGCCTCAGCCCCACACCTCTTCTGGAATCACGGTTTCCTTCCCCACCCCATCCCCTGGTGCATCTGCCTCCCTGGCCTTGACTCTGGCTGTCACCACCCACATCTCCCCGCTCCGGCTCTTTTCTGGAGGTAGCAGGTGCCGCTCTGCCTCCCTGCACTTCCAGTTCCTCTGCCTCCAAGGCTTGCACCCCTGGTCTGCTCAGTGGCTCATCCGCTGGGTCCAGTGCACATCCTGTTTTGCACGGCTTGTCTTGCTGCGCAGGGCAGGTCCTTCCTCCAGAACCCCAGAGCTCTTCTCATCTTTCTCTTCTCCTCTGCATGTCAGTTGTCAGGAAGGAGAATTCCAGTGGATGCCTGTCTCTGCCTGCCAGACCCACTGTCTGAGGCTCAACAGGGAAACCAGGTAGCCACAGGTGCCTTCAACCCACAGGGACAGGGGCCTGAGTTACACAGGGCAGAGTCTGGATTCTGGGAGGCCAAGTCTGATGCTGTTTAAATGAGACCCAGCTGGTGATGGGGAGAGGCCTGGAGGGCAGAGAGCCCTCCTGCCCACCACGAACAGGGGCTGCTGACCATGGGCAGAGCGCCAAGGCCCCAGGAATGGGCACAGAGGTCGTAAAGGAGCCTGCAGTCCAGCCGGAGCTAGAGCATAAATCTCCTCCTTCTGACGGAGCTCACCAGGACTTAGGTTCAAATCCCAGCTCCTCCATGCATCGCGTGTGACCCTGCACAAGTCCGGCCACCTCACTGAGCCTCAGTCACAGGCACTGGAGCAGGAGGCTCATGATGCTCAGGATCGGGGACAGTGTTGGGGAAACCCTAGTGGAGAGGGCACACTGCAAGCTTCATTCTCCACCCAGGGGAAAGAAAGCCATGGCCCACCCACCGGGGGCCACACTGCCCACGCCAGCTCGGCATTGCTGGGCTGGGGGGCTGGGGGCGGGGGAAGCCCGTGACAGCTCCCAGTCATCTGCTGACCCCTGGCTTCTAGCTGTGTGACCCTGCGAATGTCATTTCACCTCTCCACACCTTGGCTTCCTGCCCATGACCTGAAGGTGCTTGTGAGAGTCGATTACTAGGAATCGCTGTGGGAGTGAGGGACTTGTCCCCTGATATGCATATTTGAACTGCAGAGGCTGGCCTGGTGGTACAGCAGGGAAAGTCTTCTCTGTGACGCCAGCATCCCATATGGGTGCCAGTTCGAGACCCGGCTGCTCCACTTCCAATCTGGCTCCCTGCTAACGCACCTGAGAAAGCAGTGGAAGATGGCCCAAGTCCTTGCACCCATGCCATCCATGTGGGAGACCTGGACAGACTTCCAGGCTTCAGTCTGGCCCAGCCCTGGCCATTGCAGGCATTTGGGAAGTGAACCATCAGATGGAAGCTACCGCTCTCTCTGCCTCTCTCTCTCTCTCTCTCAAATAAATAAAATAAATATATTTTTAAATGAACCGCTGTGAGAGTTAGCTAATTAAGCCGCCCAGCACGGGGCCTGGCACACAGGGAGCACTCAGTGCCTCTCCCCTGTCCCCAGTGCCTTTGCTGAGCTGATGTTGACAACCTGCTCCGTGCAAACTTCAGGCCAGGCACCCGGGGCCTAGGGAGGGACAGCAGAAGTGAGCACAGTCTGGTAACTGGTACTTAAGGCCCAATTTGGGGGTGGCAGAAGGGAGAGGCAGAGACATCCCATGATCGGTGGAAAGTACGAAGCATTGCAAGACAGGGTCACAGGAGAAGGCTTTGGGTTGTTGCTTTGCTGATCAGAAATCTGAGAACAGCGTCTCATTATTGCCAGGCACTATATGTGTATTACCTGTGTTAGCAGTAGGTAAGAGAAACTATGAAACCCACTTCACAGATTAAGAAACAGAGGCCGGGGGCTGGTGTTGGGGCATAGCGGGTTAAGCGGGAGCTTGCGATGCTGGCATCCCATACTGGAACGCCGATTTGTACCCTGGCTGTTCTGCTTCCTATCCAGCTCCCCGACATTGTGCCTAGGAAAGCCGTGGATGATGGCCCAAGTGTTTGGCTCCTGCCACTCGTGGGAAATCCAGATGGACCTCCAGGCTCCTGGCCCAGCCCTGGCTGTTGTGGTCATCTGGGGAGTGAACCAGCAGGTGATGGATGTCTCTGTCATCACCCTCTCCCTCCACCTCCCCCTGTTGCTTTGTCTTTCAAATAAATAAGTAAGTCTTTTAAAAAAGAAAAAAAAAGGAAAGAAACTGAGGCTTGGTGAGATTAAGACACCTGCCCATGGCTGGTGATGTGGCTCAACAGGCTAATCCTCCACCTTGCGGCACCGGCACACCAGGTTCTAGTCCCGGTCGGGGCGCCGGATTCTGTCCCGGTTGCCCCTCTTCCAGGCCAGCCCTCTGCTGTGGCCCAGGAGTGCAGTGGAGGATGGCCCAGGTGCTTGGGCCCTGCACTCCATGGGAGACCAGGAGAAGCACCTGGCTCCTGCCATCAGATCAGCGCGGTATGCCAGCCGCAGCGCACTGGCCGCAGCGGCCATTGGAGGGTGAACCAAAGGCAAAGGAAGACCTTTCTCTCTCTCTCTCACTGTCCACTCTGTCAAAAAACAAAACAAAACAAAAAACAAAAAAACACCTGCCCAAGACCACCTGAGTCTGAATTTGTATTCTCAGCCACCTGAGCGCTGAAGCTTCACACTTGTCCAGACAGGGGGGATGGAAAGTTACAGAACCAGGGTGGGCAGAGTGGGCACAAGCACTAGCTGTGCACCTGTTCCCGGGGCGTGCTGGACCCCGGGGAGCCCACGGGAGGTGCACCACGAGACCACCATCCTGCAGGTGAGGAAAGCGGCTCCAGCCGCCACACTGCACAGGTCCAGCAACACGAGCTGCAGCACAGGGGCCTCACCCCTGGTAGTCCGGTTCCCGACCCGCGTCGTTTCTCTGACGCTGTGAAGGTGTGGCTGAAGATCTGGGTGCTGGCAGGGAACGAAGCACGGAGCAGGTAGGACTGGATTTTGGAGGGGTAGATGCTCATGCATACAGCAGGCAATGGGGTGGTCTCCAAAGATGACAGATGAGGGAGGGGCCTGGCAGGGGCCGCTACGTCTTCTAAAGATGAAACTCGCTGATGGAGCGGATGGGGAGGAGAGAGGCAGTGGGGTGCCATCAGGAGACAGCGGAAGGCAATGCTGACTTCAGAGGACGAGTGACGTGGACGAGGTGGTCTTCCGCTGGGGAGGGTGGACGGAGAACTCTGTGGTGAGCAACAGCTCGGGGCAGGGCCATTAGCCTTATCAAAAAGCTGATTGCTCTTAGCAAAGTATTTAATACGATTTCCCGCTATTAGGGACCAAACCTGGCCTAGCAAGATATTAATTCTAAAGATAATCATTAGCTGGGTGGATGGTGTTTTAATATATGGCAACAGGCGAGCTATTGTCATTTTTCCCCTTCTATCTTGATTGCAGGTCACCCAATTAGAGCCCGCTCCAAATGCCCCTTCCTGGAGGTAGTGCGATAAGGCGTAATGTCCTCAAACAAGCGCTATCGGCTGTGACGGGAGGGCCATAAATATTAATAAATCTATAATTAGTCCTGTGAAAAGGGGGATCAATCCAGGAGCAGTCCCGCCCATTAAACCGGGAGCCACTTTTGCTGGGAAAGCAAGGGTTCTCTGTTCCAAATGCCAGGGAGCTCTTTGTTCTGAGACGGCGGCTGCGCTGGTCCCACACACTCCGCTCTGATTCCACCCGAGCTGTGAGAGCACCTGCGGGGGTGGGGGGGAGGGGAGGCTTTCCAGGGGTGACGGCCCCAGAAGGTGGGGCCCTCCATGGTCTTTAACGACTGTCATTGTCAACTTGTCGTACTAAGTTACTGTATTTCAGAACCACAAGGAAGACAAGGCATCTATTGTAGAACCTGAGCAGGCTAGTTGGCTGAGTAAAGGAGGCCTCGCGAGCTTTAGGGCCCCTAGAGATAGGAATACCTGCGATCTCTAGTTAAGTTTTTATCGAGGTATTACATGCACCCAGCAAAATACCCAGCAAATCCTTAAGTGCACAGCTCAATGACTTTACATTTGTATCCACCTGTGCAACCACCATCCAGGAAGAGAGAATGTTGGCACCAATGCAGAAGACTCCCTGTCCCCTTCCCAGGCCACACCCCGCCCCACCCCCCAGCCCCAGGGACCCATTCTTCTGGCCTCTAGCACCATAGGTATGGCTTGCCTGTTCTTTATGAATGGATCTGACATCACTCGTTACTATATCCCCGCATCTTAGGTGAACTATCTGTTTTTAAATGATGGCCATTGGGGCCAACGTTGTCCAGCAGGTTGAGTCACAGCCTGTGATGCCAGCATTTCATACGAGCACCTGTTTGAGTCCCAGCTGTTCCACTTCTGATCCAGCTCCCTGCTAACGTGCTTGGGAGGGCATCAGAAGATGGCCCAAGTGCTTGGGCCACTTCCACTCACATGGGAGATCCAGATGGAGTTCCAGGCTCCTGGCTTTGGTTTGGCCCAGCTCTGGCCACTGTGACCATTAGGAAAGTGAACCAGCAGATGGGAGACCTCTCTCTCTCTCTCTTTCTCCACCTTTCTGTGTAACTCTGCCTTTCAAATAAATAAATAAATCTTTTTTAAAAGATGGCTTTTTTTCTTATCACAAACATAAGCCTTATCTTTGCAGAAATCAGACACAGCAGAAACGAAGAGGGTGGACAGCCCCTTTGAATCTGAGTGCTTCTGAGAGTGTCTGTCTCTCTTTTCAATGATAATAATTAGATGTGCCCGGTGTGGACATTTTGGAAAATCAAAGACCCCTGGTTGCAACTGACAGCAGCCCAGACTTCCGCTGGCTTGAGCAAGATTCAATTTGTTGGCTCAAGTAACTGAGAGACTGAAGACGCAAACTACGTCCATTTCTTTCCTGGGCTTGGCTTCCTTGATGTCTGCAGGCGCTGTCTACAGTGGTCAAGCGGCCAGCAGCAACCCCAACTGAGAGATCAGCAGTCCCAGGACAAGCTCTGGAAGGCTCTGCTGGGCCACGTGCCCATCCGTCCATGGTCACTGGGGCAAGGCTGGGGGGAGCCGACTGGGAAGCTGTGGTTGAGACCCTCCCCCGGCGGGGAGTTGGGGAGCTGCTCCCCACGGGTGTCAGGAAAAGGGCCCAGGAAGGCTGAACAGGAGTGCTGGGGGGGTGTGTCTTACTCAGCCGTCAGCAAGAAGAGCAAGGGTGCTGTCTGTCCCCGCTGTGGGCAGAGCCGCCTCAAAGAGGCCGCCAGTGCTCATCCTCTGGGCCTCTCACCCGGCCCTGCCACTCCGTGATCCCGCTTTGTGTCTGCACTTCCTATCGTTCAAGAGCAAAAAGCGTTAGAGCTTGAAAAACTGCGGGGACAACCCTTAACCATCTGGTGAACACTGGCCCGGGCGAGTGTCTGTGTGTGTGCCGAGTGTGTGTGTGTGTGCTGGGCCGGAGCCGGCGGAGCGGGGCCTCCGGTGTCGAGCCTGTGGCTGGGTGGAGATGGTGACAGCACGCAGGGGCGTTCGCCTTGCGCCCGTGGGTCACCTCGCCTTATCACCACAACCGCCTCGCGGGAGTTATTTGGATCCTCATTTATCGCTTTAGGTTTTAAAAATGTACGCCACTATTTTCTTTTCTTTTTTAAAGATTTTATTTATTTATTTATTTATTTATTTGAGAGAGCGAGTTATAGGCAGTGAGAGGGAGAGACAGAGAGAAAGGTCTTCTGTCCGCTGGTTCACTCCCCAAATGGCCGCAGTTGCGCTAATCTGAAGCCAGGAGCCAGGAGCTTCTTCCAGTCTCCCACGCAGGTGCAGGGGCCCAGGGACTTGGGCCATCCTCTACTGCTCCCCCAGGCCACAGCAGAGAGCCGGATTGGAAGAGGAGCAACGGGGACTAGAACCGGCGCCCACATGGGATGCCAGTGCCACAGGCAGAGGATTAACCTACCGCACCACAGCGCCGGCCCCCGCCAATATTTTCTAGGGTGTACTCCATAAGTGAGACACCAGCTTTATCCCACGCGGTTTACACTGTAATGGGGGTGGGGTGGGGAACTGAGGCACACACAGACGTGGAGCCCAGAGGCCCACGGGAAGACAGGCAAGGGGTTCGGCTCGGGGAGACTCTCGGCTTATCCTTTTGGGACGAGTCTCGAGTCTCTGCCAGGGCCGGTTTCAGCCAGCCCAGGGCGGCAGGGCAGCTTCAGCGTGGTCCTCCCCCACCTCCCCCAGTTCCCACCTCCCCGCTGCTGCTGGCCGCCTCCGCTGCTGCGCGGTGATTGACGCGGTAATTGGTGCGCGTAGGCACCGGGCTAATTGAGGTCGGGCTGTGGATTGCAGCGGCCTCCAGGCGGAGGCGGTGGCGCGGGGGCTGGCGCGGGCCGGGGTGGCAGGAGGGAGAGCGGCCCCCGCCCTTCTTTTATTCCCGTGGCCAGTATGCGCTCTAGAGGCGAGGGAGTGTGGGAGAGGACCCCGGGCCCTCCAGTTTCTCGGGGAGGGTGAGGGTGGAGGACAAGGACGCCCCTCCCAACTCAGGTTGCACCTGCCTGGCGCCTGAACACCTGGGGAAGAGGGGGAGGGAGAAATAGCCCAACACCGGTCCTAGCTACCTACAGCCTTAGCAAGTAATTCCTCAACTTTGCCTTTCGCTCTCATTCACTCATGAGTGACTTGTACGCCTCGGGCCCTGGAGTTAAAGTGTCAATAGGACAGTCACGATCGGCCTGGGGAGCCACCGGCCGGTGGGGCCGGGGTGCAGCCTGCAGGGGCAGGAAATGGGGCTTGGCCGGGAGACTCCCGGAACTCAGCGTATAGCCTTGGGGGGCGTCCCTGCTCCTCTCGCATCTGTTAGATGGTTAGATGTGGAAGCGTGGAGAAGACCAGATGGGTTATTTCTGATTGGAGCGCTTCCCAGCGCCCTCGTTGAGGGCTGAGGTGAGGCGGTACCCGTGGAGCAGGACAGCAGGGACCCAGACCCCTCGGCGCTCCGTCTCCATGTTCCTTGGCGACCTGCAGCCCCCCGCCCCCAGCCCCACATGTGCATCTCTGAATTGTCACCTGGTTTACACTGAGAGCTCCCAGGGGGTGGGACCACCACAGCTGGGCCTCTGGAGTTAATGCTTCTGGCACGTGGAATCAATGAATGAGTGCCGGTAGACTGGAACACCAGGAGAGAAACAGCCATGGTGGGCTTGAAGGGTGCACCAGGGTCGTTCTAGCTGGAGACGAGAGGACTTGGGCTGGCCCCTTCCTTGCTTCTGGCTGTCCTCAGCCTTGGCTTCTGCCCTGCCGACCTCTCCAGCCCTATTGTGCCTTCTCAACCCAGGCGCTGCCCTCCGAGCCACGCTGGGTGTCAGATGCAGGCTCAGGTGGAAAATGACTCCGCTGTCCGTGGCTCAGTTTCTTCCTGTGGAAAGTGGCTTGGATGATCCCTGCTTGCCGGGGGGCTTCTGACAACCCAGAAAGACAATCCACACAGAGAGCAAAGCTCAGGACTTGGCCAGGGGCAGTGTGGCTGGGACCATTACCACCCTGCGGGCAGGGTGGGAGTCCCGAGTGGGAGTTGCTCTCAGACCTGCACAGGGCAATTCACACAGCTGCCAACATTAGATCTTTAACACGTCTAGCCAGTGGCTGTTGTCAAAGAATGTCCAGCAAAATATAAAGCACAACCTAATCTTCAAAGTAAATTATAAAACACGAAGCAGAAAACTAATTAGACAGGCCGTGCAATCTCATGGAGCCACACCGGTGTTTCTGGCAACGCCTCTGAGCTGGGGCAGAAGCTAGGTCCTCAAGGGGGTGACGGATGTGAGTGTGTGTGTGTGTGTGCCCCCCAGGGGTTTGGGGCTCCAGGGCCAGCTCTCTTGTAGGGAAGCCAGTCTGAAAATCACTACAAAGGATGCACAAATACTCAGTTATCACCAAAGACACAGCAGGAAAATTCTCTGCCCCCCCCCATCTCCTAAATGCTAAGTCTTCATTGTTTCAGCCTGCTCTTTGCATAGAAGGGTGTGTCCGGAGCTGGTTTCCTCCTCGTTCTTCTCACAGCTGTGTGATGACCCAGTGTATGGAAGGGTCCTAGGTCCCTTATGGAGACCCTGTGGGTGAGTACTCAGGCTGTTTCTTCTGGGTGTGTAGGGGAAACTCCTAGAACTGAAGCTGATGATTAAAGGACACAGATGTTGTTTTATATTTGCTTTTAAATTTTATTTATTGGGGAAAGGGAGAGTGTGCTGATCGAGGGAGCTAGGCACTCTGATATGGGATGGGGGGGGTCTTCACTGTGAGCCCCGCCCCTCCCCCTAGGCTGCAGACATGCTCGGTGAATGTTTCCCACTTACTCCCTTTAGGGGAAGCCGCAGGCGCTCCATCTGGATCCTCTCGATGTCTTTCACTGCCTTGTGCATCTGACCCCAGGCATCTGAGTGCTTGGCTTTGGAAAAGTCCACCCCATGGGATCTCCTGCCAAGGCCTGTTCCCCGGCGCTGAGCGGCCGTGGCCACACCAGCCGGAAATGCCAGGCTGTGAAGTCCGCCAGGAGGATGGAGTGACACAGCAGTGCAGGCGTGTGCAAGTCCAGACGCCCTGCTTGAGGCTGGGCAGGTCCCAAGCTGTAGTGTGGCCTGCTGAGCTCCTGGCGGGAGCCAGCTGAGCCTGGGACCTGGCCTAAACGCTCACTGAGACGGGCAGCCCTAAGAAGGCATGGGGACGCCCAGCACCCTCGTGTGCAGTCCCTGCCCACCGAGTGTTGGCTGCGATGTGCTGTCGCTTCCAAGGTTAGGTTTTTAAAAGCCCATGGCTCTGTCTTAGGGCTCTCACCCTCTGAGATGTCCCACAAGCAGCCTTGTTCTGAGCCGCGCTATGTAGGTTCCCTACAGGTGAGGAGCTGACATCTCTGGCCGAAGCCGTCCACACTCTCTAGAGTGAGTTGGAGGTGGAGCCGCCGCCCCAGTGAGCCGAGAGATGGCTGAGACCCTGGCTTCTCTTGAGAGACTCTGGGGCAGAACCATCGGGCGGGACCCCTCCCGCACCCCTGGCCCCCAGTGCCTGTGCAGTACCAGATGTTCCCTGCACTTGGGTCCTGCGGGGCTTCCTGCTTCTTCCCGGCCTGTGCTGGGAGTGCAATCTTAGTTAAACTGCTTGCACAGGCCCTCCTCTCTGTTTCTGGGGAACCCCGGCCAGCACCCCCCTGGAGGGCTTGTACACTGCTGTCGTTGGAGGGGTGAGGGGCTGTCTCCTTGTGGTCCCCCGTCATGTGCGCAGATCTTTTCAATGCAAATAGTCTCTAACCAGACAGGCCGAGAGAACTCTAATTCCACAGACAGCTCCATGGTGAGGGCTGCAATTGGGGGCAGCAGGAACGGACCACCCCCCGCCCCCACCGGTGCCTCCTTTAGTCCGAGAAGCAAATTCCCACCTCCCCGCCTTTGCCTAGGCCAGGCCCCACCCTCACTGCACCTGCTGGTGTCTTTGTCTTTCCCCAAGGCCCAGGTCCTGCACCTGCCCAGGAGCACCTCTGAGCCCTCCACCAAGGGTGGGGCTTGGGCCTTGTGCCTCCTGCCGCACCCTGTGGCTCTTCCGATGGCTGTCACCCAACAGATCATTGTTTCTTCTCCTGTGTTGTCCCCTCATCTGTGTGCTGGCCAAGATCCAGCTCCTTGGAGAGAGCTTGGTCCAGGGACATCGTGGCGACACTTCTGCATGAATGAATGAATGCATGAATGGCCTAGGTGTCATGTGTCTGGCCGCACCAGGTGGGAGGCATCCTGAACTCCTCTTTATCTACCCAGCCTGGCTAGTCCCCGCCCACCCTGCCCAGTCCCCACCCCACAGTAGCAGTGTGGACCTCATCACTCTGGGGGCAGCCGAGGCTCCTCCTGTTCCACCTCAGCTCACACCCCCTACTTTCTTGCTTTTCTCCTTTCTGCTTCCCCACCCCCATCCCAGCCAGGTAGAGCCACTCAGTTCTCTAAAGATCCTACTGGCTGCCATTTTCCCAGCCATTCCTAGGCCCCGTGCTAAGCCTTTTGCCTCCTCTCGATGCCTGTGTGCGAGGCACCTTCAATGGCCTCATTTTACAGCCAAGAGAACCAAGACCCAGAGTGGCTGAGTTCACAGCGTGGGCCAGTGCTGGGGGCAGATGCTCCGGGTGCTCTGGCCCAACTTCCACCTTGCCTCCAGGGTCCCCATAGACAGGTCCTGGACACACTGCCCACGGGCATTCTTTGGTGGGACCCTGCTGCCTGGCCAGCGCCACACTGTATCCCAGCAGGACAGACGGCCACAGTTTCCCACCCAGGGACTGATGGGAACCGGCTTTTTTCCCGTCCTGGTCCCACGTCCCTGCTCCTTCCATACTGAGATCACCTCCCAGAAAAACCGCCTGCCCCCAGATCCTCATCTCAGCCTGTGCTTTGGAGAACCCCACAGGAAGCGGCCACAGAGTGGGGAGATCTACACTCCGTCCATCTGCCTGGGGCAAACGGGAGCGGCTGTTGAGGCTCTGACCCCCACCCCACAGACCCCTCCTGGAATCCACACCCCCAACCCCAGGTCATTTAAAAGACCGAGCGTACATTGATTCTTGTAAGGAAATGCTGACAGCATCTCCCACTTAGAACTCACCACGCCTGGAATCTCAACCCATAGGCTCCCCTCCTGGCCCCCCACCCCCGAGAGGGACTCCATCCTCCATCCGACTCAGCTTGGGAACACTGGGTCCAGCCAGCACCAGCGCAGAGCAGGCACTAGTCTGCCTTTGACTCTGCCATGACCCACTGCAGCCCCCTCCTCCTCACTCCAGCCCTCCCACCCTTTCCCTCCTCCGCCCACCCAGGCGCGGGCCACCATTTCTCTCTCTTTGTGGGCCTCACAGCCTTTCTCTCTCTGTGTAGATTTCCATCACACTCCATTGCACGCATTTATTTTCCTATCTGCCTCCCCAGTTGGATTGCGAGTCCTTCGAGGCTTCGCTGTATCTTGTTTATCGCTCTATCCACACTGTGCCCTAGCTCGGTACCTATTACAGAGTGCATGCTAATAAATGTTTGTTGACTGATGAATGAATTAATTACTTAATACCTATATCCCTGGGCCCCTGCCAAGAAGGACATAGGAACTGGTATAAATTACTCAGGACTCTGGACTGTGAGCCACAGAAACCTAGCTCTAGTGGGCTTAAACAAAAGAAAGAATGTATTGGCTTGATCACTGGGAAGTCCAAGTGGATATCAGGCGTTGCTGGATCCAGAAACCCACCGAAGTCAGCAGCTCACTCTCACGCATGTCCTGTGTCTTCTCTTCATGTTGGCTCCGCCTCTCTGAGTTTTGGCCTGGTCCTCCCCTACCACGTGCAGGTAGAATTGAAGAGCAGTCCTTTCTCCCCTGGGCCTCAGTTTTCCTCATCTGTGAAACAGGCAGCTCAAAATGAGGGCCTCCACGCCTTCTTCACAGCTATTTAGTTAAAACCATATTCAGGGTAACCCACGTTCTGATTGGGAAAAACTGGGGCCTGTGCGGGCAAGCGGTTGCTTCCAGGTTACCCATCAAGTTAGAGGTGGGGTTGACACCGTGGCCCAAGCATTTGGGACCGCAGAGAGAAGGGCCTTGCTGTTGATGTAGAGCCGTCCTCCTCCCCTCCGGCTTCCCGCCCGCCTCTGCAGGGGCCGGCCCTCTCCAGCCACTGCCTGCTTCCACGTCAAGTGCCTACACCTGTGACACCGCGGGCCTCGTGACGTGAAAACCGTCATCTCCCATCCGCGCCTCTGCTCTTGTCGTCTGGGAGATGGGGCAGCAATCCCAGCAACAGGGAGCCCTGCCTTCAGGCCTCCAGTGGGAGGCGAGAGTCACTCTCCTAGCGCACGGCCTGGCCTGGTTGCCTGGGCGCTTCTGGTTTTCCAGCTTCAAACCTCACAGCCTGGGAGCCTGTTGCTTTGCCTGTCTGGCAGACCAGGCCGGCCCAAGCCTCATCCCCCAGGAAGATGGAGGAGGCGTGGCCAAGGCAACATTGGGCGGCGTCTCCGGCTCTCTGGATCCTTTGCACGGATCCTTTGGCCCAGTCGCCGCCTCCTCCTCCCTCTCTCCCCAGCTTCCCGGGCGTTCAGGGGTCTCAGCAATGCTGACTCTGAGAACTGAAGGCTGGAGAAGACCCTGATCTATACCTGCTCTCATTGGCCACTCTCCCACTGTCCGGGTGGCAAAACCAAGGCCCAGAGAGGGCAGTGACTGGCCCAAGTCCCACGGTGGACCATCTCCAGCATGGCTGGCTCCCCAGATGCTTTCAATGACAGCCCACAGTCTACACCCTGCTGGGGGGGGGGAGTCCAGTGAGTGACGTCAGCATGGCATGGGGCCCGGCACAGGCTCAGAGCTCAGCTCTGCAAGCCACAGACCTGCAGAGTGAGCCCCGCCCTGGGCCTCAGTGGCCCAGCTGTGAAATGGAGGTGATGGTTTTGCCTGGAGTCCCTTAGGGGCTGTGGCTGAGCGATGGAGAACAGGGGACGAGGTAGTCCTTGAGTGGCCGGCAGAGCAGAAAGGGCCTTCAGGGTTGCTTTAATGTTCCTGAACTCTTGGGCAACCGTGGACCACAGAGAGAGGTCTTTCATCCACTGGTTCACTCTCCAAACGGCCGCAATGGCCAGAGCTGGGCCAATCCAAAGCCAGGAGCCAGGAGCTTCCTCCTGTTCTCCCACATGGGTGCAAGGGCTCAAGCACTTGGGCCATCTTCTGCTGCCTTCCCAGGCCATAGCAGAGAGATGGATCAGAAGTGGAGCAGCTGGGACTCAAACCAGCACCCATATGGGATGCCGGCGCTGCAGGAGGAGGATTAACCTACTACACCACAGTGCCAGCTCCTGGACCACCCTTTAGTTACCACGTGCACTCTTAGTTACTTAGCATATTTTTTTAAAAAAGTAACTTGCTTGTTAAAAACTATAAATATGGAACATGACACATCACTAGTTGAATGTACTCGTTATATATATATATATATGTGTGTATATATATATATATATTGAAAATCACCTAAAGCAAATTCAAAACTGTTCAAATAAAAGTTTGATCCTGAGGGGCCAGCATTGTGGTGTGATGGGTTTGCCGCCTGTGGCACTGGCATCCCGTATGGGCACTGGTTCGAGCCCTGGGTGCTCTGCTTCCAATCCAGAGCCCTGCTGATGGTCTAAGAAGCAGCAAAGGATGGCCCAAGTCCTTGGGGCCCTGCACCCACGTGGGAGACCTGGAAGAAGCTCCTGGCTTCAGTCTGGTGCAGCACTGGCCGTTGCAGCCATCTGGGGAGTGAACCAGTGGACAGAAGATCTCTCTGTCTCTTCCTCTCTCTCCCTGTAACTCTTTCAAAATAAAACAAATAAATCTTTTTTTAAAAATTTGAGGTTGACTCACCCCAAAACCTAGGGAACGCCCCAGTGGTATACCTGTGGTGCTTTGTTAAACTCTGGTCTCATCCAAACCCCGGCCCTGTGTTCTGCAGCAAGCTGAAGTCCAGAGAGCTGAGAGGCAGCCAGAGGGCAGGTGCTGAGCTCAGAGCCCAGACCCTGCCTCTGGCCCTACTGCTCTGGGTCTGGCGGTAAAAGGAGGAGCCAGCATTGTAGCAAAAGGAAGGCCAGTGTGTGGCATAGCCAGTTAAAGTCACTGCCTGCAACACTGGCATCCCATATTGGAGGGCTGGTTTGGGTCCCGGCTGCGCCACTTCTGAGCCAACACTCCACTAATGCACCTGGGAAAGTGAAGGAACACCTTGACAGTAGCGACTCCATTTTGCAGCGCCTGAGACTGCATCCTGGGAAGGTACCCCACCCCATGAGACTCTGGTCTGAAACTATGATCTAAAACAGTCGGACAACAGCAGTCCACTACATCACACCCGGCAAAGCATAGAAACCCCCTAGCATGATCGCTCAAACTTGGAAGTGGATAGGCTGCACCTGGGTTAATGCTAAAAATGTAATTTGTCTATGACCTACATATGATTTAAGCCAATACCTGGATTAATGTCAAGATTATAATTGAAATTGTTAAGATTGTAACTGGTATTGTCAAGATTATAATTGATATTAGTTTCACATAGGTTTTAGGTTAGCTTGACCCCGGTAACCATGTATTCTCCCTGACCCTAGCAACCATGTATCCCCTCCCCATTTTGTGGTTTTTGCCTTTATAAACCATGTTGCTTTGGGCTTCGGGGTCAAGAGTTCTTTAGGGCATGAGCCTGCTCTCGGCCGCCAGCAATAAAGGACCGTCCAACTTTACCAGTGTGTGGTGCTCCTCTGTTTGCACTCGCTCAGTACAACAAAAGCAGTGGAAGATGGCCCAAGTGCTTGGGCCCCTGCACTCACATGGGAGACCTGGATGGCGTTCCAGGATCCTGGATTCAGTCTGGCCCAACCCTGGCTGTTGTGGCCATTTGGGGAGTGAACCAGTGGATGGAAGATTCTCTCTCTCTCTCTCTCTCTCTCTCTCTCTCTCTCTCTCTCTCTCTCTTCTCTGCCTTTCAAATAAATAAAGGATGCACCCAGGCTTTTCCTGCTTCTGGGTATTTGCATGACCTGTGTCCTCACCCGGGATGCTCCATCCCCTCTGCTCTCCTAGGTTAACTGCTGTTCACCCCTCAAGACTCAGGGCAAACAGGCACCTTCTCTAGGGAGGGTTCCTGCAGGCAGAATGAGTCTGGCAGCTTCATTTGATGCCTGCCCCAGATTATAATGACCTCGTTGGGAGCTTCTCTCGCCCTCTCTCTCTCTCTCTCCTTACCCTCTCCACTGAGACGGGAGGGCCCTTGGAGGCAGGGTGCAGTCTGATTCATCTCTGCCCTGAATGTGCAGCCTGGGGTTGGACACCACGACTCCCCGTGCAGCACAGGTTAATTAGGAAGGTTGATGAGAGTTGAGGCCCAGAGCCCTGGGCCAGTACTGTCTGGGTCCCAGGAGGGACAAGGCTACCAGGCCAGCAGCTTGTCCCAGGTGATGAAATAGTTCAGCCAGGGCCCCCATCACTCCACCAGATACATTTCAGCTGCTAAGGAAGAAGTTCAAGGGCTCACCTGGGCCTGTTGCTTAGCAACAGGAGGCTGTAAATGACATTGCTCCCGACACTTTAACTAACCCCTCCGTGGCAGGCTGAGGATAATGAAGGCGAAGGCAGACAGTGAGAAGGAATCAAAAAACAGATCCAGGGACGAGCAGAGGCAGATGCTGGGGAAAGTGGGAGCAGAAGCAGGCACTCGTGGGCCAGGGCGTGTGGGAGGGACCTGGCTTCTCTGTTCTTGGGAGCCCTGTTCATGGGTCTGGGGCGCACAATGACAGATCCTTGGAAAGGGATTTGCCAGCCTGAGTTGCTAACGACAGGGTCCTATGCCTGTAATTCTGGCAGCTACCACTAGGGGGACAGCAACTGCAAGGGCGGCCAGGGGCGCAGTATGGACTATTTATAGACCTCCTATAAGCTTGATCAGTGGTCAGGACACCTAGATTGGGATGTCTGGGTGGTGAGGGTGTTTGTTAGGCTCTGCTTTAATTTTGTGAACTCTTGCAATCTGCATAGACGCTCCATGCTTGGAGAGATTTCCATTTCCGGAGCCACTGGGCTCGTCTTGTGGGCCAGGCACTGCCGTAGCTTCTGTACATGCAATGGTGACCAAGCAGACAAAGCTCCCTTCCCTCATGGGGCTGGCATTCGAGTGGAGGGGATGGGTCATGAAGGAGAGAAATCAGTGGAGGGCAGATGGTCCCTGGCTGGGCTGTTTTGCCTTTGAGTTTTCTGACTTCATGATGGCGTGGCACAGTAGCCATCAGTAGACATTAACCATCCTTTGAATTTTAGATTTTCTGTGTATCCCCAGGCCAGGGATATGTGGCACCGTCCTTTCTCACAATGCCCAGCTGTAGAATGATGCAAACTTTCTCAGCATGTGTGAGATGAGTTGTGTTTCTATGTCAGATGGATTTATCGGGAGGAAGCTCCATCCCAAGTCCAGGAGCATCTGTGTGTGGGCTGTTGGGCCATGCAAAGGGTTCTGGAGACAAACCAGGTGGGGGAGGGGGTGGAGACCCCATGGGAGGGGCATTTGAGCAAAGACCTGGAAGAAGTGAGGAGCAAGACATATAACTATTCATGGGCTGGGCATCGCAGGCTGAGGTCCCGAGGTGGGAGGGGCTGGGTACCCTTCCAGTGTGGTAAGGAGGCTGGTGCGGCTGCAGCAGGGTGAGGAAGGAGGAAAGAAAAAAGACGAGATGGTAGCGAGGTGGTGGGCACGGCGCAGGGGCTTCTAGTCCATGGTCAAGGCTCTGGGTGTTTCTCTGAGATGGAAGCCAGGGAAGATATGAGTGTTGAATTTACCCAACAAAAATACAAGATGCCTCTGTAACTTCAGTTTCTGGTAGTACACAAATACATTTTAGTGCTATTTTTCGAAGGGTAAGTGTGTCCCCAATATGACATGGTGCATACGTATGATAAAAAAGATTTGCTGTTTGTGGGAAGCTCAAGCCAAAGAGAATGTAATCTGGCACCCCAGCACCGGACGAGGGGCAGAGTCCGGCTCATAGTTCGGGTGGATCGCCCTGGAGTCTCAGTGGAGCCAGACTTAGGGGCACTAGAGTGCATGCCGCAGCCCAGCCAGGAGCCTGCCACAGATAAAGGGTCAGGGGAGAGACTATGGGGGCTCGGGCCAGGGTGGCAGTGGGGGAGGTGGGGGATGGGGTGAGATTCGAGACACATCTGCAGGTGGAGCATGTGTGGCTTCCCGTGGACATGAGCGTGGGAGAAAGAGGAGTCAGGATGCCATGGAGGCGTTTGGCCTGAGTCACCGGAAGGACGCAGTCAGCGCCCACCAAGACCGGGAAGCTACGGAGATGAGCAGAAGGGGCAAGAAAGGAAGATGGGGGGCTGAGGTCTGAGCATCTTCAGTTTGAGACATGGCGAGGCATTCCACAGCGGGGTGCTAAGGGGAAGGGGCAGTGGCTGGAACCGCGTCTCCCCAGGCTTGTATGGCTGGTGCCTGTGAGGGCGGCCTTATTTGGAATGGGGTCTCGGCAGACGTCCTCTTGCTAAGACCAAGTGCTAATGGGTTGGTGTGGACGCTAACCCAGTGACGGGTGTCATTGTGAGAAGATGATTTGGACACAGAGAAGCGTGCAGAGGGAAGACGGTGTGAAGGCACAGGGAGAGCGCCAGGTGGAGGCAGACCAAAGATTGGGATGCCGGGGGTAGGGGGCAGCGCTGTGGCGTAGCAGGTAGGCCACCGCCTGCTGTGCTGCACCCTGTATGGGCGCCGATTAGAGCCCCAGCTGCTCCACTTCTAATCCAGCTCCCTGCTAATGGCCTGGGAAAGCACAGAAGGTGGCCCAAGGCCCTGACCCACGTGGGAGACCTGGGAGAAGCTCTTGGCTCCTGGCTTCAGCCTGGCTCAGCCCTGGCTATCTGGGGAGTGAATTAGTAGAAGGAAGATATTCTCTCTCTCTCTCTCCCCCTCCCCCTGTAACTGTTTCAAATAAATATATAGATCTTAAAAAAAAACACGAGGAAGAAGAAATCGGGATGATGTACCGGCAAGTCAGGGAGTGCTGAGGTTGCCTAACAGAGAGGTCAGGGACAGACTCTTCCCCAGGCCCCCAGACAGAACCAGTGCCGCCAACCCCTTGATCCTGGAAGATTCTGGGGCTGTGGGCGCATCTGCTGCTGCAGCTTGAAGCCACCCCGCTGGTGGTAACTGGCTAAGGCGGCCCCAAGAGGTGGAGGGGCTGCAGGGAGGGCCTGGGTGGGGTGAGATCCGGGAGACACGGATGCTGTTTAAAGCCGGTGGACAGGGCAGGCGGGGGACAGGAGAGGACCAAGGGAGTTGATCCGGGGATGAGGAAGGGGACAGAGAAGTGCGGTGAGGTGAGAGGAAGCCAGGAAGAACCAAGTGGAGAAAGTGTTTGCAGAGAGAGCCGTCAGCTCAGCTCTTGCCATGTTCAGGGGTGCACATGGTGAGAACTGAGAAGTAACTGCTTGTTCAGCTGTCCGGGGGTCACCGATGCCTTTGATCCAAGCAGTTTTGGTGGAATGGGGCTTGTGGGGGGCGGGGTGTGAAGCGGGCTCAGAGGGGCTCAAGAGAGCATGGAGGAGGCTCCCTCTTCCCTTCCCTTCCGTTCTCTCAGAGGGACAGCTTTCCTAAGAAAGCTCTGAAGGCAGCAGGACCAAGGAAGCATCAGTGTGACTGGAGAGCAAGGAGGTAGCAGGGCCAAGGCCAAGGTCAACACGACTGGGGCATCGTTAATGTATAGGGGACTGCGTGAACACGCCGATGGGTAAGGGCTGGGCCTCTCAAGCTAGAAGGAAAATCGAGGTACGACGTTGGAGTTGGAGGTACTGATGTGAGCCGATGGTTGCAGGTGGGTTCAGGAATAGGTTTGCATGGCATGTGGGCGCACGTGTGCACACACACACACACACACACACACACACGTATGCTTATACATCTCCGCGCTCTGTATGCTAAGAGGGCCCAGAAGCAATGACATCCACTAGCAGTTAGCACAAGTGCCCAAATCTGGGTTTTGAAATCTTGTCTCCCACTAAGCAACACTCAATCCAGGTGTGCTGTTGCTGGGACATCCAGGGCATGACGAGGGTGGGCCCAGGACTGTCCAGCACAGATCAGGAAGGGAGCCCTGGTTCTTCAGCACAGGGCTAGGGGACAGTAGAGACACCCCGAGGACTGACGTGACAGCTCGGAAAGCCAGTCACCTCCCTGGGAGCTCTCAGCAAGCGGCAGTGCTGGGACTCAAACTCCGTTCTCAGCGAAAGTGAATCATTTCCATCAAGAGCATCTGGTTGATGCCAGCCTCCTCCTCTGCCTTGATCCCGCCTCCCTCCCCACCCAGTCAGGGTCACCCTCCTGCCCATTCTCCCCCATAACCTCTGGGGGTTTCAGCAGGGGCTCCTTTGCACAAAATCATTCATTCATTCATTCAATACTTTTTAAAAAGATTTATTTATTTATCCGAAAGGCAGAGAGAGAGAGAGAGAGAGAGAGCGAGAGAGAGAGAGGAACCCTTCCATCTGCTGGTTCACTCCCAAAATGGCTACAACAGCTGGGGTTGGGCCAGGCTGAAGCCAGGAGCCAGGAGCTTCTTCCAGGTCTTCCACATGGGTGCAGGGGCCCAAGAACTTGGGCCATCTTCTGCTGCTTTCCCAGGAGCATTAGCAGGGAGACTGATTGGAAGTGATGCAGCCAGGACTCAAACCAGCACCCATCTGGGATGCTGGTGCTGCAGGTGGAGGCTTAACCTTCTACGCCATAGCGACGGCCCTCAACACCTGTGTTGGCACCTGATGCTTCATTGAGCTCTACAGATGCAGCAGTGAGCAAGCACAGGCCTCGCCCTCATGGGGCTCACGTTCCAGAGGGGAAGACTGATGCCAATTCGGGAATTGCAGGGGGAGGTGAGAGAGAGAGAGCAAGAGAGCGAGAGAGCGCACTCTCACTGGTTCACTCATCAAGGAGCAACAGCTGAGGCTGGGCTGGGGCCAAAGCCAGGACCCAGCAACTCAATCCAGGTTCTCACACGGTGGTTGCAGGAACCCAGTCTGCTGAGTCATGGCCTCGGCCTCGCAGGGTCAGCACTGGCAGGGAGCGGGAGGTGGGTGTTGGAGGCAGGCACTCCAGGATGGGGCACGGGGGTCTTGAGCACCAGGCCAGATGGCGCTCTGAGAAGGCGGCTTCTGAGGGCAGACCTGACGGGGAGAGGTGCTGAGCCGGCCAGGAGCAGAGGACGCAGCGTGGCCGCCTGGTGTTTGCTCTTGCGGTCACTGAAGACCACGGGCTGGGCAGTCCTCAAAGGAAAGGAGTTTACTCAGCTCTTGGCTCTGGAGGCCAGAAGTTCAAGACCAGGCAGCTGCTTGTGGCAAGGGCCTTCTGGAAAAACACGGTGGACAGGTGGAAAGGCAAACACGCAGGTGAGGAAGAGAAGACACAGGGCAGCCTCAGTTTATCAAATCTGTTGTCACGGTAACCAATCCCCCCCCCTTCCCGGGTCACTGTGTGAGTGACAACTCGCCCAGCCAGAGCTGGGGGCTGGGTGTAACAGTGGGGGGAGGTAGGAGACAGAGCCGCTGGGGTGCAGGGGTGCCTTGGCTGGGGCTGGGGAGTGGGGCCAGTCCCCCAGACCCCAGAACACGGGGAGGAGCTGTGCATTGGGAGGGGTGGCGGTGGGGCAGTGGTCCTGGACTTGCGGTCGGGCGGGCTGTCGGGTGTACAGGGCGGAGTGCAGGCCAAGGCAGCGGCGGCGGCCTCACCTCCCCGGCAGCAAACCTCAGAAGGAATGGAGGAAACGGCTCCTGGAGGGAGTTCCCAAGCGTGACACTGGCCGCACAGAGTAGGCTGCAGAGACACACAGATGTGTGTGTGAAGCCCGGGCTGAGCACACGCCCAGAAAGGTGTCAAATGTGCATGAAATGCTAAACAGCTAATTTGCATGTTGGTTATCTCTGGGGAGGTGAGGAAGGGGGGACAGGGTCCAGGAGGGAAGCTCGGGAGACCTCAGAGGCCCCCACACTGTAACGTTGCTTACGGGACATCGTTTATCTGAACCTCTTCGGATCTATAAAATGGATGTAAAAAAATACCTCTCCCCCTCTTCTTCCCTCCTCTGCTCAGCTCTGCTTTGCTCTCCTTTCCTCTTCCCCCTCCCTCCCTCCCTCGCTTCTTCCCCACTTCCTTCTTCCCTCCCTTCCTTCCTCCCCCCTTTTTCCTTTTCTTCCTTCCTTTAAGCAAATATTTATTAAGTGTCTACTGTGTGGAAGGCCCTGTACAGGGTATAGGACATCAGCTGCCTTATGGTGCTTGGAAAGAGAGAGAGAGAGAGAGAGAGAGAGAGAGAGAGAGAGAGAGAGAGAAATAAAAAATAAGAGATAGAGAGAGACATGATCCAAACACAAATTAATAAGCAACCGCAAACAAAGATGAGAGCTGTGAAGGAAATAAACAGGCTTCAGTGGCCGAGAGCAGCAGGAGGCTCAGATGGGGTAGTCAGGGAGAAATGAAGGAGCCTGGGAGAGGTGAAGACAGAGCGTGTCGGCAGAGGGCACAGCGTGTGCAAAGGTCCTGCGGTGGGGAAACCTGCAGAGAGCTTGGCCAATTAGAGCAGCATGTAGCTGGAGCGGCGTGGCGAGGGGCAGGGTGGCCATGAAGGAAGTGGACTTGACCCTTGTGTGTGTGCTCAGGAAGTGCTGCTGGCCTTCCCCCACCCTCTGGTGACAAATGGACATCTGAGGGCAATAAAGGGAGCCTGGGACCCCCGGGAGCCTCCCAAGAACACTGTGGTAGACTGCATTACAGTTCCCAGTCTTCCTTCCTGGTGTGTCCCAGGGATGCAGCCGCCTTTCCTCTGTGACCCTGACTTGACCTTGCTCGGCCATGTGGCTCGTGTTGGCCGATGGGACGATAGCAGAGATGCAGCAGGCAGAGGCTGGAGAAGCACTTGCGTTTTGGGGCTTATCAGCACGTGCCTCTGCCCTTGCCCAGCCTTGTGCGGGTCCCACCCCCGCTGAGCCGCAGACTCGCAGGCTAATTAAGCACGCCCTGCTGTTTTCTACTGAGATCGCCCTGGCTCTTCCTTGCTCCCACGGTGGCCCTGGAAGGCCCTGGTGGTCCGGGAGTATGAGAAGAGGTGGTTGGGTGAAGCCCGAGATTCTGGCCTCGAATCTGCTGGAGACTCACGCTGGCCACAGGACAAGCCCTTTCCCACAGGGACCTTGGATTCCCCACCCAGGTAGTGAGACACCTGGCCCTGGTGGCTAAGAACCTCCTGGGGCCCGGAGCTGATCACCTGTCTACCCTGAGTAAATCCCTCTGCGGCATCCCGTGGCCTTCAGAGGGAGGTCACAGCCGCCTGGACTGGTGTTCAGGGCTCTGCATGGCCCCCACCACTCAGCTTTTGCTTCAGCCATGGCTGTTGTTTCCAGGCTCCTCATCTTATGTGCCTGTTTTCACCTCTGGGCCTTTGCACCTGCTGCTCCATCTCTTTGCAGAGCCTGCCACTGCATGTCTTTGCTTTGCATATTCCCAGGTATGGGCTGTTTTTTTTTTAACCAACATTCATTGAGTTCTTACTGTATACCAGCCACCATGCCAGGCCTTTGATATGTGTATTTTAACTTCGTCTCCCCAGTGGTATATATTATTATCATCTCCACTTATAGTAAGGATGAACAGAAGCTCAGAGAAGTAAGTTCACCAGTCCAAGGTCACACAGCCAACAGACAATGAAGCCAGGACACAAACCCAGGCTGTTGGACTCCTTGCCACCGGGGAAACAGACAACAGATTATTACTTGGTCAGTGTTCCCAGAGCCTATGTCCTTGGGCGCCTCCAATGCCGCCTCTGTTGGCAAGTGCATGAATTACAGTCATTCAACCCAGACACATCCTGTTGAGTACCAGGTGCTGTGCCAAGTTCTCTGAGCAGTCACCTCATCAACCCTCACAGCAGCCCTAGGAGCTCACCACTCTTCATGATCCCATTTTTCAGATTTAGACAACTGAGGCCCGGAGAAGGGAAGTAGCCAGCTGGCTTGTGCAATGGTGGGGATGGGACACACAACCAGGCAGTCAGATGCCGAGGTCCAAACTAGACTCCTCTGCTGCACTGACTCAGTTTACCATAACCTCCAAAATCTGGTTCAGGCACCACCCCCAGGATGAAAACTGGTTAAGTGGTTAATCCCAGGGGATCCCAGCTTCTGCCTGCCCATCAGCCCCCATGCCCGGGGTTTCTGAGCTGACAACCCTGATGCACTATAGTTGGGACAAGTCAGATGCTTGACAACAGCACCGGGCGCCCCCCTCCTGGTTCCAGCCTGATGTGCCAACCCCAACCCCCACCCCGCTCCGTGGGCCTCAGGCTCTGAATCCAAACAAACACAAAGCCAAATGACTTTCACTCTGTCCCTTCCAACTCAGTGATTTTGGAGGAGAATAAATACTGAAGCCACTGGCATGAATAGAAATTAATATAGAGCGGTGCTAACTGCACAGGGATGTTTTTTAAAAAGAAAAAATTCTCAATTTAAAATCTCAACACAAATAGACTCTTATAAGGTCAAATGAAAGATAAATGCCTCAGGAAAGCAAAGAAGTCATCATCTGGACTGAATTCTCTCTCTCGCTCGCTCGCTCGCTCTCTCTCTCTCACTCATTTCCTCTGCTTCTCTCTCATTCTGTCTCGCATTGACATTTCTCTCTATCCCCCCTCCCCATCTTGGCCTTGCTTCCTCTCTGTCACTGCTCTTCCTGTCTGTGTGTTCATACACCTCAGTCTCTTGTTTTTTAATTTAGTGGCAGAATTTCAATCTCGGGAGAGCAGGGTGACCTTGGTCAAGTCATCTCTCAGCTTTGTGCTTCTCTTTTCCAGCCTTCCCAACAAGGCATCGAATTGCTTCTTGCAGGTGGATGCTAAGCACAGAAAGACTGTCTTTCATAAAGGCAAATGATGCTTCCAAATCATGCTGGGCAGTCTCACCCACCCTCACAGTTCAGGCCGGCAGGGTGGGCAAAGATTAGGAGTGGGCACCATCTGGTCAGCAAGAGATGCCAATGAGCAAACATGGTGCATGGTCTCCTGACCTTGGCCTCTTTATCAAGCCTAGAGTGTTCCTAGGATGACACTGACATGGAAAAAGGGGGAATCTGAGAAGCAAGTAAGGTCTGGTGGGTAGGAGACACTTCAAAGGTGAGGTGAGAGCCACACTGAATGGGAAAGCAATCACACAACACATTTAAATCAAAGAAGGGTTGTGATTGGTGGAAAGAAGGGTTCACTGGCAACTGGGGAGAACAAACTCCTGGGAAAGAGCTACTGGGCTGGGAGGCACTGGACTGTGGTCTTTTATTGGCAGGAAGCAATTTTTCTTGGTTGCTATTGTCTCCCCAGGGCACAATAGAGGATCTGGCTTCACAAATCATAGTTGGGTGACTGAATGAGTGAGTGCACGTATCTTCTCTGGAGCCCCCTAGGATGAGCCTTTTGTGCAGGCTGTCTGTGGAATGTGTGAGGTTTCCACAAGCAGATATTGCTGCTATGTGGTCCCCTCTTTGGGACCAAATGGGTACAGTAGGGCAGGGGGCACCTCCGGGGTTGTGCAGGAATGTGGCTACCTTGTCAAGTAACCCAGGCATCTCTCTCTGGACAGTCTGAAGCATGCTGGTGCCTAGAGGCAGAGGTTGGATTGAAAAGATCACAGCAACCCAAGCATCATCTCCTTCCAAGGATCACTGGGAGGAAGGAACTGGGACAAGGAGAAGACTGCAGCTAATAGCCTTTTGACCCAATGAATCCTGTAACTGGGAGTCAAGTGTGCTGCTTTCTAAACTCAAATAACAAAAGAGCACCAGGAAAACCCTCAGAACCTTCTAAACAAGAGGAACTGCTTTAGACATGTATCACGATGGGATTTCCTGGTAGGCAGGCTTGGAGATGGATATGGGCTTGCAGGGTGCCTGGAGGGTGTGCTCTTAGTGCCAACACCTGTGGATGAGATTGGAAAGAAGAGGTACTGGGCAGAGGGAGGGGTGGGGCTGTGATGTAAGCTCAACAGGGTCTTGGCTAATGCTATGGATTATTCTGAAACTGGGATGATATTTCACTTGTCCAGGGTGGGGGCAGGCTTTTCCCCTGCCATGTCAATCATTATTGAATGCAGGCTCCCCTGACGGAGGGACCACTGTGAGTGAAGTAGATACTTGGCTGAGGCAGCTCCCATAGGGGATTGACAGCTGATGGCTTCCTGCCAGGGACATTCGCAGTATCTGGGGAGTAAGTCCTTTGGTTCTGAAGGGGGTCTGGGTGTGCATTGTAGCCCCCACTAGAGCATATTACTCTCATGACCTCTAATCTTTCTTGCAAGCCTGCAGATTAGATAATATTTCCCAGTTGAGAAAATAGAATTTTGGAGAGTGTATCAACTTGCCCCCAAGCCACACAACTAGTAACTACTAGTGATGGGACTAATTCAAACCTACATCTTCCTGGCTCTTAATTCATTCCTTATCCAACTCTACTTGACTGCCTTAGATTCCTCCATCTTCCTCCTCCCCAGTTCTTTATTCTAAAGATTGTGTCAGATGCCCTCCCTTCTGTGAGGCTCAGCCTCTCCATTTGTAAAGGAAGAAGGCTAAATTATGTTTGAGACTCTTAACCAGGGGTCCATGAATCCCATAAAGTAGTAGGCAGATTTTGGTACATATGAACAGAATTTAGTGTTCTTTATATTTTTCTGGATAAGTCAATGATATTGCTTATATTCTAAAAAGTATATGACTCTCAAAATATTTTTGTGACATACCAGTCTAGAGGGTCTAAGGTCTTCTCAGTACACACACAATACTGTGATTGTGCACATTGAGAGCTGAAAGACCACGGGCTTAACCATTCAGCACCATGGACAGCGTCCTGGCCCATGATCTTCTGCAGTGAAGTCCCATCAAATTTTAAGTTGACCTAAAGAATGCATGACGGGAGACGAGACCCCTGACTGCCCCATACCGGTGGGATAGGAAGTCAGAATCTGCAATAGGCACAGATGGCTTTCCTTCCCTCCCCCCTTTTCTGTGAAAGAGTCCAAAATGTTGCAATTGTCCTCACAGTGACATTTCCCCCATCCTGGGGGCCTCCCGTCCCTCTCCCCCCAACAGTGACGAAGAGGGTATCGAGCCGGGCAGTGGAGTACCCCGGTGACAGATTAGCGCTGCCAACCACCGACACAAAACCATTTGGTGTGGGGAAATGATAGATGCTAACACTCATTTTAAACACAGGCAACTGAATTCCTGCAGACAGGCGCCACGGCTGGAATTTAGGGCACAGCTGCTAGGTTCAGATAAGGTGCAGAATCAGCCCAGCATACCACGATGTTACTTAATAATGAAAATGTGGTGATTGATGCTGCTGTCTCGAGGATATAACCTCCCCATTTGGAGGTTTTCAGCTCCCAAATCATCCATTTCACCATTTTTTTCTTTCTTTCCTTCATTTTCTGAAAAGGCAATGTGTGTGTGTGTGTGTGTGTGTGTGTGTGTGTGTGTGTTGGGGGAGTTGGATAAAGAGTGGGGGACAGCTGGCAGCAGGAAGCTCACGATCCTAAAGAATTTGAAAAAGTCCAAAGAGCTTACTTTGAAAGAATTCAATTCCAGGAAGCTCACCTGGGACAGCAAGTTCAACATGAAAAACTAGGTTACAGTTACCCTCAATATTTTTATGATCAAGGGCTTTGTTTACTGCCCCATCCCCATTTCTATGATGTCACAAACAGCCAATCAGAGTTTTTGATACAAGACTTCAAGTTTCTGGCTCTCTCTCAACTCCAAAAACCACCGGCCATTTATTCGTGCCTCCTGAACAGCGCCCCCTGGGGGAAACCTCAGGTTCAGCATATGGAAAACTAACAAAGATTAGAATACCCAAACCTCACTTAATCCATAGCACTACTCAAGGCTGACGCCATTGGTATCAGCCCAGACTTCTCCCTCATCTCGCATGTCCAGCACCTCAAACTTGCCATTTGTATCTCCCCAAAGCATTATCTCTTGCATCTACCTATTTTTTAAAAAAATTCTCACAGCTTTAAATCACTTTCTTCCGTTTTGCTCTGTAAAAAGCCGGCTGAACTCCAGTCTTTCTCTCCAGTCCATCTTCCACCGGAGTGATTTTCCTGAACAGAGCTGCGCCACGTCACTCCTGCACTTACAGCTCACGAGTGGCATTCACCTTGCTAGGGGATGAAGCTCGCTCTTGCTTTAGCACCCAGAGCCTTTCAAGACCTGGTCCTACCACATCCCTCAATGCTCCCTACTCTGTTTCTTGCTATTGTATGAAAAATGTGCTTCCTTCTTCCTCTTTGCCTTGGCACAGGCTGTCCCCGCCTCTCTCTCCTTTGTCTCTGAAAGCGTTCATCCTTCAGGACTCATGGCTTCAAGGTTCAGATGGTTCCTCCTTTGAGAAGGTTTCCTTGCCATCCTCCTGGCAATGTCAATTTCTCTCTCTTCCATGCATGTGCAGACACAGTCACTGTGTTATGATGACAGGTTTCTGCCACAGATGCGCTTGCTAGAATTGGGGTCCCTTCCCGATTCAATCTCCTATCAACTGAATGACCTTGAGTAAGTCATGTGGTCTCTGGGATCCTCAGTTGCTTCCTCTCTAACATGGGCTGATGCAGTATCTCTGTCAGTTAATGTGAACACTAAATGGTAGACCTAAAGCATTCAGTGTGGGCCTGGAACACAGTAGGAGCTTCAATAATTCCCCAGTAGGGAAAGTTTGTTAACCTGGAGCCCCTGGGAGACTTGGGATGTGCCTGTCTCAGATCAGGGCCCTGGGGGGGAGGGAGGGGACAAATGAGGATGTCAACTCCAGCAGAGTCATCTGTGGCCTGGCCCACAGCGGGCTCTGGAGCATGACTCACACCCCAGAACTGTTCACTCTCTCTTGTACCCCTTTGTCAGCCACCATTCACCATGGGCTGCTCCAGGGCGAGGGAAGGAGGGGGACCTCCCCCCAGCCAGCTGAGGACACTTCTGCAGGGGTGGAGGCCTGGACGAGTGCCAGCAGGACCCCCAGGCATGGAGAGTCACTGCTCTAGGGGCAGAGAGGTGGTTCTGCCTCGGACCAAGGCAGAGCCCAGACTCTGGAGCCACGCATTTGTCCAGGAGGGATCCACTGAGCACCTGCTGTGCTCCGGACTTTTATACACCCTGGAGGTGCACTGGGAAGCCTTGGGGGCTGCACTGTGACAGATGTTCAGCAAATGATTTGTCTTCAAAGACGAGAGTCTTGGAAGAAAAGGAGTAGAGTTCAGCGGAGGTGGATGATAGAAGGACCTGGGCCAGCCTGGGGGCTTAGGAGGGCTTCCTGGAGGAAGAGACTCTTGAGTGAAGAACTGAAGGTTACACACTTACCAGTGAAAGAGGGAGCTATGATTAGGTAAGGACTGGTAGGGGTGTGGCTCTCTTCCTGCTTTTTAAACAAATATTTAGTTATTTATTTTTAAAGATGTATTTATTTATTTATTTGAAAGGCAGAGTTATACAGAGAGAGAAGGAGAGGCAGAAAGAGGGAGAGAGGTCTTCTATCCGCTGGTTCACTCCCCAGTTGGCCGCGATGGCTGAAGCTACACCCATCCGAAGCCAGGAGCCAGGAGTTTCTTCTGGGTCTCCCACGGGGGTGCAGGGGCCCAAGGAATTGGGCCATCTTATACTGCTATCCCAGGCCATAACAAAGAGCTGGATGGGATGTGGAGCAGCTGGGACTCGAACCGGTACCCATATGGGATGCCAGCACTGCAGGCAGCAGCTTTATCTGCTACGCCACAGCACTGGCCCCTTATTTATTTTTGACAATGAGAGAGAGAGAGAGAGAGAGAGAGATCTCCCATCCACTGATCCATTCCCCAAATATCCACACAAAAGCTGAGGCTGGGCCAGGCTGAGGGCAGGAGCCTAAACTCAATCCAATCCTCCCACATGGGAGGCAGGGAGCCGACTTCCTGAGTGCTGGCCGGCGGCTTCCCAGGGTGTGAGCAGCAAGCAGGAGGCTGGGATCACAAAGGAGCCAGGACTCCATCCCAGGTGCTCCGACGTGGGATGCGGGTGCCCAAGTGCCCGTCCCTGTCTCCCTATTTCCTTCTGGAAGGCCTGCTGCGCGGTGAGGGTCCACGGCCTTTGCGCTCTCATTGCTCATGTACATTTGAGTATGAGCGCGACTTTAATTCTTCTGTGAGAATAGAGTCTGCTGAAGGGCAATGAGGAAGAGGCCAGCAGCCCTGGATGTGTGGGCGAAAGGCCACACAAAGGCAGGACAGACAAGTCGGGCCGCCAAGGAACGCGAGAGCTTTGGGACAAAGCTGTGATGTTGCCTGTTGCAGCCACGGCCTCGCCCGTCTCTCTCACAGGCTCGGGAGCCTGGTGGGAGGAAGCTTGGCTTGGAGCCACCTGTGCTCAGGGGCTGCCTTTCTTCAGGCGAGAGGTGGCAGACCCACACGGCACGTCCTAAGACCCTCCCGTCTGCCCAAGCCTCCTGCCAACGCTGCAGCCCCCTGCCCGAGGCCCCGGCCGCCAGCAGCTGGAAACCTAGGCTGGGAGGCGCAGGGGCTCGCTTCTCATTCTGGCTTCTTCTGCCCTTGAGACTGCTCCTCCCTGGCTCTAGGCAGGGGGTGTGTGTGTGGGGGGTGGGATTTAGCTCCTTGGGGTCCCCCCAGCCCCAGCTGTCTCTGTGTTTCTTCCCCATCACTGTTAAGCTAGAAAGCTTGCAAACTCAAGCTGCTGATCTGCAGACCCCCAAGAGATGGGGGAGGGGAGCTGCCTGAGCACCTGGA
This sequence comes from Sylvilagus floridanus, assembly GCA_949820135.1. Lineage (NCBI taxonomy): Eukaryota > Metazoa > Chordata > Mammalia > Lagomorpha > Leporidae > Sylvilagus > Sylvilagus floridanus. The sequence goes on from OX463231.1 coordinate 109,605,554, forward strand.
GCCCAGGAGGAGCCCCCGTCCGCCCTCCAGCCGGCAGGGGCTGGCGCCCGGGATCTGGGGGAGAGAACACTGGAAGAGGCCCTCGGCCCCTGATGACCCTTTAAACGCTGCCAGAAAGCCTCCCGCTCCCCAGATTGCTCCCCGCGGCTGTCAGACACGCGTCAAGGTCAGGGGTGTGCCTCTGCCCCAGACACAGCAATAATGGCTTCTAATGGACTGTAAACAGGTGAAGTCCTGCGATGCTGCAGCTGGAACATAAATGCTTCTTTCCTTAACCCTTGCCTGGCTGCTGATGGCGCTGTCACTGCACCCTCCTCAGACACGGCCTGGGCCCAACGACTTCTCACCCACTTGAGATTACGGGTCAAGAGGAAGGCCACTGCAGGTGGGGAAACTGAGGCCCAGAGTGAGGAAGCCAGGACGGGGTACAGCCAGGTCTGCTCACAAAGCCCCAGTGGAGCCCAGAGCTCAGGCTCAGAAGCACACTGGCCTGAGTTCAAATTCTGATCTTCCTTCAACTTGCTGTGTGATCTTGGGCTCATTAATTAACCTCTCTGTGCCTCAGTTTCCTTATTTCTCAAGAGGAGCACCAGGATGACAGGAGGTGCAGAGGGTGGGTGCCGGCCCCTCCCCCACCTCCTTGGAGTAAATCCGAGGCTTCCTGGGGGAGATGAAGTTGGCGCTGGGGCTGCTGGGTGAGAAGCAGTGACCCAGGTTCCGAGGCGTGCGCCTCCTCTGAAAGACCTCGGGCCTGTGTCCCCAAGGTCATCTTGCTCCAAGCAGGCAGAGAGCAGCCCTCTCGCTGTCCCCAGGCCGAGGCTGAAGAGGACAGTGGGAACCATAAATAAGGCCAAGGAGGAGCTGCAAGCGGCCGCTTTCAGGGGCCCCGCATCATGGGGGCGGCGCGCACGGCTCAGCCTGGGGTCGCCTGTCCTGAGCCCGTTAAGATGCCAGGCAGGGAAGTCAGGGGCGAGCAGAGCAGGGGCGGGGTAGCAGGACTGGGGCTGCGCCCGCCCGGGGGCTCCACCCACTCTCCGCCCTGCTGTGCCACAGCTCCGCCCCTCGGGAGCCCCTACTCCCTTCCTCTGGAATCAGTCTCCCCAGCCGGTGCCAGAAGGGGGCCCTTCTGCCCCCACCGTGGACCAGCACCCACGCATGCCTCCTGTTCATGCCCTCAGACCCCACCCAGTTTCTCTCCGCAGCCCCCCCATTCAGCACATTTGTTCTCCATACTCTACTTAGTAATATTATTAAAATATTTACTTTAAAGGCAAAGTCAGAAAGAGAGAGGGAGAGAGAGAGTCTTCCATCCGCTGGTTCACTTCCCAAATGGCCGCAATGGCTGGGGCTGGGCCAGGCTGAAGCCAGGAGACAGGAGCTCCATCTGGGTCTCCCAAGTGGGTGCAGGGCCCCGAGTCTTGGGGCGGTGTGTGGCCCTGGGGGAGTTTCCTGCACCTCCGAGCCCCCGTATCTGAATTTATACAGAGGGGTTGGTCGTAAGGGATCAAGGAGAGCGCACTCAGATGCGCTTTGGGGCAACACCAGGTCCTGGGCGCACTGGAAGGTCACTGCCACCCCACAGCCCAGAAGGCTCGTGCTCTGGTGCAGGAGCCTGCACGGCCGAGGCTCTGCCAGGAAGACCAGCGATGCGGTGCACGGTTTGAGAGGGAGCAGGCTGTGGGAGGGCACCCAGGGGCCCAGCGGCGGCGGGTGGAGGAGCCCCAGGAACAAAGGCGCGGGGTTGGGGGAGGGGGAGCCACAGGCGCCTGGTGCGTGCATGGGCGCGTGAGTGTGCAAGAATGTTTAGAGTGGCAGATGAAGAGGGAGAGGAGGTAGAGGGGCTGACATCAAGGGGTCCTTGACGGCTGGAGGGAAGGGTTCGGCTTAAGTCCTGGGAGTGTGGGAGCCACTGAAGGGGTGTGAGCAGGGGCGGGCGGGGCTACCTCCACCTCTGCAATGCCTGTCTGAGGAAGCTGGAATGCTGGGAAGGAGGGTGCAGGAGGCAGAGGGCATCGATCGGGCGCTGACCCTGCAGGTGGGCAATGCTACAGCCCGGGCAGAACGCTGGAGGCAGCTGGGGGCAGGCACGGTGCCCACACCCAGCCCCCTGCTGATGGGCATGGACAGTGCCTAGGCCAGCGACCCTGGTGCCCACCCCTGGTTCCCAAGGTAGTACGAGGGCAGGGCAGGGGACACAACTTTGGGGCCCGAGTGCCTGCCCCTCCAGGGCTGCCTCAGATGCCCCACCTCCTGTCCCAGCTGGGAGGGGCAAGTCCTCCCTCCTGCACCTGCCAGTAGTGTGCCCTCGGGCAAGGCGCTTTGCCTTCTCAGTGTGCTCCTTACCTGGCAAACTGGGCAGGCTTCAGAACCTGCACGGGCAGCTGTGGGACTTCTCCCCGAAGCCTGCAGAGGGGTCTGGTAGACAGCAGGGGCTCGGTCAGTGTCCACGGTGCTCCCATGATGCTTCTTGGTTGTCAGCTCCCCTGGCCCTGTCATGTGGGAGCTACTTCCTGCCTTACCCAGCACCTGGCTGGATGCTGTGTATGGGAGGAGTTATGAGCTCCATTGCGTGCTGAGAAAACCGAGGCGCAGAGAAGTTAAGCCACTCTCCCAAGGTCACACAGTCCTGAGTCCGGGCTCAGTGTCTCCTCTTTAGCCTCACTGCCTCCCAGGCATGTGTGCTTCCCACAGGCAGCCTGTCTCCAGGGCTCGATTCTCTGAAGCCCCAGTTGCCAAGAGGGCAGGTGCACAGACAGGCGGTGCCATCAGGACCCAACAAGGGTGTGCTGATACCCACTCCTGCTCTCGATCTCTGAGGGGCTCCATGAGCTGGCACTGGCTCTCTCCATTTCACAGTGCGCAGACCAAGGCGGGCAGGCTTGCCAGCGACAGAGGGCAGAGCCGATTCCAGCCCACAGCTGCCTAGGTCCACTGGCCACGTTCTTACTGCAGGGGAGGCTGTTGGTGGGGCTGGCCCAGTGCCAAGGTCACTGGGGGAGGAAGCTCGGGGGCCCAGGCTGTGTGCACAGGGCTTGCCTGGCTGGGGTCAGGGCCAAGGCTGGCCCAGTGTCCCTGAGTCATGGCCTGCTCACCAGCAAGATTCTTCGGCAGCCTCGCTGGGACGGCTCCCTCTGGGCAGTCACCAGGTTCCGGGCCTTCCCAGGAACCTGGGGTGGAGCTTGGGGACAAACTTCACAAGGAGCCAGGTCCTGTCCCCCTCCCAACCCCAATCCAGACCAAGTTTCCCTCAATCCTGACCCAAAGCTCCCTGGCTGCTGATGTCGGCGCTGAGGGGCAGGACTAGGAGAGAAAGTGCTCAGTGCTTGGTCGGCACAGCCTGGAGTTCCAATCTCACCCCTGTCTCCCTCTTCCGGAGGGCCTTGGGCAAAGCCACACCCCTTGTCTGAGCCCTCTTCCTACTCAGGGGTTGCATGGGCCGAGTCCTTGCTGCGGTACACAAGGGGCTTCGAAAGTTCATGGAAAATGAAGTTAAAAGCTGATCACATGTCCATGAAAAATTTAAAACAATATTTATTTGAGAGGCAGAGAGAGATGCACACACAGACAGACAGAGACAGAGAGAAAGAGAGAGATGTGGCTGCTGGTCCCCCCCCCCCCATGCCATCCAATGGCTGAAGCTGAGAGCCAAGAACTCCATCCGGGTCTCCCAGGAAGGCGGCAGGGACCCGACTCCTGAGCTCTCACCTTGCTTCCCCTGGCTTCACTGGTGGAGCCTGGAGCCAAAGCCAGGAGTTGAGGTCAGGCACTCTGATGTGTCTTAGTCGCTATGCTACACGCCGCCTCCTCCACAAACTTTTAGAGCCCCCTCCTATTGTGTTCATTTTACAGATTGGGACACTGAGGCTCAGGGGGAATTGAAGGGAGGGACCCAGTCTGCTTCCAGAGTCTGAGATACTCCTCTCTGTGTTGAAACTGAGTCTAGTGGAGACAGCTCTCATCGCTGCTGGACGATGTGTTGCTGTTGTGACCCAGGCCCAGTCCCTCTCCTTTGCTGAGCCTGTCTCCTCACCCATACATTGGGTGTTATTACGAAGTCGCAAGAACTCGGTCATGAGGTCACACCCATGTGCCCAGCACACAATAGACGCGCAGTGAAGTAGCAACACCCGCGCTCATCCTGGGAGGTCAGGTCCAATGCTCAGCTCCCGTGAGAGATGCTGAGGTTGACGGGAAGCTCAGGTGCCCCCAAGTCACCCCGGGCAGGCTCCCAGCTTCACCCCGTTAGGGGCCAGCAAACTGCAAAGGAGGGGTTCTGCAGGAGGGGCCTGAGGAGAGATGGGGCGGGGCATTGGGCCCAGCACAGGGCTGGGCTCCAAGAACAGTCGACTCTGACGGTTTGGGTTCCTGGAGAGAAGCTTAGCCAGAGCTCAGCCCCAGGGAAGAGAAGGGATGCAATGAACAGAATTCACTTGCTCCTGGGAGCAGATGTGAGCCCTGGCTCAGCGGGAGTGACGCTTGGGCCCTGAGCTCCTGGGAGGTCCCAGAAGCATCTGATAAAATCTGACAGAGCCCCTTGCGTGAACACAAGCAAGGCAGGGACAATCTGAATAAGAGCGGTGGCTTTATGGCACCGCCGGGGACCCAGTGTGGTGCCCTGCCCCACGCATGTGCTGAAACCCTGGTCTCCATGTGCTGGTCCTGGGAGCTGAGGCCTTGGGGAGGTCATTCCGTGGACAGGATGAGCTTGCTGCTCCCTCAGCGCCGCGTGAGAGGGATGTGGAGGGGCTGGTGAGACGCGGGGAGGAGCTGGCCGTCTGCAACTCAGGACTGGGTGCCCAGCAGCCGACCACGCTGTCACCTGCTCTCGGACTTCCCGCTTCCAGAACCCTGAGGAGCAAACCTCTGGTGCAGTTCAGAAGCCGCCCGGTTACAGCACCTGGACAGAGCAAGTCCAGTCCTGGTTGTGAGGCTCAACTACACTTCTGCCAGGCAGGTGCCACGAGGCAGGGGCGGCCTTGTGGTGCAGCGAGTTAAGCCACCACTCAGGGTGCCTGCAGCCAGGTCTGCGAGCCTGGAATCCAGTCCCCGCTCGGCTTCCTAGCCAGCTTCCTGCTCGTGCGCACCCTGGGAGGCAGCAGGCGACGGCCCGAGGGCTTGGGTCCCTGCCACCCACCTGGGGGACCCGGATGAAGCTCCTGGCTCCTGGCTTCAGCCTGACCTCGTCTTGGGAGCAAACCAGCAGGTGGAAGATTCTCTCTCTCTCTCCTTCTCTCTCCCCCCCTCCCCCTTCCAAATAAACAAACCTCAAAGCTAAGGGATTCCGAGCTGGCCACAGCTTCCTGAGCTGGTCACATGGTGGTGTGTGTGCCCTGTGGGCATTCTCAGGACCTGGAACAGTCCTCGACACCCCCCCCCCCCCGCCGACCTGTCAGTGTTCCCAGTTTGCTCTGAGGGATGTGGTTGCTCCTTGGTGCCTGTTGGGAGGCCACATCCTACGCACTAAGCGTGGTGTTTTCTCTAAACGCAAAAGGGCTGAGCCGATAGCCAGCGCCTGCCTCGATCCGATTGGGCTGGGCCCGGCTGTCAGCTTGGTGGAGGTCATGCTGAGGGCTGGTCCTCGCCCTGTGGACCCCGAGGCCGTGGAGGTAGCAGATGGGACCGAGGCAGCCCCGGGGGCCCTAGTGAGTCTGGGAAGATGTGACTGTGGCCTGGTGGCCCAGTGGACAGGGTAGGGGCTGGGTGGGCGGACAGAAGGCTCGCTGACTGGCTGCACATGGGGGTCACTACCCATGGAGCACTGGGGAGCTGTGGGAGGGTGGCCAGCGCCGAGAAAGACTTAGGAAAAGCTGGATCCCAGTGGCAGGTGAGGGTCCGATCACTTCCAAGTGCACGGAGCAGGGGCTGCCCTAGCACGCCCCGCCCCCACCGCCGGCTGCTCCCCCCCAGGTCCAGGCGCTGGCAGCCGGGCGCTGCCCGTGACGCTGCAGTGCACAGCCTTCAGCGTGACATTGGAACATCACTGGGGGAGTGGAGGGTGACGGAGCGCCATCCCGGGCGGTAATGGCTCCAGTGCCCGGAGGAAAATGACATAAATAATATCCCATTAGAGGCGCCGAGCTGCTCTGCCGAGTGCCTTGTTTTGCTGGCAACATTATGGGCTTCATAAACAGACTCATTCATTTTCCCGTCCCAGCGCTGGCTGAGGTGGGAGGTGCCGGGAAGGTGACTGGGGGCGCGGGGCAGGGGGGCCGGTGGGGCTGAGCCCCGCCTGGCTCTGGCTCCCAGGACTCCTCAGTCCACTCTCCCAGGCCTCCCCTCACATGTGTGCCTCTCAGGTGCCAATCTGGCTGCCCCGTCCCCTCTCCGGGCTTCTGCCGCATCCAGTCTCCTCCTCTCCACCTGCACAGCGCTCCCCAGCTGTCTTTCCACGGTCCCTCAAGAGCTGCCTTCTCCATGCAGCCTTCCTTGATGCGCCATTCTTATGAGACCTTGAGATTCCCTTAGCTCTGGTGAGGCAGACTGGCATCCTGTGTCCTGGTGACAGCCACATCAGGATCGGTGACCTCACATAACTCCTGTAACCTCTCCAAACCTGTGTCCCCTTGGGAAAGTCAAGGGTGACAGTCTCTGACAGGCTGGTGGGGAGAAATGTCTTCCAGGAGTGTGTGAGATGGTGTGGGCTCCATAGACCTCGGCTCCAAAGGGAGTGCTGTTGTCACTGCCAGTGTCCTCCCCTCCCCTCCCTCCACCCCTCTCCGGGCTCCAGCCTTGGCCTTGTGCACGGCAGGTGCTCAGGGCAGGTGTGAGGGCTCCGCTGAGGGAGCCTGGGCCAGGAACAGGGGCTCCGGGGTCCCCCAGCGTGAGCACTGAGGACTGTGTGACGTCAGGCAGGTCCCTTTCTTCCTCTGGGCTTTCGTCCTCCAAGTGCTCCCTCTCAGCCCCCCCCCCCCCCCCCCCCCCCGTCCTGAGCTCCAGGCTGGTCCCTCATCTCTCCGCCTGTCAGGAAGTGGGCTCAGAGAGAACCAGGCTGAGATCCTGCTGTGCTGTGAGGCTTTGGGCAGGGACTGGGCGACTCTGAGTCTCAGTTCTTTGCAAAGTAGGGACGAGAAAGCCCGGTGCACAGGGCCAGTTGCTGAGCACCTACTGTGTGCCAGGCACTGTTCACAGCTGGAGATTCAACCACACACCAGACAAGGATGCCCCGCCCCCTTTGCTGAGCCAGTGTTGCGGTCCAAGAGAGGCACCGAAACCAACATCACATCAATGACTAATCAGCGATTGTGATGTGTGTTAGGAAAGAAGATGGTGCTATAGGGACCCGTTAGTTAGAGAGGGCTGCCTGGAGGAGGCGGCCCAAGAGTGGAGATCTGGTTCTGCTTTTCTACAGCTCACAGAAGCTGAGCCCAGTGGCTTAAAATCACAGCAGTTATTCGGTTGTTTCGGTGGTTTCCGTGGTTCCCAGGGGCTGCTCTCCTCCCAAGGTTTCCGTGGGACAGAGGCAGTGGCTCTCCGCCCCCTCTATGGGTGATCCAGGGCTTCTCCACGAGGCCTCTCTGCAGAGGCCAGCTCGGCTTCCCCTCAGCACGGCGTCTCGGGGCAGCTGGGCTGCTTACACGGGGCCCAGGGCTCCAGAGCCCGTGTCCTTGAGATCCTAGGGTTAATGCAAACCAGAGCCTGCTCCAAATCCAGGGGAGGGGACGCAGGCCCCACCCCTCCCTGGGGGAGGTATCGAGGTTGTATTTAATGGGAAAATGTGGGATTAGAGATATTGCTGTGACCAGCTTTGGAAAATACAGTCTTCCAAGGATCTGAGGGGTGAGTAGGTGTTAAACAGGGGAAGAAGAGAGGGAAGAGGGATCCGCACACAAAAAGGGGCAGCTGGTGCAAAGGCCCTGGGGTAGAAGAGGAGATCTGGCTTTGCTGGGGAAGCTCTCAGGGACACAGTGGTGAGTGAGATGAAAACCTAGATGTTTGGTGCTTATATTCTAGTGGGAGAGACAGACAGACAGATGAGTACACAAATGGGACAGGCATTTGGTGTAGTGGTTTAAGTGCTACTTGGGAGGTCTGTACCCCACATTTGACTGCCTGGGTTGGGGTCCCAGCTCCACTCTTGAATCCAGCATCCTGCAAATGCACACCTTGGGAGGAGCATGGGTGACTTAAGTGGTTGGGTCCCTGCCACCCACATGGGAAACTCGCATTGAGTTCCTGGTTTCAACCTGGGTCAGCCTGGGTGGTTGTGGGTATTTAGGGAGTGAACTGATGGATAAAAGATCTCTCTCTCCCTCTCTTTAATTAAAAAAAAAATGTTTATCTATTTTACTTGAAAGGCAGAGATGGGGGATGGGGGGAGATTGAGAATTGAGAGAGAGATTTAGAATCTTCTATCCACTGATTCACTTCCCAAATGCCCTCAGTAGTCAGGGCTGGGCCAGGCTGAAGCCAGGACCCAGGAACTCCATCTGGGTCGCCCACATGGGAGGCGGGGACTCAAGGACTGGGGCCATCACTGGCTGCCTTCCCAGGTGTGTTAGCAGGAAGCTGGATCAGAAGCAGAGCAGCGTGTGGGCACTGAACTTGTTGTGCCACGATGCCCACCCCACTCAATAAATAAAAGAAGCACGTATGTAAGTAAGTATCGCAATTCCAGTGCTAATTCAGGCTGGGAAGAAGATCTGCTGGGTGCTGTGACAGCGTGGGATTGGGGGCTGGGCTGCAGCTTCAGCCTGGCCAGACCTTCCTGAGAAGGTGGCAACTGAGCCGTGGTCAGCAGCGCGGGGAGAACTGGCCATGCAAAGGCCCGGAGGGGGCATCCCGGCGGCAGAGGCAGCGTGGGCCAGGACCTGGCGGTGGGCTTGGCACTGGGGGAGGGAGTGAGCAGCAGGTGCAGAGAGGTGATAGGCAGGTAGGGAGAGGCCAGCTTTTGCAGGGCCCTGGCAAGGAAGCTGGATTTATTTGTCAGTGTTTAGCCCCATTAATGGGCTTTAAACAGGGGAGTGGTGTGGTCTGGTTTTGTAATAAAGGCTCCCTGGCTGCTGAGGCACTAAATTCTGGACATGATGCCTGGCTTCTGTCCTGGGGGGTGCCACAGATGTGCTGTGCGAGCATGGATGTGTCACCTAACCTCTCTGTGCCATCAAACATGGAGTCCAGGAGGGGGGGGCAGGAAAGGGAGCCAGGAGCCCAGGAAGGAGGCCAGAGCATCATCCCAGCGAGAAGTGAGGATGGCCCACAGCAGGTGGTCACGGTGGAGATGGGGGAAATGGACAGGATCATGGCAGAGGGGAGAACTGACAACACTTAGCAAGTGAGTGTGGAGCATGAAGAGGAGGAGAAAAAAAAAAAAGATTCTCAGCATTTCAGCAAGGCTGAATCTTACTTTATAGCTCAGAGAGGTTAGGTGGCTAGTCTGTGGTCACACCAGAAGCCAGGCAGTCCACCCAGGTTGCAGCGCAACCTCTGGGCCAATCCTGGGCCTAGGGATGCCGCTGCCACTGGCCCAGGGCCCTCCTCTCCGTGTCTTCCCTGCACAGCCTCCCCACCGTCCCCCGAATCTTCCTCCCCTCTTTCCTCCCAGGATGCTGGCGGCTCTGGCTGCCGCAGGCCCAGCAGGTGTGCCTCGGCGAGCTGTCGGTGTGATGAACAGCTTCCCTTGGCCGAGCAGATAACGGAACACATACAGGTCAGGGGGGGCCGTGTAGCCCATCCATCAGGCCCGGGAGCGGGCGGAGGGCCGGCACACCCTCATGCCTGTTATCTGCCACAAATGTGTTTTTCCCCCAAGGTTAACAGGAAGAGTGACGGCCAGACGCCTGACATCAGCAGGACTGCGGCTTGCAGGAGCCAGCCGGGCCCTCCCCCGCTTCTCCCGCGGCCCCCGGAGGCTCTGACAGCCCTCCCCAAGAGCAAGGTCAGCCTCCCGGGTGTGGGGATGCTGGGAGCCACAGCACTGGCAGCTCTTGGAGCCTGGATGATCCAAACAGGTGCTCAGCCTCCTCGGTTCCTGCAGGTAGGATGGGGCAGGGGCTACACGCATCCTGCTCGGGTTCAAGTCCCAGTTCTGCCACTTGTGTGGCCTGGAGCAAGCAGCATCTCTGTACCTCACTACGAGGATGGCGAGGGTGTCCACAGCTGGGTGGCTGTCGGGGTTACAGGAGCGAATCTTGGTCAAGAGCTTAGAACAGTGTCTGGCACAGAGGGTGCCCTTTGCATAAACAGAGGTAAAGCATTCTTAAAGATCCAGTCTGAGCCTGGGAGAAACAGAAGACCCAAGCCTTGGAATCTGCCTAGGGCCAAGGATTTTCAGAATCTTACTCTTTTGGACGGACTATTAGAGTCACACCCGCAGTGGGAGTGCCGAGGGGCGACTTCCTGCGGCTCCGACTCTCTGCACCTCTTCATGCTGTTTGATGGCCAGTTGATAACTTCTCAATCCTAGGTTAAGGGTTCTGCCAATACAGCGCCACTCCTGCCTTCCAGACTGCTGCTGACACCTGGAAACTCCAGCATCCACCGCAGGGCACCTGGTAGTTTTTACAGATCTGCTTACTTAATGGTCCACCAGTCTGCTCATCTATGCATCTACACGTACATACATGCATCACTCCAAACATACATACATCCTCCCATCCCTCCCTCCATCCTTTGGGGAATCTTAGACACTGTCTAGTCCAATGGAGGACCAGGGTTGGGAGGGTGCCTCCTGATGCTGCGTGAATGATTGGTGTGGTCCCTTCTTGCTGCCTCCAGGGCTGGGGCGTTCACAGAGAGAAAGGGCCTCTAGAACTCGACTGTGCCCCAGGAGCCTAAAGGCACAAAGAGTTCTGTCCACTTCCCTGACCCTGCTGCTCTGATCTGCGGGGAGGGGAGGGTGGCCAGGGCTCTGGAGTCAGAACCCCAGCTGTCCACGTATTAACGCTGCAACCTAGCACAGGGGCTTCACCTCCCGGAGACCCAGTTTACTCATCCACGGGTTGGGGACAGTGATTGGAATGTCTCTCACAGGCTTTATTACCAGGATTAAATGAGCTAATGCAGCCATGATGCCCCGGAAATGCCCGGTAGGTGGCTGTGTTACCATTCGGGGAGATGGTGTTGGTCAGGGCCACCTCTGGCGGAAGAGGCAAAAGGGAGCACTTCGGAGGAGTGCGAGGGTCACCCAGAGATTCTCGGCTGCAGGAAGACAGGACAGGGAGATCCAGCGATACAGGATCTCCAGGGCGCCCCCTGTGGACGGGCGGGTGTGGCAGCGTGGGAATGGGATGCTACTGGGAAAAGGGCCCAAGCTGGAAAGCCAAAGAGAGGAGGAGCTGTCACAAGAGTCCAGCGGCTGGAGCTGCAGTGGAAGGGGCCGTCTTCACAGGACGAAGAGCCACGCAGGAGACGCAGCCACTAGGGAGGCTGCCGTAAGCCAAGAGAGCGGCAAAGCAGCCAGGCCTCTCCTTGCCTCCTGCCCTCCGGTCTCCATGTGCCCCGATCCGAGGAGAGAAGTCAATGGTGATGGGCCAGCGTGGGCTTTGAGCCTGGGGCTTGCGACACTCACATCCAGCCTGCGTCGGAGTGCCTGGGTTGGATTCCCGGCTCTGAGTCCTGACCCCAGCCCTGAGAGGCAGCAGCGGTGCCTCCTGTAATTGGACTCCACATGGGGCACCTGGCTCTTGTGGGCATTTAGGGAGAAGACCAGCGGGTGGGAGTGTGCTGTCTCTCTCAAATAAATACATTTTTAATAAAAGACAATGGGAGTACGAAGAGCATCATTTCACAGCGCATGCTCCTCAAGACCCTTTCCAGCAAGGTGCTCTCTCTGGGCTGCTCACTGCACGGAGTGCAGGAAGCTGCCAGGAGTGCTTGCTGAGTGGACAAACAAATTAATGAGTCCCCAGTTTGTGTATAATCTATGCATATCCTCCTGTATACTTTGCGTCAAATCTACATTACTTATAACACCTAATGTAATTTCATACTTTGGTAATAGTTTTTTTAAAGATTTGTTTATTTATTATTTGCAAAGCAGAGTTACAGAGAAGCAGAGAGAGAGAGAGAGAGAGGTCTTCCATCCGCTGAATCACTCCCCAGTTGGCTGCAATGGTAGAGCTGAGCCGATCTGAAGCCAGGAGCCAGGAGCTTCTTCCGGGTCTCCCACACAGGCACAGGGGCCCAAGGACTTGGGCTATCTTCTGCTGCTTTCCAAGGCCATAGCAGAGAGCTGAATGGGAAATGGAGCAGCCAGGACTTGAACCGGTGCCCATATGAGATGCTAGAGCTTCAGGCGGCAGCTGTACCTGCTACACCACAGTGCCAACCCCTGGGAATAGTTTATATATATATATTTTTAAATTTCAACACATGCTTCCTCCATTCTATGCATGTACCTGGGACTGTGGACACGGATTTCTCCAACCTGTAAAGAGATCACTCGAATGAAGTATGTAGGCTCAGAATATGCCATGTACACTTAGCAGCCCAGAGAGAGATGCTGAGCAGGCTTCCAGGAAGAGGTGATGCCTGGACGGAGTCTTAGAAGGACTAGAAGTCAGCCGAGAGAGAGCCCGGTAGCCATGGGAACCAGCCTGGCCTTGACGCCACCTACCTGGGGTCACAGTCAATCCAAAGCCCGAGAAGTGGTTACCCTCCACTGGTGGGCGCTTGGAGGCCACAGGAGGGGCACTGGGCTGGAGTCAGACAGCCTGGGAGCCAGCTCAGTGCCCCCTCCCACGAGCGTGTGACCTTGAGTAACTTCCTCTCCCTCTTTGCACCTTGGTTTCCCCCTTGGCACAGCGGGGACAGCCAAGCTTACCGCCCGGGGCTGATTTGAAGAGCAAGGACAACGATGGATGATGAAGTGCTCTGTGCACTGTCCGGGGCCAGGTACACGGAGAAGCCCTACGCGTGCGCAGTGCACTGGACACATGTCTTTGCCCAGGGCCCAGCTCACGACTGGGGTGGAAAGAATTGTCGTCCAAATCACGCTGCCACCTTGTGAGCTATGCTCCTCTGGCTCCTGAAATCGTTCGGGGCTTCCTGAAGTCTCTTATTAATATGCCAACACTCTGAGAGGTGTTAATCCACATTAGCTAATACCTTAGTTAGTGCTGGCACTTTCATTAGCAGTTAACACCTTTAGTTAGCAGCTAACTCCTCAGCGGAAGTCATCTGGCATTCAGCTGAGAAAAGAACCTTCAGGAACTGGGCCAGGAAGAAAATAAAAAGGCATGAGGGGGAGAAGAAGGGGGCTTGGAGAGGAGAGAAGACGGTCAGGAGAGACACCCCCACAGCGGGGAGTCCCAGTGCCTCCAGGCTACATGGAATCCCCAGGGAGCAGTGCCTCTCACCACCTTCCCTAGCAGAGTGGTCTTGAGCAAACTCCTTAACTAATGGAGCCTCAGTTTCCCAATCTGCTTAATGGGGCTACTCAACCAAAGCATTCAGAGCCCCTGTGGCTAATGCAAGGATTCTGGAGCATGTTGTGTTGTCTGTAGAGGGCTCATAAGCATTTTGCGTTTTAATCTTGATGACTTTGTAGCCGTCAACTCAAATAAAGGCGGGCGGTGCCTACACACGTGCCTCCCTCGGCTCTCCATGGCCCTTCACAAGAAGCCTTTCTCCGCAGCTGCCTATCACAGCCTCCAGCGGCAGCGGCGGCCCCGCCTCGGACATGCTGGTTCCCTGGCAGCAGACGGGACAGTGGCAGAGGCATAGGTGGCTCTTCAAGTTTTGGGTCAGAGGCAGGACCGACAGTTCCACTCACATTTCATTGGCTGAAGCAAGTCACGTGGCCAATCCTGGTGGCAGGGAGGTGGGGAGACTTCTCTGTAGGAGGCATCACAAATATTTTTGAACAGAAACACAATCTAGTGTCGTGTGTATGAGAAAAATAATAAAATGAGAGTGAGAGAGAGAAGGACAAAGCAAATGAGACGAAATGTCTATAGCTTGTGGCTCTGGGTAAGGAGATGCTAGACATCCTTTGCAACTCTGTGAAGACTGAAGACTATTAAGTCGCAGTAGCTGGGTAGGACATTTGGGAAAGCGGGGCCTGGAGTTCCGGCGTTGGGAATCCCTCGGCTTGGATGCTCCTGACACTTCACCAGGGAGTACTCTGGCTCATTCACATTCGTTCCCAGCAGGCTGGGCTACTGCTTGAACACCTGCATCCCATATCTGAGGGCCTGGGTTCACGCCCTGGCTCTGCTTCTGATCCAGTTTCCTGCTATTGTGCACCCTGGGAGGCAGCAGGTGACGACCCAAGTACCTGGGTCCCTGCCACCCTGGTGGGAAACCTGGATGGAGATCCAGGCTCCCAGCTTCAGCCTAGCCCAGTCCCGGCTGTTGTAGGTATTTGGGGAGTGAACCAGAGGTTAAAAGATCTCTCTTTATCTCTGTCTCCATCTCTCTCTGCCTTTCAAATAAATAAGAAGAAAACACAATACATTACACTTAGCTATGCACCCCCTCCCATTGGGTCCAGCCCCTGCAGGACAAGGAGGAGGTCATGGTGAATGACCCTGGGCAGGCACAGCCCCTCCCTCCAAGCTCATGGACTTCTAGAGGTGCTAGGGAGGGAAAATCTCGGGGGAAGCAGTCAGGGAGCCTGACTGCCAGCTACAGTTGTCTGCAGAGGGCAGGGCTGGCTGTGCAGGGGCTCACCCTGGAGAGTGGGCGGGGACCTTTTTCTTCTGGGAAAGGAACCCATGTGTTTCTGAAGGTCCTACCCACAGCCTGTTCGTGTGAGCATGGGTGTGGGGAGCAGGCAGTAGAGTCGCAGAGTGAACACTGTGTCTCCCTGGAAGGCTCATTGGATGCCAAGATTTGTTGTTGCAGGGTTTCAAGAACCAATTATTTTTGTATTAAAAACAACAGAAGAACTGGGAAGGGGCACAAGAGAAGTTTTTAGATGACGAAAATGCTCATTAACTTGATCACCACGGTGGTTTCACGGGTGTATAAATTTCAAAACTCATCAAAATGTACGCTTAAAATGAGCACATTTTATCATATGTAAATTATTCCTCAATAAAGTCCAATCTATACAAAAATAAAAACAGAGCACTATGAAAACTATGCATTCATTTCAGAGAGGCTCAGAGAGGTTGAGTGATGTGCCTGAGACCACACAGCTCCTGGGGGAGGAGCAGGAAAGGAGACCCAGGTATGCCTGATGCTGGCATTGGTGCTATTCACTCTGATTAGCACCTAGCCTTTATTTATTTTCCCACATAAACAAGAGCCACTACCACTCTGCAAAGCAACCTTGGCAAACCACACAAAAGCCATCCCAGGCCCAAAGATTTCAGCATCGGAAAGGAAGCCAGTGCCCCAGAGTTCTGCCTCCTTCCCCACATGCACCTGACACAGGAGATGCCCCTTGTCTTTGGCCTTTGTGGACGGTCACCTTGGACACCGCTCTCTATTCTTGGGCCCGTCAAGCTTCCCTGGCTCTCCGTTGCCCTCTCCTGCCCCCGGGCTTGCTGAAGTTCTGCCACCTTGCTCTGCCCCAAGGATACCCCATCGTGCAGGACAGGGACCCACTTAGAGGGTTTACCAGCACCCACTCTACAGGGAAAGCAAGAAACCCAGAGAGGTGCAGGACCCACCCAAGGTCACACAGTTCTCAGATGTTGAGTCTGGCCCCACCCATGTTGTCTGTTCCCAGGCTCATGGCTTCTCCCCTGCAGGACAGGAGGGGCCAATCACGGGGACCGGGCTAGGGGCGGCCTGGCGGTGGGAAGGCTCTTTCTTCTTCCCCTCACTGGGGAACCCAGAGCTCCAGGCCCCGAAGGGATGAGGCCCCCGGGGCTCCTGTCGAGTGACTGCAGACCACATTTTTCTTAATCTAAATTGAAAACTGCTCAGCTAGAAAAATCATTTCACTGCCTCATCTCAGAAAGGAGAAGGGAGAAAGGAGGGGTCCAGGGATGTGGTGGGAGACGAAAGACGGGCAGCTAGAAGGGCTGGGTCTCCAGGGGGCTGGGCCTAGCAAGCTGCTGATGCAGCCACACATACACGGTGGGTGCTGAGAGCCCTACTGTGTGCCAGACAGACTCAGCTGGGCTCCTGGGACAATGAAGGGTGCAGATTCTGGGGCTGGTGTTGTGGAACAGAGGGCAAAGCCACAGCCTACAACACAGGCATCCCATATGGGTGCCAGTTTGAGTCCTGGCTGCTCCATTTCCAATCCAGCTCCCTGCTAATGCACCTGGGAAAGCAGCAGAAGATGGCCCAAGTGCTTGGACCCGTGCCACTCATGTGGGGAACCTGGAATGCCTGGGTCCTGGCTTCAGCCTGGTCCAGACCTGGCTGTTGTGGCCACTTAGGGAGTGAACCAGCTGATGGAAGATCTCTCTGTCTCTCTCTGTCTGCTTTTCAAATAAATACATCAATCTTAAAAAAAAAAAAATACAACCCTTGTCCTTAAGAAACTCCTAGTTCTTCCCCTCCCCCTCCCTTCCTCAACCACTTCCACACATACCTACTGAACACCTACCCCATGTCTGCCACCATCCCATGGCAGGGACACAAAGACGGCCCTGGCCCTCCTGGGGAGGAGAAGTTGTCAGATACAGAATAACAAACCGTGGCTTTTGCTGGGCAGTCAGGGAGGGGCTCCTGGAGGAAGTGCTGTTCCAACAAAGATGTGGACGGTGGGCAGGAGTTTCCCAGGCCAAGGCAGAGGGGCAGGTCTGTGGTAGGCGGGGTCAATGCTGTGGTGGGCGGGGTCAATGCTGTGGTGGGCGGGGTCAGTGCCTGCAGGGCAGGAGGAAGTCCTGCAGAGGCCAGATCCTCAGCTGTAAGCTTCCAGGAAGGCCCTCTCCTCCTGGCAGAGTCCTGGCTGTGTGCAGCGTGGCAGACGGTGTCACGTGTGCCCCAGAGAGCTCACCTGACAGCAAAGCCGCTCTCTCCAGGAGCTGGGCATCCACCCCCAAGACCCCTCATGGCCCAATCACCTCCCAGGGCCCCACCTCCAAAAGCTGGGAACTCGAAAAATTGGGGGCTTCAGTTTCCAACACGTGACTCGGGGGGAATGGCTCTAAAGCCCAGCAGAGATGTGGGGTCAGCCCCAGCAGTGGGATAAAAGCCTTCAAGAGCCCGGAGCCCATTAGGCTGGTCATTCCAGAGCTCTGGTCCCAGTTTCCCCTTAGGAGGTGACGTTACTCACCTCCTGGGGCTGTGCAGAGAACAAGACAAGGGCACGAAGGCCCTGGGCGTGGCGCCTGGCACCCAGAGTTCCCTCCGCGGTGTCAGGTGTGGGTGCGGAGCACTCGATACCCCCGGCCTTCCCAGCCCCTTCACCCCTCTCCCTGCTCCTTTCAGCACCCGGGTCAGCTCCCTCTTGCTGTGTGTCCTCGGGGGAGCTCCTCCCTGTCTCTGGGCCTGCTCTTCCGCGTCTGATGAGGATACACTGGCAAGGCTGCTGGGGTCCCCTCTGCCCCTCCCTCCTGGCCCGCCTTCCATCCCCAGACTCATTTTCCAGGTCAGTTCCCTTTAATTAGCGGGGCTCTGAGCCTTTCCCCTCGCAAAATGGAAACTGCAGGTGCATCAAAATCCCATTAACCTCCATTCTCCCCATGGCCCTGCAGGGGTCAGGCCCGGCTCGGGCTGGGGGCGCCACCTCCCAGCGGGCTGAGGTCCAGCTGTGTCTGGGGCTGGAGGCCGGGTGGGGGTGTTGGCTGGCTGGTCCTAGACGATAAACTTGCGGTGGCGCCCAGCCCTACCTGCCCTGCCTGGCCTGGCCACCCGGGGGTCAGAGGAGAGAAGGAGCCTTCAGCACTTTAATTTGAAAGCTTGCCAGGGGACCGAGGGACGTCGGGAGCAGGGGAGAATGGCTGGCTTCAAATGAATTAATACTTCGCTCGTAGCTGGCAATTTCCTCTAGCTTTCATGTCGCCTGGCTCTTTTTCCTTCTTCTGATTTCATTATTTTCCTACTCGGAGGGGTAACACGGGCTGTCACCATCTCCTCCCCTACTTGCAGCCTGCAACTTGTCTGAGCCTGGCCCTGGGCCCACCACGGCTCCCTCGCTGGCCCTGCTCACCACAGCCAGCTCGGGACGAGGTGCGTGTGGGAGGTTCCCTAGCAGGCTCTGGGATTCCTGGTGAACCATGAGGCCATGGGCAGCTTCCTTGGGCTTCCTGATTCTCATTGTCCTCATGCACTCTGAGGATAACATAGGAGAATATATTTAGTGCCTGGCAAGCACTTCAAAAAGCATGATGGCCGGGACTGGTGTGTGGCGTAGTGGGTAAAGCTGCTGCCTGCAGTGCTGGTATCCTTTATGGGCACCCATTCGAGTTCTGGCTGCTCCACTTCTGATTTAGCTCCCTGCTAACGTGCCTGGGAAACCAGTGCTTGGGCCGCTCCACCCATGTAAGAGACTCAGAAGAAGCTCCTGGCTCTGGCTTTGGCCTGGTGCAGCCCGGCCATTGCAGCCATCTGGGGAGTGAACCAGAGAATAAAAGATCTCTCTCTTTCTCCCTTCCACCCTCCCTCCCTCCCTCCCTCCCTCCCTCCCTCCCTCCCCCTTTCTGTCTATAATTTAACTTCCAAAATAAGTAAATAAATAAATCCGAAAAAAAGAAAGAAAACACAAATGGCCATTTCTTACAACATTAAACGTTCACTTACCATAAATCCCAACAACCCTCACTAACGTTTTATTTAAGAGAAATGAAAGCATATGTCCAGCAAAGGCCTATGTGCAAATGTTTCCAGCAGCTTCTTCCATAGCTGCCCCAGGCTGGAAACCACCCAAACATCCACCAGCTGGTGAATGGGTCGATAAAGCACAGGACGTCCATGCGTCAGATCCCAACCCGCACACTGGCAACGAAAAGAAACCAACCGTCAGCATCCACAACACCGAGGATCGCAGGCGCGTTCAGCTGAAGAGAGAGCAGCAACTCCCGGGAGCCTGAATCCAAGATGGGGCCGTTTGATGACAGCTGGCAGAGGGCAAACCAGAGACACATTCGTCAGACCAGCAGGTAATGGGGGCTGGGTCGGGGCAGGGAACCTGTGGCACGGAGGCCTAAGGCAATGCTGGAGGGTGATGGAAACCCTGTCTATCCCCATCATCATGGTGGAGACGCTGGCGTCCATGTCTTTCAAAACCCTCCGGGCTGCACACTCTGAAGGGGTGAATGGTATGGGGATTATACCTCAATAAAGAGCACCACTTTAAAAAAATAACCCTGTCCAATAAAAGGGAGCTAGGTTTCCGAAGCACGCTGCTGTGAATGGAGGAATTGTGCCCATGTCCTCTACCATAAAGTGTCCTGCTCGCGTGGGTACCCCTGGGGGATGTCCTCTGTTTCTTATACTCCCCATCCAGATCAACGTGGGAGTCAGTCCCAGACCCTCGAAAGCCCGCGTTCCTGCTCCCAGAGCACACCCTCCAAGTTCATGGCTATTTTGATATCTCTCAGCACACATTAGTTTTGTGAGGTTTTGAATCTTATAGAAAGAGAATTATCCAGAATATTTTTTTTGAGGTTTGGCTGTTTGCTTGTTATTAAAGTCATCCTTCAAAGACACACATCAGATTGTATTGCTTGTCCGAAGCCTTCCAGTGTCTTCCCAACAGCTTCCAAGCAGAACCCCAAGCCCTCACCTGCTCTCCAGGACCCCAGCACGGACCCCCGGCTCCTGGTGGCCGCCTGCAGCTGCGTGGGCCTCCCCTCTGCTCTTAGCTGCCTCGGGCTTGCCCTGGCTGGTTCCTCTGGCTGCACTGTTCTTCCCTGTGTCCTGAGGGGTTTCCCCAGGCCCCACCCCCAGGGGGTCCCTGCTTCCCCTCCTTGGTTGCTTGCCATCCCCATGCCCATTGGCTCAGCTCTTAGGGGCAATCAGCTGTCCGGGAGCAGAGGGCGCATATTCCTGACCAGGTCTGGCCTGGCCTGGGAGCGTCGCTTGCCCTCCATCTAGACAGAGGCCCGCCCTGCTGAGTGGAGGATTTCTTTGTGTGCTCTGGTGGGGTGGGGGGTGGGGGTGGAGACACAGGCAGCACCTGGTACTGTGTGGCTGTTGCATGCCTCCAGGGACACAGGCGCTCAGCACCACTCCTGGCTGCTGCTGGCTTCTCCAGGCAACACTGCTGCCATACAGTACTTTGTTCATTTAACAGCGTTCATCACAGCCCTCAGTTGAAAATAAGCTAAAGAGCCGTTGAAGGGGCCGGTGCTGTGGTATAGCAGCCTGCAGTGCCTGCATCCCATAAGGGCATTTGTTGGAGTCCCGGCTGCTCCACTTCCAATCCAGCTCTCTGCTATGGTCTGGGAAAGCAGTAGAAGATGGCCCAAGTGCTTGGGTCCCTGCACCTGCATGGGAGACCCAGAAGAAGCTCCTGGCTACTGGCTTCGGATCAGCTCAGCTCTGGCCATTGTGTGTGGCCATTTGGGGAGTGAACCAGTGGATGGGAGACCACTCTCTCTTTAGCTCTACCTCTCTCTGTAATCCTGTCTTTCAAATAAATAAAATAAATCTTTTAAAAAATTCATTCTGTCCAAAAGACATGTTTACTTAGAACAATAGGAGATACAGATAAGCAAGAAGCAGCAGCTAATAATCATGCAACATTTTGCTGCAAGTTGCTACATGCCTGTAGCCGCCCTGCTCTTGGCAAATGAAAATCAAGCCTTTGTCCTTGTCATCTTCCCAGAATGGAGCTCGAGGGGGCTGATCGGGAACGCTTGTTGAACGAATGCACAATGCACATGCGCACACACGTGGACATTTATAATTTACAGAAGTGGGCTCCTACTGTACCTATTGCTTTATAGCCTGCTTCCCCTTCGTTACTAATATATTATGGGCTTCTTTCCAGTCCAATAAATATACATTTACATCAGGGAGCTAATAGATACCGCCAGCCTGCAAATAGAATTCCAAGGGTCCATGAACTCGAATGGGAAAAAAATTATATCCTTATTTTCACTAACCTCTAGCTGAAATTTCTCATTTCCTTCGACTCAACGTAGGCGCCACGCTACCGTAGCACTAGCGGTGTCTGTGACTTCCCTGCTGGAGCGAGCGTGGATATTTTCATATCAAATTACCATTGCTGCAGATATCTTGAAACACTGTTTATGCTCATCACACCTTCGAAATTACAGTGGCTCTTCCACCTGCCACGGGATCTTGTTAGTGAATGTGTTAATAAAGAAGCACATATATCAGAAAGCACCATGTCAGAAATTTTCAAAATTTTTTCCTAGCAGTATTTTAAAATAATTAGTCTTCCTGGGAATCTTAAACATCCTATTTTATGTGTTTAAAGTTATTCTTCTGAGAAAGGGCTCGAGGGCCTCACCCAAAATCTCTGTGGCACAAGGACAACTAAGAAGTCCTGGCCTTACCAGTTTGAGTCCCGGCTGCTCCTCTTCCGATCCATCTTCCTGCTGATGCACCTGGGAAAGCAGTGGAAGATGGTCCAAGTGCTTGGGCCCCTGCTCCCACACAGGAGACCTGGAGGAGGCCTGGCTTCAGCCTGGCCCAACCTGGACTGTTGCAGTTATTTGGGGATTGAACCAGCAGATGGACAATCTCCCCACTCCCTACCCCCCACCTCTGGCCATAACTTTCAAATGAATAAAATAAATTTTAGAAAAAGAAGAAGAAGCAGCCCTGGCCTATGGCCTCTCTCTCTCTCTCTCTCTCTCTCTCTCTCTCCTTCTCTCTAACTTTTAATCTTGGAATAATTTTAAATTTACAGAGACTCTATAAAAAATGTAGCGAGAGTTTCCGGGTCTTCCTCACCCATTCTCCACTAGTATCAATGTAGTATTTAATCCCAGTATTTAAATTCACATTGATACTATATTGATGCAATCATATCAAGTAATCGTCAGATCTAATTTGAATTTTGCTTGTTTTTCCGTGAAGGCCCTTTTTCTGTCTCAGATGCCAACCCAGAATCCTCCACAACATCTGATCATCACGCCTCCGTGGCTTCCTCCAACCTGCAGTAATTCCTCAGACTTTCCTTGTCGTTCATGACCTTGGCACTTTTGAAAAGTTCTGCTCTGTTAATTTCTAGACTGCCTGTCAGTTTGGGCGTATCTGACATTTTCTCACAATTAGATAGAAGTGATGCATTTCTAGCAAGAATAACACAAAAGGGATATTGTATACATCTCAGAATGTCATGTTGAGGTACAGGGTGCTAGTGTGCCTTTTTAAAGTTTTATCTATGCATTTATTTTACTTATTTGAAAAACACAGAGAGAGAGGGAGAGAGAGACAGAGACAGAGACAGATCACTCTCTAAATGCCTGCAACAGCCAGGCCTGGGCCAGTTCAAAGCCGGGAGCCAGGGACTCCACCCAAGTCTCCCACATGGGTGGCAGGGACTCAAGTACTTGAGTGATGACCTGCTGCCTCCTAGGGTGCCCATTAGCAGAAAGCTGGAGTCAGGAGCGGGGAGCAGGGCCCCAAATGGGCACTCTGCCATGGGACGCAGCTGTCCCAAGCGGTCACCCCTAAGGAACTTTCTTAAGTGCAGGTGGGGAGTCAGTAGGCCTGCGTTTCTCCCAAGCTCTTGGGTGATACTGACACCACTGGCCCGTGGACCCCACACTGAGGACCCAGGAACTGGCACCTTGTCTCCCACGCTTTGGTTACAGAAGCATCAACTGCATGCTGTTTGCCATGGTTTTCTTCACCCCTACAATTTTTTTAAAAAAAATGTTTTAAAGATGTATTTATTTATTTGAAAGGCAGAGTGATCGAAAGGGAGACATACAGAAAGAGAGAGAGAGAAGGGGAGAGAGATCTTCCATCTACTGATTCAGTCCCCTAAATGGCTGCAACAGCCAGGGCTGGGCCAGGCCAAAGCCAGGGGCCTGGAACTCCGTCTGGTTCTCCCATCCGGGTGGCAGGGGTCCAAGCATTCGGCTCATCCTCCACTGCTTTCCTAGGTGCATCAGTAAGGAGCTGCATCAGAAACGGAGCAGCTGAGACTTGAACCAGTGCTCGTGTAGAACGCTGGCATCACAGGTGGCAGCTTAACTTGGGGCCACAGTGCTGGCTTGGGTATTTTTTTCTTTTAATTGACCAGCAATTTAGATTCATTTTAAGCACCAAGCCATGAAGTTTATGACTAGTTAATTTTTTTAAAGATTATTTTATTTGAAAGGCAGAATTACAGAGGGAGAGAGGGAGAGAGAGAGATAGAGGAAAAAGATCTTCTGGCTCACTCCCCAAATGGTTCACTCCCCAAGTGGCCACAATGGCTGGAGCTGGGCCAGGCTGAAGCCAGGAGCCCAGCGGTTCTTCAGGAGATCCCACATGGGTGCAGGAGCCCAAGCACTTGAGTGATCTTCCACTGTTTTCCAAGGTGCATTAGCAGGGAGCTAGATCACAAGTGGAGCAGCTGGGACTCGAACTGGTGCATATATGGGATGCCAGTGCCGAGGGAGGCAGCTTTACTTGCTACACCACAGTGCCAGCCCCTAGTTATATTTTTTCTAATACACATTAAAAACATCTTTTCAAAAATTTTAAAAGTTCCGTATCCCAGCAGAAATGACATCAGGTAGTACCAGTTGAAATTTGTGTTTGAACTTCCTATGCACTTAGACTGTGGCTCTTGGCCTTTAAATGCCATCATATGTGAATTGGACACTTTTGACTTGCATCTCATGATTTTGCTCCATTTTTCTCTGCTGCAATTTGGCCAGCACAGCCTGTCTCTCCCTCTATTATCCACTCTGATTAACTCAGCTGCACCTGCCAGCCTCTATTCCTGCGAGCGGGTGGAGTGAGGCGTGCGGAAGAAGTCGTTAAAATGCATGAGTCTGATCACGTTCACTCTTTCCTGTCCAGAGAGCAGGGGCTAAGTCCCTGGGAACTCCCTTGGGCTTTGTGTGACAGGTCCAGGGGACACTGTTGGGGGCGTGGCTCAGTGGGGTCTCCAGGAGCCTGGGAGTTTCCTCCAGGGTCCCTGACGCCAGGGACTGCTGGCAGCCGGGACCACACTCTTCGGGGAATTTTACCTGGCTTCTCTGGAGAAGGCGCTGTGAAGATGGAGTGAGGCTGGTAGAGGCCAGTGGCTGCTCGTGCCTGCTTCCTTCTTTCTGAGCCCTGCAGTTTCTATCAGTTAACCTCCTGTGCCTCCTCGTCTGCCTCTGTAACATGGCCATGACAATAACTGCCCACCTAAAGTGGGGGAGAGCAGTGGTTACAGATTCTGATTTTGAGGAGCGAGTGCTTGGCCTACAGCTAAGACACTGGGTAATTCTGCTGGCATGTGGAGTAGCGGGTGTGGGCACCGGCTCGAGTCCCGGCTGCTCCATTTCCATTCTAGCTCTTTGCTAATGGCCTGGGAAAGCAGTGGAGGATGGCCTGAGCACTTGCCACCCACAAGGGAGACCCACAAGAAGCTCCTGACTCCTCCCAGCTTTGACCTGGTCATTGTGGTCTCCTGGAGAGTGAACCAGCGGGTGGGGGATCTCTCTCTCCCTGTCTCTCCCTCTGCCGACTGTAACTCTGGCTTTCAAATGAATTAATTAAAAAAAGACACCTGCACTCTGCATCAGAGTGTCTGGGGGGTGGGGGTGGGGGACACGTGACTCCCGCTGCTGACTCCAGCTCCCGGCCAATGCAGACTCAGCTCCAGGGTGGGCACCACTGAGCACTCAGCACCTGCGTGGCGGTGCAATGGGCTAAGCCTCTGCTTGCGACACCAGCCCCCCACGTCTGAGCCAGGTCACGTCCTGCCTGCTCCGTGTCCAGTCCAACTCCCAGCTTCTGTCTCTGGATGGCGACTCAAATGCTTGAGTCCCTGACACCCACGTGTGGGAGCCCCGGATGGAGTTTTTGGCTTCTGGACTCAGCCTAGCCCAGACTTGGCTGTTATAGGCATTTGAGGAGTGAACCAATGAATGGAAGCGCTCTCTCTCTCTCTCTCTATATATATATATATATATATGAGATATATAATATATAATCTCACTCTGCCTTTTGCTTAAGTAAATAAATCTTTTTTTTTTTTTTTAAGAGATGGTAGCCATTACCGCCGTCATCATGCACAACATATGCGGCCAATCTGGAATATTTTCATACTTGACGTTCACTTCCTCTCTCCCCTTCCTCCCCTCCCTCCCTTCCTGCCTCCTTCCCTGTCTCCCCACTTTCCTCTCCTCTTCCTCACCTTCCTACCTCCCTAAAGGCACCTGCCTGAAGCTGCCAGGAGCGGCAGGCGCTGAAAGTGGATCGTGGCCAGGTCCCGGGGGCTTGACTGTCAGGAGGCGTCTGGTCTTCCTTCTAAGGGCAACTGTGATTCGCTGAAGGTCGCAGAGTGGAAACAAGGTGGCGGCAGTAGGGACGTGAGGCTGCCCACAGAGCCTGGGAAGGAGCGGAGCCTGAGAGGTGACCTACCCGCAGATCCTGGCCAGGAAGTAGAGGCTGCAGCTCTGCCCCAGGCTTGTCGGGGAGGAGCAGCCCAATTCTCAACTTCCACGCTGGCCACCAAACCCAGACGGAGCACACCATTCAACGGCGCGGCCTCAGCCCACAGCTGTCGGTCTCCGAGTGGCAGGCAGGCAGTCCCAAGCCTCGGTGGCACCTCCTGGGCTCCCCACAAAGCCACTGCCGCTTCCTCCGGGCTTCCATCATCTGCCAGGCGGCTCCCTGCTCAGAGATGAATGTGTTTACTCCCTTGGCTGGCGATGAACTGAGAGAACTAATCGTCCATCAGCCGCGGCTCCCCCAGCCCTGCACGGCCCCGCCCCGTGTGTCCATTTTCTGGCAAAATATGTCCTCGCCTCCACCAGGGCTGCTTGGCAAATGCTAATTTTATCCACAAATTAAAATTTGTTCCCTTGCCCTCGTGTTAATAAAAGTGAAGCGTTTGGAAACATTGCCAGGGTGCAGAAGAGAAAGATACGACATAATTTCCCAAACGCCGTCCATCACCACGCCGCCTTCGGAACGGGCAGGCCTCTCACCCCGACCCCCTCCCGGCCTCCCACCCCCTGAGGCAGCATTTACATTTCTTAATAACCCCTCATTAATATTCATGAGAGGGGGCGGGAAATAATGGCTGAGCACACTGCACTAATTCAATTTCCACCCGCCTTGGCGTGTTTACTTAATCACCAAGGGACCCGGGTTACTCAGTACAATTATTTATTCGGAATTAGATCTGGAGGCATCTGGCCTGGAAACAGGCAACCACAAGCAAAATGGAAATCGAATTCTCTTTGTCCTGTGCTTCCAGCCGCCTCCTCCTGACTGGCTGCCAAGGCTGCACGCGGCCAGCAGGGCCGGCTGGACAAGCTCTGTGCCTGTTGGACAGCTCCTGAAGGAACTGGCTTGTGCAGGGGCTGAATGTGTTCCAAGTGCCCTGGCCCTCACAGCAACCTCTCACGGATGGAAACCTGGGAGGCATGGCCACATGCACCATCCCGGCCAAGAACGTGGCCGGCCAGAGGTGCAGCCTTGGAGGACTGCTGGGGGATTGGCCCAGCCTGGCCATGCTGTGAGCGCGAGGGTGGAGCTTGGGACATTGTTTCTAAGTAATGACTGTTCATTGCTACCCTTGAGCCTGTCACCTCCTCCAGGAAGCCTTCTCTGGTCCCCAGGGATAGGCTGGTTTCTCCTGTGACACCAGCATGGACTAGGACCCAGCACCTTACCACTGCGGATGCTCACATAGCTATTTCTAGTTAGTTTCTCAGAGGCTGTTTTTCCCAAAAGGCTGCCTGCTCTGTGTGGGCAGCTCCCTTGGCTGACCTGGCCATGCCTGTGTCCCCAGCCTCGAGGTCTGCCCAGTGCAGAGATGAGTGACAAGTCCTCATCGACTCGTCTGCCTGGTTTCTGACCCTCCAGTCTGCGCTCCCTTACCTGCCAAGGGAAGACAAGAGCGTCCCCCTGCAGGGTTGCTTCGAGGAGTCCATGTTTTCGGCACAAAGATCCATCGGCTTTCAGTAGAGAGGCTGCCAGGTGCCAGGCCCCCTGCTGACCCAGGACAAACACTCAGTCAACCAAAGACACCGTTCTCGTTTCTGATCGAGGCAGAGCCTGTTGGACCCCGAGTAGCCTGCAGTTTGGACGGCCTTTCCCGAGTTCACGCAGTTACTGAGGCTGAACTCCAATTCTGGCTCAGCCTCTCAACGGCTGGATGACCTTGGCCAGTTGCTTAACTTTTCTGAGCCTCAGTTTCCTTCTCTGTAAAATGGGATGAAAAATGGTGGTCATCTTTTGGATACCAGGGAGGATTCAAGGGGTCCCTTATGCAATGTAGCATAGAAGCTAATTCACAAACCTGATGACGTAGGCTGCTGTTGGGGCGGGCATCCAGCAGAGGGAACAGCGTGAAGCCATCTATCTATTAACTCACCTATTAATTCATGCAACATGTCTTTCTCAGCCCCTGGCCTGGTGTCCGACCCAGTGCAAGGCACAGAGGGAGCAGAGGATGGGGAAATGCAGCTGTCTCTGCCGGAAGCCCCTGGGTGATGAGAGACTCAGCAGAGGAGCCAGGGAGAGTGTGGGCCTGGTGGCTTCACCCAAAGCATCCTCCATGGATAAACCCCACTCTCCCAGTGCTCGCAAACTCCTGGGCATTCCACAAAGTCCAGCTCCAATCGGCCCACTGTCCGGTTCTCTGGCCTCTCCTGGCAAAGCCACAACCCTTCCCCTACGTGTGCTCCCCACCCCAGGACTGCCAGCCCAGCCTGTGTCCGATTCTCAGCCCCCTGCTGTCTGCTCTATGCTGCAGGGGCCCTGGTGGGAGGCAGGGCGGAGCCTGGCAGTTTTCTCCCTGGCCTTGGACAGCATCTCTAGCAGCGGCTGTGCCTCCTCCACGTCTCCAGCTCCCCCTCGCTCACGCGCTTCCATGTTCCACCAAGGGACCCTGCCCCTGAGCTGCCCGCCTCCCTCTGGCCCTCAGCTCTAAGGGCAGTTGTAGCTTTGAACTCTGACGAGTCCCCGGGCGGCATCTCGGCTCCTGCACCAGCTCCCTCGCTCTGGATCCCAGCTCCTCCTCTGTAAACACTGCGGTTCTCTCTGGTTAGACGCTAACCAAGGCACTGCCCTCCCAGGCTGCAGGCTGCGCATGGGACTGGCTCCAGGTTAGATGCCCAGGGCTTGGACAAAGAGAAAGCTGCCCAAACGTGAATGAATGAAGGGGAGAATTTTGATCTTTTTCTAAATGAGATTTTATTTATTTATTTGAGAGGCAGAATTACAAAGAGAAGGAGAGAGAGAAAGAGAGAAAGGTCTTCCATCCCCTGGTTCACTCCCCAGTTGGCCGCAACGGCTGGAGCTGTGCCCATCTGAAGCCAGGAGCCAGGAGTTTCTTCCAGGTTTCCCACACAGGTGCACGGGCCAAAGAACTTGGGCCATCTTCCACTGCTCTCCCAGGCCATTAACAGGGAGCTGGATTGGAAGTGGAGCATCCGGGACTCAAACCCGTGCCCACAGGGGAAGCTGGCGCTACAGGTTGGAGGCTTAATCCACTATGCAACAGCACGAGCCCCTGATAACACGACCTTTCTAGCCAGACTCCACTCTCTTTTTTAAAAGAGTTATTTATTTTTTATTTGAAAGTCAGAGTTACACAGAGAGAGAAGGAGAGACAGAGAGAGAGAGGTCTTCCATCCGCTGGTTCATTCGTCAGTTGGCTGCAACGACTGGAGCTGCGCCGATCTGAAGCCAGGAGCCAGGAGCTTCTTCCTCGTCTTCCACGTGGGTGCAGGGGCCCAAAGACCTGGGCCATCTTCCACTGCTTTCCCAGGCCACAGCAGAGAGCCGGACCTGAAGTAGAGCAGCCGGGACTCGAACTGTTGCCCTCATGGGATGCTGGCACTGCAGGTGGTGGCTTTACCCACTATGCCACAGCGCTCTCCTCTTACTTAGAAAAGAGGCATAAGGGGAAGGAATTCCTTCCTGAGTCAGTAAGCCTCTGTCTGAGCGTTAAAATAATGACCTGAGGGCCAGTACCGTGGTGCAGCAGATCACACTGCCGCCTGTGATGCCAGCATTCCGTATAGGCGCTGGTTTGAGTCCCAGCTCCTCTGCTTCTGCTCCAGCTTCCTGCTAATGTGCCTGGGAAGACAGCAGAAGGTAGTCCAAGTGCTTGGGCCCCTGCGCTCATGTGGGAGACCCAAATGGAGTTCCTGGCTCCTGGCTTTGACCTGGCTTAGCCCTGGCCATTATGGCCATTTGGGGAGTGAACCAGTGGATGGGAGACCTCTCTCTCTCTCTCTCTCTCTCTCTCTCTCTCTCTCTCTCTCTGTGTGTGTGTGTGTGTGTGTGTGTGTACCTCGCTCTGACCCTCTGCCTTTCAAATAAACAAATCTTCAGAATTAAGATAATAGTGCAGCAACAGCAAGGCTTTAGGGGTGCTCTGGGCTGTGCCCTCCAGCAAAGCTCGGTGCCCACACTGGGCTGAGCCCTTTCGGGCCAGCTCAGCGTTTCTGTGCAGCAGCTGCAGTGCGAGGAGGCAGAGGAGAGGGAAGATAATGGATTGGCGGCAAGAACAAAAGGCGAGGAGGGGCCCGGGGGACAGCAGATGATTTAATCATCGAGACTCATTTAGAGAGGCCCCTTCCCTCCCTTCCTGCCTCCAAAGCACCTGGACCCCCAAGTGCCCGGCCAAGTCCCCTCATTAACATTTCTCGGCACTGGCACTGGCTTGGACAAGAGTCAAGAGCTGCCAGCTCATCTGCCAGACAAGGGGTGGGGCGGGGAGGCACCGGGAGGGCAGGCCTGGGGGTTCAGAGAGGAGACTGCAGGAGCGAAGGGGAATTTCAGAGATGCCAGGGAGCCAGCCTGCTTGCCGTGGGCTGGGCCCCCCCACCTTGAGAGCAGGGCCCGAGGCAGAGGCTGGGGGGCAGGGACTGTACTGGGGGGCGCTGCTCCACAGGCAGCAGGAGCGGGGAGCGGGCAGAGCAACGGGAGCGGGGGCACAGCGCCGCCAAGGAGGGTCACTCTGGGTGGGGACCGGAGCAGAGCCCAAAGGATGAGAGAGGAGCACACGTCTCCCATCACTGAGCCTCTGGCTCTGGAAACTTCAGGTTTCGGATACAATAAAAAGTATTTTTTGAGAACCAGTTTAGAATAGAAAGACTCCCACTCCCTACAGCCAGCCAACAGTGACCAATTACACTCCAAAAGTTCCACAAACAAAAGGCCATTGCCAATCCCCTCAAAGCAGGAAGAACATGACCTCAGAACGTGACGGCCCTTTACGTGCGATGCATTTAACTTTATCAGAAACACTCTTCTTGTCCGCGTTAAACTTCTTTCCGTCCCGCGCTGTGACTTGGGCTCAGGACACACGGCTGTTGGCTGCATCCTCTTGCCCAGGTTTTGGGGGTGAAGGGTGGGCGCGAGTGCCCTTGTCCAGGGTCTCCATCTGGGTGGGCAGGTGCTTGGCTGCATCTCTGAGATGGGAGTCTTTAAGGATTTGTTTATTTATTTACTTTGATTCTACTGACTTATTGTCATTTTATTTGAGAGCCAGAGAAAGGAAGAGAATCAAAGAGAATTCTTCCATCCACTGGTTCATTCCCCACATGCCCACAGCAGCCTGGTCTGGGCCAGGCTGAAGCCAGGAGCCAGGTTTCCCACGTGGGTGGCAGGACCCCTATGCTTGAACCATCACTGCTGCCTCCCAGCTCTGAAGTGGGGCACCTGGGCCTCGGGTCAGAGGGAAGTCAGCAGGCCCCGCAGTCTCCGGGGCTCACAGCAGCTCTGGGATGCGCCTTGCCTGGCAGGGCTGCTCTGCCTCGGGGTGAACACGTCAGCCCGGGTTTGCTCAGGCACCGCATCCAGGCCGCCCTGGAAAGACCTCACCTTGAGCCAGGTGGCTCTCGGCAGCTGAGGCAGATCTGAAAGAGCTGACAGCCGGAGGTATCGCCGGGTGCAGTTCCCACACCAGGCCGCAAGGGGGACCCACACATCTCTGCACCACGGCAGCCAGGAGCTGGCTTAACCCCCTCCACAATCCATCAGGGCAGGAATGCAGAAACCCATTTTACAGATGAGTTCATCAAGGTTATGTAGCTCGTACAGTGCAGCTTCCAAAGAGTGAGTGAGGGCCAGAACTTGAACCTAGATCTGTCCATGGCCAAAGTTCTATGGTCTCCTCACCATGGGACCCAAGAAGTCCTCTGCACTGGGAGGGTCCCTGTGCAAATGGTAGCTGGATGGGGAGCACCAGTGGTCAGTTCCTCAGAGTTTCGCTCCCACAAAGTGCCCTTAGCATCCGGTCTCCCTTACCCCCACCTATCTTTAGGAATGCACCTATCCCCCAATTTCAGTCCCCGTGGTCCAAGGAAGACTTCACCGCCTGCCCCAAGAGGAAGTCTGAGACCCAGGCTGAGCCAATCAGGTTCTCCTGACCACGCAATTGGTTCATAGCTGTCATGTGACCCAAGGAGAACCAATCAGAGTGAACTCCAAGCCATGTGCAGGAAGTGCGAGAGGAGAGACTTGCTCTTCCTGGCTGTATTTGAACCTGCAATGGTTAGAACTGGAGCTCCTGGTCAGGGGACCTGAGAATGAAGCCAGTACAGCATAAGAGGGGCCGAGTGGCAAGAAACTGGGTCCTGAGCACATTGTCCGGGCCCCTGGACCCAGCAGAGCCTGACACCCTTCTATTCCTAGGTTTTTTGAGATACAGGAGCCAGTGAATTCTCTTTTTGGCTAGGCTGGTTTGGGTTGATTTCTGTCTCTTGCAACCAAAAGGTCTCAGCTCACATCCTGTCCTTGAGGAGCTGGCTGGTTAATGGAATGAAGACGTCACTCTCGCCAGAGCCCTGTGAGTTCAGGGAGACCCGTGAGCAAACCGGGGCTCAGAGATATCAGGGGACTTGGACGAGGTCCTCTGGCTCATTGGAGGCAGAGAAGGAATCTCAAGGTTGCACCCACTGTTAGACACACTGTCACCTACTGCTGCGCATTGAATGTTGTCCTCACCCCTTACTCTTCGGGGCTCCCGTGGCCCCCTGGACCACCTCTGCCCCACCTGATCTGGCACCGTCTGTGGACGTGGCCCGTCCTCTGCTGCCTCCCCTGACTGGGCACGGCTCAGAAGCGAGGCTGGGCTCTGCCTCTCTCTGTGGCTGCTGCTGCACCTTGCACAGGCTCACGCTCACCGGTGTCACTGCCCTGTTGTGTTGTGCTCTTCCCACAGGGGACAGCCCCTTTCCCAGAGGACATGTGAACAGCTCAAGTTCCCCCGGGGGCGGATGGGGGTGGCGGGGGGCACCCACCCTCGCGTCCACCCTCCTGCCCACACTGCCAAGGTCCTGTCAGAGGCGTGACAAACAGCTTGGCTGATGGCTTCTAATGTCAGAGATGATGGAAACAGGGAGGCGACAGCAGAAAGAATGGGTTGGGGACGCTTGTCATAACTTTATTTGTGGGAGGTGAGTTCCTGTCACCCGGGTGATGGATGGCAGCGGGCAGGCACAATACAGACCCTGCCACTGCGTCTCTCCCCTCTCTCAGCCAAATGACTCTGGAGATGAAAAATGACTTTCTTAGGAGAAGCGGGGGAGGGGACCCTCAGGGCGAGGGGGCCGCGTGGTCGGCACCTTGGAACGACTGCTGCTTTTTCTTTCCTGAGAGTTGAGTTTTGCTTACTCCAGCTGCATGGTTTTTTCTTGCTCCTTCCCTTTCCCCCGTCGTCCCCAGAAGATCATTGATAAACATCCCTGACACACTGTTCACCTTAATTCTCAAAGTGGCCTTAAGCAGAATGAATACCTCGGCGCCCGTGTGGGGGCGCAGTGGGTTAAGCCGCCAACTGCAACGCGAGCATTCCGTAACAGAGTGCGGATTTCGGTCCTGGCTGCTCCGCTTCTGATCCAGCTCCCTGCTAATGCGCCCGGGAAAGCAGTGGAAGATGCCCAAGTGCTTGGGACCCAAATGGAGCTCCTGGCTCTTGGCTTCAGCCTGGCCCAGCCCCAGCTGTTGTGGCCACTTGAGGAAGTGAACCAGTGGATGGAAGCTCGCTTGCTCTCTCTCTCTCTCTCTCTCTCTGTAATTTCACCTTTCAAATAAATAAAATAAATCTTTTTAAAAACTATGCTTTTACAGAAGAGGAGGCTGAGGTTTGAAAAGGGGAACTAATGTGCCCAAAGCTCCCTTGTGAGGAAGTGGAAGGCTTGGGATTTGAACCTGGGCCCAAGTACTCTGAAGTGTTCGCTCCACACCAGGTGAGAAAGGCCGTAGGAATAGTGTGTGTTAAGTTCCTTAGAAGCACAGTGAAAGGAAGAATTAATCTGGCGGGAGAAAATCCAGGAAGACTGCCTAGAAGAGATGACATTCAAGGTGGTCCTTGAAGGGTGAGTACAATGGTAACTGAGAGGAGGCAATTATTAGAAAAATGTCTTTGTGGATGAGGAGACAGGATTTGCATATATTCGGGTTTGTATCCCTCAAGCCAGACACTGCTGCTTTCCGCCTTTCCCACAGCACATGGATTTAGGGGCTAATTCATCCTTGCAAACGGTCATGGGTTTTACCAAAGCCATTCATGAACTTCCAATTCTCTGTGAGCAAATGGCTTGGAAATAAGAATGGGAACAGCCCAAGGAGACATGAGGAATGTTTGCTCAAGGGTTTCTAGAAGATGTATTTAAAGTATCTTTATTTATTTGAAGGGAGGAGAGAGAGAGTGAGAGAGAGAGAGAGAGAGAGAGAGAGAGAGAGAGTGAGAGGGTGAGAGAGAGAGAGAGAGAGTGAGAGAGAGAGAGAGAGAGAGAGAGAGATCTCAAATGCTAGTTCACTCCCAGATGCTTGCAACAGCTGGGCCGGGCCAGGTCAAAGCCGGAATCCAGGCCGGAATCCAGATCTCCCATGTGGGTGGCAGGGACCCAACTACTTGAGCCATGACGCGCTGTCTCCCAGGGTGCCTTCCAGGAAGCTGGAACTGGGAGTGCAGCTAAGACCTGAGCCCAGGCCTCCAATGTGGGATGTGGGTGCTGCAAGCAGCTTCCTAGCCCCCGGGGCAAACACCTGGGACTGGACAAGCTGGTTTTCATCTCAGAAAGGAAACGTCTCCTCCTATGCAGGATGCGCTTGCACCCACCCGCACCGGAGGCCCAGAAGTGTGTGTGACCTTGTGGGTGGGACCAGCACGGGTGCCGACACTCCGGGAAGACAGGCCAGACCTCATTGAGCCGCTGAGTTAACCACTCTTGCAGCCACCGTGCTCTGGGCACCGTAATCTCTGGGCTGATACATTTGTCTCACTGCTAACCAGTTAGGTTTGTGGTTTCCTTTTTGCCACTCGAAGCATTCTGACTGATGCAAGAGGTAAAAGAGACTGCCAAGCCTCCCGACGTCCCTCCTCTTATTACCATCACATTCTGGCTTTGGATTCGACCCAGGAACAGGTTGTGGGAATACAAACACTCAGGCCAAAGCAGACGGTGTGTGCAGGGCTCGCATCGCTGTGATCTGAAATCTGGCGACACTTGGCTGTGTGACCCTGGGCAGGTTACCTAACCTCTCTGAGACTTGGCTCCACCCTTTGTCAGATGGCAATTGTGTGGTTGTTAGGATTAAGTAGGTGCTAAATGCAGTGCTAGCCTGTTCCTGGAAGAACAATAAAAGCTGAGGTGTCTAAGGAGCCAACCAGTGGGGTGCAGGCAGACTCAAATCCCCCAGAGCCCCATGTGTTAACCACTGGGTCTCCTACCTCTGGGAGGCAGGTTCACAGCCAAGCACCAAGACCAGGGCTGAGGGCCCAGGGCTGGCTGGGTTTGCAGCCGCTGAATCCTTGCTCCTTGGCACCAGCTCAGCCAACAGGCTGGGAGGTGACTTTGCTTCCTCCCTCCCCTCCCGCCCTCGCCCCCCCTCTCCTGGACAGTATTTCCCTGGGGCTCCCGTTAGCAATTTGCAGAGCGAAGGCACGCACAGGCAGTTCAGGGGTGGCGCGGGCTCGGCGGCTCTGGTATTGTTTTTAATTCAATATTTTGTCCCTGTGCGCCAGCCTCCTTTATTGGATGAGAACACTGTTATTGGATCCTGCCCTGCAGGAGCGCATGGGGGCTTCCCTGGACGATGACAGCCGGGTTGTTCCAGAGTCTGATGAGTCAAGGCAGGGCGTGAAGACGGCAGAGAGTTCCAGAAAATCTGGTGGTTACAAGCTGTTCTGTGACACGCACAAAAATATTAACATATGTATTCCCCGACCTTTCCCAGTGACCTCCCTCCTCGGGAAGACGGAAGCCCAGGAGGCAGCCTTCACGTCCCCCTCTCCTCCGCTGCACATCCCCTGCCTCCCCTGGTCCCACTGAGTCCTTTCACATTTCTCCCTACCTGGTGCCATGAACCCCAAGCCCCTCCAGCCGGGACAGCTGGTCTACCCCATTCTCCCCTGCTGCCCTCCAACCATGGCCCTTGTTATAGACAGTGTGACTCAGGATCTCCTGAAAAGCCCGAGCTTAGGACCCGGATGCACAGAGGTTATTTGGGAAGTGTGAGCCCAAGGAAGCCCTGGAAGTAGGGGAGTGGGAAAGCAGATGGTTGAGGGGTTGGGGGCTCCCATTCAGGTTATGCTGTGGGTAGCTTGCCCACAGCTTCTGTCCCACCCCAACCTTCAGGGAGCTTCTGGGTCCCCCTAGCTGAGGAGTGAGGGATGACGGCCTTAAAGGAGAGGCAGGGCGGGGCGGGGAGAGGGCTGCGTCCCTCAGCACTTCTGAGGGCGCTGCAGGTGTTGGGAGGAAGCCCTGCGATGAGGAGCCAAGTCTGAGATGCTGAGATCCTGAGACCAGGCTAAGGGAGAAGGGCGGTGCAGACATTGGCTCTGCCTTGGAGCCCCCGCTCGCCCTCCTCCATTCCGTGGGATAAATCCTTCTCTCCATCCACCAGGCCTCAGAGGGCTGGCTCCTGCCCACCTCTGCTCCCTCACCCCGCCTCACTTTCCCCTTACTCGCCACCACATCCGGGGTAAACTACTCACAAGTAATCTCAGGGGCTAGTGTCACGGTGCAGCGGGGTAAGCTGCTGCCTGCGATGCCGGCATCCCACATCACAGTACTGGTTCCGGTCCCAGCTGCTTGGCTTCTGGTCCATCTCCTGTTAATGCACCTAGGAAGGTGGTGGAAGATGGCCCAAGTGCCTGGAACCCTGCCACTCATGTGCAAGAACAGGATGGAGCTCCTGGATGTGAGCTTCAGCGTGGCCCAGCCCTGGCTGTTGTGACCACTTGGGGAGTGAACCAGTGGATGGAAGATTCTCTCTCCTTCTTTCTGTTGCTTTGCCTTTCAAAGTCCTTGGGCCGCTGCACCCACGTGGGAGACCTGGAAGAAACTCCTGGCTCCTGGCTTTAGATCAGCCCAGCTCTGGCCGTTGTGGACATTTGGGGAGTGAACCAATGGATTAAAGACCTTTCTCTCTCTCTGCCTCTTCTTCTCTGTAACTCTGCCTTTTAAATAAAAAAATAAATAAGTAAATAAGTAAATAAATAAATCTGGCTGGTGCCGCACCTTACTAGGTTAATCTTCTGCCTGCTGCGCCGGCACACCAGGTTCTAGTCCCGGTTGGGGCGCCGGATTCTGTCCCGGTTGCCCCTCTTCTACGCCAGCTCTCTGCTGTGGCCCGGGAAGGCAGTGGAGGATGGTCCAAGTGCTTGGGCCCTGCACCTGCATGGGAGACCAGGAGAAGCACCTGGCTCCTGCCATCGGATCAGCGCGGTGTGCCGGCCGCAGTGCGCCAGCCGTGGCGGCCATTGGAGGGTGAACCAATGGCAAAGGAAGACCTTTCTCTCTGTCTCTCTCTCTCACTGTCCACTCTGCCTGCCAATAAATAAATAAATCTATCTATCTTTTAAAAACATTACAGTGACCCACCGCTACCAAAATCAAGAACTGTGAGTTGGCCGGTGCCGTGTCTCAATAGGTTAACCCTCTGCCTGTGGCACTGGCACCCCAGGTCTAGTCCCGACTCCTGGCTTCGGATCAGTGCAGTGCGCTGGCTGCAGTGCATGGCCGCAGCGGCCATTGGGGGGTGAACCAATGGCAAAAGGAAGACCTTTGTCTCTGTCTCTCTGTCCACTCTGCCTGTCAAAAAAAAAAAAAAAAAAGGAAACTGTGGGTCTCCTGCACTAGGCTGGACGTTTCTGGAAAGCGTACACTTTCCTGCTCTCGTTTTTGCATCTTGCCTCGTGCCTTCCAGCGCCTGCTACGTGCTGGGGATCTGAACCAGGCTGCCCAGGGGAGCTCTTGCAGACGTCGGGGGCTGTCTTCCGGTTTTTCTCTACCAGCCGTGAAGTGCTTCGGAACCACGGGCCTCCTTGCAGCCCGCCAGGGAAGAGGGAGACTGCGTTTAAAATGAATGAAGACGTGGTTTTATGTGAAGCCCCACACCGTCTCGTACCAGGCTCCACCCTCCAAAGCTGAAACAAGGGTGGAGGTTGAGGAACAGTCTCGAAGGCGGGTCTACCTCTCCATCCTCCCCTCCCACGCAGAGGCCGAGGGCCCATTTCAGCTCCGTGCAGCCGCTGCACAGTCTGAAGCCACGGGAGGAGCCGCCTGGAGCAGGGAGCAGGCGTCTGGTTAGCAGCTCCAGACCCCACGCCAGCCACCAGGACCTGTGCGGTTATTTGGGGTTAGCGTCGGTCTATCCCTGTCTCAGACTCCTCTTTATGTTTTTTCTTTCTCTCCTACTTTCCTTTCACGTGTGCTATCTTGCTGTGCTTTATGCATCTGTGTAAACCACCTTAATTCTTTCCTGGAGGCCGGTGGTGGTGTAAATAAAAACATGGAACATAAATATAAACTGTAACAAGCACTATAAAATCCTATTCCTAAAATATCAGCCGTGGTTGTTTGTTGTGGAGAAAACAGGATGATTACGGGGGGTGGGGGTGGGCAAAGGGCACGATCGTGCAATTTTGCAAAGCCCCAGGCATGGGCATTCTAAATAACTGAAAAATATGCCATAAAGATGTTGGGGTTTTTTATTATTTGCCTTTATAGATGTTTATATATTCTATATACCTAGTTTATAACTTGCTTCTGTAATACTTGATCAAGATAGAAATTGAGAAAATGCAAATAAGCAAAAAGAAGGTACTTAAAGCACCGATAGCTTGGCGCTCAGAGAACATCACCACCGACAGGCAGTCACAGCCCCGCGTGTCTTTTTCATGTAACATGTGGCCAGGGGAGGCCTCAGTAGACCCTGAAACAGGGAAAGCAGTGGGAGGAGGAGGGGAAAGAAGAGAAGGATGAGCAGGAAGAGGAGCGAGCGGTGGCAAAGGAAAGAACTTGAAGTTTTGCGTGCATTTCTGATGGTAGACATGGACGGAGAAGACAGGGCCTGCAGGTCTGACTTAGGGATGAGATCCGAGCTTCGGCCGCTGTTGGGGCGCAGCAGGTTAGGGCACCTCCGGAGACACCGGTGTCACCCATGAGCACTGGTTCCTAGCCTGGCTGCTCCGCTTCCCATCCAGCTCCCTGCTCATGTGCCTGGGAAAGCAGCGGAGGATGGCCCAGGTCCTTGAGCCCCTGTCACTCATGCGGGAGACGCAGACGGAGTTCCAGACTCTTGGCTTCAGCCTGTTGTGGCCATCTGGGGAGTGAACCAGTGGATGGAAGCTCTTTGTGTATCTCTGTAACTCTGCCTTTCAAATAAATAAAACAAATCATTTTTAAAGATTTTTATCAAAAAATTAAATCTTTTAAAAAAGATTATTTATAGAAAAATCAAAAAATATTTTTTATTTTTTTTATTTTTTGACAGGCAGAGTGGACAGTGAGAGAGAGAGACAGAGAGAAAGGTCTTCCTTTGCTGTTGGTTCACCCTCCAATGATCGCCGTGGCTGGCGCACTGTGGCCGGCGCACCGCACTGATCCGATGGCAAGAGCCAGGTGCTTCTCCTGGTCTCCCATGGGGTGCAGGGCCCAAGCACTTGGGCCATCCTCCACTGCCTTCCCTGGCCACAGCAGAGAGCTGGCCTTGAAGAGGGGTAACCGGGACAGAATCCGGTGCCCCGACCGGGACTAGAACCTGGTGTGCTGGCACCGCAGGTGGAGGATTAGCCTAGTGAACCGTGGCGCTGGCCCAAAAAACCTTTTTAAAAAGATTTATTTTTTTATTTGAAAGGCAGAGTTTCAGAGAGGAGAGACAGAGAGGGAGAGACAGAGAAAGGTCTTCCATCCTCTGGCTCACTCTCCAAATGGCCACAACAGCTAAGGCTGTGCCAGGCTGAAGCCAGAAGCCAGGAGCTTCTTCCAGGTCTCCCAAGCAGGTGCAGGGTCCAAGCACTTGGGCCATCTTCTGCTGCTTTCCCAGGCACATTAGCAGGGAGCTGAATCAATAGTGGAGCAGCTGGGACTTGACCTGGCGCCCATATGGGATGTCAGCACTTCAGGCCTGCTCTGCCATAGTGTTGGTCTCCAAAATAAACCTTTTTTTTTTTTTTTAAATCCATACTGGAGTATAACAAATGTCCTGTTATACATACTGGAGACAGGTTTCAGAAGTGTTAGAAAGAAACGAAACCCGAGCCTCACAGGTAAGATGCAGGGTACAGGCAGAGCTGCCGGGGCACAGACAGGTGCGGCCCAGCACTGAGGACGACCGCCCCCACCCCGTGTTTCTGCAGGACGCACATACGGCTCAGCTGCTGGGAGGACCCACGCAGCAGGTCGTGGCACCTCCGCGATGGTGCAGCGCCTGGAGCACCTGACACCAGTGCCCAGGCCAGGGCGGCTGTGGCAGGAGCAGGGCTCCCTTTTCAGGTGACATAGGGGCAGCAGGTGCCAGAGCAGAGAACATTGAGGGGCTCAGTCAGGACTTTGCACATATGCGAGGCCAGAAATAACTCCTTTGTTCCTGAGAGCCGGCCCGAGGGTCTGGTACTGGTGCTGGTGGGAGCCCTGAGTCAGAGAATGGTAATTGATGTCAATGTAGCATCATTCATTTGCGAAGGATGTGAGACTTGGAAAAATGCAGGTCTTATAAAAATATATGGTGGGGATATCCTTTATTCCTGAGCAAAAATGGCTTCTGTGATCAAATGAGCTTGGAAAACATCAGTTGAAACAAAGTCACAGTTTTCCTCCTATAAGGCTGCTCAGAGCTTTTAATATAGGAAGGTGCATTGTGACCCTCCAAGAAGAGGTGCAGATTTAGCAACCGCCTGTGTACCCCTCTGGAGTGGGGCGGGCAGGGCTATTCTCTGCCTTCAGCGTTGCTGGCGTTAACTTCAGTGACTGGTGTGGGAGTGGTTCCCCACATCTACTTGGTACTCATCAAATGCTCAGTTTATCCATTGGTCATGGTGGCTGTCAGTGACGGGAACGTCACCCTTCGGTACCCAGCTGGCTTGGTTGTGTATAACTGTTGCCGCACAACAGATTACTTGAAAATTAGGATAAAATAACAAAAGCACTGATTACTTCACTGTTCTGTGGGTTAGGAATCTAGGAATGGCTTAGATGGATCGTTCTGTCTGCCCGATCCTCAAGAGGTTGCAGTCATGGAAGGCTTGGCTGGAGTTGGAAGCTCCACTACCAAGATGGCCCAAGTCAATCTGACCAGTGGTCATGCCCAGAGTGCCCCCACCACACTGGACAGATCTGACCTGGGCAGTCTATTGGCTGTTCCAGTAACGATGGACAGTGAGTTCTAAGATGAGCTCATGAACGATGCTGTGCCTTCCCTCAGTCTCTTGGATCAGCCTCGTGCGATGAGAACACTAAACCAGCTTGCTAAAGAGAAACTGGAGTCCAGCCAACAATTGTTGTCAGCTTGCTGTTTATGGCAGTGAGTCATCTTGGAAGTGAATGAAATCTTGACCATGACCTCATGAGAGGCCTTGAGCTCAAACTCTGCTGCCTGAGCTGCCTCCAAATTCCTGATGCACAAAAACTATGAGAGATATTGCATGTTCTTCGTTGCTTTAGACCTCTAGTGTTGGGGTAACTCGTTACAGGACAGGTAACGGGCACACATCCTGAGTGCTGAGCTTGGATGCTCAACGGCTACCTCAGCTCACTGGCTAAAAAACCTGCTGACTGCCCAAGCCCAAAGTGGCCTTGACCAAGGTCTTCCCACTGACCCCGAATGGTGATAGCACAAATGCTTCTCCCCGTTCCCTCTTAACTAAAGTGCCTCTGGAAGGCCCGGCTCATAAGGGTCACTGTGTGGGCGGGGCACTGCAGAGGGGAGCTCCTCAGAATTAGGGGGACCTTGTGGAAACGCGCTACATTCTCCTGGTCCCGGGCTTTTCCAGCCCAGTGTTCTTGATCACAGAATCCTTTCTTTGTGCCGTGAACGCACTCGGCCCCGACATCCATACCTACTCCCACCTAGGATTATTTTGAAGCAAATTCTAGTCACTGTATTATTTCATGCATAGATATCAGTACCTTTAAAAAAAGAGAACTCTTTTAACAACACAATCATGGGGCCGGCGCTGTGGCATAGCAGGTAAAACTGCCACCTGCAGTGCAGGCATCTCATATGGGCATCGGTTCGAGTCCTGGTTGCTCCACTTTCAATCCAGTTCTCTGCTTATGGCCTGGGAAAGCAACGGAAGATGGTCCAAGTCCTTGGGCCCCTGAACCCATGTGGGAAACGTGGAAGAAGCTCCTGGCTCCTGGCTTCAGATTGGCCCAGCTCCGGCTGTGGAGGCCATTTGTAGAGTAAACTAGCGGATGGAAGATTCTCTCTCTCTCTCTCTCTCTCTCTCTCTCTCTCTCCCTCTCCCTCTCCCTCTCCCTCTCCCTCTCCCTCTCTGTAACTCTTTCAAATAAATAAATAAATAAATAAATCTTTAAAAAAAAAAAAAACAACTCAATCACAGTTTGTTATCACATCTTAACCCCTCCCCCAAATAATTTCTTACCATTGCATATCCATGGTTCAAAGTGTGTCTAAGAACATTCATTTTCTTTAGATCAACAAATATCAGTGCCTGCTGGGAGAATTACTTACTTTATTTTTTTTAAGTTAAAAAATTTTAAAAATTTTATTTGGGAGAGAGAGAATCTTTCATTCACTGTTTCACTCACCAGGAGCTGAGAACACAAACTAGATCTCCCATGTGGGTGGCAGGAACCCAGTTACTTGAGCCAAAATTGCAGGCTCTGAGTTTGCAGACACAATTACTCTTTCGTGTTCAATAACCTCCTGTGCCTGGATTATGTGTCAGTACTGTTTGAAAGGGTAACTGAGCCCAAATCCCGGCTGTGAAATACAAAACTAAACAGACTTGGCCTAGAGTCTTGCCTGTTACTGGACTTACTGTATCTTTTCAGTTTTCCCAGCTACTGAAAAATATTCAAGTACGGAGAATCCACAACCTTGGGTTTGGAAACCAGAGGCAGAAGGAACAGAGTCTCCCCCTGAACCCCAGAATTTGCATTTTGCTCCCCAGAAAACAAACTCCCCTTTTTGCTGCCAGCCCGGTAGCTCCTCCCCCTCTACTCAGAGCCTAGGTGGAAGAGTCCGAATTTCTTCGGCAGTGTTGTATGTTTCCGATCAGCCCAATGTCGCCTGATAGGAGCTCGGTATTGGGATACGCACACTCATACTTTAAGAATGTTTTTATGACAATATTTTCATAAAGGCTGTTTCAAGAAATAATTTACCGGACAATAGAAGATGGAGGAGGTGACTGATTGCATCTTGGAGCAACTGAAGCTTGACATTTAAGGAACCTAGGCAGTCCACACATTGTCTAAACACTTTCTGGAAGGGATAATTATTCCGTATTACATTTTTTAGGAAGATCACAGGGATCGGCTCGGTGGTTAAGTCGCTGCCTGGGAGGCCTGCATCCCGTAGTGAAGTGCTGAGTTCCAGCGCCAGCTCCTCCACGCCTGACCCAGCTCCTCCACGCCTGACCCAGCTCCTCCACGCCTGACCCAGCTCCTCCACGCCTGACCCAGCTCCTTGCTGCTGCACATCCAGGGAGGCGGAAGGAAAAGACCCAGGGAGCTGGGGCTCTGCTCTCCACGTGAAAGGCCCAGGCGGAGTTCCAGGCTCCAGTCCTAGCTGCTGTGGGCATTTGGGAGTGAATTAACTGATAGAAACTCCCCTGCTCCCGCAAATAAAATGAAAATAAATCCATAAATAAAATTTGAAAAGAACCACTTGAAAAATAAAAAGTCGAGAAGGCAGCGGCCCAGTGATGGAGCTCCTGGGCGGTTCCCTCCCCCAGCTGCCTCGTGGAGGTCACTCGGCAGCCTTCATCACCACTTGCTTCTGAAAGCCTGGTGGATCGGCGCACAGTTCTTCTGAACTTACATTTTCTCATCTCTCATCCTCTTTTTTTTTTTTTTTTTTGGACAGGCAGAGTTAGACAGTGAGAGAGACAGAGAGAAAGGTCTTCCTTCCGTTGGTTCACCCCATCAAATGGCTGCTATGGCCAGTGTGCTGCACCAATCCGAAGCCAGGAGCCAGGTGCTTCCTCCTGGTCTCCCATGTGGGTGCAGGGCCCAAGCACTTGGGCCATCCTCCACTGCACTCCCGGGCCACAGCAGAGAGCTGGACTGGAAGAGGGGCAACCGGGACAGAATCTGGTGCCCCAACCAGGACTAGAACCGGGGTGCTGGCACTGCAGGTGGAGGATTAGCCTAGTAAGTCATGGCACCGACATTTTCTCATCTTTAATACTGGGCTGGTCACATTTTTAAGGCGTAGAGTGAGAATTTGAAGGTATTTGATAATATTACAGCCAGGAATGAATGAACCGATCAGTAGATTGATTGGCTCATTTATTAAATCAATGACTATTGGGTGAATACCAATTAAGTGACATTGTGTTAGGCTCTTAGGTTAACCTGGTGAGCAATATATTTCTATAGGCGTTGGGGGTCAGAATCTGGAAGATAAAGCAGACTCCAGATGAATAAGAAGAGATAAATGCAGAATAGAAGTCATCAGTGCTCTGAAGATAAAGCTCAGGAATGCTGAACATCTGTGGCCTTGATGTGTGACAGCTGAAGGGCATGTGCCCCAAGCCTTACTCTGGGAGGCTCCCCAGGAATTATTAATGCATCCTCTCATCAAGATAATACTGAAATCTCTTAATACGGCATTCAAGGGCCTCCATGATTAGGGTGTCAGGTAAAAAACCTGATGCCCCTTTAAACCTAAATTTCAGAGAAGCAACAAAAAGTTTCTAACATGTTATTTGTTTTTAAAGATTTTTTTTTTTTGAGAGTCAGAGTTACACAGAGAGAGGAGAGGCAGAGAGAGAAAGAGAGAGAGAGAGAGGTCTTCCATCCGCTGGTTTACTCCCCAATTGGTTGTAATGGCTGGAGCTCTGCCGATCCGAAGCCAGGAGTCAGGAGCTTCTTCCAGGTCTCCCACGTGGGTGCAGGGGCCCAAGGACTTGGGCCATCTTCTACTGCTTTCCCAGGCCATAGCAGAGAGCTGGATCAGAAGTGGAGCAGCCGGGTCTCGAACTGGCACCCATATAGGATGTCGCGTTTCAGGACGGGGCATTAACCCTCTGCACAACAGCGCTGGCCCCTCTAGTATATTATTAATGTTAATATTACATGGGATAGGGATCAGCATTGTGGCATAGCAGGTAAAGCTGCTGCCTGCTATGCCATCATCCCATATGGGCACTGATTCATGTCCTAGCTGCTCCACTTCTGATCCAGCTCCCTGCTAATGCACCTGGGAAAAGCAGCAGAGGATGGCCCAAGTGTTTGGGCCCCTGTCACCCATGTGGGAGACCCATATGAAGCTCCAGGCTTCTGGACTTGGCCTGGCTCAGCCTTAGCCATTATGGCCATCTGGGGAGTTAACTTGCAGATGGAAGATCTCTCTTTCTCTCGTTCCTGCTCTCTCTGTAATTCTGACTTTCAAATAAATCTTTTTTAAAAAAAACACAGGGGATATATTTATGCTAAAAATCCATTGCTGACCTGAACTGCAGGTTTAGCTGGGCGTCCTGAACGTGCTGCCCCATCTACGGCCTTCCCTAGCCACCCTCTCCAGCCCACTTCCCATCATGTCCTCCACACACCCCTGAGCCCATCCACAGGAAACGCCCCTCCTCTCCCACGCTTTCGCTCATGTTGTTCCCCAATTGGGTCACCATC
This sequence comes from Sylvilagus floridanus, assembly GCA_949820135.1. NCBI lineage: Eukaryota > Metazoa > Chordata > Mammalia > Lagomorpha > Leporidae > Sylvilagus > Sylvilagus floridanus. The sequence continues at coordinate 109,650,541 of OX463231.1, forward strand.
CTCCCAACCCCGCCCTCTGGACAAACTCTTCCCCTCCTTTATACCCTGGCCCAGCGGCACCTCCCCTGGGCAACCTTCCCTGGCAAACTGGATTATTCTCATTCCAGGGTGCTCAATGAACTTGGTTCTCGGACCATTTTGCCTTACAATTCTCTCTCTTAAGGCCTAGTTTCTAAAAAATAAATAAATAAATAAATAATAAAATTAAAAAAAAGCATAGGCGTTGACGCTGTGGGACAGTGGGTTAAGCAGTCACTTCAGATGCCAAGCCCTGGCTACTTGGCTTCCGATCCAGTGTCCAGCTAACGCACTTGGGAAAGCAGTACTCAAGTCCCCGCTACCCCCTTGGGAGTCTGGATGGAGTTCTATCTCCTGGCTTTGGCCTGGCCCAGTCATGGATGCTGAGGCCATTTGGGGGATGAACCAACAGATGGTTCACTCTCACTTTCTTTTTGTCATGCTGCCTTTCAAATAAACAAATGTTTTAAAGAATAAATAAAAAGGCATAGACAAGACGAAACGCCTGGAAAGGAAAGAGGGTAAGGAGTGCTCCTGTCCCTCCCACCCGCTCTCCTGCCCCATCGCACTAACAGTCACATCAAACATCGATTGAGTTCTTTCGTGTGCCAGGCATCATGCTGGGTGCTTTGCATGTAGCATCTCAGGGAAGCCTCCTCCCCTTCCGAGAGATTCAGCTGAATCTCCACCTGCGGCAGCCGAGGCCATCAGCTAGGTAGAGGGAAGCTGCTTGCCCCCATTTCCAGCTACAATGCAGCTTCCAGGAGGACAGGAGCTTCATTTTATAAACTGCTCAATCCTCAAAGCCCAGCACTGCATCTGGCCTTGAGTAGCTCTCACACTTAAATACTTAGGGAGGGTCCGGCGCCCTGGCTCACTTGGTTAATCCTCCGCCTGCGGCACCCGCATCCCATATGGGCCCTGGGTTCTAGTCCTGGTGGGTCCTCTTCCAGTCCAGCTCTCTGCTGCGACCCAGGAAGGCAGTAGAGGATGGCCCAAATGCTTGGGTGCCTGCACCCACGTCGGAGACCAGGAAGAAGTACCTGGCTCCTGGCTTCAGACTGGCGCAGTGCCGGCTGTGGCAGCCATTTTGGGGGTGAACCAACGGAAGGAAGACCTTTCTCTCTGTCTCTATCACTAACTCTATCTGTCAAATAAAAAAAAATACTTAGGGAATGAATGAATGATTCACTTTTCAGATGAGAAGCTGCGATTTAGAGAGTCAAAGAAACTTGCCCAAGGGCATACGCTAGCTGTAGTGGTAGAGCGTGGGCTGGCTCCAGAGTTAGGGGGGTGCTGGAGATGTTTAAAAACAGGCTCTAAAAACAACAGCTACTGTAACCACCCCTATGGGTAGCAGTCACTGGTTCACAGGGTGGAAACACTCCCAAACTTCCTGAAAATAGAGCCGTGTTTTGTGAGCCTTTCTACACAAGCTGGCCCTGCACATCATACATTAGAACACAGGGCTGCTCGTGTCCAGGTCTGTTCTGCCCGGTGAGGAGAAAGGTCACCCGAAGCAAACTCGGTTCAAAGCAGAGTGTACAGACGAGCCTTAAAAAACAAACCAATCACAGAACTGCCTTCCCATGCCTGTGAGCACACAATCCAGTGTCTCCCAAGGCGCACAGGGCCCTGGCCTGGGCTTTGGAGACACACAACCCCCACGATCCTTCTCTCAAACAGCCTTCGCTCCAGGACACAGAGGTTGATGGACAAGAACCAAGTAGCCAGACGCTGAGTGCAAAATTACAGACTGAGACACAGATGGGGAAGAGGCCCCGGGGAGGACAGGGAGCCACTGCCCACTTGCAGTGCGGTGAGTTGAGGAAGCCCACTCTCAGAAGGCGACACTTGGTATCACATGGACCAGCGAGTTGGATGAGGCGTGGTGCTACCAGCCAGGCAGAAGAGAGGATTTGAAGAATGAAACGAATTTCCGTGTAACTGGAGACAGTGAGATGGGATTAGAGATATGAATGTGAAGGGCAGGGGCTTATGGGGAGGTTTAATTCCCTGGGCGGAGCCTGGAAGACAGAGTCTCAGAAGATGAGATTTGCTCTTTGATTGTCTTCCAGTGACGGGCAGTTTCTCCTCCAGAAAACTCGTCTGCACCACTTGGATCAGCTCCCAGCGGCCTTGCCTGGATGCACAGACTCTTGGGAGGAACCCCCGACCACCCCCAGGGGCGGTGGCAGTCCTGGCTGTAGGCCCTGGCCCCTCACCTTTGGAGCCCGCCCTGCCCATCGGAAATACACATGAGACCCGCAGATGTAATTAAAAATCTTGCAGCCACGTTGAAGGAGTCAAAAGATACGAGAGAGATTGATTTTCTCAACTATTTTATTTGGCCCGAACATTTCGACGTGTCATCAGCTAAGTCTTGGAAACCCCGTGCGCACTGTGGCTGGATTTCAGGCGCGCGGTAGCTACTCTGTGGCTACGTAGAACATGGTGCTGGCCTATGGCGTTCTGAGCCTCAGTTTCCTTACCTGGATGAAAGCGCCTGGACCACTGCAGGGCTTGTGAGCGCACACGTGAGGCCACAGCACCCCGCCCTACACAGAGAGGGAGCGCATTAAATCCTGGCTCCCGCCGCCCCTTCTCTCCCAACGCCTCCCTCCTCCAAGTCTCCGCCCCCTTCCCCGCCCCTTTCAGGCTCCAGGCGGAAGCCGTGCGGCGCGCTTTACGGTAGCGCTGCCTTTTTCCGCAGTGTGGCTGCTCGCCTGCCGCACGCACTTCTACCCTATTGGCTCTGCGGGACCTGGCACAGGGCGCTTTTCGGCAGTGTGGCTGGAAGCGCTGTCGAGCGGCCCGCGGTGTGGGTTTGAGTGGAGGGAACCAGCGGATCGGCTGTTGCCTGGACGGGGAACTATGGACGTGGGCGAACTTCTGAGCTACCAGGTATGAGGGACGGGGCAGACCGGGAGACTGCTCCTCACACGGTCTGAGATCGCAGGGCCAGAGTGCCTTGGTCTCACGTCGTCTCATCTCCTTCCGGGCCCCCTCGCTTCTGACCTCTCCTCTCACTTCACTCCTGCAAACTCCGCTGGTCCCTTCCTATGCCTGCTCCGGGCCTGAGCCCCTTTGCCTACTCGCACCCCATCCAGAGGTCTGGTTCCCATCGTCCTCTCCCAGCGGCCGCCTCCGCCGAGTCGTTGAGTTTGTGCCGCTAGCCTCAGTTTTTTTTATCTGCAGAGTGGAGACGGTATCAGCTACTCAGTAGAGTTGTTTGAGGTCTGTGTCAGCTGCTGAGCGTGCAAAGCTGTGCCCGAGTTGGCCGCCCTTGCTGGGAGATGCTCGTAATTCCAGCATGGGCTGGGCCCTGGGAAGCAGGAAGGCTCCCTTGTTGGGGTACTTGTGGGAAAACGGGAGGCCGTGCCGGGGTCGGAGCGCAGGTATCCTGACTTCCACCCCGGGGTTCCTCGCTTCTTTGATTGCCTGAAGAGGCTCCGCGTGGGAGGCTGCAGAACCGCCCTACCCGTCCGGGGTCGGTAGCCGCACGTCGTCCGGACCCCTGATGTGTGGCTAGTCAGAGCTGAGGGGTACTGTGAGTGTGAGATCACACTGGGTTCCGGAGACTCGGCGAGAGAAAAGGAGTGTTTTTATAGGAATTTGTGATCACGCTGAGTCCAGCAACCACACTGATTATCGATCATATTGATTAAATGGTCCTAATTTGGATAATGGGTGAAATAAAATACATTTAAGACCAATTTTACTTGTTTCTGTTGACTTTCTAAAAGATGTATTTATTTTTTATTTGAAAGGCTGAGCAACAGAATGAGAGTAAGAGAGGGAGAGGGAGGTAAGATCTCTGCTGGTTCACTCCCCAAATGGCAGCAACAGCTACATCTGGGCCAGGCTGAAGCCAGGGGCCAGGAACTCCATCCTGCTACAGGGGCGGCAGGGACCCAGGTACTTGGGCATCTCCTGCTGCCTTCCCAGGCGCATTAGCAGGGAGCTGGATCAGAAATGGAATTGGTGCTGTGGTATGGGATGCCATCACGGCAAGCAGTGTTTTAACCTGACTTTTCAATGTGTCCACTAGAAAATTCTAAGGGGTCGGCTCTGTGGCAAAGTGCGTAAAGCTGCCGCCTGCAGTGCTGTGGCATCCCTTATGGGCACCAGTTCAAGTCCCAGTTGTTCCACTTCACGGGGCTGGCGCTGTGGTGTAGCGGGTTAAGCTGCTGCCTGCAGTGCTGGCATCCCATAAGGGCGCCAGTTTGAGACCCGGCTGCTCCACTTCTTATCCAGCTGCCTGTACCCACATGGGAGACCCAGATGAAGCTCCTGCCTCCTGCCTTTGGCCTGGCCAGCCCTGGCTGTTGGGCCATTTGGGGAGTGGACCAGTGGATAGAAGGCACCTTTCTCCCTCCCTCCTTCCCTCTCCCTCTGCCTTTGCCTCTCTGTGACTCTGACTTTCAAATAAATAATAAGTTCCATATACTGTTGGCCATATTTTTCTAGTAGGCAGCTCTGCAGTGAAGAATAAGTGATTGAGAGTCCTATGCTGTACCCCCATGTTGGGTGGAATATTTGTTTTGCCACTAACTGGCTGCTGTAACCTTGAAGAGACTGCTTAACCTTTCTATTCCTTGTTTTCCTCATCTGTGAGTGGGGCCGATGATGGCACCTTTCATAGGGCTGCTGTTGAGAAATGTAGACCAATGCTTGACAAAGTGTAAATGTTCAATAAATTGCTGATTATTTTCATGCCACTGCCTTAGCCAATATACAGAAATGTCACCCTGGGGATTCCAGACATCTTGGGAAAGATCTTGTGGAGCACGCCGGGGTATGCGTAACCCAGAGTTCTTTAAGACAATTGAGTAGATTGTGAAGGAAGGAAGGAAATAGGAGGGTTGTTGAGTGAGTGTTCATTCAGGGTTCCAGCAGAAGGTGTGCCTATTTGGGAGCGCTGGTGTAAGAAAATGGGGTGTGGGGCTGGTGCCGTGGCTCACTTGGTTAATCCTCCATCTGCGGCGCCGGCATCCCATATGGGCGCCGGGTTCTAGTCCTGGTTGCTCCTCTTCCAGTCTAGCTTTCTACTGTGGCCCCGGACGGCCATGGAGAATGGCCCAAGTGCTTGGGCCCTGCACCTGCATGGGAGACCAGGAGGAAGCACCTGGCTCCTGGCTTCGGATCGGTGCAGCGCTGGCTGGAGCGGCCATTTGGGGAGTGAACCAACAGAAGGAAGCCCTTTCTCTGTCTCTCTCTCTCACTGTCTATAACTCTACCTGTCAAATACATAAATAGAAAACAAAAATTGAAAAAAGTTATTAAAAAAAAGAAAACGGGGTGCAGATGGGTGCCTCCTCACACAAGGGCATCATGTGTAAGAAAAAGGGGAACAGAACAGAGAGGAGACAGAGTACCAACTCGCAGCCAGACCGAATTTATTCAAAGAAAATCCGCAGAGGTCGACCAACTGCCAGTGTACACACAGACCGAACAAGTGGCAGAGGGCCCAGACCATAGCAGGCTGGGCTTTTTTTTTTGACAGGCAGAGTGGACACTGAGAGAGAGAGACAGAGAGGAAGGTTTTCCTTTTACCGTTGGTTCACCCACCAATGGCCGCTGTGGCCGGCGCACTGTGCTGATCCAAAGCCAGGAGCCAGGTGCTTCTCTTGGTCTCCCATGCAGGTGCAGGGCCCAAGGACTTGGGCCATCCTCCACTGCACTCCTGGGCCACAGCAGAGAGCTGGCCTGGAAGAGGGGCAACCGGGACAGAATTCAGTGCCCCGACCGGGACTAGAACCCAGTGTGCTGGTGCCGCAGGCGGAGGATTAGCCTGTTGAGCCTTGACACTGGCTGAGGCTGGGCTCTTTATATCTTAGGTGGGCTAGGTAGGGTGGGGGGCAGTAGGGAGGGATGAGTGGCTCCATACTGGTTCTTTGCAGGGGATGGGGTGGGAAGCAATACAGGATGTGAGACTGAAGTGGTCTCTTGAAAGGAGGCAGGGGTAATGAGAACCTAACATGGCTGAGGCTTCGTCCTTGTTCCATCAGTCCTGACTCTGAGTATAGATAAGGAGAGGGGGCGCTGGTTTCTTTCTGGCCGCTTCCTGCTGATCCGGGGCGTTGTCGCAGGATGGGGCATCCACACTCTGGATCGGGTTGATTGAAGAAGAGCAGTCTTGTGTTGTTCCTGTGTGATGGCTTGGTGTCTAGCAGTCATTTGCTCCTGTACGGACTTTTGAAATATGTTAATTATACATGGTAGGGGTGGGAGCGCTATGATTATGACGATAGAAGGAGAAATTAGAAACATTGCCCGTGGCGGAGAGATGACCAAGGGGAAAACAGGAAAGCGAGAGTCCTGTGCGTATGCCTGGCTGCCGAAGAGAAGGGACGCTCCTGTTTTGTTTCGTGTGTACGTGCTGGCAAGGAGCTGTGGGATGGAGTTAGTCTGGCCTGCTTCTAGTCCTGGGCTCCCTGGTTTCCTCCCTCTGCTGTGGAAACGCTGGCTGCTGTCAGGGGCGTGGGCAAGGACTGAAGCTGAGTTCTTCCAACTGAGTACGGGCGGAGTAGGGACCTCAGGCTCCCACACAAGGCGGCCTCTTGAGGGGGCTGCGGCACTAGCTCACAGAAACTGTCTCCACTGGAGCTTTCACGTGCATGACCGTCTAGAATTTTATTACCTGGAGCAAACCAATCTCACAAGCAGGTTAAATACACAGGGTCTAAAACCGAGGACAGAGTCCTTATTAGAGGAGCTAAGAAGGGTCCAGAAGGGGCTTTTCCCACTGAGAGGCAGACAGAAACTGATAGGAAGGGCTTGAAAATAATCAGGTGGGCAATAAGGTCTGGCCAGGTAGGAGGCCCAGACCTGTTATCTCTTCATACAACTTGTGCCTCCCCACCTCTTTCTTTTCCTCCTCCACCTGCGACGCCGGGGCCTCAGGAACATGACGGCTCTCTGCCACGGGTTGGGTCTGTGTGCATGCCGGCAGCTGGTCCACCTCTCTGAGTTTATTCTGGCTGTGGGTTCGTGCTCTGTCTCCTCTCTGTTCTGTGCCCTTTTCCTTACGTCTGGTGCCCTGTAAGAGAAGGCACCAATCTGCACCCCTTTTTCTTACAGTCGGTTTAGGAGTTTGCAAGGGTTACATCATTGATTCACACATAGAATATATATATATAGATATACATATATTTGAATATTTATTTATTTTAAAGAGTTAGAGGAAGAGACAGATCTTCCATCTGCTGGTTCACTCCCCAGATGGCTGCAACAGTCAGCACTGGGCCAGGCTGAAGCCAGGTGCCAGGAGTCTCCCATGTGGGTACAGGGACCCAAGCTCTTGGGCCATCTTCCCCTGCTTTTCCTAGGCCATTAGCAGGGAACTATATCAGAAGTGGAACAGCCAGGTCATGAACTGACTCACATATGTGATGCTGGCATTGCAGGCCATGGCTTAATGCCACAGCTGGCCCCAGAATAAATGTTTAACAAGATTTAGTTACTTAGTTGAAAGGCAGAGTTAGAGAGACAGAGAGAGATTGTCTATTTATTGATTTACTCCTCAAATGGCTGCAATGGCCAGGGCTTGTCCAGGCTGAAGCCAGGAGCCTGTCATTCCTTCCTGTCTCTCGTGTGGGTGGGAGCACTTCGGCCATCATCTGCTGCTTTCCCAGGTACTCTAGCAGGGATCTGGGTCAGAAGCGGAGCAGCTGGGACCTGAACCAGCACTCTGATATGGGATGTTGGTGTCTCAAGCAGTAGCTTAACCCACTGGGCCACAATGCCAGCCCTCATACATAGAATGTTGATACAAGGAGAAGTTCATTCACTTGCTAAACAAATAGTTGTTGAACACCTACTGTGTGCAAGGTGCTGGGTATATAGCACTTAATAAGTCGAGATTCAAAACAAAAACTTTTTACAAATTATTTTTGTTTTATTTGAAAGGCAGAGATGGAGAGAGACAGTCAAAAATATTCCATCTGTGGTTCATTCCTCAAATATCCACAATAGCCAGGGCTGGGGCAGGCTGAAGCCAGGAGCCTGAAACTCCATTTAGGTCTCTCACATGGGTGTCAGGGGCCCAGGTACTTCAACCATCCCCTGCTGCCTCCCAGGGTGCACGTTAGCAGGAAGTGGGAATTAGAAATGAAACGGGAACTCAGACCCAGGCACTCGATGGGATGTGGGCATCCCAAGTGACTTTTTTTTATTAATTAATTTTTTAAGGAATACAAATTTCATAAGTACAACTTTAGGAATGTAGTTATTTTTCCCATCCACCATGCCTGCCCTCCCACCCACACTCTCACCCCTCCTCCTCCTCCCTCTCTCCTTCCAGAAGACTGACTCTATACTAAGTAAAGATTTCGACAATTTGTGCACACACACAAACTGAGAACTAAATTTACAATTAACTCTCATAGTACAACTGATTGAGGACAGAGGTCTTGCATGGGGAGTTAGTGCACAGTGACTCCTGTTAATATAACAATTAACACTCTTATGTATAACGTCAGTGATCACCAGAGGCTCTTGACGTGAGCTGCCTAGGCTATAGAAGCCTTTTGAACCCACAAACTCTGTCACTATTTAGACAAGGCCATAAGCAAAGTGGAAGTTCTCTCCTTCCTTTAGAGAAAAGTGCATCCTTCTTTGATGGCATCTTATTTGCACTAGGGTCTCACTCACAGAGATCCTTCACGTAGAATGTTTTTTCCCACAGTGTCTTGGCTTTCCATGCCTGAAATGCTCTCACAGCTTTTCAGCCAGAGCAGGAAGCCTTATGGGTTGATTCTGAGTTCAGAATGTTACGTAAAACTATTGTCATTCTATGAGTCTGCTGTGTGCACTGCCTCCCATGTTGGAACATTCTCTCCTTTTTGCTTCTGTTTATTATTATTACCAGACACTTGATCCTATTTATATGATCACTTTAGCACATAATCCTATCTATATGTTCATTTTAATACTTAATATAATCACTGGGGCCGGTGTTGTGATGCAGCGGGTTAATACCCTGGCCTGAAGCGCCAGCATCCCATATGGACGCCGGTTCTAGTCCTGGCTGCTCCACTTTCTATCCAGCTCTCTGAAGTGGCCTGGGAAAGCAGTGGAGGATGGCCCAAGTCCTTGGGTCCCTGCACCCATTTGGGAGACCTGGAGGAAGCTCCTGGCTCCTGCCTTTGGATTGGTGCAGCTCTGGCCGTTGCGGCCATCTGGGGAGTGAATCATCGGATGGAAGACCTATTTCTCTCTCTCTCTCTCTCTCTCACTCAGCCTCTCCTCTCTCTGTGTAACTCTGACTTTCAAATAAATCTTTAAAAAAATACTTAATATGATCACTTTAACACTTAAGATGGCATTTTACTACCCAGATTAATAGGTTTTGAGGTCCCATGACAAGTGTTTTTTTAATTTATTTGACAGGTAGAGTTACAGACAGAGAGAGAGAGAGAGAGACAGAAAGGTCTTCCTTCTGGTGGTTCACTCCCCAAATGGCCACCATGGCCGGCGCTGCGCCGATCTGAAGCCAGGAGCCAGGTACCTCTTTCTGGTCTACCATGCGGGTATAGGTGCCCAAGCACTTGGGCCATTCTCCACGGCCCTCCCGGGCCACAACAGAAAGCTGGACTGGAAGAGGAACAACCAGGACTAGAACCGTGGTGCCCACATGAGGTGCCAGCACCGCAGCGGAGGATTAACCAAGTGAACCACAGCGCCGGCCCCATCAAATTTTTAAACTACCTCTAGAAGTTAGTTCATAGGAATGTATGCAGACCTATACAGTTTTACAGTTACAAACTTCCTCTTCCCTCTCTTATTCCCACTCTTATTTTTTACTGAGATCCATCTTCAATTGACTTTATACAATATGATTAACTGTTATGTGGGGAATTAAAAAAAAATAAAAAGAGTTCAACGAATAGTATGAAGAAACCAGCCCCCAAAAAAACCAAAAAAAATGAAACTGTTCCTCAACAGTCAAGACAAGGACAGCTCAAGTTATCCCTTCTCGAAGTGTCAGTTTCACCTCTACAGATTTTGTTTTAGGTGCTCTATTAGTTCTCACAGATCGGGGAGAACATATGGTATTTGTCCCATTGGGACTGGCTTATTTCACTAAGTAAGGTGTTTTCCAGATTCATCCATTTTGTTGCAAATGACCGGATTCCATTTTTTTCACCACTGTGAAGTATTCCATAGTGTACATATCCCATAATTTTTTTTAAAAAAATGGTTCTGACAGATTCCTGTTCATTCTTTTCTTTTTTTTTAAAAAGATGTATTTATTTATTTGAAAGAGTTACACAGAGAGAGAAAAGAGAGAGAGAGAGAGAGAGAGAGAGAGAGAGAGAGAGAGAGTGTTCCTCCATCTGCTGGCTCATTCCCCAATTGGCTGCAATGGCCGGAGCTGCGCTGATCCAAAGCCATGAGCCAGGAGCTTCTTCCGGGTTTCCCATGCAGGTGCAGGGGTCCAAGGATTTGGGCCATCTTCTACTGCTTTCCCAGGCCATAGTGGAGTGCTTGATTAGAAGTGGAGCAGCCGGGACTCGAATCGGTGCCCATATGGGATGCCGGCACTGCAGGCGGCGGGTTTACCTGCTATGCCACAGCGCCAGCCCCTCCCATAATTTCTTTATCCAGTCTTTGGTTGACGGGCATTTAGGTTGATTCCATGTCTTAGCTGTTGTGAATTGAACTGCAATAAACATGAGGGTGCAGATAACTCTTTTATTTACTGATTTAATTTCCCTTGGGTAAAATCCTAGGAGTGGGATGGCTGGGTCATACGGTAGGTCTGTGTTCAGATTTTTGAGGTATCTCCATACTGTCTTCCATAATGGCTGTACCAGTTTACATTCCCACCAACAGTGGATTAGGGTACCTTTTTCCCCACATCCTTGCCAGCATTTGTTGTTTGTTGATTTCTGTATGAAAGCCATTCTAACCGGGGTGAGGTGAAGCCTCATTGTGGTTTTGATTTGCATTTCCCTGACGGCTAGTGATCCTGAGCATTTTTTCATGTGTCTGTTGGTCATTTGGATTTCATCTTTTGAAAAATGTCTGTTTAAGTCCTTTGCCCATCTTTTAACTGGGTTGTTTGTTTTGTGGTTGTGGAGTCAAGTGACTTGTTAAATACTATGCCAAGTGCCTGCCCCACGTTCTTGCTTTCTTCTGAAAGGCAAGTCTGGTGGGGGAGTCATAAGATAATGAGTAAGTAAGCAGATAAGGAACTCAGGGTATGAGAAGAGCCGTGAAGGAATTATGCAGAGCACGCTACGCAGATGGACTGTGCCGGGGCTTGGTGTGGTACCCACTATGCACATTGACTACGGGACACCTGGAATGTGACGAGTCCGAATTGAACTCTTTTATATGTGTAAAATACACACTGGATTTCAAGGGTTTAGTGTGAAAAAATGAGTTTAAGGTATCTTAGGTTTTATATTGATTCCTTATTGTAATTGGGTTACAAGAAAAATCTTATCGGGGCTGGTGTGTGTCATCTGTTGTGATGCTGCCGTTCCACATCGGAGCGCTGTTTCAAGTCCTAGCTGCTCTGCTTCCGATTTGGCTTCCTACACATGTGCTTGGGAAAGCAGCAGAAGATGCTCCAGGTATTTGGACCCCTGTCACTCATGCGGGAGACCAGGATGGAGTTCCTGGCTCCTGGCCTTGCCTGACCCAGACGTGGGTGTTGTGGTCATTTCAGGAGTAAACCAGTAAATTGAACCGTGCTGTCTCTCTCTGCCCTTCAAATAAATAAATCTTTTAAAAAACCATTAAAGTTAATATCACTTTTAAAAAGTTTTGTAATATATAGCTACTAGAAAATTTAAAATTACAAACATGGTGCATTTCTTTCTTTTTTTTTTTTGTTGGACAGTGCTGTTGTAGAAAGTGACCCTTGGGAGTAGGGACAAAGATTTATTACTTTAGATGAGGTGGTTGGGGAAGGACAGGGGTTGAGAAGGAGCCAGTCGTGGGGAAAGAGGCCAAGTGCTGGAGGCAGAGGGCACAGCAGGTGTGTACAGCGGCTGGAGGCGGAGCTGGCACAGCCTGATCAGGGACCAGAAAGGAGCTGGGAGCTGATGAGTGAGCAGGGGACGGGAGGAGACGCAGGCAGGGATGACAGACTACACAGGCCCTCCTCGTGGCCAAGAGAAGGAGTTGGAATTTTGTTTTGAGAGATGTGGATGAATGCATGCAGCCCGCTTGTCTGCGGAGGAAAGGTGAGCTCCAGTCTGATGAAGGGGTTTACCTGAGGTGGCAGCCGAGGGAGTGGCTGAGTGGAAGCTGCATGTGCACTGTTTATGATTTCCCTTCTGTTTTTAATTTTTTTAATTTTTTTTAAGATTTATTTTATTTATTTGAAAGACAGAGTCACAGAGAGAGGTAGAGACAGACAGAGAGGTCTTCCATCCGCTGGTTCACTCCCCAGATGGCCACAATGGCTGGAGCTGCGTCCTTCCAAAGCCAGGAGCCAGGAGCTTCTTCTGGGTCTCCCTTGTGGGTGCAGGGAACTTGGGCCATCTTCTACTGCTATCCAGGCCATAGCAGAGAGCTGGATTGGAAGAGGAGCAGCTGGGACTAGAATTGGGCTCATATGGGATGCTTTAGGCCAGGGCTTTAATCTGCTGCACCACAGCACCAGCCCTTGTAGTTTCCTTTCTATAAGCTCTGTGTCTGCTCCTCCTGGTCTAGAAGATGGTACAGGCTGGAATCTATTCCACAGTCAATCAAAGTACCTTCCCCTTGTGGGCAGTCAGGAGTTTATAGATGCAAAAGCTCTTTGAAAACAGTGATATTTTATAAACATGAAAGATGCATTTTTTTTTAAAAAGAGATTTATTTATTTTATTTGAAAGGCAGAGTAATAGAGAGATACTGAGATCTTCCATCTGCTGGTTCACTCCCCAAATGGCTCTAACAGCCTGGGCTGGGCTGGGCTGAAGCCAGGAGGCCAGACTCCACCTCAGTCTCCCACATGGAAGGCAGGAGCCCAAGCACTTGGGCCATCTTCCACTGCCTTGCCAGGCGACTGTTAGCAGGGAGCTGGGTCAGAAGTGGAGCAACCTGGTGCTCGCATGTGGGATATTGGTGTCGCAGGCGGTGATTTGCTATTCTCTCTGAATCCTTGTAACAACCCTGTGAGGGAGGTACTGTTTTTAAACCTCTTTTACCAAGTGGAGACTGAGGTACAAAAATGGGCCTCCTTTAAGGCATGCAGCCTAGCCGGATAGCGGCAAAGCCAGGGTTCTCTGCTCATCTTATTTCGCAGCCGCAACTCCCGATCACTGGGCTGTCTTCTCACTGTGTGCCAGATGCCGAGCTAAAGTGCTTTTGGAATAGTTATGACATTTAATTCCCAGCTTGCCCTCAGAGCTAAGTGGCATGCTTATTTTATGGAAAAGGAAACTCAGGAGAATGGGGTCAAGTGACCTGCCCCAAGTGGAACAGCCAGGGAGGGGCCGAGCCAGAGCTGGAGCACATGGGAGCCCTGAAGGCAGCTTTGCATTTTGTTTTCCGATTTTAAAAACCTTAAAATTAAAGTGTGGTATGCATATTGAAGAGTGTTGTCATTCTGAAGAACAGTTGATTGTAGGCTTCATTTCACCGAGTGGACCCAAGATGACCGCTGAATTTCTCCACTTAGGAACCTGAGGGAAGAAAGCTGTCTGCTTTGAGACCCACCCCTGGCTCCCCTGGGGGCTGTGGCTTGCATTCCTGCCTGGATCCCAGGTGACCCTGAGCTGCTGGTCCTGGAACTGTTTTAAAATTCCCAGTCCCGGGCCGGCGCCGTGGCTCAACAGGCTAATCCTCCGCCTTGCGGCGCCGGCACACCGGGTTCTAGTCCCGGTCGGGGCGCCGGATTCTGTCCCGGTTGCCCCTCTTCCAGGCCAGCCCTCTGCTGTGGCCCAGGAGTGCAGTGGAGGATGGCCCAGGTGCTTGGGCCCTGCACCCCATGGGGAGACCAGGAAAAGCACCTGGCTCCTGGCTCCTGCCATCGGAGGAGCGCGGTGCGCCGGCCGCAGCGCGCCGTCCGCGGCGGCCATTGGAGGGTGAACCAACGGCAAAAGGAAGACCTTTCTGTCTGTCTCTCTCTCTCTCACTGTCCACTCTGCCTGTCAAAAAAAAAAAAAAAAAAAAAAATTCCCAGTCCCGAAAGATCTGCGTTCCTTTTACAGTGGTCCCCAGCTGAGACGGCCGTTTCGTCTCCTGAGCATTGGTCTGCAGATTCTTTGGGCTTAAGTTATACTCTTCCCTGCCATTCAAGATGCTAAGAGCAAGTCACTTAATCTTCCTGGGCCTCAGTTTCCTCACATGCCTAATGAGGGGATTAGGTAAGACTCTCTGAGTTCCCTTCCAGCTCGGAAATGCTGTGGTACTAATTATTTAGGCCAAGGGCTCCTGCGATTGCATGGCATTTGTGGGAGAAAAGAAAAGCTTGACGTAGTGGGATGAATCAGGGCTGAAAGGCTGGGAGATTTGGGTTTTAATCCCACCTTTATCAGTGCTTATCTGGGTGACTCAGGACAAGTCTGTCTTTTTTGTTAATCATGTGTAAAATGGGCTCTAAGACTTGTGGTTCTGTCCATTCCTGATATTTAGAGACCATGGTGAACAAGGAAGAAGTCCCTAAACATTTAACTTTTTTTTTTTTTGGTGCTTACTAATTTCATTTTTGGGGCAACTTGATGGGAAGATTCCAATTTTCTGCTGAGATTGGTTCTTCTAGTAATAGTGTTAGGCACCAAATGCCCAAGTGTGGGCCTTGTAGCCTCGACATATGTTAAGTATTCATTAGAGGAGACAGGAGAATGGCAATGTGGACAGGAGGTGGTGGGAAAAGTCCTACAGAAGAAACTGGTTATGTTCCCAATATGGAAATGTGCTTTTCCGATGCCTTCAGGCACAGCCGTCTCATCAGGGAGTGCGCCCAGCAGCTCCTGGGCGGCAGTCTCTGCTGCAGAGGCGCCCATGTGAACTCCGGGGCGCTCTCATTAATACTCATTCCACAGATGTCTGGGACAAGTTCTTGCCTCTGAAATTTGGGCATAAAGAATTCACATTTAGTGCAGCTTGGCTCAGAGGGAATGACTTGCTTTGCGCTGGGAGAGGTTTTCTCTTGGAGGCAGATTGGGGTCAGAGACCCTTGGTTTTGGCAATACTGCAGACACCCCCTCTCCTTGTCCCCTGCCAGTGATGCTATAGCATTTCCTGGGATTGTAGGGGCTTATAGGAGTTTCTGACCAGGCTCTTTTCCCCTCTTTTCCTTCTTTTGAAGTAAAAAGATTTTTAATGATAATAACATGATAGAAATGGTATTAAAGTATTTGAGAAGAGGAAAGCTACTATCCTAACCCAATAGAAATTTTTTCATATTTTTAAAATTTTTAATTGATACATAATTAGTTTTATGTGTTTATAGAGAACAATATAACATAATACACATATACACTGTGTAGCGATCAAATCAGGATAATTAGCATATCTGTCATAGGAAACATTTATCATTTCTTTGTGTTGGGAACATTCAAAATTCTCTCTACTAGCTATTGTGAAAGAATTAATTATTGTTAACCATAGCTGTCCTCCTGTGCTAGAGAACCTTTGAGGTTTTTTCTCCTGTATTCAGCCGCATCCCATCCCTGCTCCAATATAGTCTTACAGTCCATGCATTTTGTATGGTCATAACCACTGTATATATGCTGTTGTCTGATTTAAAAAAAAAACACTATTTATTTGAGAGGCAGAGACATACAGGCTGCTCCTACCTGCTGGTTCACTCCCCAGATGTTTCCAACATCCTCAACCCAGGTCTCCCACATGGGTGCCAGAGCCCCATTGCCAATGGCCTCCCAGAGTGTGCATTAGCAGGAAGCTGGAATCAGAGGCAGAGCTGGGACTTGGATCCAGGCACTCCAATATGGGATGCAGCTGTCCCCACTGGTGGCTTAATCACAGGCCAACTGCTTGCCATGTGTTGTGCGTTTTCAGCCTAGCACTGCCAGAAATATTGTTGAAGTTTCTACCTGGCCTTCATTTTATTTTTAATATTTGCATACTTTTTTTCTTTAGTCACAGTCGATTTTTCCTTAAATCACTCCTCTGTAATTGGATATTTAGGTGGTTTCTAGGGTTTTGTTCTTGGAGATAATATCGGAGTGAACTTCTTTGTTCACTTTGAGCTTTTTACCCTACTGTCTGTTGTTAGTAATGGCCTTGTTCTATTGCATGTGCTAAAGTTTTTTTTTTTTTTTTTTTTTTTTTTTTTTTTTACAGGCAGAGTGGACAGTGAGAGAGAGAGACAGAGAGAAAGGCCTTCCTTTGCCGTTGGTTCACCCTCCAATGGCCGCCGCGGTCGGCGCGCTGCGGCCGGCGCACCGCGCTCGTCCGATGGCAGGAGCCAGGAGCCAGGTGCTTTTCCTGGTCTCCCCATGGGGTGCAGGGCCCAAGCACCTGGGCCATCCTCCACTGCACTCCTGGGCCACAGCAGAGGGCTGGCCTGGAAGAGGGGCAACCGGGACTAGAACCCGGTGTGCCGGCGCCGCAAGGCGGAGGATTAGCCTGTTGAGCCACGGCGCCGGCCAACATGTGCTAAAGTTGTTAAGACACGATCCTCAGCCCTAAGCAAGTCGTAAAACCTAAGGAACAAGACAGGCATTTAAACGATTTGCTATATAAATACTATTGCGGGAACATAATGGAAGGAGTGATTGGATCTGCGTGGAGAAGAGATGTATTGATGGGTATTGATTTGGTTTGGTCTTGGAAGAAAAGGGAGCTGACATTGGAATCTCATCTTTGATGAGTGAATCAGAATTCTGTGGGTGACAAAGCAAGCTGAGGATTAGAGTCAAATCTCGGAAGTGAAGTGTTCAGAGCCTTGAGTAGATAGACAGGGTGTGGCAGGAGATGATGGCGCCAACCAGATGCCACCATATATGTCAAGCAATGCATGGTGCAATATGGAGTTCATCCTTTGTCAGTGTATTGTGCTACTGGCAGTGTGTATTGTGTCTTCATGCAATCTTGATAGTACCAGTTGTTGTAATGTAGTTTTTTCCATTATAGGAGTTATATTAAATGCTAGTTTAAAGTTAACTTTAATATGCATTTTTTCCTTTTTGTGTTTATCATTTGTTATTTACCTCTTTCTCTTAACGTAGTAGTTGTGTGTGGTTTGTAATTGAATTTTTCTGTGTGTTTATGGCTGTGAATATGTAAGAAACATTGAAAGCCTGAATGCTTGTGCCAGCTATTATCTTTCATCTCTGGTGGCTTCGTCTTACCCCAGTCCTAAGACTATTACCCAAAACGTGATGTCGTTTCCCAGCTCTTTTTGCATGGCAGTTTATATTAGTGCTTCTTGAAGTGACTCGTTTGGTGTGTGTCTCTAAATGGTGGACAAAAGGCTCTTCTAGTCGATATTCCCATGTCATGGTGTTTTCTCTGTTACCCCAGCAGTTTTCTCACGTTCGTTTCCTCCCTTTGCCGCCTTCTCATTTCTGCCTTTTCTCTGGCTTGTCCTTCTCACACCCACAAGATGCCTCAGGTTCATGTGCTCCCTTGCACCCCCTTCTGACCAGACTGTGAATCTGGTGGTGGGGACCAGCACGCCGCAGAACGTCTCCCCTGGGGCCGCTGGCCGCTGTTGAGGGACTGAGTGAGTGAGCCAGCGCATGCCTTCCGGGAAGTGCTGGCCTCCGCCCCCCTCTGCTACCTTGTTAGCTTGCCGGCCTGTGTCGCCAGGTTTTATGGCAGACTTCCGCTTCTGAGTCATTTCCTCCTTCCTTACCATCATATCTTGCTACTTTCGTCATAAAAGCTACATTCTTTGTTTTTTCTTCTTTTTATTCTGAATTAATCTTAATGTTAGAGAAAACTTACAAAGACAGTAGTTTCCATATACTCTGCTCCAAGTCCAGCTTCCCCTAAAGGTAACATCTTATCCTCGTGTAACCATAGTCTAATGATCAAGACAAGAAATTAACATTCACATTATACTAGTAACTAAACCGCACACTTAATTTCCATGTGAAAATGACTACCTTGCCTCTGGCATTTTTACTAATGGTCTATTTTCTATTCCAGGATCCTATCTGGGATCTCACATTTCATTTAATTGTCACATTTCCTTAGTCTTTCCTTTAAAAAAAATTTTTTTTATATTTATTTGAGAGGCAGAGAGACAGAGAGTGAGTTCTACTTGCTGACTTATTCTCCAAATGCCCCAGATTGCAATGTCTCCTCTGTGAGTGGAAGAAACCCAGTGACTTGGGCTGTCAGCTCTGCCTCTCAACGTCTGCGTTACCAGGAAGCCGGAGTCAGGACGGAACCTAGGTGCTCCAGCATGGAATGTGGGGTCTTAACTGGAGTCGTAACTACTGGGCTAAATGCTGACCCATCATTCCTCTCCGGAGTACTGGCCATTTCTTTTACACAGTGTCTAAAATCTATGTTGTTGAAGGCTGCCAGGTGCCCTCTTTTGCCAAAGATTTTCATGGATCTCCGTAATCTTGGTCCTTCTGGAACTGGACTCTGTAACCTGGTACCTTGGCCTTTTAGAACTCCTCCCCTTTCCACACCTTTGTTTCCGTGAGGAAGGAGCACTCTGGCCAGATGTTCTGGTAGCATGTCATTCTCCTTCTCCCCACCCCGATGGCCAACTTTGCATTTTAGTCAGGAGCGTTACAGCTGTTCAGCAGTCTTGACAGAAGCCTTGGAGCTGTTTCTCAAAGATGAAAGGCTCAGAGATGAAAGACAGGTTCTTTCCTTCATGGATCACTGTGCAAGCTCTCGAACAGGCCAGCTCCTTGCCCGGGAGTCAAGGTGTTAGAATATGCAGATGATTCTGTCCCAGTTCTTGCCCACGGAGTTTGCATTCTGAGGGAGGCATTCCACAGATTTGAAGTCCAGGTTCATGGTGTCAGGGCTGTTACACGGAGGCGGAGTCGCAAACAGAGGTGATGGCTCAAGGCAAGAGCAGCTCTGGGGTGGGGTGGTGGTGGGGGGCGGAGTTGGGAAACGCTTTGCAGAGGAGGGGCAGAATGTTCTCCCCATCCCTTTCTATTCCCGCGACCACACTTGAGGGTAGAGTCTGAAGGCTGTGTCCGGTAGGTTGTAGACCTCTTACTGGTGGGTTTGCTTCCCGTAGAGCCAGCAGAAATGCTCTTCTCCAGTCAAGCCTCTTTCAGCTTCCTTGGAGATAGATCTTGTTGAGTGGCCTCCGTGATTCTGGACGTGAACTTAAGCAAGAGCCATACCTTTCTGTAGTCTCTCATTAGGTATCGTTGTTTAAACCGGGAGATTGCATTTATAAGGTTTAACACAATAGAGAGATGTTCCTGTATAAAAATGACTGTGTTGGATAGTGTGGGTGGTTCAAAATAGCTTGTCAGCACGGCTGGAGAAAATAGTTCAAAGCTTCTGCCCTTCTAAGTGTGCCTGTTAGGTGTCTTTTAATGTTTAGTGTAGTGGCTGCACATGAACCGTGGGTTAGACTGCCTGCGTTTGAATCCCAGCTCTGCTACTTGCTGGCTGGGTGACCTTGGGTCAGTTAATTAACTTCTTTACGCCTCAGGTTTTCATCTTTAACATGGAGATTGTATAACAGTGTCTATCTCTGCCTCACCACCTTTAAAAATATCTCCACTTTATTATCTTTTTTCAAAACAGAGGATTACATGAGGCGGTGTGGGTAGTGCTAAGTAGCATGGTGCCTGACACATGGCAAGTAGCCAGCAACTAACTGTTACCTGTTCATCTTTAGTACTGATGTCGTTACCAACAGCACGCACACCATAGCAAAACAGAAGTTTTTTTCTTGAGTTCTACAGAGCTGCCTCAGTGTTCCCAAGGTCGTTGGTCCCTTGGAGATAAAGGTTTAGAAGACTGGAAATGAAATGAGAACGGTTTGCCATGCCCACATGCCGCGGTAGAGAAGTGTTCTCAGTAGGTTAAGCACAGCCCTCCCCGTGCGGTAGCAGTCATTGATATCTGGAATTATGTCACCAGGCACCATAATTCTTCCCCCCAGGCCTCTTAGTGCTATCAAGGCACCTCAGTGTTCCTCTCTTCCAGGGCTGGGAGTCTCGTTGCAGAGCTCTCCCCTCTTGATCGTTTTCCCTCTACGAGTCCTGAAGAAAATGGTTGGCTTTGTATGAGTCTCCTACAGCTGTAGAGAAATTGGATGTAGGAGAAGGTTGTAGCAGGCATTCTGAAACTGCTCTCACCTTCTCCAAGGACAGCCATTTGACTTTTTTTTTTTTTTTTTAAGATTTATTTATTTTATTTGAAAGTCAGAGTTACAGAGAGGCAGAGAGGGCAAGAGGTCGAGAAGTCGAGAGGTCTTCCATCTGCTAGTTCACTCCCCAAATAGTCTCCACAGCTGGAGCTGGGCTGATCCAAAGCCACGAGCCAGGAGCTTCTTCCAGGTCTCCTGTATGGGTGCAGGGGTCCAAGGACTTGGGCTGGGACTCGAACTGGTATCTATATAGGATGCCGGTACTGCAGGTGGCGGCTTTACTGCTGGCCCCAGCCATTTGACTCTTTAGTTTTTTTTTTTTTTAAAGATTTTTTTAATATTTATCTGAGAGGTAGAGTTACAGACAATGAGAGGTAGATACAGAGAGAGAAAGGTCTTCCATCTGTTGGTTCCTTCCTCAGATGGCCACAATGGTCAGAACTGCACCAATTCGAAGCCAGGAACCAGGAGCTTCTTCTGGGTCTCCCACGTGGGTGCAGGGGCCCAAGCACCTGGGCCGTCTTCTACTGCTTTCCCAGGCCATAGCAGAGAGCTGGTTTGGAAGAGGAGCAGCTGGACTAGAACCTGCGCCCATAAGGGATGCCAGTGCTGCAGGTGGAGGATTAACCCACTGCAGCACCGTGCCGGCCCCTGACTCTCTGGTCTTTCAGTTGAATTGTTCAAAACCATTTTTCCCCAGAGAGTTTCAAGATTGGATGATCTGAAAAGTGTGTCGGCCTAAACTGAGGACTCCAGGAAATACAGACCAGATGATCCTCACCCTGGAGTTCAGTGAGATATCCAGAGAGACTCCCACAGTGCGTTCCCATCTCTTAACTCGTTTTAGGTGATCAGCTGCTCATAAACAGATTATCGACCTTGGCTCCTTGGCCTTCTCTTCAGCTAACTACCTAGCGGTGTCTAAAGTTGCTTGATCAAACTTGGACGGCTCTGAAACCAAGCTGAATGTCACGCTGCTTCTCTCCAAAAACTGATTGTTTACTCAGCAGTTTGCTTGGTATTATTCATAATAGTCATAAACTTGAGAGTCAGTGATTTTTTTAATTTGAACCTCCTCTGCCCAGTTAAGAGCATCTGAGTTTAAAATTTCTTTCGGGACCTTTGATAGACTTAAGCCTTGCAGCACATCAGTCCTCTGTTGGTTTATAATGGTGGAATACTATTTTCTTTGCAGCTTTGGATTAAAAAAAGAAAGAAAAGAATTGTTACGAGTTTCTCACCTTGTAATTCCCCAGCCTCCCTGATCATTCATGCTTCCACTGGAACAGCTAATAGCTGTGCAGATTTCCAGTGAGGGAAGCTTTGGAGCATTCTAAGGCTACCTAATTACTTACAGAGAAGCTGAAAGGCGGAGTGGAGGCTCTGGCCAGGAGTAAATGTGGGGCAAGGGAAGGGAGAAGTGCCAGCAAATCAACAGAACGTGGACACTCAGCGATAAAGCAGGACGAGAGAAGGACGTTACCATTGATTACCTGGCGGTTGTAGCGGACAGCAGCCCATAATGCGGCTCCTTTTTTAAGCAGGTAGTCCAGGTTATATTGGATTGTGCTAACTCATTCATCTGATGTCCCTGGAAAATGTGGTGTACCTCATAAACAGAGTTCCCAGATAACCGAAGCCTTTAAGGAGGGCAAGGGTTGCTAGGACAAGAAAGAACCTAGAGCTGATTTCTTCTTACCTGGAATTAATTTAATTGGAATTAAAAGAAGGTGTGGTAAAATTTTGATACAGAACCCAGGGAAGGAAGGGAACTTGCCTCAGGATCCCAGCAAACTGGTGACAAAAAGGGGTTGAGAGCAGTGCGTTGTCCATGGTCCTGCCTCCTCTTCACGTGCAAGCCTTCTGCTTTTCATCGTTTTGTATGGAGATACGTCTGAAACCTACGCTTGTTTCCTTTCTCAGTAGGTCACACCATGGACTGAGAGGATCCTCATCCTGCGTATGTGTTAATTGCACCTGGATTTGCTTTTACTCCTGCACCAGGGAATGGTGGGATATTGAGTTGTTACGCTCAAGTTTTACAGTTTTTCATGCCACTCCTCAGTGTCAGCAGCTGTTACTCCTTAGTGTTATTGTTGATAGAATTATATCTAATCCCTGAACCTTTGTTTTTATTTCTGCTTTTCTAAAATGGTGTCATGAAGAGTTGAGGTGGTTGGACAAATAAAGTGTTAGTATTCTTGGCCATCTGTGGATGAACTGTACAACTTGAGTGCTCTTTTAGATGCCGAAGCCTGTAAGACAAGAGAAGGCACGAGCGCATGACTTGTCTGTGGATGCTGAGTAGCATCTCTTCCCCCATCACCGCTGTCTTGGGGCTGGAGAACACCAGAGCATTGCTGCCTCCAGTCCTGAGGATTTTAAGAGAAACCAGCACTCAGAAGGAGGGGCTTACCCTGGCCTTACATGGAGCGTCCTTTCCTTCTGGTTGCTTATCTTTCTGGACGGGAGCCATTTTCCTGTCTGCTTTGATTCTGTTCATTGGCCAACCTTACATCCAAATTCATATACCCAGCAGCCCATGAAATCTAGATTGTAGCAATCACCTGAGACCCTGTATGCTTGATCTGTTTATGACTGTGCCCAGTTCCTATCTTGTGCTTGATTTTTTGGCTTTCTCTCTCTCTCTCGCATACTATCTGTTCTTGCCCTGCTTCCTCCCACCACACACACCAGTTTTAGACTTGTTGTGTATCTGTGCTCTCTGGCTTCTGACTGCTGACCTGCCATTATGAAGGACCCTGGATAGCTCGGACCGAAGCAGCCTTACCTAGTAGACCTCATGTGGTGCAGCCTGCCCTTGCTGGACCATCAGAGCCAACCTTTGCCCCAGCCCACTGGTGTTCCTGATCCTTTTGTGAAAGGGCAGCTTGGGAAAATCCTACCCGAGAGGCTTGCAGAATTTCCAGTTTTATAACTTCGCTAGTCTCCCTTCCTTTGCTGTGGGTTCCTAGTCGTTCACAGGGGTTGACAGAGAACTAGTTTGTAGTTTACCATTGTTCCTAGGGCTTCGTGACATGTGCTCACAAGTCAGGCAGGCTGTGAGCCAGTTCTGACTTCTGAGATTTAGTAAATTTCATTTGGATTAGTGATTCACATTGAACCTGTCATTCTTTAACCCTTCTATGCATACTTATTAAATGCCTGGTAAATGTAAGGCCTTATACTAGATCCTGAGACCAGAGCAATGCAGGAAGTCAGCCACAGTCCCCGCCCTAAAGGAACTTATAGCAAGGGAGGCAAGACAGACAATATACAAGAAAAGTGGGTGCAAATAATAAGTGCACCTAACAATATCATCTCAAGTAGGGAATGGAGGGAAACGTGGGCCACAGTAGTAAGAGTGATGGAGGAGCCGTGGTTATTTACTTCAGACGTTTCTAGAAGGCCTCTGGGAGGAGGTGACATTTGGGCTGAGATCTGAATAATGAGAAAAATCCAGTCACATGAAGAGCTGTGGGAATAACAGCGTAGGCGGAGGTAGAAAACCCACACGGGAGCCCTGCGGTGAGACCCAACTTACCCCGCCGGAGTCGGGATGCTTGGAGCTGTGGAGGAGAGGTGGTTGAGATGAGGACAAAGCTATCTGCTGGGAGATGGGGCTGTGAGGAGGACCTTAACGTACTGCCAGTCTAGGAGGCCGTGAGGGTTTCAGCTGTGGGGTGACCGGAAGGGAGGTGGACACTGGGAGCAGTCCAGCTGGCTCCTCTGTCGAGAGTGGGATTCACCTGCAGAGAGCCAGTGGGATTCACCTGCAGAGAGCCATGGCGGAAGCCGTGGTCTTCCCAGGGTAATTGCTTTCCCACCTCGGTTGTTTTCAGACTCTCCCAGTTCTAAACATTTAATCTGTGTTCTGGCTTAGTCAAGAAGCAACTCTTTCCTAGCGCCAGGCTTGGCTCGGAAGCTACGGGCACCGTGCCTCGTGTTGAGCACCCTGGCCTGGCGAGAATGAAGAAAACAGGGCCCTGGGGGACCCCGGGACAATGCAAGTGACCTCCAGCGCCTGCGAACTTGGAGGAGGCTTTGGAACCTGTCAGCTTAATGCGCTTCTGCAAAACAGCTGCAGAGGGTCTGGGCTGGTGATTGCATCTCACTGCTGATTTGCCCAGGTCTGCTGTGGCCCTCCTCTGCGGGTCTGCTTTTCTATTACAGTGGGTAATTAAGGGGGCACAGCCATCTCTGGCTACTTCCAGGACATCTTTCACAATTGGCTTAGGGGCAGATGTCCCTGCCAATTGTGTAAGTGTTAGCAGGCGCTGTGAATGGCTACCTTTTGCTTCAAAAATTAAAAAAAAAAAAAGAAAGAAAGAAAGAAAGAAAAAAGGCACACTTAAAAAGAGCTGCCTCTAACGCCGGGGAGTAATTGCCTGCCTGTGCTGTGTCTGCTGGCTCTCTGGTGAGTTGTGCCATCAGACTTGTCAGTTGGTCGGCAGGGTCCTTTTCTCCTGAGTTAGCACACGGAGATCCGAGTGGGCAGAGGGAACACAAATTAGCTGTGATGCAAGCCCATCTGCAGAGGAGCAGATTGCTTCCGTGCAGAGGTGCTGTTGGCGGGCAGCACCCCTCACTCCCCATGCAGCTCCCGCTGCTGCTGACAGTGCTTTCAGCAAATACAAAGACCTGCTTAAGCCCCACCTGAGCCGGCCACCGTCTCCCAGCTTCAGAGTCACGGGGCCTCGGGCGCTCAGCCTGCCCTGGTGATTGTCTCCCCGGCTCCCCCGGGCCCCTTGCACCTCACTCAGCGTAATGAAATTGGGGAGACAAGGATTCTGATTCTCCTTCCTCTTTCTTAACCCCCTCCTTGCTGATAGATTTCTTCTATCCCCATAGACCTACAGAACTTACAAGGGCATGGAGGGCCCAGTGGGGGAAAAGAGATGGCATCTGCCTCTAGCTGGCGTGACTTGTGCCATGGTCGCGTGGGGATTCCATAATGAAGACTGCAAATCACTTCCCGTCCTTCTGAGCCTTTCCCGTAATTAGAAGATTAAACATTTTGTTTAAATTAGTAATTCCCCTCCCCCCTCCTCCGCGTGCTTGAAGCTACCGTCAGAGCAGCGAAGAGACTAGTCAGCTGTCTGTCGTCAGGATGGAGCCTGGTTAGCTGTCTGCTCTCGGGCTCCCGGTTCGAGTTGTGCCTGTCAGCAACAAGCAGAGGAAGTCTGACTTCATAAAGAGCAGTTTTTAGCCATGGCTCCCTTTGTGCGAGGCGGAGGCACTTTGCTGCTGGTCCGCTTTAGTGCTAGTCATTTTGCTCAGGGGCTGACCTTGAGCCTCACGGGGTGGTGTTGGAAGGTGAGTGTGCAGCCTGGCTTGGAGTGTGGCCTCTGCATTGCTGGCACATTCGCCCTTGAGTTGCCAGCTTGTCTCCGTGTTCGTGGGAAAAGAGGGTCTCGGACAGGGCCAGGGTGCTCCTCACGTGACAAGCAGGTCACTGAGGGGCACAGAATGTTTCACACTTTTAATGAAATAGAGTCCATGTGGCTGGCGCCGCGGCTCAATAGGCTAATCCTCCGCCTGCGGTGCCGGCACCCCGGGTTCTAGTCCCGGTCGGGGCACCGGATTCTGTCCCGGTTGCCCCTCTTCCAGGCCAGCCCTCTGCTGTGGCCAGGGAGTGCAGTGGAGGATGGCCCAAGTGCTTGGGCCCTGCACCTGCATGGGAGACCAGGAGAAGCACCTGGCTCCTGCCATCGGATCAGCGCGGTGTGCCGGCCGCAGTGCGCCAGCCGTGGCGGCCATTGGAGGGTGAACCAATGGCAAAGGAAGACCTTTCTCTCTGTCTCTCTCTCTCACTGTCCACTCTGCCTGTCAAAAAAAAAAAAAAAAAGAAAGAAAGAAATAGAGTCCATGTGTGCTCCTCCCTGTGCCAAGGGCTGGGGACTACCAGGTGAGAAGCCCCCGAGAGCCAGGCCTTAGACCATTTCTGAGTCTGGCAGAAGCCCCACTCCAGAAGCTCTTGTTTGTAGCAGTCCATCCTCACTCCCGATCTGCAGAGGAGGAAAAGACGCCCGGGGGGTGTCGTGGCTTGGCCAAAGACAGCAGGAAGGAGATGTAGCATCTTTCTCCTGGAAGGGGCTCCAGTGACTGAAGTAGCCAAGGAAGGGAAGACCCTGGGGGAGGATGCAGGGGAGTGCTGCCCCGACTGGCGGGCTTCTGTTGGCTGTTAGCTCCCCACCTGCCCTTCCTCCCCGGAGTGACTTGGTTGCAAGCCTTTTTCCTCACTGGGCTGTGTGTTCCTCAGGGGCAGTGACCGGATCAGTGCCCACTCTCACCCGAAGGAAGGAAGGGTGCGGAATGAGTGAAGGAAGCAGTGGGTCAGTGATTGGCTGATTGAAGGCCGTCTCTTCTAGGTCTCTCTATATTCAGGTTACCGCCTCCCCGAGGTGTCTTTTTCTTGCCTCTTCTTTCTTTTTCTTTGTTTTTAAAGATTTATTTATTTGAAAGACAGAGTTACAGAGAGGCAGAGGGAGAGAGGTCTTCCATCTGCTGATTCACTCCCCAAATGGCTGCAATGGCTGGTGCTGGGCCAATCTGAAGCCAGGAGCCAGGAGCTTCTTCCAGGTCTCTCATGCGGGGCCCAAGGACCCTGGCCATCTTCCACTGCTTTCCCAGGCCATAGCAGAGAGCTAGATTGGACGTGGAGCAGCCGAGGCTTGAACCGGCACCTATGGGGGATGTTGGCACTGCAGGTGGCAGCCTCACCTGCTATGCCACAGCACTGGCTCCATACCGTCTTTCTTGGTGTGGAGTACATTCAGCTGTGTTTGTGAATGCAGGTGGCCCTAGTCAGAGACTCTGGGTTGGCTGACAGTTGCCTTAAGTAACAGTGGCTGAGCTTCATAGAAAGCCTGCTTCGATCACTGTAGTAAGCTAGGGGTTGATTGGCATTTCCTTTAAAGACCATGGCTGTCTCCCACTCTAAAGCAAGAAATTGCTTGATTCATTTATTTGCCAAAGATCTCTGCAAGTCAGCTGTGGGCCATATCGCTGTTTTCTCTTCACTCAGCATTATAGGCCAAAACAAGAGCTCACCCAGAACAAGCAGATTTGGCTTTATTTGTGTCGGTTGGATCTGGCATATTCATTTCAGTTTGATGTTTTTTTCTCTTTTAACATTTGCTGAGTACTTTTCTGGGTTAGGCACTTCCACATGGTATCCCACAACACTGTAGGGCTTTCTTTATGGGTGAATCTAAGGCAGAAATGGGTGATTTGTTCAAGGTCGCACACTAGTGACAACAAACATAGGGTTGTTTTTTTTTTCTAAGATTTATTTATTTATTTATTTGAAAGTCAGAGCCATGCGGGGCGGGATTCTTGCATCCCCTAGTTCACTCCCCAACTGGCCACAATGGTTGGAGCTGAGCCAATCAGGGGCCAGGAGCCTTCCCTGGGTCTCTAACACGTGGGTTCAGGGGCCCAAAAACTTGGGCCATCCTCCATTGCTCTCGCCAGCCACAGCAGAGAGCTGGATTGGAAGTGGAGCAGCCAGGACTCGATCCGGCGGCCACATAGGACTTTGGCACTGCAGGCAGTGGCCCCACCTGCTATGCCACAGCGCCATTCCCAAACACAGGCGTTTTGATTGCCAAAATCCATTCCCTTCTCTCTGCACCATGTCTCCCTGATTAGTGTGGCATCTATAGCATCCATTTCTTATGGGTTTTATGCTTTGCACATGGCTAGGACACATGAATTTCTAAACTAGAAAGTTCTAGAGCTCACAGTTCGCTTGCATTTAAGGAGCCCCAGGAAATGTATCTGTAGCAAGCACAGCAGTCAGTCATGGCTGGACGATCCCCATCACATGCTGGGAGTGTGCGGTGCTGGACACTGCCAGAGCTTTCGGCTCAGGCTGATTTCAGGGTCTGACTCTTGTCACCGCCATTTTCTAGCTCTTGACCTTGGGCAAGTCACTCTGCCCACCACCTGTGCCTGTGCCTTCTCACTTGTGGAAGTGGGGAGTGGGGTCACTGGCTTGGAAGCATTATGAGACAGTTGGAAGGGTGAGGAACTTTTAGGCTCCTGGTATGGACTAGGCATCCAGTGCATGGTAACTGTTACATGATGGGGGGAATCACTTAGGGAGCTGCGGGAGACCTGTGTGACTTTTTTTTTTAACCCCACCCTTCTGTGACTTCAGTGCCTCCTACGTTCTTTGTGAGATTTCTGTCTGGCTTTGCCTTTTGAGGTCCATCCTGGCTCACGTGGGCAGCTTTGCTTAAGCGAGGTGGCTGCCACCCCTTGAGTACACGGTGTTTCAGGCCCTGCATCTCTCTGTGCTCTTTTGTGTTTACTGGAATTCTCAGGTTTCCAAGTAATTTCAGTCTGAGACAAGTGAATAGAATTGATGTCAGGCTGCTTTAACACAGGTGTTATGAACGAGATTAAGAGGTTGTTGAGAAGGTATCCGCGGCACTCTGGGGCTGCCTTCCTGAATCTCTCTAAATTGACAGCTAATGGGTAGTTTGCCTTGATGGCTCTCTCAGAGTTGGTTGTAACAGACCAGAGATTCACCCACCAAGGAAACTTGCTTATGAAAATTTGCTTTCCTTTATCAGGAAGTGGAGCTGTAGTAACACATAATGCTGTCTGTATCATGCTGAAAACAGGCGCCTTTGCACTGTTCAAACACCCTTTTTTTTTTTTTTAAGTCTTATTTTATTTATTTCAAAGGCAGAGTGACAGAGAAAGGGGGAGAGCCACTTTAGTGGTTTGCTAGCTTTAGTGGTTTGTAAAGCTTCTAGAAATAGCAAAACCTTTGAGTTGAGGAGAGAGAAATCTATCTGCTTCTATCTGCTTGTTCACTCCCCAATGGCTACAGTGGCCAGGTCTGGTCAGGGGCCCAAGCATTTGGACCATCCTCCACTGCCTTCCCAGGTGCATTAGCAGGGAGCTGGGTTGGAAGTGGAGCACAAATACACTTCCAGCAAGTGTTCTGTTATGGGTTGCTGGTAACAAAGGCTGGGGTTTAACCCTTGCACCACAACAATAACCCTAGACACCTTGTTTAAAGACAGTTCATAACGGCTTTTTTTTTTTTTTTTTTGGTACCTTAAGTCTGCCATTCTTCAAAGAAAATGTTAAATGTGGAGGAGATGGTTCCAAACTATTGTTTTCTATTTATTTTTACAGATTTATTTGTTTGTTTGAAAGGCAGAGTGATGGAGGTTGAGATTGAGATGGGTGGCTGGAGAGAGAGATTTTTTTCACCCCCTGGTTCACTCTCCCAATACCTACAGCAGCTAGGGCCAGGCCAGGTTACAGCCAAGAGCCAGGAACTCCATTTGGGTCTTCTACTTGGGTGACAGGAACTCAAGTACTTGAACAGACATCTGCTGCCTCCCAGGATATGCATTATCACAAAGCTGGCTTGGGAGTGGCCGAGACTCAAAGCAGCCACTCCAGTATGGGATTTGGGTGTCCCAAGCAGCAACTTAGTCTGCCATGCCACAACACCCACGCTTCTATTATTTATTTATTTTTGTGTAGAAGACATTTACTTTTTAGTCTTATTCTTGGCAGAATTTCTTCCTACCCAGCAAAGAAGAATGCATTTTCCTATTTGGTCTGCTAGATGCCTTTGCTGGGAAATTGAGTTTCTTAAAATGTTCTTGACCTGAGCAGGTGTTAGTTTAAAATCACTTTGAAATCAACCTTATAGCCTCCCTGAGAAGGAGTGTGGTGATGGGGACGGCACTTATAGGAGGAATTTATAGGTGGCCAACAGGCCCCTACTCAGACTTCCAGAGAATTCTATCTGATTACATTCTACACGGCCAGCTCATCAGGATTCTCTGTTGGAGAAAATACTGCTGCCACTGAACTGTCTCATCTAAGAATAACTCATTCGCCTTTCTTGTCTTTATTGGGAATGGAGATATTTTGCTAACTTTAGTGGTTTGTAAAGCTTCCAGAAATAGTAAAAGCTTTGAGTTGAGGAAAATAAAGTGCATCTTAGACAAAAGCAGACATGGAAACATCTCTTTTCATTGTCTTTGATGGACTCATCAACAGGCAGGTGTGTACTGAGATTGTAACAGTAGGTACTTCATTCAAACCAAGGCAGGGGGTGGGGTGGAAGGGGAGATCGCATGCGCTAGCGAGAGAGAGAGAGAGAGAGAGAGAGAGAGAGAGAAAGAGAGAGAGAGAGAGAGGAGTACATCGCCACCCAGGTGCTGGGAAGTGTGTTATGTAATCATGCTGAGTTTTCAAACACCAAATATTGCTCAAAATGTTGAAAAGTATTCTTCTAAACGAGATTCTCAGGGCAGAGTTCCATGAGAGTTCTATCTTCCTTGAAGAAAGAGTGGCAGCGATTGGGTAACTGAGTTATGGGTAGGTTCTAAGCTTTACAAGACAGAATAGTAATAGGTAAGGTCCTAGGCTTTGGAGAACCCTTAAGGGAGGAGAGAGCAAGTGTTTGTGAAGGAATTAAGTGCTTCATTTCTCACTCCTGATCCAGTTTCCACTCATGCATCCCTGGATCATTCTTTCCGCCTTTCCTATTTTCTCAGAACATTTTAATTGTCTCTTTTTCCCCCTCATCTGTGGTATATACCCTTCCTCCCAATACCCTCTCTGTTTGAAAGACAAATGGAGTTTTGGGTCTTGGCAGTGACCTCAGAGGCAACTTATAGAAAAAGTAATTAAAGATTTCCTTGCCCAACCTCAGTCTTATTGAAATTGTCCACTGCTAGAGGCGGTGTTCTGCTGGCTGCATGCCTATCGGTGTGCCTGGTGGAACAGGTGTGCCATGTGACTTGCAGAACCACTGTACAGGTCTGCTGCTTGCCAGGTGCCTCTGCCACTTCCTTGCCTTAGAAACTTAAATTGTTTCAGACTTTGTGTCTTCCTAAGTAGTAAGTGTATTTATCGTATGTGAGTGTTGATTTAAAACTGTAAATAATTTAAAATAGCTCCCCCATATACTAATTTTTTTTAAGAAAAGCACATTATTTTCTCTCCAAATGCACACAAGGGCGCCCAGCAACTGGTGGGAGAAGGTGCCATTGTTTTTTTAATTTAAAAATTTTATTTATTTATTTGAGAGGCAGAGATACAATCAGAGAGGAGAGGTCTTCCATTTGCTGGTTCACTCCCCAAAAGGCTGTAATGTCTGGAGCTAAGCCAGTCCAAAGCCAGGTGCCAGGCACTTCTTCCAGGTCTCCCAAGCTGGTGCAGGGGTCCAAGCACTTGGGTCATCTTCCACTGCTTTCCCCATAAGCAGAGGGCTCGATCATAAGAGGAACAGCTGGGGCATGAACTGGCACCCATACGGTGCTGCAGATGGTGGCTTAGCCTACTACACCACTGTGCTGGCTCCTAATTTTTATTTGATTCAACAAATTTTATTTGATTAAGTTCAGACTTGACTGGTGTAAATTGTGGGTGACTGGACCTTAGTGTGAGTTCTCCAGATAATCTAGGGGAGGGAGTTCTTATTGAAATCTTGTAAAGATGCTAAGCTCTTCTGGAGAGCTTAGCATTCCAACAGGTAAGGGCACCTGCTGAAAGCTCACCTGGCTAAAGGCATGGGCAGGAAAGCATCAGAAGGGAATTTCATGCTGGCTGCAAGATGGTGGCGTCAGGGAAGGGGATAGAATGCATGCCAGTAAGGTGATAGTCTGTGAAGTTGGGCACAGAAAGGGGTCGGGGGCCGTGTCACTGTTCCTGCAAAGGTTGGAGGTAGATATCCAGGCCTGGTTCCTTGACTTCAGGCTCAAGTTTTCTCACTTCTTTGAGCCTTTGCTTATATTCTGTTAATTACAGGGCTGGACTAATATTCTTTGAATTTTACCATGCTTACTTGCTGAATATTACTTGTTGGCACTGTTAGAAAGTGTACTGGTTCACTTCCCAAATTCCCAGTCCTGTAATGGCTAGGACTGGGCCAGGCCAAATCCAGGAGCCAGGAATTCGATCCAAGTCTCCCACATGCGTGGCAAGGATGCAAGTACTTGAGTGAGCCATCACCTGTTGCCTCCCAGGAAGCTGGAATTGGGAGCAGAGTAGGCTTTGAACCCAGGCACTCCAGTATGGAGTGTGGGCAGCCCAACCCAACTTAACTGCTAGGTCAAATACCCGCCTCTTTTAAAGTGTGTCTAACTCAGTGCTGTGATACTGTGGCTGAGTTGGATTCTAAGTGTCTTTACTTACCAAATAAATGTAAAGCTGGCTATCCTGTTGACTCATTGATTTTGAGATGTACAAAACCTGCAGCTATTTTCTGAATGAACTGTTTTTGACCCACGCATGGTTCCCCAGGAAGGTACATTTGCTGTTTTGAATTTGAGCAGTTGATTCTATCCTCAGTTCTACCAGCTCCACCTATGTGTCTACCATTTGTCCACATCTCTCCATCTGTGCACTGGAATAACTGTGAGAAGTCTTGTTAATTTTAGGAACCCAGCCCAGCGCCACAGGTCACTTGGCTAATCCTTCTCCTGCGGTGCCGGCACCCCGGGTTCTAGTCCTGGTTGGGGCTCTGGATTCTGTCCCAGTTGCTCCTCTTCCAGTCCAGCTCTCTGCTGTGGCCCAGGAAGGCAGTGGAAAATGGCCCAAGTGCTTGGGCCCTGCACCGCATGGGAGACCAGGAGGAAGCACCTGGCTCCTGGCTTCGGATATGCGCAGCACCGGCCGTAGTGGCCATTTGGGGAGTGAACCAACGGAAGGAAGACCTTTCTCTCTTTCTCTCTCTCACTCTCACTGTCCACTCTGTCTGTCCAAAAACAAACAAACAAACAAAACAAAAAAGCAAAACAAAACAAAAACCTTTGGTACCCGATTGCATGTTGTAAGCCCTCAACCTTACTTCGAAGTACCAAGATTAAAGGACCACAACCAGCTGGGCGCGACTTGCTCTGCATGATCCCCTTCTACTTCCTTCCCTTTGTTCCCCTTGTGCGTAACCATTCTATTTTGTCAGATTTTTCAGATTATTTTAAGAAATAAAATATTGTAACTGCAGCTGAAGTCTCCAGTGTTCCCTACCCTAATCCCATTTTGTTGTGCATTCCTCCGTGATCTGTTTTCTTCTTATTCTCCTTGGAAACAATCGCCATCCTAAATTTGGTGATTTATTTATTATTTCCACAATTTTTTTTTTACTGTTGCTGCTTATGCAAATATTTTCCAATGAATATTCTTTAAATATCCCCTGTGTATATGCATGAGAATGCCTCTACTTTATATATACCTTGGCGTAAAGCTGCTGGGATCATTGTAGGATATACGCACCTTCAATTAGCTCTTGTTATAATAGTTACAATAGCTCTCCTATTTCTCTACATACTCATTAACACTTTGTGTTGCCAGATTTTAATTTTTTCATTTTGTGTCCATATGCTGATACTTGATAGTTTTAATGTGCATTTCCCTGATTTCTAATGAGTTGGGCCGCTGTACGTTTTTGGGCTACTCACTATTCTTTTGTGATCATCTGCCTGTACTCTTTTGTCTTATCTCGTTTCACCTTGCCATCCCTTATCTTATTAAAAGTCGTTTGAGGTAGCAGAGCAAGGGCAGAGCGTTTTTATGTGGATGAAGCATTGGTAAGTCAGATGACTTTTTCAAGGTCACGTGACTCTTCAGTGATTCACTCAAACCCAGGCTGTTCTGATGATTGGTCTGCTGCTGTTTGCATTTTAGCATATTACTTCTTTTTCAATCAGTGCTATTCTGTTGTTATTACTGTTGGATTGATGTTTCATATTCCCTTCAGCACCTAATAGAGTGATGTTGAGGTTCTATTAGCCCAGTAAATACTTCCAGAATGAATGAATGAATGATGATAGTTCTGGTGAACCTGACAAAACATATTCATAGTAAGTCTGCTAAAATGGAGGTGGTTTACCTTCCAATGATTTTTACAAGTATCTTTGCCTGCGTTAGTTTTGACAAATAAAGAAACTGCATCAACATTCAGCTCTCTGGTACAGTTGCAGAATTAATCAGAGAGGATGTCAAAGTAAATCATGGACATTAAAGTATAGTTTGTGCTTCAGAAAAGGAAATCTAAACACCGTTTGGAGGTGAGATGAATACATACTCAAGTGTTAACAAGGAATGAGATTTTTTTGGGGTAGGAAAAATTGATTAAAGAGAGTCTTCATGACTAGTGATTTAAATCATAAATCACATCCGTCTTTCCTGTCAGCCAATGAGATTACTGATTTTAAGTGAGACTGTTAGAAACTTTGACTTTTGATGCATTGATATTTTTCCTTATTGTGGACATTGATTAAAAACTGCATTCTCCAGTCATTATTGGGGTCTCAGTTCCTGTAATTTTTTTTAAACTGAGAATAAATGGTGGTTCTGTTTTATGTTTTGCAATGCCTTTGCTTTGGGATTTGAGTTCTTAGTGCCTGGTTTTTCCTTCAGAAAAAAAGATAGTAGGTTGCCACGATTCATTGATTTTGTTTTGAAGCTTTAAGACTTATACATTTGCAAAGGCATGATTTATATGCATATAAATAAATGAATATCTGGGATTTTTACTCATATTTTCTTAAATTATGACGATGATCATCTCCTATATTTGTGTAGGCCTTTCTGGTTGACATTGGGCCCCTTGGGAAGCTGGTGTTTGGTCATCAACAACAGCCCTTTGAGGCGGGTGGAAATTTCTGGCTCTGATGACTTTAGTTTCTAATTATGAACTTGGGCTGATGGCAGTTGCAGCATTAGAGAGTATGAGCATTTTCAGTTGTGCCTTAAGCAAATTTGCAAGGGAGCCCTGATGTTAACTTTGGCAGGTTTCATGCCTGCAAATATTGATTGAGCCAGAAGTCCTAGTTGTAAAATGTCACCAGTGAATATGCAGCCAGGAAAGGCAGGGGAAACTCATTACTGCAGCTCATCTGTAACTTCTGGGTCAGGTTACTCACTACCATCTGGTAAAAATGGATGTTTGAAAACTCCCTTTTATTCTGACAAAAGGTAATCAAGAGAGGTTAATGGCAGATGATTTCTGAGCATTTCAGATTGGTTAGGCCAATCCATCCACAAGCGTGGTTTTGTGGCAGTCCATGTTGTCTAACGATCTCCAGAGGTATTAGAAAGCTTTGCAATGGTGAAATCCCAAAATAATGGGAGGGATTTAATTATGTGTATTTTGTGCTGCTGCCTACCCACCTTCCCAGTGAAAATGTTTATTCTGGAAAAAGGCGGTGGGAAAGGAAGAAGTAAATAGGGCTGCTGTCTTGAAAGAATTTGATGTCTTTGAAATGTGCAAGCAAGACTAGACCTGTTTTATTTTTCTTAAAGACTTATTTACTTGTCAGGCAGAGTGATAGAGGAAGAGAGGGACAGAGAGACAGAGGAAGGGAAGGAGAAAGAAGAGAGAGAGAGTGATCTTCCATCCAGTGATTTACTCCCCAAATGGCTACAATGCTTGGTGCTGGTCCAGGCTGAATCCAGGAGACTTGAAATCCATCTAGTCTCCCGAATGGGTGGCAGGGGCCCGAACACTTGCCCATCACCCACTGCCTTCCCAGGCACATTAGTAGGAAGCTGGATTTGAAGGAGAGCTTGAACCAGTGCATCTGATGCGGGATGTTGGCATCGCAAGTGGAGCTTAAGCTGCTGTGCCACAGTGCCAGCCCTGCACCCTGTCCTGGTTTTAAGGAGGATTAGGGACCAGAAAGGAAACTTCTTCTTTCTTTTTTTTTTTTGCAGGCAGAGTGGACAGTGAGAGAGAGAGACAGAGAGAAATGTCTTCCTTTGCCGTTGGTTCACCCTCCAATGGCCGCCGCAGTCGGCTCCTCCAATGGCAGGAGCCAGGTGCTAGGTGCTTATCCTGGTCTCCCATGGGGTGCAGGGCCCAAGCACCTGGGCCATCCTCCACTGCACTCCTGGGCCACAGCAGAGGGCTGGCCTGGAAGAGGGGCAACCGGGACAGAATCGGTGCCCTGACCGGGACTAGAACCCGGTGTGCCGGCGCCGCAAGGCGGAGGATTAGCCTGTTGAGCCACGGTGCCGGCCAGAAAGGAAACTTCTAAGACAAAGTGTTTCTCCTCAGTTGAATAAATTCTTGGACGTGGTGACACAAAGAGGGAGGAAGCACAGTTTAGGGAGAAGGTAAGTTTCTGGTGGTTGTAGGAAATTCTCAGCCTGTTCCTGGCCAGAGATGTTTTAAAAGGGGGTTCCTATAATGATTGCATCAGATCAGGGATGCTCCAAATCTGACTACCTCTTGTGCCTTGGAATTACTGCAAGGGGTTGTGAATCCAGATGTACACACGCATTTCCTGTAGAATGAACACATAATTCTCTCTCTCCTGTAAATGTAGACATTGAAAACAAATTAGCAAGAAGTGGTACAGAGTAGATTGTTGTCATTGCATCTTTCCTCAATCTCTAGAGGGCACTAAAAAGTACAGCTGACTTGGGTAGGTAAATTTACCCACTTGTCAGGTAAATTAAAAGGGACCATATTTAAAAACCTAATTACTAATGGTCAAGGCCCTTCCCAACCATGAGTGTTTTTAATTTGAATCAAGTATGTCAGAGAGAGAGGGAACTTTGTGTATTTTTTTCCTATGGGCCAAACTGTGTTCTGCACATTGAAAGCATGGGCCTTTGTGTGCATGCATACATAACAGATGTCTCTGTCAAAACAGAGTGTTGTGCCCAGTTCACAGACTGAAAAAGTCCAGGCCTCTAATGGGTAAGTTATTTTCCCGAGCTAAGAAGTATAGTGAAAAAAATAAAATAAAATAAAATAAATTAAAAAAATAAAAAAAAGTATAGTGGCCAGGATGTGAATTTAGGAAAACCTGGCTTAAAAACTCATTGTCCACATAGCCTGTCGCCAGTCGCGGTCAGGTTAGGGATCACTAGCTGCAGCCGTAATGGATTAGAAGCCTTTCCTGTTGACAGCTCCTAGCTAGAACTCCCCTGTCTAAAACAGGGAGTGGTCTGTGTTCTCATATTTTAAATGGAACTTTGTTTACTGGCGATTGCTTCAACATCCTCTTATTTACCTTCCAAGCAATCCTGAGTGAGTTTAGAGAAGGAACAAGCATCGTATTGGGAATGAGAAGTCTTATATTCTTGCTTACTGCAGACACTTTGCTTAAACCTACTGGGCTCAGCTTTCCCTGTTCCATGAAGAGAGAAGCCAGGCCATGTCTTTCCGACTCAGCTTTCTGAGTCTTTGCTCGTGTTTGCTGTTTAGGAAACAGGACTTCATGGCCCACCTGGAAGATCCTGTTTAGAAGTGTCTAAGCTCCTTAGTTCTGGGTGAAACAATGCTCCTTTGACTTTTCCCACTTTCTAGAATTGAACATCGTTTTTCTAATTTTAATGTGGAAGTTTCTTTTCTGAATTATCTCCTTCCTTAGCTTGGTAGCTTGGATTGATGAGCCATACTTAGGCATACACACATTTCTACTGTTATTCCTGATACAAATGTGCTCTTCATGTTAATAATTGCTTTATGTGTTTTCATAATTTATCATAGTGATACCATTATTGCTTATTATAGGAGTTCCCTCCCCCCCCCCACCTCTAAGTCTAATTGAGGTCGAGACAGACCATAAATGCGATAATATAGATTGCATGCTCAGAGGAAATGGAGTTGGTTTCATAGTGGAGTTTTAATTTAGGATTCGTTCTGGTGATGTAGCCTCCTCCTATGGTACATTACTTTGAGCCCAATATAACTGCGTGTTCCCACAGCCCCTCATTATAGCTACAGCTTCTCACTGCTTTTTAATTAAAAAAAAAAAAAGAGAGAGAGAGAGAGGGAAAAATGAAACCTAAAGCTTAGGTTGGATATTGTCTGGGTATGCAGGGAGTATCCTAGGCAGATTGCTTGTTTAATTTTTTAACCCTTTCCAAACTTTCATATAGTTGTTGATTTCTATTTCAGAGGGATCCAAGAGACACACACTTGCACACAATAGGCTTCAGGCGTCCTGTGGTCCTGTGCGTTGTCTTGAAGCCCATTGTGAGCTGTGAGTAGGTGAAACTGTTCCATTGTCCTAGAAAGGCCACCAGCTGTGTGGTTGGATGGTGGCAAAAGCTTGGTGAGCACTCATCACTCCCCACCTGTTGGGAGTGAGACAGGCAATGTAGGAAGCTGTAACATGGGGGAAGGCGGATGTTCTGGCACATCAGAAGTTAAGAGTTAATCATTTTTTTTCTCTACTCCTGTGGGCAGCAGAAGCAGAGAAATGACTTTATTAAGAACAGTTTCTTTTGTCATTCCGTCATCTTGAGGGATTCCAGATACCTTTCTGATATCAAAACAAATTAATCTCCAAAGGTGACTGGTAAGAGTGGCTGAAGCCTCTTGGGATTGGTTGTGTCCAACACAAGGAGCGCTCAGCCCGCGCTGCTGACCTGGCTGACAGCCTGCGTCAGGCTCGCTCTCTGGATCAGGAGCTCCTGGCTCCCTGGAGGTGAAATCAGTTTGACAGCTGCAGGCCTTTTCCCTACTCACAAATCTTGTTGTGTTTTCTGTAATGGGTCACGCACACAGAGGTGAACATTGCACAAATATAGGCAAGGTGTTTACTTCTGGGTCAGAGTGTCAGCTCCATGAGTTTCAGCGGGAGCCTTTCGCAGCCAGTACTTGAGCGTTCTGAGTCTGCATTGCTGGAAGGGCCCTTCTGTTGTGGCTTTGTTGGGGAATAGGAATCCCCCAGCTAGAAACCCCCTCCTCTTGCACTGTTAAGTAACAGCGCCACCAGCCACCCATGGCTGTTGACTTATGAGTTGAGGCTGCCTATGTTAAGATATGCCACAAATGTAAAATACACGCTAGAATCCAAAGACCTAGTATGGAAAAAGAACGTAAAATATCAAGTTAGGAACTTTTGATATTGATTACATGTTGAAGTGTTATTTGGATTAAAGAAAATATAGCCCAAGCATTTGGTACTGTCATTAAGGTGCCATTTGGGACCCCTATGTCTCATAGCAGAGTGCCTGGGTTTGCACTTTTGATTCTGGCTTTTGCTAATGTGCATCCTATCCTGAGAGGCAGCTGTTGCTGGCTGAAGTACTTGGGTCCCCACCATCCATGTGGGAGACCCTGATTGAGGTTCAAGTTTCTGACTGCAGCCTGCCCAGCCTTAGTTGTTGTTAGGAATGAACCAGAAGAAGGAAGATCTCTTTCTGCCTGTCCCTGTCCCTCCCTCTCTCTGTTTTTGCCTTTCAAATAAATGAAACATAAATAAACATTTAAAAAAATAAACTTATTAAAATTAATTTTATCTTTATTTTTTAAATGTGGCTGGTAAAGTTTTTGTAAATTATAGTGGCTTACACTGTATTTTGATTGTATATTCTATCCTAGACTTTTTTTTTTTTTAAAGATTTATTTATTTGAAAGAGTTAGAGAGATATCTTCCATCATATGGTTCACTGTCCAATGGCTACACAGCCAAGGCTGGGCCAGGCTAAAGCCAGGAGCCAGGAGCTTAATCCAGGTCTCCCATGTTGGTGCAGGGGCTCAAGCACTTGGTCCATCTGCTGCTTTCCCAAGCACATTAGCTGGGAGCTGGACTGGAAGTGGAGCAGCTGTGACTTGAACCAGCTCCCAAATGGGATTCTGGCACTGCTGGTGAAAGCTTAACCTGCTACGCCATAGAGCTAACCCCCTGCCCTAGACCTTTAAACTGTAGTAGCAAGGCAGTATTTGTATTTTTTTTTCTTAAGATGTATTTATTTATTTGAAAGAGTCACACAGAGAGAGTAGAGACAAAGTGAGAGAAGAGAAAGAGAGCTTTCATCTGTTGGTTCATTCCCCAGATGGCAGTAATAGCCAGGATTGAACCAGACTGAAACCAGGAGCAAGGAGCTTCATTTGGGTCTCCCATGTCAGTGACAGGGGCCCAGACACTTGGGCCATCTGCTGCTGCTTTTCCCAGGTGCATTAGCAGGGAGCTGGATCTGAGTGGAGCCGCTGGACTCAAACAAGCACTCATTTGGGATGCCAGCATCACAGGTGGCGGTTTTAGCCACTACCCCATAATACCAACCCTGTGCAGTGTTGTCTTCTTCATACATATGTGCCCAGAACTGAGCAGAATGCCTTATACGTAATTGGCACTATGTAATAAATATTTGTTGAAGGAGCTAATTCTAGCCATGATTTACTCAGTGTGGTCAGGTCTGAGAAATGAGTAGAAACTTCTCTATTTGCAATGTTTGGGTTTGAAAAAGGAGTTAATTAAAGGTGGAGGAGAGAAGTAAAAAGGAGAAATTCTTTAAAATTTTCCCGTGGCTCTTTGCTGAAGCAAAATATATCCGGGCCTTTGCAGGGCCTTTCCACTAGTTGGAGAAGGAGGGGGAGCTGCTGTGTTGATGAGGAGGCCATATCCGAGGGTCTTAATGAGCTCTGCCTGCCGCAGAGTTCTGAGTGGGGAGGAAGAAGGTTGCAGAGAGTTAAGAACCTAAAGGCTACACTCTTAGGGATGCACTTCTTAGGTTATTTATGAAGGTTAGCAAAGCGGTTTGTCTCCCGGGAATCCACACTGGTCCCATCTCTCCCTGTGTCCCCACTTAGACATGACCCTGCTGGAACCCTGGGACTGCTGATTACATTGGGGGGTGCCCTTAAGCCTTATGATTCTTAAATTATTTGTTGAACTAATGATTTAACAAGTAATACCTTAACCAGGCTCTTGTACGACTTACCTGTCCTTAGGGATATGTGTTCCGGTCTGAAGATGTCCCCACTTTGTCTCAGTAAGGTCCTGGCATCACATTAGATGAGCACGCTTTCCAGAGATCATAGCTCTCAGAAGGCATCAAGTCATCTTTCCAAGAGTTGATTGGAGGGTCTCCCTGCTTGTGTAGCAGAGCTAGGCCGCTTGTCCCCTGAGCTGGCCTGGAGATCCAAGTTGTACAAGAACACCGCTGCCCATTCCCTGGAATGCTCATTTTCAGGAAGTGGATTGGAAGGCATCTTTCCAAGAGACATTGCCAGCGTTGCCTCTGTTTTGCATTTCTTAACTGTGGCAGTATTTAGGTTTTTCCTTTTAAGTGAGGTCCACTGCCTTTTCTGCCCTTAGAGATGAACAATCCAGAAATCTCCTTTCCGTGGGGGACTGGGGCTCAGCCTTGGCTGGGCTGCTGCAGCAGGCTCACGCTAATCAGAATCACAGCAGGCCTTGTTTTATGAGCCTGAAAGAATGGATGTTCCCCGAGGGCTGAAGTGCTTACCTGCTGGGGAGCTACAGATTTCTGATTTGAAACCTGCTCTCCTTTAGGTTGAAGCTACCTTCCCTTCTTCTCATGGGAAGGGAAAATCACCACCTCCTTTTTCTTGCATTCTGGGGTTACTAGCAGTGTTGATTTCCTTCTTCCTTTCTTTTTAAAAGATGATGATGATAGTAGATATTTGTAATTTTTGTGCTTGTGGAAATAAGATGTGTTCACATGAAATTATAACCTATCCCAGTTAGACTAGGAAGAGAGTGAAAAATAGCAGGTGGTACACCAGAAACGAAATTGTCTGATGTGCGTTTTCCAAGCAATGTCACCTGCTCAGACTTGCTGGAGCACCTGGTATGTGAAGCAGCAGGATGCATGAATATAGATGGGACTGGATTCCCACCGCTGGCATAGTGCAGTTCAGTAACAGTGACAAGGTGAGATGTGTAACGTGAATAATAGAGATTTGTCTGTTATTACCAAACAACTTAGCAGGCTGGCAGTGAACGTGGCATTTGCGTCTGTGTGGTGGTTACACAAGTTGCACCTAGCACACAGCACACTGTCTCATCAGTTAACGAAAAGGCTCGCTGCAGAGTCCAGCAGAAAGGCTTTGCTAGGGAAGATAGGATCATGTGTAAATTATTCCTTGGTGGTAATTTTATTTATTTGTAGTACTGTTAAGAGTTTAGAGTTCTTTCACTTTCAGAGCAGCCTTTTGGAGTTCATAGGATAAAGGGTTATGACAACCTCTGTTTGTAGGAGGAGGGAAGGATGTTCTGGGCGTGGCCCTAATAGTGGGTTCAGCTGCACAGAGACACTGGGCCACTG
The DNA here is from genome assembly GCA_949820135.1 of Sylvilagus floridanus. Taxonomy (NCBI): domain Eukaryota; kingdom Metazoa; phylum Chordata; class Mammalia; order Lagomorpha; family Leporidae; genus Sylvilagus; species Sylvilagus floridanus. The sequence continues at coordinate 109,692,800 of OX463231.1, forward strand.
GGTGCCTGGTGCACCTCTCGTGCCCTTTTCAGCAATGCCCTGTCGCATTCTAATTTAATGGAAAGCAGCAGTTGGGACTCCTTCATGAATCGCAGTGTAAAAGACAAAGTGAGTCCAGAGGATGGAGGAAGCAGCCTCGGAGTAGGAATCAGGAAGTGCTAAATCTGTTAGCACCTCTGCCTTAATGATTGGTTTTGTGACTTTGGGTAAATAACCCGGCTCCTGCATCTTTTGTTTGATTGCATGTTTTAAAAGTTTATTTTTAACAGGCAAATAATAATTGTGTGTATTTATGGGATTCAGTGTGATATTTCGACATGCTTACAACTGTAGAATGGTCAAATCAGCCTGAGTTGAGGGCAAGTGTTGTTGCTTGGGACACCTGTGGGTGGCACCTCTTGCAGAGTGCTTGGTTTGAGTCCTAGCTTTCTGTTTTCTGTTACTGCCTGCCCTGGCAGGCAGTGGTGATGGTGGCTCAAGTACTTGGGTCCCTGCCACCCATAAGTAGACCTGGATGGAGCTCCTGCCTGCTGGCTTCAGCCTGGCCCAGTGGTAGCGGTTGCAGGCTTTTGAGGAGTAAACCAGTGGATGGAAGATTCTCATTCTCATTCTCTCTCCCTGTCATCCTCCCTCTCCCTCTCCCTTTCCTTCTCCCTCTCTTCCTTCTTCCTCCCCCCCTCCCTCCCTCTCTCTTTCCCCTTCTACTTCTCAAATAAAATGAAGATAAACAAATTTTAAGATCAGATTAAGTAAATCCATTGCTTTTCATATTTGTGTGTGTATGTTAAAATGCTTAAAACCTACTCTTTAGGGCTGGCACTGTGGCTCACTTGGCTAATCCTCTGCCTGCAGTGCCGGCATCCCATATGGGCGTGAGTTCTAGTCCTGGCTGCCCCTCTTCCAGTCCAGCTCTCTGCTGTGGCTGGGGAAGGCAGTGGAGGATGGCCCAAGTGCTTGGGTCCTGCACCCGTATGGGAGACCAGGGGGAGGCACCTGGCTCCTGGTTTTGGATCAGCACAGTGCGCAGGCTGTGGCTGCATTTGGGGGGTGAACAATGGAAGGAAGACCTTTCTCTCTGTCTCTCTCTCTCTCTCACTATCTAACTCTACCTGTCAAAAAAACCAAACCAAACCAAACCAAACCAAAACAAAACACCCTACTCTAGCAAGTTTGAGATCTGTAGAGCATTATTTATTAGTCACCACTCTGTGTGGTAGCTCGATAAAGCATGTTCCTCCTAACTGAAACTGTGTACCCTTTGATCAGCATCATCCCTTTTCCATCTACCTGCAGTATTCCCCTGCCCTAAGATTCTGGTGCTGTCATTCTACTCTGTACCTGTATGAACTCAGCTTTGTTAGAATCCATAGATAAGTGAGACCACGCAGTATTTGTCTTTCTGTGCCTGACTTTTTGCACTTAGCATAATGTACTCTAGATTCATCCATATTGTCACAAATGACAGAATTTCCTCTTTTTTTAAGATTTATTTTATTTATTTGAAAGACAGTTACAGAGAGAGGTAGAGACAGAGAGAGAGGTCTTCCATCCACTGGTTCACTCCCCAGATGGCCACAACTGCTCTAACTGCACCGATCTGAAGCTAGGATCCAGGAGCTTATTCCGGGTCTCCCACATGGGTGCAGGGGCCTAAGGACTTGGGTCATCTTTCACTGCTTTCCCAGGCCATAGCAGAGAGCTGGATTGGAAGAGGAGCAGCCGGAACTAAAACCGGCGCTCATATGGGATGCCGGCGCTTCAGGCCAAGGCTTTAACCCGCTGCTCCACAGTGCTGGCCCCTCCCCTGTTTTCAAGGGTGAATAATATTTCACTGTGTTCATGGACCACATTTTCTTTATCCATCCGTTGCTGACGGGTCATCTGTGTTGCTTCCGTGTCTTAGCCATTGTGAGTAATGCTGTAGCGAACACGGAGGTGCAGGTGTCTCTTCAGCACTCTGGTTTCACTTACCTGTGCAGAAGTGGGATTGCGGGGTCACTCAGTGACTCTGTTTTTCGTTTCCTGAGAAAGCTCCTGAGTGGCTTCCATAGTGGCTGTGCTAATTTACACTCCCTGCAACATCATGCGGGCGTTCCCTTTCCTCTGCACGGGCCCCAGTGCACGTTATCTTTTACCTTTTTGGTAACAGGTGCTGAGTTCTCACTGTGGTTCTCGTTTGCATTTTCCTGGTCGTTAGTGAGGAGCACTCCTACCCAATCCGTTGGCCATTTATGTGTCCTCTTTTGAGATCCTCTGCTGGGCCTCCGGGCCTCATTCAGTTCTTCTGTAAAGTGAAATTTGGGCATACAGTAGCTGTGGGGTTGACATAGGCGATAGTCTGTCTTTGAACTACTTGTGAGTAACTGTAAAAAGGGCTTCATAATCTTTCTTAGACATAAATCAAACCCACATGCTAAGGGGTAGTTCTGGGGGTTGCATCTTAGTGAGCCTCCCCCAGGGTCCCCATCCCTCAGTGGCTTTGTTCCTTGTGATTTCTGTACACTTAGGAACTTTCAGGCAGAGGTAAAAATGCATATGAAAAAGATTCTGTTAAAAACAAAGCCACTAGTGTACGTGGCATTGATAGACTTGGGAGTGTCTGCTGAGGGGCGTGGAGCGCTCTCCCTGCCCCAGGGAGACTCCCTGCCTCGGCACTCTGGGCAGGTCCTGAGAGCTTTAGGATGTGTCCCGTCTAGGCCTTTCAATGTCTTTTTCCAGCTCTAAATCCCTGTTTCTCTCCTCTCCTTTTCAGCCCAACAGGGGCACAAAACGCCCCCGGGATGACGAAGAAGAGGAGCTGAAGACGCGCCGGAAGCAAGCTGGCCCTCGGGAGCGGGGCCGCTACCGGGAGGAGGAGCTGACGGTGGTGGAGGAAGCCGATGACGACAAAAAACGGCTGCTTCAGATTATCGACAGAGACGGGGAGGAGGAGGAGGAGGAGGTAACGGGCAGCGGGCGACAGGCGGAGCTGGGAGGGCGCCGACTGGGCTGCCCCCACCCTGTGTCTGTAAAGGGTCAGTCGGGACCAGATACTTGACTTGAACTTGCCGGCTGCATCTGTAAAATGGGGCTAAGAATTCTCCCTCCATAGCACTGACGGGAAGGTTGTGTGGGCCTCTGTCCTTAGGGCACATAGGCAGCTGCTTCTCATTCAGGCTCAGTGCAGGTGTCGCCTCCTCCGAGAAGTCCCGGCTGCCTCCCAGGCACCTCCTCTCCTTCTCTCATCACCTCATGCCCTGTGTTGTCCTGACAGCGCCTGTCATGACTGGAAACCCTTGTCCTTCCCCCAACCTCCCATGAAGACAGGGACTGGCTCTGGTAGGTACACGGCTCTATCCCTGGCCCTCCGAGCAGTGCCTAGCTCCCAGTCGGCCCTTAATAAATATTGATTGAATGTGTACATGAATGAAGCTGAGGAGAACAGAGGCGAAATATCAGTGATTAAAAAGAAAATGACCTTACCTCTGTGTCTTTGTAAATCCTTAAGCATCAGCTTGTGTGCTGTTTCACGTTGGCATTTTGTTCAGGATGAATTATGGAAATAGATTCTTAAGAGCCAGCTGTTTTTTGGTTCCCTCAAAGACACACTGCTAAGTTTGGATTTAGAAACGAGGCTGGAGCACAAGTCTGAGGGGAGAGAGACGTGGATTCGTATGCCACGAAGGCTTTCCTATGTTCTGGCAGTAGCTCTTTCCTTGTTAGGACTTGTAAGACTTGTACCAGTGCTAATTTGGAGTCTGCCCCTAAAAGGTGGTGGCTCTCTGGAAAAGGATGGCAGGAAACCTTCTTGAGTTTCCTCTGAGGGCAGCAGCCTTGCCAGGATTTAGACAAACTGTGTGCAGCACACCCTCCCTCCTCCTCCTCCCCCCCAGCTTCTGCTCAGGCTCTCAGCCCTGCAGCAGCCGTTAATTGGCAGGTGTAATTCGCATGTAGGGCAAAGACTGGTGCTAGTGGGCTATGGCGGTAGCTGTCATGGGTAAGTGGTTTCTAGCCTGGGAGACGGAAATGTAATGTGGGACCAGGCCTTCTGTTAAGGGACAGAGAAAAAGAGATCGCTTCATACGGATGACACACGGAGGGCTGCAGGTCTGGGAGTTATTTCCTCACTGCCACCAAAGTCCCATCTGATGAAAAACAAGTGGTGTTTGCCCTCGCGAAGTCACGTGTGCTTGTAAAATATTATTGTTCTTTTTGTGCTACATCCCCAGCATTCATCTTTCTGAAATCTCCCTCCGGTTTCTGACGTTGAGCTATTGGAGAAACTGCTGTGGCCGATGACTAAGACTGATAATTCGGTTTTTCCCCAGTTTTGGAGGGAAATTAAAGGGGAGAAGGCCAGACCCTGGAGAGATTAGGACTTGGGAAATCCCACGAGAGCTGGGGGAACACTACCAGTGGTGGTGACACGTTAGCCAAGGGAAAGAGAAGCAGGGGGTACTGATGGTGCGTGGAAGTGCCTGACCCTCTCCTTGGAATGTGGGGCGGGACGTCGGGTACTACTGATAACTGTGTCCTTTAATACAGCGCACAAGCAATTTCATATACGACCTTTCTTTAACTCTTTCTATGACCTTGAAAGACACAGGTAACATTTCCTGCACCCCTCCCCGCTTCCCTTCAGCAGATCTTTACTAGACACCTTCTATGTGCCAGATGCTCGAGAATTAGCAGTGAACAGGTAGACCTGGGCCAGCAGCACCGGGGCGTTTGCTCTGGTTTGGGGCTGGAGTGATCCAGTCCCTGCCAGACCTGCCTTGTATAGGTCAGGTGAGGGATGTAGGATTCTGTTCCCAGTGCCAAATGGATGAATTGATGAAAGACTTAATGTCTTGGAATCAGCTGGACATGCTGAGGGTTTGAGGAAGATATTTGGCAAAGTAACATTGCCAACAAGTAGCGAAGCTGAGGCCTGGGTCCCGGCTGAAGCAGGACACTGACTTCAGGGGACTTCTCTCTCGGCTGCAGACTCTGGGGAGGGCTGCAGGCCCAACAGAGTCCCTCAGGATCCAGGAGTTGCTGACACAAATATGTTGTACCCCAAACGAATTTATAGGTATTCCCCACTTAGAATCCAGTAAATGAAAATTGAAGTTTAATAATCAAGTAATAACTAACATTTTTGAGTACTTGGAAAATTGTGGGCTGATTCTGTGCTTTCTGGAAGGATCTAGTTCAGGTTTTCTTCGTAGCAGTTTCTTGCCTTCAGGAGTGAGTTGTCAGTGTCCACAGAGCTATGAGGCTGGGAGTGGGGAGAGTGCGAGAGAGGGGGGTGCGTGGCAGTACCTGCCCACTGCCTTTGAGCCGGAAAGTCAGCCGGAGTGGACCGCTCTGAAATCGCAGGCCGAGGGGGCATGTGACCTCGTGTCGGAGAAGCTCGTAGCCCCTGCTGGAGTGCCTAAAGCTCAGTACCCAGCTCTGGCTCCTTGCTCCAGCTTTTGCTAATATGCACCCTGGAAGGCAGCAGTGATAGCTTAAGTCATTGGGTCCCTGCCACCCACATGGCAGACCCAGATTGTGTTCCTGGCTCCTGGCTTTGGCCTGGCCCAGCCCTGCCATTCTGGGCATTTTAAGAGTTAGCACTTGGATGGGATCTCTTACCCGTCTGTGTCTCTCTCTCTCTGTCTCAGCTTCTCAAAAGAAAAAAGAAAAAAAATTCAGAAATTTTGGTGCACAATTTTCAACAATGCATTCCGTTTACCTTTGGTATTCCAGGGACTGAAGTGGGAAGCTTGGGTATGATCTGCTAGTTGCGTATGCCTCTTCTGAGTAAAGCTCCTGGATTCTCTATGCTGTGTCAGGATCCAAGTACCGGTCCAAATCCCTTCTCAAAGCTGGTGGAGTCCAGACACATAATGTGTAAGAAAGAAATGCAAGACAGAGACTGTAGCCAGTTTGCTATATGCAGAAGTAGGCAGTGGGCTGGATTTGGCCCATGGATAGTGGGTTGCTGACCCTGGAGTGGAAAAAAATTAAAGGCCTGTCACTGCCTCAGGCTTAGCTTCTGACCAAGTGTTTCTGAACCTCTGAGTCTTAGCTTATGTGTACAACAGAGGAAAAGGATAAGGTAAATGTTTTAAAAACCTAATATTGTTGCTCACTGTGCTATATGGCGTACTCAAGAAGTATTTGCTGAACAAATGAGTCTTTTAACACCTTAAGCAGAATCCTGTTCCAGACGCTGGTCGCTAGGAAGATACACAGAGGGACACAGAGGCATCTGATGCAGGCCCTTAACTCTCATTCTGGTGGGAAAGGTGGAGTGTAGGAGCCACAGGAAAGACGTGGTGACAGTGAATGGGAAATCCCTGTGGACTGAAGTTGTCACCTTTGTGCCTTTGTACCAGGAGGAGCCACTGGATGAAAGCTCAGTGAAGAAAATGATCCTCACGTTTGAAAAGAGATCGTACAAAAACCAAGAGTTGCGAATCAAGTTTCCAGACAACCCGGAGAAGTAAGGCTCTGCTCTGCTGATGCTTTCTCCCCTGGGACGTTTGCTTGCTGATTTCGTTCTGTTTGCTTTGGCTTTGTGACCCAGGTCAGGTGTCCCAGGGTGACCTGCAGGTCTGGGAAGTCACTAACAGGAGCCCCAGGACTTGAGTCAGTGGTGCTCGGGACTTGGTTTGTTACAGTGAAAGGGTACATGTTGGGATCCACAAGGACAAAAGGCGCAGGGGGCGGAGTCTGGGGACTTTCGTGTGCAGGCTTCCTGAGCTTGCTGCTGCACCTCGGCGAGGGTCAGGGTCAGACGGGCTCCTTTCCGCAGCACTGGAGTGCATCAGCTGCAGGCTGTGCTTGGTCCACGGAAGCAGGAGTTTTCTGAGGACTGTTGACGTAGGCGTTCTGTGCCAGGAACAACTACCAGACTTCCAGACTCCCAGGAGGAAAGCAGCTGTTTAGTGCCCTGGGCTGGCAAAGCAACCCTATCACTTAGGGAGCGTTTCAAAAGCCAAGTTCCCAGCTGCCAGCCTTTCAGGCAGAGCCTTCAGAAGAGCAGGGCTGCTGTGTTAACTCTTTCCTTCATCTGCCTTCGCAACGCCCTAGGAAGACAGACCGTGACTGCCACTGGTGACAGCCTTATTGCCGAGCAAGTGTCGAAAGCCCTGGGGTCAGACCCGGTGTGACTCCCTTGTGACCTTGAGTAGCCTCCTCTGTTTAAGGAAGTACTAGCTCCCTCATAGGGTTGTTGTGACTACAGAATGAGCATCATGGCAAGTCCAGTGCCTGGCACACAGTAGGTGCTCAGGAAATGATAGCAAGGCGTTACTGCACTGGTGCCTCGGCGCGTCTGAGTGCTGTAATGAGGAGTCTGACATCCAGTCACTCTTGAATCCTAGCTAAAGGAGTTTCCCTATTTATACAGATGTTAGTGTTGTGACTTTTGCTCCTCTCCCTGTCTTTCTCCCTTCCTGGACATACAGATTTAACGATTCTTAATGTGCCTGAGACCCTTAGGAGTTAAGAGTTGAGTGGTACAATCTTTGCACTTAAATTTCTAGGTGACTGGGAAGACTGACAGTAAATGCAAGGTGGAATTAAAAATACACCTTAAAGAGGTAGAAGCGAGGGGTTGTGGGAGCAAAGGGGACGAGACAGCAAAAGCCAAGCTGGGGGCAAGTGAGGGCGTTCCAGAAAGGCTGGTGTTTGAGTGGGGCCTTGAGGGTGATTTTGATTCTGTTAGGGGGAAAACCCGGACAGGCATGTTAGGCAGCATGAAGTGAGTGAACAATGGCAGATGCGTCCGAGGGCACAGAGCCTTCACAGCTGTGCGGGGCGGCCTGTGTGGGCCACTGTGCTCTCCCTGTACTGCGGATGGGGAAGCAGCAGGGCGCGAACCCACTTCCTGGAAGGAGGGTCACGCCTTCTGACAGCAGGTGCAGCTAGGTCTGAGTTCAGCCTGCCCAGTCCCTGGGTCCTATCCGGTTTTGTACTGACCTCCAGCCCATGCTGGTACTTGTCATACCACACTCTGTGTGTTTACGTAGACAAGCTATGCATGAATTGTAAGAAACATCAGCCATGCACAAGTCAAAGGAAAAATGAAAGCTCTTCACTGTACTGACTCCATTCCTATTCTTCTCCCTAGAGGTGATCCTGGGAACAGATCTTGAATATCCCTTTAGATTATTTGCTGTGTATTTATATACTTGGGTGTACAAGTATGCAAATACTTTTCTTCCTATGCAAATCAAGTTGTGTATCTTCTGCCCCTTGATATTTCAGGTCATATAACAGGAAGTCTTTCCATGTTAGTGCATGTATATCTACTTTTTTCCCCAAAAGATCTCCTTGTTATTTCAATTTTTTTAAAAGAATTATTTATTTATTTGAAAGAGTTACAACATGAGAGACAGAGATCCTTCATCTGCCGGTTCACTCCCCAAATGGTTGCAACAGCAAGGGCCAGGCCAGACCAAAGCCAGGAGTCTGGGTCTCCCATGTGGGTGGCAGGAGCCCAAATACTTGGGCCATCTTCTGCTGCTTTTCTCAGGCCAATGGCAGGGCGCTGGTCTGGAAGTGGAGCAGCTGAAAACTAACTGGTGACCGTGTGGGATGTAGGCATTGTGGGTGGTGCTCTTCCTGCTATGCCACATTGCTGCCCTCCACCTTTTTTTAAACATTTATTTATTTTGAAAGTCAAGGATACAAGAGGGAGGAGTAGGGGCGGAGGGAGAGGGAAAATATGAATCTTGCATCTGCTGGTTCACTCGCCAGGTGGCCATAGTGGCCAGCACTGGGCCAAGCTGAAGCCAGGTGCCAGGAGCTTGCTCTGGTCTCCAACATGGGTGGCAGGGGCTCAAATACCTGGGCCATCCTCTGCTGCTTTTCCTAGGCCATTAGCACGGAGCTGGATTGGAAGTGGAGCAGCTGGGACACGAACCGTCATCCATAGGGAATGCCAGCGTCATTGCAGGCAGTGGTTTTACCTGCGATACCACAATGCAGCCCCTATCTGTTTTTCTAACAGGTGCATAGCTTGTCTTTGTTTGGAAATACCATGATTTATTTCATTATTGTTCTACTGATGGACATTTGATTATTTTAAATACTGAATTTATGAGCAATGCTGCAGTGAACCTCTTGTCCATTTGTCATGCATATTCTTGTGGGGTGGGTGCTTAAGGTTGAATTCCCAGATTGAAGGATATTAACACTTTTAAGAAGTTTCTTTATTTATTTAATTTGATAGGCAGAAAGAGAGACACACATAAAGAGAGAAAGAGATTTTCTATCCACTGAACCACCCCACAGGTTCCTACAACAAGCAGGCTGGGCCAGGCCAAAGCAAGGAGCCTGGAACTCCCTCTTGGTCTGCCACGTACTTGAACCATCCCCTGCTGCCTCCCAGGGTGTGCATCCGTAGGAAGCTGGAATTGAGAGTGGAACTGAGCTCAAACCCAGGGACTCCGACGTGGAATGCAGCCATCCCAATTGTGACTTAACCCCCGCACCTAACACCCACTGTGGATGGAAGTGTTTTTCACTTTGAGAGTGCTGTCAGATGCCCTTCAGTCTGCCTCCAGCAGCGTCTTCCTTCTCTGTGTTCTTGCTCACAATGGACAAGACCAGTCTTGAACATCTTGGCTGTTTGTTTAACTGTTTTCTCTGAGCAGTGGCTCCTGCATTGGACTCTGTTCCTTTAAGAGGTGGGCTTTTGGCCAGCATCGTGGCTCACTTGGTTAATCCTCTGCCTGTGGCACTGGCACCCCGGGTTCTAGTCCTGGTTGGGGCGCTGGATTCTGTCCCGGTTGCTCCTCTTCCAATCCAGCTCTCTGCTGTGGCCCGGGAAGGCAGTGGAGGATGGCCCAAATACTTGAGCCCTCCACCCGCGTGGCAGACCAGGAGGAAGTACCTGGCTCCTGGCTTCAGATCGGTGCAGCGCCGGCTGCAGTGCTCTGGCTGTAGCGGCCATTTTGGGGGGTGAACCAATGAATGGAAAAGGAAGACCTTTCTCTCTGTCTCTCACTGTCTACTCTGCCTGTTCAAAAAAAAAAAAAAAAGAGGTGGGCTTTGCCTGCCTTGTTGCCATGGTGCCTTCACAGAGTATCTGCCATGCCTCCTGTGCCCAGTAAACATGAGAGTTCTTGCCTAGCCCATGTCAGCCTTTATACCCCCATCCCCTGGTATCTGGGGATACATCATGAGGAGGCCATGCTGTGGGTTGGTAACACTGGGAATTTAAGGAATACATTGCCTTTTCCTACTTGGTAGGAGTACTTCTGGCACTTTAGGGCAGAGGGTTATATTCACCATATACACCGCAGGTACCACAGATGCTCCAGTGTACACAGTCATGAACTAGTTTTAAGAAAGTGTTACTTGGGGCTGGCACTGTGGCGTGATGGATAAAGCCGCCGCCTGCAGTGCCAGTATCCCATATGGATGCTGGTTCAGGTCCCGGCTGCTCCACTTCTGATCCAGCTCCCTGCTATGGCCTGGGAAAGCAGTAGAAGATGGCCCAAGTCCTTGGGCCCCTGCACACACGTGGGAGACCCAGAAGAAGTTCCTAGCTCTTGGCTTCGGATCTGCGCAGCTCTGGCCATTGCGGCCAATTGGGGATTGAGCTATTGGATGGTAGATCTCTCCTCTCCCTGTAACTCTGACTTTCAAATAAATAAGTAAATCTTAAAAAAAAAGTATAACTTTATTTTTGAAAAAATCCAGTGTTTTCCATTCCAACAAACTTTGTATACCATTTTAGTTTTTAAATCTGAACATGTGAACACTGAAATTATACATAAAGCACCTTCCCCCCACCGTGTCAGAAAGCAGTTACGAAGCTACATTGTGTTTTAACCTTGAGTTCTTGAATTCTTACTAGTGTGATGTCTTTCATAATTCTCTAGACAAGCGAGGTACAATTAAGATGAAAATTGCTAGAGCATGTTTGAATGAAACTTTCCAGTTGAGATCAGAAACATTCAAATTTATTTTCCCATATATGCCATTGTCATTTTGATCACATTGCCCCAAATGCCTCTTTTCATCTGGCTGCATTTCAGATTCAATTGACAATTCTCCTCATGCAGCCTTGGCTTTGCACCGTGTGGCCTTTCTCCCAAGCATCATGTTGAGAAGAGTGTGCTGTTTCCCTAGTGAGCCCTGTAATAGTTCTTTGTATTTCTGCAGGGGCAGAATTCTTTCATGATTCTCAAGCTTTTTGGTCTCAGGATCCCTTCACACTCTTAAATTATTGAGTACTTCAAATTGCATTTCTTAGAAAATTCTAGAAACACAAGAATATCCATTCAAGGGGCAGGCATTTGGCTTAGCTGTTAAGACATCAGTTGGGCTGCCCATGCCCTGTATCAGAATGGCTGGCTGGGTTCAGGTCCCAGCTCTGCTCCTGATTCCAGTTTCCTGCTGTTGCAGACCCTGGGAGGCAGAAGGTGATAGATCAAGTAGTTGGGTACCTGCCAACCACCTGGGAGACGTGGATTGAGTTCCTGACTCTTGACTTCTGCCTGGGCCATCCTAGGCTCTTGCAAGCATTTGGGGAGTGAACCAGCAGATGGACATCTCTCTCTTCCTCTTTTCTCACCCTCGCTACTTCCTCTGTCTTTGCCTCTCAGACAGGTGGGGGTGGGCTTTGTGGCCCAGTGAGTTAAGCAGCTGCTTGAAATGCTGGCATCCCACATCAGAGCTTCTGTTTGAGTCTGGCCGCTCCGTCTCTGAGCTCTCAGCTAATGTTCCTGGGAAGGCAGCAGTTGCTGGGCCATGTGGGAGACCCGGTTGGAGTGTCAGGCTCCTAGCTTTGGCCTGGCCCAGTCTGTCTCAGTATTTTGAGAGTGAATTAGCAGGTGGAAGATCTCTCTGTCTTTCCCTCAGTATTTCTCACTGTGCCTTGTAAATAAATAAATCTTTAAACAAGCAAATTTTTATTTTAAGTTAAAAAGAAAAAATTCACAAGTACACATTCACGTGCCATCAGGGTTATGATATCATGGGTTATGGGAAATCCCACTTCTGAGAAGAACAGGAGTGAGAAAGGCAGATAATGTCTGAGAACTGTTATGAAATTGTCTTTTTTTTTTTTTTTTTTTGACAGGCAGAGTTAGAGAGAGAGAGACAGAGAGAAAGGTCTTCCTTCTGTTGGTTCGCCCCCCAAATGGCCACCAGGGCCGGCGCGCTGCGCTGATCTGAAGCCAGGAGCCAGGTGCTTCCTCCTGGTCTCCCATGCAGGTGCAGGGACCCAAGCACTTGGGCCATCCTCCACTGCACTCCCGGGCCACAGCAGAGAGCTGGACTGGAAGAGGAGCAACTGGGACAGAATCTGGCGCCCCAACTGGGACTAGAACCCAGGGTGCTGGCGCCGCAGGCGGAGGACTAGCCAAGTGAGCCGCGTCGCCGACCAAAATAGTCTTGATCTTACATAACCCTGAAGTGGTCTCCTGCTGCCTCCTTACCCCATCCCAGCGTTCCAGGACCACACCCCAAGAACTGCGAATTTGGATGGAGGAAGCGTCATGGCTCCCAGCAGTAACTGCTGGTGTTGTGGTTGCATTTAGGACTCACTGGATGGTGTCACCTTCCCAGTGTTTCTGAACCTTGCTGGTCTCTTGCTAACATTCACTCTGTGGTTGCAGGAGATCATCCTGCTGGTCCAAAGGAAGCATGCAAAGGCAGGCTGAGAGAATATTCTCGGTGGCATCAATGGAACTGACGACCCCATCTCGGCCTGAGTTACTGTTTGAATGTGTTGCCCTATTGCTTTCCCGTCACCTGACCCTTGCCACCAGCTCTGAGTCATCTCATGCCCAAGGCATGTCTGACCCCAGAGACAGCCCTCTGCAAATAGTGCTCCGTGCTTTAAAAGTAGGCAGCACTTTATCAGCGAAAACAGAAGAAAACTCATGTTTGTTGGTTACTTCTGGTTTTCCAACTATTATTCGGCACTATATATATGCACAGTCTGTTTTAGCCCCACTATAATTCAGCTACAAAATAAGGACATTGAAGTTTAGAGATAAATTAATGTTCTGTCCGCCTTGATCAGGTTGACACCCTGTGCTGTGTGTTTCAGTGACACATCTCTTGGGCAGTACTGGGTGTCCATGTACTGAATTGTATGTTGTATGTTGTAGCTTGTTTGTATTTGTGCTTGGTTAGATGCTCCGTGAGGCCAGAAACTGGAGTTATTTTATTACCTATTAGACCCTCAGCATCTCGTGGTGGTGCTGAATCTGTACCCAGCAAGCACTTGCTGACCCTGTTCCTGGTCACACAACTAGGAATAGTATGGCTGAAGGTATGACTCAGGGCTGTGTCTTTGCCAAGGCCAGGTATTTCCCTTTATACTCTTTTCTTTTTTTAAGATTCTCTTTTTTTTTTTTTTTTAAGACTTATTTACTTTATTTGAAGGGCAGAGTTACAGAGAGGCAGAGGCACACAGAGAGAGGAGAGGTCTTTCATCCACTAGTTCACTCCCGAAATGGTTGCAATGGTTGGAGCTGAGCCAGTCTCAAGCCAAGAGCCAGGAACTTCTTCTAGGTCTCCAACACGGGTGCAGGGGCCCAAGGACTTGGGCCATCTTTTACTGCTTTCCCCAGGCCATAGCAGAGAGTTGGATTGGAAGAGGAGCAGCCAGGACTCAAACTGGTGCCCATTTGGGTTGCCAGCACTGCAGGTGGTGGCTTTACCTGCTATGCCACAGCGCTGGCCCCGCCTGTTATATCTTGTTATTCACATGTCACTAGGCTTGGTAGTATTTCAGTGATGTTTCTGCAGACAGTTTGATTCTCTGCTTGCTTTGTTCTGATAATTTTGACTTTGGGCTAAGACCACGTATTTGGAAGAAGAATCTCAAATTTGGAATTGTGAGGGCCAACTCATTCTTCCATCTAATCCTTATGGGGTTTTTCCTTTATGTCACTTCTTACTAGCCACCCTCTGACTTCCCAAAGAAAGCCATTCCATCATTTATTTGGCATTTCTGACTCTAAGATTTCGACTCAGAATGGGGAAAAATTTCAAAAAATTCACATTTGAGAGAAAACGCATGGACTTCTTCTT